>JADANN010000311.1:0-1391476 GCA_018806985.1 Angiostrongylus vasorum
GCATCCATTTGTAAGGCTTCTTAGACGTTCCAATTTCCTTTAGATGCTCCGAAACAGTTGACATGCTTAGATCAAGTTCAGCTTCAGGTTCTCGAACGATTGCGCTTGTTTTGAATAAAAGAGGGTGAGTGTTGAATAAAATTGAATAATAGAGTATATAAGAACACATTTTGTCCTCTACAAAAGAGCATCGTTTGGTAAGTGTGCCTCATTCGAGGGATGCTCTACCGAAGAAAATCCGACTCGATACAAAGAGGAAGACACCACATCGAGAAGTGGAACAACTATGGACCATGGACTCAGATCATCGGCACTGATGAAGACGAAGACGTCGAAAGGTTAGACAAAGAAAGGTTCCATGACATCTTCGTATGAGCTGAAGAATTTCAACATGCGTTGACGAGTCACATCGAGGTTAAAGGATGTCCTTTTTTAAGCTGCTGTACGTAGTTTCAACCAAGTTCAGTCTAAGCACCACTGATTTTTCACCTGTCTCCGACACCTCAACAACCCTCACCGCCTACTCCGAGATTAAATGTTGCCGCTATTAGAGTTCTCATCCATATGCATCTTTAATTCAGGAACTGGAAGGAAACGACTCTTAAAATCAAGTCGAAGAACAGTAGAAAAGAACAGTAAAAAAGAACTATATATAACCATAAGATAGTAGCTCGTTCGTTCCGCACTGCATACACCTGCGGTCCGGAGTTTTGGAAATATCTCAGCATCACTATGGCTGTATTTCTACATATTACCCTGCGGTGAAAAAATTGTTGTAGGCTGCAAATAAAAAAGTTAACATCGTGATTTAAAACCATAAGGTCACTAAACAAAATATTTGCTCTAATAAAGCGCTTGTCAATGAGCTTACGCAAATTTTGGTCTACGTTGTTAGTTACGATTACGTGAATCGTTCAAAACGCTTTCAAATTCGCTGAAATCACCTTCCATCTCTACGTTTGCATTTCTAACCATAAAAAAGGGGGCTCGAAAAGTACGCAGGATACATTGGGATAATGAGGTTGCCTCTTCAGTCCTGGAAAGGTTCCAAAACCGAAATTCGTCAAACTCCCTGCAAGAGCAATCAATATTTTCTTAGAAAATTGAACTAACACGACGACATCCTGCCCCCTCACTTCAAACCAAATAAGTGCAGCTATAAAATGTTGCTTAAGAAAAGCCGGTCAAGAGAATTCAGTAACCGTAATTCAAATGCCGTTGGGAAACAGCCACTAGTGGCAATAGTGACTTGATCCTTGGAGATGTGAAACGTAGAGCATCAAGACCACAGACACGATGGCCAGAGTTCTTCACGAAACCTTAGGAGAAGGATAGGATGCTCAACGACTACCTAGACAGAGAAGATCGAACTAGGCTACTTTTTCTTTCACACAACAGAGAGAAATGGAAGATTTACCGGCGTCCGCTAGAATGACTCAACGGTCAGCGGGAGAACAGCTTTTGCAGGTCACACATATGTATATATACACATATATGTATATACACATATATAGGGCGCATGTGGCGCAGTGGTCGGAGGCGCCCTGCAACACACACGTGGAATCGACCCCTTCGCCTATGGCCCACCAAGCCTTCCATCCCTCCCGGGTCGGAAAAATTAGTATCAGACTTGTCTGGGAGGATAGCAGCAGTGGCTCGATACATCGATAGGCAACAGCGAGTCATTGTAAAGGCCGTATATGCATTCAATCACCTCCAACGATACTTAACGAAGGCGAATGTATGGCGCATCCCCTCAGGGATTTATCAACGCTGAGAGCTCTATCCTTTTTATCCTTTACACATATATATATATATATATATATATATATATATGCACACATATAATTATGTGTGCATACATACATATATATACGGTTGATGAATTAGAGCAATATTTATCCTATAACCCTCAAAAATTTTCGGCTCACAAACATTAGTGGTCGAGAAGACGTCGTCAGAAGACGATAAAGTGGTCGGCTTTGATTATTTCTTGAGTTATCCACTGTGAATCCGATTTCATAGAGCTGACTGAATTAGTGAAGCAGCGTTCGAATGGAGGAACTAAATGCAGGATACACTGCCACCGTGAAAACTGATCGGAACTGATGGCAATAGATCAACAACCGTCTTGTGTATAAGAGTTCATCTCAGTGATGTTACTTTGTTTGAGTGAAACGCTTTCCACTGATTTCGACTCGATGTGACAGTGAGCACCTAGATCTTGAGTGCAAGAAGATTCGACTCCATGCGATTATAAACACTCATATAGCAAGGTATTGATTGTTATGTGCAATCGATTCGCATTGTTCCGGCCCTGAAAAAGTCTATGGTGTTGAAAGCTTACCCTTTTATAATAACGTCGTTTTAATTGCTTATATTCCTCTTCATCAAATACGAGATGTTATTTTACTGTTTATTGCGATGAAGCTGAAGTTTTGGCGGCTTTCGTCTTCCTCAGGGTCTAGGAAAGTCAAGTTGCCAGCAATGTACCAAGCTAAACACCTCCATAGCCTGCAAAGAAAATGGTAAACCAAGATTTCAATCACAATGAACACAGAATAGCTTCTCCGCACATTCACCGCTTTCTATGAGTCTTTCACTGAACATGCCACGTGAAAACGAACATCACAAAGATCACATGGATGACCAATCTGCCTCTCATATTAAAATAGCAGTCTTAAGTACTGCCCAACATCGCACGTGATCATGAGCTATTTCTCCCTGCGGTTCATTTTTCGCATACTTGCAATATATCGAGCATGCTCCGAGAGTTTTGCGCGCTGGCGTTTCCGATCCCCGTGCGAGGATGCTAACCTCTAGTTCAAAACTTTCCTCGTTATGTCCATGTGTCCTGTGCATTCCTAGTGAAGTATTTCGTTAAAGTTTACCGCCTAGTTGTTTTTTTTTATACGGGCGCAGATTGGTCTACCCGTTTCGCCAATATTTTCCTCCCCGCACGCTTTACAAGAGATCAGATAGAGTAAACCCGGACTCATACAATCACCATCTCCAACGTGTGGGCAAATTATACAATTTTGCTTCACACATAGACGGCCATAAAGGCAATTGCGAATTAACTGGCGTCTTAGAGTGCTGGGTGGCATTTGAATTACGGTTACTGAATTCTCTTGACCGGCTTTTCTTAAGCAACATTTTATAGCTGCACTTATTTGGTTTGAAGTGAGGGGGCAGGATGTCGTCGTGTTAGTTCAATTTTCTAAGAAAATATTGATTGCTCTTGCAGGAGTTTGACGAATTTCGGTTTTGGAACCTTTCCAGGACTGAAGAGGCAACCTCATTATCCCAATGTATCCTGCGTACTTTTCGAGCCCCCTTTTTATGGTTAGAAATGCAAACGTAGAGATGGAAGGTGATTTCAGCGAATTTGAAAGCGTTTTGAACGATTCACGTAATCGTAACTAACAACGTAGACCAAAATTTGCGTAAGCTCATTGACAAGCGCTTTATTAGAGCAAATATTTTGTTTAGTGACCTTATGGTTTTAAATCACGATGTTAACTTTTTATTTGCAGCCTACAACAATTTTTTTCACCGCAGGGTAATATGTGAAATACAGCCATAGTGATGCTGAGATATTTCCAAAACTCCGGACCGCAGGTGTATGCAGTGCGGAACGAACGAGCTACTATCTTATGGTTATATATAGTTCTTTTTTTACTGTTCTTTTCTACTGTTCTTCGACTTGATTTTAAGAGTCGTTTCCTTCCAGTTCCTGAATTAAAGATGCATATGGATGAGAACTCTAATAGCGGCAACATTTAATCTCGGAGTAGGCGGTGAGGGTTGTTGAGGTGTCGGAGACAGGTGAAAATCAGTGGTGCTTAGACTGAACTTGGTTGAAACTACGTACAGCAGCTTAAAAAAGGACATCCTTTAACCTCGATGTGACTCGTCAACGCATGTTGAAATTCTTCAGCTCATACGAAGATGTCATGGAACCTTTCTTTGTCTAACCTTTCGACGTCTTCGTCTTCATCAGTGCCGATGATCTGAGTCCATGGTCCATAGTTGTTCCACTTCTCGATGTGGTGTCTTCCTCTTTGTATCGAGTCGGATTTTCTTCGGTAGAGCATCCCTCGAATGAGGCACACTTACCAAACGATGCTCTTTTGTAGAGGACAAAATGTGTTCTTATATACTCTATTATTCAATTTTATTCAACACTCACCCTCTTTTATTCAAAACAAGCGCAATCGTTCGAGAACCTGAAGCTGAACTTGATCTAAGCATGTCAACTGTTTCGGAGCATCTAAAGGAAATTGGAACGTCTAAGAAGCCTTACAAATGGATGCCGCATGTCAGATCTTAATTCTATTTAGCGTCGAAATGGACTCGCCAATCGGATTTTCCCGCTTTTTTGGTACTCAGTCGTTGACTTTAACTTCGTAACACAACATATTTCAAGAAATATGATTAAGAAGGATACATACTAAGCCGTACCATCGTTATCTAAAGAGTATTTCAGTCTCAGTATCAAGCATTGTCACGTATAGCTAACATACCTCGGCTAACAAAGGTGGACAAGATGGCGATGGTTTTCACAATATCACACGCTTTCTGATAGTCAAGGAAGATTTCGACTAGGAGCAGGTGGTATTCCCTGCGATGCTCTACGATTCTCGATAGTATTTGGATATGGTCCGTGCAGCTAAACACTCATTTAATGACAACTAGTTTGTGAGGAACCGAGCCTGCTTATGGCATGAGTAATGGTAGAAGTTCTTCATATGTTCAGATCTGCTCCTCTCATCATCAGGCCTTTTATGACTCGTTAGCACAAAAACTACCTGAGAGACAGGCGAAACGAAGGGCCCGCATGGTGTGGTGGTGAACGCGTTACTCCCCGAAAAGGACAATAGCGCGTTCGTTCCCCACCGCAGACGCCTGCGGTCCAGAGTTTTGCAAATATCTCAACACCATCGTGATTTTTAAATAGTTCTGAGAAAACGGCGTCCATGAACGACAGAATGGATACGTTTGCCCCATTCACCTTCACTGGTACGGATATCTCCCAAGGCAGCAGATACGTCTGTCTGGCTCTTGGAATCAACACGATGAGCTACTTGAGTTATGTAGGAGGGTGCAGGTGGCTTGGGGGGCTTTCAAGAGCATTGAGGATGTACTGAGTGAAAAAGAACACCCGTGTCTTTGCCCACATTTTGTACTCCACGATTCCTCCTATACATCAGAAATCTGGTCGCAACGTAAGCAAGATGAAAGGTCACTCAGTGTTTTTGAACGCGCAGACCAAAGGTCGGTGCTAGGAAAGTCCCGTTTCAAGCAAGTGAAGAAAGGCATCCGAAGACCCGAGCTGCGTCACCAGTCAAAAATCAAAGACGCCATTCCAACGCCGAACCAACGAAGACAAGGTGGGCTGAACGCGTAATGGGTACGAACAACAGCCGATGATCAAGTGCCCCCTAGGGACTGGCTTTTTTCTGGATGTCGAACGCACCGCAGAAAACTACCGATTTGATGGTTAGGGTTCTTCAGGGAAACTATAGAAGGAATACGTGCTGGTGAGCAGGTCGCTGGAATAGGGAAAAAATGTGATCTTCACTGGCTTCTGCTCGAATCCCTCGACAATGAACGTAACAATTGCTGAGACAGGTGGCCAGGCACGTCGTTGAATGAACATCGCCTTTTTGTTTCAGCTACTCCAATAACGCCGCACCTTTTCTTTCTTGCCTGCATCATCAGCTCCTTTATCGAGGACTCAGTTGCACGGGAGCATGCATAGTAGGCACAGATCGCCACTTTAATCCTCCCAGGATCAGCAGCAAGAATGGCCTTGAGAGTTGAGCGGCGTCTCTGTGCTAGTCCTATTCAACGCTGCCATATCGACGCCATTTTCGAGCTTAAGGGAACGAGGCCCACTCATTTTATTGTCCTTGTCATCTTGTACTTACATATAGTTTGCTCCGCCCTCACTTGAGGGTGTGGTGATATTCACGGCTAGCGGTCTCTCCCAAAATAGAGGGTAAACGTAGCTCGTCCTATTTCGCTATGATTTGTGTTCTATTCTATAAATCGGTTTTAACTGCGTTCTGATTAAAATTTCTGCACTTTTTTATACCCCCCTGTTTGCTTCATATTCCTCTATACTCCTTCCGATGCATGAAAAGCTCTTGTGAATGAAGAAAAACATTCGATTCGTTCGTCGTGCAATTGTAATGTTGTCAGAATTTAATAAGGGTGCCTAGATTCTGCAAGGAATATTTCACTTATTTATGTGATCTTATAAACTGATCTTCTTTAGCTGAACCGAGGTTGGTATAGGTGTTCGTTGACGTTGTCGTTGTTGTTGGTGTTGTTTGTCGATGGCTGACGTTTCTGCGATTTCGCCTTCCTCAGAGCCTGGACGTATTTTATAATAGAAAACTTTAGTTATTCGGTGTAAAGGCTAAAGTTTTAATGAAGATCAAAGTTGTAAATAGATGGTGGGTTAGATGCTACGGTCAAACTGAAAGGCTACTCACCGTGACGTAACGAATGGGACTGGCCCGCGCATTGTTCACGTGGGGTCGCGAGTACGACACACCCCGGGGTCTAAGCATGTGAGTAGCCTTTCAGTTTGATCGTAGCATCCTAACCCACCATCTATTTAAAACTCTGATCTTCATTAAAACTTTAGCCTTTACACCGAATAACTAAAGTTTTCTAGTATAAAAATACGTCCAGGCTTTGAGGAAGGCGAAATCGCCGAAACGTCAGCCATCCACAAACAACACCAACAACAACGACAACGTCAACGAACACCTATACCAACCTCGGATCAGCTAAAGAAGATCAGTTTATAAGATCACATTAATAAATATATCAACTATCTATGCCGAGGTTTATAGAAAGTCTGTCTTTTTGAGGAATATTACACTGCCTACCTTTACGTTTTGAGAACCTCTCACTTCAAACAATGCGCAAAATTCACCATAGGATTGAAAACTAGAAAACTACGAATTGTTTTTCAAAATTAATGCTGCACACTGCATGCGTTGTTAGTTATTCGAGTCAGAGGCATTTCTGCGCCTGTTTATTGGTTACTCCACCTAACCGCAAGCTCTTTTCAGCAGCAATACTCTTTCGCTTAAAATGGTACATCAGTGGTAATTTATTAATAAGACATCCTCCAATGGACAAAGACCTTTTTGCCATCCATAGGCCACCGATTGATTACGAGAAGTCTAGCAAAAACCTCTGTCCACCGAACTAAACCACCGGAAGTGTATGTCGCATAGAGATTTCATAACGACCACTCTCGAAAAATCGTTATGAGACCTATGGGTGTTATTCAGTGCGGAGGTGTCAGTGTCGTTATAGAAGATTGAACGCATGCCTGGCCCACACAATAACATTAGGTAACCAATCGATGTATAAAATCGGTGCTGCTATCTTCTCGCACAAATTTCGTACTAAATTGCCGATTTCAGGTGTATGGAAACGGTGATTAAACTTTTGTCTTACCTATGTAGTATTCAAGTGTCTGAGGCACCCTGAGCAGCAAAAGAGGTGGCACCCGAGTAGATGTCTTTGGCTTTATGACCATATTTTCCATTCTTTCGTAATTGACTGTCCGACTCCAATGTAAATAGTAGGACCCCTGGGAGGTACCACTACTGCGGATATTACATAGGACAGTGGTAGCAGATTTTTTCTCTAAAAGGCGTCTTCTTCTTTAGGTTGAAGGGTGATCAACGAAACAAAGACGATATAAATAATTTATGGTCATAAGAATCCACTTTCAAACCATTGCGCTCGACGATTTGCATGATTTTTTCGAAAGTGCCACTGAATACCTTTGGCGAGGTAATATCGCTCTTTCAGACGACACTCTGCCAGTGACATCAACATTCCATTAGAATGATGTTCTAGCAATGAAACTTCCCTATGTCACATGGAAGCTTTTCATCTATTGAGTTTACAACCTAATCGTCCAAAACGCCTGTAAGTACTTCCTTCTAAGTAGAAGAGCAACGAAATGTAGAATGTTGGCATAATAAAAAAAAAGAACATGACTTAATTGAGTTAAAAGGAAAACGGTATTTCCCCGACCGATTTCAGCGCACATCGTAACCACATAATGAAAGTAAACGTCTATACCACGCCTTCTCAAAGTCGATAATGTCAACTAAGGTTCGGAGAATACAATACAAAAGGACTATTAATGAAAGTAAAAGGAAACATGTTGGACGACAGAACCAACTCATGTGTCCGAGAGTGGTCTGTATTGTTCTCCAAGTAATACCGTAGACCTTTGAGAACCTATTGTTTAAGTATTCTTCGACAATGGCATCGTAGCAGACCAAAATTTGGTGGTAATTTATCTCTCGACAATACGCTTCAATGATAGATGCACATGTATTTGACGCGTTACTAATCTTAACAACTTCAATTAGATGGTTTCCACATGAAAGATATGAAGTATTCACTGATCTTGGTGTCCACAAGACAAACAACATACCAAACTTGTTCACAGGAAGTTTACTGAGGACAAAATGTGAAAAGGATAGTTGTGAAACAAACAATTATCTTGAAGCATCTAAAATGTTTTGCGAAATTTTTAAAAAAGTTCTGATAAATGAAAGCATTAATCGCTGACATTGAAGAAAATTCGCAACATCTGAGAATTTGAACGACGTAAGGAAATGTGCAAACTAGTACCTCGAAATTTTCAATAAATAAAAACACAAACGTAATGTCCCAAAACGTACAAGGCCAAAAAATGTAAGGACAACGGCATTCTATTAAACCGCAGACGGCATATGCAATGTAGAACAATGGTATAATAAAATGAAGAAGTGTTCATCTACAACCAGAACTCACATTTAGCATAACCACATTTAACAGCTACATAGATCCGACTAATAGTATTTTCCCTCCATTGTAGTAGTCAACACAGGCACTGAGGTGTTCTCACCACGAAGTCTTCCAGACAACTGCATATTTTTAGTCATAATTGTAATACGGCGCGCATCTCTTGCCGCTGGATTGGCATCATCGAACATGGACATCAAGCAAATCTCGGTTTCTTCCTAGAACAAGCACCTTGGAGCCACCACAAAGAAAGCTCCAAATAGTTATCTCTTATGTACCAATGCATACTACTTACGTCGGCTGTGAACGTAGTAATGAAATCACAGCATTTCACCTGTACAGCCAAAACAGCATTCTCCTACCCTTTGTATTCGTTAATGAGATAACATTTAAAACAGACCTGTAGCAACTTATTCCACAACGCCATACACTTAGCGAATATCTCGAAGCACCCTCGGAAACGGTAGTGGTGTAGTAAAGATCGTAGTTATGCACTGTAGGTGCACTTTGGACGGCGTCAACCCCTAACTGATTTATGCATGGAAGAATAAGAACAAATTTTTGGCAATTTTGGCAAAAAAAAAGAATTTTTTGGCAAAATTGGCAAGCCAGCATCACCTGGAGGCGCCCGCTAGATAGGACTAGGCGAGTAGATTGAGCAATTGGTTTTGAAATATCACCTTCGGTTACTTCAGTTGCATCCGATCGTGATGGTACATGCGTTTTAGCACCAGTAATTGTACCTGAATTCCCATTGTCAGTCTCTATGGCCTCAAACGTGGGCAACTTACTCACTTTTTAGAATTATATTCTATACACTGTTGACAAGAAGATGCAATTTTTGTTTCCCTACGATGAAAAACCGTGATATTAAATATAAACGTGGAAGTTGTCGAAAATTAGGACTAGCCCTAGACGAGAGTCACACAAAATTTGGTATCGTAGCCAATGTCTTGAAGATCAACTCCTCATGAAATGAAAAGTTGTCTGGAAATAAATCAAAATTTTCAAGAATTCCCAGTCAAAATACCTCGTCCAAATGAAATTTGTTACAATTTAATGTGCATGAACTTCAAGAATCATATAAAAAACACATTTCTAAAATAACAAAGATGCCAAAACACCATCGCGCAAACTTCTTGAGGTGTTTTTCGATAAAGCAAAAAACCCTACAATGAATAGCTGGGAGGAATGTCCAGAGATCACACATCGCCCCTCCCATTGACTTTTGCACATTAAATTGTAACAACATGTAACAATGTGGGAATGGTGCATTTATCAACCATATCCAACTCTAATCAGCTGTGTTTTCTCAGTAGAAGGGATGTGAAAACGGTGGGTTTTTCTCGAGAAGTTATTGATCATATGACTGCCATAAGGATATCAGCACACCCATCCAGGCTCTGAAGAGTACGATACTGCAGAAACGTCAGCTACCGCTGTATTGTGTGTTTTTCTGTGAAAATAAATGTACGCTGTATAACAACCTCGCGACTGCTGAACAAGAAACTGATGCATAACAAAGATTTGCGATAAGCACTCGAATGAAAAGAAACCCACAAAATCTTCGAATCCAGTTCAGGATAACCAGTCGTCGAGAATAATCGGAATGTTTTTAAATTAATAGACATTTACCAGTACATCATCCTGCTTTCAGAAATTTCGACTGATTATCGTCGGTAATGTGCAATCGTCTCCTCGTATCAAACCTTCTGCTAAGTGGTGCTGCTTGCGGTCTTGTAGGCGATTTAAAACACTTCGTCTGTTTCTGATAAATCATTTCGATCGAAGACACTCAGTATGAAATAAGTAATATAATTTAATTATTATACAAGAAGTTGGGAATAAACATTGTGTGGATTTTCAATTCAGCAGCTCATGGCCTTCCTAAAAGAGTGCCTAAACTGTTCAATGTTCAGATGGCCCGGAAAATATTAGCTAGAAATGACAGGGTTTGCAATAGGACAGCGCCTAGCACTAAACCTTGTTATTGCTTCGATGTCGAAGACGAAAACACCAGTACTCGATCACAGGCCACTACTCTGCTGTAGATATACAAATGACTGCTTCTTTATTTCCTTCACACAAGAGGAACTAGACGAATGTTTTGACTTATTGAAGGGACAGTATGTAATGAAAAGCTAGGGAGTATGCGCGAAGACGACGTGCGGGTCTTCTTGAGTTGGAGAAGCAATGTGCAGTTGAGTTAGCCGCGCCGGTCTTTCAAATGTTATGGAGATCAGCCAGCCTAAACTTGGATAATTAAACCGTTTATATACATGGACACAACATTAACAACATAATAATGACGATAGAAAAGTACTGGCAAAAAAATCACTTAGGTAAGTTATGAGGTGTTATGGATAACAGTGAAGTGAGGCGAATAACGAGACAATGGCATTGGAACACTATTACATCATTAATACAATAATTACAACATAAAAATAGCGGCTTGTTAGCCATGGGCGGTGTCGCGCACACACTATCCGCTGCCGGTGCTGCGGCTCATGGCGACTGTATCCTGGGTGGAGGGGGGAGGGGAGAGGGATGCAGACGGGCCGTGTATTCGGCTGAGCCAAGGATCATCATTATAGCAGTGAGGTTCACTTTTAGCATGATCGATGAGGACAGTAAGTTAAATGAGCGTTGACGGTGCTATGGACAACGATTGATGGATGAATCATCTACGGAACACAGTCAGGCGGCTGGTCGTGGATAACGCTATGTCTGCAACGTGAAGTTTGAGCATCGATGGGTGCCACCATTGCCTAAGAGATATCATGGGCCAGAAAGATAACGACTGAGAACTGATAAACCAACTATAGCGGCTTAACAGATAACACAGCATAAGTTGGCCGGTGAGCGGCCTTGTACGCATGGCGTACATTGTGGGAGGAATGGTACATGCCACCGATGGCGTTGCAAACAGAACGCATTTGGAAACACCCGCCACTACTGACAGCGCACCTTAGACTAGATAAGAAGCGAGATACATTAATCTGCTGATGAGCGAGGAAGACACAGGATGACTAAGAATGACTGAGAATGACTAAAAATGACTGGGGATGACTGGGCGTCATTGAGGGTAGCCGAGGATGATTCTACAAGGAGCGGATTATCAGCACTACCGATCGGGGCAAGGTGAATGTTGGCACGTCTCCGCCGTCGATGGCAAATAGCTTATATTGGTTGCGCGAGCCTAGTGCGTCCGCAACCGCGGCCGATTTGAACTGTTGATCCAGGGCTGCAATAGACTGTACCAAACTCCCTGAAACAACAAACGTTATTGGGTTTTTTGTTTCGCAATGCAATAGTAAACTGTTCTGCTGCTACTCCTCCACCCTCGGGTACGCCATCGCTGTTGTGCGACCCAAGTCAAACTTGAACTGCTGTTGTGCCTGAAACATTGAGTGTAATTGACAAGATAGACCACAAAGGCTACATTGCGGTATGTGGCGTGCGGCTGCGAGACGACCATTGTATAGACATCGACTTTCCATAGAGAAGTTTTCCATACAGTCAGTGTACATTAAGCTTACCCCAGAGGAGCCGAAAGAAAACTGGCTTCCTTTTCTAGAAGTTCAAACTAGCCTATCCGAAAACGGCTACATCACGAAGTGGTACTGAAGGCCAAGTAGTAAAAACGTCCTGGTTCATTGCCTCTCCTCTCACTCAACGCACATAAAAAGGACGCATGTAATAAACATGTTTTGAAAAGCCACCAATATGGGCACAAAAAGAGAACAGGTGATAGAACACCTGAAACCGGCGGGACAAATAGTCATTTCTAATAACAGTCAAACGGTAGCTCTCCGATATAGATTTAGAGAGAAGAACTACGCCTGCAAACGATAATCCTGAAGCGAATTTCACTCCGTTCATTTCCAACGAAATAAGTGCAGCTGTAAAACGTTGCTTAAAAAGTGTCACCCCGAAGAATTCGGTAGCAGTGACTGAAATAACGCCATTTACTGCGTAACCGCCTGTATAGCAGTCGTATATATGAAGCATAATTGCATAATATGCCCTAATGGTAGAGGTGATTGTTTGAGTTTGGGCACGGTTTATCTGATCTCTTGTAGAGCGTGCGGGGCGAACACATTGGCGAATAGAGTGGAGCACTTTGTGACCGCATAAACGAACACCTAGATGAGAAACCTAGAATTCGATTAGGTACATTTCTAGGCACCGGCTTTTTCCAAATTGACTTCTTTCTCTAGTCATCCCACGTCAACAATACACGGGTGGTCCGACGCGTTCAGACAAAGTGGCGTTTATCTATATATTAGAGATTCATAAGTACTACAGGTAGTTTCCAGAATTATATGGATAATATTACATAAGAAAGTTACAACTAAATCATGCTGCTATGATGAAGTGCAGCCTTTGTGCCTAGTCTTTTTTTCTTTACGACAAATAGGACATTCGACAACTCGTCGACCAGGTCTTTCGAGTGATTTTATATTTAGTAAGGTAAGCTTAAAACTGGAATTAAAAAGTTAGTGTAGTGTGTCACCTGACCCGCATCCTTTCCTGATGTCAACTGGCGTACAGTAGCAAAAAAATAAGAATACAGAAGTACGACAAATTACAGGACACAAAAGTGCAGAAGCAATAATAAAGCCGGTGTCAAAGACGTAGAGTAGTAGGGAGGTACAGAACGCCGAAGCACAATACTGGACAGAATACAGCCCAATCAACAAGGTTACCTGGAGGAATCCAGTTGAATGGCACGCAAGAAATTCATCTCGAAATTTTCTCTCAATAAGTTCTCGTTTGTGGTCCGGCAGAAGACCGATCTTTCACTGTCTCAAACTCAGTTTTCCCAACACAAGAGTGAGCAGAGGTGATGATTGTAAATCAGAAGACGTAGATGTTTGAATAAAACCAGAACACTGACAACCGTCAGAAGCTGTTCTCTTGGGTTACTTTGGTCAGTAAAATTCGCCACGTCTAATAATTTATCCTCCATGTTTCCGTCAATTTCAGGAACAACGTGTGTTGTTCAGAATTTCAATGATTCCTCGGCCAGAAAATTGCTTTAGTGCCGTTCGTTGGAATCCTCATCAATTTCATGATAGTTTCGTCGGTTTCTACCAACAACACCTATGTCGACTCTTTCCTTTCCGGTGAGAAACATCGTTGTGTGGTCCGAAAGTGAAAATTCGATTCGGAAAACGCAACATGCCGCCGATGGAGCAATGTCGATTCTGCTTATGCCGCACATTACGCCGTTAATTGGTTGGACTTTATATATATATATATATATATATATATATATATATATATATATATATATATATATATATATATATATATATATATATATATATATATATATATATATATCGATTACTTATGCCTAAGTTTATAGAAACTTGGTCTTTTGAATGGACTTATATTTAGTTCCCTGATGTCACAGGCGCACAGCAGCAAAGAAATAGAAAACACAGAAGTACAATACAGTACAGAATACAGCCCAGCTTGCTCTCTTGATACAGATTCACTCTCATTATGGTCACTTTCTTTAACGATCCTATTCATTTTCAGGATTTTAGAATCGACATGAGCACCACGAATCTGCTTTCATCTTCCACGGGCTATCCGCCAAGCGAATTGAGGAGCAGAGCGGAAATCGTGCATGGCACTGTCACTTAGGATAAGCGTTGCTGGTACTTTACTTTCCACGTAAGTCCTCAGATGTAAAAAATGATTGCTCCTGTAAATTGAGTTGAAAATTGATAATTTACGTAACCTTTTTGATTTGTTCTTCATGGATTACAGGAATATCCTATTCAGAACCTGTACCATCAAGGCTACCAAGAGAAACTCAGTTAATTGGCACATATAAAAAATTTTTCTCGAAATTTCCTCTCAACTAATCTTTCTCCTTTGAAGCAATGATTCGAGCAGAGGACCTATCCTTCCCTGCCTTGACGTCAGTTGTTCCCAGAAAGCCTGTAGCGCAAAGTATTTTGAAGAGTGCAACTTCTTTCGTATCTTGCTTGGCAAGAGTGAGCAGAGGTTTTGATTGTAAATCAGAAGATGAATGCGCGAATAAAATCGGAATCATTGGCACCTGTCAAAGGCTGTTCTTTTGGGTTACCTTGGTGTAACGTGCCGCCGATGGAGCAGAACCCATGCTGGCGAGTGGGAGTAGAGTAGCAAAGAAATACAGAATACAGAAGCTCAATGAAGCACAAAACAAAAAAAGGACAGAAGCAATAAAAAGGTTGATGTCAAAGACGTAGAAGTAGTAGGGAGGTACAGAATACCGAAGCACAATCACCTGTATCACCTGTAGCCCCGCTGATAGTCGAGTGACTCGAGCGGGCCCCAGTAAATCTTCCATTTTTCCCTCTCGAGTGCATGAGTAGCCCAGTGGGTTCTGCTCGCCCTAGCGACTCGTCGAGCATCATATTTTCCTTCTAGGCTCTTCGTGAAGAACTCTGACTATCGGATCGGTGGTCTTCCTGCAGTACGTTTGACATCCCGAGGAATCCACTCACTAACGGCTCTTGTCCATCGGTTGTCATTCATACGCATTATGTGTCCGGCTCACCTTATCTTCGACTGTTTGGCGTACAGAACGTCATCTTTGGTTTTTGATCGTTGACGCAGGTCGAAGCTTCGGTTCCCATCCCTTAGTTGTGTGAAACGGGATACTCCTAGCATCGTCCTTTCGACTGCGCGTTCGATAACGCTGAGTGATCTTTCACCCTGCTTACGTAGCGACCAGATTTCTGACGCATACCTTAAGACAGGAAGTACCGTTGAGTCGAAAAGGTGGGCACGGAGTCGGGTGTTCTTTGTTCTCTTCAGCACATCCTTGATGCTCTTGAAAGCTCCCCAAGCCGCTCGTTTCCTTCTGCTCAGCTCTGGAGCTAAGTCGTTCATCATATTGATTTCCCGACCTAGATAGACATAATTGGAGCATTCGGAGATATTCGTTCTCTTGGGTGCGAATGGGGCATATGAAACCAATCCGTTCTTCATGAACATCGTTTTTGTGAGGTTTAGTCGAAGACCAATCTTTGCACAGGCTTTATCAAAGTCGGCAAGCATTTGTTCCACTTGGCTAATGTGCGGTGTTATAAAGACGATGTCATCAGCAAAGCGAAGATGAGGTAACTGCCGACCACCGATTTTCACTCTCGTTTTATTCCATTCCATTGTTCGCATGACGTTCTGGAGGGTGGCGGTAAATAATTTTGGCGAGATGGTATCGCCTTGCCTAACCCTTCTTTTGAGGTCGATGTTAATATCGTTGTAGAATGGTGAAATATTGGTTGTGAAATTTTTGTACAGCTCACGAAGAATCTTTATGTACTGAGTAAGGACTCCTTGACTATCAAGGGCTTCCATGATTGCTTCTATCTCAATTCTATCTCAATTTCGTCCATCATCATTCAATCATCAAGGCTTCTTAGAGGAATCCAGTTAAGTGGAACACGTAGGAGAATTTTCTCGAAATTTTCTCTCAACAAGTCTTTCTCCTTTAAGATAATAAGGTCTGCAGAAGAATTTCTCATGGACTTTGTGCTGATTCAGTGTTAGAATGCTCCATCGCAAAGCAAACGGTCCAACAAACACGTTTCTGGAATAGGTATGTGAATTATTATAAGGGGCAACTGGTACACTTTACAAACACATATGATCAACAACACTTTATCTGAATGTTTCATTGAATAATTCGAATTCTGAGAAGCGAGGATTATCAAAATTGCCACCGTGGGTGCACCCAATGTCTAGTCCTTCAAACTGCAACGAGTTTGTCCTGCGGATCGACTAGGCAATAAATATGACGTGCAGTTAAATATACAACTCATTATCCAGAATCTTGACGGACCTTATTACGGATTTAGGTGATGAAAGTTATGGTGAATCACAGGCGGTAGTATACAGTCACGCTTACTGCGAACAAAAAATAAGTTACTTATGTTGAATAAATTTCTTTGAAATTTCTCAACATGACACGACAGAATTATGTGATACAATGTTAGCGGAGAATAGGAGTGAAAATCACACAATTGGCGGCAAGCAAACGAATTGTGTTGGAAAAGTGTAAAAACGGAAAAAAGTCCAAAAGATTGCTCTTCAAGAAAACGTTGAAAAAATTTCAATTGTTAGCTGCAGTCACAACTTCCGACTTTTTTTCTTAAACAGCTGAGTGTACAAAAAACCCAAAAACCGGGCCAAACCAGGCATATTTTGATAATTCGTAAGGCATGAAAAGAAAAGATTACATCGTGATGGCCTGGTGTTATTAGCCTTCTTTATTTGTTTGATGAACACCAGCAATGAACTCGACGAGAACGAATAAATCCTATAACACAGTATCATGCGCTACTGACTGAAACGGGCGACCAGGAATAAGGTGACAGGACCTATTGGCAAGCATGGATGCCCATAACACTTTATCAAAAGAAATTCAAGAGATTTCCTAGAAATTTTTTTGAATAATAGATGAAAAAATTGAGGACTGCCTCGTAAAGAATTATGATCACCCTGATAACAATACTATATAAACTGCCTCTAATGTCAAGTCACTTCCCTCATTTTCTTAAATGGATTGAAAATTCCGTTAGAATAAAACAGCATTCCATTAGTGATTTCTTGAGATATTTGTCCGCTGGAGGTAGAAAAGTAGTAAACGCCCTTCGAAACTCTTGAAAATACCAGGGTTTTGCGTCACAGAGATTATAGTGACGACCAACAATCATTTCTCAATTTATTAACTCGTTTTTTAACTTCAATGCTCGAAGAAGATGTGCAATGATAACCAAATAAAAGTGAACTGATATAACTAGCACCACAGCGGAATGATTTACAGTCCAAGTTCAACATCGACCACGAATCTTCATTAAAAGTATACCGAGCAAATTTTGTTTTCTTTTATTTTATTTTATTTGACCAGTCTTCACATAAAACGTGCGGGTCCCAGCACTTCTTACATTCTATTCGTTTCCTCGCATCCATTGTCCACGATGATCTTCCAACTTTTACGTGTGGCTTCGGTTGTTGCTTGAAGATTTTCATTTCATCTTGAATGTTGTAGAATGCTGGTCGAGCTAATCTTCCTGGATTCCTGAGATAGCCGTGCTTGAGCGTTCCCAAGTGGATTGCAGAGAGCGATTTTTTCCCAGAGAAGTCCGGTACCAATTTCCCGGACTCGAAGGGATGACAGGCCTGGCTGGCCCGAAGCGGAATCGAACTAGCACCATTCTCGTGATGACGGACATCACTAACACTGTGCTATCCGCCCCCTACCAAGTAAATCAGTAAACTGGAAAAAAAACTTCGTCGAACGAGTTAATTTTTCAGGCGACATACCCTCAAATACGACACATCGGAAAATACTCTATGTATAGGGAAATAAGCTACTGATATAATTCTGCACGTGTTATTTAGTAATAAATATATAATTGACGCGAACAAAATTACAAAAAACTGTCTAGAAAGCGCTGGACATCAACAGAGTGCTTGCCCACTTAAGTGATTTATCGCGTTGCATGTTTGGAAACAATTCTCAGACCTGACTCCCAAAATTTTCCTCTGGTGTTTTCGAAAATAGTGCTTAAAATCACTTATACAATTGCTTAAAACCTTCACAATTTATAAGATCACTTTCTCACATAGGTCGGATAATTTATAACAAATTTGCTAAGGACAAGGGTTCTGTAACCTCCTTGCAAGAACTGTTCTTCCTTGTCAAACATTTCCAGCACTGAATGAGCAGCTGCCACCTGCATCTGCATTCCAGCATCTGACATTCCAGTCTACTTCCTGGATAAGCTACTGTATAGCCTTTATCGGGGCGAGCGTGGCGCAGTGGTCGGAGGCGCCCTACAACACACACATGGAATCGATCCCGCACCCATGGGTCACCAAGCATTCCATCCCTCCGAGGTCGGCAAATCGGCGCCAGACCTGTCTGGGAGAATAGCAGCACTGGCTAGATACATCGCTAGACCACCGCGAATTATAAAGGCCAGATATGCATTTAATCACCTCCAAACGGTGCTTAATGAAGTTGAATGCACGGCACATCCCTCAGGGGATTAATAAACGCCGAGAGCTTAATCCTTAGAGCTTAATAGCCTTTACCGGATTCTGTGCAAGCGTCTCTATCAGATTGCACCAGCAGAGAAACTTTTTAGAACCTCCCTCTAAGCATTATCTCTAGCTCCTGTCAAAACTCTGCCCTTCATTTCAGCTAGTTTCGCTCGGCTTGTTCGTTCACTTAGTTCTCCCAACTAGTATCCTTTACCCTTCTGGATAATGTCACATTGTTAATATTATTAGTGATATTAATATATTGCAACCATTCCTATAAAAGCTTACAACCTAAGTTTCAGATTCTGCTCTGTGCAATGGCAAAAAGTGCTCCGTAGCAAACTCGTGCAAAGTCGAGCATTCTACTTTAAGCTAGTGATAGTTTGGTCCCGATAACTGACTCAAAGACCTATATTCTGCTGACCAACTAGTACATTTGGTGAATTGGCCAATCGGATTCGAACTCAGCGTTCGACAAAGCAAACCGTAGTACAGACAATCTCAATGTGGGAAACCTACAAGCAAGTACGTTCATTCGCCACATGAAAAAAGGAAAAAAGGGACCACCTCTCGTTGACGCTTGGGGACACTAGCGAAGGCGACTAAACTTCTTAAATCCTCGTGCACTCCACATCTTACATTCACCACCAATGGATGACTTCGAAAAATGCACTATTTGCTCGACATCGTTCAAGGAGAAGCAAAAGAAACAGTCGAAAATTATGGAGTATCTTACGAAACTTATCCAATGGCAATAACACATTGAAGAGACGTATGGAAATCGACAAAATCTTATCGACCAACTACACCTCAAATTACGTACGAGAGAAGCGCAAACGAGACACCTCAAAGATTAATTAAAATTGTGCAAAATTCCCTAGTCCACAGTTATGCGACAGCGCGTCGTAAAGGAGAACCAGTCAATATTAGGACGATACAAATACTGCCGGAAAAAATTGGCAGCGGAAATCCAGAGGTATGTTCTAGAACAAAGACGGCAAAAAAAAACAAGGAAGCTGCAAAACAGAAAAAAATTCCAACCGCCACCAACGAAAAGAGAACTCAGAATAAGAAGTGAGACAGAGAAACCCATAGAAACACAAACGTACGTGTAACAAGATAGAACACCTACTAAACGAATGTACTATGATAAGAATTCAACAAGAGAGAGTAAAAGTGGTAAGAAATCGCAATCTTCGCTACAACTGCGGTTCACCTTCTCATCGCTTCTCCGAGTGCAAGGAAGGTCCGTGGTGAATTTGTAACAAGGATGGACACTAAAATTCCCTTTAGAGGTATTACCACCTACGAAGTGAACATAAGCCTTGATAAGAGGAAGATGCTCCAAGGGAGAAACCGAAACTGCCACGAAACCGCAAAACTTACAAAGAGAAAGACGACAACCCCGTCTAAGGGTAAACTCTAACGTGATTAAAGGCGACCATTCCGTTGCTCTTTTTCTCAATGAGCAAACATGAGGTTGCCATTAAAGCATTTATTAATACACAATAGCCGACCTTTCGGAGGTTCCACCTTCTTCATAGTCTGGAAAGGTCAAAATGAAATGCAATCTACTCAATGATGCTGAGATATTTGCAAAACCCCGAACCGCAGGTGTCTACGGTGGGGAACGAACGCGCTATTGTCCTTTCCTGGGAGTAACGCGTTCACCACCACACCATGCGGGTCCTTCGTTTTCGCCTGTCTCTTAGCTAGTTCTACCGATCTTTTGCCGTCAGCAATCACCCCCCGCATAGTGTGGTGGTGAACGCGTTACTCCCCGGAAAGGACAATAGCGCGTTCGTTCCCCACTGTAGACACCTGCAGTCCGGAGTTTTGCAAATATCTCAGCATCATTGAAGTTATATTTCGCAATATATACCCCTGCCGTTAAAAAGAGTGCACAGTAAATAATAAGTTAAAATTGCAATCTACTCAGCCAAAACTTTCATAATCTCGGCAGAAAAAAACACATAAATTTCCGTTCGCATTTTTTAAACACTCACCGGTTTTTACCATACTAAATTTACTTGTAGACACATTGCTCACCAATGTAAGAGAATGTGCGGCGGCTTAACTCCGCCAAATAAGTGAATACTTATAAGGGACAAAACGGTGGGTGCTTAAAGTAAGCTGTTTACCAGACATATGGAAATTTATGTGTCAATTTTTTGTTTGCGTGTTAAATTTTGCCTGCTGAGGTTATGGAAATGTTTGGATGAGCAGATTGTTTGACCTTTCCAGGCCCTGAAGAAGATGGAACCTCCGAAACCTCAGCCGTTGTGTGTGAACAAATACTGTAATACCAATCCCGTGCTTGCTCATTAAGAAAAACAGTGAACTTGTGTGAATAAATACTGTAATACCAATTTCGTGCTTGCCCATTAAGAAAAACAGTGAACTATCTATCAATGCCTAGGTTAAAAAAAATTCGATCTTGGGATTTGCAACATTCCGTTGCTCTTCACACTACCAAGCAATATGAATCGAGAGCACAGAGTTCGGCTGCACAAGCAGTAGTACCAAAGCCCGAAAAGACGAAATGAGATAGTGGAAGTGATACTTGACGCTGCAACCAATCGCTCATTTACTACTGAGGACTTAGCCGAAACTCTGCAGCTAAAAGATACATGTTTCATTGAGTTAGCAATTTGGGGATTCCAAAGCAAAGACATACGGGAGTCATAAAGATAAAACTGCGAGATTTTCACGGACCAGAACACAAAATAACCGTAACTCGGACTAGTAAACACAGCTATTAAAGCGGTGTTGCTTAAGCATGGAAGGTAAGGAATTTCTTCGTCTATATAACATTTATCTCTCAATAAATCCAAACCGCAACATTATTTATGCATAAACTATTCTCGGTATCCGAGATTTACCAAAAGTATTAGACAGGTAGATACCACGAAATAGTACATTGCCATCGGGACTGACATTTATCCTATAGAGAATTCCTCTATCAATCCTCGAAATTCTCTATCTACCTAATCAATGCATCCCATGGGTCGACGGAGACCGCGTTAGTACAACGACGCGTGCGTACTCTGCGTCTATGTCCCGTTCGGGTCAATGGGCATGAATCCCTCTACAGATAGAGAGTTCTCTATCCACCTAATCAATCCATCCTATGGGTCGATGGAGATCGCGTTACTACACCGACGCGTGCGTACCTTGCGTCTATGTCCAGTTATGGCCAATGGGCAAGCCGCTCGTTGGGACGCGGCCACGCCTACCGCCACCGGCATTTGGCCAGGCGAGGCCTTGGCGAGCGCCGTCGCCAGCTCCGTTATTGCTTCTCTCCCGATTGAACTTTCCTTACAGTTTCATTTGCTTAGGTCGTAGTGATAGGAGCTGTAATCACTCTCGCTCTTGCTCTTATTTCTCCGTTAGCTCTTGCATTGTTAATACGTTAGTGTTATCGTTGATTTTCGCATATGTGTTGACATGAGTTCGATGCTCTCATCGTTCACAGGTACTCCATAAACGGCTCTCCACTATTATTCGCTTCCTCGAACGCTCTTCATACTCTTGTGCTGTGAGCCGTTACATTGGTGCATGCATTATTGTTAAGGCATTTTTATTAGAAAGAAGAAGAAATCCACTGAACCACCTTATTTGTAGTTTGTTGTGCATAAGAAACCCACTGAACCAATTTATTTGTAGTTTGTTGTGCCTCATGGCATTGTTTTGTAAATAGTATATATGTGTGAATAAAGGTTTAATTACCCAAGTTTGAGGTGCTTCACAAACGGCTCTCCACTGTTATTCGCTTTCTCGAACGCTCTTCATACTCTTGTGCTGTGAGCCGTTACATATCCTATAAAGACTCGGCTACCTTGTAACAGCAGGTACTTCGGACCAACAAAGTGAATCGCACAATAATATAGCCCGTGTGAGCAAAACTACACGAACACTATACAACGCTTCCGAACAGCGACTGTGGGGGGAACTTTTTTGACATTTGGGTCATCGGTAGTTTAAGAATTTAGTGGACCAAACAAACGAAAAAAAGACAACAGAAAGTGAGCGTCTGGGAAAAGTTTCCAAAAAAGAACCACAGAGAAATGAACGCAACAACAGTACCAGAAAATAAACTGGAGTATGGCGATACGACGACAAGAGGCAAGAATCGCCAAATTACAAGAAGATCTTACTATGCTTCCAAACTCTTACTATAGCTTCCAAAGTACAATGAAACCATTGTACAACAGTTAGATTAAGACATAAACGAAGCAGTTAAAGAATCAAAACCCGCACAGGGACCGATTATACACTACCTCCCACATCACCCAGTGCTCACTGTACACAAAGAAGCTACAAAACTATGAAATATCTATAATGCTTCGTATTCTTGTTGAGCAAACGCGAGGTGTTATTTTATTCTTTATTCACGAACAAGCTGACGTTTCGGCGGATTTTGCCTTACTCAGAGCCTGGAAAGGTTAAGTTGACAGCAATCTATTCGGCCAAACACCTCAATAACCAAACAGAGAAAACGCTGAACCAAGATTTCAATCACATTGAACACAGTTTTGCACACTCACCGCTTTCTGTGAGGCTTCCACTGAGTACGTCGCGTGGAGACCAACTGCACAGAATTCACATGGAAGTGTAATGTGCTCTTCTCACCAGAATAATAGGTTTACATATTGCCCAATATCACGCGTGATAATGAGGCATTCTTCCCCTGCGGGTCATTTTCAGATTTCTGGAATTAATCCAGAACGCCTCGAGAATTTTGCGCGTTTGTGTTCTCGATTCCTGTGCGAGGATCGTGACACGTACTTCAAAGTCCTCCCCGCTATGTCTCTTGGTCCTATGCGTGCCTAGTGGGGTATTCGGTTTACGTTTGTCGACTAGGTGTTCTTCTATGCGGACACAGAGGGGTCTGCCCGTTTCGCCAATGTATTCGTCTCCGCACGCCTTACAGGATATCAGAAAGACAGTACCCGAGCTCATGCAATCACCGTCTCTACCATTAGGGCAAATTATGCAATTTTGTGTTGCACATAGACGGTCACATAGGCGGTTACGAACTAGATGCCCCTAAGAGTACTCGGTGGTATTTCAACCACGTTTACCGAATCCTCAAGACCCGCCCTTCTTAAGCAGCGTTTTATAGCTGCACTTATATCATTTGAGATGAAGGGTAGGGATAAACGGGACCATTCCATCACTAGGGTTGTCGTTAAGAGGCCTAGGATTTCCTCTACACCTATCACGAGCTACAGTTTCGTAGCCATTAGAAATGGCTATTTGCCGCGCCATGATCCGGGACTCCTCTCTCTGCTCTCTTCCCGTGCACACGTTGGTTGCTGTTCGAAACATGTTTCTCACCAGCGCCCTTTTCGTGTGAGAGGGGTGAGAGGAGAGGTAATGAACTAAGATGTTTTTTATTACTTGGCTTTCGGTACGACTTCGTAATGTAGCCATTTTCTGACATGCTAATTTGGACGTTCAGGAATGGAAGCCAGTTTTCTTTCGGTTTCTCTCGGGTGAACTTGATATACTCTGACTGTTCATTCAACAACTCGAAACATTTGTCCATTTCCTCTTGTGTTGAGCAAAGGACAAAACAGTCATCTATATATCTACAGTAGAGTAGCGGCCCGAGATCGATCACCGGTGCTTCCACTTAGACATAAACGCAATGGCCAGTCTTGGTGCCAGTCGTTGTCCCATTGCCAACCCTCTTATTTGAGCGTAGTACTTTCCGGACCATCTGAAGATTGAGCAGCTCAAGCATTCTTTTAAGAGTGCCATCAACTGCTCTATCTTGAAGCCATACATGTTTATTTCTCCTTCGTGTTGCATCAGGAGTTCGAATATGGCTTGCATTGCGGAGTCTTTCGACACGTTTGTATAGAGGGCGCTAGCGTCGAACGACTCCATCACGTACGCGCTGCTGGGCTGCGCTATTCGTAAGATGGGCTGGAATGTGTTTCAACAACTGGTTAAATATTATGGTTAAAAACCTTGTTATCCCTATCCGTTGGCCCGTCTACACAGTTAATGATTGGTCTAACCTTAAACAATGATGGATCGATAGAAGCAATATCATCGCTGGATACTAGCTTATGAGTTTTTATAAGCAAGTACAAGACGGGACATGTTGGTAACTCAACTTTTAGTTGAGAGATAACTGATGGTTTTAAACCAGCAGCGCTTGCCATTTTGGCCCATTCGTGGTTCAATTTTCGGTATTTACTTCTAAACTCCTTCTCAGATGATGGACGATAAAGCGAAGCATCTTCAAGATGCTTTATCGTTATTTCAACATCTAACTGATGGGGAATTACGACAGACTCTCCACCCTTATCACTAACAGATAGTCTTATGTTTTTTCAACCTTATCAGCTCTCGTACCTCTCGCATACCACGTTTTTGCACTGCAGTGAGGTTTAAGCTGTATCTTTTCGAACGATAGTGATTAAGGACTTCTATGAAGGAAGAAAATGGATCTATAATGCATCAGCACATCTAAAGAAAGCACCATTATTGCTAAGCGATGTGATCCACCAAGGTCCAGTTTTCCTACCGCAGATATGTGATATTTTACTTCGCTTCCGGTTCGGAAATAACGCAATAGTTAGTGTTGTCGAAAAAACCTATCTGCAGATATGACACGAGCGAGACAGAGATACCACACGGTTTCTGTGGATGCGTAACATCATCAAGAAGCTGGAAAAAATAACACAGCACTCAATAGATTCACAACCACTACTTTCGGCTAGACTGCTCACCATTCCTCTTATCTGGAACAATCAAATACCTTAAACAACTGCCCAAACAATCCAAAAATAAACCACAACGATGCTGAGATATTCGGGAAGATTGGACTCCGGTGGGCTCGCGTACACAATGCGCCACGGATGCTCTTGCACTGCATTTCTCTCAGCTAGTTTTCTATCTACCAGCGTCATCAGCAATCATCCTTCAACGCGATTGATCTGGGGAGCCCACATCGGCATTGAACCCAGTTAAGCTGAGGCTGCAGTTGAAATCGCATTCCCCATGTAACATCAATTCAATCATCATCACTTTTAAAGGAACACAAAGAGGAATGGAGCAAAGTGGTGGAAGTCATCCACAAATTCTAAATCGCTAACTCATAAAAAACTGTCGAAATTGGAAGTAAAAAAGAAATAATATTTTTCGCAGACGTCAGCATGCAGTGCATGGCTACTTACACTTACGTCCTTTCAAACGACGAGTAACAGCTGCTTATAGGAAAATCCAAACTTCCATCACTAAAAGAGAACCCCACGATCCCTAAACTAAAAAATAAACGCGTCAATAGGGGTAACTGCTTTGGCTCATTCCACGTATTCAACCTCAGAAGACCACAGGGTCTATTACTGACATGACAAACCTCTCAGGTTCCGAAATCGCACTTAGCTGGGTACCATCAAACAAAGCCGACAAAGCATATGACACACTGACGAAGAACCGAACAAAACGGCAAAAAAACCGCTTTGGAATGTCAATCAATAGGAATGTCAAACAATCGAAATTAAACAGAGAATTGTACGACCATGCTGACCGTTGACAATACCGACAAAGAATTGCTGGACTAAACAAGGCATAATCGCTTCTTATGTGCACAGCAAACGATAGTATGTGTACAAGCAAAATAACATCAAAGTTATGAGCACAGCTAAGAGAACTATTTCAACAGACCACGGCACAACTGAATACAAGGTTGTCTGAACCTTATATAACGGCAGCAGAGTATAAGCACGTTAAATACTAGTCCGTAACCATTAACGTATCCAGTGTATGGCCCTGTCCAAAAGGACTCCTACGACGTTGGGTCTTTTCAAAGATTACGACGGAATCATCGGCTGTGAAGTACGATTAGAGAAACCAAGTATTCCATCAGAATCACAACACCCTATAATCACTATCTCGCAAACGAAATTGGTAGAAGCGATCGTCAACGATGCACACCTCCCATTCCACTGCAGCACAGGCCAAACAGTGGCAATGTAAGATAAAAATTCTGAAAAAAGCTGGTGTGCAGTACAATCTGAGAAGCTTCTCAACGAAAATTATGAGACAATGGGTCCTTCGCCAAAAAAATGAACAGTCTACCTTACAAATACCCAACGATGGGCGACCCAGAAAGACGGGCTAGACGGTGACGCCCATTTAAACATGTAAAGCACTTTGGCCCATTATCAGTGAAGTGCAATGTCAACATAACAAAGTTCGACGGAGTGGTCTTTATATGTGCAGCCACAGGACTTTTCCACCTCGAACTGGTGCAAAACTGGCAGCAAATGCACTACTGCTAGCACTCCGGCTTTTGCTAGACAACTAATACCCCGGAATGGTGGAACAATTGGAAACTCTCCTCGTAGAAACCGAGGAAAGTGTAAATAGCAGATCACCTATTTATCTCAAGGTATAGCACGACGAACACGTAATTCTGCGACCGAACGACTTCATCCACTGTGATATGACAACAGGATATCCATTTAAAGCTGTTGAACAACAGGAAATCAACAAGAATTATCTTTTACCAGAAGAAGCAAGGATGCTACGCAAAGCACACGTGGTTAGACAAGTCTTATAGGTCATTCATAAGGTGACAGAACAGTGCTGGATGATTTCAAGCCAACAATACTTGAGGACTCTTTGTGAATTGCGTAAGATCACATCGATACTAAAAAAATACCCATCACGCATTAAGACCGTGGGCACAGTGGTTTTGACTCACGAGCCAATCCATTCTCGGAATACATGGAAAATAGGCCGCTTAATCAAACTGCAGCAGTCAGAAAGTGTAGCAAATAGAGAGGTACGCGTCAGACTAGCAAACAAACGGGCCAACAGAAGACCTGTCAACTTACTACTTCCCCTAGACCTCGGAAAAACAGAAGGAAAAGGAACACCGCATACAAAGAGGACATACAAAAGATCCTTAAAATGAAGTGCCTACACGCAACAGCAAGATCTGAGGAAGGCGAAGTCGTCGAAACGTCAGCCATCGAACAACAGCAACAACAACAAGAAAGACAACTTATACCAACCTAACATCAGTTCAACAAGAGTGGTTCATAACAATAGATATAGATAACTAGAAAGACCAACTTGCTATAGAACCCAGAATATATAATCGATATTTATATGTTCTTATGCCACATATCTACTTCATAACAGGGGGAGTCTAGCAGGTTAGTCGCGAGGCGACGTGGTGCGCCTCCAGATGGCGGATAGGGGGTTAATGGCGGACCAAAAGCGACCTTAGCTTCCCTGAGACTCAGATGGATTCAGGGGATTGGCTCCGTGTTTCTGATGCGCCGATTTACCAAATACTTTTTGTATTTACGAGACCGATTCACGCATACATGTGCGGGTGTATTCTCGTTCATGCGGATTGTATTCTACGAGTCCATTCGGCCAAAATCTGCAATTAAGTGACAGGCATAGTATATGGGAGGATAGGAGTCGCCTCCAGCAAATGAGCTCCATCTCCACTCTGGGAGAGACTGGCAAGCTACCTGAGAGTATGCCCTCCCCCCTATTCAGCAGCGTTGAGAAGGACAAGCACGGAGATCCTGGTAAAATGTCAGGACCATTCTAAGCTGCCTAAATCAGAAAGGACTAAGGTGACAATATGTCCCTACAAGGCAAGCACACTTGCATAGGAGTCCTAGACAGAAGACTTCATCATGCAAGCAAGAGGGATAACGTATGAAGTTTTGGGACTGGCAGAGAGGAGTTGACGCCATTGATTCAACGTAGTCTATGGCACCGGAACAGAAGTGTTTCTCGGAACATTCGATAGTAGGGGAGTCGGCGGCGTCCGCGTTCTCGTTTGTCCATAAACACCGATTCATTCGAAAAACTAAAAGCCCGAACCTGACGTTTACGATTAAAGAGATGTGGATCAATACCGGCCTTGACAATCTTCGTCGTTTACGCGCAGACATCATACTATGACGAAGAAGAAGTCGAAGCGTTCTATATGGACTTGGAGACGTTTTACAGTGAAGACCGTACATTCTTCAAAGTTTTTGATGAAACATCACTGGAGACTTTAACGCTAAGATTGGACTAAGAAGAACGTCAAATTGGGACCCACGACTTAAATTGGAACAAAGAGGGTGAGCGGCTGTTTGAGTTTATCATGGCGACCAAGACCATTCATGGTAACTTGCAATTCCAGAAGCCCTACCCTCAACGCTGGACGCGGGAATCCCGCTGTGGAGAGTACTATAACGAAACACACTACATCATAGTAGATCGAAGGTTTTGCTTTACCAACATCGCGGTTGTTCAAAAAATTCTACGCGGGATCAGTCCATCGACTCCTTCGTTCAAGATTTCACTTCACACGGAGAGGAAAAAAAGGTCGCTAAATTCAAAAAATCCCACAACTAGCAGAAACTGGAACTTATTCAATTCACTAAATGGCTGCTGAGAAGGTGCCGTTCGACGAGTGATACGATCGGCTCATTCAATACATTCACGATAAAAAGAATAGAGGATAAAGCTCTCGGCGTTGATCAATTCCTGAGGGATGCGCCATGCATTCGACTTCATCAAGTACCGTTGGAAGTAACTGAATGCACATCTGTCTTTCACAATGACTCACAGTGGCCTGCCGATGTACTGAACCAGTGCTCCTGTCCTTCCAGACCAGTCTGTTACCAATTTGCCGACCCTGGAGGAATGGAAGGCTTGTGGGTCATGGGCGCAGAGACCGATTCCACGCGTGTTTTGCAAGGCGCCTCCGACCACTGCGCCACAACGCGACCTGTCTTTATCTTCACGTTCGAAAGTCATCAAGAGCTGTCTGTCCCCAGAAACCCTCGAGCTGATACGTCAGCATGGAATCGCCCGAGCTGTAGGTAACCGTTAACTCACGTCCGAATATACAAAACAAGACTGACAGACGATAAGAGATCTTATAGAAGGAAGGGCAGCAGTTATAGTGGGGGGCTGCAGAGGCTCGGAAAAGCATTCTGAAAAGCCCACCGAAGCTTCGCCAATTACAAAACCAGGATGATTGCACTCCGACGCGCAGACGGAACAGTTACAGCGCCCAGAAATGCAATGGAGAAAATCATTCACGAATACTACTCAGATCTCTTCAATAGCCACGTCTTCTTGCCCTCATATGAAATAAAGGAGGATGGATATGTTGTACCACCGGTTCCCCCTTCCGAAATCCGACATGCCATTTCGTCGGTGAAAAAATCGAACAGCACCAGGTCCGAACAGGATAAGTTCAGAACACCTGAAGAACCTACCGCCAGTCCTTGTAAACACATTGGCTCGGCTCTTCAAACGTACCTGCCTGAATGCAAGGTTCTTATTCAATGGAAGTCCAGCAAAACCGTGTTACTGTTCAAAAAGGGTGACCATGATATCGGCAACTATCTCCCAATCTGTTTGAGGTTTGTCGTCTACAAACTCTTCACTCGAGTCATCCTATACAGAAATAGCACAACACTGGACGAAGAACAGCCGCGTGAGCAAACGGGGTTTTGAAAAGGATTTAGTACGACGACCCACATCCACACGATAACAAGACTCAATGAAGTATCGCGAGAGTACAAAAGACCGCTCTGTCTCACTTCTATCGATTTAAAGAAGGTTTTTTGATTCAGTTGAGACAGCAGCACTCATGGAAGCTCAGGACAATCAGAGAGTCCCTAGTCATTCTATGAAGATTCTTCTTAAGCTGTACAGATATATCACAACCAAGATATCACCATTCTACAGCAATATTAACACTGACGTCAAAAGAGTGGTTAGGCAAGGCGAAACCATTTCGCGAAAACTATTTAGCGCTACCCTCGAGAACGTCATGCGAGCATTGGAATGGGACAATATGGAAGTGAAAATCGATGCTCCGCAATTACACCATCTTCGCTTTGCTGATGACATCGTTCTTATAACACCAAATATTAGCCAATCGGAAAGAATGCTTACCGACTTTGATAATTCCTGCGGAGAAATTCGTATGAGACTAAATCCCAGAAAATGATGTTTCCGAGGAACGGAATGGTTATGTACACCCATTTGTGCTCAATGGAATGAGTATTTCCGAATGTTCCAGTTACGTCTATTTTCAACACACTGCAGATCCTAGCCCAGGAGTGAGAAACATTAAAATGGAAGGCTCCTGAACCGCTTTGCACGAATTTCAAATCCCAGAGATGAACTGGAAGGACAAATGCCTCACCATCACGCTTCACGTAGCCGCTTTTTTTTCAAATTAATTTTTTTGACCTGGGTGGGTCTCAGTCGTCATTCGTCGTGACAAACACACGGGTGGTCGCAAAAGCAACAGCACGGCGACTTTTTTTAAAAAGTCGTTCATTTATAAGTCCAATCTTCATTAACACTATAGATATCTCACCGAATTATAAGGCTATTGTTATATAAGATATGTGCAAGCTCTGAGGAAGGCCAACTCGACGAAACGTCAGCCTTCGAACAACCTTTTCAACAGCTCGACAAATGCAGTTCCTAAGTATGTGTAAAAAAGTCTTAACGATGATTAACACTATTTATTTTGTTCCATTCAGGTAGAAACAAACCCTGCGAATTCCGGACTAGAATGATTACAGCTACGAGAAGAGCGAATGCGCCGAAACTTCAGCTACAATAAATACATCTACCTAGTGCAAGCTCAAGAATAAAAAGAAAATATTGATTATCGATGAAGAAGTTCAAAGGAAGGTAGCAGTTAAAAAATATTATTAGTTGTGGGAAGTACAACAACACTGATGCTCAGAAATTTGTAAAGCTTGGACCTCAGATCACATGTGTGTCATTTTACACAAATACTGAGGACAGTAAGATGTGTTTTAGACCAGAAACGAACCATTATGTGTGATTCGCTTGGTGCACTGTTGATCGCGCTATGAACAGTTTAATAGTGTAAATGTGGAAAACGTTACATCTAAAGTACTAAAATGCTAAAAATACCACGACAAACCTCTTGAAATAAGGAAAGAATGAAAGCAAAGAGGAAGACCTATCCACGTTTTTTGCTCTGAAGGATGACCGGATCCAATGCATATTAAGTGGTATGAGATACCTTACTAAGATTAGAAAAAAAAATCATATTTAGATATGTGAATGTACATACCCTCCCAACGGTTAACCGCCTCATCGTGGCTGGGAGGTGTTCCTGGATGTCAGGCTGCGATATAAAGCGTGGGGATTTATCCCCCAGCAGGGTCTCCCAAGCTGAGAACAAGTCCGGCGTTTCGATCAGGAAGCCTAGCTAAAAAGTAAACCAATACCAGGATCCATCACCGTCCTGGTATCAAACTAGTCGCATGGTGGTAAATCTCCCTCTGATCCACAGGAGCGGCGCCTGCCTGTGGTGGTTACGACCTATGGCAGGCTTTTGGCCCGGCTGACCTCGAGACTCCAGGGAACCGCAACGGCCAAACCAGCAAAATTTCTTTTTTGGAATTGGAAGGGGCCCGCAGAACAAGTGAGGACCCTCTGATTCAGTGGAGGCTATCCAAGTATCCAAGTAAGAGTGTAGAAACAAGCGGCAAATGGTGACGGTAATATATACAGACCTAAAACGACGGAACACAGTCTAACTATAACGGCAGGCAACGCAGGCTAAGCATCTAGCAAGTAGAAGCTCAAATAAAAAACTAAATAGCAAATGCTGGAAAAAGCAACCAAATTCTGGAAGTGTGTCAAGCCCTTGGCCGCTTAAATTTTTTAGTCAAAGAAAACAAGATAGGAATTATTGAGAACAACGTCGTGTATTATGTTAAAGAATTTCAGGATTCCTACCAAACCATTATGGATAAAAAAAACAGCATAGTTCATTGTGTAAAAGATAGAGTGTTCAAGTTTCAACCAACAACCCATTTTGTTTTTCATTTCGTATCAAAACGATAAATCTTTGATGGTGCATGGAATGTATCGATGTCAGAGCCATGAAGAAATTTCCAAAGAAGCTCAACTTTGTTAAGAGAAAAAACCCAAATCGTGACAGCAATGCGCTCACTGGATTGACAGTTGCAACACAATGTGGCACAGAGTATACTGCACATACACTCGAAAGACGTAGCGAACTAACATTTAAAAAGTAGAAATATTGAGGCTGATAGCCTCGAAATATCCTAATTTAAATAAAAAATGCTGCGTAATACCCAAAAATCGATGTGGTGGATGGTCCTGACTGGAAACTCGCAGGCAGGCGCGGACCTTGTTTGGTTGTTTTCGCAGCCGACGAAAAATGACTTTAGTTTAGATTGGGTCATCCACAATACGGTGCCGGGGTGTTATGGGATAAAAGGGTAATCGAATCATGACCGTTTATACGCTAATGACCCCATCATTCTTACCACTGGTCATCTTTTAAAGTTCCTGCTTCTGCAGATTAGGGCTGCTTACGCGACTACGAAGACTTTTTTAAGCGGACAATGTATCCAATGTGGTCTTTCTTCTTTAACCTTTCCTCTGCTCTTCACTCTTTTGCGGATTTGCTGGATTTTTTCCTTTGTCTTATATTTATAGTGAGTGAAAGAATATCAGGATTTCGGTCAACCCAAGTGATTCCGATACACTACAACTGTGCTGAGATTTATGAACAGATGTGTTTTCGATGCAAACGGGCTGTTCAGGTATGTAGACTGATTGTAAGAGATTTGGTTTTTTAACTTTCTAGGATGAATAGGGCGCGTGTAGCGCGGTGGTAGTAGGGCGCTCTGCAATACACATGGGATTACCCATGCCGCAAGATCAAGCCTTCCATAACTCCATGGTCTGTAAAGTGGTACCAGACCTGTCTGAGAGGATAGTAGCATTGATTCATACATCGGTAGGCCACCGCAAGTCATTGAATAGGCAAGATTTACATTGTCATTACATTCTAATGACGCTTAGTGAAGCCGAATGCTTGGCGCATCCCTCTTGGATTGATTAACGTTGAAAGCTTTATTCTTTATTTTATATCTTATAATTTCTTTTAAAAGTAAGTTCGGACTTATTTACTTGTTCATGCTTATACAAAAAAGCTTAAGAAAGCATGTTGGATTATTAGGAATCGGTTTAAATTTTTGGTGACGACCGTAAGTGGAGTAGCGCAGACAACTAATTTGTGTTTCCGTATCTTTGCAGTTGGAACGATGTCGTGATAAAAGCGAGTTTTCAACCACTTCTATGTTTCTATTCAATATTTCCTCTGGTTCAGCCTTGTTACAATATTCCACATTTCAGAGATTAAAAGGATAAAAGGATGAAGCTCTCGGCGTTGATCAATCCGTGAGGAATGCGCCATGCACTCGATTTCATTAAGCATCGTTGGAGGTGAATGAATGCCTATCTGGCCTTTATAATGACTCGCGGTGGCCTACCGATGTATCGAGCCAGTGGTGCTATTCTCGCAGACAAGTCTGGTAATAATTTGCTGATAGCGGAAGGATGGAAGGCTTGGTGATCCTGGGGCGCTGGGATCAATTAAAACTTTTTATGTTATTTATTCTTTGAATTTACATAGCCCGTGATTCCACCTACTGTACGGGTCCCAGCACTTCTTGAATTCCATTCGTGTTCCCTCGAATCAATCACCCACTGTGGTCTTCGAGCATTTCACGTGTTGTTTCGGCTGCTGCTTGTGGATTTCGTCTTCTTCATAAATATCATAGAATCCTGGTCGAATTGATTCTCTTTGCAACTTTGAAAATAGCCGGACTGAGACGTTACCACTTGGGCTGGAGGAGAGCGTTGGAGAGGTCTAGCGCTTTCCTTCCTGGTCGACGACATCGGCAACAACTACTCTTACGGATTTCGTAATACAACAGATTTGAAGCAGTATGATTAAGGAGGATACATACTAAGCCGTACCATCGTTATCTAAAGAGTATCTCAGTCGGCAAGCATTCTTACGTATAAGTCTATACCCTCGGCTAACAGGTGAGCAAGATGGCGCTGGTTTTCACATCATTGAATGCTTTCTGATAGTCAGGGAGTATTTAGACGAGGAGCAGACGGTATTCCCTACGGTCCTCTACGGCTCTTGATAATATTTCGATATAGTCCATGCAGATAAATTGTTTTGGAACTAAAAGAAGGATTGGCTTAGAGAACTATTTCTTTGCCTGTGTACCTTCGATCCAGATTTTAGAGGAGAAATATTCAAACATAAACACTTCTCATGTGTAAACTCGTTGTTTGAAAATCACTTACAGACGACGGGCAACTAGACAGAGTTAAGCATAATCTATACCAACAACCAATTAGAGAATGAGAGCCAAAAAAACAAGCCAGCTTCTGGACAAGACATACCTAAACACGAGGGTGGGAGGAGGGAGGCCTAAACCACTCCCGTTCTTCCTCGGCATCATGTCGACAGACCTTGATGAGAGAAATCTTGGACCAGATTGAAACTAGTAGCAGCAATTGGCTGTAACGTGTAATGAATATCACGGCAGCGCTCGTAGTATTTAGCGGTCACCAGTTAGCAGTGATCCCATATAATCACGCACTCGTTCAGTGATAACTAGTTTGTGCAGAACAGAACCTGCTTATGGCGTGAGTATTGGTAGAAGTTCTTCAGATGTTCAGATCTGCTCCTCTCAGCATCAGGCCTTTTATGACTCGTTAGCACAGAACTACCTGGAGAGAGAGGCGAAACGAAGGGCCCGCATGTCAGATCTTAATTCTATCTAGCGTCGAAATGGACTCGCCAATCGGATTTTCTCGCTTTTTTTGGTACTCAGTCGTTGACTTTAACTTCGTAACACAACATATTTCAAGAAATATGATTAAGAAGGATACATACTAAGCCGTACCATCGTTATCTAAAGAGTATTTCAGTCTCAGTATCAAGCATTGTCACGTATAGCTAACATACCTCGGCTAACAAAGGTGGACAAGATGGCGATGGTTTTCACAATATCACACGCTTTCTGATAGTCAAGGAAGATTTCGACTAGGAGCAGGTGGTATTCCCTGCGATGCTCTACGATTCTCGATAGTATTTGGATATGGTCCCTGCAGCTAAACACTCATTTAATGACAACTAGTTTGTGAGAAACCGAGCCTGCTTATGGCATGAGTAATGGTAGAAGTTCTTCATATGTTCAGATCTGCTCCTCTCAGCATCAGGCCTTTTATGACTCGTTAGCACAAAACTACCTGAGAGACAGGCGAAACGAAGGGCCCGCATGGTGTGGTGGTGAACGCGTTACTTCCCCGGAAAGGACAAAAGCGCGTTCGTTCCCCACCGCAGAGGCCTGCGGTCCAGAGTTTTGCAAATATCTCAGCATCATTGAAGATATATTTCGCAATATGCCCTGCCATTAAAAAAGAGTAGGCAGTAAATAAAACGGTTAAAACTCGTTAGCACGTCAATCTTGGAAGGACTACGGGGACGACATGGCCAGGTAGAAGAGACCGTTGAGAAGGTCGGAAAAAAATCATGCGGAAGCTGTGCCATTTCGATACTCTTAGTTGAGAAGATAATCATGTTCGTGTACATCTAGTGCTCACAAAAATTTTAACCGAAAGAATGTCGAGGTTAATTTTGTGCTCCGAAGGATTAGTTAGTTTTAGCAAGCGCAAACATAAAGGCGTAGAAATGTGAAGAATCTATCGTCGTTCCTTGAGGGTACACCACACATACGACGCCATTCCTACCGTCGTAAAAATGATTGAATGTGTAACAAGTCTATACAATGAATTGTGGTGACCTACTGATGTCTAAAATTAGTGATAATATCCTTTAGGATAAGTCTGGCACGAACTTTGTGACGTCGCAGCAATGTAGATCTCGCTTGAACATAGTGCGTGGTGGAACCAACCGTCGCAGCAATGTAGATCTCGCTTGAGCATAGTGCGTGGTGGAACCAACGAGCGTGTCCACCTTTAGCCACTTCGCTAAGCGCGCATGCTGAGAATGGCGCAGATAGTAATTGAAAACATCTTCAGCAATATTTTTTTTGCAAATCTGATTCTAAGCACTTTTGTCCGAAAAGTTGAGCCGTGAAACGGCATATCGAAAAAAATTCAACGACTTATTTATTAACTGACAGAGAACGAATTCGTAAAAGTCGATATGCAGTGTAAGCCGAAACTACGAACCAAGTAGAAAGGTAATGCACTCTGCAGATCTTACTATTGTTGACTATCGACTATCGATTACGTTCCTGAACGAATCCCCAATCGATCTCTTCGCCACCATTTCCCCCCATTCCCCAATGACCCTGTCAGTTGAGCCTTGTTGGCCGTATCGATCGACTTCACATGCCTCTACTTTTTCGTGCTTTTTTCGAATTTTGTTTTGTGTTATGAACTACATTCTAGTGAATTCATTGTCCAAATCGATAGTGTCAAGTTCTTCTCTCACCTCACGTCCACCTGAGTAGTCCGATCACTTCGACCCACCGTGCGGAACGTTTTCTACTGTTTGAAGTCGAATATATAGTTTTTGCGCTATCTTATCACTTGGAGTAGATCTTATCACGATCAGTGCAGACTTCACTGTTCTTGAGATAAATTTGGCGATGACTGAATGTTTTCCTCTCGATTTCTTTTTTCTGGCACATGGGCCCACGTAGTGCAGTGGTCGGAAGCGTCCTGCAATACACCTCGCCCCATGCCCACCAAGCCCTCCATCTCTGCGGGGTCGGCAAATTGGTACCAGAGTTGTCTGGGAAGATGGCAGCACTAGCTCGATACATCGGTAGGCCACCGAGAGTCGTTGTAAAAGCCAGGTATGCATTCAGTCGCCTCCAACGATGATTAATGAAGTCGAATTCATGGCGCATGCCTCAGGGATTGATCAAAGTCGAGCGCTTTATCCTTTTGAGCTTTAACCGTGCGGGAGATTTTTTTCTTGTTTGAAGTCGATTAACGGATGTATGCTTTACTACACTTCCGTTATCCCTTAGAGTAGATCTTATCACGATCAGTGCAAATTCCACTGGTATTAGGACAAATTAGGAGTTGACTGAATGGTTTCCTATCGTTTTCTTTTTTGTTCACCATTTTCCGGATACATTGCTCAAGCTCATAACCCGCTTCTGCCGTCGTAGCAGCAGCGTCTTCTCACTATCTTTGAGTGATCATTGTATTTTTTATCCATCCATTTATAGAAGTCTTGTTAGCTACTTCCAATTTTGTGATTATTTGAATGGCAGGAAAACTTGGTGCTCTCCAGACTCGTCATCTGTTCCGGATCCAGAATTCAAACTCCTTAAACTCGTTTCGTAAGTCCCTTAGGTAGGTAACACTTTTTGCTTCGCGTTTTCCGTTGTTGTTGTTGTTGTTGTTGTTGTTGTTGTTGTTGTTGTTGTTATCGATCTTTTATGTTGTTTACCACATGCTTTGCGTACCGGTGAACGTACTACTTTACTTCTACAGCTTGTGTTACTCAGTACAGGTTCAGCAGAGTTTTGATTCTCCTGTTTAGGAATCGATGGATGGCAATGGCATGGATGACGTCGTCACAATTCGTGGCGATGATGCCGTTCAGGTAAACGCACGTGTCCATTTCCCATGCTTTTTATCTCACAGCCTTTCCACTTGTTTTTCGGCTTAGTCAAGGTCCATCGAAGGTTTTATGCTCCAGTAGTTGTAAAGGGTTACCCATTCTTACGAAATAGCTTTTATACGTGACTACTGAGTCGGACACTGATAGAACAGTTGACAAAGTCCACAAGAAATAAATTGAGTAGGAACTGTTACATCGACGTAATCGTCAGTGACCATCGCTAGTTGCTGAATTGAGCCTTATTCGACCTCGATTCTGCAAGAAATCATGTCATTAGTGCTTCACTTAGGAAATTTTGATTGAAATTACATTCAAATTTACATCCACATGAGCTTTAGGTCGAGTTCCAGCGTAGCCCGAGGCCCCCAGCATGACCTGGAATGGCGGAAGAAGTTCGGTTATGGTATGTGGAGAAAAAAAGGAGAGAAAAGATCGTGTGCTCGTCAAATTTTGCTCTTTTGATTTGTTGTATTGATTCTGTTGATTTCCAAAGACTTTGCACCTGACCGTTAAGGGATTGGTCATTTCTACAACGATCTCTGTGCAAGCATGTGGTTCACATACTTGATGATCTATCTAGAAAAAGTTCTCAGATTCCGCAGCTCTCAGGCTGGATTGTTGATGCTCATCGGACAGGTGCGACTCCATGCTCGTATAAAGTGTTTTTTTCTACAATTTCTAATTTGGTAACGTCAATTTTTTTAATAGTACTTTACAATTCATGTCAGTCGATCAGGTAACTGATGCCATCTCGACACCGCTTGTGGGAATCGCCAGTGACTCGAATTTCTTACCCAAGTTTTTTCATAGGGTTGGCAGACGCATATCATGGCATATGATCGGTGAGATTTACTCTTCATATTATTTTTTTTCCTTCATTTTTTTCAATGACCATTGTATTGACGGTGTTTTGCCGTCGTTGTTTTGTAAACCAATTCCAAAGTTGAGCTGTTGGTAAGGTCTTGTGATGCTGTTCAGGCACAGTATGCGTTTCATTTTCGTTCCCTTTCATCTTCAATCGCTGCTTTGTGTGCTCGGATTCTGGGTCTGATTGGTACAAAGTGGTTTGGTTCACGCCGTTCATCATGCTTTTTCAGTTTGGTTGGGCTTCTGTACAGGTTAGTGGTTTTCTTTTCGATATCCTGTCTTTCCTTCGCAAATTGCTCGTGTTCAGATCTCCCACCTAGCTTTGTTACCTGAGCTATCGTCACTCGACAGTGCTAGAACTACTATGAATTCGTTGAGGTACGCTTTCACTGTGATTGCTAATCTATCAATATTCACTGTTTTTGCTTGGTTTCTCTCTCAGAGTGCTGGTCACACTGAGATAGGTCCATACGATTTCACTCACTTTCAGACTGCTGGGTTCATTGTGGTTGGCAGTGGCTTAGTGGTAACATTGCTATTTTACTTCACGATTCGTGAGCCAGCGAATGGACAGAGATTAAGGTGTGTTTTGCCATTCTCCACTGTCCATCTGTTTTTCTTCATCTCTTCCTCGTTCAGTCATGCGAACTCGTTTACATCTGACGCCAGTGAATTGGTGAGAATGCACTGGACGAGTTGGTTCGGCTATTTGCAGTTTTATCAAGTAAATTTTTTCTTTTTTTAATTTTAGGGCTTTCACGAAGGCACCTAATTTCTATGCTGTCCATTTCTTTTTCCATGCTTAAAGTATTCAAGCAGTTAGGGTTTGACAGGCCAGTAGATGCAAATTGACTCTATCACTTTCGAGATTGAAAAGTTTGAACACAAGCATGAATAATGCATGGGGGGACACCATCTTGTCTAGTCGGTGCGAATCCCACCTGTTTAATCGCTTTGATGTTCTCTAACAGAAAAAAAGACGAAGTGCTTTTGGGCTATAGAAATTCGTAGTCCCATTGTTGTATGTTGGCAGAAAGTTCCTTCTTTTGTGAAGATTTTTTAGACTCTGGGAATTTTTTGTCTCGTTTAGTGAAGTCTTCTATAAGCAGAAGTATTTTTTACTTATGAATTTGATAAGGAGGTATTTACTGTTTTGCATTTAGATTGCTCTTCTGTACATGTTATCTCGTCTCTATGTCAATGTTTCGCAAGTGTACTTCCCGTTCTACATTACCCTGACTCAGAATTTTGGGAAGGTATGTATGTGATCTTTCCTACTCTTGTCTCTTAAAGAGTTTTTCCAGTATTGTATAACTTTTTTCGTTGGCATAAATTGATGGCGTTTTGTGGCTGACTTTAGTAGAACAAATCCTGGTTGTTGTTACCAAAGTTCACTTCTACTGTTTATCATAAAATTAGTCAAAATGTTAACCGAACGGCACCAGTAGTGCTTCTATTCGTCCCTCTCGCAGGCTAGGATTGTCCAAAGGGTTCTCCTCGTTCTAGATACATGGAGATCGTTCGGTTTTCATTTCGGAGTGCTTCTCAATCAACCTGGTCATTATATCGATGGTCGTTCTACTTTATACTAAAAATTTCATTGGACCGTGCTTGTTAAATACCATTTTGGAGGGATAATTTTTCAACGACATGACCTTTCTGGCGAACTCAGTTCCCTACATCTGGGCACATGTGGCATCGTCCTGGTTCTCCATCATCGAGACTTTTGATTCTTTCTTCCTAAGGCACGAAGATGCATAGTGTTAAAGGAAAAAGGCTCATAACTCAGTACTTTTGCTTTTATAACTGTTCCCTTGATATCACTTTACGCTCCTCATTTTGCTGTTAATCACTGTATGTTATCCATTCACCGTGTTTGCTTTGGGATTGTGATACACATGCACGGAACATTGGGAGATATTCGTTTCCCGTCAGCGTATTTGAAGCATCGAGAACAAATCAACTGCTCATGGATGTTGTTTTGTTCAGATTCAGCCACTGACCGATTTTTCTCCCGGGTCTTCGACATTGGACAGCGTTGGTGGTTACACTTTACAAGTGCGTAGTCTTTTAAAAAACGATTTCATTATAGAAACGAGGACTGTGTAAGACTTGTTTAGCTACCTTCCATCAACTAACACGTTTTGTAGGGACCCTATTATCCATTCGACTCCATAGAAATGATGAGCAGGAGGCGAGTTGGCCTCTGATTAATAGTGTTGCTTAAAACCTCTCGTAGATTCCTTTTCTGATGATATCTGTTATCTAGCTTGCTTGTATTCTCAGAGGCAGGGGGAGAAAAATAAGCAAATATGTTAGTGGGAGCTGGTGATAGGTACTTTAGATCTGTCTTCAAATCGACGTATTAGTTTTAAGAACATGTGAGAACTTAATGTGTTGGCAGTTTCGTCACGTCGTTTCTTAACACTGTTGAAGGTGTTGTATGTTGAGTGAGTTCGACTTGTCATTTCCTGCAATTCAGTTCGTTTCAATATTTTTTGGGGATGAGGAGTCTCACACGAGGGTAGCGATGCTTCGAATTCATATAAAACTTTGTGGAAATAGTGGCTTTAGTCAAAGCATTTGCTTGAAGACGATGAATTGAATCTTATCGCCTTTCTGTCGTCGGACGATTCGAATGTTCAGCGTGAAAGGTTGGGTTTATGGAATTGTAAGCAGCTTATTTTGGATCATCTTGATTATGCCGTTGAATTCAGGCATGTTCTTGCCCTATTCACTCATTTCCTCTCTACATCTTTCCACGAGTTGTTCAGACGTCCTCCTTGTGTCGATGTGATCATTGTGGAGAACTTCGAGCTCATTTAACACACACTGAACTCATTTTGTCGTATTTTGTCGTTGTGTTGTATACAGCAACAACTGGCCCTCGTTCATTCATAAATGTCTTTTTGTAGGTTTTGTGAAATAATGGAGTTCTTTTAAATTATACTCATTCAAAATAATATTTTCAATTTGATCGCTTCAGAAATACGTTGCTATTTTACCAATGGTGTCTTATCTTTCATCCTTCTTGATTTCAACACTTAGTGGGATTCCCTACTTGAATAGTATCGTCAACAGAAAAGTAAGTTGAAATGTTTCTTGTTATATGAGATCCTACACTTCCAGGGGGCTTATAGGTAACGCTGCATGGTCATTATTTCACATCAGTAGCATATTGGATACTTGGACACTAGGACGGCCCGTCCTCACTGGTTGCGCGGACCCCAGCATATTCTCCATTTTTTCGGAGTTTTACTGGCTAAGCTAATATGGTTCCCTGGAGTCCCGAGGTCAGCCTGCCCGAAGTCTGCCTCGTCACCACCACAGGCAGTCGCCGTCCTTTTGGATAAGAGGAAGATTTGCCACCATGCGACTCTTTTGATACCGGGACGGACGGTGGTGGATCCTGATATTGACTTACTTTTACCTGGGTTTCCTGGTGGAAATGCCGAACTCGTTCTTGGTTTGGTAGACCCTGCTGGGACGATGAATTGCCCCGTTGTACATTGCAGTCCTACAGCTATAGACACCTCCCAGCCACGATGAGGCGGTAAACTGTTTGGAGGAATCGCCTAACTATACGCAGTTTTTTACCGTAGGTACGGTTTTTTTTTGAGCCTTTCGAGTAACAGCTTGTCTTTTTTTCAAGTTAATCCTTATTTATCGATGAAATGAAGCATATGATTGCTTCGTAGTTTACATTTTCTGATGTTTTAAGTGAATTCGTTTACAGTTAATATTTGTTTTTGGAATAATTTGTGGCATGGGAACTTGCCTTTGGATGCTTTTTGAATTACATCTCTGGGGAATGTACTGTGTTGCAGGGGCTATAGGTGTGTAACTAATATTCTTGCGTGATTCTTTTTTCTTTCTTTTCCAGCTTTGAAGTCACAGTTGCAGTGTCTTTGCAAAAGTGTGAATGCCTATTGAAAACTATCGAGGTTTGCTAAATTATGCTGTTTCAGGTGTTACGCAGGCCATTCTTCTCATCACTTCGCTATCCATTACTGCTGACTTGATCAATAGAAACACAGTGAGCGTTCTGTCTATTTATTTTTTATGCAGTCTATTGCTCACTTTTAAAAAATAATTCCAAAAATGTTAAAATGCAAAGGCGTAAGGCTGTTTATTGCTGCTGTTTTTGCCAAAATGCTGATAGTGGATATCTCACCTTTATCTTATTTTGTGTTTTATTGATGACAATCACCTCGTTCAGAGCCTTCGTCAGACTCTGGAATGGTGATGTTAATGTGCGACCTAATCAGCCAAATACTTCTATTACCGCACAGATAAACTCAAAACCTACGTTTTAATCCCATTAGAAATGGCTTCCTCTGACACTATTCGTATTCTTTGAGTCTCACATTACTTGATGGGGAGCAACGCCGTAGAGTTTAAATGGGTGACTAATGTGACTCGCTCAGGTTAAAACATCTGCTTGAAATGTTCTTTAAGCGCGTTATAACAAGGCATTCCGTCCTGCTGCTCCTCTTCGGATTTTTAGATAGAAGTCGAAAGGATAAAGTTTGCGGTTTTGATTAATCCGTTAGCTATGCGCCATGCATTCGACTCCATTAAGCATCGATAGGAGGTGAATGAATGCATATTTGGGCTTTACAATGACTCGCGCTGGTCTAGCGATGTTTCGAGCCAGTGCTGCTATCCTCCCAACAAAGTCTGGTAGGAATTTTTCCAACCGCGGAGGGATCTAGAGCTTGGTGAGCGTAGGGCGCGGGGATCGATCGCACGTGTATTGCAGAGCGCTTCTGACCACTGCGTTACACGCTTGTCTGGAATTTATCATTAACTCCCCAGATGTGCGCTATGAAGTTCCAGATTCCTCTGCGAAAATAGTGGTTTCTACTGCAAACTTTCCTCTGGTTTGTCTTTGTCTCCATTGCGTGTGTAGTAGACTATTTTATTTGACTCTAATTTTCACATTTAGGTGTTTTTTGTACGGCCAAAAATTGCTCTGCTTAACTATTTTTTTTAACGTATTCATCGCCAAAGGGTTTACAGGAGAGTAGGTACGCCGTACCTGACCGGATGCAGTCGCTGTCTCTACGGTTAGGGCAAATTGAGTAACCGTGAGTTTCGCATAGCTGGTCGCACGAATGGTCACGAACTAAATGGCGTTTCAGAGCGTTCGGCGGTATTTCAGCCATTACTATCGACATCTCTATAATGGTCCTTCTTAGATGTTGTGTTATAGTTCTGCTTATTTTGTTGCAAATGAAGAAAATGGTACTTTATTTTCTTGAGATATCGTTTCGGCCTTGTTTTTCCTGTATGCTTAACCCGACCAATTGTTGTTTTGTAGCCATTGGAAATGGCTGCTTGGTGTTCCAGGTTGAGTGCTTCCTTCTTTTTAGCGATCTTCTTGTGTGCACATTGGTGGGTGCTCGAGATATGTTTCGCACAAGGGCTGTGTTGGTATTGAAAGGTAACAACCCAGAGGTAGATTGAATTGTGGCACTCTTTTGCTTGGGTGACTCCTTACCGCATGTCGAAATTGGGTTTTCGAGAACACTTCTCTGTTTACTTAAAAAAAAAGATTCTGTAGGATGGAACAGTCATAAGAATACGAAATTGGTGGGTAATTCTTTTCCGTTTCTTTAAATGTCATTATGTAGTTAATTATCGCCTGATTATCGTTATGCTGTTGTTCATTGCGAAAGTCGGTCAGCATTCGTTCCGTCTGGCTAATAGTTCGTGCTATAATAACGATGTGATCAGCAAAGCGAGGATAGAGTATTGCCAACCATTGATTTCCGCTACCATGTTGTACCATTCCATTGTTCGCATGACGTTCTCGAGGGTGGCGGCGAATAATTTTGGTGAAGTGGTATCACGTTGTCTAACCCCTCTGTTGTCGTCGATATTAAGACAGTTAAATAAAATGATGATGTTTTGATTGCGATATTTCTATATGGTTCAGGAAGAAGGTGTGATGAGTAGAGACGCCGTAGCTCGCCAGAACTTCCATTACTGCTTTTGTCTCAACTGAGTCAAATCTTCCTTTGTGTAGGTGAAGGTGAGGCAGAGTGGTCTCTTATACTTCATCGATAATTTGAGAGGTCTTCTTATCGCATATATTTGGTTTATCGTACTAAATCCTTTCCGAAACCCTACTGCGTCACATGCCTCCCCCTTCGTCCAGCGAACCCGTTTAGCAGGACTCAAGTGAAGAGTTTATGGACGGTAGGTAGCAAGCAGACTGGACAATACTTGCCGATATCGTAGAGGTCACCGTTCTTGAAGAATAACATAGTCTTGCTGGTCTTCGATTGAATAAAAGCATTGTATTGTGACAGGTAACGTGGGAAGAGCCGCGCTAGTGTGTTGATCGCTGGCGAAAGGTTCTTTAGGTGTTCAGGTGTTATTCTGCCAGGACCAGGTGTTCTTCGATTCACCGTCAACAAAGTACCCTGTGGAGTTTATAATGGAGAGAAAGTGGGACGATATATCCATCCTTTTTATTTCATATGAGGAAAGCAAGGCACTGTCATTGAAAAGATTCGAGTAATAATCAAGTTTTTCCATTGCCTTTGTGGAAGCATAATTTCAGCCTGAATGACGGAGTGCGATCGTTTGCTCTTCTAATTGGCAAAGTGTTTCGATAAGCATTGCGAGTGCTTTTCCCAGCCTCTGCAGTGTCGGCGACAACTATCGCTCTGTTCTTTCTAAGATCTTCTTCTATCGCCTTTCTGAACAGCTTTTCATGTTCTGACGTCAGTGGGCACTTGCGTGTCGCTCGTGCGATTCCATGCTGCCGTATCAGCTGGAGTATTTCTGGAGACAGACGTTCGTTGTTGACGTTCGAACTCCTAGTTCTTACAGCGCTAACGTGAGGGCGTTGAATGGGCTAATCGTATTGCTCGTCGATGTTATCAAGAAAACGGCATCTTCTCCAGAGTCGACATCTGATCTTAATAAATCCCAGCTTTTGGTGGATTTAGGATTTTTTTCGAACTTAGCGGCTTCACCACTTTTCTGCAAGAAATGGGATTTTGCGCAGAGGAAGCGGTGGTCTGATTCCGCGTAGCACTTGGAGAAACCTTTGATTTACTATGATGTGGTCTGGTATTTCCTTATGGTACTCTACACTGGTAAACTTTCACGTCCAACCTTGGAATTGAAGCTTCTGGAATTGCGAATTACCATGAATTATCTTTGTCGTAATGATAAATCCAGACAGCCGCCCACATTGCTCCCTCCATTTTGTTCCTTAGTTCGCAATGTTACGTTCTTCAGACGTTCTTTTGGGTCCACTTTAGTGTTAAAATCTGCGATAGTGACCTTAAAAACTGTTTGGTCTTCCCTGCAAAACTTGTCCAAATTGATACTGAACACTTCGACCTTCTCTTCGGCATAACTCGATGTCCGTGCATAGGCGACGTAGATTGTCAAAGCCGGTAATGATACAGACCTTTTCAAGCGTACGACTTAGCTGCTAGTTGTTCTAAGGAATCAATGCTTCGAGGCCAAATTCGTGTTGATGAGAACGCCCACACCGTTGGTTACTCTTCTGTCACATGTTCCGAGAGACAGTTTTCCGATGTCATCGACGGCGTTGAATGGATGGCGTCATCTCGTCTCAGCCAGTCCGATGACGCCGTACCTTATCCTTCTTGCCTCTATGACCAATTCTTCTATCGAAGACTCGGATGCAGTTGTGGGTCCGTTGTAGGTACAGATCGTCACTTTACTCCTTCGCCATTTAGGTAGCATACAATGACCCTGAGATTTTTGAAGTCCTTTAGTACTCGTCCTACCTAATGCTTCCATATTGAGGGCTCTTTCGTGGACAGGGGAACGAGGTCGGCTTATTTTAACGTGTTTGGCTTTTGATGCCCACGTATACCTTGCTGAGCTGTGACCATTGAGGCCAGGTATTCCTCACAGGTAGCTTGCGACTCTCTCCCAGAATGGACGAGGAGCTTTTTTGTTGGAGGCGACTCCTAACCTCCGATGTACTTCCCAATCACTTTGTTGCAGGCTTTTGCCTGAAACGACTTGTAGAATATAGCCTGCATAAACCAAAACACGTCCATGCTCGCATGTGTACGTAAACAGAGAAGGTATGTGCCAAATCAGCACTCCATAAACGGGAAACCTATCCATCCCATGGATCCATCTTGGCCTCAAGGAAGCATTAGTCACCATTAGCACGCTATTAACCTCTCCTATACTCCACCTGGGGACGCGCCACGTTGCCTCGCGTCTAACCGACAGGCGGTCGCACTGTGCAAGACATCTTTTGGGGGAAACGTATAAAGAGTGAAAACTTCTAGAAGTTAGGATGTGATTCGATCATGGATATTTTTATTTTTGTGACTTCTTGGGCACCTAAAATTTCTGCGAAAGGCGAGAAGCCTTCACAGCAGGTTGTCGTGAGACTCACTGTTTTCCAGCCATTGAGAAGAAATACACCGTTAAGTTCAGAATCAACATATAACAATGTTTTCATTTAGTTGTGTTGTTTGAAGAAGCTATCAAGTATGAACCCGATTGTGGCATTTTATATTGGCAATATTTACTGTGTGCAATTAGCTCGTAAAGGATGAAAGATAAAACCCTTGGCATTGATGAATTCCTGGGGGAAACACAATGATTTTGACTTCATTGAGTATCACTAAAGGTGACTAAATGCATATACGGCTTTTAAAATGGCTCGCGGTGGCTTATAGATCTGTTGAGGCAATGCCGACCTCGGAAGGATGGATGGGACATTTGGTGCTCTTGTGGATCGAACCCTTATGTCTTGCTGAACACCTCTAGCCGCTTTGCTACACACGCATCTTCAATTAGTTCGTGTTTACAAATGAATCTATGTTTAGGAAAGTGGCGCATTTGTTTATGGTGCAATGAGTTTCGTCGACAAACTCGCCAACGGTTTTGCCTATCAGATCATCGAATTATGGAATCCATCATGCGATCCAACACAATCCCACAGAACGTGTGCGAATTTCTATCGGACTATCATGGTTTATGTGCCAGCTTGTTGTTTGGCTATCGCTCTTGTCATTCTCTTCTCTCTTATGCCATCACACATTGGAGAGAGAATAAGAAGAAACCACAGTGGGTTTAGAAGCCTTTTTTGAAATTCATTTCATTTTATACTCGTTAAAAAGGCCATTTTAAGGGATTTCTTTCAAAATGTCTAGTTTGCATCACTGAGTCCTTTCTCGTTTGAGGTACCGATCGGGTCGCAATTTTGGACGATAACGATGTTGACGTCAATTGAGCTTCATGACCAGCAATAAATCCATATGCTGGTGGACTTTTTCAAAAGTTCTCCGTTTCTAATCTGCGAGTATTTCACTTTTTATTGCATTTCTCACGAGTATTTTGTAGAAGCATTTGCCGTTTTTGCGGTGAATGATGTTTTTTTTCCTCCTTAGAGCTCTGTTCTGTTCTGTCATGTGGCTTTACTCAAATTTGGGATGGTGTGCATTGGTTTGTTTACAAGAGGTAGTCAGTTGTTTTCTACATTGGGTATCTCAAGTGTGCATTAAATGTCGCTGGTCTGGTGTTCCGTTTCACTGTGCATTAAAAACCATCTAGTTCTGTGTTTGTTTATGCTTTCTAAATAATACAACGCATGTATATCTACGAAGTCGAGATTTTGGCCTCTGATCTGGCGATGCCAACGAGTTGTCGTTTCCTTTTTGTGTTTGTCTGTCTTGATAAGATCTCAGTTGGAAAACCGTTGTGCTGCACGATTTTGTCGCGATGAGCGCTAAAGTGGTACTGGTTTCTCTCATGTTCTTTTCTTCCTTCTCTTTTATTTTCTCTTGCAGAAATGTGCTTATTCATCTAAATATGAAATCAGTGCTGTGCTAACAGTTGGTCGAGTTGAAGTTCCACTCCTTAATACGTCTTATCTTGTGGTTCGCTGTTAAAGGACGTTCTCTGCAGTGTTCTCTAGCAAGGTTCAGGCCTGCTGAAGCATCCATCACATGCCTGCACTTTCAAAACTTGCGTACTTTCTTGGATTACCAGTTCTGAATGCAAATTGTTACGAGACTTTTCATACGTGGTCGCCTAATTGCAATCAGGCAATACTGGTCCGTTTTTTTTTGTGGAAGAAAACTATCCAAAACTCCAACTATTGTTAATGTTCTTCATTTGCTTGAAATGGAAAAAATTCTCCAGGTTGCTCTGCCTGACGGGATGCTTTTTCTCTCTCAAAACTTATGCACCGCTTTACTTGGTTGGTTTCTTGGTTTTCGAAGTTTCGAGTTAAAACAGTTTATTGAAAATTTTTCTTGAATGAGTGGGTGGTATTGAAGCTCCTTTCTAGATATTTTTAGATAACTGCGCTTATCTCAAACCGGGGAGATTTTCGGAGGATTGACTGGAAGCGGTATGTGACGGAGGTCGTACGATCATGCATATTCTTAAATTGCAACCTCGTACTCTTTGTTTTCTTCTTTTGTCGATTAAGGTCAGTTCCTAGCATGTCTTTTTTTTTAGTTTTTATATGACCCCTCTTTAAATATATTGTGCGGATCCCAGAACTTCTCACATTCGATTCTTTCCGTACATCCATTATCCACGAAGATCTTCCAACTTTTACGTATTACTTCGGCCAGTGCTTGAGTGTTTCGCTTTTACCTTGAATGTCGTAGAATGCTGGTCGAGTCGATTCTCCCTGGAGTCCTGGAATAGCCGGGCTGGAGGGTTCCCAGTTGGATTGCAAGAGTGGTTTTTTCCCGGACAAGTCCGGTCCCAATTTCCCGACGATGGAAGCATGAGAGGCTTGGTTAGTCTGGAGCGGTATCGAACTAGCGCCGTGTTTGTGATGGCCGACATCAACACTTCGATGCTTCTGGTGCTTCACATGCTCAGAAACATCTCATTAGCGTCGCCAATTTGTCAATTGTCAAGACAAATTCCACGACCGACTTTCTATTAACCTCGGCATTGATAAAGTAATTCTTCGTATTCTTGTTGAGCAAACGCGAGGTGTTATTTTTGTTCTTTATTCACGAATAAGCTGACGTTTCGGCGGATTTCGCTTTCCTCAGAGCCTGGAACGGTCAAGTTGACAGTAATCTGTTCGGCCAAACACCTCCATAACCAAACAGAGGAAAAACAATGTCAAGATAAAATTCTCTTCCATAGTAAATGAGTTGATATGTGTGCTTAAAGTCCCTACTAGTGCCGGTCAAACACTGTTCGATCTGTAAGAAGCAGTAACAGTAAGATTTTTTGTGCTGTAGTTTTCTTGGTTTTGTTGAAAATGCAAACCTTTTTTCTGAGGGAAGATCTCACTGTGATCGATTGCCAACAAGCCGACATCGGATTCAGCTGAGCCGGTTTGTATGCTTTCGTGATTTTATGAGAAGCAGCCGTCATGTAGATTATTCGGTACATGACAAAGGTAAAAGAATACTGCTTCATAAGTCAATTTCCTAGGGATCCTCTCGTAGTTCATCATGAGGCGCTGAACGTAGACTTCGTCTGTGCATCTTCTAGTCGTTGGAAAACTGAGCAGAGGTAGTATGACCTCATTTGAGTCTTCAGATGTAAAATCAATGGGAGTAGTTATTATCTCAATTATTAATGGTTTTTTTTGTACTAATGGTGAAATCCATGGATCGTTAGTTGTTGTAACTACTGTTCATTCACCAGTGGTTTTCTTTTCAATTCAGTCGCTGATCTGAGAACGTTTCATTCAATGCCAAACTAACCTTCCAGGCATGCTATTGGTTTTTTCACTCCGATTACTATGGGTTTTGTTGGTGGTTTGTTCGGAAGTTTTTTATCATTATTAATTGAAAAACGAAATCGCTGGCCATCCCTTGCACTTCACCTGACCAACTTGGTGAGTGTTATTCTCTGCCTCATACAATTTGGCGTTTCATTACCAAGGTATTGCTGCAGAGTCTCATTCTTTCTGTTTTTTTTTCTTCTTCTCCTTTATATTTCAGTGATTTTGGAATTCTAAGAGAACAGTGTATAGGCATCTGAAACTTTCTTTCGTCATTTGAGTCACCAAGGATATGTGCGTAAAATCAGTAAAGGAGAAGTTATACCATTTGCCCTTGGAGTCGGCCTGTTCTCATACCTTTATAGTGCTGAAAAACTAGATGAGAATACGAGAGAGGTGTTCAATTTTGTATACAACGCTAGTGGAGCAAGAGATATCTGTCTGTGGTGGCCACTTCCAGTAGGATTCAGGCTGCTTCTTGGTCAGCTGAGGAGTAAATTTGGACGAACAGAGCGTTGTGAACATAGGCACTCTTGCGTCAGTGTTGTAGTTGAGGTAAAGAGCATAATTTTGTGTTATTACGGAAAGATAAGAAGTAGTGGACTTCCTAATACCTAGGAAATTTCTGTCTTTAGTTTTCTTTTTTGTTGGTCGAAATTTCACTACTTGAGCAGCTCTATGTTACATTTGGAGCTTAATTACAGACATTCTTTGCCTTTCATAAGCAATGAATTTCAGTTCCGTAGAAATTTTTTTTATCTACTCAACTTCCAGTTCCTGCGAAATAATTCATTGTTTTAAGAGTTTTATCGGTAACTATGCCATTGGTCTCGGTGCCAGCGTCATCCTCACGATACTTCGAAACATTCTGTTCTTCGCATCATCACATCGATGATGATTATGAAGCAGTTATTCTCCAGATCTACATTAAGGATTCCTATTTTCTTTGGTTTAATGCCGTGTCTATTCCATGTGAGTTTCTACGCTTTCTAGAGGTTGTCTATGTCCTCTAATTTTCGATCGAATTATTCATTTCTAAAAGATTTTTTAAAAGATTTTACATTGGCTTTTGAACCTAACTTAGTGGGATGTGTGAATGTGCTAGCAGATACAGACAGCGAGCGATGTGAATTGAAACCATGACATTCGGAGTCAGTTAATGCAATAGTAATAGCGCTTCGATTTGCTGAAGTTTTTTAGGTGTCTCATTTTCATTTCTGTTCAAATGCGTTTTATTTCACGAACTTCTTCTTGTAAATGTCTAAATATAGTGTGTTCGTTGCGCACTTAATCGGATATGTACGTCTTCTCACACAGCTCGGAACGTTACTGCAGGCACCGCGTCGGGATTAGCAATGTTAGCATTTCCCAATGTTTCCATTGCTATGTACGTCATTTCGAAAACCACTGAGATATGGTACCGTGAGAGCTACACTGTTTTAAGCGAAAAGGCGTGTTGTATCTAGTTGTTTCCTCCTTTTTCTCCGTTGTTTTAAACAGTGATTTCGACTGACTTGATTTTTGGGCAGTTAAATTTCAAAGCATTATTTTAGAAGATATACTACGATTTCTTTGAACAGGGCCGAATTCGGCCTATACCTTATGGTGATTTGTTACTTTACACCATATCAACTGCATTTGTTCTCTGGGAAATAATTATCGATATGTAAAAGCTGCTTGAAATTTTGTTGTTACTCAGAGGAAATAGGTGAGGTTTTTTTTCAATTTCTTCGCTGTGCAGCTTTCGTGTTATAAGTGAGATGTGGTCCTGCGTTAAAATCTTAGTTGTGGTTTCCTGGTCTAGTCGTCATCTCTGACAATTTTTTTTCTTAAGATTTCGGAGAGCAAGGGTGTGGAGTAGTTTTAATGTCAACTTGTGGTTGACGTTTATGACAGTGCCTTTTTCAATTTTGTTTTCTTATTTGGTTTTGCTCTATGTTGTCCTAAATAAGAGATAGTCGTGTCGTTTTCGGAATGGCATTGTTAAGTCGTGTTCTGTACAAGCCGTTTAGTTACCAATCACACCTATTATTTTCCTATCGGCCAATTCTAAACAACAAATATGTGACAATTAATCCAATGCTGTACCAGCCGATATCAGGTTTAGAAAGATGACGAAGATAAGTTACTACATCATGCAGATAATTGATGGAGGTATTCACTGCATCCAAGGATCTCCTTCGTAGAAGGCGCCCGTGCCGGTTAGTCGCAAGGCAACGTGGCGCATCCCGAGGTGGCGGATAGGTCGTTGGTCCCAGACCCAAAGTGACATGTGTTCCTCTGAGACGAAGTTGGATCGAGAAGACGGCCTTCTTATTTCTGCTTCACATATCTGATTTGGAACATATCTTTATTTATTGGGACGTATTCATGCATGCGTGTGTGTGTTCTCGTTTATGCAAATTGTACTCTACGAGTCAATTCGGCCAAAGGTTTGCAATCAAGTGATAGGGAAGTACATAAGAGGCAATTAGGAGTCACCTCCAACAAATGAGCGCCATGTCCACCCTGGGAGAAACTGGCAAGTTACCCATGAGTATACCCAACCCCACGTTCAGAGCCCAGCAAGCTATAAGTGGGTATCAAAACGCTAAATACGGTAAAAGAAGCGGGCCTCATTCCTCTGACTCCGAAAGAGCCCCCTATTTGGCAGTGTTGGGAACGACAAGTACGGAGACGCTGCTGAAATCTCAGGCCGTTTTAAGCTGCCTAAATCAAAAAGGACTATGGTGACGACCTGTACCTACAATGCACGCACAATTGCATCAGAGTCCTCTATAGAAGACTTGATCATGCAAGCAGGAAGGAAAAGGTATGACGTCATAGGACTGGCCGTGAAGAGACGACGCCACCCATTCGAGGCTCTCTATGAGACAGGTAAAGAACTGTTTATCGGAACATGCGGCTGTAGAGGAGTCGGTGGCGTCGGCGTTCGTCGGTATATTTGAATAACTAGCAACTAGATCACACACTTATGATTGAAGAGATCTTAATTATTGCCGACTCTGAGAATCTTTCCCGTTTAGCCACCGACATCGAACTATGACGAAGAAAAAGTCGAAGCGTTCTGTATGGACTTGGAGAAGTTCTACAGAGAAGATCATACATTCTTCAAGGTCATCAGTGGAGAGTATAATGCTAAGATTGGACAAGAAGATAAACACATTGGGACCCACGGATTAGAATGGAACGAGCACGTTGAGCGGCTGTCTGAGTTTATCATGACGACCAAGACTGTTCACGGTTGCTCGCAATTCCAGAAGCCCCACCCTCCACGCTGGACGTGGAGTTTTATCCTAGTGTAGAGTTTTATAACGAAATAGGCCACATCACAGTAAATCAAAAGTTTTATCTAACCGTTGTAGCTATTGTCCCAGAATTCTGCACGGGATCAGACCATCGTCTCCTTTACCCAAGATTTCATTTCTCGCAGAAAGGATAAAAGCGGCTAAATTTAAAAAGAGGTTAATGTCGTTAGCTGAGATATTGAAGCAGTCGACGATTGACTGGAACAACTCGTCTATGGAGGTGAAGTTGGAGATGATCACTATGGGAGAACCATGTGCCAGTTGACAGCAAAACTTCAGATTTCGAGCAACGACAGCTAGAGGACTGCACTCATTTGCGTTTCCAACACTCCACAGTGGACTCATCACATGTAGAGAAGTCGATTTTGGTGCGAATGGTGACGACTTGACTGGTGCAATTCCAGTTGAGGTTCCAGTGGAGACGACCGAAGTGGCTGATCGCGCCGAATGAGTCCGTTGGTTGGTTTCAACAATCTTGTCGCTCCTGTAGCCGATGCTACTACGACATTAGCATCCAAATGGGTTCTCTTGAACATTGAAGCATCTTAGGGAGATTTCTTTGCTAATCCTGCCATAGCTCTCAGCTTTTTAATCGTGTTGGACAGTTCAGGGTGAGGCACTAGTGGAATGCGTGCATCCAACGATTTGCTAACATCTGAAATATCGAGCACGGCCTTGGATGGCAGCTCTGTGATCATTCCAGGTGGTGTGCAGATAGCAACAGTATTCGGATTTCTGAGAGTTCTTTCTCCAGTCTTGTTTACCTTGTTCACGTCATTTGGGCTTACCTTGTTCACGTCATTTGGGCTAGTGTCTACAAAAATTTCCGAATCGAAGGGAAAGAGATCTGCAACAGAGTTCGATGAGAGCGTCGATGAGATTCGGGACAGGGTCGGACTGTCCATAGGCTCCGGTTCAGACGACGATCCTGTGGTGTCAGTTTGAGTTGGAACATTCGGCGGCTGTTTCTGTGCACTGGAGGGAATGGTCAAATGGTCAAAAAACGATGTTGAAAAACCACAATGAATTGGGATTTATTCAACTTACTAGTTAGCTGTTAGGAAGATGCCGTTCACGATAACATCGATGAGGAATGCGACCGGGCTCATTCAACATCTTCACATTAGCGCTATGAATGCTGAGAGTTCGAAAGTCACCAGGTCGTCTGTCTTCAGAAACACTCGAGCTGATACGCCAGCGTGGAATTTCACGAGCTGCAGACAACTGCGAGCTAACGTCCAAACTTGCAAAACAATGCAGGCAGGCGATACAAGAAGATCTTAGAGAGAGAAGAGCAGGAGTTATTGTGGAAACTTCAGAGGCTGGGAAAAGTATTAGCAAAGCTCACCAGAACTTTGCCAGTTACAAAACCAAGATGGTTGTACTCTTACGCCCAGATGGAACAGTTACGTCGTCCAGAAAGGCAGTGGAGAAAACCATTCGCTACTACTACTCAGATCTCTTCAATAGCCACGTCCTCTTGCCCTCATATGAAATAAAGGAAGATGGATAAGTCGTACCACTGGTTCTCTCTTTCGAAATCCGACGTGCTATTTCGTCGGTGAAAAATCGAACAGCACCAGGTCCGGACAGAATGGGATGTGAACACCTGAAGAACCTTTCACCAGTCTTCGTAAACAAATTGGCTTGGCTGTCCACGCGTTACCAATCCGAATGCAGGGTCCCTTTTCAGTGGAAGACCAGCAAGACTGTGCTTTTGTTCAAAGAAGGTGACCATGGTATCAGCAACTATCGTCCACTCTGCTTGTTGTCTGTCGTCTACAAGGTTTCCACTCGAGTCGTCCTAAACAAGATTGACAGAACACTGGACGAAGGACAACTATGTGTACACTGAGTACTTAGTACACAAAGCTTATTCGTGAACTGTAAAAAAAATTTCACAACCAAGATATCACTATTCTACAACGATATTAACATCGACGTCAGAAGAGGGGGTTAGGCAAGGCGATACCATCTCGCTAAATTTATTTACCCCCACCCTCGAGAACGTCATGCGAACATTGGAATGGGATAATATGGGAGTGAAAATCGATGGTCGGCAGTTACACCATCTTCATTTTGCCGATGACATCGTCCTTATAACACCAAACATTTGCCAAGCTGAACGTATACTTGCCAACTTCGATAAAGCCTGTGGAAAAAATTGGTCTTCGACTAAGCCTCACAAAAACGATGTTCATGAGGGACGGATCTGTTACGTATGCCCCATTCACGCTCAACGGAATGAATATCTCCGAATGCTCCAGTTATTTCTGTATAGGTCGGTAAATCAAAGTGATTAACGCCTTAGTTCTGAAGTTGAGCAGAAAGAAACGATATGATTGGTGAGCTTTAAGAGAATCGAGGACGTAATAAAGAGAACAAAGTACACCCGACTCCTTGCTCACCTTTTCGACTCAACGGTTCTTCCTGCCTTAACGTACGCGTCAGAAACTTGGTTGCTGCGTGAGCAGGATGAAGTACCACTGGCCGTTGCAGAACGCGTTGTCAAAAGGGCGATGCTGGGGGTATACCATATCACGTAAGTGAGAGAGGGGATCCGAAGCGCTGACTTGCTTCAGCGATGAAACTTGAAAAACCCTATTTTGCATGCTAATCTTTTGAAGATAAAGTGGGCCTGACGCGTAATGCCTGTGAAACACAACCGATGGACAAGAATCGTTTGCAGCTGGATTCCTCGGGATGTCAAACGCCGTGCAGGAAGACCGTCGACCCAGTGGTCAGAGTTCCTCACGAAAACTCTAGAAGAAAGATAAGGTGTTCAAGAAATTCGTAAAACGATCAGAATGTACGGAGCTACTTTACTGGCGACAGGAAAAAATGGAAGATTTACTGGCGCCGGCGCGAATTACACTACGATCAACAGGACGACAAGAGATAGGTGACAGGTGACGTTCCTTCACGGCATGGTACTGTGTTGAATAGAACTACAATAACGCTGAGATACGAGCAAAACTCGGAACTTCAGGTGATCTTCGAATCCCTTCGAATCCGCGATTACCCTTTGTGAGAATTGTTCACGTGTTATCCACTGCATTGCCAAGGCACTTGCTTTGTCTTTCTCTCAGCCAGAAGGTTGCAACTCACCATTTTATTCTTTTTACGTCTTCCAATTATTTAATGGAGACCAGCCGCACGGGCTCATTCACGGGTTGGTAAAGTTTCTGGCTTAGGTCGGCAGAAATTAGCCTGAGGCATGACGGCAGGTCACGCATGATCACGACACACTCCTACTAGCGATCCACTTTTGGATTTCTGGATTTCGTAATGCTGTACGACTGTTTTGTTAATGGGGTACCAGAAGGAGTTTTGGGAAACGAACGATGGAATGACCTAATTAATATAGGAGAACACGAAAGTACGTGGTCATTTGTGCCGAGAAAATCATGATGTGACTGGTATTTCCACTACCTTCGTGGTTGGAGCGACTTTCATGTGGATGTCGGGTTTCCTAAACTTTATCCATTCTTGTCGTTTTTGCGACAGATAGAGTCCTATATAAATGAGAGAATGGTTTCTTTGCCATTAAGGCCTTGGTTTATTGTTATTACTGTTATTATTGTTATTATTATCATTAATAAAGAATGAAGGTCTCGGCGTTGATCCTTGGGGATGCGCCATGCATTCAACTTCATTAAGAATCGTTTGGAGGTGATTGAATGCATATCTGGCCTTTACAATGACTTGCGGTGGCCTGCCGATGTATCGAGCCAGTGCTGGTGTCCTCCCAGACAAGTCGTAGCAGTTTGCCGACGCCGTAGGGATAGTGGGCTTGCTGGGTCATGGGCGCGGGGATCGTTTCCACGCGTGTTGCGGGACGCCTCCGACTACTGCGCCACACGCGCCCCTAATAATGATAGTAATAATAGTAACAGTAATAATGGTAATAATAACAATAATGATAAGAATAATAATAATAATAATGATAATCACCTGTCACTTAGAGGTATCACCTTTTATTATTACTTTTACTATTACTATTACTACTGTTATTATTATGATTGTTATTATTATCACTATTACAGTTATTATATCACTATTATTATTATCATCATTGTTATCACTACCATTATTAGCATTGTTATTATTGTTAATCACTATTGCTAGTATTGTTAATATTGTTGGGCGCGTGTGGCGCAGTGGTTGGAGGCGCCGCTGCGACACGTATGTGGAATCGATCTCTGCGCCCATGGCACACCAAGCCCTCCATCCCTCCGGGGTCGGCAGATTGGTACCAGACTTGTCAGGGAGGATAGCAGCACTGGCTCGATGCATCGGTGGGCCACGGCGAGTCATTGTGAGGGCCATATGTGCATTCAATCACCTGCAGCGATGCTTAATGAAGTCGAGTGCATGGCGCATCCTTGAGGGATTGATCAACGCCGAGAGCTTTATCCTTTATCCTTTTGTTAATATTGTTATTACTTATTGTTCTTAATCATTATTAATTATTATATTAATTATTATTATTAATCATTATTATTAATTATTGTTTTTTTATTACTACTAATTAATGTTAATCATTACTATTATTGTTATTATTATTGTTGTTAATATTAGTATTATTACTAGTTATTACTATAAATTATTATTATTGATTATTATTGTTGATTGTTGTTATTAATTATCATTATTTATTACCATTAACTATTATTATTAATTGTGGTTGTTATTATCATTATTATTATTGTTATTGTTATTATTGTTGTTACTGTTATCATTGTTATTGTTGTTGTTACTATTGTCGTTATTATTATTATTATCATTATTAATTTTGGAGGAGGTAATTGTATACTATAAACGGATGGCGTTTGTTTCAAACCTTGAGTCGCTTGTTGAAAATGTCAATTTATTGGTTGTTGTAGAGTTAACTCATTGAAATTCGGCGTTGTTGCGGTGAATATCCATTTTGACATATTTCTCTTGGCAAACATAAAAGGTGGCTTTCTGCTTCATAAATAAAACATCTCACTGCTTATCTTTTTTTAAGCTGAATATTTAAGTTTATTTCTGATCTCAAGACGGATAGATGATGGTTTCCAAGCTTCAAGATGAGTGTTTGCCGCTTTTGAGATCGACTATTACAGTATTTCCTTTGTAAACGCGCCTAAATGTTAATTCACCGATCAGTATAATCCGTATACTTCGCAAATCAGTGTTAATCTTTATAGAAAAGATTATGTTAAGTATTTCCTAGGGTAGCGGGCTTATAATATTCGCTATAGCTGATTCGACAACTCGCAGCCATTAGCGGTTCGACGTAATCCTTTGTAATCTTCTATAATATTACAAGAAAAATGCGCCGTTAGATCTTCTTTTCAAAGCGGCATGAAACCATGTTGTTTACTTATTAGGGTCTCAGGACTCGAACGAGGTTAATTTTTGTGTAAAGGTCAGTGCTTTCTTGAGGAAATTTAAGTATTATGCCGATGGTACGGGCGTGGCGGTTTCCCCTCCGCAGCAACTTACCGTTTTTCACTTTTTAAGTTATACCATATTTAAGTGATGATTGGTAGCTAGTAAAATTGGTAAGTACTGTTTTTATAGGTCTTTATTCGACGATCGTTAAAGCAACGACGACAGTACACCAACAAACACTCGAGATAGAAGATAATGATGTTGTTGAGGTAATCTCTTCATACAGAATAGTTTTTTTTCTGTTTGTGTAAAACGGGCCCTTATTGATTTCGCATTAAATGGGTGATAGAAATCACTGGAGTGTGTTGGAGTACTTTGAAAAATGTCATGTATATATATATGTATATATACATATATATATATATATATATATATATATATATATATATATATACATATATATATACGTACGAAGAAAGCAGTGATCAGATCTTGTACAGAATCTACTTACCACTGAGGTGTCAAAGATTCACCACTTTCTGTTCGTGAGAATATGATCGATCCCCGCATGAGTCGTGCCGTTAGAGGACTTCGGTGTCCATTGTCAGTTTTCTTTCCCTTTAAAAAACGAATTTCCGTAAAAGAGATATGATACGAAAAGCAGTTCTACGAGACGGTTCCGTTCTTATCTCATTCTCCTTTTTCGAGTTCCCCCCATTCTATATTTCTTTTCATGTCGTTCCTAATCTTTCATTGACGTATCCGATAACGAATATACAGAAGAACTGTATTATTATCGTAGAATATTTCATAGAGGGAAATTTCTCTCAGCGAATGACAAGGGTTCCGTTATCTAATTGGCCTGTGTTGGCCCACCTAGTTTCCTTCTCTTGCAGGGCGATTACATGGAATTTGATGCGACCAGCGGCCTCATTGTGAGCGTGGAAGTGGGCATCTGTAGAGACCGCTTTAATGCTATACATGCAGAGCAAGAAGCAGTCTACATGTCCTTTCGTGGGCGTACTTGTTTTCTTTGGTTCCAGTGATGTCCTGTGCAACCAGGGATTTAATCGCCTCTTAGGGGCTCTCCCACCACCCGACCTCATAGGCGGGAGCTCCCAGTGTGCTGGGTGCTGACTGAGTCTGGAGCAGTGGTAGTCTAGCCGATGTGGTTTCTTGGAATACCGAGGTCAGCTGAGCCCACGCGTTCCTCAGGTCGTCTTGACCACAGCCAATCGCCCGCCTTTGTGGATCAGAAGGAGCCTTGCCGCTTCTCGGGTTTTGATACCAGGACGGTAGTGATTCCTGATATTGGTTTGCTCTTAGCTGGAATTCCGGATGGAAGCGTCGGACTCCTCAGCTTGTGAGACCCTGCTGTGGGATGAACCATCCGCTCTACTCACAGTCCAGCACCCAAGAACGCCTCCTAGCCACGATGAGGGAGTGAAAATTTGGTAGGAATGCTGAGTTAGCCAGCGACAAACAACCCAAACAACAACGACAACGTCAACGAACACCTATACCAACCTCGGATCAGCTAAAGAAGATCAGTTTATATAAATAAAAATATGTATTCAATCACCTCTACGATGTGTAACGATGTTGAGCATGAACCAACCCTCAAGGATGGATCAAGCCTAACAGTTTAACACTTTCTTTATGGTTGAGTGTGTATCCATTCCTTTGTCAGTACTGTCTTGCTCAACAAGTACTACTATTAGCACTTTCAGGGCTATCTGGAGCAACTCGAAGGTCGTTACTGAATTTATTCCCAGACAAACAACACCAAGAGACTTCGTTTGCATCTTTTTTATGTTAAGATTTCTGCCCTGCAAATGTTCACATACTGTACGGAAGAAACTGAGACCATGAATGTTTCGAGTCATTCTTACTGTCGTAGTATGTTAACTGAGTAATTGTTGGAAACTGTGTTTTTACCAATAAACTTATGGTTCCTACTTATTGTACCTTACTCTGTTTGCATTATTACATCCTTTGCAGGTTTCGAAAGCAAGCAGTTTATCTGAACTAGACTACCTGATAAAGTTCTCAAGCTTCCAACCTATAAACAGCGATATGAGTTGTAATAAAATTAGACATTTGTGCACAGGTGTCGAACCACGTAGTTCCACTAGGAACAGAAGAGGTCTTAGATCGTGATTCACAGGCCGTTTATTTTAAAAGCATACTTGAGACTGCGAGAGAGTTCGCTCCTTTACTTCTGTTGTTTTTCTGAAATTTCAATGACAATCCATAAAGTAGTCAGAAATCGTGGTTCGCGAGGTCTATTTTCTAGAAATGGGCCCGTGACCTTGTAAGAGTTGTCAAACTTTTTGCTTCTGTTATTTTGGTACAACTTCTGTGACTATGACGTACGACAAGAAGTGGGTACTCCGTGGCAACCAGCAAGGATCACTTCGGTGGTTGGGCTACGACGAGGGTCTGCAGCATTTCCTAAAGCTTTTGGTGGTCAACAGTCCCTTTGATCCATCATTAAAAATTTCCTGAATCAGGGTAAAAAGATTGCAGCGGAAAAGTGCGCCCAGAACTCGACGAAATGCACCAGAGTTTTCAATGGTGGTTCCTCATATTGATCAACAGAAAGGGCCAATCCTTTTCATGGCAAAGCACTGCAAAACCGCATTTGCCAGACCTCTGCACGCGTCTATCACTTCTTCAAAATCTTTACAATTTCTTATAGCAGAAATGTTCTAGAAACCATGCAGAAGTCAAACCTGTCTTCAACTACTTCAACGTCTCCAGAAGACCCAAATTTTAAGATTCTTCCCTGAGTTCTGACAACCCTGGTGCTAGTTTCCCGATTCGAAAGGGTGGGAAGCTTAATGAATCCGGTAAGAGGTATAATAAGGGCCTTTCTTATTATGAACAGCGTCAATACCACTTGGCTACTCGCCTTGTCATTTGCAACATAGTTTCTCAAAACCAGTGTCAACTGAAACAACGGATAAATATGGATGTCGTAGAAAAGCCAAAAATTGGCGAGTTATTTGGGCAATTTTTTGGGGAAAACCCTTAACCTAACCCTACCGATATTACATTACAGTACATGATCCAATACCACATATATCACACTGCGCGGACACCATCACTTTTTTGCATTCGATTCGTTCCCTTGCACACATCATCTCCCAACCGAAATGCGCTAAGATGAATGTAAGAATGTGGTCCTGCACAAAGACTTCTCCCATGTCCCCAGTTTTTGACTCGGTAATTCTTTTCCCAATATTGTCCTCACAATGTGCACTTGTTCCCCAGTGAGGTTGACGAAATGATACGCGCTAGACTGGAAGCTGTATTTAAGCCTCATAATCTAAGACACTTCATTGGAGATGAAGTTATCAACTGTGGTGGTTATCCGGAGAAATTTGTATTATTCTCAGTGCTGATTAGTTGATGTTCGTAGTAGGCATTCAAAAAGAATGCCCTGTCTCATGGAAGTTCCGTGGTTTAAAGAATTTGAGCACGAAAAGAACACTACAAGAGAGTGTGACATGAATCTTTAGGCAGGTCCTAGTGATTATCACACCGTACTACATAATTTGTAGTTACCACAGTTGAGCACGGTTGCCACTTCTTAGATATACTTCTTGATGATGCAGTAAATGATCCGAACGAAGCAAAATCCCCAGTACACTCAAAAATCGACAAACGTAAGCAAGGTGGCGTATGTATTTAGTCTATCTATCTGGAACCCTGCCTACCACAATTTTCTCGTAAACATATGTTATTCAGGTCCAAATTGAAGATAATATGCTAATGCGGCGCAGGAAACGAAAACATGAGTAATTTACGAAGAACTGTAAAGTAAATTGAATGTTTTATGGTGAGTGGGACAAAAAATAAAGAATAAATCTCTCGGCTCTGATCAATCCTTGAGGGATGCGCCATGCCTTCGACTTCATTAAGCATCGTTGAAAGCGACTGAGTGCATATCTGGCCTTTTCCAATGAATCGCGCTGGCCTACCGATGTGTCGGGTCAGTGCTACTACTCTCAAAGACAAGTCTGGTACAAATTTGCCGGCATAGAGTGGATGGAGGATTTGGTGGGCTTGAGACGCTCGTATCGATCTAATGTGCATTGCAGGGCGCCTTTGTACACTTCGCTACACGCGCACCTTGGTGATGGTAAGTGGTGAATTCAACAATACGGCCGTGCAAAAAAGCATCGGTCGCCATCTATACAAAAGTTAAGTTCCATTTATTTCTCCACATAGAAAGCCATAACATCCAACCTAATCGCTTTCGATAGACGTTATTTCACATAATAAGTGAACTTTTCGGTGCCTCTATATTAAATCATTACTTTAATAGTCACAGAAATTATAGCGAAACAAAATCAAAAAGTGTGACAGCTCTTACAAGGTCACGGGTCCATTTCTAAAAAATAAACCTTGCAAACCACGATTTCAGACTACTTCATGGACTGTCATTGAAATTTCAGAAAAACAACAGAAGCAAAGGAACGAACTCTCTCGCAGTCTCGAGTCTACTTGTAAAACATGCGCCCTGTGAATCACGATCTTAGACAACCTCTTCTGTTGCTAGTGGAACTACGTGGTTCGACACCTGTGCACAAATGTCGGATTTTATTACAAGTTATAGACGACGGCTTGTCGATTGCGCAACACTAGTGGCTCTCTTAAAACAGTGTCTTAGTTGTTCAAACTTTAGGTGCTCTGGAAAATATTTTGCCCAAATTAAAGAGTTGGCCATGGGACAACGATTAGCGCCAAGCCTTGCTATCCCTTTTATGTACAAGGTAGAAGTTTCAGTTCTCGATCGCAGACCCTTGCTCTACTGTCGATACAGAGACGAATGCTTCATCGTCTTTTCCACACAAGAACTGATAGATGAGTGCTTTGAATTGTTAAACAGATAGTCAGAGTATATAAAATCCATCCGGGAAAACCAACCGAGAACTGGCTTCCATTCTTAAGCATCCAAGTAAAGCTCTCAGAAAGTGACTATATAACAAAATGGTATAGTAAGCCAAGTAGTAAAAATATACTAGTTCACTACCTCTCCTCTCATCACTCACACATGAAAAAAAGCACTTATCAAATTCATGTACCGTACGGCTAAAAAATGTGTGCACAGGAGAAGAGGAAAAGAAGGAATCGCTAAGCCTGGCACGAAAAATAGCCATTTCCAATGGCTACGAGGTAGAAGCCACTCGGGTTAGACAAAAACATATGGTAGTTCTCTAAAATAATTTTTTCGGACATAAATAAGATCCCTTTTAAGCCACCCTTCATATCAAATGAAGTAAGTTGCGCCACTAAGAGATGCTTAAGAAAAAAGTGGTCTTGAAAATTATGTAACGATTACTGATATCCCACCCAATACCCTACGCCTTCAGGTAGTTCGCAACCGTCTCCATGATCGTTTGTGCAGCTCAGAAGACTGTATGACTTGTCCCAAGTGGAGAGACGGGAATTGCATGAGTTCAGGCATAATATACTTGATCTCAGGTAACGCATGCGGTAAGAAATATATTGGAGAAACGGGTAGACCACTTTGTGTCCGCATAAAAGAACATCTAGATGGGAAAGTTAAAATTCGTCAAAACACCACTCCAGGTACGCATAGGGCGCAAAAGCACAATGGCGATGATTTTGAAGTGACTGTGCGGATCCTAGCGCAGGAATCGAAAACATCAACGGGCAAAACTCTTGAGGCGTTTTGGATAAATTTCAAAAATCCAAAGGTGAACCGGAAAGACGAATGCCTCACTGTTACACGTGACCTGGTGCCCTATTTCAAAAATGATATTTTGACCCCCTGGGTGTGTCTTGCTCGCGACCCCACGTGAACAACCGTGGGCCAGTCCCACTCGTTACATCACGGTGAGTAGCTTTTCAGTATGGCCGTAGCATCCTAACCCACCATCTATTTAAAACTTTGATCTTCATTAATACTTTAGCCTTTTACATCGGATAACTAAAGTATTCTAATATAAAAATACGTCCAGGCTCTGAGGAAAGCGAAATCGCCCAAACGTCAGCCTTCGACCGACGACATCAACAACAACGACAACGACAACGAAGACCTGTACCAACCTCGCATTTGCTAAATAAGATCAGTTTATAAGATCATATAAACAAATGCGCTGTCACTGGATTAGTCGATGTAACCAGCTTCTGCATTTACGTCGAGTTTGAAACAGGGAAAAAACTGAGTCGTGTTGGAGTTTCTGATTTAATTGCAATCAAATAGAAACATTCCACACCATTTCATTTGAAATGCCCCTCACATGACTATAAGAAGTTTTGACTACAAAAAACGATATGTTTAAATAATATTAATTGATTATTTAATAGATAATATTTAAACTGCGATCTTGTTATTGAACGTTAATGAGGGCAGCAATACTAGTGCAGAATGTTAATGAATTTAATGTGAAACAACGAGCTTTGTGGTAACCACACGTAGTCAGTAAGACGATTTCCATCAAGAGTTCTCTCAAATTGAGATCGTGGTGGTATACATGGCTGAATAGAAGCAATGACGATTGTGAGACGGTGCATCAATACATTAGTTGCTGGTATGCAATCATCAAAAAAGTGAGCATACGTCTATAATTTATACAGAAAAAGACTGACGAACACTAATATTGAAGTGACCAGTTTAATTTACTATGAAATTTCGTGGTTTATAGGATCTATAAACTAAGAACTGCCAAGAAGTGTTAGAATTTTGGCGCAGTGAATGGGTATTTATAGCAGAGAGCCACATTGAAAGATAAGCATCGATTAGAAGCCTGCAGTGTTGAACGAAGGATGCACGTCCCTGGAAAAGAATGGGACGATTATCGTTTGGAAAATACTTTAGTTCATTCAATATTCTGAGCTGACTTTCTAGGTTATAGAGGTTAACATGAACGTTACCACTAGTTGCGAAAGATTCTTTGGCTTCGATGACCAGTTAGTGTGGTGGTGCATGGAAAGCTTTCCCACGAGCTTTCTTCTTAAACGTTAGTAATGTGGATGCACCTAGAGGCAGCAGTAAAGCTTATCATCTGCCTTCACTTTTGATTTGGTTGTAAGTATGAAATCTCTAAGGCGTATAAATGACCAGCGTTCGTAGTACGTAGTTTTCATTCCCTGATTTTTCTCATCATGATATTCTGATGTGTCCTCAACGGTGATGAATGAACTATCGGAAACCATATTCTGGAGTATAATATTTGATTTCAGAGGGTTTTCAATAAAGAACAGTTTACACGTTCATCCATTTTATATACTTATTCCCCTACGCGAACAATCTTCACACATGATGCAGGACAAAAACATTTCTTTCATCCCGGTAGAGCGGTCTTGCACCTATTACGAACAAAAATATTCACATTCGCGATGGAAATTTGCTGATATTTGTCTATTTGGTATCCTTTATAGATTTCGTTGGAGGGAATCCCTTTGCAATCCAGTTATAGCCCTACTAGAGCGTTTCTCAAGTCTTCGCCACAAGTAATCACTGGATTTTGTGATTATAGTGAGCATTCTCAAATAAGTCTAGCCTCAATTTCCCGACCCTGGAAGGGAAAGCTTAGGAAGGAAAGCCATAGGAAGCTTGCTTAGCCCGAGGCGTAGTCGAACCAATAACCACGCGTGTGTTGCGCGGCCTCTCTTCAGCTACTGCGCTTCCCGCGTCTTTAATTCATATTGCTCTGCTATGAATACTGGACGTTTCCCAAAAATCTCAAACTGTGCGACCAAAAATATACTTACTGCTAGAGAAAATCTGCTTGTTTTGATTTCTGCCCTATGATACGATTTGCACCCGGTGCACTACTCATGAGGGTAGCAGTACTTGTAAACATATAGTCATTTTCTTGTTTCGATCCTGCCTTTCACTGCTTAGAAACATAAAAGTCATGCGTCATGCCCTAAGATTAAAAGCTTAATGGAATTCTATCAACAAATAGGTAAAACGGGGTACTGGAAATTGGCGATGTGTTGAATGAGGGGAATATCGGTGGAGATCATTCCACTATGCTGGCTATATTCATGGGTCTTGTAGTCGAGTTTCTAGAATATTTCGTTATGACTTTTCTACTTCTGAAACCGTTATGAAGTTAATCTCAACGCTGTAATTAACAAAGAAAAAGAAACGCGTTACAAAGAAAAAACTAATCAAAACCAACGACCACCTACCACCATGTACAGACGCACACGACTGACTACGCTAAACAACCATAAATAGGTTATAAAGTCAAAAATCATAGCTTTTTCAACGATAAGTTTCTTGTGTTCGAGGCTGATAGCTCGACAGTGAGAGCTTATGACTCGAATTTCTTTGTCCTTCTCATTCCGATGTGTCCTCGCCACACGATTCCAATCTTTGATTTGGAAGTTAAGAGATTGAATGGGGTTTTCAAGAATGTTAACCTGTATAAACATAGTTCCCATTATGTTAATAGTTGATCACAACCTATTTTATTGATTTCAATCCATGAAATAACAATGAATGTTGATCTGAATCAGATTGAGCTTTTGCAATATCTCTGGTATACGAATATTTTCATAGGTCAACTAAGACGCTTCACAAAGGTTTGTGCTACTTTTTTCACATAGTCGTAGTTACCGTCTGCTGTAATTTTAAGCCAAATGTAAAAGGGCTAAAAATTTTTTTGCTCAAGTGTAAGGTCTGTGTGCTTTCCACCACTTCTTGTTATGTTTCCATGCCAAAAAATTTCATCTTACATAAAAAGCTCCTTTATCTTCAATTGCCAGATTTGCGTTTCAAGAACTATACTCTGACCGTGAAGAACTTCATTGAGATATGAGCAGCTAATCAACTCACGCGTGCTTCCAGATTCTCCATCGTTCGCTTCGCAGTGAATTGAGAACCCGAATGTTTTAACGTTCACCTGTGAAGAAAGAAAAATTGATTTCTACTATAAAAACACGAACACGTTAACTAAAACCAAGAGGATTACATTTCTTTACGGAATTTCAAAGTGTCCTGAGCCACATATCAATTCAAATTGAGAAAATCCACTTGAGGAAAAAAATACACAACTCTTTCGATCTCATCGAAGATTTTACGACTTTTTGCAGTGGTTTCCGATAAACCTCGTCTGAATATGGCGCAATTTTCTTTGGATGCTTCCTAATATTTAATATAGTTGCATTTGTCTAGTTTCTATTGAAGTAAAATATTCTTAAGATTTACAACATCTTTTTACACGACTCGTCTCTCACATCTACTGCGCAGATCCCAGCACTTCTTACATGGGATTCGTTTCCTCGCCTTCATAATCAACGAATGTCTTCCAACATTTACGTGTGCCTTTGGCTGCTACTTGAAGATTTTTCTTTCATCATGAATATCGTTGAAAACTGGACGAGTCGATTCCCCCTGGAGTCCTGGGAATACGCGCCGGGGCGTTCTCACGTGGACTGTAGGGAGTCAGCATGTCCTAGGGAAGTCTGGAGCTAATTTCACGGCCCCGAATTAATGGTAGGCTTGGTGGGCCTGGAATAGGTCGAACAAGCATCGTGCTCATTGTAGTCGTCGTCAATACAACTGCGCTAATCTCACCATTTGTAGGAATGATACTGAAAAAGAAACAACGAAGCAGTTTATGCACTTACAATATTGTTGCTACCGGCGATGATTTTGTAATCATCAATGAGAGTTTGAGTTTGATGATCGTAGTTCGCAAGTTTGACCACCTCTTTCCCAAGCAGTTTTAAGCAACATGGTAAACATAGAAAATGACAAAAGCATTAATATATTTGTAAACGTTATGATGACACAACAGTGTAGACTTGCCGTTGCGCCGCAAAGTCGGCACTTAGTTTCCCATTTCACTCACGAATATGCTTACACTCTTCGTCAACCACCGAATTACGTGGTTTCGTTATACGAACGTGTAGTTCTATTGAAGTAGTGAGTATGAGCGGAAGTATATGCGCCCGACGTTTATCAGTATCCTGGAGATGCTCCAAGCATTGGATTCCATTCCCAGCGTTGTGTTGGTGATTGAATGCATTAGCTGCCTATATAACCACTATACCTATACTACTATACCATTTGCAGTGTCTTACCGATGTGTTAAGTCAGTGTTTTTATCCTCCCAGATAAGTCTCTTACCAATCTGCTGATCTTCGTTTGCCTGAACCAAAAGACTGAACTTACAGCCCAGAGTGTATCGAAGGGCACCTCTAACCAACACGCCCACATGTGGAAAAAAATGAGTTTCGTGATAGGAAAGTTCAATTATGTTGCAACTAAGTACAGTAAAGTGAATTCAGAACACTAAGCTGAGACTGAATGTCACAGAATTTACCGCAATGAGGCCATTTTCTCCTCCTAAATTCTGAGTTTTCACTGCAGCGTCATATCGAGAACACACCATGACCGTGCAGTTCTTACAAAACTAAACAGTACGAACGGAGTGAAGAAACCGTAGCTTAAGTGAGCAAAAAACCTTTACCTAAAACGAACATCAGTGAGATCTGCATCAAATCCACGAGTTTCTTCCTCGAAATTGCAGTAATCCTTCTTGGCGTCAGCCATCATTGCTTGCTAGACAAACTTTCTTCTTCATTGAGTCATCTCCTGTACTTTTAAAATTCCAGGCTTGGTTGAGGTATTACGTAGGAGAACTCTGGGTACCTTAAATATCTGCATATCTCGTTGATTATAGGTCTCAGTTTTGATAGTCCAAAGGCTTTATTAATGCAAAATTTTCATGTATTCAACATTCTTTTAAATTATAGCGACATTTCCTCCAACAAATTGACTATCATGTATGCCTAGAATTTTACTCTTTTTCACTTCCATGTATTAATTTATACCATTACGTTTTTGGCGAGGTGAATGTTTGCTTCACTTTAAGATTTCGATACGCTTCTCGGTGTCTACTTCCAGCATGGTCACTCTGACCTAGTAGGGAGCACTTTTGTGCGAAACCCATTTAAGAATAACCAATGCCCACTACTCTCCGCAGTTATGGAAAAAATCTAGTAGTTGCTTAACACAGTTCCCCTCGATAAACAAGGTAAACAAAAAACTGCCTATGGTGACGATATGAGAACGCCGCGAGACGTCTTTCATCGAATTTCAAAAAGAAAAAAAATTCTGTCTATTCAATAGTATTGTAGTCAAGCGAATATTTTAGAGTAGCCCCACCCTTCCTCGGAAAAATGTATCCATTTCTTCAAACCACTGGAATGGTTATGAGCCATAGAGACTTATATTATTCATCAGCATGTTAGATCCTATTCATGTATGGTGCCGTGTCTAATCAACTGTCATTATACTATATTTCAATCACGTTTTTGTTGATGATACCGTTATCTCAATCTCGTACATAGTACGAATTCCTGGCGAGTGCTTACCTTTGGTTAGTCTTTTTGAATTGTGACTAAGCTTACGGTGTTGCGCTTCTAGGAGTCCAACCTAAAACAATCAAAAAATACTCACTACTTGTTCCAGTGGAGCCTTTTCTATGATCTACGCTGATTTGTAAAAAGGTTTTTAAAGGCTCTTACTTGTTCTATATATATATATATATATATATATATATATATATATATATATATATATATATATATATATATATATATATATATATATATATATATATATATATATATATATATATATATGCACCTAATTGGTCAATCTGTCAACGCATCTCTCTTCCTTCTCATTCACATATTTCACGAATTTCGTTGGCCGTTTCACTACTTCCAGCTGAAAGTAGATGTCGAATATTGAGCATCGCATTGGCTGTGTTTACGATTTTGTACTTTCCGCTTTTTTTTGATTTCGTTGCGTTTACCTCAAATTGACCTCCTTATTTCCCGTGCAGCGTCGAAACTGATCGTATAAATGACAGAAATGTACATATTGGTGAATAAATGAGTTTACAAGCTTACATAGAAATTCGTCCCTCCCGGAGAAAGCTATTCTGAAGGCGTAGTAAGTAAGTACTTAGTGGAATTTGCAGTCTTATGTTTTTATTTTTTATTTTGTTTCATTTTATTCTATACGACCCGTCTTCACGTCTACTGTGCGGATCCCAGCACTTCTTACATTCGATTCGCTCCCTCGCATCCATTGTCTACGAAGATCTTTCAAGTTTTTACGTGTGGCGTCGGTTTCTGCTTGAGGATTTTCATTTCATCTAAAATGTCGTAGAATGCTGATCGAGCAATTCTTCCTGGAGTCCTGAGATAGCCGGGGCTGGAGTGTTCCCAGTTGAATTGCAGAGAGTGACTTTTTTTCGTAGACAAGTCCGGTACCAGTTTCCCGACCCCGGAGGAATGAGAGGCTTGCTTGACCCACAGCGGAATAGAACTTACACCATACTCGAAACGACGGACATCACTACCACTGTGCTCTCCACCCCCTTATTTGCAGTTTTATAACTCTGAATTGCTCAGCTCCCCCGAGGTTGTTAAAAACTTCCATTCGCTAACGTTTTAGCCATGTCGCCTTCTTTTGAGCAGGGACGATCCAATTCGACTGTCCACAGTGAGTCGTTCACAAAATGTAAGCCTTCGTAGTCGATCCTAGTCGAACCTTCTGGATTGTTTCTATGATGCTGAGATATTTACAAAACTCCGCACCACGAGTGTCCGCGGTGGGGAACGAACGAGCTATTGTCCTTTCCGGGGAGTAAAGCGTTCACCACCACACCATGTGCGTCCTTCGTTTCGCCTGTCTCTCAGCTACTTCTATCGATCTCCGCCATCAGCAATCACCCGCCAGCAGGATTGATCTGGAGGGGGGCAAATCGCATGGTGTGGTAGTGAACGCGTTGCTCCCCGTAAAGGACAATAGTGCGTTCGTTCCCCACGGCAGCCACTTACAGTCCGGAGTTTTGCAAATATCTCAACATTATGGTAGCTATATTTCGCAACATACCCTGCCATTAAAAAGAACAGGCGGTGAATAGAAAGGTTAAGTTTCTGGATTGGGTCACCTCTCGAAATTCTATTTCAAAAAATAAGAGTACGTGTGTATCATAATTTAGTGCCTTGTCATAAATGAACAGCGCTCGTTGATTAGTCGTATACCATTATCAACAGTCTTACAACTAAGTGTGATTAATGGTGAACATTATCTTATCACTACGTGTACTCATATCGGTTCTGTGAAGAAGAGGTACTGTGCCGGTATTGATTGATAATGGTTCGGAAGGAGTCGTGAAATGATTCCATTCGCTCATTTTATGTTGCCACATGCAAAAACGAGTTCTCCAAAATCTCTACACCTGAAGACGTCTAAACATATAACTTTTTTAAGACGTTACCTTACCCAACTACCTTACACAGCTTTTTTTAATTAACAGCGTAGACGAGTCTTAGTCGATCATATGATGAACAGTACGTTTTCGATTGTGGTTGATTCTATCAAAGCATGCATCTATACGAACGTTCTCCTCACTAGTTTGTTTTCCTTTCCATGCCTTTTTAGTTACGTTTTGCTTTCACAAACTCTCATCCAAGCACCTTTTTCCTTACACTTTGTGATCTTCTATCCCTTGCTATTCCCTTTTCTCTTAGTTCTAATATGGATAACAGTTATCATTTGCGAATCAGGATGCTTTAGGACAACTGATTACAGTAGTAAATACCAATGAATAACAAAATCACTATCTTTGCCGTGTTTCTTCATTTTGCAATCTTAGTGGAGTTTCGATACTTGATAGTTATTAATGATGAAATCAATATCAGTCAAATGCGCAAGTGGTTACAACACTGGTTACAGCATTGCTTCTTTATTTGATCAGTGCTTGTGACTTGTACGACCCATCCTTCTCTATCTTTGATTGTTGAACGACTCTAACGAGCATGAGTAAAGTCTCCATTCATCCCTGCTCCTTGCCGCAGTGGTATATTTGGTTCCTGGGAGTACTGATAGCATCGACCTCACGTAGTTTCTTCAATAACGCTAAAAAAAATAATGTAGCTGTTAGTCTTAATGGAGATTCGTGGCTATTAATAGTACCCATCAGGAAAAAATTGTGATCTCCTTCATGAAAGCCTTCTGAAACTTTGGAGACTCCCCTTGAATGCCTTTTACCATTGACTTCTTCTAGTTATTTATATCCTACTTGCAGATCCACTGTTTCATTAAGACTATGACAAAACATTCACTGAAAGCTTAAACATAAGACAATAAGCTGTCTACCACGTCCTTAATAAGCTATTTGGCTCTAAGTGTTTTTTTTTAACACGATTATCATGACTTCTCGAAATGGTGAAATGGTCCTTATCCAAATGATTTTCTGTAATGTTTCTGTTTAAAAACAATACGCCTCACCGACTTCGTCGTAACTAGTCAATTATGGATCGTTTATGTTTAAGTTTTTTTATTTACTGCATACTACTTTTTAACGGCGTGGTATTATGTGGAGTGCAACCACAACGATGCTGAGATATGCCAAACATAGAGCCCAGGCCAGATCTGAACTCAGATTACCCTCTCCGGGAGCTATTTGGAAGGGAAAAAAAGACTAAAAAACTTTTTGAGAGGGAGCGAAATCAAGGGGCTTAGTGGTGCAGTGGCTAACACGTTAGCCGTCTGAAAGCGCTATCTCGGGTTGGAATCTCACCTGGGGTATGTGTTTTGCAAACTTAAGTTTGGAAAAACCATTCACTCTACAAATAACCCTCGGTTTTCATAAAAGTCACTGTTGAAAATTTTTAAATGACTAAATGGTAGAAGGCTGTTATTCAGACATGCCGTCTCCATGTGCGGTATGTGAAATGCCGTCCAATGGTCTGCATTTTGGCGTTTCCTGTTGTCGTGCATGTGCGGCGTTTTTTCGTCGTACCCTTTCTTTAAGGCTGAAGTACAAATGTCGATTTTCTGGAACATGTGTAATCATTGAAAGTAAGACATATCTGCGGTTTATTCTATTCTTTGCATAGTCGTAGTCCACCTTTCACTAATTTAGCTCTGAAGAAGCACTACATCCATAAAGAAAACTAATGATGAAAACAATTTTCTGTATGAAATTTCAACAAAAAGGCATCTTTCTGAGTTCATCGAAAGTGTTTTTAATATATTTTACACCAAGAAATCCATAGAAAAGATTAAAATCTAATTTACTGAGATCCGTCTGCACTAAATTTGAAAGGAGGATGCGAAAAGAAAAAAGAAAGAAGCATTCCAATATTATCGAAATGCAGGTATAAGCTTCCGTTTCATGAATCTTGTAAGCTTCATGTAGTTTTAATGTCAACTGTAGTTTAACTCACACAATATGAGAAAGCTAACAGAAACTGAATTGGACTCAACAATGAACTCGAAATCTGTGGCTCACTACTTAGAGGTGCTTAGAGATCACAAATGGTCTCTTATTGGATTCCGCGACCCGGGCACACTAAGGCTTAGATCTCTCCGATATTAGAAAAATGATGCCAGACTTGTCTAGAAGGATAAAAGCACTGGTTTTACACTTTGCTAAGCACCTGTCAGCCTATTGTGTGGGGTATATATTTATTCAATCACCTCTGCGTTGCTAGGAATGAAGTCCAATATACGACATACCTCCAAGAGATTGAATAACGCGGAGTGCTTTATCATTTACCCCTTTTTAGGCATCAGTTACAACTAGTTAAGGAAAGTAGGCTATTTGAATTAGGTAGTCAAAATAATGGATATAGGAGCTTTCGAGGTTCTCATTCACACCATCCGGAATTGCCATCAAAATTTACTCACCTTCATTCCTCTGGGTTAGGAACCTGAACAAGTTTACCTTTATCAAAAATTAGCTTTAATTTTAGGTGTACTTTGCCCTGTTTATCAGTTGTTTTATTAACAGAGAATCGCTATTCATGTCGCCACTGTCGTTTCAAGAAGTGCTTAGTGGTGGGAATGCAGAAACAAAGTAAGCTGCAAGTGATTTATTACTGGAGTTTGTTTATCTTTCCGATTCTTTCTTAGAATTTATAAAGCTGTCTTTTTTCGATGCTTTATGGCTATATTGCTATTTTTTGTTGAATAATTTGAAGTAAAACATTCAAGATTCAGTGATGCAGGCGGATTATGAAGATTATGAATGGAATTCAAAGTCACATTTATCGAGTTCGATTTGTTCGAATGACGTAATTGAAATAATATCCAGAGAGTCCCATTCGTCTTGCTCACCAACACAATCCGTTTGTCGTATTCCTGCTACCGTGCGAAGTGGCAGTTACCCGAGTCCGATTGCGGTATACGGTAGCAATGCAACGTCATATGATTTTCACAGTAATGCGCAGATGGTTCTAAAGGCAAAAATTGACGCACTTTTTTGACATGGTAAGGTATCAACAGGAGTTTCTACATTTCCTATCACCTTTTTGATTTTTTCTCATTTTTTGCAATTCCGTAAACCATTACATCAGTATAATCTATAAACGACGATCCTTAGTTTCGGATAACAAAAGCCCTAAGTTTAGAGAAACCTATGAAAGAAACTTTGTTTTGACGCTGTAAATTCAAAGCGTGGAGGACAAAGCGTTCGATGTTGATCAGTTCCTGAGCTGGATGCAATATATTCGAGCCTATCCGTAGAGGTGATTGGACGCCTATCCGACAACAATTATGCTGCACATCCTCTTTTTGTGGGATCTCGAAAACCGTGTCCTTCTCACGTTGAACCCTAAAAGATTTAAATTTTAAAGATTCTTTAGGGGTGCTTTAAATTTTGTAATTTCTTGCGCGAAGATCTGCTTGACAAATTTCTGTTTGGTCAGTACCACCACTGCTCGACATAGTAGCCTGGACGAAATAAACAGCGAGAAATGCTTTTTGGCGTACAGAAAAACGGAATTTCGACTATTATGAGGATCACTATGCTGTTGAAAAAGATCTGTAGATACTTATATTTTTTCTCTCGAAAATGTGTCACTCATGTATGACTTCTACTATTCCGAATTCGCTGGTCATTATCCATTATTTTTTCCGTAACACCCGTAGCAGTGTTGATTTTAGTGTTGCGCTGCGAGACATATTTGTAACATCTGAACGACTTCTAAACTTTTACGATTTTTAACTGCGTTATTTTAGCAGCACAATGTCAAGAAATACGGTAACGCTTCCATTATTTACGATTTCCCACCTTGTTTTTTGTTTTCCATAAATCGTGGCTTGTATATGAAAATATACTTTTATAAATCTAGGCAAGTGTACTTATCTTTCTACATACCTGCATATGCATATATGTGAGTATATACGTTTTTTATATATATACATATATATACTTACTTGGTCAGTTGGATAGCCCATCTTCATTGGTTGTGTGGATCTCAGCATAATCTCCATTCTTCAGAAATTTGCTGGTTTAGCCATTGTGGTTTCTTGGAGTCCCGAGGACATCCTGCCTAACGTCTGAACCAGGTCGTCACCAGCATAGGCGGTCGCCATCCTAGTGGATTACAGGGAAGTTTGTCATGCGACTATTTTGACACCAGGACGGTGGTGGATCCTGGTATTGGTTTACTCTTAGCTGGGCTTCCTGATGGAAACGCCGGACTCGTTTTTCAGCTTGGGAGACCTTGGTGGGAGAAAGAATCCTCCAGCTGTACATCGCAGCCCGAAACCCAGGAACACCTCCCAGAGGCGGTAAACCGTTGAGAATATATATATATATATATATATATATATATATATATATATATATATATATATATATATACCAGTCCCACTCGTGACAGAACAGCTGTGAAGAAGAGGAAATCACCAAAACGTCAGCCATCGACCAACAACACCAACGCCAACAACAACAACAACAAAAAGAACATCAACAACAACACCATCGCCAACGAAGACCAATGCCAACCTCGCATCAGCTCAAGAAGATCATTTTATAAGATCATATAAATAAATATGTAAAAAGATATGTATAGATAGGATGATATATAAAGGATATATACGTAGAAATATACGCCTGATATATATATATATATATATATATATATATATATATATATATATATATATATATGTATATGATATACGTAGATGTCCTCTCAACGGTTTACCGCCTCATCGTGGCACGAAGGTGTTCCTGGCTGTCGGCCTGCGATGTACAGCGTGGTGATTAATCCCCTCGGCAGGGCCTTCTATGCTGAGAAGGAGTCCGGCGTTTCCATCAGGAATCCTAGCTAAGACTAAACCAATACCGGGATCGAGCACCGTCCTGGCATCAAACTAGTCGCATGGTGGCATATTTTCTTCTGATCCACAATGGCGGCGACTGCCTGTTGTGGTGACGACCGGGGTAGACTTTGGCCAGGCTGACCTCGGGACTGTAGGGAATCACAATGGTTAAACCAGTAAAACTCCGAAAAATGGAGATTATGCCAGGGTTCGCACAACCAGTGAAGATGGGTCATGCAAGTATCCAAGCATGTATATATAGATATATATATATATATATGTATAGATAGATAAATGTATGCATATATGTATATATGTACCGCAGCGTAATGAAGAAATAATTCCAATGTGAGCAATCGTTGCTTACAGCGTATCCCCATCAACGAAGAATTGCCTGCGTTTAGTTTCCTTTTTATTGACTTTTCTTTGCTTCGATTAGTTAAATGTAGGGCGCTGCTTTGTGACTGTCCACTGGGAAGCACATGGTAACTACTGATTGGAGGAAACCCTGGCAATAGACTCGTCTGTGATGGACAAGACACTGAATTTCTTCGCGCTTAGTTCTCATGAACCGTCCAAGTCTCTGCTTATCCCTCATACTCCCTAGTCTTTTTGCACAACCGCCCACGCTTTGAGGATTTCTGAAAAATATGCGCAGTTGTGCATTTCAAACAATATCATTTAGGCCGTTATTTTACTTTAAGCGTCACAACATCTGAAGTTCTTGTTTCCAGGAGTGCAATGTAAGTGTTTTTCCATACACCATTGTTCCACTCTCAGTAAGCCAGCAGGCCATGATCGCCTATGCAAACCACTCACAGCACTGGCCTGACAGCTTTCAGGGCAAGGTTACATTTTTTGTTTCCTATTTTCTATTCTTTGCTTGGATTTGATACTTCGATTGTTTGCCCTCAAAAAACAATGGTGCGTGGCCCATCACGGTTTCCACTCAAGTGATATTTTAATGAATGAGCAATTTTTTTCATGGGAATCTGGAGAACTGAATGTTAGGGCGTTCTTACGCCGACACTTCGACCAGACGCTGGCCAATGTGGATCGACGGGGGTTTATTAACCTCCTCTAGTGCTCCTCCACGATATCCGATATCAGTTTGGTGTTAGCCAATATTCCAAGTGTAAAAAGCTGTTTAGATTGAGGGACCTTGTAGGGTTATCATTCCGTGTTCGTCGAAGCTTCCCGTCCAGTATTGCTTGCTAACCACAGTGACGTTGTAAATAAGTCTGTGGGCTGTCCTGGTTGTCAACGGTAGTTAAAGAATGACTATTGAAAATCCACACATGTTTATTTTAGACCAGCGAGGTGAATATAATCGACGTAGAGCATATTTTGCGTGATACTTACATTGAGATTGAGTATTTCGCCCAGTTCGCCATGTCTCTGCAATCATTTAGCCAACTCCCAAAGGATCAAAAAAGTGTGTAAATTTTTTTTCTTCGACGGTGTCAATCACTTGCAAAAATCTTCTGCCAATCAGCTGTTTGCAGTGGTTGCTATTTCGAAATTTCTGGCCCGGTTTTTTTCAACTGGATCGGAATTTCCATACATGTAAATTACTTGGTTACGATATCAACGATGAAAGAACGGTGTGTTTCGATGGCACGATTGTCAATCTCAAAGGACATGTAACCAGGTTGGATATGGTATCCGATCTCAATGAGGAGCAAGTCCGAAAGTAAATATTTGAAAAACAGTGTCATTCTCTATAGAAATCGTTTTCATTCTAAGAGCATTTGATAAGCATTAAACTGTTTAGAGTGATGAAGCCATCGAATGACTTGTACCGCGAACTTGTGACATGTCCGTTTAAACGGCTGAGACCAAATGAATTCGAATTGCTGTACATGGTAATCAGCTGTATGTGGAACGTCAAAAGTAAGTTATTAAAATATATTAGTAACACATTTATAGATCTATTTAATGCACTAGAATAATTGCATTCACTTTATGACGACTAGATTGGTTTTATGTTATGTTACTCTCTCAAAGGACCAAAAATCCCTCTGTTTAGCGTATATAACGGTCATTTATGTACTGTTCTCTACTTTCAATAATATCTTTCGTAGGTTAGGCTAATTTTTGGTAAATTTAATCAATACGACATCATAAAGAGCATTTCAAAGCGAACGCCGAAAGAAACCGAATGAGCAACGTTTGGTGTAAAGAAGGAAGCGACAACGAAAGAAGTGCCTTACCTACTGGGCAACAAATTGCGTTCTTTCACTGGATTTGACGAAGAACCATTCTTGTAAGATTTCTGATCTGCAAGCAGGTGTTATCATGCAGAAGAATCAATCTACATCAACGATTGTTTCCAATGCAAACGTTTTTGAGCAATTGTTTCAGAGAGTTGCCTTCTTCTGGAAACATATCTCCGCAGTAATTGTGTGGTGCTGGGAAAATAGATTTTTTCGTGAAACATCACTACCATTGAGACAAAATGAGGAGCACGCTGAACTGTAATAAAGAAAAGAACGGGGTTTCCACTCGTGCGTAAAGCTCATGCAATATTGACAATACCACATCACATGAAACATAGAGCATTTATATATGCTGGGGCAAATTAGCGTCTTGACAAGAGTTGCACAATTTCTGCACAAACCTAGTATTATTTAAAAGTCTACTTATTTTTTCCTATATTTAGCTCATTTGATATGGAGTGAAAAAGAGAAAACAACAAAATTTAAGCTAGTGTTGACTGTAACTCCACAATTTTTTCTCTTTTCACGGTTTAATCAGAGATGTCCTGAGAGTGTAACTAGTTCTCACACCCAATTTAACTGAATATTGGTATGTGGATCGATAAGGCGCGTGTAATACATTGGTTGCTGCTCTAGAGTACACTAGTCGTCATAGATCCGGTCTCTCTTTCTGTGCTACATAAGCCTTTTCAGCCATTCTTCTTCGAAAAATTGATACCACATTGTCCCGAGGACCAACGGACTAACCTGTTTTATTGGTAGGATGAGGCTAAATGACTGGTCTCCAGAATACAGAGCATGCACTTTGCCTGAAACATCACAAGATTCAGGCGATTGGCCTTCCGTCCAGGCTGCACCAGTTCGCTTCATATCAGCTGTATAGAATTAATTCATATGCATGATCTGTAAATGTGCCAGCATGATTATATAGATTGCATGTTTCACTCCATTTTAGCTATTATTCTGTGATCAAATTTGAAGTATATAGAAGGCGTTTTCGGTCGTGTTCTACAAATAAGCTCCACATCTGTGAGAGTAAGAACATGCGTTTTAGTATATCCAGATTTCACTACAGTACTAAGTTAACCACGTGATAATATCCTTCGGCTAAGTACACGAAAATAAATCGTCACATGCGGAACTTACGGCGGTGTTCATATCATGTCATCCAGTTCGTCTCACCAGGCTGCTATGAACCTCGGCGTGATCAAATGAACTCTTTGATGGCATGTAATGCTTTCAGTTGACATCGTAAAAGGAGAATATTTCTACCAGGTGACTGTCGATCTTAAATCGCATGTTATAATTCTGATTCATTAAATGATTAACAAGACTACAAGTGTATGTGTAATGTGAATGATTTTAACGTAAAGAGTACAATTCTTAATTATTGGACTACTCGGATAAACGTGAAAAAGCTAAATAGCGATAGAACTTATCACTAATTCATCACTGAATCATTTAAAAGTTAATAAAAGAATATTACTAAAGAATCGCCTTCCAGTGGAGGGCACGTTAAAAAACAGCTCTGAAGAAGGCGATACTGCTGCCGAAACGTCAGCTAACGTTGTTTTGTATGTGTTCTTCTTGTAATGAAGTTAACGTGTGCTGGACAACAACCTCGCGATTGTTGAGAAAGACAACAAAATATTTATAATCCAGTGCCGAGTTTAATAGAAAGTCGATCTTGCGAACTATTACCAAAGAAAGTACTACTGTGTTATTCTAAATTTTTTAGAAATTTTTCGTGCTATTTGGCTTCTCTTGAATTTTATTGACAAAATTTTTCTGTTACTATGGTTATTGAGCTGAACTTTGCATTTACAATTATGCTGGGTACACTTCAATTACTCGCTATAAAGATTATCTAGACACACTATTGTGTGCTACGAAATGCTTCACAATGTCAACCGTTAATAAAATAACTTTCTATGGAAGCATGAGAGTAGAGGATTATAGAGGTGATTTTCTCAGCCTTCGAAATGTGGTATCTGGAAGGAGTAGATATTTTTTTCTCCTTTCGAGTCCAGTCTAATTCACTAATGTTTTTTTTTGTCGTAGCTCTCCCAACCGTTTTTAACTAATTCTTCCTCTTTTATTTCACCACGTTATGATAAACATCATTACTTGAACCGGTTCATAAATTCAGTTAACGGCTTTGTAATGTTTTTTTGAAAAACGAACCGATATAGCTGCTGATGTTATGAAAAAAATGTCAGTTGAGCCACAAAAATTCCCAGAAACGACGAATGAACGCGATTTTTTTGTAAGTGCCGTATTCATTTGTAAACAAACAGGTTATAGTCGAAAAAGCACTGGATTTATGCCCTTTGACAGTCTTTTATCTGGCGCTCTTAATGAGATTTTCTGGGAATCTTACATGCTTTTAATGAGGTGGTGTGTTATTTTTGTAGCAACCATCCTGTTTAACGATATGATAGATTTTTTTCATTGACTGTATACCTTTACATTAGAAACTTCTTCATAACTTATTTGGAACACCTAATAATTGTTTTCCTAGCAAGGATATCGTACAAGACGAAACCAAGTAAGAATTTTCCCCCTATAAGCCTATTCTAACGTCCTGAAAAAAAGTACTCTGTTAAGTTTGAAATCTTTAGATATTCCCAACGTTGCAAAAGAAACCATCGATATAGCTGAGCAAGTTAAAAGTCGTCTGGCCGAAGACGTTCACAATTACTACACATACGAACTACGAATGCCAAACTATGCTTCACGTCTACACAAGATGAGCTTCATCATATCTGCCGTTGATAAGTTGAAAGAACGACGAAAGGAAGACAAGCAGTTGTCGCGAATATTCAACATCTTCAAGCAAGATATTTTCATGACCGGACTTGTTTGAGAAACTGTATAAATGATTTCTAAGAATTCTATATTTCTGTAAAGATTCAAAATTATGCAAAAGATGTCTAAAAAGCATCGTCAAACAAACAGTAACTACTTGTTATCTTTGTTCTGGATTGTGTATAGTATGCTAGAAAGGTTGCTGGATAATCTATAAAATACTAATATGATTCGCGGAAACAGTTCAGTGCTGTTTGACGACAAGTGGTTAAGGCATCCATCGGGTGCCAGGATTGTATGTGATGATGGTCATCTTTGCTCGGGGATTGACCAATCGGAGTGCTCAGTGTCACCCGCCCATCGTTCGTGAGTTGCGGCTTCCCCATGAGCTCTACTAACAAACTAAACGACTTGAACTTCAAAGATCATCTACTGGTTAAGACTGTGGTTTTATGGCGATTTCAAAAAATGCACTAAGTTTCCCTTTCAGTAAAACGTAGGAAGGAAGTGGCGGAAGCGGTAATCTACTGTAACGAATTTCATTGTCTTCTTATTAGTGTTCTAGAATATCGCTCATCCTTTGATAGATAGATAAAACTTCTCCCATTTTTCCTTGATCACTTTATAACTGGTCATAATCAATTGTTCTATAAAGCTACTTCAACAAGTTTATTTCACCGGCCTTTCTTCTCATCGATAGCATTTTTCACAAGATAATCGAATGTCAACTGCAGAAATAAACGATGGAAACCATGACGAATCCCTTAATTTAGGCATTTATTAACTGTTGTTTCGTATTGTTTTTTTTCCATCAATTACTCTCGTTTCCTTCCTAGAGGATGAGTGATAAGCGCGGTTTCCGTGTTGATGAGTTATTGTCAGATGATAATAAGAACACCACCCCACACGAGAGAAGTGAGTTCCTTCCTGTTTGGCGCATTTTGTTATCAATATATTTTTTGTACGGGGTTTTAGCTTTACAGCATCTTTTATGCTTTGAAATTGCTGAATGTAGGAGTAAAGAACTTGGTACTTCTAACTATCTGCTCCCCTTCATATTTAAACAGCTATTATGATTCCGCTATAGTGATGCAAAATATTTCTTCCCGTGCATTGAATACAACGGAATGAAAGTGATTTGAAAGCGGTACCAAATAAAAAGTATTACCTAGTTGGACTTGTTGTTAATTCTGACAATTGTTCATCTCAGAACACTCTACCGTACCAGCAAACAGTCCGAGAAAAACCCGTCGTGTTCGTACTGCGTTCACTTACGAGCAACTTGTAGCACTGGAGAACAAATTTAAGGTGATCGTAGTTTTTCACAGTGGGCAAGTTAGGTCTTAACGGTGTCGCGGTATCATTGAGTTTCTGCTTCTCCCAAAACATATAGGATTATATCCTTCATAATCATTTCAGACATCACGGTACTTAAGCGTTTGTGAACGATTAAACCTTGCCATCCAACTACATCTTACCGAAACACAGGTGACATTTCTCATCTATATGGTGCAACTATTGTGGCTAGTATCATTGATGGAGCGCCAAAAAAATGTCTGGAAATATCTGGATTATATTTGGGAATTCATTATGGAACGCTAACGAAGTGAAAGTAGAAGGCTATGTGAAAGACGGTGATTATGATCAATGTTTAGTAGCGCTTAACTGCACCGTAGGCATAGGAATGATGAGCTACGTCGGAATCACGCCAAGTAGTTTTCCTTTTGAGAAAAACGCGTCGTAGATTTCAGGTAAAGATTTGGTTTCAAAATCGTCGTACAAAATGGAAAAAGCACAATCTGGGTATGGATGCACCCTCATCACCGTCACCAACCGACAGTCAAAGTTCAGGCGGCGTCGTTTCGGAAGAGATGGTCTCATCCAGACTGCCATCACTGCCACCGCCAACAACTGTGGTGTGTTATGGCAGTCATTAACTAAGAATAAGAATTTCATCGCTTTCTGTTTCCGCTGTCTTGACGTTATAGTCATGTATAAGTACACTGGACTCTATATTTCTAATATTACGCTTAGAAAACGAGGCACGGAAGTGAGTATCGTTAAAAGCTTGGTAATATAACACTAGTGCAAAGAATTCCTTTTTCCAGAAGTGGTGAGCTTTTTTTCTGTTTCAGATACCATTCACTACGCCATTACTGTCAATGACTGCTATTCCTCATATCGCCACCGCTTCGATACCATTTCATTTCTATACGATCAATACCACTTCTCCGATGATTATGTCATCACAACGACTACCGTTTCTCATCTAGAGATCTAGAGCGTTGATAAACGGTGTTCCTACACCATCGGTGACAGTAGCATGATTCTTGTCGTTCAGACACGTTTTCCTGCTTTCGCTTTTGTTTTCCTTTCCCTTTGAAATCATATTAGCCTCCCATTTATAATTACTGTTAATTGAAGATATATGTTTATCTTTAAAGCTCATTTACGGAGCCTCGGGGTTTATATATTAACAGCTCAACGGCTTCTCTACTTGCTCAATATCTCATTTATACATTTACTCATTCAATCATTCATTTGCTCATTTTTCCATAGAGAACAGAGATGTGATTCATTTACGTTACTTCTTTTCTTTTGCTCATGGTATCATTTAAGTATAAAAGCGAATGATGCTACTCCATAGCGATATCTTATTCCAGTTTCTTTCATTGGTCATTAACTGTAGGGATTCTGAGCGGGTATTTAATGAAATGAACAGTTGTACATTTCGACAGTAAGAATATAAACAGCAGTACTCATGGTAACACTACCACTGATCGTTGCAATAAGACAATGGTGATGAGAATGATAACAGTTGCTTAACTTCCTAAGGTATTTTCTTAAGGCAAAATTATTACCCCCAGAAGACTACAGTTAGTGTGAAGATTGAACGATTTGAATATGTCTTCATTGTTGACGTTAATGTTCCAATCTATTGCTGCTATTAGAAAATATCGATACAGTATTCCGAGCTTTATAAACCAATCGAATACGTCATTCGCCAGTTTTCCCACAATTCTTTATCCCTCATCGTTATTATTGTCGTCATCATCATCGTCATCGTCGTCGTTGTCATAGTCGTCCTCATCCACAACAAATAATTGCAGGGTATTTTATAGTGATTGGAAGCAGTGCAGGACACAGAAAACACATAAAATGGACGAAATGATTGTGATTTTATAGCTGAAATGTTGCGATTGAACTAGGAAGTATGTGGCTAGGGATTTTAGTCAACACCACGACGAGACAGCGGGCCGCGACGTTGATGAAATGCACATGGCTTTCCAGCAATTCTTCGTTTACGTTTAATTATATTCGTCAGAAAATAAGAGTTGGCGAAGAGGAATTTAATAACAGAGATGGTATTGTTAAAAATTTTTTGCTTCGGAAAGTGGATTTTTCGAAGGCAAATTCGGTTTCTAAATGTTCCACGTGTTGTCTACGACATGGAGATGTAGGGCTTCAGCTGCGTGTTATGTGCGGAGGTCTGTAAACGAAAATCCCACAAAGTGATCGGCATAATCTCAAATTTTTTTTGCGTTTTTAGAATAGCGTCTGATCGGGGAAAGGACAAGTTCTTCATTCCGAGTAGTGTTTTGATTTTGCGTTTGACAATAAGTAGGGTAGTCATTCATCCATTTGCAAAAAGAGTACATTAGTCTCGTAACTCAGTAATAAAGTTATATCCAAACTATGTTATGAATGTAACGAGAAGTTAAGTGGTTTTATCATAAATCAAATCCAGGAACACTCAACAAGTTTAAGCTGTTGCGATCTTGGGAAGTAGTTCAGATTTTCAGTAGTCACAGAAATTTGATTGTAAAGTGGAAAACATCTGGTCAATCCGTCCTTTTAACTCGACGATACTTCACGGTTGTGCAAGTAAAGAGTTTGTAAAGATTGAGCTTAGTATCACTTTAGTTGATTGTTTTTGAGAGATTCCATAGTGCTTAACGAAAAAATTCGTCCAGCTTGAAATTCAGGAATTCAATCTCTCAAGGGCCATAATTTCACTGTTTCAGTGGATGTAATCAGTGCTGGTCTCTATGTCCTCCGCGTTAAGTGTGGTTACCATCACTACGGCTGAAAGCATTCATTTTCAATCGGTCCCCCATTTATAGAAAGCTCAATATGATACATAGACTAGAGGAGAAGACCCATTAAAGGACAATTAATTTGCAGAGAATTTTATAGTAACTAGTAACATCATGTAGTCCGTTCCTTTTTACAATAATCATAGGGAAAATTTCAATGAACGATCGTTAGTCTCTTCAAAAAGTTAAGGACATTTAGAATATTGTTTTTGCTTAATATTTACTTTATAATATTACTATTTTTTCCACGAAGAACGATATCATTGATATGAGTTTCTGTTTAGGGCAAATATAATGCGGTACTTTTAGAGCTTGTTCTAAATAGGCATTTTGGAAAAACCACCTGTGTACGTGGAAATTAGAAGAAAAGGAAGGCAGATTCTCACTGTGTTTAACTATCCATTACTGTCAAGATGGAAACCGCGTATTGTTCAAAACGAGTGCTAAGAGCTATGAAAAGGAGCTCCAGTGTTACAAAAAACCTACTTTTTTCAGAGTTTCACATTATTCACTTCATATAAGCTTCCATAAAAATTTTGATGTTTATTATAAGCATCAGTTAACACAGCTTAAGCAACCTGGCCGTCATATTAGGGTGACCTATTCATATAGGATGCAAAATGATATTTAGATGAGTGCTTCATCTAGTGGAGAGAATCATCTAGTGAGTGTTCTCATAAAGTTGTCCCGCTCAATTTTTTCACTGATAGGTATTGTTTCAAGTGTACTTCAGTTCTCATATTAAGCTCAGATCATCGTATAAAAAAACTTATATTCTCAGATAACTGTCGAACATCTGGAGTCTTTTGATCTCATCCCCATATGTTTACTACGACGACAATCAAAACACGGATGTGCGAACAATGTGGGAACGGTGGACGAGCATACTTTGATCGTATGATCGTTCATCGAGAATCGCCGCTTCGCTTCGCTTTTTATGCTTTGACGAATGCTGTGAAGCAAAAAAACGGAAGGGAGTGGTTGATACGAATTTTTTAGAGGCATCATGTTTTCAGAGTGACAAAACGACATCCTCGGCGATGTAACAGAGCATCATTCGTTAGCCATTCAATCGTCGTCAAGTGCCGTCTTGTCTTTTGAAAACCGCTTCTGTTCGCTACCGTAGTCTAACGATGTTAGCACATTATCCTGCGATGATTATATGTATGGGTGAAACAGGTACCAGTGCTTTTCTTCTTTTTTTGTCGTTTAATGGGCGTCAACAGTTGGTGTGGTTGTGGTTGTGGGGAGGATGTGATGTTTGTGTGTTCTTGGGCGGTATATGCCGACAATTCTCATTCATCTCCATTTGTCGGTGATGGCGAAACGACACCGACGCCCCGATGTCTGGCAAATTTCAAACGGAAGTCCATACTCTATCTATCTTCTTGTCTAATCTATGGAGAGGGTTTTTGAACTTAATAATATTCTTTGTTAGATGATATCTCGAACGGACGAAAAACTTAGAAAGCAGAAGAAATCTCTCTGGAAAGCTCTCTTATAATCACGGGTGCAGCACGATGCCGTTCTAAAAAAATAAGAATTCAATAACAAAATAATAATAACAGCAAGAATGTGCCTTTTTTTTAAATGGTGTACTGAAATAATAGCGACTAGTTTCCTATCACTAAATGCCAGCTCTGCTCTTTACTGTGGAATCCTCCTAAGAAAAGAGAAGGTGTAGCAAGAAATTTGGCAAAAAAAAATACACTGCGAAAGTATTTGACTTTTTAAGGAACGAATCTGAGACAATTTCAGTTAATGCACCGCTTCTGTGATGACAGATTTTTCTATAAGAATTTAAGATGACGTACCGATAAAAAAACTTTATGAAAGATTTTGCCGAGAAAAAAAATGGGAATGAAGAACAGGGTTCAGCATGAACGCTTTTTGCTAGCAACATTTACACAGGTGCAAATTTCTCTGTTTCGATTAAAACAAAGCTTCGTTGGATCGTCACCGTCATGAGCTCGGTCCAAATCAGCTTTTTTCAGCCTCTTGTGGTGGATAACAGAGTAAAGCTATTCAATCTGTCTACATTACATTGTGTGCGTCCGTCGTTGTTAGTGACGATGGACAAATGAGAGCCAGCAATTACATAGCGGTAGCACTCACACATCAAAGAGACGTTCATTTGTCAACTGCGACGTACGCGCCTGTTCACCAGGAACAAGTGATAGAATGAGAAGATGTGAAATCGTTCCGAGTGGGGAAAAACCATCGGTAGATGGCCACCAAAGCAATCCTAGTAGACGGTATAATGTCAGATTCAGAACTGACAATGAAACAGATGAGACACTCGACCAACGCTCATTGTGTTAACACCATTGTCTTTTACAGTTACAGAACATCCTCTGTATAAATATTAGCTTTTTCATTTACGTGCCGTGCTTCCGACTCCTCCATTCGTAGTACCGTAGAGCTGAATGGATGCATATCTGGCCTTCACAATGACTTGCAGTGACGTTCCTATCTATTAAGTTATTAAGTCAGTGTTTCTATCCTTCCGGACCAGTATGGCACGAATATAGCCCGTCGTGAAGAGGTAGAAGACTTGGTGAGCCTGGACCACGTGAACGAACCAACGACTTCGCTTATATTGCTTGAACCGCGCTATACGCCCCCCACCCCATTAACACATCGAAAACATGTTGGTTAAATGTCCATACTGTATTTCTACATCTTGAAAACAAAAGTGTTATACAATACTATTGAATCCCATGTTGGCCTAAATATATTGTAATTTCTAGACTTTCGTATAGGGCTAGCAAACAGAATGGAAACTTAAAAAAGTAGAATGCTGAAAGCACGATTGCTTCAGCGCCTAGTTGCAGCCTTTCTTTGGAATCCAATTACTACACATGGATTTTGTCATTTAAACCCAGATTCTCAGCTAAAGTACACTTCTGTTAGAAATCATTACCGTGTTAGAAGAAATTCAGTTGATATATAAAAAGCAAACGTCGTTTCGATTCAAGAGTTTTAGCGGTTGCTAGTGTTGGTGACCCTGGCTCGGATTTCCACGGAGTCCTAAGAAAAATCTACCCGCTAGCTGGGTGGAAAGTATAGTGATGACGGTCCCAATTTTCCGTGAAGACGGGCGATCCAAGTATTCAAATACGTTCACACATCTGTAGAGATCCCTAATCAAGAGGAATGGTCATGTTTGTAGTAAGATTAAATAGCGGCAAGTTATATAAAAGCTTTACAACTTTGCAATATATAACTGTCACAATCACATATCTATGGAAGCTTCAACCAAAATTTTCTATTATTATAGGTTAATTTCAATCAGAGTGCATTTAAGTGGAATCCGTAGTCGACGTGTGTCGACTAACTGCGGTTGACAATCATGAGACAGAATGTGCAAATATAGGAATGCAAATATTTCCCTGATTGTTGCTGTTATTCAGTTCTGTCATATATGTAGATTAGATCTTCAATGAAGTTGATATTTTCTACAATAAATTATATTTGTATAAGCCGTAAAGAGTTCGATGTTATAAGTTCCTTAGGGATACGCCACGCATTCGCCTCCATCATAGAGAAGGTGGTTGATGCGCACCTCGATTCTTCGGTAATTTTCTGGTGCCTCGAGGGTGTACTATGTCAGTGCTTCTCTCCTACCACGCAACTGTGGTACCAAGTTGCCGCACCCTAAAGGAGTGTTATTCTCCTTCTTCAGTTTTTTCTCTACAGAGGGTTTTCTTCGGGTGGGCGTTGTACCAGAAATGGACCACGTTTGTGTTCTAGGGCGCTCTGACCTCTGCGTTACACGTGCGCGTATATAGGCACTTTGTAAATACCAGTAATAATGTGCAGTCGACTGACGTAGATCACTACCACACTGCATTTAGTAGGCCTTTTTTTCAGGCATAGTACTCGTTATGTTTTGTCACGATGGCATTCTTTTTGCTATGCATCTAACGCAACCAGTACAACGAGAACATCAATAACTGTATATGATATTGTTCTACATCTTTTTTCATTGCTGATGACAATCGGTCTGATTTCATCAACTACCTAACAGGCAGTGGTTGCACCAGCAGCGATTATCTCAAGATTTTTTTGCCTCATTTTGATATGCTTCTGTTTTTTTGAACGATGTCAATCAAATATTGAAGGAAGACTTTCTGTACTCACTCTAGAACGACTTGGGAATCATCATAGGTGATTTGCTCCGATTTTTTCTTGATAACGACTAGTGACAAGAGGGGATGGCACAATACTAGGGATGACGATGGTCACGAGCGCACGCTGGTTCGATCCAACTTCGGCCATACTCTCAACTCTTCGAGGTGGGGAAGTGGGTCCTGGACATGTTTGGGAAAAAGTTCACCCTCTGCAATCCAGGCGGGAACGTTATTGTCCGGCTACCTCAGTACTCCAGGAAGAACCGATTTGATCAGTATTCAATAATGACACACATAACTTAAGGAAAATCCTCAAGCGTCAGTCGAGTCCACGAGAAAGAAGTTGGAAGACCTTCGCGGATGATGAGTGTGAGGAACCGAATCGAAAGACAGCTGCTGGTATCTGCACAGTAGATTTGGGAGACGGGTCGTCTAAAAACCCAAACGCACACACTGACAATCAATCAAATATTATGCAGGAATCGATCTACTCTTAATAATCGCTACGGACCAGTTTCCCGAGCCCGGAAAGATGAGAGGCTTCGTTGGCCCGGTGTGGAATCGAACTAGCACCATGCTCGTAATGACAGGCATCAGTGCCACTGAGCTATCCACCTCCTCTGGATGAAATATTATAACAATGGTATATTTAAATAGGATATGGAAATTTGTTTTACTTCCTAGTTAGATCAGTATTAAACGCTTAATTTTATCGATTTTTTACAAATTCGATTATTTGCTGCTTTCTACATTTATTTGATCGGTACAAGTGCAAGCGTTGGGTAACATCCATTATCAACACAACAATACTTACCAGAACATGCTGTTCTGGACTCACTGTTGACAACGTCTACTCTGCCCTCATATTTCACAGTCACTCGATTCCTATAGATTTCGTTGCGTTGTTGTTCCGTCTTGGTTTCTGTACTAAATTTTCCTTGTTTTGTCTCGCTTGAAGTGCTGTATAAGAACAGAATATTGTTATACGAAGCATTTGGTTTACAAAAATGCCTTCTTTTTTACATCGTATCGAGTAAAACGTTAGAAGCTTAATTGTTTACTGTTTCCTACATGGCTTAGCATTACTCAAACTTCTTCATGTTGCATTCTACTTAAGATAAACCAATCTTCAAACCTTTAAGATGAGGTAATCTCACTTTCATTTTAGCCTTAGACATTTTTTATTAGAGTAGATGAGGCAAATACATAAACAAACAGGAGGAAATAAAGAAGCGATGATTGTAAAGCAGTCGAGTTGACTTTACGAAAACGATGTCAAGCTGGATACGTTTTTATTAACTGTAAAATAAAATGAAGGTGATAACTTGTAAGAGTGGAATACAAATCCCAATCGCTTAATGAGGAATTCCGACGTATGATTTACTATCTAGAATTTCTCAACTCAGTAGATCGTTCGGTAGATCCTTGCACTGGTTTCTTTTTCATTTAATTGAAATGAATGGACTAAAGCAAATCCAATTCTTTAACAACGTTCTCGCTTCACTGAAACTGAAATTCTAGATGAAAAAAATTACAAAACGAATGAAAGGAGAAGTAGTGAGGAGAGAAGGAGTGGACCCGTTCTACATAAGAACTCTGTCCGACTGTTATCGAAACTGCACTACGAAAATGCAGCTTTTCCATCGACCTCTTAGCATACCCATAAAAAAAGCGGTTCGACAAGGCGACACAATATCGCCAAAGCTGTTCAGTGCTGCACTGCAGTGGATAATGAAGTCACTCGATTGGAATGAGAAAGGCATACGTATTGATGGAATATTCCTATCAAGCCTTCGTTTTGCCGACGACATTGTCATCTTCTCAAGAAGTATTAGCGAAGCAGAGATGATGATTAACGAGCTCAACGAAGCGGGGGAAAAAGATCGGACTTCGCATAAATCGGATGAATACCCCGTTCACGAAAACCCATGGTGGGAAGGCGAAAAAACTGAACTGGAGGGCTCCCTGATTGAAAGACCAGCTCGTAGGTATACCTTGGGCGATCAGTGGACGTGGAAAACAACATTTAGGAGGAACTAGACAGAAAAACGAGAGCAACTCGGGCCGCACTCGGGTCTCTCAAAGAAACAACCGACCAAATGAAGGACCCGAAAATCCACGGTCTCCATTTCGACTCAACTGTGCTTCCTGCGCTCTGTTATGCTGCAGAGACGTAAGCTAACACTTCAACCACGTCTAGAATACTTCACACTACTCACAGAGCGCTTGAGCGATTTCTTCTGAAATGTAACCTGCACTCTTAATATCAAGCAGGAGTGCGAAGCTCTGATCTTCGAAATCTGTCACATCTTCGGGATCCAGGTGAATATACACCAATAACGAAACATAGATGGTCCGGGCCGGTCACATAATGAGGAGTACAGACGACAGATTAACAAAAAAGAATTGCAGAGTGGACTCCACCAGAATGCAAACGTCCCCTGGGACGGCCACCAACACATTGGGCGGACATGTTGGTAAACAAAGTTAATCAGCTGCACCCGCAGCTGCAGTTATTTTACAGACCACGGTATGAGACGCAAGCGCCACCATGCTCGAATAAAACCGCCATCATGGACGAAGATTACGAGGGAAAGAAACGAATGGCAAATGCGCTGGGGTCCGCACAGCTCATGAAGACGAACGATCTAAGTATCCAAGTGGGTAAGTAAATACATAGGCTGCATGTATAAAAAAGTCTTCGATTGTAAAATAGACGGAAAGAAGAAGATGATAAGGCTGATGACCTGCTCGAAAAACAAACTGTGTTGAGTCGCGTTGATGACAGTATACTCGATGGACTGCGAGCCATTCTGAAGAAACCTCTTGTATTCTATGACATTCAAGATGAAATGGAAATCCTTAAGCAGCAACTGAAGCCACACGTAAAAAACTCGGAAGACCTTCGTGGACGATGGATACGAGGAGACGAATTGGACATGAGAAGTGCTAGGATCCGCTTAGTAGACGTGAAGACGGATCAATTAAAATAAAAGAAAACAAAATAAAACGAAAATGAGAAAATATTTCTGAACCACCGCCATCTCATCTGTCTCGAGCAGTTATTTCTTGCGATGAGTAATTCTCAATGAGTATAAAATTGACTGTACTTGGAGTCAGCTCAAAAGTCGTTGCCGATATGTAAACCATAATGAGGACTTGTTGCCAACCTCATATAGGTTTACGATTTGTTCAAATCTCACGCGAATAGCTTTTTTTCCATTTTTTTTATCTAAAACGTCAAAGAGCTCGATCCACTTCTAGCTTCCGAAAGCTCAGTTCATCTACAAATCTCTCAAAGTGACTTTCAACAAGGCTAAGCATTGATCACTTAATTTTCTTCTCAAACAAAAGACACAACACTGGATTTAACTGAATTGGCATGACTCGTAACGCACTAGCTAAGAATAAGTACAACCTACTATGAAATGTAGGGACGTGTGTCTCGCAGTGGTTGGAGGCGCCACTGCGACACACACGTGGAATCGTTCCCTGCGCCCATGGCCCACCAAACGTTCCATCCCTCCGGAGTTGGCAAATTGGTAGCGGACTTGTCTGGGAGGATAGCAGAACTGACTCGATACATCAGTAGGCCACCGCGAGTCATTGTAAAGGCCAGATATGCATTCAATCACCTCAAACGATACTTAATGAAGTCGAATGCATGGCGCATCCCTTAGGGATTGATCAATGCCAAGAGCTTTTTCTATCTTTTTGCCGTGAAATGTTCTCATTTTTTCAGAATTTTAAATTGAGTTTAAATGAAAGTACACTCCTGAAGTATAGGGAGACCATCCGTGTGGTTGTCAGCAATTTTTTTCAACTACTCATTTTAGGAATACCGAAGTCTGCCTAAAGTGTGTCCAAATTGTACGAAGTCGTTTATTCGAATGTATATTTCTTGTGCTTGTTGAGAATATTGTGCAGTGTGATTTTTCGACACCGTGCATACTTTAAGGGAAGCTCTAGCATAATTTTGGCAGTTACCGTTCTCCGTAAGCCAATCTTTGCACATCTCGAAGTCGAAAAGAACAGGTCGCGACGTTGTCCCGTGAAAGTAAGTGACCCTCGTCCAAAGCTTTGGAGGTGCAGACTTTTCGAAAATGTTGTCGCGTCTGTCGATGGACAGTTTAGACAATTTGACGCCAACACGACCCAGTTTGGAATGAGGCAATAAAATGTCTTCTTACATCGCACGAATTCATTTTTTGTATGCAAATGATCTTTTTATGGAATAACCAACTTGACACCAAAATTACTTCATTATTCGGGGTGGAAACACCAATAAAGTAAGGAGAACTAGAGGTAAGATTACATAATAGTAAACACTATTTACAGCTTTTCAAATCTAGGAATTCATTTGCGAAACATTTTGCCTTTGAAAGCGCCAAATGATTCATTTCCATCTACGGAAATTTAGAAAACGACAACATGAATAATGGCACATTCCCTGCACTGAAGAATTGCACGATCTTCGGAATTCAGACGCAATGCTGATGGGGCTTAACCCTGGAAAGAGGAAACTGCATAACAAAAAAGAAACAAAAGTTTTCAATATTGGCCGGAGTCTATATTACCTAGCTTTTTGCTTTAATAAGTATCTGTTTAGATCAATGATGCCGATCTTTGAGGAAATAGTGCTTATCGTTGCGACTGAAACTGAAAAACCACGTGCAATGAAAATTCATGTTAGCTGCCTGCGTGAAGATCGTACATTTTCAAGCCAACTAAGAGTAATTCATTTCGACAAGGCAAGTCGGTCTTCGTCAGGATTCTATCTGTATATAAGCTCTAACAAAAAAAAATGGATCGCACTTGCATACAACTTCAGCGTGACTTGATATTTTTTTATTGTCCTACATCGCCAATACCAATGGTCGCACTTTTACCCTGAGGTTAATCGTTTTTACCGTTTTGAAGCCGCAACAACGCTTTGCTCGAGTAAGTCCGTAGCTGGAAGACATTCGACATAACCATTTCTTGATTTGGCTTAAAACTCATTTGTTAGAGAGCGCCCAGGACTGAACATACTCACTATTCTTGCTTGCCAGTCTCACTCAGAGACGTTGAGCGACTTCTTGTTGGAGGCGACTTGTAATCACTCCCCATGTACTACATGTCACCCCATTGCAGGCCTGTTGCCGAATCGTCATGCAGAATATAGTCTGTATAAACGCAAGCGCCTTATGCACTCATCCTTGGATACGACTAAGTATGCTCATAAAGTAGAAGCAAAACCAGGCGGGGACCACTAGAGACAAAGAATTCCCTCTCCATCCACTTTCTTCTCAGCAAAAGTACATTCTCGCCCTAAGCCCACGTTTTAGCTCATTATCCCTTGCGTGAATAATGCACAGCGTACTCTCAGCATTACCTTCCTTGTATGATGAAGACACTGCTGTTGAACATGCTTGCCACAAAGGCTTCAAACTTAGAAAATTTTAAAATAATAAAGGAAAATCCAAAAGCTGTTCGACTTCAACAGGGGAGGAATGCGGGCAGTTGAAATCAGTTCTTCGTATGGCAAAAATTGGGTTCTGTCAAAAAAAAGAAGTTGCAAAGCTTCTGAAAGGAATACACTTATATCCTATTTCAGTGTTCCAGATCCCAGAGTAGATTTGATTTTTGCAATTACACACGAAAAAGAGGGAAGAAGTATTACTCGTGGCGGCAAAGAAACCTGAGCTTTTTTTCTTTAAAATACTGGAGGTGGCGCTGTAAAAGTGGTCGATCCTACTCTTCGCTAAGGGGATTTAACTTTGTTCTTTACTAGTTGAAAAACTGCAGCGACAGAAAAGTGTCAATAATTCACTGCTTTCTTCAAGATCAAAGACAAAGTTGTTATAATAACACTTATTAGTGCACAATAGCTGACTTCTCGATTGATACACAATCCACAGAGCCAGACACTTTCATAAGGTCAGCAGATAAAATTTAGTAAGCAAGTGTTCATGCTCATAATAAACACCGTTTTTAGACAATCGCCATTTTCTTCTTTGTAAGTCTTCCAGTTCTTGTTGTAGTCTAGCCGCACAGAGTCTTTCATAGGTGACGAATGTGCATAGGTCCGGTCAAAAAAATAAGGTTGTGTGGCGCGAAGTCACGCGTTATGACAAAGCATTCCACCGTGCAGTTTGAAATTTCGGAATCTGGAATTTAGTGGTATAATCCGGAAAGCGAGCGATTCTATTGTCTGTTAAAGATATTCCACTGTTAATTTAATGTCTTTGAATCACTACGAAATTTGTACAACGCTAAACAGCTGTTATCGCAATGCCTAATCTGATCTGAACTGTTCCACCCATAACATGATTGACAGCTTCTACATTTCTACAATGCTGGATTTACAGAATAATTACTTCATTTAACTGCTGAACGAATTGCAGCAGATGCCAGGAGCATTAATAAAATCGGGATATCAACCAAAGTGGTATAACGTTGAAATGCTCAAGGAAGAACGACCCGACTTGTTTGGATCAGGTGGAAAAAAGGCTTTTAAAGTGAAAATTTCTTCTAAAACTCTAATATCAATGGCAGCGATTAGATAGCAACGACTTCCTTTTAAGGAGTTTAAAATTAAATCTAAGCATCGATGAAAAAGAGCGAGGCACACATTTTTTTTTGTGGATACAGTGGGTACGTGTGGCGCAGTTGACTGTTGGAGGCGCCACTACGACACACCCGTGGAATCGCTCCCCGCGCGTATGGCCCACCAAGCCTTCCATCCCTCCGGGGGTCGGCAAATTGGTACCAGACTTATCTGAGAGGATAGCAGCACTGGCTCGATACATCGGTAGGCCACGGCGAGTCATTGTAAAGGCCAGATGTGCATTCAATCACCTCCAAACGATGCTTAATGAAGTCGAATGCATGGCGCATCCCTCAGGGGATTGATCAACGTCGAGAGCTTTATCCTTTTTTTTACAGTAGGCAAATTTTTTGAAAATGTGTTGTTTATACCAGTTAACTCTGAAAAAAGTGGCAATAGATCAGCCAATAGCCATGCTCAAGAAAGGTTGAATAAAGAATAAAGTGCTCGACATTGACCAGTCATTAAGGGATAAGCTATGTCTTGGACTCCGCTCAACAGTATAGGTTTAATGTATATTTAAGCCATTGATAAATCATGTTTCTCTACTTCCATTCACGCTGGCTAATCTAATATCGAATTTCCACCCGAAAGACATAGTCTCTGCAGCCGATAGAACCAACGACCATGTGCATTGCAGAGCGCACTCGTCCAAGTGCGCCACACAAGGCCAGGGATTGGATAAGATGACGATTTTATTATTCCATTTACATTCAGTGTATAAACAGGTTATCGTTGCACAATAATAATTTACCATACGCTAGATATGGGCACACGGAAGCACGGCTCAACGCTTTCCATTAGCCTAGAAAAGTTGCAAACTTGAATAAAATCAATTAAAAACTCAAGAGTATAACTCATTTAGAGGGAAGAAGCAACATTAATGGACATGTTTATCAGAGATAAAAGCGATCTACAGACTGAAGACCTCGTAGTCACGGACGACAAATGATGAACTAGGATTTGTTTGTTTGCCTCTTTAGTTGACGCTTGGGGATACTATTGAGGTGAAGCTCATTCATATGGCAAATGTGGCAGTTCTCTGGCTGTTTTTAGCTTGGACGGGTAAGACCGAAGTTTCAGTCGATATGAGGTACGGCTCAAATATAACGAGGGAAGGTACACAGCACTGTATCTCGTTTTGAGACAAGTCTGTACAAAGTAATCTTTTGTCCTCTAATGAAAACACACTGAAAACTCGAACTGTCCACCTACCGTTTGAACACGAAAAGCAATACAACAGTTTAATATCATTCTAGGGTAACAATTTTTAATAATGAGCTGCTACCAACATCTATAGGGAAGGCGTTCCAGCACGTACTAAATGTTCTCGCAAAAGACAATCATTCGAAGTTGTGAAGGAAGAGTAACTTGTTAATGTAACGAGCGCCCTTGCGCGACCACGCGCAATGGTTTCAGTGTGTGAACTGGTGGACTCCACGGACCGTGCGTGTTGAGCTCTATGCGCACTGCGATCGAGCTCAAATATGTTGGTCCGGTGGACCGGCCACGTGAAGCTACTCTTGGCTGCGAAAGGAATAAAATGCAATACACTCATTTTTTTATCTCCCTTCTCAACCTTTAATAAGTGAATGACAGAGAGTCATTCGTTGGCATGTTCATCTTTACTTTGAATCCTATTCTGTCGTGCAACAAACATATGTGTTCAAACACGTCATATGCATTAAATAGTAGTAGCCACCTTTATTTGGCGTGACCAATGCAGAACTCGTCAGCTATAAAGGAAATCAGAATGTAATGGAAGCAAATTTGAATGAACTTTCCTACTACTGTTTTAACCCTTTATTCTTTTTATTTTTTCTAAATTTGCACTTACAATACTCGAGGATACCTCGATCGAGCAACGCTAACAATCTTAAAATGTCTAGGTTCGCCACTTCATATTGAATTTTATTCGATGTTCCAGACTGAATTTAAGTAGTTTTGAAGGTGTTTTAATAAGAACCTAAACTAATAAGGTTAATCAACCAGTGCGACTTCTAGTCCTGCTATTCAAAGAATGGTTCGAGCCGGTACCATTAAAGTCTTCATTTTTTTCCTTCCGAGTTCGCTCACTGGGGGCCTCTGCTCTATAGAAATACTATGCACTTTAATTTTACTCTCCTCCGCGAGAAAAAAAGGCATTTGTTCGCGCAACTATGGTACATCATAAGTTAGCTGACATTCACGATGCAAATGTCGCACTCCTTCTTAGCTTTGTTGGATCCAAATTAAATCTTCATTATACATATCAGGTCGGCACCTGAGGGTCGTCCATAATGAAGTGGTCGGTCACTAGCCGATCACATAAACTCTATGGGGTTTGTTTACTCTGAGGAACAGAATTTACCAGTTCCATTTCATTGACTGTGGACGAAAAGACTCGGCCAACAGCATGTGCGCCAAATACAACTGTAACCGTCATTTTGAAAACATCACCGCTTTGAACAACCTCTTTCTTACAGATAAGAGAAAAGCCAGGATTATAGGAGTCCATTCGACCTTCAAGGTCTCGCTTAGTATAAGTCTTGTCGTCTACTATCGTGAACTTTTTGTTATTATTAGGGCAGCAGGTAGGACAGCAGGTGGGATTCCTACGTCACCACTTTGCGCAATATTTGAAATGTCGAGGAGACCACTATATTATAATTTAAATCAGTAATGCCTTGGTGACGTTAAAACAACAGACTATTTAAAGTGAGCCGAAATGATGACTTACGATCACTGTTGCTCGACTTCGGCCATTGGAAAAATCCAGACGTCAAATACAACTCTCAAGAATCTGACAAAGCAAAGTGTCCTGTGAAAGGTATGAAAATTCGTAGCATATCACTTAGGTAAACAGTGCTGTTTTGACCTGAATTGTCAGCAGTGGTATCTTAAGAGTGAAAGAATTTTCATAGAAGATTCTCAATTTTGTTTAAAAACGTCGTTGGAGAATGAATTATTCCACATCACTCTCATACACCATGCTGGGCATATGATGACTAACAGGAAGCACGTTACTAGTAGTGGATACGCGGTGGATAAAACTGGTGGATAGAATTCCGGTAAGACAAAAATATCGAAATGAATATGTAGTTCTAACCATTGTCGTACTCAACAGCCTATCCACAGTCATAGTCCTACTTTGTCGCATGGTTCAATACGTTTTCCACTCAGTTTCAATTCACAACGTGAATCGAAGTTGACCTGTATTTGGCATAGCATTGCCGAAATTAGTGGCAAATGTTTTGGCATTCAATAAATTTCTGTTACTATGAGTAAGATTCACTCATATACCAGTCGTCAGCACCCTTTGCCATCTACCGTCACCCCATCGGATGACTGATGTTATTATATCACAGTCCTTTCTGTCACATACTAATAGAAAGTCTAAGATGGTGAAGACCTTAGTTGACCGAACTACGTACGCAATTCGAGGCCATTCGAAACGCTGCAGGCTTCTGTTTGCGTCAGTTTTATCTGGTAAAACACTACCTATTTCTACGTTTTGCTAAGCCAAAAAGCGTTTTAAAGCCTCCATATGACGTTTTATAGTGTGAGCTACGGGTATTGAACGAGTTCCAGAAATGCAAGTGTCATTTTGCTCCCACACTGCTCGATAGCTGCTGAGTGGCCGATTTATTTACCATTTATCTGTAACCAAAAGTTTATATTTTTAGTAACTATGCGAAGTGGAAATCTAATAGAAATCAAATTTTCTTAAAAATAAGCTAAAACTTGTACTTGGATTACACTGGTGAATTTATTAGATCGGAATCTGGAAAAAATTGAGAGAACAAATAAAAGTATTCAAACCAGCCACTGTCTTTTATATTGCAGTGAATCATGGCTATAGCTACTATGGCTGCATTAGCGGTCAGACTTTCTTCTATACTATACCACTAATTTGTAAATCATTTCGTATTCGCTCATTTTCCTTGCGCACTATTTCTTTAGTTTCTTCATACGCTTAAATACATTCACCATGACGTGAAGTTAACAAATATCTGCATCGGCGTAGGACCACCGACAGGCAGGATTTATCTGATCGACTATGGCGATACGGTGAAGCAAGGAAAAAAAGAATAGAATGATATAGTACCATTTCATCATTATTTAATCGATATTTGGCAGTTCTGTTAAGAACTCTGCGTTTGCCTTTTTGTTGTCTTCTCCTTGCGTGGGACAAGAAAGCTATTCTCGTAAATAACACACAACGGACCGTGCTGGTTTTTGAGAAACTATTCGCGGTATCTTCGATAAACTAGAAATAAATTTTTGATGTCTAAAGTTTCAAACCCATTTGTAGACATCAATGAACCATTGCTGGACAGCAAGTTGTCTAATTTAACGAAATCTCAAATGCTCAACCGCATTGGTGTTCAAAATACGAACCTTCACGAAGAATATTTTTTCGTGAAATCCAGAGAGCACTTGTACCTTTTTTGGCAAAGATTTGTAGATTTAAACAGTTCCTATCCAATTTATGAAAATCGCTATGAAATGAAATGTGATGGTTCGAATAGAAAGTGTCTTTTATTTTCAAATCTTGATACTTGAACTTGAACGGCCCAACCTCACTAGTTGTGCGTTCCCAAGCATAATCATCATTTTTCGGAGATTTTTCTGGTTAAGCCATTGTGGTTCCCTGGAATCTCGAGAACACCTTAGCCAAAAATCTGCCCCAGGTCGTCACCACGACAGGCAGTCGCAGCCCTTGTGGATCAGAGAGAGATTTGCCACTATGCGACTTTGATACCAGGGCGGTGGTGGATCCTGGTATTGGTTTACTCTCAGCGAGGCTTCCTGGTGGAAACGGCGGACTCCTTCTCAGCTTGGGAGACCTTGCCGCGGGGACGAATCTCCCTCGCTGTACATCGCAGTCCGACACCCAGGAACACCTCCCAGCCACACGATGAGGCGGTAAACCGTTGGGAGGTATTTTCAATTCACACGCATTGAACTCAATGGGTATTGTCTAATGTGTGAAAAACCGGCAAACGTTATAATCTGAGAGTCAGGAAACGTTCGTCTATTGGAACACTATCGTACTGTTTTACAGATATGGTACGCCGGACGTTTTCACTCTGCCGTACTAGAATTTAGACGTGCACAAGAGATCGGGTGCTCAGCAGCGAGCCGATGCCGAGTCGTGGTTCTACAAGATCGCTGATCTGTAAGCACATGAGACAGATTTTTTTGAAGATTATCGAATGAAATAAGTTTATGTTGACAGCTAACCTTTTTTCGAGAAAAGCTTATGCTAAAAGAATTATACCCTTGGATGAAGACAAGCGTTACGGCGAGTGAATTAAGTGGGGGGGGACGAACTATACAGCATTCTGCAGTGATCATTCCTGAGCGATCGGCACTTAAATGCCACTTCATGAAGTTTCGTATTGGTGGTTGAGAACAACTTCTAGTGACCCAGCTATGTATGCAGCCGGAATTTTATCCTTCGAGAGAAGGTGCTTTTTTATTGTTTTATTGTATTTTTTTACCAATAAAATATCTTTTTGTATTTTGCAATATTATATATCATTAAAAAGCTAATTTCATGCTTTCTTTAAAGTGTCTTCATAGTTGGTCAAAAGTTAAAATTTTTTTGCCAATTTTGAGCTTTGCATTTTTTAGATGTCAAAAACGAATTTCCGTCAAGTTTTCTTTTATGAGTTCAAATTCGGTCGTAGTGCAGCAGAGACGCCTCAAACCATTAATGAAGTTAGGGGTGAAGATAGTGTTCGTAAATCAACAGTGCGAATATGGTACCGGAAATTCCGATCTGGTAATTTCGACCTCAAAGATAAGGAAGGCCGCGGACGTCCAAGGAACATGACGACGACAAATTGAAGGCACTAGTGGGAGCAAGCACGCGAATAACTGTCCGGGTTCTTGCAGAACAGCTTGGCGCAAGCACAGAATCTTGATAAGTCGGTGCCGCAGGAATTAAACGATAGTCAAAAAATTGGCGTTTTGAAGTGTCGCCTGCTCTTATTCTGGGCAGCAAAGACGATACTTTCCTTGATCGCATTATGATGTGAGAGGAGAACTGGATTCTGTACGACAACCGGCAACGTTCACCTCAATGGTCGGATTGCGATCAGGCTCCACAGCACTTCCCAAAGCCGAAATTACACAAAGAATGAGGTCATGGTGACTGTTTGGTGCTCAGCAGCCAGCCTGATTCGTCACAGCATTTTGAATTTGGGCGAAACGATTACGGCAGAGAAGTATTGCCAACAAATCGAAGAAATGTACCGTAAACACGCCTGCCTCACGTTGCAGAAACGACGCTGCAGAAGTTGAACGAGTTGAGCTATGAATCTTTGCCTTATCCGCTATATTCATCAACCTCCGCCTACCGGCTGTCACTCCTTCAAGCACCTTAACAACTTTCTATGCGAGAAATGCTTCGCCAACCACGATGACGCAAAAAACCCCTCAACGAATCCATCGCCTCCAAACTCCAGAATTTTATGGAGCTGGAATAAACAAATTCCTTCTCTTGGCAAAAATATGTGGATTCAAATGGTATTTGACTTCATTAATAAAGTTTTGAAGCAGGTTATGGTGTTTTAAATAATAAAATCAAAAACGTTCATTTATTTCTGAACAACCTAACATTTTCTAAGCAAATTCTTATACTGTTCAGTCCTTGTCATGCCATGCAGTGAACTTCGCCTGTATTATGGAATTTAAAACAACTGTAATGTGCGAGCTATAATAAGAGAAGGAGAGAAAGAGAGTGAGGAACTGTGATGTAGGTCTTGTGGTCAACTCGCGAAAACTCTGAGCTACATGACACATCCGTTCACCTGAGATAAGACAATCCTATGTGTAGTAGAGAAAAAACAGAAAGAAGGGAAGTGAGAAAAAGAGCAGGAAGGAAAGCGACAGAGGAAAACGAAAAAAAAGAGGAAAGTTGACAAACTATGCTTCATTCAATTCAATGCATGCGGACGACTCAGAGACCTATTAATGCAAAACCAATTTTTTTCGCACAACAACATACCAAAAAAAACTTGCGAAATTCTTTTCAACTATCAGTAACTAACAAACAATGTGACCTTCGTTCTTGTGGTCAACTCGAGGTAACTCTGAGCTACATGACACATCCGTTCACTTGAGATAAGAAAATCGCATGTGACAATACCACTTGCAGGAAAACAGTTGGATTCCGACTTCCTCAATGTTATGCAAAAGATTAGATCCTGGGCAATGCACAATACAATGCTGTCGATTTTTTTTTCGCGTACTCCGAACGTTAACCAATCCATCTCAACGTTCATGAGCACTTGTAACCACTGTGCAGTCCAAACATGCAGTCAATCAGCTTTCGATTATCATACACCTAACGAAGTACCGTAGTCGGAAACGGTTTTATCGAGAATGAACTCCGTTTAGTATCCTGTACCCATATGGTTTCGCATGATAAAAAATTGGCCATGCATTAGCTATTAACGAGATGTCGTAGAAGTGATTGTATACGACTGTGTACACATCTGTCCGGTATAATGAGATCGTTTTCATGCTCCTAAACAAGCTTGCTGCCAATCGGTCGACCTCGAGTGGACGGGCGTAGAAATATTGTGTGGTTAATGACCAGAACATTGCCATTTTCTTTCGTTCCCAGAGCGCAGAAATGCTGCAGCTAATGATGCAAATATTTGTATCTGAACATCTTCAACCATTCATTACTAACCCAATGAACATCATGTGATGTGAAACAGTCACAAAGGTATTGAAAATGAAAAAGAACAACGATGCAGATGGTTCTCGAATTGCTTAGAACTCGTTTTTTAAATAACTGTTGATCGAACTACACCGTCTTAAGATGCACTGGCCAATGACGTCGTTCTATAGATCTATATACCAAGTTCAATATAGTCAATTCTAAAAGATCACTGAAATTCACCACACACCTCTCTCACTGGGACAATAATATGAACAGTAAGTGACATTATCATTTTCGTCATTATGATCGTCATTTCATCATCATTACGCATAATAGTTGAAATTAAAGGGTAAAGCTCTCAGCATTGACCAATACCTGAGCGATGCGCCGTGCTTTACACTTCACTAAGCATCATTGGAAGCGATTCTGTGCATATCTGGCCTTTGTAATGACTCACGGTGGCCTACCGATGCATCGAGTCAGTGCTGTTATCTTCCCAGACAGGTCTGGTACCAATTTGCTGCCCCCGGAGAGCTGGAACGATTGGTGGTCCACGGAGGCGACGATCAATCCCATGGGTGTGTGTTGCAGGGAGCCTCCGACCACTTCGCCACACGCGCCCTGCGGACACATAGTTAGAATAGGATAAATTGTTTAAATTATAGGTACTCACAGAAAGCACTATGGATTAAGTGATTTATCATATCGACAAGTTAAATTCCGTTGTAAGAACAAAGAATCGCAGCTGTAAAATATTTCATAATGTGAACTGTAACCACAGTGATGCCGAGATATTTGCAAAACTCCGGACCTCGCTCGATCGATCACCACTGCGGACACCTGTGGCCCGCAATCTGGGCAATATCTCAGCACCATTCTGGTTGCATTTCACATATTGCCCTGCCTGAAAAACTGTAGTAAGCAGTAAATAAAAAGTCAATATATTCCATAATGTTTAGATAAAACTAACATGTGTAAACTACGAGATTAAATAGTGCAACGACATTTGCTTTGGACGACTGTGAACCACCAGAGAAAACCACGTTGACAAAATATTACGGAAAGCAAATTGCAAGCATACAAGCACCATAATATCAGCAGAAATACTCTAGAGATATGACAATGACAGATAGGGCAGAACAAAGCGAAGGGGATTGAGTTAATCACAGATGGTAAATGAGCACTGATTTCTTTTTCGCATGTACCTCTGGAATCACGAACAATCCACTCACTGAATTGCGAACTTCAGCGATGCTGAGATATTTACAAAACTCTCGACCGCAGGTGTCTGCGCTGGGGAACGAAAGTTAAAAAAGCTATTGTCTTTTCCGGGGAGTAACGCGTTCACCACCACATCATGCGGGGTCCTTCGTTTCGCCTGTCTCTAAGGCACCCTCATATTAAAAAGAGTAGGTAATAAATAATAAGTTAAAGCTTGACTGGGTTCGTCGCCGATTTGGGCCCCCAGATCAATTCCGCTGACGGGTGATTGCTGGTGGTAGAGATCGATAGAACGAAGAATCTTTATGTAGTGAGTAGGGACTATCTGACTATCAAGGTCTTCCATGACTTCTTCTATCCCAAATGAGTCAAAGGACGTCTTTAAACAGATGAAAGTGAGACAGAGCGGCATTTGTACTCTCGCGATACTTCAATGAGTCTTATAATCGTGTGGATATGGTCCATCGTACTAAATCCTTTTCGAAACCCTGCTTGCTCACATGCCTACCCTTCGCCCAGTGTTCTGTTAATCCTGTTGAGGACGACTCGAGTGAAAAGTTTGTAGACGACAGACAGCAAGCAGACTGGGCGGTGGTTGCCGATATCGTGGAGGTCAACATTCTTGAACATTAGCACGATCTTGCTGGTCTTCCATTGAGTAGGGATCTGGCATTCAGACACGCAACGTGTGAAGAGCCGACCCAGTGTTTACGAGGACTGGCGGAATGTTCTTCAAGTGTTCAGATCTTATGCTCTCCGGACGTGGTGCTGTTCGATTTTTCACCAAAGGAATGGCACGTTGGATTTCTGAAGGGACAACCGGTGATACAACATATCCACCCTCCTTTATTTCGTAGGATGGAAGGTGGACGTGACTATCGAAGAGATCTGAGTAGTATTCGTGAATGATTTTCTGCATTGCCTTGCTGGACGCTGAAACTGTTCCGTCTCGGCGTCGGAGTGCAGTCATCTTGGTCATGTAATTGGCGAAGCTTCGGTGGGCTTCGCGAATGCTTTTTCTCAGCCTCTGCAGCTTCGACCATTATTGCTGCTCTTCTCCCTTTAAGACCTTCTTTTATCGCCTGTTTGCATTGTTTTGCAAGTTCGGACGTTAGTTCGCGGTTGCCTGCAACTCGTGCGAATCCACGCTGGCGTATTAGCTCGAGTGTTTCTAGAGACAAACGTCTCTTGGTGACTTTCGAACTCTCAGCTTTCATAGCGCTAACGTGAAGCTGTGGAATGAGCCGATCGTATACCTCGCCAATGTTATCGACAACGGCATCTTCCCAATGGCCGACTAGTGAATTGAATAAGTCCCAGTTTACGGTTGTTCTGAGACTTCGGTTTTTGAATTTAGCGTCTTTTTCTCCTTTCCGAGAGAAATAGAATCTTGCACGAAGGAGGCGATGGTCGGACTCATGTAGAATTTTGAGACAAAAGCGACATCGGTTAGGCAAAACCTTCTATTCATTACGATGTGGTCTATTTCGTTGTGGTACTTCCCATTGGAGAAGTCCCACGTCCAGCACTGAAGGTGTGGCTTCTGGAATTGCGAGTTACCATGGATGGTCATGGGCGTCACGTAAACTCAGAGTGCCGCTCACTATGTTCGCTCCGTTCTATTCCGTGGGTCCCAATGCGACGTTCTTCAGGCGTTCTTCTTGAGCCAGTCTTGGCGTCAAAATCTCCATTGACGACCCTGAGGAATGTATGGTCTTCTCTGCAGAGGTTCTGCAAGTCCATATAGAAAGCTTCCACTTTTTTTCGTCATAGTTTGATGTCGGCGCGTAAACGGCGAAGATTGTCAAAGCTGGTGTTGATGCACATCTCTTCAATCGTGATCGTCCTTTTCGGGTTGTAAGTTGTTCGAATGAATTGATGTTCATGGACAAACTCGCGTTGACGACAGCGCCGACGCCGCTGATTCCTCCACTGTCGCATGTTCCGAGGAACAGTTCTTCTCCGGTGTCATAGGCGGCGTTGAATGGGTGGCGTCGTCTCGTCTCGGCCAGGCCGATGATATCGTACCTTACCCTTCTTGCTTGCATGAGCAAGTCTTACATCGAGGACTCGGATGCAAGTGTACGTGCATTGTAGGTACAGATCGTCACCTTAGTTCTTTGTGATCCAGTCAGTTTTCATTGGCCCTGAGATTTTAACAGCCTCTCCGTACTCGTCCTACCCAGCGCTGCGAAATTGGGGGGCTCTTTCGGGGTCAGTGGAATGAGGCCCGTTTCCTTCACTGTTTTTTAGCTCTTTTTGACACCCACGTATAGCTAGCTGGGCTCTAAACGTGGGGCTGGGTACACTCACGGATAGCTTGCCATTCCCTCCCACAGTGGGCATGGAGCTTATTTGTTGGAGAGAACTCCTAACCGCATCTTATATACCTACCTGTCACTTGATTGCAGGCTTTTGGCCGAATTAACTCGTAGAATACAATCTGCATGAACTAGAACGCACCCACACACGTGTACATGAATACGCCTCGTAAATGTAGAATGTATGTGTCAAATCGGCGCAGCAAAAACAGGGATTCCATCACCTGGATCCACCTGCGTTTCAGGGAATCAAAGATCGCTTTTGGTCCGCGATTAACCCCTATCCGTCACCTGGGGACGCGCCACGTAACCTCGCTACTAACCGGTTATCAGGATTCCTCATATGAGGGAGATCCGTGGAGTCAGAAGATAAACCTAAAGAGACTTGTTTGTGAGTACGAGAAGCCGCATGGCGTCCCTAATCTTGCGCGCTAGGGAACCAATAAGTGGTACGTAAATTTTTACGTTAATGTATACGGAGGATGAAATATCAATAACTGGTAAAAATTTGAATGCCTACAGCATACACCCATGGTTCTCGTGCTAGTGCCAGTAGACACCTACTTCTCCATGTTGCGTGAAAGAGTAGCTCAGCGGGTTTTGCTCGCCCAAGGAAGTCCTTGTATATTATACCTCACTTCTACGGTTATCATTAAAAAGAAAAAACTGTGACAATCGGAATAGTGGCCTTCCTGCAGCGCGGACGACAACCTGAGCGCTCTAGTCGCTAACGCCTCTTGTCCATCGATTCTCGTTAATACGCAATACTTGTCCGGACCATCTTGTCCTCGACAGTTTGGCGTACAGAACGACATCATTGATTTTTGATCGTTAACGCAGGTCAGAACTTCGGATCCTTTCCCTCACTTGCGTGAAACGGAACACTCCTAGCATCGTCTTTTCAATTGTGCGTTCAATAACGCTGAGTGATTTTCGTCCTGTTTACGTAGCGACCAGGTTTCTGACGAATACGTTAACTCAGGAAGCACCGTTGAGTCGAAAACGTGGGCACGGAGTCGCCGGTTCTTTGTTATCCTCACTATTTCCTAGATGCTCTTGAAAGCTTCCCAAGCCGCTCGGTTCGTTCTGCTCAAATCTGGAGCTAAGCCGTTCATCATATTGATTTCCCGACCTAGATAGACATAACTGGAGCATTCGGAGATAGTCGCTCCGTTGAGCGTGAATAGAGCATACGAAACCAAGCCATTCCTCATGAACATCGCTTTTGTGAGATTTAGTCGAAGACCAATCTTTCCACAGGGTTTATCAAAGTCGGCAAGCATACGTTCCACTTGGCTATTGTTTGGTGTTACAAGGCCGATGTCATCAACAAAGCGAAGATGGTGCAACTGCCGACCATTGACTTTCACTCCCACCTTATCCCATTCCAGTGTTCACATGACGTTCTGGAGGGCGGCAGTACATAATTTTGCCGAGATGGTATCGTCTTGCCCAACCCCTTTTCTGACGACGATGTTAATATCGTTGTAGAATGATGCCATCTGGGTTGTGAAATTTTTGTGCAGCACACGAACGGTCTTTGTGTAAAGACTAGGAACTCCTTGACTATCAATGGTTTCCACGACTAATTCTATGAATCTTGTTGAGAAAACTGGTGAAGAACAATAGTTCTTCATACGGTGATAGAATTCAAGAATTGTGAATTCAAGTGCTTCAAATTGTAGAATTCGAGGCATGCTAATTTTGTTTTACTTATGTTCTGAGATGATTGATTGTTGTCGGTCGCATCGGAGACCAAAGTCCTCATTTTATAAAAACCTAGCTGTGGCACCTCTGTATTTAAATGCAACACCTCTGTAATGTCTAAAATGTACGATGAAATCAACTTTCTCCAGCCCGATATTCTTCACACAATCAAGGTTTTTACATGCGTATCAAGGATAGAGGATAGAACTTTCGGCGATCACCAATCGCTGAGCGACATGCCATGCACTTCAACTGCGATAAGCTCATTTGGAGGTGAACGAATGCATATCTGGGCTTTACAACGACTCGCGGCGGAGTGACTACGTATCGAGAGAGTGCTGCTATCCTTCGAAACAAGTTTGGTATTAATTTGCCAACACCGGTAGGTGGAAGACTTGGCGAGCCAAGGGTGCGAAGGCCGACCCCATGTGTGCCGCAAGGCGCCTCCGACCACTAGGCCACACGCGCACTACCAAGGATATTTTCATTATTTTATCACTAATCGTTCGTCCATTTCCCCTTTGTTAGGTCTTCCCGAAACTAATGAGGGATTTTAACCAATATTTTTTAAAGTCTCATAACTAATCTCAGAATAAACTTCATTAACCGAAATAAACTATTCCGACTTCTCAAAATTCTGGTATTCTAAAGGCCATGAAGCCAATCGGGTTTCGTAGCTCAGCTCCCTTAAATTTCGTAGCGCCAATCGCACGACCGGTCGACGCGCGTTATTGTGGAAAGTGTCGGTCAACTTCTGTTGACCAATGAGATGCACAGCCGCCGAATTTTTCACAGATTTCGACCTCTTCGACGTAGTTCTCTGCCGTAACCTTTCCAACAAGATTCACGAAGCCGTGATGGAATAAATAAGAACCGTCAACATATTTTCTATTGGGGCAATTTAGGCCTTGGAAACTGCAACGAGGCGCCATCACGACCTAACCACTGAGCCGTTCCTCGCCGATTTTCGTGGAGGATCACGTTGTCGTCGCCAGCCATAAAAAGACTGTAAACGGGTCGTTCTGGTAGAAGCGCGGCGGATAACTCAGAACGGCGAAATCGTTGCCGTTAAATTCGTGTGGAATTCTTCTGTCAACCTTGTTCGATATACCAATATTATTTATACGCTCCAAAACGGTCCAAAACTCCTAGTTCGAGTAGAAGATCTCATGCAAATTTGCGCATATTTGCTTACAAGAAAGCCTTCAATTCACCCTCGTCAGTAGCAGAATGACGACCGTCACCTACCTAAGTTTCGAAGTCGATTTCAACAGGACGAAATTCTTGAAACCAGCATGCGTTCCTCAATACTTTCTAGGCTCCGAATCTCGTTAATGTTTCAAGGCATTCGCCCAACGTAATCCGAGTTTGAAATCACAGAACTGGTTTGCTCAAAAATGCTGTTTCGACATGCGACTAAAATTTGCCAACAACTGTTCAGTTAAACGGAAAGAAAGTTCATGAAATGAGCGGATTTTTTGTTAAAACATGTAAGAAAAGTGGTAAAAGAAAACTTAGATTCGACGTTAATTTTGGTAATTCTAATACTTCACACAACTGATAATACACTATATAAGTGGATAATGGTTATTTCACAAGAAATGCTGGACGCTTTCGCACGTGACTTGGAAGGGAACGAGATCTACTTCTCTCTGTGACTTGTTCTATAAATACCTTGCAACATTCGCTCACATGTAAAATGGTCTTAATATTTAAAGTATTGCAGGTTCTATTCCACTGGTTGGTCGTGTATTCCGGTTATTTATCCAGTGGTTCTTTTCGTAAACATTCCGTTCATTAAATTTAAAGCGACCACAAGAAGAGCAAAACGTTCCTTATTTTGTGTTTTATCTGCAGACCAACATGTCCCGAAGTGGCACAAAACCAAATGAATGAATAGCTTTAAAATCTCACTTAGAACTGACAAAGTCGTGCAAAGACGTCTTCAGCAATCGGTCTGCTGTGTTCACCTTATATCTGTCCTATAAATTATCTTCAATATTTCTTTAGCGGGCTATTGCGTTTTATGGTTTCCATCCTTATCGTTCAATCACATAGATTCGTAAAGAAACCTCATTTGAGCGACGAGAAGAAAAGAGTCAACAGGAAAGAAAAAAGAGTATGCAGAGGGGCGGAAGTGAAAATGAAAGTCAGGTAATTCCTAAATAATTTTATTTCAGGCACCATTACTATTTTCAAGCTACAGTAACAAAATAAAGGGCGATAATACTTCAACAATTATGCATTTCATGCACGTATTTGGTGTAATTCAAGTTTGATAAGAAAGCCAAACAATGGCTTTTAGTCCCGCTCTTGGTTTACATGAAGCACCTCATTTGCAACAACGATGACTGAAATGGATTCTTAAAGATGGTATACAATACCATATACGATAATGTTTTAAGGTTACTGCATATGTTTCGAATTCCTTTCATATGGTAGTGGTCAAAGAAGGTGAAGTACTTTCAACTCGCTTTTTTATTACAGCTCTAGATAGCATCGGCTTCTAGAAGTACTGTGGTGCTTTATCATTATCCAACTACTCCAGTCACTGAGACGACCGGCACCATTGGCTGCAGAGATCTACTTCTTGCCGAATGCAAAAATGTGTTAGAGAAACGGGACTTTCCAGTTGTGAAGATGAAGCGCCGATGACATCTCAGAATGACGATCCTCTTGATTTCTATTAATTTTGTACAGCACCCATTTACTGGGCTTCTTAGCCTTTCCATTTTCCTTAAAATGCTCTGAAACATAACCACAATGATGCTGAGATATTTCCAAGGCCCAGATCGCAAAACAATTTCGAACCAGCGATTACCCCATCCGAGGGTTCACGTGTAACCTACTGCACTACCGAGGCCCTCTTTACCTTTTCTCGTCCAGCATTTTACCATAGCATTGCTATCAGCGATAACACGTCAGCAGGAATGATCTGTGGACTACAAGTCGGCATCTACCTCACTTAAATTGAAGTTCCAGTCGAAATCACAGTCTTTAACTTTTTGCTTACTGCCTATTAATTTCCAGAGCAGGAATTCACGCAAAAATAAAACCCAGTGTTCTGCAGATCATTCCAGTTAACTAGTGATCGCTGACAGCACCGTTAATTTAAAAAAGTGACTGAGAGAAAGGAAAAGTAAGTGCCTCAGTGGTGCAGTGGGTAGTTAGCTCCCGGAATGGGCATTCACTCGCAGCTTCCAATCCGGACTAGAGGAAGAGTTTTGCAAATATCTCATCATCGTTGTGTTTGTATTTTGCGCAATACCCTACTATACCACGGATCTCAATCATATGACGGGTCGTGATCTGGTTATTAGCGATGCTACGTGGCGCGTCCCCAGGTGGCGAATAGGGGGTGAGTCGCGGAGCAAAAGCGACATTTGCTTCCCTGAGACGCAGGTGGATCCAGATAAACTCACTGTTTCCGCTGCGCCGATTTGGTACATACTTTCTCTATTTACGAGGCATATTAATGCATGCCTGTGTGGGTGCGTTGTAGTTTATGCGGATTGTATTCAACGAATCAATTCTGCCAAAAGCCAGGCGGTTAGGATTCGCCTCAGACAATACGCTCCATGTGCACTCTGAGAAAGACAGACAAGCTACCCATGAGTATACCCAGCCCCCCTTTCAGAGCCCAGCAAGCTATACGTGGATCTCAGAAAGTTAAACACAGAAATGGGCCTCATTACCCTCACTCCGAAACAGCTCCCGAATCTGCAGCGTTGGGTAGGACAAGTACGGAGAGGCTGCTAAAATATCACAGCCATTCTAAGCTGCCTGAATCGCCAACGCACGTACACTTGCATCCCAGTCCTCATTTATAGGGAGCGACCTCATAGAACTGGCAGAGACGAGACGACGCCGTGCATTCAACACCTTCTATGACACTTGAAAACAACTGTTCATCGGAACATGCTCCGGTAGAGCAGCCCGCGGCGCTGGCGTTCTTGTCAACACAAGTTTTACTAGAAACATCGATTCATTCGAATAACTAACAACGCAAATCGGCCTTCTACATCAAGCTATGACAAAGAACAAGGCGAAAGGTTCTATCTGGACTAGGTGAAGTTATATGGAGAAGACCATACATCCTTCAATCTCATAATAGGAGATTTTAACGCTAAGACTGCACCCAGAAGAACCCCTGACGAACATCACATTAGGGCAAACGGATTAGAGTGCAAAGTGATCGGCCATCTGGATTTAGAGTGACCACTAAGACCATCCATGGTAACTCGCATTTCCAGAAGCCCCACACTCAATGGCAGAAGTGAGAGTCTCCCAATGGTTGGCACAACGAAATAGACCTCATCATAGTAAATAGAAAGTTTTGTTTAACCATTGTCGTTGTTTTCCAAAAATTCTACACAGGATAGAATCAACGACTCCTTCTTGCAGAGTTAAATTTCTCGTGGAAAGGAAAAAAAAGTTGCTAAATTCAAAAAACGAAGTCTCAGAGCCGCCATAGACTGGAACTTATTCAGTCCATTAGTAGGCTATTGGAACTATACCGTTATTGACAACATCGACGAAGAACACGACCAGCGCTCCTTAAACATCTTCAAGCTAGCGCTATAAAAAACTGAGAGTTCGAAAGTCGCCAAGGGAAGTCTGTCTGCAAAAAACACTCAAGCTCATACACCAACTTGTATCACACGAGCCACAAGCAACCCTTTCTTACTTTAGAACTAGAAAAACGGCGCAGAAAGGCAATAAAAAGAAAATTTAAAGGACAGAATAGCAGCAGTCACGGTCGACGCTGCAGAAGCGGAAAAACCACTCGCAAAGCTCACCGAAGCTTCCACACAAAACCAAAGCAACTGCACTCCGACTCTCGGACAGAACAGTTACAGCTTATAGAAAGGCAATGGAGGAAATCGATTACTGCTCAGATTTCTTCAATAGGCACGTCCTACTGCCTTCATATGATATGAAGAAGGATGGATATGTCGTATCACAGGTTCTCCCTTTCGATACAGCACCAGGTCCGGAAAAAGATGAGGTCTGAACACCTAAGGAAAATTCCGCCCTCCTCGCAAACACACCAATTCCGCTCTTCACACGTTACCTTTCCGAATGAAAGGTCCCTACTCAATGGAAAGCCACCGGTACTGTGCCATTGTTCAGCAAGCGTGACCTACACGATATCGGCAACTACCGCCCAATCTGTCTGTCGTCTACAAACTTTGCACTCGAGTTTTCCAAAAAGGTTTGGTAGAACACTGGAAGAAGGGCAGCCGCGCGAGCAAGGAGGGTTTCGAAAACGATTCAGTACGATGGACCACGTTCATACGATAACAAGATTCATTGAAGTGTCGCGAGGGTAGTTTCACTTCCATCGATTTAAAGAAGGTCTTTGACCCAACTGAGATAGAAGCAGTCATGGAAGCCCTCGATAGTCAGGGAGTCCTTACTCCGTGCATAAACATTCTTCGTGGGCTGTACAAAGATTTGGCAACCAAGATATCAGCATTCTACAACGATATTGACATCGACGTCAAAAGAGGAGGGTTAAGCAAGGCGGTACCATTTCGCCAAAATTATTCATCGCCAGCCTCGAGAACGTCATGCGAACATTGGAGAGGGATGACATGGGAGTGAAAATCGATGGTCGGCAATTACCCTATTTTTACTTTGCTGCTGACATCGACATCTGTTCTTACAACACCAAATATTGGCCAAGTGGAACTAATGCTTGCCAATTTTGATAAAGCTTTTGGAAAGATTGGTCTTCTATCAAATCTCACAAAAACGATATTCATGAGCAACGGATTAGTTTCATATGCCTCATACACGCTCAAAGGAACGAATATCTCCGCATGCTCCAGTTATATCTTGGTCGGGAAATCAAAATGATGAAGGATTTCGCTCTAGACTTGAGCAGAATGAAACGAGCGCCTTGGAGAGCTTCCAAGAGCGTCGAAGATTAGTGAAGAGAGCAAAGAACATCCCACTCCGTGACCATCTTTTTCGACTCAACGGTACTTCCTGCCCCTAATGTATGCGTCAGAAACCTGGTCACTGCGTAAGCGGGATGAAAGATCACTCAGCGTTATTGAAGGTGCAATCGAGAGCACGGTGCTAGAAGTATCGCGTCTCACACAGTAAGGAAAGGTTCCGTAGCTCCGACTTAAGTCAACGATAAAAAATTAAAGATGCCGTTCTGTACGCCAAAGAGTCGAAGATAAGGTGACTGGACACCTAGTGCGTATGAATGACAACTAGTGGACAAGAGCCGTTAGTGACTACATTTCTCGGGATGTCAAACGTACTGCAGGAAGACCACCGGCCCGATGCTGAGACCTCTTCACGAAAACCATAGATGAAAGATATAATGCTCAACGAGTCCCTAGAACGAGCAAAACCCACTACGCTACTCCTGCACTCAACAGGGGGAAAATGGAACATTTACTGGCGCCCGCTCAAGTTAGTCGGCAATCAACGGGACTATATGTGATGGAGGTGATACTCTCCATTAGAAGACTCTCAAGTCCAGGGCTCAGAACTCCGATATTTTGGGATACCATCGATGGTCTTCTCTTTATGATAAAGTTACACAACCACTCTACTTGTCTCTTACTTTCTAATCCATGTCCCAAATATGACGTTCCTCAGACGTTCTTCTGACTCCAATCTTGGCGTTAAAATCTCTAATTATGAAACTAAAGAACACACGTTCTTCTCTGTGGAACATCGTCATCTTCATAGAGAACGATTCGACTTCATCTTCGTCGTAACGTGATTTCTGTGCGTAGACGACGAAAATTGTCAAAGCCAGTCTCTTTGAATGCATTAATCCAGATCGCTTCAATTGTAAGCGTCCGATTCAGGTCGTTCGTTTTTCGATTTAATGGATGACCAAACTCTTGTTGATGAGAACGCGAACCTCGCAGACTCGTCTATTTTCGTTTATATCGAGGAACAGTTCTTCTCAGGTATCATAGACGGTGTTGAATAAGTGGTGTCTTCTCGTCTCGGCAGTCCCGTGACGTCGTAACTTTTCCTTCTTTCCTGCTCGATTAAGTCCTCTAGTGAGGAATCAGATGCAAGTGAGCGCGCACTGTAGGTACAGATTCTCGTCTTAGCCCTGTGCCATTTCGACAGCCTCACCATAGTCATGCTCCCCACTACTGCCTTATCTGCGATCTTCCTAGGTCAGAGGAATAAGGCCTACTTATTTTGCTACATTTAACGTTTGATACGCACATATAGCTTTAGACGTGACAGTGGGGATGGTGTTAGATATACTTATGGATAGCTTGTCAGTCTTTGTCAGAGTTTACGAGGAAGCTTATTTGTTGGAGGCGACTCCTTACCCGCCCTCCTACATGCTTCTGTGTCTGTTGACTGCACGCTCTTGGCCGAATTAACTCGAAGAATACAACCCACATAAACGAGAACACACCAACACGCACGTCCACTCTCTTCGTAAATACGAAAGATATGTGCTTAAATCGGCTCACCAGAAAAAGAGTGTCATTCTCTGAATCCAAGTACATCTCATGGACCCACAAGATCGCCTTTAGTCTGCGTCTTACCCCTATCCGCCAGCTGTGGTCGCGCAACCAACACTTGCGACTAACTGGTTAGTGATTCTTGTGGTATATTTCCGTGCTACTTTCACATGCTAAGATCACTTCCTTTGATAGAATTATGTGAAAGTATTCCAATAATAATAAATGTCAACAGAAAAGCAGAAAAAAAAGCGGAGCTTACAAATTGAACGAGGGAATTAGGAGCGATAAGAAAGAAGGCAAACGAGCTCAAAAAATTGGGATTAGGGCAAAGAACGACGCAGACGAGAAAAAAACAGCAAGATGAGAGTGACATGGCCAAGGCAATTAGTTTTCTAGTGTGGACGATTGATTAATATTCTCACTACCCAGAATATTTAAAGTAACCAAGTTTCAAAGGTGCACACAATAGCCTTTAGAGGGGTCAAATTTAAAAGGAACATGTGTTAACAGCTTTTACTGAGGAAAACGGGCCAATAATTATCTATTTTTTAGGCTACTGGGAGACAGAAATGATGGTTTAAAATACATGCCTGGAGGTTTTTTTCTCATGGGATCCACTTTTAGTTCAACAATTATTTATTTGTTTACTAGATTAAAAGAAAAGTATTTCAAGATTTTAAAAATCTCTGCGTTTATCGGACAATGACTAATATTCTCCACATCATTATTGGCTCATGAAAGGTGAGGGACCTGGCGAGTGCAGAAATGCCGCGGTGCAGCAGCAAATTCATTCACAAGCAGTTTGCGAAACCTAGGAAGAGGTTGATATTTCCGTTCGGAAAAAGGAGACCATTAAACAACTCTAGCGCGCGATGGATAGGAAAGGAAACTTCACTGCTGCGTATTACTCGAGGATTGATTGGACTATAGGATGTATTTGTAGAAAACCTGCAATTGTATTCATAACATACTTAGATCGCTCGTCATCACATACATTGCAACTCCTTCACATCTACCATTTCTGTCGTTGTAAGGGAGAACTGCGTCGCCTTGTCCTTCACATCTGCTTGTGTCGTTGTAAGGGAGAACTGCGTTGTCCTTCAGCTCGGCAGCGGCATCTCTCGTCTTCTTTCCTCATTGAAGTGTTTAGTGTTATTTGTGCCTGATTTCTATTAGCAACTGAAGACAATTGTGCAAGAGCATTCTCAAATTCCGCCTATCTGGGGTCGGCAAATTAGTACCAAACCTGTATGGGAGGATAGCAGCATTGGTCGATACATCGGTAGGCCACCCGCGAGTCATTGTAAAGGCCAGATTACCTCCAGCGATGCTCAATGAAGCCGAATGAATGGCGCATCCCCAAGGGCTGACCAAAGCCGAAAGCTTCATCATTTATATATATATATATATATATATATATATATACATATATATATATACAAGTATATCCACACATGTGTATGTATGTACATATATATATATATATATATATATATGTATATATATATGAAAAGGTATACTTTTGCAAGGAGATACGTGAGAAAGTGTAGAAAAAAAACACATCTGTTTAGGATCGAAATAAATCCGCATGCATTGCAACCAGCTGAAATCCGATAAACTCCTGACGTTATGATTCATCAATTTTAGGCAACTGTTGCGCTTATGGGCAAATCTCATTCTCTCATAAAAGCATACCACTTCTTAACTGTATGAATTACTTTTGATAGAGAACACTGATGACCAATGTTTCTACTTTTTCCGTCTAATCAGTCGAAGGTCGATCTTTCAGCACTGAATAAGCAAGTCGGGAGTGTGTTGCTAACACTACGTGTTCTACTGTATCGACACTCTTACCATCGACTAGCAAGACATCCATCTGGCTGCTCCACCAAACCTCATCAGTCAATGCTATGATTTGAGAACAGGGATATTCTAGTAGAATTTTGGCAATGATGGGAAAGCTACAGAAAACTTATCGGATATTTATCCAACCATTCCATGTATTCCTCAAGTTTTACAGTGCCAATATATTGAGATGTTTAACTTTGATTTTGCGAAATTTGATGGGAAGAAGACCAAAAATCTAGAAAAGTAAGAAGATAAATTTGAAACTTGTAGATTACTTGGGATATTTCTACTTCACGATGGTGTGTTTCATTTCAGCGTCCAATGCTTTAAGCTAATCATTCATGCGAACATATATGATGTGGAAAGACTGGACAAGTTCTACTCGTTCACCTTCCCGGCTTTGGAAAGCGATAATCTACAAGAGAAAAAAACTACTATATCCTTCACCAACTACTGTCATGCTACACTGACAACGCGGCATTCGTCTAGAACCTCTACAGTAGTCACTCCAGCAAACATTTTCTTCAGACTCCTTTGCGAGGGAGAATGCCTTTGCTATTACCCATGATTTGCAATAAATCTTCGTCTTGCATGAAGTAAAATCTGAACAAAAAACGACAAAACCCTTTTAGAGAAATCCAAAAATGACATGGTTTGATAAACTCACCGCGGCAAAGACGACCTCCTCGTCTCCAGTTGTTCACCAAGAGCTTTCTGAAATTTGGGTAACACAACTGCTATTCTATCAAGTAGATGTTGAGTTCTTTGTATTCCGACTATATCAAGATTATGTGGCGACCGTGCGTCTTCCTTCATCAATGCAAAAAAACACCGTGGAAATGCTATACTTTTTTACAAACTCAAAGAATACAAGCAACAGGGGGCACAGATCAGTGGTTGTCCGTGCCACAAACTGGATCATAAACATTAGCTCACAATATGACCAACGCCAATTTGACTTATGACTTGAAATCCTACTGGTACATACTACGAAGGTGAATACATAAATGGCTCTTGCGTATGTGAAAATCAGCTTATTTGTTATTTAAAGGATACCAGGAGAACCGTGCACTTTCAATGGGAAGTAAAGTAACAATGCCGCTGATCGAGGAAGGAGACCCTCGAAATAAACCCAACGGTGTTAAATACTAAGTCGGATTCTAAACACTGCATTTATTCGATTCAACTTCCCCTCCCACGACAGCGCTTCCCGAAAAGTCTTTTTTTTTGTTCAACTAAAAACAATCGAAGTACTGGCATCGAAGAAACCTCTCAAATTACTTGCAGTACGGTGAAAGTTTCGTTGCAGTCGGCGAGTTCTAGTAATCGTTTCATTTCGTTAATAGTTCATCCCGTCCTTTGATCAGTCACTGCCATGTTCTGATAGTTCACCAACTCAACATCATAGGTGTGCCAAAAGTCTCTCACCAGAAATAATTTCGGAAACACTGTAGTTCAAGGTCTAAAAGGTGCTGAGCCCGAAAAACACTTTAAATATAAATAACAAAGTCCCTCTAAATGGACAACACACCTTTTTCAGAAACTCCTCGTGGGCAAGCTCACCCTGTGCAACAAGAAGAATCTGCTTGATAACGTGTTCGTAACGTTGAAGATCGACGTCTCAGGCCTCGTGTCAAGGATTTAAAGAATTTGATCTAAAGAGCCAAAATTTCTCAAATTGAGCATACCTTGAGCATTTTAAGACAGATGCGTCCCAACTGTTTACCGTCTCATCATGGCTGAAAGGTGTTCCTAGGTGTCGGATTACGATGCACAGCAAGGCGTTTCATCACCCCAACAGGGTCTCCCAAGCTAAAAATAATTTCTATCGGGAATCTCAGCTAAGAGTAAACAAATATCAGGATCCACAACCATCCTGGTATCAAACTAGTCGTATGGTGGCAAATCTCCCTCTGATCAACAAAGGCGGCGACTGCCAGTGGTGGTGACGGTCTGTGGGCAGACTTTGGCTGGGCTGACCGTGGGACTTCAGGAAACCACATGAGGTAAACGAGGGAAAACTCCGAAAAAAAAATGGAAATTATGCTAGGGACCCATGCAACCAGTGAAGGAGTGTCATCCAACCATTCATGTAAGTGAGTACAGAATACGAGCCTGTCCTAGAGTGAGCCCAGAAAGATTCCAATTCGTTCATAATTCCTTCATCATTTGACGCCAACGACGTTCCTTAAGTGAGTCTGATTTCAATTCATCACTAGCATATACATCTAAAAAATTCAAAAAAACGCTGAAGGACAAGTAAGCGAAACACTACTTTGAGTACCTTTGAGTAGTTTACATCATTTACTTCGCATATTCAGAACTTCTGTAGCTCCTACCTTTAACGGGTGCCTCAGCGGACTCATAATATCATCGAGTGACTGTTGAGATCGCCGCGGTTGCGCCGACAACCAAGTCTTTTCACTAAATAGATGTGAACCTTTTTTGTGAATGAGGAAGAAACATCCATGACATTACTAAAAAGATGACAAGAACACAAAAAAAAACAGAAAGACGAAAGAAAGAATCAGAAGTCACCTTCATTTATCAGCTAATCAATTGAAGTGTACACCGACGCCAGAGCTTGCCGTACGCCATTTGAATCAGCCAGCTCTCCTGCAGCGACAGCAAGCCTGTAGGCATCTATTGCACCCACATCGTTTCGCGGGATAAAAAATCCGCCATACTTTCGCCTCTAGTGGTGTGTCCCAGAAGTGATTGCATACGACTGTGTACACATCTGTCCGGTATAATGAGTTGCGGTGGCCTATCTATGCGTTGAGTCATCGTTTTCATGCTCCTAAACAAGCTTGCTGCCAATCGGTCGACCTCGAGTGGACGGGCTTAGAAATATTGTGTGGTTAATGACCAGAACATTGCCATTTTCTTTCGTTCCCAGAGCGCAGAAATGCTGCAGCTAATGATGCAAATATTTGTATCTGAACATCTTCAACCATTCATTACTAACCCAATGAACATCATGTGATGTGAAACAGTCACAAAAGGCATTGAAAATGAAAAGAACAACGATACAGATGGTTCTCGAATTGCTTAGAACTCGTTTTTTAAATAACTGTTGATCGAACTACACCGTCTTAAGATGCACTGGCCAAAGACGTCGTTCTATAGATCTATTTACCACGTTCAATATAGTCAATTCTAAAAGATTACCGAAATTCACTACACACATCTCCCAGATGGGCAATAATGAACACTAACTGACATGATCATTTTTCTTGAAGGATGCGCCATGCATTCAGAACTCATTGAGCACCGCTATATGTGTGAATGCATATCTGGCCTCATAATGACTCCCGTTAGCCTACCGATGCAAAGAGCCAGTGCTGTTATCCTCCTAGACAAGTCTTGTACCAATTTGGCTACCTGGGAGGCATGGAAGACTTGGTGAGTCTGGGGCGCGGGAACGAAGCCATGTGTATTGCAGGGCGGCTCTAAACACTGCGCCACAGCTTCAGCCTGTCTTATTGTATACACTGCTTCACATGGTGTCTCACCATGAAGACCATGCCTTCCCGGTAAATTCTGTTTTCGTTCGCTTGCTCTAATGGAAAATACCATTTTTCTTTATTTATTTGACAACTTTTATCTAAAATGTAATACTTCCCTACGTTTATTGCCTCATCGTGACTGGGAGCTGTTCTCGGTGCTGCGCTGCGATGTTCAGCGAGGGGATTCATCCCTTGGCAGGTTATCCCAAGCTGAGAAAAATTCCAGCTTTAAAACAGGAAACTCAGCTGGAAGTTACAAGTATCCAAATAAGTAATAACAGTACAATGTTATTTAATCCGAACATAAAAGTCAGCGTTCTTGTTAGAGTACTGAGTAGAAGGGTTATTAAGTGGGAATTTTCACTTTTGCGAAACTGCTTAAGGGTTCGATGACTGCGCGATTGTAACAGATCATTCTTAGTCCTTTGAATTCCTTAACGACGTCAGAGAACTTCGCTGCTAATCGCCTAAAAACATTCTTTTTTTTGTTTAATTTGTTACTCCTTTATATCCAGTGTATCCAACGTATTAAACTTCTCAGTTCCCATCTAGTCCAAGCTAGCTGCTTCACCGATATAACAGCAGCCAAAAATTTAAAACGTGATGCACCCATCCTACTCAAGAAAATTTGCGATCAGGAGAACTTGGCAGCTGAAGAGACTGGAACTGAAACCATTTAAGAGTCCACAAAATAAATTCATTGGTGGCTCTTCTGAACATTCGACTTCTCACATTGATTTCGAAATTTGTGACAAATTACGGAAAACGTTGCATCGCTTGATTTAGTGAATTGCTTCAGCCATTAAATTATTTCAATTACTCTTAACTTTTCATACAAGAGGTACTACAAGGAAAACTGTGATGAAACAATAATAAATCTCAATTTTTATTAACTGTCCTCTCATCTGAAAATTAAGATCTATGAAGTATAATTTACACACTAAGGAACAACACTGCAAACAACGCAGAATGGCTTCTGTTATCAGTGGGTTGTATGAAGAACGGGTAACATATTATGTGAGCACAGCCCGAAGAAAACGTGTTCTGGAAAAGTGGAAACACAAGAACATGCGAGAACGAATGGGTTCACAACTCAATAGCGACATTTCTAAACTGTTTGAAGATGTGATCACAAAGCATCTTCGAAATTAAATGTCAATGAAAACTTCACAAGCTGAAGAGCAAAGAGAAACCTGAGCTGAATACAAGGATGACATACAGTACCATCACCATCCACCTGATGTGGGATAAGCATTCACTCAGTAGGAAAGAATGGAGTGCTAGCATACCAAGAAATCGATGCATTAAGCGACCAAAGAGAACCAACAGCGGATATAGAATGAAAGGAAAGAGAATTAAACAATTCCACAGCACTTTAGATGAAAGCAGAATGAAAAAACACACATAACACATGAAATGTAAGATAGGATGCAAAGATATACGCCGTCATCAAGGAGGAAGATGATATTCTCTATACTCCCCAAAACCCACTGAAATTCTAGCATGTTCGTGCTAACCATTTGTAAGGTAGCCCATGGTGAAATGTTGTCAATTTCGGGAACATACACCACCGAATTTTCTTAACGCTTAAATGTATACTGATGACGAACTGCGCTCGTTGTCCAGAACACGCATGTGGTCGAAGTTCGACGAGCCTTTTCGCTCTAGTTTCCCCGATTGAAAATTAATGATCTACTTATCAAATTCAATACACCGTTTCCAAAACAGCTGCGTTGCACATTCCTTTGAGATTGAGCGCAGTATTGCGCACTTTCCGCTTGGAGGTCTATGAGTCTTTTTACTCTAATTCTTATGATGAAAACTGAAGTTCTTCTCTTCCTCCCATTACACTGCTTCTAAAGCAGTTGTGTTGGAGTCGCTCCTTCTTTAGGGATTGACGCGAAATCTTCTCCAATGTGTTGAACACATGCTTTCTTTGACCGAAAACTGCAAACAAAGCAAAAGTTCGTGCTGCATTCTACTTCGAGATTGTTCCGTGTATGTTCTCCAATATATCTTGATTACACGCTTTCCTTGATGCCTCGGAGCAAAACAAAGCAGTTGTGTTGCTCATTCTTTTGAGTTTGATGGCGACAAAGTATGTCCAATGCGTTGAATATACAGCTTCCACTGAAGGAAGCCTCAGAGCAAATCAAAAAGTTTGTGTTGCATTTTTCTTCCAGATCGGAACCGTATGCACTCTAATCTTCTTAACATGCGCTTTCCCTGATAAGAAGCGATGGAGAAAAACAAAGCAGTTGTGTTGCACCTTCTTTCGAGAGTGATGCCTGTATGTTCTCCAATCTATTGAATACACGCTTTAAATAAGCCTTCGTTTACACTAAATAGTGGAAGACAACGGTGAACGAAGTGTGGCAGTAGCTATTCCAAAGCGACTGAATTGAAGGAAGTGGTATGTACAGTTCACCGTTTAACCAAATTATGGTTGCTAACGTTGCAACAGTGCTCTGCTTCTTCTTCCAAACGAATTTCTTTCTATACTGGTAATTTCGAACAGTAGTGTTTGCTAAAGTAAAACACTCGTCTAAGTCTTCCGGTGACAGATATTGCAGCAGATTTTTTTGTATCGATTCCTTCTGAGAGTGATGTCCGTGCTCTCAGCATTTCAACGTCGAACGTCTGTGTTCTTCCTGCTATCAAACTATCAAACCCTTGAATTCTTAATTCGTTTTAGCTTCATTAGTGATAACAGGATGATTCGGCTTTCCAAGCGCAGTAAGTCTTGATTCTCAATGAATAGGGAATAACAGTTGTGAATGATATGCTACGACAAGCATTTCAGAGCTGTTCTGAATGGTCAGCACCGTTGTCAATGAGTACTTAGTAAGAGTGGTGATTGAGCCATTCAAAAGTGTGACTGCAGCTATTTCGAAGCAATTTTCGATGCACGGCATCACACCACCTTCGCAGTGTCTTACGGGTATTTTGAATCCAGATCAAACTTCCATGTTATGATGTCAGCTTTGACATTTCCTGGTCATCGTGTAGATAACATATAGATAACGCTTCTATCCAAACGTTTCAATCCAATCGTATCCATGTGACATCTAATTATGACATTTTGGCATATGACCCTTTGTACGTCAGTTTTACTGATCCAGATTAAAGCGCGACCGAAAATATTTATGCTTTACTCCGTGATCGGATGGAGAACTCTATAATTTCGCTCGGTGCCAAAGTGACAATCATGCCACCGAAGACAAATTCACTGCCAAGGTCATTCTCAATGGGTTCTTGTTTCCATAGAGAGTGGAGAAAGTTCACTGATTCAAGAGAGTGATCAAGTTGCAGACGCTTTTAATGTACCACCCAGTGACAACGTCCTACTAGAGCAGATGTGGCCAAATACTGTGTCAGATGGCCAAATCTTGCATTCTCAATGAGAATGTCGGACGAGCATCTGGATTGTGAACACAGGATTGAGTCGTCTCATTTGCGTATTGACCTGAAAATATAATAGCATGGTTGTTTTGTGAAATACAACTGCAAGGATTCTATGATATGAACAAAACTCGGAACCTCAGGTGGCGCTTGATACGTGGATAGCACGTGGCCCTTTGGAAAGGGTAATCGCAAGTTCGAAGCTCGCCTGACATTCTGAGTTTTCCTCATGCCTCAACATCCCCGCGATTTTATTACACATAACAAATACCCTGCTTTAAACAATAAGCAGTAAATAAAAGTTAAATATTGTAATTTCCTTGATTACACGGAGATATTAACAAAACACCGACTTCAGGGAGGCTTCGAACACTCGGTGGCACTTCCCGTGGGTCGCGTGTTACTCATTGCAGCATCTAGAGTCTTTGCTTTGCCTTTCTCTGCCGGTTTTTTTCTACCCTACCAGTAATATCAGCAATCACCCGTAGACGGGAATGATCTGGGTGAGGAAGCCTGGAAGAGAGAGAGTGGGCGGCAAGTGAGCCGTCGAAAAGAGTAAACGTGAATTCGAAGTTGGTTTGTGGTGCGAATTTCACAAATACTCCAGCATCATTGTGGTTGTGTTTCACAATAATACCCAGGCATGAAAAAAAACTAAAATGCATCAAATGAAAGTTATACATCGTGACGCTGACTGCAGTTTCAGCTTAACTGGGTTCAGTGTCTATTTGTGATCCCCAGTTCATTCCCTTTGACGGATGATTACTGGTAAGAGCTATGAACAAGAAGCCAATAACAGGATCAGCACGAAAAAAAGTGGATTGCTTCAGTGTGATTGCTGACAGCTAGCACCACGTCACGCATTTATAGCCGAACTAAGCAGGGGTCAAAGTGAGCCGAGCGTAAAAATGAGATGAAAACAAATGACTTTGCACCAGAGTGACAACCTTTAGATATCTTTACGAACTGGGTTGATGACACCTAGTACACATAAAAGGGATAGAAATACAAAGCTCACGGCGTGGATCAATCCTTGCCCACGTCAGGTGTAAGTATTACGCATGGGCCAGCTTCTTGTCTTCCGTTTCCGGTTGGGAGTTGACCTTCATATTCTGCCGGAGTGATCATTCGCTCAAAGCTAGTCGCTGCTCCTTTCCATACTAGACGACAAGTACGGTATTGCCATTTTCGAGAAACTGTTCACAACATGGCTAGTCGTAAAAGAACAGAGGATAAAGCTCTTGACGTTGACCAATCCCCTCAGTATGAGACATGCATCCGACGTCACCAAGCATCGTTAGAGCTGAGTGAATGCACATCTGGAATACGCACTGACTCGTGACGATCCACCGACGTATCGATTCGGCGCTAGTGTTCGCTCAGACAGGTCTGCCATCTATCTGCCGATCCAGCAGGAAAGAATGGCTTGGTGAAACTGGAGCGTGGCATTAATATCATGAGTATTGCTGGGGGCGCCTCTAACCACTGCACTACCGGCCCCCACCTCTAAGCTAACCCTATAACATAGAATTCTATGAGTAGTAAAAAGATGCTCTATGATCAATACGTAATGCAACTTAAGTGAACATTTTCTGTTTGGATGAAACAGGGCGCTGTGGAAACGTCGGCTATGATAAAATGAATATCGATTAAAGCCGTCGTTTGAGTCTCGTAACCAAGAGCAACACTCATTTTATAGAAAAAAGAATGTTTTTTAAGAACGCTAGAAACAAAATTCGGACAGACTCAGATCATGAGACATTTGATTATTGTCTATTAATTCACGTATGGTAATTCTTCATATAAATAACTGCCAAAAGAAGAAAACGCGAAGAAAGAAAAAGCTATCTTAGTACCTTCGGGTACTTAGAATTTTGAAATAACAGGAAATACCTTAGCAGACGATTAAACCTCTGGACACGGCAAAGATTCTGGATGGTGAGAGATCGCCACCTGATGCACTCCTTGGTAGCCGATAGCACCACATTACGTGCTGGAAAGTATTGAATGATCTGAACAGACCAGGGGAGGAATAAGTGAAAAGGAGGAAAAAGTGGAAATGCTCTTAAAAAACCAGTAAAGACGCAAAAATTAACGAACGTTTGTCTTCATTAGAAAAAGTATAAAACTTGTTTTAGTTTGTTGTTACACTATCGACTATGCAAAATCCGTTCCACTTAGTAAAACACCAAGACCTCACACACTGTTGTAAACTGAAGGGCATCACATGAATTTATGCTCTCAATTAGGGCAACTTGCATGAATAAGTAAATAATTGTGTTCTTGTAGTCATTGTGCTCTCGCAACAACTACCTATCGAAATCTGTCAAATCCTCAAAAAACTTGTAACCAACGGTAAAAGATAGCAAGATGAAGCGCAAAATTGAATGCGAATAGTTGACCGTGGCGATAAGCCTCTCTACATAAATAACTACTCCTCAATCCGAAGCTAAGGAATGCCTGCAATTTAGAATTCACAGTTTCTAAATGAAAAAGGGCAACGACAAAAAATATCTTGATGATCTTTTAGGGTATGGATCTTATTGAGAGAACTGGCGAAGAACAATAGTACTTCACATGGTGAGAGAATTCAAGAATTGTGAATTCAAGTGCTCCAAGTTGTAGAATTCGAGGCATACTAATTTCGTTTTTACTTATGTTCTGAGATGATTGATTATTGTCGGTCGCATCGGAGACCAAAGTCCTCATTTTATAAAAACCTAGCTGTGGCACCTCTGTATTTAAATGCAACACCTCTGTAATGTCTAAAATGTACGATGAAATCAACTTTCTCCAGCCCGATATTCTTCACACAATCAGGTTTTACATGCGTATCAAGGATAGAGGATAGAACTTTCGGCGATCACCAATCGCTGAGCGACATGCCATGCACTTCAACTGCGATAAGCTCATTTGGAGGTGAACGAATGCATATCTGGGCTTTACAACCACTCGCGGCGGAGTGACTACGTATCGAGAGAGTGCTGCTATCCTTCGAAACAAGTTTGGTATTAATTTGCCAACACCGGTAGGTGGAAGACTGGCGAGCCAAAGGGTGCGAAGGCCGACCCCATGTGTGCCGCAAGGCGCCTCCGACCACTAGGCCACACGCGCACTACCAAGGATATTTTCATTATTTTATCACTAATCGTTCGTCCATTTCCCCTTTGTTAGGTCTTCCCGAAACTAATGAGGGATTTTAACCAATATTTTTAAAGTCTCATAACTAATCTCAGAATAAACTTCATTAACCGAAATAAACTATTCCGACTTCTCAAAATTCTGGTATTCTAAAGGCCATGAAGCCAATCGGGTTTCGTAGCTCAGCTCCCTTAAATTTCGTAGCGCCAATCGCACGACCGGTCGACGCGCGTTATTGTGGAAAGTGTCGGTCAACTTCTGTTGACCAATGAGATGCACAGCCGCCGAATTTTTCACAGATTTCGACCTCTTCGACGTAGTTCTCTGCCGTAACCTTTCCAACAAGATTCACGAAGCCGTGATGGAATAAATAAGAACCGTCAACATATTTTCTATTGGGGCAATTTAGGCCTTGGAAACTGCAACGAGGCGCCATCACGACCTAACCACTGAGCCGTTCCTCGCCGATTTTCGTGGAGGATCACGTTGTCGTCGCCAGCTATAAAAAGACTGTAAACGGGTCGTTCTGGTAGAAGCGCGGCGGATAACTCAGAACGGCGAAATCGTTGCCGTTAAATTCGTGTGGAATTCTTCTGTCAACCTTGTTCGATATACCAATATTATTTATACGCTCAAAACGGTCCAAAACTCCTAGTTCGAGTAGAAGATCTCATGCAAATTTGCGCATATTTGCTTACAAGAAAAGCCTTCAATTCACCCTCGTCAGTAGCAGAATGACGACCGTCACCTACCTAAGTTTCGAAGTCGATTTCAACAGGACGAAATTCTTGAAACCAGCATGCGTTCCTCAATACTTTCTAGGCTCCGAATCTCGTTAATGTTTCAAGGCATTCGCTCAACGTAATCCGAGTTTGAAATCACAGAACTGGTTTGCTCAAAAATGCTGTTTCGACATGCGACTAAAATTTGCCAACAACTGTTCAGTTAAACGGAAAGAAAGTTCATGAAATGAGCGGATTCTTGTTAAAACATGTAAGAAAAGTGGTAAAAGAAAACTTAGATTCGACGTTAATTTTGGTAATTCTAATACTTCACACAACTGATAATACACTATATAAGTGGATAATGGTTATTTCACAAGAAATGCTGGACGCTTTCGCACGTGACTTGGAAGGGAACGAGATCTACTTCTCTCTGTGACTTGTTCTATAAATACCTTGCAACATTCGCTCACATGTAAAATGGTCTTAATATTTAAAAGTATTGCAGGTTCTATTCCCCTAGTCGGTCGTGTATTCCGGTTATTTATCCAGTGGTTCTTTTCGTAAACATTCCGTTCATTAAATTTAAAGCGACCACAAAGAAGAGCAAAAACGTTCCTTATTTTTGTGTTTTATCTGCAGACCAACATGTCCCGAAGTGGCACAAAACCAAATGAATGAATAGCTTTAAAATCTCACTTAGAACTGACAAAAGTCGTGCAAAGACGTCTTCAGCAATCGGTCTGCTGTGTTCACCTTATATCTGTCCTATAAATTATCTTCAATATTTCTTTAGCGGGCTATTGCGTTTTATGGTTTCCATCCTTATCGTTCAATCACATAGATTCGTAAAGAAACCTCATTTGAGCGACGAGAAGAAAAGAGTCAACAGGAAAAGAAAAAAGAGTATGCAGAGGGGCGGAAGTGAAAATGAAAGTCAGGTAATTCCTAAATAATTTTATTTCAGGCACCATTACTATTTTCAAGCTACAGTAACAAAATAAAGGGCGATAATACTTCAACAATTATGCATTTCATGCACGTATTTGGTGTAATTCAAGTTTGATAAGAAAGCCAAACAATGGCTTTTTAGTCCCGCTCTTGGTTTACATGAAGCACCTCATTTGCAACAACGATGACTGAAATGGATTCTTAAAGATGGTATACAATACCATATACGATAATGTTTTAAGGTTACTGCATATGTTTCGAATTCCTTTGATATGGCAGTGGTCAAAGAAGGTGAAGTACTTTCAACTCGCTTTTTTATTACAGCTCTAGATAGATAAGCAATTTAGTAGCTTATTAAAAAGATTACATAAGGTTACTATTAGTTCTTGTTGCAGATAAAGTTTCGACGGCTTATCCTTCTTCATATGACTCGATGCGCCAACTATGAAAATCCACATCGCAGGAAGCAACTGTTACGGACACACGACTTGAATCATCTCGTCTATGAAGAAGGGTCAACCGCCGAAACGGTAGGCGCAACAAAGATTTGCAGCAATCTTGCATGAGCCTGACAATAAACCAATAGCTTGAACCAGTCGTTATCATGACGAGAAATTGATTTTTCTTGTTAGTCATGTAGTGCTTAGAGTTCGAATACCGATTTCTCAGTAAGATCATTACCTTAAATTTCGCAGTTCCACTCCAATTTTGATGGAGAACCTTAGTGTGGTCCAGGGGTAGAATGCTGGTATGCCAAGCAGGCAATCTGTGTCCGTCTGATGCACCAAATGTGTCGGTTTTCTTCTTATAACCAGCCAGGCGGGACGTTTATCAGTGCCACATTACGGAACTTAAGTTTGCGTTATTAAACTTCATACATGTCTATGCATAAACAAGAATCCAACAGCGGAATCACCAGGAAAAAACATTGGATTGTTTCAGTGAGATTATGGAAATCTAGCACATCATACAAACGTGGATGAACCAAGCAGCGCCAAAGTCAGTTGAGGAGATGATGAGATGAAAACAAATGAGTTTTAACTGATAGAAAGCCTTTACACATCGTTGCAAACATGGCTCCTTCCTCAACGGTCGCGGATTGCACGCACGCGCGCCTCGTTCGCGCCAGAAATCATTACACGCGCTGCTGGCTGCTTGCTACCGTGTCATGATGATTGGGCCGTCTTTTATATGACTGGGTCATCCCTTTGCGAGTACGAAATTTGTCGAATAAGCATGCTCACTCATAGCGCTTATGTCAGAATTGACAAATCGAGCACTCTTCCCGTCTGCATTACATTTACTTATATTTAGATTTACTGCAGTATATTTGTTTAATACACTGTGCTTAGGTAAAAAAATGAAATGTGTTTTCATCTGAGGTTTTAACTTCGGCCTTATCTAAATAAAGGTACCTCTTGACGTAATTTGTTCATTGATACGGTGTTTTATGTCCTACGAACATCTTTTCCAAGGCAGTTAACATACGGGGTGGGAAAGATTGAATGCATGACTATTTCCTACTTGAAGAGAGCGAAGCAGAAGAAAAAGAATGAGAGTGAACAAACGCTTATGTATTAGGATGTAGAAGGTTGAGTTTCTTCAATTGAAGTTCGAAAAAGAATTGGTGGGAATTATAAATGTTGTTGTTTAGTTATTTCAAAATGTTTAGTGTTATTGGTGCCTGATTTCTACATTGGTTCTTTTGGTGACTGGTGAACATTCGCCGTCCAGAGCTCTCCTGGCATTTCCTTGGAGTTCTAGCAACGAAAAAAATGTGGAACTTCTTCCCGTGGAGGTCACGTTTCAGGATTTGGTATGCGACAATTCTCCGATGAGCAGCCCTAGGCGTGAATATACTTGACACACACAAGTAATTCCAGGAAAAACCATGCTGAGCCAACAGTTTGAGGAAAGAAGACAAAGAATCCCCAGCTACAGCCACACCTATACATGTATCCGATTACTTCCCTGGATTACCACAAAAACAATATAATTAGCAAGATATTTGAACCCGCACGACATGTGAGGATCTGTGTTGCAAGCACTTAGGCACCTAACTAAAATGTGACGTCGTTCAAAAACAGCATTTTTAAATGGCGTTTCGGATGAGAAGATCGCTGATGATACTCATACGTGCTATCTTTTTGGTGCCACTCATATGGCTCGGTGCCTAAACCACAAAACTTTCCGACCAACTCACCGTTTTCTTCAACACTTTTGGACTTTAATAGGAGAGTGTGAAAGGAAAGTACAGTAATGTAGAAACTTAGACATCGTTACAATTCGCCACGATGACGCAAGTCATTTTTAGAAATTCTTACAGTTAAATTATCAACGAAATGTGTGTTACATTGCGACTTTCTGAGCTTCAAAACAGAAGAAGTGGGAAAACAAATGCTCGGATATTTTTTAATAGCAGATGTCATATTCGAAAAGTGGAACTCAGTCATTAGTGAGTGATAAAAAAGGACGAAGGAAATAGCGCAATAAACCGTAATATGCTTTGAGAGCGCTTCTGTCGTTGATCATTCTCTCCGGTAAATGTCCAATGATTAGAGCTTCATTGGACGTCGTAGAGGTGATCTGGATGCATATTTAGTTTATGCAAACTGACATAAAGTGGCCTGACGATGCTCCAAGTTAGTGTTTTACCCACACAGATAACCCTAGCTTCAGTGCGTCGACCCAAGAGAGATGAAAGGTTTGTTTCGCATGGGACACTGTGTCAAAGCATCTACTATGTGTAGTTTGCAGGGCACCTCTAACTACTGCGTTAAACGTACTGCATTTCTTCGCGGAACTCTAGTCAAACAATATCGTGATGGCTGCAAACGAGGAGATATATCGCGTGGGGACCAACCGCACAGAGTTCACATGGAAGCGTTATATGCCCCTCCCATCAAAAACAACAGCCTTTTGTACTGCCCAATATCCCGCGTGATAATGAGGCATTCTTCCCTGCGGTTCATTTTCAGATTTCTGGAATTGATCCAGAACGCCTCGAGAGTTTTGCGCGCTTGTGTTCTCGATTCCTGCGCGAGGATCGTGACACGTATTTCAAAGTCCTCCCCGCTATGTCTCTGGGTCCTATGCGTGCCCAGTGGGTATTTGGGTTTACGTTTGCCGACAAGGTGTTCTTTTATGCGGACACAGAGGTCTGCCCGTTTCGCCAATGTATTCGGTCTCCGCACGCCTTACAGGAGATCAGATACCAAGATATCAGCATTCCACAACGATATTGACATCGACGTCAAAAGAGGGGTTAAGCAAGGCGATGCCATTTTGCCAAAATTATTCATCGCCAGCCTCGACAACGTCATGCGAACATTGGAGAGAGGGATGACATGGGAGTGAAAATCGATGGTCGGCAATTACCCTATTTTTACTTTGCTGCTGACATCGACATCTGTTCTTACAACACCAAATATTGGCCAAGTGGAACTAATGCTTGCCAATTTTGATAAAGCTTTTGGAAAGATTGGTCTTCTATCAAATCTCACAAAAAACGATATTCATGAGCAACGGATTAGTTTCATATGCCTCATACACGCTCAAAGGAACGAATATCTCCGCATGCTCCAGTTATATCTTGGTCGGGAAATCAAAATGATGAAGGATTTCCCTCTAGACTTGAGCAGAATGAAACGAGCGCCTTGGAGAGCTTCCAAGAGCGTCGAAGATGTAGTGAAGAGAGCAAAGAACATCCCACTCCGTGACCATCTTTTTCGACTCAACGGTACTTCCTGCCCTAATGTATGCGTCAGAAACCTGGTCACTGCGTAAGCGGGATGAAAGATCACTCAGCGTTATTGAAGGTGCAATCGAGAGCACGGTGCTAGAAGTATCGCGTCTCACACAGTAAGGAAAGGTTCCGTAGCTCCGACTTAAGTCAACGATAAAAATATAATAATAAACTATCCAAGTAAGTAGTAACAGCACCATTTTGCTCAATCAAACATAAAAATCAGCGCTTTTGCTAGAGTAAAGAGTAGGGGAGTTGTTTAGTGGGATTTTTGCTTTTGGAAATTTTATTATTTTATCACTAAACATTCGCCCATTTCCCCTTTGTTAGGTCTTCCCGAAACTAATGAGGGATTTTCAATCTAAATTTTTGAAGTCCCATGACCTCAGAATAAACTTCATTAACCGATATAAAAACCGTTAAAACTACACATTTTTGCCAACGAGAGATGGTTTTACTTATTCGGACTTTTCGAAACTCTGATGTCTTGAGGGCAGTGAAGCCGATAGAGGTTCGTAGCTCAACTCCCCTTAAATTTCGTAGCATCAATCGCACGACCGGTCGACGCGCGTTATTGTGGAAAGTGTCGGTCAACTACTGTTGACCAATGAGGTGCAGAGTCGACGAATTTTTCATAGATTTCGACCTATTCGACATATTTACCTGCTGTCACCCTTACAATAGGATTAATGAAGCCGTGATGGATTAAATGAGCAACAAACCACCAAACGGAGAGCATGCTTTTTATTACGCTAATTAAGGCTATGGAAACTGCCAAGAAGCGTCTTCACGGTCCAATCACTGAGTCGATCGTCGCTGCTTTTCGTGGAGGATCTGTTTCTCGTCTGCGCCACAAACGGACAGTGAACGCGTCGTCCTGGTAGAAGAAGCGCTGCGGAAGCCTCAAAACAGTGAGTTCCCAGATCGCCGTTCAATCCGTGTGGCACTTTTTTTGTCTTTGGACGATCCAAAACAGTTGAGATAGCTACATCGAGTTCAAGCTCTCAAGCAAGTTTGCAAGTATTTGTTTACGAGAAAGCCTTCTGTTCATCCTCGTCGGTAATAGAAGGACGTCCGTGACCCTACGGAATTTCGAAGTCGATTTCAACACGCGTTCGTTAACATATGGTGAAGTAATAGAATTGGCTTGCTCGAAAATGCTGTTTTGAAATGCAACTAAAACTTATCAGCAACCGTTCAATTACAGAGAAAGAAAATGCATGGAATGAGCGGACTGTGGCTAAAACATGTAAGAAAAGTGGTAAAAGAAAACTTAGATTCGACGTTAATTTTGGTAATTCTAATACTTCACACAACTGATAATACACTATATAAGTGGATAATGGTTATTTCACAAGAAATGCTGGACGCTTTCGCACGTGACTTGGAAGGGAACGAGATCTACTTCTCTCTGTGACTTGTTCTATAAATACCTTGCAACATTCGCTCACATGTAAAATGGTCTTAATATTTAAAGTATTGCAGGTTCTATTCCCCTAGTCGGTCGTGTATTCCGGTTATTTATCCAGTGGTTCTTTTCGTAAACATTCCGTTCATTAAATTTAAAGCGACCACAAGAAGAGCAAAACGTTCCTTATTTTGTGTTTTATCTGCAGACAAACATGTCCCGAAGTGGCACAAAACCAAATGAATGAATAGCTTTAAAATCTCACTTAGAACTGACAAAGTCGTGCAAAGACGTCTTCAGCAATCGGTCTGCTGTGTTCACCTTATATCTGTCCTATAAATTATCTTCAATATTTCTTTAGCGGGCTATTGCGTTTTATGGTTTCCATCCTTATCGTTCAATCACATAGATTCGTAAAGAAACCTCATTTGAGCGACGAGAAGAAAAGAGTCAACAGGAAAGAAAAAAGAGTATGCAGAGGGGCGGAAGTGAAAATGAAAGTCAGGTAATTCCTAAATAATTTTATTTCAGGCACCATTACTATTTTCAAGCTACAGTAACAAAATAAAGGGCGATAATACTTCAACAATTATGCATTTCATGCACGTATTTGGTGTAATTCAAGTTTGATAAGAAAGCCAAACAATGGCTTTTAGTCCCGCTCTTGGTTTACATGAAGCACCTCATTTGCAACAACGATGACTGAAATGGATTCTTAAAGATGGTATACAATACCATATACGATAATGTTTTAAGGTTACTGCATATGTTTCGAATTCCTTTCATATGGTAGTGGTCAAAGAAGGTGAAGTACTTTCAACTCGCTTTTTTATTACAGCTCTAGATAGCATCGGCTTCTAGAAGTACTGTGGTGCTTTATCATTATCCAACTACTCCAGTCACTGAGACGACCGGCACCATTGGCTGCAGAGATCTACTTCTTGCCGAATGCAAAAATGTGTTAGAGAAACGGGACTTTCCAGTTGTGAAGATGAAGCGCCGATGACATCTCAGAATGACGATCCTCTTGATTTCTATTAATTTTGTACAGCACCCATTTACTGGGCTTCTTAGCCTTTCCATTTTCCTTAAAATGCTCTGAAACATAACCACAATGATGCTGAGATATTTCCAAGGCCCAGATCGCAAAACAATTTCGAACCAGCGATTACCCCATCCGAGGGTTCACGTGTAACCTACTGCACTACCGAGGCCCTCTTTACCTTTTCTCGTCCAGCATTTTACCATAGCATTGCTATCAGCGATAACACGTCAGCAGGAATGATCTGTGGACTACAAGTCGGCATCTACCTCACTTAAATTGAAGTTCCAGTCGAAATCACAGTCTTTAACTTTTTGCTTACTGCCTATTAATTTCCAGAGCAGGAATTCACGCAAAATAAAACCCAGTGTTCTGCAGATCATTCCAGTTAACTAGTGATCGCTGACAGCACCGTTAATTTAAAAAAGTGACTGAGAGAAAGGAAAAGTAAGTGCCTCAGTGGTGCAGTGGGTAGTTAGCTCCCGGAATGGGCATTCACTCGCAGCTTCCAATCCGGACTAGAGGAAGAGTTTTGCAAATATCTCATCATCGTTGTGTTTGTATTTTGCGCAATACCCTACTATACCACGGATCTCAATCATATGACGGGTCGTGATCTGGTTATTAGCGATGCTACGTGGCGCGTCCCCAGGTGGCGAATAGGGGGTGAGTCGCGGAGCAAAAGCGACATTTGCTTCCCTGAGACGCAGGTGGATCCAGATAAACTCACTGTTTCCGCTGCGCCGATTTGGTACATACTTTCTCTATTTACGAGGCATATTAATGCATGCCTGTGTGGGTGCGTTGTAGTTTATGCGGATTGTATTCAACGAATCAATTCTGCCAAAAGCCAGGCGGTTAGGATTCGCCTCAGACAATACGCTCCATGTGCACTCTGAGAAAGACAGACAAGCTACCCATGAGTATACCCAGCCCCCCCCCCTTTCAGAGCCCAGCAAGCTATACGTGGATCTCAGAAAGTTAAACACAGAAATGGGCCTCATTACCCCTCACTCCCGAAACAGCTCCCGAATCTGCAGCGTTGGGTAGGACAAGTACGGAGAGGCTGCTAAAATATCACAGCCATTCTAAGCTGCCTGAATCGCCAACGCACGTACACTTGCATCCCAGTCCTCATTTATAGGGAGCGACCTCATAGAACTGGCAGAGACGAGACGACGCCGTGCATTCAACACCTTCTATGACACTTGAAAACAACTGTTCATCGGAACATGCTCCGGTAGAGCAGCCCGCGGCGCTGGCGTTCTTGTCAACACAAGTTTTACTAGAAACATCGATTCATTCGAATAACTAACAACGCAAATCGGCCTTCTACATCAAGCTATGACAAAGAACAAGGCGAAAGGTTCTATCTGGACTAGGTGAAGTTATATGGAGAAGACCATACATCCTTCAATCTCATAATAGGAGATTTTAACGCTAAGACTGCACCCAGAAGAACCCCTGACGAACATCACATTAGGGCAAACGGATTAGAGTGCAAAGTGATCGGCCATCTGGATTTAGAGTGACCACTAAGACCATCCATGGTAACTCGCATTTCCAGAAGCCCCACACTCAATGGCAGAAGTGAGAGTCTCCCAATGGTTGGCACAACGAAATAGACCTCATCATAGTAAATAGAAAGTTTTGTTTAACCATTGTCGTTGTTTTCCAAAAATTCTACACAGGATAGAATCAACGACTCCTTCTTGCAGAGTTAAATTTCTCGTGGAAAGGAGAAAAAAGTTGCTAAATTCAAAAAACGAAGTCTCAGAGCCGCCATAGACTGGAACTTATTCAGTCCATTAGTAGGCTATTGGAACTATACCGTTATTGACAACATCGACGAAGAACACGACCAGCGCTCCTTAAACATCTTCAAGCTAGCGCTATAAAAACTGAGAGTTCGAAAGTCGCCAAGGGAAGTCTGTCTGCAAAAAACACTCAAGCTCATACACCAACTTGTATCACACGAGCCACAAGCAACCCTTTCTTACTTTAGAACTAGAAAAACGGGCGCAGAAAGGCAATAAAAAGAAAATTTAAAGGACAGAATAGCAGCAGTCACGGTCGACGCTGCAGAAGCGGAAAAACCACTCGCAAAGCTCACCGAAGCTTCCACACAAAACCAAAGCAACTGCACTCCGACTCTCGGACAGAACAGTTACAGCTTATAGAAAGGCAATGGAGGAAATCGATTACTGCTCAGATTTCTTCAATAGGCACGTCCTACTGCCTTCATATGATATGAAGAAGGATGGATATGTCGTATCACAGGTTCTCCCTTTCGATACAGCACCAGGTCCGGAAAAAGATGAGGTCTGAACACCTAAGGAAAATTCCGCCCTCCTCGCAAACACACCAATTCCGCTCTTCACACGTTACCTTTCCGAATGAAAGGTCCCTACTCAATGGAAAGCCACCGGTACTGTGCCATTGTTCAGCAAGCGTGACCTACACGATATCGGCAACTACCGCCCAATCTGTCTGTCGTCTACAAACTTTGCACTCGAGTTTTCCAAAAAGGTTTGATAGAACACTGGACGAAGGGCAGCCGCGCGAGCAAGGAGGGTTTCGAAAACGATTCAGTACGATGGACCACGTTCATACGATAACAAGATTCATTGAAGTGTCGCGAGGGTAGTTTCACTTCCATCGATTTAAAGAAGGTCTTTGACCCAACTGAGATAGAAGCAGTCATGGAAGCCCTCGATAGTCAGGGAGTCCTTACTCCGTGCATAAACATTCTTCGTGGGCTGTACAAAGATTTGGCAACCAAGATATCAGCATTCTACAACGATATTGACATCGACGTCAAAAGAGGAGGGGTTAAGCAAGGCGGTACCATTTCGCCAAAATTATTCATCGCCAGCCTCGAGAACGTCATGCGAACATTGGAGAGGGATGACATGGGAGTGAAAATCGATGGTCGGCAATTACCCTATTTTTACTTTGCTGCTGACATCGACATCTGTTCTTACAACACCAAATATTGGCCAAGTGGAACTAATGCTTGCCAATTTTGATAAAGCTTTTGGAAAGATTGGTCTTCTATCAAATCTCACAAAAACGATATTCATGAGCAACGGATTAGTTTCATATGCCTCATACACGCTCAAAGGAACGAATATCTCCGCATGCTCCAGTTATATCTTGGTCGGGAAATCAAAATGATGAAGGATTTCGCTCTAGACTTGAGCAGAATGAAACGAGCGCCTTGGAGAGCTTCCAAGAGCGTCGAAGATGTAGTGAAGAGAGCAAAGAACATCCCACTCCGTGACCATCTTTTCGACTCAACGGTACTTCCTGCCCTAATGTATGCGTCAGAAACCTGGTCACTGCGTAAGCGGGATGAAAGATCACTCAGCGTTATTGAAGGTGCAATCGAGAGCACGGTGCTAGAAGTATCGCGTCTCACACAGTAAGGAAAGGTTCCGTAGCTCCGACTTAAGTCAACGATAAAAAAATTAAAGATGCCGTTCTGTACGCCAAAGAGTCGAAGATAAGGTGACTGGACACCTAGTGCGTATGAATGACAACTAGTGGACAAGAGCCGTTAGTGACTACATTTCTCGGGATGTCAAACGTACTGCAGGAAGACCACCGGCCCGATGCTGAGACCTCTTCACGAAAACCATAGATGAAAGATATAATGCTCAACGAGTCCCTAGAACGAGCAAAACCCACTACGCTACTCCTGCACTCAACAGGGGGAAAATGGAACATTTACTGGCGCCCGCTCAAGTTAGTCGGCAATCAACGGGACTATATGTGATGGAGGTGATACTCTCCATTAGAAGACTCTCAAGTCCAGGGCTCAGAACTCCGATATTTTGGGATACCATCGATGGTCTTCTCTTTATGATAAAGTTACACAACCACTCTACTTGTCTCTTACTTTCTAATCCATGTCCCAAATATGACGTTCCTCAGACGTTCTTCTGACTCCAATCTTGGCGTTAAAATCTCTAATTATGAAACTAAAGAACACACGTTCTTCTCTGTGGAACATCGTCATCTTCATAGAGAACGATTCGACTTCATCTTCGTCGTAACGTGATTTCTGTGCGTAGACGACGAAAATTGTCAAAGCCAGTCTCTTTGAATGCATTAATCCAGATCGCTTCAATTGTAAGCGTCCGATTCAGGTCGTTCGTTTTTCGATTTAATGGATGACCAAACTCTTGTTGATGAGAACGCGAACCTCGCAGACTCGTCTATTTTCGCTTTATATCGAGGAACAGTTCTTCTCAGGTATCATAGACGGTGTTGAATAAGTGGTGTCTTCTCGTCTCGGCAGTCCCGTGACGTCGTAACTTTTCCTTCTTTCCTGCTCGATTAAGTCCTCTAGTGAGGAATCAGATGCAAGTGAGCGCGCACTGTAGGTACAGATTCTCGTCTTAGCCCTGTGCCATTTCGACAGCCTCACCATAGTCATGCTCCCCCACTACTGCCTTATCTGCGATCTTCCTAGGTCAGAGGAATAAGGCCTACTTATTTTGCTACATTTAACGTTTGATACGCACATATAGCTTTAGACGTGACAGTGGGGATGGTGTTAGATATACTTATGGATAGCTTGTCAGTCTTTGTCAGAGTTTACGAGGAAGCTTATTTGTTGGAGGCGACTCCTTACCCGCCCTCCTACATGCTTCTGTGTCTGTTGACTGCACGCTCTTGGCCGAATTAACTCGAAGAATACAACCCACATAAACGAGAACACACCAACACGCACGTCCACTCTCTTCGTAAATACGAAAGATATGTGCTTAAATCGGCTCACCAGAAAAGAGTGTCATTCTCTGAATCCAAGTACATCTCACGGACCCACAAGATCGCCTTTAGTCTGCGTCTTACCCCTATCCGCCAGCTGTGGTCGCGCAACCTACACTTGCGACTAACTGGTTAGTGATTCTTGTGGTATATTTCCGTGCTACTTTCACATGCTAAGATCACTTCCTTTGATAGAATTATGTGAAAGTATTCCAATAATAATAAATGTCAACAGAAAAGCAGAAAAAAAAGCGGAGCTTACAAATTGAACGAGGGAATTAGGAGCGATAAGAAAGAAGGCAAACGAGCTCAAAAAATTGGGATTAGGGCAAAGAACGACGCAGACGAGAAAAAAACAGCAAGATGAGAGTGACATGGCCAAGGCAATTAGTTTTCTAGTGTGGACGATTGATTAATATTCTCACTACCCAGAATATTTAAAGTAACCAAGTTTCAAAGGTGCACACAATAGCCTTTAGAGGGGTCAAATTTAAAAAGGAACATGTGTTAACAGCTTTTACTGAGGAAAACGGGCCAATAATTATCTATTTTTTAGGCTACTGGGAGACAGAAATGATGGTTTAAAATACATGCCTGGAGGGTTTTTTTCTCATGGGGATCCACTTTTAGTTCAACAATTATTTATTTGTTTACTAGATTAAAAGAAAAGTATTTCAAGATTTTAAAAAATCTCTGCGTTTATCGGACAATGACTAATATTCTCCACATCATTATTGGCTCATGAAAGGTGAGGGACCTGGCGAGTGCAGAAATGCCGCGGTGCAGCAGCAAATTCATTCACAAGCAGTTTGCGAAACCTAGGAAGAGGTTGATATTTCCGTTCGGAAAAGGAGACCATTAAACAACTCTAGCGCGCGATGGATAGGAAAGGAAACTTCACTGCTGCGTATTACTCGAGGATTGATTGGACTATAGTATGTATTTGTAGAAAACCTGCAATTGTATTCATAACATACTTAGATCGCTCGTCATCACATACATTGCAACTCCTTCACATCTACCATTTCTGTCGTTGTAAGGGAGAACTGCGTCGCCTTGTCCTTCACATCTGCTTGTGTCGTTGTAAGGGAGAACTGCGTTGTCTTTCAGCTCGGCAGCGGCATCTGTCGTCTTCTTTCCTCATTGAAGTGTTTAGTGTTATTTGTGCCTGATTTCTATTAGCAACTGAAGACAATTGTGCAAGAGCATTCTCAAACTTCCAACAGAGCAGCCGCCAGCTCTTGTGATTTTAAAGAAAGACTGCAGTCTTATTACTCGGGTATTACCAAGATGGGAGCGACTTCTGTGAATTCTAGGAATAGTCGTCCGACTGCGACAGGACCATGTAACAGGCCGAGTTCCAGCCTTTAATTTAACCACCACAATTATCTATCACAAATTTCCTTCACTTTTCCAGCTTCTGAACATCAATTGCCTGGAGCTCTTGGGGGTATTTCCATGGAGTTCTGGCAACGGAAAAATGTGGAACTTGTTCCCGTGGAGGTCACGTATCAGGATTTGGTATGCGACAATTCTCCGATAAGCAACCTTAGGCGTGAATATGCTTGACACACACAAATAATTCCAGGAAGAACCATGCTGAGCCAACAGTTTGCGGAAAGAAGACAAAGAATCCTCAGCTACAGCCACACCTATACAAGTATCCGATCACTTCCCTGGATTACCACAAAAACAATATAATTAGCAAGATATTTGAACCCGCACGACATGTGAGGATCTGTGTTGCAAGCACTTAGGCACCTAACTAAAATGTGACGTCGTTCAAAAACAGTATTTTTGAATGGCGTTTCGGATGAGAAGATCGCTGATGATACTCATATGTGCTATCTTTTTGCTGCCACTCATATGGCTCGGTGCCTAAACCACAAAACTTTCCGACCAACTCACCGTTTTCTTCAACACTTTTGGACTTTAATAGGAGAGTGTGAAAGGAAAGTACAGTAATGTAGAAACTTAGACATCGTTACAATTCGCCACGATGACGCAAGTCATTTTTAGAAATTCTTACAGTTAAATTATCAACGAAATGTGTGTTACATTGCGACTTTCTGGGCTTCAAAACAGAAGAAGTGGGAAAACAAATGCTCGGATATTTTTTAATAGCAGATGTCATATTCGAAAAAGTGGAACTCAGTCATTAGTGAGTGATAAAAAAGGACGAAGGAAATAGCGCAATAAACCGTAATATGCTTTGAGAGCGCTTCTGTCGTTGATCATTCTCTCCGGTAAATGTGCAATGATTAGAGCTTCATTGGACGTCGTAGAGGTGATCTGGATGCATATTTAGTTTATGCAAAAATGACATAAAGTGGCCTGACGATGCTCAAGTTAGTGTTTTACCCACACAGATAACCCTAGCTTCAATGCGTCGACCCAAGAGAGATGAAAGGTTTGTTTCGCATGGGACGCTGTGTCAAAGCATCTACTATGTGTAGTTTGCAGGGCACCTCTAACTACTGCGTTAAACGTACTGCATTTCTTCGCGGAACTCTAGTCAAACAATATCGTGATGGCTGCAAACGAAGGAGATATATCGCGTGGGGACCAACCGCACAGAGTTCACATGGAAGCGTTATATGCCCCTCCCATCAAAACAACAGCCTTTTGTACTGCCCAATATCCCGCGTGATAATGAGGCATTCTTCCCTGCGGTTCATTTTCAGATTTCTGGAATTGATCCAGAACACCTCGAGAGTTTGGAGCGCTTGTGTTCTCGATTCATGCGCAAGGATCGTGACACGTATTTCAAAGTCCTCCCCGCTATGTCTCTGGGTCCTATGCGTGCCTAGTGGGGTATTTGGTTTACGTAGTTTGCCCTAATGGTAGAGACGGTGATTGCACGAGCTCGGGTATAGTTTATCTGATCTCCTGTAAGGCGTGCGGAGACGAATACATTGGCGAAACGGGCAGACCTCTCTGTGTCCGCATAAAAAGAACACTTTGTCGGCAAACGTAAACCAAATACCCACTGGGCACGCATAGGACCCAGAGACATAGCGGAGAGGACTTTGAAGTACGTGTCACGATCCTCGCGCAGAAATCGAGAACACAAGCGCGCAAAACCCTCGAGGCGTTCTGGATTAATTCCAGAAATCGAAAATGCACCGCAGGGAAGAATGCCTCATTATCACGCCGGATATTGGGCAGTAAATAAGGCTGTTACTTTGATGGGAGGGGCATATTACGCTTCCATGTGAACTCTGTGCGTTGGTCTCCACGCGACATACTCAGTGGAAGCCTCATAGAAAGCGGTGAGTGTGCAAAGCCGTGTTCAATGTGACTGAAATCTTGGTTAGGGCGTTTTCTCTGTTTGGTTATGGAGGTGTTTGGTTGCTTGCTGTCAGCTTGACCTTTCCAGGCTATGAGGAAGGCGAAATCCGCCGAAACGTCAGCTTGTTCGTGAATAAAGAATAAAAATAACACCTCGTGTTTGCTCAACAAGAATACGAAGAATTTCTTGATCAATGCCGAGGTTAATAGAAAGTCGGACGTGGAAGAAGATATACTTTTCTTCCAATATTTTGGATAAGTTCCGGCAGCGGCCAGTGAATGAGGAACTCGTGTGCTAATCAGTTTTTGACCGATGTGTCTAATTCTGCATGTTTTGAGAAAAAAAAAGTGATTCAGTAGAGCTTGGTGTGCATTCATCATAGATGATATTTCACACTATGCCTCAAACAAGACCAGCAAGACCATGCTAATGTTCAAAAAGGCTGATCTGCACGATATTGGCAACCATCGGCCAATCTGCTTGCTCTCTGTCGTCTACTAGCTTTCCACTCGAATCATCATAAACAGGATTGACAGAACACTGGACGAAGGACACCTATGTGAGCAAGCAGGGTTTCGAAAAGGACCTAATACGATGAACCATATACACACGATATCGCGACCCACTGAAGCAACGCGAGAGTACAAATGACCATTCTGCCACACTTTCATCGACTTAAGGACAGCTTCTAACTTAATTGAGGTGGACGCAGTCATGGAAGCCCTTGGTAGTCAAGGAGTCCCTACCCAGCACATAAGGATTCTTTGTGAGATGTACAAAAATTTCACAACCAAGAAATCACCGTTATACAACGATATTAACATCGACATCAGAAGATGGGCTAGGCAAAAGGGCGATACCATCTCGCCAAAATTATTCGCCGCCACCCTAGAGAACGTCATGCGAACATTCGAATGGGACAACATGGGTGTGAAAATCGACGGTAGGCTATTACACCATCTTCGCTTTGCTGATGACATGGCCTTTATAACGACTAACACTAACAGGCGAATAACAGCCTCAAGATCCCCTGTATGAGGGAGATCCTTTGTCGAATCGTATTATTTACGTACTTCCTTCAACCTGAACGGCCCTTCCTCAGTGGCTCTGCGAGTCCCAGCATAATCTCCATTTTTCTGAGATTTGCTGGTTAAGCCGCTGTGGTTCCCTGGAATCACTAGGTCAGCCTGGCCCAAAGTCTACCCCCGGATCGTCACCACGACTGGCAGTCGCCGCCGTTGTGGATCAAGGGAGATTTGCCACCATGCGACTAGTTCGGTACCAGTACTGTGACGGATTATAGTACTGGTTGACCACAGTTACGTATAGAGATAGCAGCATACGTATCATTCGCACTCGTAGAACGATAGCGCAACGTCTCTTCTACAATGCTGTCTTGTTGAACTCCCCTCAAGCTCTCTTTCAGGTCCACATCCAGCAGCAAATGCTTGCATTCTACTGAGCCAGCCGTGAAAAACCGCGCCGGTGCGGAATGGGTTGAAATAAACCTAGAGTGCGGTGAAGAACAGGTCTTAACCTGTACACATTTCAGACCTAGACCTTGTTAACACATTTATTTGAGTATTTATATCCGAGACCATAACTTAAGTCGACAGAGGAGCACGTGCAGCATTGATATCGACTCAGCAGCACGTGTAGCATGGAAACCGAGGCAGCAGAACGTGCAGCATGGAGATCGATAGAGCAGCACGTGCAGCATGGCGAAAATCACTCAACATTGCACGCTGTAGTAGAACTACAGCAGCAGCTATAAAATCAACAAAGCACAACCTAACGGACTTTACATAAAAGTACAAGAATCACGCCTCACTCAAAACAAGGTAACCACCCAGCAATTAGTTACATGGTTAAAAAACAAAAGTGACAAATCAAAACAATTAATTACGCATACTATTACCAACTAAAAACTTTGCACACTACATCGCAATGAATTCTCCAAAGATATCCATGTCCAATTCTTCGTGGATGACAATCGCACTGTGAATTGTTGGTGCGGAAACAATTTCTCCTGGTGGGGCTTGCGTATCAACCTGGATGATGAGCTGGTGTTGAATATTTTCTGCTAGTTGAGTCTCCACAACTGATTGCGTTCGGATGTTCGCCAACGTGATTGGGGGCGGTTGTGAGAGTCGTTCGTGCTACAGTCCGGCCAAATCCAGAACTGAAGATCAGCTGGCTTGCCAACCGCGAAATTTTCTCGAATTTCTTAGACAAAACACACTTCAAACCCAAGATTTTCCACTGATCAATTTCATTAGACAGCTTCCCAACATCATCGACATGTTCTGTCTTCGTGTCCATACACTTTTCTTCCTCAGTTCCTGTTGCCGAACTGGTAGATAGAAGACTTACCATACCAAGAGAAAAGCTTTGCTCTATTACCTAAATGACATGAGAAACATTACAAAGCGGTTTTTCCATTACCTAGTTCGTTTAGAAAACGATTCTCCTAATTTTCGAAAACTGAGACCGAAATTTAAATTTTAAAAATCCTACAAACAAGCACTGCAGCGGCAAAATTTAACAACACATTGGAGAATGAAGTTATGTTCTGTTGAACGAAATCCTGCCTGTTTAATCTGTTTCGAAATGCGCGCCACAATAAAGAAAAGAAGTAAAAAGGTGTACCTTTTCCAACTCCAGACAACAAGAATATGACATTGGTGTATGGTAAGAAAAACCCTAAAAATCCTGCATCTGGTTTCCAAGAAACCCTAAATCCTGCGAGTCCTTTATTTAAATCAATAAGGTCCACCATAAGGTAAGAGGTGTTCACGTAAATTTGACATCGGCCTGTGTTTCTGTCTCGTTCACATTGAAGTCAATACACATTGTCGCGAATGTGTTGAATTAAATATCAGCTACTAACCTTATTTCTTTCCTTTAATTCAGCCATTGCTCGTGACTGTTCCCCATCAGCCTAACGTATCTAGAAGATGGTCCACTACCTACAATACATCATGTCAACGAGTAGGCTTTTAGTACAAAAGAAGTCAAATACTTCTAACCTTTATAAAACGAGCTCCGACGTCGCTAACCATATCTCCTCTCAGCGACACGACATCAGCCACAGTGTTTCGATCGCCATATGTCCTGAATGCTAACCTTTGAAATAAACAGCTTCATCTACACGCTCCAGAGCCTTTTCAAGACGAATACCATACAGGTTGAATATCTTAAGGTGTTTCAGAAGACCATTTGTCCACCTAAAAAAATCTAAAGGGACATAGCAATTCAAGACGAGATAGTCTACATTGTCTAAAAGAAGACAGTAACAATAAAGATAAATTTCATATAGGGAGACGCAAATAAAAACTAAACACAATTGCAACTCCAAGGACTTCCACCTCTTTCGACAGATATTACTAATAAAAGTACTACCCACCTATGCAGAAGATCTGAGTCTTCTTTTCTTGGTGTGGCGCAAGTTGAGTCATACTATGGGGCAAATCAGGCGAACGGCCCATAGTTAAGATACTTTATCACAGACTGACCGGATAATCTGCATGCGGAGATTCAAAGTAAAGGAGATTATGGAACTACAGTAGCATAACTGCTCCCTCTCTGTTTTCGGAGACCTACGACTATTCATCGATGTGCAACTCGCAGCGCGACTTCACTTATGATCCCCAAGGCTCAGCATACCATATGTGCCTTCTTCCAATGGTCATATAATATCTCCTATTTTTAGATCCTTCTTCTCTCCCTCACCAATCATATTCAAAGCGCTTGCTCCAACTTAAAAGCAAAAAACGAAATAGTAATATTTTCTATAAAAAAATACATTCAAGGATTACAACCTACTACGAGTGTTGATATAAGGCAACAACGATGAAAATGAGCAAGTTGTAAGAACAGCGAGCAATCTCCTAACGCTCCTTATTATCCAAGAACGATAATTTGGCGTTTAGTTGTCCAACTGACAAGCTCGACCGAGTTTCAGGATTTGCAGCGATTAAACAATCATCCTCGGTCTACTAAGCTCTTACGTCGACGATCCTCCTGTTTAACTGTCGTCACCACCAAGAGAACAAAACCTGTTTCTTCCACAGCTATCTGCAAGAAAAAAGTTTTTAAACAATAAAATGAGTTTTACAAATACCTCAGCTTCGTTGAAGTTATATTTCGCAATATACTCTGCCATCAAAAATAGTAGGCAGTAAGTAAAAAGGTTAAAATTGTGATTATAACTATAGCCTCAGCTTAACTGGGTTCAATGCCGATTTGGGCTCCCCAGATCAATCCCGTTGACAGGTGATTGGTGATGGCAAAAAGATCGATAGAACTAGCTGAGAGACAGGCGAAACAAAGGACCCGCATGGTGTGGTGGTGAACGCGTTACTCCCCGGAAAGGACAATAGCGCGTCCTTTCCCCACCATAGGCACCTGCGGTCCAGAGTTTTGCAAATATCTCAACTTCGTTGAAGTTATATTTCGCAATATACCCCGCCATCAAAAATAGTAGGCAGTAAGTAAAAAGGTTAAAATCACAGTTTTATTCTTTATATGCCTCCAATGACTGACGGAGACTAGCCGGGCATACCCTGACTTGGATGAGGAATGTGCCTGTATCGAAGTAAAAAAATGAGTCTCTTGATAGATCGGCATACATAGCTAGTCTATCTCAGCTTATTCTGCCAGTCAGATATACATTCGAAAACCTTTAAGCGAGCTGCAAAAAGTTCAATGCATAGCGCGTAGCTTGTGGATTGATCAAAGCCAAACTCTTTGCCATTTATTGCCTATGACAAAAGCGGATTTCTCCTATTACGATGCCTTCAGGTACTCCGTTGGCTATCCGCCGGGTACACTGACACAGGATCACCAACGTTCTGGAAGAAATAAGCGCCCTAACACAGCAAATTTCCTTTCGATTCAAAGGTCAGCAATCACTTGAGGAGATTTTAGTTAGGAGTTAGGGAGTTAGTGCACCTTGCAGCCCGTTTTACGAACACCCAGAAGTTCCTGAATCGTCAATGTAACGCGCTTCCTAACCGCGTGTGATGGAGCCGATAGGCGCTACCGCCCTTTAATCAAACGTGTTGAATGACTACTTAATACAATCCATCCGCGATTTTTGCATCAATATGAAGGAGTAATAATCATGTATGGCCAGCCGATCTAGCAGTTCATTGCTCTTTTAAAAGAGCGCCTAAAGTGCCCAATCTTCAGATAGAACGGAAAATATCGCACGCAAGTGCGAGGACTGGCGACGGCATTGCGACAGACACCAAGCCTTGTCTTCGCGTTCATGTCTGAAGGTGGAGCTCCCGTGCTAGTTCTCCGGCCACCAATCCACTGTGGGTGTATGGACTGCTGTTTTGTCATTTGCTTAACACAACTACAGACGGACAAATATTTTGAACTGAGCCAACAATCAAAGCGTATAAATTTCTCCCGAGAGAAACTGATGCATTGCAGGTTTTCGTTTTTGGAAGTTCACATTAATCTACTCAAAAAAGGCTACGTCATAACGAGGTACCGAAAGCCAATTAACAAAAACATACTGTTCCATTACATCTTCTCTCACCCTTAATAAACAAAAAGGGAGCTTGTGGGAAGAATGTTTTAACAGCCACCAGGGTGTCGACAAGAGAAGAGAATAAGGTATGCCTGATATTGCAGGGAAAATCTCGATTTCCAAAGACTACCAAACAGTAGCTCCTTGAGATAGTTTTAAAAGAAAAACACAGCCTCGAAACGGCACATTGCCTAGCACCAAGCCTTGGCATTTCGTTTACGTGAAACCCCGTACAAATTCTTCGGCCACTGCTCAACCGTAGATGATGCCGCAGTTTAGTGACGAAAACTTCTCCAAGTCGAAAATCAGCTAAGAACGAATAAAGTCCCATTATGCCTCTCTGCTGATTCATTGATAATTGCAATCCGAGGTCCATGTTATTGCTGCTTTGAAAGAAAAACAGTTTTTAAACGGGACAGTGACTGGCACCAAGCCATCGCATTTCGTTTAGGAAGATGGATGGAGAAAAAAGAAGGAAAAAAAAAGAAGGATAAATAAAGAAAGAGCGAGAAGGGGAGAAGGAGAAGGAAAGACGGAAAGAGAGAGAGAGGGAAAAAGAAAGAGAGAGAGAGAAGAGAAAGAACGAAGGAACGAACGAAGGGGAAAGAAACGAAAATAGAAGGGTTATTATAAAAGGTCGTTCAATTTCAACCATAAAGATGGCTGCACAGCAATATTGTTTCGATTGAAGATAAGGCATTAAACAATTTTGAATGCACAACAGAATTAGGAGTGTGGTTTCCCATGCGATCGTAAATGTTCCGCAACATCACCTTACTGGTTGCCATACCTTCAGGGTATGAAGGTCGCGTAGTATGAACTATAAGGTGAGAAATCACAACAAATGAGAATATAGAGGATAAAGAAGAATAGCCGACCATATGAGAGAAAGAGGAATGAAACGGAAGCCTGAGAGATATTAAGCAGCATTCACCTTTATAAATCGTTGTTTATTATTGACAAAATACAAAGAACAGCACGACGAACAGTAGATCTGTTGCTTCTCAGAAACGGCAACTTTAGTCATACTGACACGAAACAACGGACAAAACATGGGAATTGTTTGTTCAAGACACAGTTCCATTAAACATCTGAAAACAGTGGAAACAGCAACAGAACAAAAATGGCAAACACCTATACTGCACATTGGTCATAATTGTGTAATTACACACATGTAATTATGAGGTCGAAGAACATCATTCCCTTTCAATTTGGTCAATTTGGAAAAGGAAGATCAGAACCAGCACTGAAGCAAGGGGACTAGAACTATTCATTTGCTGTAGAACACACCGTATTTTATGTTCGCGCACGAGCTTAACGTCAGTGAATTCCGAATGAGTAGTTCTCACCCACTCGGTATAAGATCGAATCTACAACGGCGACCATTTCTCTTCGTTCAAAACGTGTTGACATTGAGTTTAAAACTATAACATGGCTTCGTCTTCACTTTTTATGTTCCTATGATTATAGGCTACCTAAACCAAGACTATTATTGTATTGCGCGGGCAAGCCTCGTGCACAGCATAACGAACGACCTGCGATCCTACATGGTGGAAAACTCTCAATCTAGCTATCAACACTCTACGGAACCAGAGACTCTAGGGAATCATAATCGCGAAATCAGCGAAACTCCGAGAGAATGGAGGTTGTGCTGGGGCCCGCAAAACCAGCGAAGACGGGCTGTTCAAGGATCCAACTGCATAACCAAAATGTGATTGAGATTGAGGAAATTGGTTTTCACAGTGCGACCTAAAGACATTGGAAGTAGGTCGCCCTGGAGCCACATTCTTATCCCTACAGGGATTAAATAAAGGATAAATCTCTCGGTGTTGGTCAATCCCTGAGGGATGAGCCATGCATTCCACTTCATTAAGTATCGTTGGAGGTGACTGAATGCATATCTGGCCTTTACAGTGACTCGCCGCTGCCTACCGATGTATCGAGCCAGTGCAGCTATCCTCCCAGACAAGTCTGGTACCAATTTGCCAAAACCGGAGGGATGGAAGGGTTGGTGGGCCATGAGCGAGGGGATCGATTCTACGTGTGTGTTGCAGGGCGCCTCCGACCACTGCGGTAAACGCGTCTTATCTTTTATCTTATTTCATTTTTATAAGATAAAACTCGTACCTGGGAAGAACTTGCTGTTGTCACATTCAGGCACTGGACGTGGTCTTGCGTTTAGCTGAATTCGGGTGATTTCAGGACGACGTGAAGATGCCAAGCAGAAGGTCGAGAGAGTAATGAGACAAAAAGTGCGCCTGAACAAATGTGCAAAATGCTGTGCTTATTAACTACTAGGGAGTAAAAAATTAGAACAAAAAAGGGAGAACAAAAGGATACTTAATGCAACCAAGCTTTACGAAACAACTTCGAAAGGAAAAAAATTTCCTTCTATTTTCCGCCCTTAAACTATCCCACTATTACTCCACCATAAAACTCCCTATCAAGTTGAACTGGTCTTTAGTGCAGGTGAGTTATGCTAAACTCCAACCAACCTCGCTAAGTTGCTGTAACGTAGGGAAAATCTGTGAGGAGCCTGCAGCCAAACGCTGCTACTGGCTGGAGACAGTTTCAACCTACGTCAGGACAGCATTACAACATCATATTTCAATGAACTCTAAAAAAAATAACGACAACTAACACTAAATAATTGGAAGAGCACTAAAATGTAGAATTCGATGATACCTCTGCCATGATCCTATCCGTCTCTGCAGCTTTCTTCGCAATTTCCGATGCTTCGTCCTGCCATTTCTCAAGCGCACTGATCACAGAACTATCCTCTACGATTTTATCTTTGCTTTCGTTTAACGCTTCCGACAATGCCTTTTCACGTTAACGAAGATGCACGGCAAATTCACGCGTGAGGAAGGAAACCCTCAAATAACAGCGATCAATGAAATATGATAAATTGGTAAAGAAAGCGAACCTGCATTATCAACAAGCCAGTTCGTTTCTTATCGATATCCGCCTTTCACTTCGAAGCACCTGCTTGAGATGATGGCTTGCAAGACTTGATGAAGTTGTCGCGAAGTTGACAAATGTTACGCGAGAGCAAACACCAGATGTAAACCCATCCTGAAAATCATGTTCTTAGCTGGATTTTATTACTGACCCTAAATTCTAGTGCCTCAAATATATGCTAGATGAGAGTTGACAGCTAATTTTATGGCAACACAAGCAATCCATATGTTGGTTGTAAATATGCTACCACTTCAAATGGAATGTGTACAACGTTCCGATGTTTCTCTGGTAATGCGGAGTGTTTGGAATGCCGATGACAAATCGATGTTTTGGTCTCCTATTGTAATAAGTACACGTCTACCAGTCCGCTTCACTTAAAAAGACCGTTAGTCTTATAAGCTCCAAAAAAGATTCAGGTGTAACATTAAAAAGGATTAAAAGAGGTTAATAGAATCAAATATGCACATACCTCCCTATTCAGAACTGGATTTAAGACAAGATCGAAGCTCTTCACATCTTGTACCAACAGAGAATTTCCGAATTGCAATGCGGAAGGTTCTTCCTAAAGCAAGACATGTTTCAACAACTCCTCCCATTTCCCCATAGAAAACATGCAAAATAGTAGACAATCTGAACCAATCATGACACTACCGATCGCGTATAGTACGAAAGTACTCTATTCCTGCCAAATCAGAGCGCATCTTGACTGCTACTCCTTGTAAGCACTCAATCCATCGGTGGAGAAAAACATCTCGGAGCTGGAAAAGAGTGGGCAACTTAATATGGTTCGAACTTGATTACAAACAAGCAGAAATACATCGAGAATGCACCTCTTGAAACATAAACACAAATATCATACATGTTGACCGAAGTAGGCCACATAGCCGAAGAATGCTCCAGAGAGGAGTGCGTCCCAGACTAAAGTGCCCATCAGTTGCGTAAATCCATCACATCCACCCGACCATCGGTCACGCTCGGAACAAAGCGATGACAGAAGCTCTGTAGTACGACAAACCTCAACGAATAACACTACAAAGCTACACATGTACCCAGTCAACCTTTTTGTGAATAGCTGAAAAGAACAAACTGCGGCGAAAAGAACGGCACTTTGCCTTCTCCTGGAGGGTAGCCATGTCCATTTTAACTCTCTAAGGCTGTATAATTAGTTGTGCATATCCTTTTTTTGTATGCAGCAATAGACTGTTCTAGTTGTGCAATACGTGCTTTCATTTCGTTCCCTTCGGTGATTTTTTCTCTGCATCAGATTCTAATTGCTTCAATTCCTTGCAAAGTTCCTCCTAGGAAATCGCGATATTAAGAGATTAAATCTGAGGTAAAAGTACAAACAACACAACTCCTGTTAAAGATTAGCACATTGGGGACGATATCTACGTTTATATGGCGGCAGTGAAGTTCGCTACAAGCTGAGGCTAACACACGAGTCATGGCAGAAAAATGTTCCGACACAGATAACTTATGAGTGTGCTGGCACCAAAGGCTAAGAATGGATGGAATTCCTTCTTACTTTATGCAACATGCCAGAGTACAGCAGGTGGGCTTTCTCCCATTTGACCATTGGACCGCATGCTTGTGAACCACGATTGACCTAAACATAAGATGATCCTTATAACACAACAGCAGAGGTAGAACTATAAACTGTACCTTGTCGAAGTCTCAATCGGCATTGCTCACATATTTGTCTATTTGTTTCAAGATATCACTTTTAATACTACCGGTGTCAAATTCAGCGCATAAAATCCTCCCTCACCATAACTCAGCAAATTGACTGTGCATAAAGCACATCAGAAATCAAGCTTTTTGAAGAGACCTCTAGTTCTAACATTTTAATTCCTTCAAGTTTTAAACTGTAGAACTCTTCTTTGGGAACACGCATACGCTTTCTTCGCAGAAAAAATAAACTGAAGGAAAGCCCTTGTATTGTAAATAGTGATTAAGCAATAAGATAAAGATAATGGAACATTCTAGAAACTACCTACCTTGCAGTCAGTGCCGACATTCTCCCCCCAGTAAAATACAGAGGCTTAGCAGTGGTAATTTCACCATCACAAGTGGGCTCGCCACTGATCATACTTCTACAAGCTGATTTTTTCCTATATATTTCATAGTTTGTTAAGGTTCTTCGACAGCAGGCTCGACCTCGAAATATGCTACTTACAAATAACTATAGCTTCAACCACAAAGATGCTGAAATATGAGCAAAACTCAAAGCCTCAGGTGCGCCCCGAACTCGCCGTTACCCTATTCGGGAACGCATGTTTTAGCCACTGCACCACCTTGGCCTTTACTTTGCCTTTCTCTCAGACAGTTATTTTTTACCCTAAAGGTGCTATCAGCAATAACCCAAAAACGGGAATGACCTAGGTGGCGAAATCGGCGTTGAATCCCATTAAGCCAAAACTGCAGTCAAAGCCGCAATGTTCCAACCTTTACTCATTTCTTGTTCCACTTTTTCTTACTCCTTAAAAAGTTAAGCCATATCTCTAAAATTTAATTAAGCAAGTAATACACCTACCTGGATGAGGTCCTTCTGCACTCCAGTTTTCTCGGCTTCGATTTGGGTTAATTGTTCTGCTAGCTCCTTTTGAAGCTGCTCGATACGGCCTTTCTCATGTTCCGCCTAGAATTAACCAATGCCTCAAAAACAAGAGAATTCTTGCAAAAAAAATGCGATAAGAAGACCATGGGGAAATAAATAAACAGCAACGCAAAAGTCTGAATGCTGTACGTGCTGTACCTTTGGCTGGTCCGCTAACATTTCTTTCAATTTTAAATTAGCGGCCGTTCTCTTCTCCTCCGATTCAAGACACGTCAGTGTAAGACCTTTTTGCAGCTTCTTCACTTATTCTTCAGTTTCACGTATCTCGTTGAGACCAATACTTAAGTGGATCTGGAATGCTGTTGTTAAATTAAGATGTCTTCATACAAATTAGTTCTCTAAACGGTTTCTAAACCTTCTCCTTTTCTAGCTCATGTCGTTTTTCGTAAGACAGGTTCGTAAAATGCCTGACCAAGTCAAGAAAGTGACGAGGCGCCACCACCATAACTTTGTATGTCCACGCTTTTGCCCCTGGAAGTCAAACGCATCCAAACCTTGGGGAATAAGTACTGAAATCTAAGCAAGTGCTTGCCCACAGTGAACAGGGGTATCGATTCGACTTTGCAGAAGTGCTTAATCCGACAAGAGAACCAGTAGGAAATTAAACGCATTTGAGACTATGCATTCGGCGGCGATTGCTTTAATGCAGAGATTTTGTGGAACCTCACCTGCTCGTTAAGCTTTTTGGACGGATTTACGAACGTCCACAAGTGTATTAATAACAGCACAAGGATAAGTCAGTGGGCTAGGTATGAGATTCACGCACTTTCGGCAGTGCAAAACGTGGCTCGAAATCGCTACGATCCATATCGATAGTCATCGTAAGCTCAGATGTAACCTTAAGAAGACCAATTAGACTCTTTGTGGACTTCGCATTCTACTTGAATTCCGATTTTCCTTTCTTATTTCGCAGGATATTCCACCGCTTTGAAAATATGAGCAAAAAAATTTGAAAACTTCACAATCCCATAGCGGTTGCTAGGAAGCCCACATGCTATACCTGGTAGGGCGCAGTATCGGCGGCCTTGTCGCCAAACCAGTCCAGCACACAACAAATAAAGAGAGCCGCTTTGGTCGAAGCGCGTTCGTGAAAACCGCTATCAGACGGGTTTATTGCAAACAACACGTGTAGATTTCTCACTACCTAAGATACTGCATTGATCACTGGGTCGCCTAATTTAATGAACATTAAGATATGGCCCAGTAAAGTACAGTGAAATTACATGCAAAGTGAACCATTTGTATAGCTCATCATGACTGCTCAGCATCGATCCTTGACGCTGGGCACCTTCTTTGATGGGCGTCATAGGAGTCGTAAGTTAATCATCCTCAAACAAACCAGACACCTAAAGGAGAAAAAAACACTTATTTAACTACTACAAAGGAAGGAAGGGGAAGGACAAATATGGACAGAAAACTAACAACACTGTTTTTACAATGTACTAATTTAACCGCCGACACGGAGTAGACCATAACAACTTCTTGGAATGGGAAAAGCGTTCCGAAGTGATAAAAGAAGAGAAAAGATCACTTCTCCATAAGCCAAAAGCATGTTTAGCCTTTCAAGAAATCCAGTATCGAACATGTTTGAATCATCCATGATGAAGTACATTTTCTCTTTCCGGCAACCAGCACGATGTAACCCTGAAAGCATGTCCTCGTCGAAATCCGCAGCGGTTAATTCGAGACGAACTTTGAGTTATAACAGCTCCACACTCATTTACATATTTTGCTATAAAAGCCTTCGGAAAGGTAAAAGCAAAAAAAGGAGACACCTGAAATACATTCCATCCAGCTAGCCATACTACGAATCCAGAAAGCGTTGTCTTTCCAGCTCCAGCTGTACCAACAAGCAAAAGATATCCTTCGTGTTGACGATATATTCTGCCTATACGCAGCACATGGTCAAGCATTTGGTCGAATAGAACCAACCGTACGTCAAGTTCGTCTTCATAGAAACCCTGAATTAACAAAGGTAAAAACTACTCTTACTGATTTCCCCCAAAAAAGCTATACAACTCAGGAAGGATGGAAACACTTTAAGCCTTGCTGATAGATAAGACATGAATGTCACAATGGTCGGTGCAGAGTGTCTTTCACATTGCAGAAACATCCAAAATGCCTAAATGTGATAGTGTGAAAAAACCTTGTAAAACCGGTAGAATCGAGGCCATGTTGTTAATAAATGAGGTATTCAGAAAGAAGATAAACGTATAACTTAAACCGATTTATTTAGTTAGAAGGTGGAAATAACTGAATAGATGGATCTTAGTCGAAAGTTTCAAGGGGAGTGTAGAGCATTGTTCATGAATACGTATAGAAAATCCACGCACAAGTGGATGTCTACCACTGAGTTTTGGCATGTGTTAAGAGAATTTTCGCAAACGAGAAAAAAAGACAAAACCAAACCGTAATAATATACGAAAAGGATAAATAAACCTACTTTTCAGCAGTCGAATAGACAAGATCATCTGTCCAATCAGGTTCGGCATTCGTAACCGGTCAATCTTGGAATAACCGCATGGCTTCACGAGCCCATAGACAGACGACAAACTGTTCAGCAGTGATTCCACCGATGGGAGCAAACGGTCGCATATTCCACGAACCGAAGGTGTTAATCCACGAGATGGATGTACGTAGTGGGGCTGGTAATTACCGCACATCAGAAGTTTTGTGAGTACTTGACTGGCCAGACAAACGTTGACCATAGCATTAGTGAGTGGATCAGCAAGTCCATGAACTGCTAACATTGTTTTAAGCATAGCTCTAAAAAAAGAACAGAAGTCATGAAATTCGATATTGATGCAACTAAATTACGTAATCCCAAAACATAAAAACGAAACAGGATGTTGTATTGCAAGAGATTTTGAAAGATCTCAAGGCGGAATGTCAACATCCACCTGTTGAAATAGCCCGTAAATCTGTACAAGCTCCGTCTGTCTCGGATAGTCCACGTGAACGACTGGAACACGACGTAGAAAACGCAGTGTCATGTAGAATGACGACCAGGGTCAAGAGGACTGCAGACACCTACAGGTTCAATTCGTTCTAGTGTCACCCATAAATGATCGGAATGGTGGAAAAAGCCATTCTACAACATACGTGCAATAGCTATATTTGCAGGAGCGGGCAAGTTCATTCCATCATAGAAAATGACCAACCATCGACTAACTTGAACTGGAGCCAACATAACACCATTTGGCATACGTCGATATTCAAAATGGTGAGCAAACGTTTAGACCAAAAGTTAAAGGTATTGTCGATGACGAGAAATTTGCATTCATCACATCCATATGTTGCTGGGAACACATTGCGGCAATTAATGTCATCATCGACGAAAATGACATAAAAAAGCTAAACCTGTTGACGTTGACCAATCCCTGAAAGACTCGCCATGCATTCGACTCCAATAAGCATCGTTGGAGGTGATTGAATGCATATCAAGCCTTTACAATGACTCCCGGTGGCCTACGATGTATTGAGCCAGTGTTGCTATCCTCACAGACAAGTTTGGTACCAATTTGCAGATCCCCGGAAGGATGGGCTTGGTGAACCATGGCACTGGAATCGACCCCATGTGTATTGTTGGACGTCTCCGACCACTGCGCAACGGAAAAATGACCTACGATATTTAATTTATAAGGATAAAAAAAAGTCCAATCAAAAATCACTTGCACCTACCCAGAACCTGGTGGCCCACACAAAACAAGAGGTTTATGCTCCGATAACCAAGTGGACAGCAAAATTTCATAGCGAACAGTATCGATCGACGGCAGAACGAGGTCAACTGTGGCGACACAATGAGTCGTAAAGCAGAATCATTTCAGCAAGACACATTTTAACTTCCAGGTGAAATGGATAAGGATAGCGTGAAACATACATTTCGATATCCTTAACTGGCGTGCGGCTCAACGACGGTTTCCCATGCACCAGCTAGTTGTACTTCGAAGTCCATCAATGGAGTCTGAACGAGTAAAATGCTCTTTCTCTACAACACATCTAAGTTCGTTCGTTACAAAAGTGTCTGCACCGCCATCGATTACAATTAGGGTTAGAAAACGATGATCCCGCTAACATCAAACCATTCCATGGGAATTTGAAAAAATAACTACACTTTGGGCGGTATATGTTACAACTCGTCAACCAAACAAGGGCATAAGTCAAAGTATGAGTGGAAGAATATGCATGTTCATCTACCTGTTGGTTTGAAGGTAATGAAAAGAATAATGAACTACGAATGAAATTTCTCAAACTTCAGCGGCATTTCCATTTACTGTCAGAGCTGAATGGGCGCGTGAGGCGCAGTGGCTGGAGGCGCTGTGCATTGCACACGGGTTCGATTCCCGGGGCCCTGCCTCAGCAAGAATTTTATCCCTCCGGGGTCGACAAATTGGGAGCAGACTTGTTTGGGAGGATAGCACCACTGGCTCGATACATCGCTAGGCCACTGCGGATCATTGTAAAGGCCAGATATGCATTCAATCACCTCCAAACGATGCTTAGTGAAGTCGAATGCGTGGCCCATCCCTAACGGACTGATCAACGCCAAGAGCTTTATCCTTTTTTATTATTAAAGGACCACAACTACAAAAAAAACTACTCACTCTATCATTTCATTGGGCGTGTAATGCAACGAAGGGAAAACATCGGACAGTAATGAAAAGAGCAGTGCGATATACTCGCTTACAAGTCTGGGGACCAGGGTGTCACAGAAGAAATGAATGAGCATCTAAAAAAACCACTTGTAGAATATATGAAGTGACATGTTGTTCAGAGTACAACCAATTTTTAACACTGAAGTCAGAAAAATTTCCCTTGCATACTATTAAATCGGCACCAGAGGGGAAGACCTACCCACTGCATAGTTGTACCCACCAAGGCAGCATCTCCAACTTTGGCAAACTTTTCGCGTTTAACATTTTCCGCTGATACTAGAAGGTATTTCAAGACCCGGGGACGGAAACCGTGGTGGCACCGAGCCAAGATTTGCTCTTTGCAGAGGCTGTAAAATAAACAGCAGTGTAAATATTTTACTTTTTTATTTTCTACCTACACAGTTTTCAATACAGGGTACTAAGCGAAATATAAACACAATGTTGCTGAGATATTTGCAAAACTCTGGACCACAGGTGTCTAAAGTGGGGGGAACGAATGAGCTATTGTCCTTTCCGGGGAGTAACGCGTTCACCACCACATCATGCTGGCCCATCGTTTCGCCTGTATCTCAGCTAGTTCTATCGATCTTTTTGCCATCAGCAATCACCCGTCAACGGCATTGATCTGAGGAGCTCCATCGGCATTGAACCCAGTTAAGCTGAGGTTGTAGTTCAAATCACAATGTTTTACTTTTCATTTTCTGCCTACTACAATTTTCAATAGCGCGTTCGTTCCCCACCTTAGACACCTGTGGTCCAGAGTTTTGCAATTATCTCATAAACATTGTGGTGTAAATATTTACGATATCCGCGATAGTGAGGAATAAGAAAAACACGTAGACTACATCATGTCATTTGGTAAAAGTTCTAAATTGTTGCTTAATATGAACTTGAACAAAATGAAGAAAGACAACTCTGCAGGTAAAAAGCTTTGACGAAAGAACTGGCTCAATTAGAATCGACTTTTTGAGCACATATTCTACTAGGTTGGTCGAGCACTAGTGAACATCCTGAATCTCCAAAGGAAATAAAAAGTTTTATGGATTTGCGCTTGAATCATATACAACCTTAGGAGAATTGGTACCGTTGTTTCTTATTACGTCTAATTTAATTTCGGTTTACGAACAGTCCTCATCCTCGGCATCTAGAACACCAAAACAATCTCTCACCAACATGCCGTAAATAGAACGAGGAGACCCTTGGCCTTCGTGGAAAAAATTGTCCCGCCAATTATCAAAAATTTGTCCGATATCCATGTGTTTGCGTCACTTTCATTACTTCGGCTGGACACCTTTATTCGTCTTCTACATTAAAAGGAAATTAGTCCATTAACTCTCTCTCACAAGCCATTCCAGCTCATGGGAGTGTATTATTCCCAAGTTGTGACCTGGTATGTAAATAAGTTTTCAGCCATATATTTGTTGTTGGACAGCTCCAACATCAAAGTAGTAAAGGTCAGTCAAGCAGAGAGTACAGGATCAGATAAGAATTGGAGATGGAAATGGTGGTATAAAACGTAATACTGAGCTTTTGTTACCAACAGGCAGAAAGTACAGGATCAGGTAGGTGTTTTTCTGGAAATTTATTCTTTTGAGGAGGGTGAAAATCGCCCCGAAACAATGGAACAGTCCTATGGTACCGACAACTACGAAGATCGATCAAATGATTCCATACCAGATCCGACCAGAGCCTCTTCTATCCAAGATTCAATGACGTCACAAGAACGCAAAAAAATTCCTCATCTAAAGAAATCGCGAATGACTAGAACATTCTGAATGGGCTCCTTTGCCTAGACGAGCGATCGGATCATGAAACACTCTCTCAACTGCACGAATTTGTTCGTCGAAGGCCACGAAAACTACACAAGTCGGCTGATGAATCAAATGCACATTGCATCATATTGCATCTCCATTACCTAAGAAGTGATGAAGCCTTAATGAATAATAATGGAATTCGACCCAATGTATGCCGCGGCATGGAATTAAACCGTTCGTGCGCCCATAGAATCATATGTGATTCATTTCCTCTCTTTGCTGTTGTTCCCATATATTTTCCGTATTAAATCGATATCTTATCAAATTCGGATTTTAGTACTATGCACCATTCGAGAAAATTTCAAGCTGTACCTGACAATTTTGCCAAAAAAATTGTTTCTTACATTAGCTTGTTTTGGGGGAAAAACTTCTGCTTTGCGAAGTAGCAAACGCAGAGGATGCTACTGGTACACTCGACGCCACCAAAATTATTCCATGCAAAATGGGCTACGCGTTTTTTGTATCATTTGAACTTTCCAAGCTCTGAAGAAGGCTAAACCCGTCGAAACGCCAACACAAATACCGAATGAACATTATATGAACAACGTCGGGTTCATTCGTCAAAAACACTAAGTTCTTGATCGATATCGAGGATAATGGAAAGTCGGCCTTGGGAATTACTCCTCAGTTTAACGCACAAATGCCAAACTATGTTCTGCATTTGTTGTGAAAGTAACTAGCAAAGGCTGACAGTAGCGGGGGTTAATCGGTGGGTCAGTTTTTTCTTTTTTCATCAGACATAGGAGTTTGGCGCACATTGAAAAAACAATAGTGGATGAGTGGAAGAATAAGCGCACGTGGAAAAATCAAATTACAAACAGAATTAAACAAAAGGAATAACTAAAAACGTGGCATTATTTATTAGCGGAGATACAGTGGAATGGTGCGTGGTGGATGATTAGGCGCACTTCGACGCACATCGTAATCTCCATGACACCCTTCGAGACTCTCAAATCCTTGCTGAAGACACATCACACCACATGCTGCTCTACGAAGTTTCTGCTGCGATAAAGAGCATGGACGGAGGAACAAATGCAGGACGAACTAACACCAGTGTCAATTTCTTCCGAAGCAAAGCCACGAGCAAAACGAATCTTCCAGAAGTCACATGACAATATGCCTATGGAAGGAAAGCACCACGTGCGCAGCCACATTGCTCAAGAAGGGCTCTATGCGAATACCATTGTCCAGTGTGTTTTTAAAAGCTCTTTACGAAGACTTTCTTCTTGGCTATGACATTCCTCGATGAATCCTACACGAGTACCAGGATTTCAGCAGAAATTTTTGTTCCATAGATCACCTTCCTTCTACAGCCAGGCTCACAGAGGTCTGTTGACAATCATTTCCCTCTTGAACTAAAATACCTCAAATAAGGGAATGGAAATAACTCTGGGACTTATAGGACCAGTAAAAGCAGCACATGAAAATACCATATAACTTGTTCACAAAAATGTGTCCATCTTAATGGCTTTTATTTAGTTCGACCCATTCAGCCCGGTTTCTCTTGGCTGGCTCAAACGAATGCGAGCAATTTTCCGTCGTCAATGGACTTCCTGCTTTTTTGACAGTAAAAATCTTTTCTCAGCAAATAGAAGACTTAACGGGAATATAACAGGTTTGTAGGAGAGACTTTGCTACGCTGTTCAGTGAGTATGAGTGATACCTACCTTGCTATTTACTGTGTGTTACTGTGGTCCATATTGCAAAAGCGCTGTTGTAGGCACTTCTATGTGTTTTGCACTTCATCTTGAGTTCATCCCGCCTTTTTTTCATATCAGCACATTCCATACAATGACCACAGTGATTGACCCGTTAGTATACCCAGCCCACACGTTCAGAGCCCAGCAAGCTATACGTGGGTATCAAAATGCTAAACACAGTTAAAAAAAAACAGGCTTCATTCCCCTCAACCCGAAAGAGCCCCCAATTTTGCAACGTTGGGTAGGACGAGTACGGAGAGGTTGGTAAAACCTCAGGGCCAATGAAAGCTGCCTAGATTACAAAGAACTATGGTGACGATCTGTACCTACAATGCACGTACGCTTGTATCTGAGTCCTCGATGTAAGACTTGCTCATGCAAGCAAGAAGGGTAGATACGATGTCATCGGTCTGGCCGAGACGAGACGACGCCACCCATTCAACGCCGCCTATGAAACCGGAGAAGAACTTTTCCTCGGAACATGCGACAGTAGAGGAGTCGGCGGCGTCGGCGTTCTCGTCAACACGAGTTTGTCCATGAACATCGATTCATTCGAACAACTTAAAACCCGAGTTGGACGTTTACGATTAAAAACATGTGGCTCAATACCGGCTCTGACAATCTTCGTCGTTTACGTGCCAACATCAAACTGTGACGAAGAAGAAGTCGAAGCGTTCTATATGGACTTAAAGAAATTCTACAGAGAGACCATAGATTCTTCAACGTCATCATTGGAGATTTCAACGCCAAGAATGGGCCAAGAAGAACGTCTGAAGAACGTCACATTGGGGTCCATGGATTAGAATGGAACGAAGGGTGAGCGGCTATCTGAGTTTATCATGGCGACCAAGACCATCCATGGTAACTCGCAATTCCAGAAGCCACACCCTCAACGCTGGACGTGGGAGTCTCCTAATGAAGAATACCATAACGAAATAGACCACATCGTAGTAAATAGAAGGTTTTGCCTAACCGATGTCGCTGTTGTCCCAAAATTCTACACGGGATCAGACCACCGTCTCCTTCGTGCAAGGTTCTATTTCTCACGGAAAGGTGAAAGAGCCGTTAAATTAAAAACCCAAGTCTCAGAACCACCGTAAACCGCGACTTATTCAATTCATTAGATGGCTGTTGCTTGCATGCTTTCGAAAACGATTTAGTACGACGGACCACATCCACACGATAACAAGGCTCATTGAAGCATCGCGTGAGTACAAAAGACCGCTCGCTCTGTCTCACTTTCATCGATTTACAGAAGGTCTTCGATTCAATTGAGATAGAAGCAGTCATGGAAGCCCTTGATAGTCAAGGAGTCCCTACTCAGTAAATAAAGATTCTTCGTGTGCTGTACAAAAATTTCACAACCAAGATATCGCCATTCTACAATGTGATTAACATTGATGTCAAAAGAAGAGTTAGGCAAGGCGATACCATCTTGCCAAAACTATTTACCGCCACCCACCCTTCAGAACGTCATGCGAACATTGGAATTGAATAATATGGGAGTGAAAATCGATGGTTGGCAGTTACATTGTCTTCGCTTTGCTGATGACATCGTCCTTACAATACCAAACATTAGCCAATTTGAACGTATGCTTGCCGACTTTGATAAAGCCTGTAGTAGGATTAGTCTTCGACTAAATCTCACAAAAACGATGTCCATGAGGAACGGATTGGTTTCGTATGCCCCATTCACGCTCAACCGAACGAATATCTCCGAATGCTCCAGTTATGTCTCGGCAAATCAATATGATGAACGACTTAGCTCCACAGCTGAGCAGAAGGAAACGAGCGGCTTGAGGAGCTTTCAAGAGCGTTGAGGATGTAGTGAAGAGAGCAAGGAACACCCGACTCCGTGCCCACCTTTTCGGCTCAACAGTACTTCCTGCCCCTAACGTATGCATCAGAAACCTGGTCGCTGCGCAAGTGGGATGATAGATCACTCAGCGTTATCGAATGCGCTGTCGAAAGGACGATGCTAGGGATGCTAGAAGTATCCCGTTTCACACAAATAAGGGATGGGATCCGAAGCTCAGACGTGCGTCAACGACCAAAAATCGAAGATGCCGTTTTGTACGCCCAACAGCCGAAGATAAGGTGGACCGGACACGTAATGCGCATGAACGACAACCGATGGGCAAGAGCCGATAGTGACTAGATGCTTCGGGATGTCACACGCACTGTAGGAAGACCAACGACCTGATGGTCAGAGAGCCTAGAAGAGGGGATATGATGCTCGACGAGTCCCCAGAGTGAGCAGAATCCATTGGGGCTACTTTACACGAGTCAGGCCGCTCGAGTCACTCGACTTTCAACGGGACTACAGGTAATGCAGGGTGACCCTTCCCATTTGATCTGCTATCGATTAGCTATTGAATAAATATGCAAATTGCGGTAAAACCACTTTGGAACTTACCAAACTGAACACGAAGACTATAGTTTTCACGTGGAGGGAATGGTACAATGAACTTAACGACGAGCTAAAAGTTTCTTAGTTTCATGAAATCGAATAGCAACCACCGAGACATTTCAGAAGATTCGACATGGAGGAAAACCTACGTAAAACACTCATAGATTATGTCCTTTATAGAAAAACCTAATAAAAAACAGCTGCTCAAACCTTGAATGTAGAGAGTCTGCAATGTCGTTAAGCGGCAGCGATCTGTCAGTGGCGTACCAACAAGCCGCTCTTGTACCCCATGATATCCAAATCCTTAAAAGAATTGAGTGATCGCATTCTTCACATTACAGCAACGTGTTACATCGAGGTAATACACACATTTTTTTCCTGCAATTTGCTTTCTTCTAAACATCAACATATTTATACAGGGACGCGTGTAGCGTATTGCTCCCAGACCACCTGCAATATGCACGAGATCGATCCCCGGGTTCCAGGCTCAACCAAGCCTTCCGCCTATCTGGGGTCGGCAAATTAGTACCAAACCTGTATGGGAGGATAGCAGCATTGGTCGATACATCGGTAGGCCACCGCGAGTCATTGTAAAGGCCAGATTACCTCCAGCGATGCTCAATGAAGCCGAATGAATGGCGCATCCCCAGGGGGCTGACCAAAGCCGAAAGCTTCATCATTTATTTATATATATATATATATATATATATATATATATACAAGTATATCCACACATGTGTATGTATGTACATATATATATATATATGTATATATATATGAAAAGGTATACTTTTGCAAGGAGATACGTGAGAAAGTGTAGAAAAAAACACATCTGTTTAGGGATCGAAATAAATCCGCATGCATTGCAACCAGCTGAAATCCGATAAACTCCTGACGTTATGATTCATCAATTTTAGGCAACTGTTGCGCTTATGGGCAAATCCCATTCTCTCATAAAAGCATACCACTTCTTAACTGTATGAATTACTTTTGACAGAGAACACTGATGACCAATGTTTCTACTTTTTCCGTCTAATCAGTCGAAGGTCGATCTTTCAGCACTGAATAAGCAAGTCGGGAGTGTGTTGCTAACACTACGTGTTCTACTGTATCGACACTCTTACCATCGACCAGCAAGACATCCATCTGGCTGCTCCACCAAACCTCACCAGTCAATGCTATGATTTGAGAACGGGATATTCTAGTAGAATTTTTGGCAATGATGGGAAAGCTACAGAAAACTTATCGGATATTTATCCAACCATTCCATGTATTCCTCAAGTTTTACAGTGCCAATATATTGAGATGTTTAACTTTGATTTTGCGAAATTTGATGGGAAGAAGACCAAAAATCTAGAAAAGTACGAAGATAAATTTGAAACTTGTAGATTACTTGGGATATTTCTACTTCACGATGGTGTGTTTCATTTCAGCGTCCAATGCTTTAAGCTAATCATTCATGCGAACATATATGATGTGGAAAGACTGGACAAGTTCTACTCGTTCACCTTCCCGGCTTTGGAAAGCGATAATCTACAAGAGAAAAAAACTACTATATCCTTCACCAACTACTGTCATGCTACACTGACAACGCGGCATTCGTCTAGAACCTCTACAGTAGTCACTCCAGCAAACATTTTCTTCAGACTCCTTTGCGAGGGAGAATGCCTTTGCTATTACCCATGATTTGCAATAAATCTTCGTCTTGCATGAAGTAAAAATCTGAACAAAAACGACAAAAACCCTTTTAGAGAAATCCAAAAAATGACATGGTTTGATAAACTCACCGCGGCAAAGACGACCTCCCTCGTCTCCAGTTGTTCACCAAGAGCTTTCTGAAATTTGGGTAACACAACTGCTATTCTATCAAGTAGATGTTGAGTTCTTTGTATTCCGACTATATCAAGATTATGTGGCGACCGTGCGTCTTCCTTCATCAATGCAAAAAACACCGTGGAAATGCTATACTTTTTTACAAACTCAAAGAATACAAGCAACAGGGGCACAGATCAGTGGTTGTCCGTGCCACAAACTGGATCATAAACATTAGTTCACAATATGACCAACGCCAATTTGACTTATGACTTGAAATCCTACTGGTACATACTACGAAGGTGAATACATAAATGGCTCTTGCGTATGTGAAAATCAGCTTATTTGTTATTTAAAGGATACCAGGAGAACCGTGCACTTTCAATGGGAAGTAAAGTAACAATGCCGCTGATCGAGGAAGGAGACCCTCGAAATAAACCCAACGGTGTTAAATACTAAGTCGGATTCTAAACACTGCATTTATTCGATTCAACTTCCCCCTCCCACGACAGCGCTTCCCGAAAAGTCTTTCTTTTTTTTGTTCAACTAAAAACAATCGAAGTACTGGCATCGAAGAAACCTCTCAAATTACTTGCAGTACGGTGAAAGTTTCGTTGCAGTCGGCGAGTTCCAGTAATCGTTTCATTTCGTTAATAGTTCATCCCGTCCTTTGATCAGTCACTGCCATGTTCTGATAGTTTACCAACTCAACATCATAGGTGTGCCAAAAGTCTCTCACCAGAAATAATTTCGGAAACACTGTAGTTCAAGGTCTAAAAAGGTGCTGAGCCCGAAAAACACTTTAAATATAAATAACAGAGTCCCTCCTAAATGGACAACACACCTTTTTCAGAAACTCCTCGTGGGCAAGCTCACCCTGTGCAACAAGAAGAATCTGCTTGATAACGTGTTCGTAACGTTGAAGATCGACGTCTCAGGCCTCGTGTCAAGGATTTAAAGAATTTGATCTAAAGAGCCAAAATTTCTCAAATTGAGCATACCTTGAGCATTTTAAGACAGATGCGTCCCAACTGTTTACCGTCTCATCATGGCTGCAAGGTGTTCCTAGGTGTCGGATTGCGATGCACAGCAAGGCGTTTAATCCCCCCAACAGGGTCTCCCAAGCTAAAAATGATTTCTATCGGGAATCTCAGCTAAGAGTAAACAAATATCAGGATCCACAACCATCCTGGTATCAAACTAGTCGTATGGTGGCAAATCTCCCTCTGATCAACAAAGGCGGCGACTGCCAGTGGTGGTGACGGTCTGTGGGCAGACTTTGGCTGGGCTGACCGTGGGACTTCAGGAAACCACATGTGGTAAACGAGGGAAAACTCCGAAAAAAAATGGAAATTATGCTGGGACCCATGCAACCAGTGAAGGAGTGTCATCCAACCATTCATGTAAGTGAGTACAGAATACGAGCCTGTCCTAGAGTGAGCCCAGAAAGATTCCAATTCGTTCATAATTCCTTCATCATTTGACGCCAACGACGTTCCTTAAGTGAGTCTGATTTCCATTCATCACTAGCATATTCATCTAAAAAATTCAAAAAAACGCTGAACGACAAGTAAGCGAAACACTACTTTGAGCTACCTTTGAGTAGTTTACATCATTTGCTTCGCATATTCAGAACTTCTGTAGCTCCTACCTTTAACGGGTGCCTCAGCGGACTCATAATATCATCGAGTGACTGTTGAGATCGCCGCGGTTGCGCCGACAACCAAGTCTTTTCACTAAATAGATGTGAACCTTTTTTGTGAATGAGGAAGAAACATCCATGACATTACTAAAAAGATGACAAGAACACAAAAAACAGAAAGACGAAAGAAAGAATCAGAAGTCACCTCCATTTATCAGCTAATCAGTTGAAGTGTGCCAGAGCTTGCCGTACGCCATTTGAATCAGCCAGCTCACCTGCAGCGACAGCAAGCCTGTAGGCATCTATTGCACCCACATCGTTTCGCGGGATAAAAAATTCGCCACACTTTCGCCTCTAGTGGTGTGTCGCAGAAGTGATTGCATACGACGGTGTACACATCTGTCCGGTATAATGAGTTGCGGTGGCCTACCTATGTATCCAGTTACCGTTTTTCTCCTCCTAAACAAGCTTGCGGCCAATCGATCGACCTCCAAGGCAGGGGCGTAGAAATGTTGTGTAGTTAATGAAGAGAACATTGCTACTTTCTCTCGCTTCCAGAGCACAGGAAATGTTGGAGTTAGTGATGAGAACATTGGTACCTGAACCTCTTCAACCATTCATTATATTAACCCAATAAAAATTATGTAACGTGGAACAGTCAAAAAGGCATTGAAAATGAAAGCAACAACTATGAGATGGTTCTCGATTTGCTTAGAACTCGTTATTCAAGTAACTTTTGATCGAGCTACACCGTCTTAAGATGCATTGGCTAAAGACGTCATTCGATAGACCTATTTACCACGTTCAATATAGTCAATTCTAAAAGATCACCGAAATTCACTACACACATCTCCCAGATGGGCAATAATGAACACTAACTAACATGATCATTTTTTATCATTACGAGACGTATGATAGTTGAAATAAGCTAAAAGGGTAAATCTCTCGGCGTTGATCAATCCTTGAAGGATGCGCCATGCATTCGACCTCATTGAGCACCGCTATATGTGTGAATGCATATCTGGCCTCATAATGACTCGCGTTAGCCTACCGATGCAACGAGCCAGTGCTGTTATCCTCCTAGACAAGTCTTGTAGCAATTTGGCTATCCGGGAGGCATAGAAGACTTGGTGAGCTTGGGCCACAGGATCGAAGCCATGTATATTGCAGGTCGGCACTAAACACTATGCCACAGCTTCAGCTTGCCTTATTCGTATACCACGCTTCACATGGTGTCTCTCCATGAACGCCATACTTTTCTAATAAATCCTTTTTTCGTCTGTTTGTTTTATATATTGGGAAAAAAGCATCTTTATTTCTTCTATATCTTGGACCCTAAGGTGTAATACCTCTCAACGGTTTACCGCCTCATCGTGAGTGGGAGATGTTCCTCGGTGTTGCGAAGCGATGTACAGCGGTGGAATCATCCTCTGAAAGGGTCTCCTAAGCACAAAAAGAAGTCCAGAGTTTCCATCAGGAAACTCAGCTGATTAATGCCAGGATCTAACACCGTCGTGATATCAGACTAGTCACATGGTAGCAAATCTCCATCTGGTCCACAACGGCAGCGACTGGCTTTGGTGGCGCCGACCTGAAGCAGAACTTGGCCTGGCTGACCTCGGGGCTGCAGCGAACCACAGCGGCTAAACCAGCTAAACTCCGAAAACATGGAAATTTTGCTGGGGGCCCGCACAACTAATGAGGGCGTGCCTTCCAACTATCCAAGTAAGTAGTAACAGCACCATTTTGCTCAATCCAAACATAAAAATCAGCGCTTTTGCTAGAGTAAAGAGTAGGGGAGTTGTTTAGTGGGATTTTTGCTTTTGGAAATTTTTTATTATTTTATCACTAAACATTCGCCCATTTCCCCTTTGTTAGGTCTTCCCAGAAACTAATGAGGGATTTCAATCTAAATTTTTGAAGTCCCATGACCTCAGAATAAACTTCATTAACCGATATAAAACCGTTAAAACTACACATTTTTGCCAACGAGAGATGGTTTTACTTATTCGGACTTTTCGAAACTCTGATGTCTTGAGGGCAGTGAAGCCGATAGAGGTTCGTAGCTCAACTCCCTTAAATTTCGTAGCATCAATCGCACGACCGGTCGACGCGCGTTATTGTGGAAAGTGTCGGTCAACAACTCCCTTAAATTTCGTAGCATCAATCGCACGACCGGTCGACGCGCGTTATTGTGGAAAGTGTCGGTCAACTACTGTTGACCAATGAGGTGCAGAGTCGACGAATTTTTCATAGATTTCGACCTATTCGACATATTTACCTGCTGTCACCCTTACAATAGGATTAATGAAGCCGTGATGGATTAAATGAGCAACAAACCACCAAACGGAGAGCATGCTTTTTATTACGCTAATTAAGGCTATGGAAACTGCCAAGAAGCGTCTTCACGGTCCAATCACTGAGTCGATCGTCGCTGCTTTTCGTGGAGGATCTGTTTCTCGTCTGCGCCACAAACGGACAGTGAACGCGTCGTCCTGGTTGAAGAAGCGCTGCGGAAGCCTCAAAACAGTGAGTTCCCAGATCGCCGTTCAATCCGTGTGGCACTTTTTTTGTCTTTGGACGATCCAAAACAGTTGAGATAGCTACATCGAGTTCAAGCTCTCAAGCAAGTTTGCAAGTATTTGTTTACGAGAAAGCCTTCTGTTCATCCTCGTCGGTAATAGAAGGACGTCCGTGACCCTACGGAATTTCGAAGTCGATTTCAACACGCGTTCGTTAACATATGGTGAAGTAATAGAATTGGCTTGCTCGAAAATGCTGTTTTGAAATGCAACTAAAACTTATCAGCAACCGTTCAATTACAGAGAAAGAAAATGCATGGAATGAGCGGACTGTGGCTAAAACATGTAAGAAAAGTGGTAAAAGAAAACTTAGATTCGACGTTAATTTTGGTAATTCTAATACTTCACACAACTGATAATACACTATATAAGTGGATAATGGTTATTTCACAAGAAATGCTGGACGCTTTCGCACGTGACTTGGAAGGGAACGAGATCTACTTCTCTCTGTGACTTGTTCTATAAATACCTTGCAACATTCGCTCACATGTAAAATGGTCTTAATATTTAAAGTATTGCAGGTTCTATTCCCCTAGTCGGTCGTGTATTCCGGTTATTTATCCAGTGGTTCTTTTCGTAAACATTCCGTTCATTAAATTTAAAGCGACCACAAGAAGAGCAAAACGTTCCTTATTTTGTGTTTTATCTGCAGACAAACATGTCCCGAAGTGGCACAAAACCAAATGAATGAATAGCTTTAAAATCTCACTTAGAACTGACAAAGTCGTGCAAAGACGTCTTCAGCAATCGGTCTGCTGTGTTCACCTTATATCTGTCCTATAAATTATCTTCAATATTTCTTTAGCGGGCTATTGCGTTTTATGGTTTCCATCCTTATCGTTCAATCACATAGATTCGTAAAGAAACCTCATTTGAGCGACGAGAAGAAAAGAGTCAACAGGAAAGAAAAAAGAGTATGCAGAGGGGCGGAAGTGAAAATGAAAGTCAGGTAATTCCTAAATAATTTTTATTTCAGGCACCATTACTATTTTCAAGCTACAGTAACAAAATAAAGGGCGATAATACTTCAACAATTATGCATTTCATGCACGTATTTGGTGTAATTCAAGTTTGATAAGAAAGCCAAACAATGGCTTTTAGTCCCGCTCTTGGTTTACATGAAGCACCTCATTTGCAACAACGATGACTGAAATGGATTCTTAAAGATGGTATACAATACCATATACGATAATGTTTTAAGGTTACTGCATATGTTTCGAATTCCTTTGATATGGTAGTGGTCAAAGAAGGTGAAGTACTTTCAACTCGCTTTTTTATTACAGCTCTAGATAGCATCGGCTTCTAGAAGTACTGTGGTGCTTTATCATTATCCAACTACTCCAGTCACTGAGACGACCGGCACCATTGGCTGCAGAGATCTACTTCTTGCCGAATGCAAAAATGTGTTAGAGAAACGGGACTTTCCAGTTGTGAAGATGAAGCGCCGATGACATCTCAGAATGACGATCCTCTTGATTTCTATTAATTTTGTACAGCACCCATTTACTGGGCTTCTTAGCCTTTCCATTTTCCTTAAAATGCTCTGAAACATAACCACAATGATGCTGAGATATTTCCAAGGCCCAGATCGCAAAACAATTTCGAACCAGCGATTACCCCATCCGAGGGTTCACGTGTAACCTACTGCACTACCGAGGCCCTCTTTACCTTTTCTCGTCCAGCATTTTACCATAGCATTGCTATCAGCGATAACACGTCAGCAGGAATGATCTGTGGACTACAAGTCGGCATCTACCTCACTTAAATTGAAGTTCCAGTCGAAATCACAGTCTTTAACTTTTTGCTTTACTGCCTATTAATTTCCACAGCAGGAATTCACGCAAAATAAAACCCAGTGTTCTGCAGATCATTCCAGTTAACTAGTGATCGCTGATAGCACCGTTAATTTAAAAAGTGACTGAGAGAAAGGAAAAGTAAGTGCCTCAGTGGTGCAGTGGGTAGTTAGCTCCCGGAATGGGCATTCACTCGCAGCTTCCAATCCGGACTAGAGGAAGAGTTTTGCAAATATCTCATCATCGTTGTGTTTGTATTTTGCGCAATACCCTACTATACCACGGATCTCAATCATATGACGGGTCGTGATCTGGTTATTAGCGATGCTACGTGGCGCGTCCCCAGGTGGCGAATAGGGGGGTGAGTCGCGGAGCAAAAGCGACATTTGCTTCCCTGAGACGCAGGTGGATCCAGATAAACTCACTGTTTCCGCTGCGCCGATTTGGTACATACTTTCTCTATTTACGAGGCATATTAATGCATGCCTGTGTGGGTGCGTTGTAGTTTATGCGGATTGTATTCAACGAATCAATTCTGCCAAAAGCCAGGCGGTTAGGATTCGCCTCAGACAATACGCTCCATGTGCACTCTGAGAAAGACAGACAAGCTACCCATGAGTATACCCAGCCCCCCCTTTCAGAGCCCAGCAAGCTATACGTGGATCTCAGAAAGTTAAACACAGAAATGGGCCTCATTCCCCTCACTCCGAAACAGCTCCCGAATCTGCAGCGTTGGGTAGGACAAGTACGGAGAGGCTGCTAAAATATCACAGCCATTCTAAGCTGCCTGAATCGCCAACGCACGTACACTTGCATCCCAGTCCTCATTTATAGGGAGCGACCTCATAGAACTGGCAGAGACGAGACGACGCCGTGCATTCAACACCTTCTATGACACTTGAAAACAACTGTTCATCGGAACATGCTCCGGTAGAGCAGCCCGCGGCGCTGGCGTTCTTGTCAACACAAGTTTTACTAGAAACATCGATTCATTCGAATAACTAACAACGCAAATCGGCCTTCTACATCAAGCTATGACAAAGAACAAGGCGAAACGTTCTATCTGGACTAGGTGAAGTTATATGGAGAAGACCATACATCCTTCAATCTCATAATAGGAGATTTTAACGCTAAGACTGCACCCAGAAGAACCCCTGACGAACATCACATTAGGGCAAACGGATTAGAGTGCAAAGTGATCGGCCATCTGGATTTAGAGTGACCACTAAGACCATCCATGGTAACTCGCATTTCCAAAAGCCCCACACTCAACGGCAGAAGTGAGAGTCTCCCAATGGTTGGCACAACGAAATAGACCTCATCATAGTAAATAGAAAGTTTTGTTTAACCATTGTCGTTGTTTTCCAAAAAATTCTACACAGGATAGAATCAACGACTCCTTCTTGCAGAGTTAAATTTCTCGTGGAAAGGAGAAAAAAGTTGCTAAATTCAAAAAACGAAGTCTCAGAGCCGCCATAGACTGGAACTTATTCAGTCCATTAGTAGGCTATTGGAACTATACCGTTATTGACAACATCGACGAAGAACACGACCAGCGCTCCTTAAACATCTTCAAGCTAGCGCTATAAAAAACTGAGAGTTCGAAAGTCGCCAAGGGAAGTCTGTCTGCAAAAAACACTCAAGCTCATACACCAACTTGTATCACACGAGCCACAAGCAACCCTTTCTTACTTTAGAACTAGAAAAACGGGGCAGAAAGGCAATAAAAGAAAATTTAAAGGACAGAATAGCAGCAGTCACGGTCGACGCTGCAGAAGCGGAAAAACCACTCGCAAAGCTCACCGAAGCTTCCACACAAAACCAAAGCAACTGCACTCCGACTCTCGGACAGAACAGTTACAGCTTATAGAAAGGCAATGGAGGAAATCGATTACTGCTCAGATTTCTTCAATAGGCACGTCCTACTGCCTTCATATGATATGAAGAAGGATGGATATGTCGTATCACAGGTTCTCCCTTTCGATACAGCACCAGGTCCGGAAAAGATGAGGTCTGAACACCTAAGGAAAATTCCGCCCTCCTCGCAAACACACCAATTCCGCTCTTCACACGTTACCTTTCCGAATGAAAGGTCCCTACTCAATGGAAAGCCACCGTTACTGTGCCATTGTTCAGCAAGCGTGACCTACACGATATCGGCAACTACCGCCCAATCTCTCTGTCGTCTACAAACTTAGCACTCGAGTTTTCCAAAAAGGTTTGATAGAACACTGGACGAAGGGCAGCCGCGCGAGCAAGGAGGGTTTCGAAAACGATTCAGTACGATGGACCACGTTCATACGATAACAAGATTCATTGAAGTGTCGCGAGGGTAGTTTCACTTCCATCGATTTAAAGAAGGTCTTTGACCCAACTGAGATAGAAGCAGTCATGGAAGCCCTCGATAGTTAGGGAGTCCTTACTCCGTGCATAAACATTCTTCGTGGGCTGTACAAAGATTTGGCAACCAAGATATCAGCATTCTACAACGATATTGACATCGACGTCAAAAGAGGAGGGGGTTAAGCAAGGCGGTACCATTTCGCCAAAATTATTCATCGCCAGCCTCGAGAACGTCATGCGAACATTGGAGAGGGATGACATGGGAGTGAAAATCGATGGTCGGCAATTACCCTATTTTTACTTTGCTGCTGACATCGACATCTGTTCTTACAACACCAAATATTGGCCAAGTGGAACTAATGCTTGCCAATTTTGATAAAGCTTTTGGAAAGATTGGTCTTCTATCAAATCTCACAAAAACGATATTCATGAGCAACGGATTAGTTTCATATGCCTCATACACGCTCAAAGGAACGAATATCTCCGCATGCTCCAGTTATATCTTGGTCGGGAAATCAAAATGATGAAGGATTTCGCTCTAGACTTGAGCAGAATGAAACGAGCGCCTTGGAGAGCTTCCAAGAGCGTCGAAGATGTAGTGAAGAGAGCAAAGAACATCCCACTCCGTGACCATCTTTTTCGACTCAACGGTACTTCCTGCCCTAATGTATGCGTCAGAAACCTGGTCACTGCGTAAGCGGGATGAAAGATCACTCAGCGTTATTGAAGGTGCAATCGAGAGCACGGTGCTAGAAGTATCGCGTCTCACACAGTAAGGAAAGGTTCCGTAGCTCCGACTTAAGTCAACGATAAAAAAATTAAAGATGCCGTTCTGTACGCCAAAGAGTCGAAGATAAGGTGACTGGACACCTAGCGCGTATGAATGACAACTATTGGACAAGAGCCGTTAGTGACTACATTTCTCGGGATGTCAAACGTACTGCAGGAAGACCACCGGCCCGATGCTGAGACCTCTTCACGAAAACCATAGATGAAAGATATAATGCTCAACGAGTCCCTAGAACGAGCAAAACCCACTACGCTACTCCTGCACTCAACAGGGGGAAAATGGAACATTTACTGGCGCCCGCTTAAGTTAGTCGGCAATCAACGGGACTATATGTGATGGAGGTGATACTCTCCATTAGAAGACTCTCAAGTCCAGGGCTCAGAACTCCGATATTTTGGGATACCATCGATGGTCTTCTCTTTATGATAAAGTTACACAACCACTCTACTTGTCTCTTACTTTCTAATCCATGTCCCAAATATGACGTTCCTCAGACGTTCTTCTGACTCCAATCTTGGCGTTAAAATCTCTAATTATGAAACTAAAGAACACACGTTCTTCTCTGTGGAACATCGTCATCTTCATAGAGAACGATTCGACTTCATCTTCGTCGTAACGTGATTTCTGTGCGTAGACGACGAAAATTGTCAAAGCCAGTCTCTTTGAATGCATTAATCCAGATCGCTTCAATTGTAAGCGTCCGATTCAGGTCGTTCGTTTTTCGATTTAATGGATGACCAAACTCTTGTTGATGAGAACGCGAACCTCGCAGACTCGTCTATTTTCGCTTATATCGAGGAACAGTTCTTCTCAGGTATCATAGACGGTGTTGAATAAGTGGTGTCTTCTCGTCTCGGCAGTCCCGTGACGTCGTAACTTTTCCTTCTTTCCTGCTCGATTAAGTCCTCTAGTGAGGAATCAGATGCAAGTGAGCGCGCACTGTAGGTACAGATTCTCGTCTTAGCCCTGTGCCATTTCGACAGCCTCACCATAGTCATGCTCCCCACTACTGCCTTATCTGCGATCTTCCTAGGTCAGAGGAATAAGGCCTACTTATTTTGCTACATTTAACGTTTGATACGCACATATAGCTTTAGACGTGACAGTGGGGATGGTGTTAGATATACTTATGGATAGCTTGTCAGTCTTTGTCAGAGTTTACGAGGAAGCTTATTTGTTGGAGGCGACTCCTTACCGCCTCCTACATGCTTCTGTGTCTGTTGACTGCACGCTCTTGGCCGAATTAACTCGAAGAATACAACCCACATAAACGAGAACACACCAACACGCACGTCCACTCTCTTCGTAAATACGAAAGATATGTGCTTAAATCGGCTCACCAGAAAAGAGTGTCATTCTCTGAATCCAAGTACGTCTCACGGACCCACAAGATCGCCTTTAGTCTGCGTCTTACCCCTATCCGCCAGCTGTGGTCGCGCAACCCACACTTGCGACTAACTGGTTAGTGATTCTTGTGGTATATTTCCGTGCTACTTTCACATGCTAAGATCACTTCCTTTGATAGAATTATGTGAAAGTATTCCAATAATAATAAATGTCAACAGAAAAGCAGAAAAAAAAGCGGAGCTTACAAATTGAACGAGGGAATTAGGAGCGATAAGAAAGAAGGCAAACGAGCTCAAAAAATTGGGATTAGGGCAAAGAACGACGCAGACGAGAAAAAAACAGCAAGATGAGAGTGACATGGCCAAGGCAATTAGTTTTCTAGTGTGGACGATTGATTAATGTTCTCACTACCCAGAATATTTAAAGTAACCAAGTTTCAAAGTTGCACACAATAGCCTTTAGAGGGGTCAAATTTAAAAGGAACATGTGTTAACAGCTTTTACTGAGGAAAACGGGCCAATAGTTATCTATTTTTTAGGCTACTGGGAGACAGAAATGATGGTTTAAAATACATGCCTGGAGGTTTTTTTCTCATGGGGATCCACTTTTAGTTCAACAATTATTTATTTGTTTACTAGATTAAAAGAAAAGTATTTCAAGATTTTAAAAAATCTCTGCGTTTATCGGACAATGACTAATATTCTCCACATCATTATTGGCTCATGAAAGGTGAGGGACCTGGCGAGTGCAGAAGTGCCGCGGTGCAGCAGCAAATTCATTCACAAGCAGTTTGCGAAACCTAGGAAGAGGTTGATATTTCCGTTCGGAAAAGGAGACCATTAAACAACTCTAGCGCGCGATGGATAGGAAAGGAAACTTCACTGCTGCGTATTACTCGAGGATTGATTGGACTATAGTATGTATTTGTAGAAAACCTGCAATTGTATTCATAACATACTTAGATCGCTCGTCATCACATACATTGCAAGTCCTTCACATCTACCATTTCTGTTGTTGTAAGGGAGAACTGCGTCGCCTTGTCCTTCACATCTGCTTGTGTCGTTGTAAGGGAGAACTGCGTTGTCTTTCAGCTCGGCAGCGGCATCTGTCGTCTTCTTTCCTCATTGAAGTGTTTAGTGTTATTTGTGCCTGATTTCTATTAGCAACTGAAGACAATTGTGCAAGAGCATTCTCAAACTTCCAACAGAGCAGCCGCCAGCTCTTGTGATTTTAAAGAAAGGCTGCAGTCTTATTACTCGGGTATTACCAAGATGGGAGCGACTTCTGTGAATTCTAGGAATAGTCGTCCGACTGCGACAGAACCATGTAACAGGCCGAGTTCCAGCCTTTAATTTAACCACCACAATTATCTATCACAAATTTCCTTCACTTTTCCAGCTTCTGAACATCAATTGCCTGGAGCTCTTGGGGTATTTCCATGGAGTTCTGGCAACGGAAAAATGTGGAACTTGTTCCCGTGGAGGTCACGTATCAGGATTTGGTATGCGACAATTCTCCGATAAGCAACCTTAGGCGTGAATATGCTTGACACACACAAATAATTCCAGGAAGAACCATGCTGAGCCTACAGTTTGAGGAAAGAAGACAAAGAATCCTCAGCTACAGCCACACCTATACAAGTATCCGATCACTTCCCTGGATTACCACAAAACAATATAATTAGCAAGATATTTGAACCCGCACGACAAGTGAGGATCTGTGTTGCAAGCACTTAGACACCTAACTAAAATGTGACGTCGTTCAAAAACAGCATTTTTGAATGGCGTTTCGGATGAGAAGATCGCTGATGATACTCATATGTGCTATCTTTTTGTTGCCACTCATATGGCTCGGTGCCTAAACCACAAAACTTTCCGACCAACTCACCGTTTTCTTCAACACTTTTGGACTTTAATAGGAGAGTGTGAAAGGAAAGTACAGTAATGTAGAAACTTAGACATCGTTACAATTCGCCACGATGACGCAAGTCATTTTTAGAAATTCTTACAGTTAAATTATCAACGAAATGTGTGTTACATTGCGACTTTCTGGGCTTCAAAACAGAAGAAGTGGGAAAACAAATGCCCGGATATTTTTTTAATAGCAGATGTCATATTCGAAAAGTGGAACTCAGTCATTAGTGAGTGATAAAAAAAGACGAAGGAAATAGCGCAATAAACCGTAATATGCTTTGAGAGCGCTTCTGTCGTTGATCATTCTCTCCGGTAAATGTGCAATGATTAGAGCTTCATTGGACGTCGTAGAGGTGATCTGGATGCATATTTAGTTTATGCAAAATGACATAAAGTGGCCTGACGATGCTCCAAGTTAGTGTTTTACCCACACAGATAACCCTAGCTTCAATGCGTCGACCCAAGAGAGATGAAAGGTTTGTTTCGCATGGGACGCTGTGTCAAAGCATCTACTATGTGTAGTTTGCAGGGCACCTCTAACTACTGCGTTAAACGTACTGCATTTCCTCACGGAACTCTAGTCAAACAATATCGTGATGTCTGCAAATGAAGGAGATATACTTTTCTTCCAATACTTTGGATCATTTCCGGCAGCGGCCCATGAATGAGGAACTCGTGTGTCACTCAGTTTTTTGACCGTTGTGTCTAATTCTGTGTGTTTTGGAAAAAAAAACTGACTCAGTAAAGCTTGGTGTGTCTTCACCATAGACGGTATTCCACACTATACCTCAGACAAGACCAGGTAACCGTGCTAATGTTCAAAAAGGGTGATTTCCACGATAACGGCAACTATCGCCCAATCTGCTTGCTGCTTGTCGTCTATAAACCCTTCACTCGAGTCATCCTAAATAGAAATAAACAACACTGAACGAAGGACAGCCGCGTGAGCAAACGGGGGTTTTGAAAAGGATTTAGTACGATGGACCACATCCACACGATAACAAGACTCATTGAAGTATCGCGGGAGTAAAAGAGATCGTTCTGTCTCACCCTAGTCGATTTAGCGAAGGCGTTTGCCTCAAATGAGATAAAAGCACTCATGGAAGCCCTTGACAGTCAGGGAATCCATACTCAGTACATAAAGATTCTTCGTGAGCTGCACAAGAATTTCACAACCAAAAAAATCACCATTCTAAAACGATATTATCATTGACGTCAAAACAGGGAGTTAGGCAAGGCGATACCATCTCGCCAAAATTATTTACCGCGACCCTTCAGAACGTCATGCGAACATTGGAATAGGATAATATGGGAGTAAAAATCGATGGTCGGCAATTACCCTATTTTCACTTTGCTGATGACATCGACATCTGTTCTTATAACACCAAATATTGGCCAAGCGGAACTAATGCTTACCAATTTTGATAAAGCCTGTGGAAAGATTGGTCTTCTATTAAATCTCACAAAAACGATATTCATGAGGAATGGATTAGTTTCGCATGCCCCCATTCATGCTTAACGGAACGAATATCTCCGAATGCTCCAGTTATATCTATCTAGGTGGGGAAATCAAATTGATGAACGACCTAGCTCCAGAGAGGTGAGCAGAAGGAAACGAGCGGCTTGGGGTGCTTTCAATTTCAGCATGGAGGATATAGTGAAGAGAACACGGAACACCCGACTCCGTGCCCACCTTTTCGACTCAACGGTACTTCTTGCCCTAACGTATGCGTCAGAAACTTGGTCGATGCCTGAGCAGGACGAAACATCACTCAGCGTTACCGAACGAGCACTCGAAAGGACGATGCTGGGAGTATCCCGTTTCACACAAGTAAGGGGATGGGATCCGAAGCTCCGGTTTGCGTCAACGATTAAAAATCAAAGATGCCGTTTTGCACGCCAAATAGCCGAAGATAAGATGGACTGGACACATAATGCGTATGAATGACAACCGATGGGCAAGAACTGATAGTGACTGGATACCTCGGGATGTCATACGCGCTGCAGGAAGACCATCGACCCGATGGTCACAGTTCTTCGCGAAAAGCCTAGAAGAAAGTCATGATGCTCAACGAGCTCCTAGAAGGAGCAGAACCCATTGGGCTACTCTTCCACGCGACAAGGAAAAACGGAAAAATTACTGGCGCCCGCTGGAGTCCCTCGACGTTCAACGGGACTACATGTGATAAAGGTGATACAGGTGACCTCAGACCAGACACTTTTTGTTATAAGGGGAACACTTCGATAAAAGGAAGGAAATGTAAAGGGAAGGAAGTACTTCGTGAAATAATGCAGGGAAAGTACTGCATTCATGCATTGATTTCACAGCGTTTCCTTGTAACTTATGCCATTTCGTGGATGCAAAGAATTGTTCCTTTGAACCGTGATGTATGATGTAGATTCGCTTTCTGAATGAGTAACTCCTCTTGAGAATGACTGGTTTTCCTCTTCAAAATTAAGAAGGAGCTTGTACAAATCCCTCCACTGCCAGGATTGATCGTGACATTTATGATTAGTTGTTACTCATATGTTTCCAAAAAGTTCATTCTGAGTGGCTATGTCGCGAATGCATGTGACGAATGGCTCATGCCGGGCTGTCTTATCGCAATATCTTGGGGGGCTAGATGTATTGACATACATTGTTATACTGGGAATCAGACAACTCGTGAAGGCACAGTCATTGTGCTATGGAAAGAGGAATAACGCCTGAAGTGCCTCCAAAGGAATGCTTAGCAACTAAGTAATTGCTAGCAAATACGCAAAAAATAGGAAGTCTATCAAACTAAATTGACGTACAAAGGACAGCCACATAAAGCAAATTGAGAAAGGATGGGTCTGCCAACATTGATTTATGGTTTGCCACACTGCATTGTGTGTCGTGGATGGAGCAAAGATAAAGACTTATGTCGATTATGTGACGGAAGAGGCAATTTTTGATTGAGCAACTTCGGAGTGAATGATCAGCGTTTATTACTGACTATAATCATCTTGTACATACAAGGTGCAATGTAATGAGTCACCCTTGTATTCATCTGGTCATCGAATCTCATTAAAGGTTTCATTAATTCGCAGTTGATTTGCTTATGATAAATCTTTCTGTATAGAAAAAAAATACTTGATTTTTGATTCACTCGAGGACGATGTTGCATCCACCTCGTTCGTATGCAATATTTCGTGGAATTCTTTAATAAATCAGGGTTATATTGATGTTGATCAATGAGACCAATTAAAGCTAATGAAATTTTCATTTTATTTTTCGCTGTACTGAATAAAACTATGCAGTCCATTCGACCTATGTGTAGGTACGTCAAGGTAGGATATGTGACATTATGGTTGAAGTTTTTACCTGTGGGTTAAACAAATGCAGCGAATGTGGAAGTGGGTGGAGCTCATCCAGTCCTTCCATTTGTCCATCTGTAGCTGGGCTTTGCCCGCGTTTGACCTTAATCAGTCCGCAACTCGTGCACTATCCATTGTATATATACGAAAATCCGACATTTCCAAGAACAACCAACCAGCATTTTTGTTGCCGTAAGAGTTTCTGTTTGCGATATTTCGTCCTCATTTTTATTCCTATCATTGATTCTTTACTGAGCGCACATATTTAGCGGTTCTCTTTTTAGCTTCTGCGTCACATTAATGCTCTTTACGATCTCAATTTCATGTAACTGGTTTGAAATCTCATTATCGCTAGTCTGATATCACATGACAAGAATTCAGTTCAGAATCGTGATCTGTGGCAGTGATTCTTAGAGCGACAAGACTAAATCTCTTCATTAAGTTGGCGAAGTAATCAGGCCCGCAAGTGCTCTCATTATTAATCTCAAGAATTTATTGGAAGTTATCAAGAAATCGTCTCAGCACTGTTACACATAACATCTTTAGGGATAAGTTAGACAACTAGATCAACTAACAAATATCTGCGAGAAAACCAGTAGCTATGAAAGTCTCCAGTTCTATGTTATACATGTTAAGCTAGTGGGATTTGGCCCGTTACATTTTCTACGACCACTCCGTCGACTAAGAGCAGAATCGTTACAGCCAAAAGAATCGTTTCCGTCTTGGAATAATAATAATCGCAAGACAATATGCTTTCTTTCGATCCATACGGCCGACTTCTGTCGACAGTGAAGTCTAGAGGAGGTTCTAGTGCGATTTTCCCAAAGTTCCAGTAAAATTATGTTTGACCACACGTCAGTGAGGAGAAGAGGCCACAGATGTTCATGTTTCAATCAAGCCGAGAAACGTTTCCAGCTGCTTTAAAGCTATCGAAACAAGTTAAATAAGTACTGAAGCCAACACGTCATGTGAGGAAGAGCGATTTGAAATTCTAAGCATCCAAGTTGGACTGTTAAATAAATAATCACTCCACAAGCTCTAATCTGAAAGTGCATGGCCTGAATCGCTACATCATATACTGTTACGCATGGTTTTTGAAATTCATTCAATCTTAAATTCAGTGTGTATTCCTGATATTAGAAATTGCTTCGACGTTGTTGGCTTATTTGTTCTTCAAAAGCTTAGTGTGGAGAGTTGTGGTAAGAGTGTCATTTTTAAGCACATGAATTTTTGTTTATATTAGTGCCTGGGGAAGTATGGCCTTTGAGAATTTCTAGCCAACTTACTTTCTGAAAGCTCTCTTCCCTTAATGAAGTCTGGCCGTGGTGCCACCTGTTGTTGATGTTTTGATCATTGCATGCACTCCTGGACGCACTGCATAGTCCGTGTTGTTATTGATTATTCATGGTTATTAAAGCAGTTTATTGTGCTATTTCTTTCATCGTCTTATTATGTCATCCAATGTCCGTAAACAAAAGAACTAATTGAAATAGTCGATTGTATTATCCTGAATATTTTATTGAATGATCATTTATTTCTCATTCAGTGTTTGATGCAAGACGATTTCATTAAGCAACTGATTTCATCACATAATGTCCGTCGTCATGCGGTGAGCGCATCCGAATTCTCAGGATATTCATTTTGTATAAAACTAATGCCCCAATCACTTCCATAATGAGCAACCCACGAAGGACATTCCCTACAAAAATACAAGATGTTTTTGAATTGGCCCTTCTCTACGTATTTTCATCTGTAGTATGTGAAAACACTCCGTAAAGGCCTTTATTTACCCATGCTCTGAATGCTTTCAAAAATTCTACTCAAAATTCAGTAAAATGGCATCGCTTTCAGAGGTGTTGACGTAAGTCCAGATGTCCAGGTGTTGAGAAATGCTGGACGCTAATTGTTTGTGAGAGTCAACCCGTTAGAATTCTTCAAATTAACTCTTTTAAAGGTATATTGCTTACCCAAGGCCCAAGCAAGAACGTTTCGTTGATGGTCATAGCAAGCTAAATGCAAAGATTGCATGCCGGCATACATGTCTAAGCACTCTATTCGGACGAAATTTAGTTGAAGGCGGGAAGAAATTAGATTTCCGCTAGGACACTACTTCGACTCTGCAGCAACTCGTCACTTAAATTGAAATGCAAAAAACTTGTTTCCATGCTTGACCCTCACCAGCAGCATATCCTTGGAATTTTTTCCCAGTTTGAAAAAGCTGCAAGTTATTGCAAATCGATACCGTGATGTCAATGCGGTATTTATTTCAGTAGCTGATGATATTTCGGCGGATTTCGTTTTCTTAATAATCCGTGCGGCTTATACTATTATCCACCGTATTAAATTAGCCGTTTCGACAACCCAAAAAGTAAAGTGGTAATCGCTAGACTCGGTAGACGAAAAGATTGGAGAATGGCGAGCTCAGTTAACTATTAGAAATTATCGGTATTCATGAAATTTTCAACGTTATTTGGCAAGATCGATACGAGTTTACTCCACGCTCGTCTATCTGTAAAGGAATCGCTTAATTTTCAGTTCTCTAAACTCAGAAACGGTTGTTACAATCGTGGACAACAAATAAATCATATTGAGAATCTTCCTGATGCATACAAGATCTTTATTACCATAATCGTAGTATTCTAGTGCGTGACCACTTCAACGAAGTTCTTCTGTGTCTTACCTAAGATCGTCAGAAGGAGAATCCCCAACTGATGATTGGAGATTGGCATCTTCATCGTCCTCTTGCTTCTGACGATGCGTAGCATTAAATATACTGAGGACCGGTTAGAGAGTGCATCACTTGTACCATCTGCAATCCTGCCAACCACTGAGTACTCAGAGTCGACACTGGTGTGCTCACTGTAGCACGTTAGAGTAAACCACTAGTTCTTCTAGCTTTCAACCCACGAAAAGCATCAAATTCGTCAAGTAACTGCCTGTGTTTTCGTTGACTTTTGCGAAAAGGTTGACACGAGGAAATTTATAACTTATAACATAAGGTTGCAAGCTATGCTTCGTTTCCGAACCCACTAAATAGCAAGCACCCATATAAGAGCGAAAAAATACGTACATATCGCGCTTTGAGTGATTACTGAGCAAATTTAACAGTTATGGACCAAAAAAAGCAAACCCTAGAGCCTGGATAACTGGCTTTCAACTAAACTTCAAAGCCATTAGAAAGTGATGCACTGTATAAAATATGCTTCATGTTCAGCATGGTGTTCCTGCCTTGCGATGGAATGAGCAACTAGCTGCTCAAGCTCAGTCATGGGCTGAAAAAGTAGCTAGACAAGCACACATCTCCTATAAGGAATTGAGTGGAGTAGGAGAAAATATCACATTCTTTCCGCGTGACTTGGATCCAGAAGCAAGTAAGTGTCCTATCTCTCCGCATTTACTCGGTGTCTTACTTTTTCTCCATTATTGAACGAGTCTAAAAAGTCCCGCTTTGCGCTTCCTAATAAAAACAGGTAGCAGAGAGGCGCACAATAGAATATGTCGTGCAAAATAATCTTCATTCATCATTTAATTATATTATCTACAAGCCTTTAAATAAGTACACGTTTTCTACTGCATAACATATTTATAGACAAAAAAGCCCGTTGCTGATACAGTGTCATTCCTGTTTTTGTGTATTTCCTCCAAGGCTGAATTATGCCAACACCAATTTTTAATGGGATGAGGAGTTTAAGTCAAAAATTTTTTTGTGTTCAAACAACTTAGGGGTTTCTTTTTTCTAAAACACTGGAAATGTAGGTAATACGCAGAGTGACACAACTGAGTAGAACAAAGCAGTTGTTCAGTTGTCGAGCACTGGTACGAGGAGCATGAAAAATATGAGTATGAAACTCCTGGATGGCAATCTGGGACGAATTATTTTACGCAAATTATCTGGAGAGGGACAGAAGAGGTAAGTCTGATTACTATGCAATGTTCTTCAATTGTTGGCTATAAAATAAATAAGCATTCAGATCGGCATAGGAAGAGCTTTTGTGGAGCCCGATGTTGTGGAAAACCTAAATAGGAAAACCTCTTTAAGGTTTGTTCCGATTTGATTTTAAAAATGCAATAACCTCAATTTATAGGGTTAAGCACTTTCGTGAAGTGATTCTTACTAATACTTGTCAAAACCATCAAAAGTTTTCAGTAAGTGTTAACACGGCTGCAACGATGCTGAGATATTTGCAAAACTCCTGATCGCAGGTGTCTGCGTCGGGGAAGGAACGCGTTATTATTCTCTTCGGAGGCTAACGCGTTCACCACCACACCATGCGGGTCCTACGTTTCGCCTGTCTCATCAAAAATAGAAACATAAGTGTTAACACAGCCTCCACTTATGTTTCTTGCATGTTAGAACTTGTATTTTTTACTCCTCGCTTGAGGAATGCCAAAAGCGTCATATTTCTCGCACCTCATCTTCGTTAAAAAGTTCGGAAATCGTCCTGTGCGCTTTATCTTTTGTAGAACTCAGCATATTACGGCCCACGTATCTTTGAAGTACCCCATGTGCCTCATTTTCTACCTAATGGTTTATGCGTAGTATGAGTGAACTTAAATCATCGTTGACCGAACCCCTGAATTTCATACTTTGCAATGGACTACCAACTTCCAATTACACGAGCGATAAACTCATCCTCCTTAGGAAGCATATGTTGCCCAGGAACAGTGATAAAAGTAAAATAACATCGTCGGTGTTCCACTTCGTTTACACTACATTCTCATCGCTTTTAAAATTCACCAGGCAGCTCGCCTCTCAGTAGATGGTTATCTACGGTTACTTATACACCCAGGTACCCGTGGTTGTAGCAGTCGAAGATATTCGTTCTCTTGAAATCGCGTGTCATTGTGGAAGGTGGAATTGTAATTGTGAAATTGGTGTGCAATTCGAAACACAGCGACATCTTCTGTTGTGATAACTCCAAGATTTGTAACCATCCCTATGCTTCATGCCACTATCAAAGTCATTCGTTCTTAAATGATTCTCCTTCGCGTAATTCTTTGTCAGGTTTTTTTAAGATTGACGCAGACAGAAGTTCATTGACGAGATACAAGAGAGGGTAGTTGATGTCATTTACTTCTCTCCTCTGCACAATAACATGATAGCATTGGTTTTCCAGTAACTAGGTGCTTCCGAGTTTGATAGGCAGCGTGTAAAATGAGGTGCCTAGATAGCGGCAGTTCATTCAGATGTCCGCGTCTCCTCCCGCAACTAAGTGCTGAAAGCGCGTGAACGTTGTTGTCAAAGATGTAGCTCAGAAGTTAGCAAATGAGTGCAGTTCGTATAACACCATGCTGGTTCATCAGTCGGAGAGTTTCCGGAGACAACCATGTTTTCGTAGCTTCCGCAACATCAGCAATCCAAGCACCTTTGTGAATGTGTTGAATGAATCGATCGAATCTGTAATCGACTTTTCTGACGATAAGTTCCTAAAACCTTGATAGAACAAGTGGAGAAAACTGCTTCTATTCTTTTTCATGAACCTCCATGTGGAGTTTTTTAGACCATCACTCGACGTCCCACTCTCAACGGTTTACCGCCTCATCGTGGCTGGGAGGTGTTCCTGGGTATCGGGCTGCGATGTACAGTGGGGAATTCGTCCACCCGCCAGGGTCTTTCAAGCTGAGGAGTCTGGCGTTTCCATCAGGAAGCCTGGCTGAGAGTAAACCAATACCAGGATCTACCACCGTCCTGGTGTCAAGGTCGCATGGTGGCAAATCTTCATTTGATCCACAAGGGCTTCGACTGCCTGTGGTGGTGAAGACTTGGGGGCAGACTTTCCCCAGGCTGACCTCGAAATTCCAGGGAACCACAATGACTTAACCAGTCTCCGAAAAACGGAGATTATGCTGAGGTCCGCACAACCAGTGAGGACGGGCCATTCAAGTGTCAAGTATCAAGTGTCATTCGAAGTCTGCTTTAGCGATCAACGATGACCACTTGCACGTGACCTGAGTGTGGTAGAACGCAGTATGAAGTATTCCCATTATAGAATCTCCACCTATAAAACTTCTGGACCACATATTCGACGTGGCTGATTCTGGTGCAACGAAGACCGTCACGGCAAGCATTGGTTTCATTTCTTTCTAACGTAAACGATTCAGTTTCGTCCATTAGTTGCATGGAGGAGTAGACATTCATAGCAAACCTATGTTGATGAAGGCGCAAACAGTTTTGTCCTATACGAGGCGCAGCTCCTCTCCAATATCATAAACGACATGTAGCCATCGCCGTCTTCTCTTTGTTTTGGTACAACCGATCATATCCTACTTGGTCTACATAGCTCATGATTTTAGAAACCTCTTATTACTAGGCCTTATTCAATAAGACTGTATCGGGAACTTTCTCAGGTTCAAGCCAATGACATCGGCGGCTATATTTACTTTTTTTTGGCTGTACATACTATCCGCTTGGTCTTGAAACACGATGAATATCTACTCTCTATTTGAATGAATGCAAGCCTTGGTTTTGAGTTCTTTTGTTGGGTTTCTGAAGCCTGAATATACCTGATTAGATGACATATTAAAACAAGAAGCTCCGGACTCTAACGAATGTGAAATTTGCCGAAGCGTTAACTATTGTTTAACAAAAGCTGTTTTGATAACCACATCAACTCCACAGCAGTTTGTTAAACAATGCCGGTGCTAGAAAGTCGGCAATGAGAGTAGTTACTTAGTTTATGGAATTCCCTACTTTCTATCACTTCCAAGCTTTCTCTCTAAACTGGCTGGAGGTCTCGTTTATTCTGAAGTTTGCCATCAAATAAATAAAATCCTAATCTTCTAACTTCTGGTAATACCTAAGATTTGTCTCGTAAAGCATAGGTATAGTCATACAATCAATGTTTATTCAGTTTTCTCTAGCAACTTTTAAACTTCACAACACATTCATGTTCATGTAGTATATGAACAGTTAAATGACTGCACTTATTAAATTCACTTCAGAAGCGGCAAACTGGCGTGCCCAGGTGACCAAGTCATCGTGGCATTCTATAGCCCGGCTGGTAACAACAATCGCGCAGGACAGTTCGCTGGTAATGTTTTAAAACCATTGCGACGACACGAAGCAATCACCGAACAATAGTTTAAATTAATCTCACTTTAATAAAAGTTATACAGACCTGTATAATTCTTGAAGATGAAAATTTATAACGAATTGCAATGGTTGTAATGCTTGGAGCCCAAAGATTACCATGAAATTCGAGTTCCAATTCACCTAGCTACCAAAAATTACCCTTACACTGGATGTATTATATGTATAATTTGTAATCTGGTTTGCAAATGAGTATGTCAATCTATTACCTTGAAATTCCCGCTTCTCCCATCTCGTATTGCACCAGTGTTTCTCGGAATGCTGGTCTCGCACAAGGGACACGAAGAACATCACAAATCTGGTATAATGTTGCTTTATCAACTCTTATTCTAATCATTTCTCACCGATTTTTGAACGTCGTGATCAAAATAAAATATTTTATGATTAAGCTCTATAGTTCATACTTCCCACATACTCCTTTCGAAGCAGCAAAATCTGAAATGATTACGCGGTGGACTTTTACATTCAACTTGCAGTCACTACTATCTGCAACATTGATAGTTCACTTCTGGTGGCCAATATGAAACAGTCTAAACAAAACTGAAATGTGAGCAAAACTTGGAACTTCAGATGGACATAAAACCCGCGATCACCCTTTCTGGAAGCCCAGGTGCTATCCACCACACCAATTGACGCCCTTGCTCTGCTTTCTCTCAGAAATCATTTAGCTCTAACGGTGCTACTAGGAAACACCTGCTATAGAAAAAAATGGCAGGTAAACAAGAGTTAAACATTGTAGTTTTATCTACAGCTTCAGCTTAATTGGTTTCAATGTTAATTTTTCCTCCACAGATCGTTCCCGTTAACAAATGATTGCTGATAGCACCCCTACACTAAAAACACTGGCCGGGAGAAAGGCAAAGCAAGGGCGTCGGTTGATGTGGTGGTGGATAACACATCAGCCTTCAGAAAGGATAATTCATGGGTTCGACAGGGGTCTGAGTTTTGCAAATATCTCAGTATTCTTCTTGTTGTATTCCACATAATACCCTAGGAGAAAGAATAGGCGGTAAATAAAAGTTAACAATTGTGAGTCGAAGACCTTTCATAATTCGATGAAAGTGGGACAAAGCAGCCTCTCGCAGTCTCGTGATGTTTCATGCGTGACTGTGGTTCATCGTATTGAATCCTTTTTGAAGCCATTCTTGTTCATAGGAGTTTCCTTATTCCAGTGTTCTCTCAGCTCTGTTGAGGATGACTCAAGGGAAGAGTTTATAGGCAGCAAACAGATTGGGCGATAGTTGGCAGTATCGTGGACGTCACTATCCTTGAACAATTACACGAGCCTGCTGTTCTTCCGCTGAATAGGAAGCTTTGTACTCTGATGATAAAGTTTGAAGATCACAGTAAGTATATAGATGAGAACTGGCGGAAGGCTCTTCAGGTGACTAGACTTTACTCTATCCAGAATAGGTGTTATTCGATTTTCCACGGACGAATTAGCATGGCTCATAAGAGAACCGGTGTGACGACATGTCTATCCTCTTTTGTCTCATATGAGGACTGGCTTTCTGGAAGATGTAACTGCTCGGTGTGAGAGTCGGAAAGGGGTTCATCTCGGTCTTGTAATTGGCAAAATTTCGGGAAGCGTTTCGAATGGCTCTTCTCAGCCTCTGCAGATTCGGCCCATTCTGCTCTTGTTCTCTTCTTAGGAGCTTCTTTTATCGTCTTTCAGCAGTGCACTCCTCAGCTGGTGCGTCAGCCAGCTCTTGAATGTTTCCGGAGACAGACGTTTGTTAGTGTCTTTCGAAGTCTCAGTTTTCCCAACAATAATGTTAAGTTGTTGAATGAGCTGGGTGTATTCCTTGTAGGTTTTAACAATAACGGCATCATCCCAAAAGCAGACTAATGATCTGAATAACTAACAGTTTATAGCGGTTTCTAAATCTTGGTTTTTATATGCAGCGGCTTTCTCTTCATTCCACGTAAAACTCAATTTTGCGCGAAGAGGCGATGACCCCACCAGATGTAAAGTCTTAATACAATATCGACATGTAGTACGCTGCGACATCGTCTTCGTCAACGCTTATTGTCGGTACGTACACGATGATTGTCAAAGCCGGTGTTGATCGACGTTTCGTCAACCGGTTACGTACCATTCGAGTTCTTAGTTCCTCAAATATATCTTTTTTTCATGGACAAAATCTTGTTGACGGGAACAATGACGCCGCGGACTCCCTAGTATGGCATGTTCGTCAGTTCTTTTTCGGTGTCATGGACGGCGTTGAATTGAAGGGTGTCGTCTCGCTCGGCCAGTCGGATTACGTCTTATATTTCCCTTCTTACTTGCATGATCAAGTCTCCTGTCGAGGACTCAAATGCAAATGATCGTGCATTGTAGGTGCAAATTGTCATCTTAGCGTTTCCAGATTTAGAGAACCCAGAATAGTTCTCAGATTTCGGCAGGATCCCTATATTCGTCCTACCTAACGCTTCCGTTTTGGGTGCTCTTTCGGAGTTAAAGGAATAAGACCCACTTATATAACTGTACTCGGGCTTTGATATCCACCTATAGCTTGTTGATCCTTAAACGTGAGGAGTGGATATACTCACGATTAACTTGGCAGGCTCTCACAGAATAGACGTGAAGGTTATTTGTCAGATACGATTCTTAACCACCTACTACGGTTTCCTCACTCATCTGATTGCAGCTTTTCGACCAAAATAGGTTGTAGAATACAATCCGGATAAGCGAAAACCACTCCCGTATGTATAAATGCGTCCTCATAAACAGAGAACGTATGCGACAAACCACCGCAGCAGAAACAGGAACTCCATTCTCATGATTCATTTCGTCTCAGGGAAATATAACGTCGCTTTTGGTCCACAATTAACTTCCTATCCACCACCTGGGAGCGTGCCACCCTAGCCTTGCAACTAACCTCTCTCGAATCCCCAAGTGAGTGAAATTCATTAGTTTCAATGGAAGCTATCATAACCCACATAACTTTAGCTACGGTCTAAAAGTTGTTTTCTTTTACCGCAGTGATATTCTGATTCCCGCGAGCTCACTACACATATTTCTTACACTGTATTGTTATAAAGCTCACCTTTTTAACCCATAAGGAAGAGGAACAAGCAGATTTCGGCCGTATAACTGACGCAGTGGCATTCGCCAATGAACCGCTTACATTTTCAGCTGCTAATCTTCACTTAGAAATTTTTAAGAAGTTAAGTCTCACTAGACAGTTTAAGTCTAAGTGTATTTAAATTTGCAAGGACAAAGTATAAAAACTACCCATTCAATAAATGAAAAAAAGCAAACCTTCTTATATAAATCTGTACAGGAGATCCAAACCGCTGAAGTATAATAGTTTATCTATCGAGAAACTATCGCCAGTAACCGAAAAACCAGCACCGCTGCGAAAGGGTTGAGCAGTAATACACGACTTGGGAATGGTGATAATAAAGATACAAATAAAATGAGTAGCCATGGTATATATTACACATGTTAGAATCAGGTCAGTCAGAATCTTGAATAAGATAGCAACATGGACCACAAAAATAGTTCTTCTAGATTTGGTTCTTAGAGTTAAGCTAAATAATACGAGTCATTTCCTCGCCTGGTTCACTTGATGTCCTGCTCAACACTCATCTAGCTTCATCCAAGCTACTTATCTAGTCTCTTTCCATTAAGCTGACCTGTGCTAGGATATAATTATAGCCTGAGTTTTACTATAAAACTTTGCTTGAGTATTCGATTTACATCGAAGTTATAACGCTCTTCACAACGGTCTCGGACACTGCGTCCATCTCAAACTTCCTATCGATCACAAGTTTTTTTCCTGATAGACGCGACAAAATATCCTCATCGCATTTCCTTCAAGTGGCCAAGTTTCTCGCAGCTTCTCATTCTGCTTGGGCTGCTTCACAAGCTTCTGCGTCAAAACTACATTTATTGTTTCAATGAAGCTGAGATATTTGCAAAACTCTGGACCCCAGGTGCCTATGGTGGGGGAACGAACGCGCTATTGTCTTTTCCGTGGAGTGATGCGTTCACCACCACACCACGCGGGTCCTTCGCTTCGCCTGTTTCTCAGCTACTTCTATCGATCTTTTTGCCATCAGCAATCACCCGTCAATGGGATTGATCTGGGGAGCCCAAATCGGCATTGAACCCAGTTAAGCTGAGGCTATAGTTATAATCACAATTCTAACCTTTTTGCTTACTGCCTACTATTTTTGATGGCAGGGTATGTTGCGAAATATAACTTCAACGAAGCTGAGATATTTGCAAAACTCTGGACCCCAGGTGCCTATGGTGGGGAACGAACGCGCTATTGTCTTTTCCGTGGAGTGACGCGTTCACCACCACACCATGCGGGTCCCTTCGCTTCGCCTGTCTCTCAGCTAGTTCTTGTTCTCAATAACTGAATGAATCGATGGGATATTCAATCACTTTTCTTTTCAAACAAACGACAACAAAATCTGCAACGTAATCATATTCACAACTATATATTATGTACACATACGTTGTGATAAGGCTTCCTCTCGTCGCCAAAAGCTATCAGCTAGCTCGTGTGCCGGTGTCAAGATTGCAGGGGAATTGCTGGCTCTGATTTAGTTTTTATATACTTACTTGGATACTCAGACAGCCCGCCCTCGCTGGTTGTGCGAGTCTCAACATGTCTTCCATTTTGCACAGTTTTGCTGGCCCAGCCACTGTGTTACCCTGGAGCCCCCGAGGTCAGCCTGGCCAGTCTGCAGCAGATCGTCACCACCAAGGCAGCAGCCATCGTTGTGGATAAAGAGAGATTTGCCACCATGCGACTAGTTTGATGCCAATACGGTGGCGGTTCCTGGCATTGATTTATTCTTAGCTGGCCTTCCAGATGGAAATGCCGTACTCTTTCCCAGATTGCGAGACTCTACCGGGGGATGAATCCATCCCCCCCCCCACCCACCCTTGGCATCGCAGCCCGACACGCAGGAACATCTCCTAGCCATGATGAGGAGGTAAACCGTTAGGGAGGAGTTCTTCTAGTTCTTATATGGATACTCCCAAATAGAAATGCTGCACTTTTTTTCAGTTTTGATAACCTTATTGGGGAAATGACACTACCGCTATACATCACAGTTCGGCAATCAAGAACACCATCACTCATAAATAGGTGGTAAACCATTGGATCAAGACATTTCCACTCCTATTCTTATTTCATTTCCACGGTGTTTATTGCTTTTGCTATTTTCTGTTTTCTAAATTTAATCCGATGTGTACTACTTCACGCAGTCTTCGTCCATAGTTTTATCATTATTATTTCCGATAATGCTATTGTTTTTGCCATTGAAATCCAAATGCAAAAAGCTCCAAGACCTTCGTGGATGATGGTCCTGAGGATATGAATCGAATACAAGAAGGGCTGCGATCCGAACAGTAGATGTAAGTACGGGTCATGTAAAGTAGAATGAAATAATTAAAGAAATTTAATATTTTCGAACCGAATTGTTAAGCCATCAGCACTAAAGAAGACAACAATTTTTCTTGAGCTCATAGTGTTCGACAGGAATCAATCGAGTGATTCGTAAAGAGCCCCGTGAAAACAGTTAAAATATTCCTTTGAGATTGCTCATAATTGAACTAACACTATGATGCAGTGTGCTGGTATATGAACTCAAAAGATCATATAAACAGTAGATTCAGTTCAGGCAAGTTCAACGAGGAATTTAAAGCACCCTTTTCTAAGTTTACAAAACTTTTTACTGACCCAAACATTATAATGTTAATCTACAATAAAAACGTGCAAAATCTAATATCAATAATGAACAAGCAATAAATTGCAAATAAGGGCTTACAACAAATACGAACGTTAACGAAATTCAGACCTCGTGATGAGTAACACGCATCCGTTGTAATAAAAGGCTGAAGGCTAACATTGGTTTTAGAAATTTTACTCAACAACTAGACAAATGTATAAGTTACGATTTCATTTTGCGCTCTCTTGACAGGGGTTTTGACCACAATGTCCTTGTCCATTGGCATAAGTATATCAAATTTATGCAGGCATTTCGAACTGACGAGTCGATTGCAGGACTGAAATTTGGTAAAACTTTGTGGTTTTTAGTCAACTAAAGTGTTTTCTTCGCTCAATTGGCCGAATTTCAATGAATAATTACGACCATCAATGTTTAGATCTTTGCTTAGTCCTAAAATTTCCGGAAATGATGTACTAAAATTACTTCACCTCACCACAGTCTTTCTTTTGCAAGAATAATGAACAAAAATCCTAAAAGAAATACATTCTCCCTTACTATAGCACACTGCACTAAGTCATGTTTTGGAATGAAGACGGTGTCCAGAAAACTGTTTATAATAAAAACTTAAAAGAATGCCTTTGTCTAACATAAACGCCCAAAATGCATTGTGCACAATGTCTAGTGAGAAAACAACGGCCGCTGCCAACGTTGGACCTACTTGTCTCACCTGGTACTTAACTTTATTTATTGGAATAAAAACCAACAGAATGCTCAAACCTTTGTCTATAAAAAGATAGTATCTCTTATGCTAATCTGACCAAAAATACGACCAATTAGATCCTTCTCATTCGCTGTTTACGCTAGGGCTCACATTTTGAAAGACAGCAAAAGAATTTTTTTTCTCGGAAGAATTAAACAAATGAGATTTCGTTCAAAAGGAATTAAAACGATATAGCAAATTCCCTTATATAGAACTATCAAGGGCAATATGGTTAGCCACCGAAAAACAAGCTTTGGGCGATATCCGTTCAAATACCGAAATGATGAAAAAGAAAGTTCGAATGTTGAAAAGAACTGGAGACCAAGCCAACGTGAAACACACCTCTAGTAACATAGAGATAAAAGAAGTCCGCATACAGAACAGTCTGCACGATTCCAGCGACCACGGCTATAGGATCGAAGAAGTTCTCAGTATAGTACCTACAAACGTTAGGACGATGATGGTACTGCATAATATAGCAATATCAGAACCCGGTTATAAAAATGAACGCCGGAACTAAATTCATTGTAAAATTCCCTGGTTTTTTTTTAAAAAGAACGAGAAAACCAAGGTGCTTTCTATTCGAACAAATAAGTAACTCATGTAAGACGAAGAAACTCTGTTAACATTTACCTATAGATCCAGTTTACAACGTATAAGCCGCGATATGAACCAAGAGCGAATAAATAATGGGCAGTGATCGTTTCAGCATTTCCGGTACGAGAAAGCATGAAAAGTTGCGGCATAATGGCAACCGCTTCAAGATAGATAGAAAACGTCCACATCACCTACAGAATTTAATCAATAACATAACTATTACCTTGCTAGGTGAGCTCAAAAGGATGAACACAAACCTCCATAAAGGTGAATTCGTGATTGATAAGAAGTGCTAGAATAGCAGCAGGAATTACTAAAAATTCTATACGAAAGCAATCGTTGTTCCTAAATGAATAAACATAAACAACATAACAAGAATTCTCATAGGAAAAAGTGGACAGATGGCAGAACTGCACTCTTCTGGATCCCACTGGAACACAATTACAAAGTGGGTGCCGAAGGGATCCCTTGTTCCCTCGAGCCGAGTGCCAGGATCGAAAGACACCCAGAACATCCGACCCCACTGCCATGGCCGAGGTGAAACCAAAATGCCCCGACGGCCTTCCCGTGACACCTCCGGACAAGTCCTCCAGATCGCAATTGTAAAGTGGATATGATTGTCGCTGACAATAGGAAGTAAGATAATCCTGATCATTAAGATGGGAAAATCATTATGGAAACATAAACAGTTGTATCAAGGCAAATGGATAAGTTGAAGAGCACTCTTTTTAAGAAATTCACAGCATGATGATATTTCCCTATACATCACCAAAACAAAGGGAATGAATCGAAATTATTCCACTAGGACAAGCCGATTTGGTAGAAATTTTTATCAAAACAAAATATTCACATAAAGCTAACCTATCATAAGTTGCCTTGAATTTGATCCACATCAAATAGACGGTGCCAAAAGATGTGACGAGAAAGAACACCTGAAAATAAGAACAACAGCAAATAGTAAGTGATAAGTAGGAAGCATAGACAAAAAACTTTTCCCGTAACTGTAAAAAAAGGATAAGGGATAGAGCTCTTGCCATTGATCAATAACCCCTTAAGGATGCGCCATGCATTTGACTTCATTAAGCATCGTTTGGAGGTGATTGAATGCATATATGGTTTTACAATGACTCGCGGTGCCCTACCGATGTATCAAGCCAGTGCTGCTATCCTCCCAGAATAGTCCGGCACCAATTTGCCGACCGCGGAGGGATGGAAGGCCTGGTGAGCCAGGGGCGCGGGAATCGATCCCATGTGTGTATCGAAAGGCGCCTCCGTCCAGTGCGTCACACGTGCCCCTTTATAACCATACGCCTTGAAATATCCTCAATGCAGTGCACTATAAGGAACAATAGCATTAACCAGGAATGCTGCAGAAGTAAATAGAAACCACAGAATTGATTTGCTGCGAAAAATTTACAATAAAACTGAAAATTCTGCAGCAAGCGCAGATCTAAGGTAAGTGTGTTTTAAAAGCCTTTCAAAAACACCGGTTAATGAGACATTTATTCACATTATTATTAGTAAATCTTGCTTATGGTAACAAAAAAGCGCCAAAGATGAAGGCAGAAACTCTACAATGAGGGAGGGCAATGATTCATCAAACTATGAAATAAATAAAATAGAAGTGACAACTTAAATTACCTTCAATACTGAGTTGTACACCGAAACGAAGTTGGTGAACAAATCCAGATAACGAGATACAAAAACGAGAGTAAACAAAACTTGAGATCGGCCAGATAAACCTTAAAACAACACCGCTGTTTAAATCACCTATTTTCCCAACTCTAAATACGATCGTCTCGCAACGGTTTACCGACTCATGGCTAGGGGAATTTCCTGGGTGTCGGGCTGCGGTTTCCTCCAGCAAGGTCTCCCGAGCTGAGAAGGAGTCAGGCGTCTTTATTAGCAAACCCAGCTAAAAGTTAACAAGCACCAGGATCTACCACCGTCCTGGTATCAAACTAGTCGCATGGTGGCAAATCTCCCTCTGATCCACAAGAGCCATCACTGTGTATGGTGGTGACCACCTGGGGCAGACTTTGGCCAGGCTGAACTCGGGACTCCAGGGAAACACAGTGGCTAAGCCAGCAAAACTCCGAAAAAATGGAAATTATGCTGAGCCCGTACAACCAGTGAGGACGGACCATCCAAGTGCCCAAGTAAGTAAGTAAGTAAAAGCGATCGATCTATTCGATCTATATCTACAAGTTAAAGAAAAATACCTACACCGAATATGAAGTGTACTCACCTTCACAACTTCTTGATTTCCATATCTTATGCAGTAAGATAACGATAGCAACGAGATGCGACAAGTCGGCGCATAGGCGAAAGATGTTCATTCTCGCCACCCAAGTGCTCTAGGAATTTCGGATATAAGCGAAGCGAAAGCAGAACTTCATACACAAAAGAATACCTTAGTGAACGGTGAAACTCAAAACACTTAGAAGAATACACCAAGAAAAAGGAACTTCCTACGACTGAAAGGTATCTCGAAACTTTTCTCAAAGCAAAAGGAATCATTGCAAACGAAATAAAACTCACGCTAACACGACGTCAGTTTAGGATTGGAAGCACTGAATATCCCTACCAAAGAGAGAAATAGGAACTACTAACACTGTTCTTAGAGGTTCTACTTTTCTAAACAGCCAAATCCGAGTGTAAACGGCAGAAACACTAACATTACCAGATCGGAAAACATCAAGCAGATATCAAAGCGTCCAAGCTTAAATGAACCACCTAGTTTCCACTGAATCACAATAATTCACTTCTTCACAAAAGCTGAACGCAAATGAAATCTGCCAGGCCACGTCACTGAGACGCACAAGACTGCCGCGACGCAACCGTGCCGCTGCGTACAGAAATTTCTGTTTGCATTTGGGCAACTTTCCATGAGGAGATACTCTAGAGACACCAAATTCATGCTAGAATTACAGTCACTTCTTGATGAAAATAGTATCATCTTTAGCGTCTTGGTAACATCACTTTGTTTCTCTTAAATGTTTTAGCAGTCCCACGGTCGGCTTCCTATTAACCTCGGCATTGGATTATGAATACATCGTTTTGTTTTTCAGCATCTCGAGGTTGTTATTGAATTACTAATAGAACGGTAATAGAACGATGTGATGTTATTTATTGCGCTGGGTTCTATGAGTTAAGTTTTTGGATAGTTGTTAAGTGTGTTGTGAGTTTCACAGTAGAAATATGAACTTATGCTTACTTAAACTTAGATACTTATATAACCCACCCTAACGTTCCATGTGTGCTCCAACGCTTGTTTCACTTGTTTCATTGCTCTGAAACCATCATGAAGTGCAAGTGGTCGTAATGTTATGTGGATTTGGCTGCTGTCTAAGGATCGAAATTCTGGTTCCAGCTGTGAGTGCAACTGGTTTATCCGTGTAGAAAACACGCTGGCCCATCCTCTCAATGGTCTTTCTCCAGATTTTTTTCGATTCTCTCGGGATCCACTTTGTTGCGTTTTCCTACATCTATCGTTTTTCACTTCTCCATTATGTGACCAGCCTATCAATGCTTATTTATTAAGACGTGCTCTGGCAGATCTTGAAGTCGGGTATTTCTCCCAGATCTGCGCTAGTAAAACCGGCTTGGTATTCAGTGCTCCAGTTCTTCACTGCAAGAGATCGCTCGAGCGTCCTGTGGGTAATATCTTTGACATGAGAGAAGTATTAGCCCATATTTCCGCTACATATCCCAGATCTGGTGGAACTGTTGCTTCGAATAAGAAAAACACGTAAATCAGGGCCGGTATGCCGACTAGTGGCCTTTGGCAGATGTCCACGCACAGCGTTGTTTCTACCAAATTTTCCTCTGAAAGTCATTATCTATACTCTCCGAACATCCCAAGTGTGCGTAGAGTGTCATCTCACGGTGTTGCATTCAGGCTGATCTTTCGCCTTCTACACCAGGGATTGTTCTCGAATTACAATCCCTTCTCATGTTCTTATCAGGGTCCATTTTTTCTTTCTCGCTTCTGTGAGCTTACTAAACATTGTTTCTGACCCCACGATAGTACTCGAAAGGAGGATAATGACGTCGGTAAAACGTCAGCTGTAGAGAAATCGTCCATCAATACTATCCTTTTGTTGTCTCATTCAGATGCTTCCAGAACCAATCTATGGCGGCCAGCGATGAACAGCTTCGCTGATATTGTGTTACCCTGTGCATTTGTTTACATGCGTTAATTCTAGTAATAGCAGAACTACCTGAGAGATAGACGAAACGAAGGACCCGAATGGTGTGGTGGTGAACGCGTTAGCCCCCGGAAAGGGTAATAGCGCGTTCGTTCCCCATCGCAGACACCTGCGGGCTGGAGTTTTGCAAATATCTCAGCATCATAGAAGTTATGTTTTGCAATATAACCAGCCATTAAAAAAGAGTAGGCAGTAAATAATAAATTAAAATTCTAGTAATAGTTTTTTCTTCGTCATGGCAAAGTTACATCGGAAATTCTTTATGAGAGGGAAATTGGGAAACAGTTGAGTCAGTTAATACAAAATACAACGAAGATAGCAAGAACTACACAGCTGACAATGAAACGAGCTGTGGCGTGAAGATAACATAAACACGTGGACGAGTTTCGTGCCAAAAATTTATAAGGCAGCAAAATTGAGGTGAAAAAGAAATGAGAAATTTGAGGGATGAATGCGTATGGATACCATCCTGAATGACTTGCTTGCCAAGATGAGAAACATCAGGAATAGAAGGAATACAGTGGTGAATGTATAGATGGAAACTTCAGATTTTGAAATAGTACATAAGAAACCAAGACAACGTACTCACGGCACTATACAATTTTGGCTTTTCGTACCGCTGACAAAACTTGTGCTTCAACCCAATATATTTAATCCCAAATTATGACAAAGTAGTCCAGGGAAACAAAGGTTTTGTAATAAATCGACAATGACCTAATAGTAGCCGCGTGTTATACTAGTGAAGTAAATAATAATCTTAATAATACAAAAGGTGCTGAAGACGCAGTAGTTAAATAGCCCTGAAATGCAGGCGTTTTTGGTTCGGTCAATCGCACCATGCCAAGCAATCCTCCCATGTTGGTCAAATTGTCTTACAATTCTTACGTTGTGAAGAGCTCAATTTCACTTCACTAAAGTAAGAGGAATTTCTCTGGTGAGGACTTGGGAACAATCTATTGGAGCTATTCCAGAATTTTAGGAATATTCAACAGGTCTGGCATCCATTGACATTAATAGGTGCTATCAGTTATAGGTCAATAACACGACTCAAGGCTCAACGAAAGACTCCCATGGTGTTGTGGTAAACGCGTTAGTGCCCGGATAGGGTAATAGCGCGTTCGGTCCCTACAACTAACACCAGCGGTCCGGAGTTTTTGCAAATATCTCCGCATCGTTATAGTTATATTTCACATAATACCGTGCCGTTAAAAAAAATATAGTGGGCGGTAGATAAAAAAAATGATGACAATGTAAGTATGGTGAAATTTATTGCAGATCCACCTAATGAACTCCATCTCAGCTCATGAGGGGCATTTTTCCGTCCCATAATTCTGCTCCACAGATGATAGACGTAAAATACGAAGTGCTGCATATAAATAGAATATTTATGTGCTTCCTATTACATCTGCAGCAGAAAATAGAACGAATAAATTAAATAAGGTAACGTTTTATTGCCTATACCTGTTATTTGCTAAAATACTCTAACACCAAATATATTTGCTGGTATTTTTGTTACAAACGCAAATCAAATTACATCCGTTGTTCAGAAATCGAACTTCATTCCGATGCGGCATGTGTACCCCTCTACTGGAGCGTTTTTCTGTTTCCACCTTCTATTGTTGGATCATGGTGTGTTTGTTTCATAAGAAAAAGATAAGGGTTACTGATAAGTGTCACATTGCTTTCTATACTGAGTCAAAATGCGCCACGATAGCTCTGAAAAGAAGTTCCTCTATTAATAATAGCTTCTCATTGTTTTATATTTTACACCGTTCTACTTTTGATCGTTGTTCGTTGCCCATTTTGTCTCTCTAAATTTGTAGTTTTATTAAAGGCATTCTTTTATTTTGTCACCATCTCTTTACACTTCATTTGTCCTCAGTCGAGAAGGTCCTATAAACTAAGACAATTGTTCAACTTAAGAAAGCAGAAAGTTTAGATGCGAGTAAGTACTACTTTGTTGGTAGTATTCGTTGTTCTCTTGGTTATCGGAGTCGAATCGGCTCGTGATAGAAAACGAAATAGGAACCGTCATCGTGATAACGAAAGCGCTGCCGACAGAGGAGCTGATGAAGGTCGAATGTGCATTCTGAGAAAGTTTTTCATTCACTGCAGCTGCAAATTTAATAATAGTAACAAAATACGATAGCTATAGTGTTTAGACTCGAGAACAAGCGGATTTAGTGATGCTGAAGAGCGGCACAAGGAAACCAGGCAGAGAGGTATGGTCGACTACGTATGCCTAATCTTACGAGTATGGAGACACTCCCTACGAAAAAAAAAAAGAGGAAAAAAATCCAAACTCCAAAGTTTCCACTTTTTAACAACTTTTCTTTCATAAATGCAATTCCTTTAATTGCGTTCGACAGGTACTGCTGTTAAAAGAAAACGTAAAAGATAATAGTTACAAGCTGCAATAGTATAGAAATATTAATTATCCTTAGGAATTTTGAATAGTACTACTACATATAATTTGCTCCGCTTATTGTTTAGGGGAAATCCTGAGAATTTTGTAGAATTGAAGTGTTTGTAAAGTAAAGTGAATTTTTAATATATATCCAGGTATGTACGACGAAACTCCCAGGAGTACTCCATAAATGTTTTTCTTGAGAACACCTGCAGGATTTGAAAAAATTATATGGCTAATTTTTATAGTTGCCACGTCTAAATGAATGGCGTTCTTGAATGATGCCAAGTGGCTGTATTTCTAGAGCGTGGAATGGAGAAGAAAGAACGAGAAAAAGAGGAGGAGAGCAGCGAAGAAAAAGACGACAGTAAAGAAAAGAAGAAGAACGAAACATCACCGGAAATCAAAATTCTAAGAAAAAGATCGCGCAGAAATTTGGAACTTACTAAAGCGAAAGAACTTAATGATGGCCAATACCAACCCATTGAAGTTAAGCCGGCTCACAAGAATCAAGTGAGTTGTAAAATAATTTTAAACAAGACAACAATGAAGAATTCTCCAATATAAAATAGTCGGGAGATGTATTTGACACTTGTTTCCGTTTTTCTTACCTATTCTATCTAGTTGGAAATGTTACAGAGGCCTCGTAGAGAGAATAATCTCAATAAGGATGAAGAAATTAACGATGGTGAACGTACGCCTTTAGAGACAAAACCATCGCAGACTCATGAAGTCGGTTAAATTTCAATATAGTTATTTCGTGTAATATTTTTTTCATAATGAACCAGTATCTTTGGGAAGACAAATCTCTTATAGCAGTAGGAACTATCTCACATGGCACAAACTTGTGACTTATGAGTGATTGAATTTAGAATGCTAACCTTTTTTTTCTACTTGCTATAATTTTTTAAAGCAGGGTATGATGTAAATAATCAACACAACGATGCTGAGATATTCTCAAAACATGGATCCTAGGCCAGATCGAACAACGATTTCTCTTTCTGGAGGCTCGAACATTATATACCGCGCCACGGCGGTCCTTGCTCTGCGTTTCTTCCAGCTAGTTTTTCTGCGTAACGCTCCCATCAGCAATCACCTATTAGCGAGATTGATCTGGGAAGCGCAAAACGGCATTGAACCTAGTTAAGCTGAGGCTGTAGTCGAAGTCACAATGCTAATCTTTTTTTTTCTTCCTACTTTAATTTTGCGAATATCTCAGCATCGTTGTGATAGAATTCAGTTTAGCTCTCCATTGTGGATTATCCTAGTAGAGAAAGAGAATTTTCCAAGTTATTAACTTAAAAGAACAACTACACTGTTGTTAAAATGTTGATTTAGAACTAAGTCTTGTTCTTCACAAGAAAGTCGGTATGGAAGAAAAATAATTCTGTATTTCACTTGAAAATTTATCAAAGACACTTGTTTCAGCCTCGCATTCGACGAAATCCGCTTCCAGGTAAAAGAGATCACTACAGGCATGCTCACAAAAAGCTGAGAGACTCGAAAAATAAGGTGATAACCTTACTGCTTTTATGGTTCATAAAAGTTTCTGTAGCAACAGCTCCAACATTTTGGAGTTTTGCTGGCTTAGCTATTGTGGTTCCCTGTAGTGCCCAGGTCATCCTAGCCAAAGTCTGCCCCATGTCATCACAATGTCGTCATGATTCAAAGCAATTATTTATTATTATTATTATTATTATTATTATTATTAAGTGTAGAGCTGAATCACTGCATGAGACGTAATCCCTGTGTTTAGCTGTCATGCTATCATCGTTCTAGAAGAACTGTTGCAAAGAAATTCTGCCGATCAGGGAGTAGCATCTGATAAACATTTCTGTAGTATTGTTGACCACACATTTTGTAATACTTTTGATGAACTGTATTTGTGACTCTCTTATAGGAAAAGAACAACAAACGCAGAGCAACGAGATTTCGTCGAGATGAAATGGAACAACTGGTTGAGGTACACTTTTGCTTTCTTTCTTATGTTGGCTGAACATTAGCATGTACAGCACACACATATTCATCTACGAAGACCACCTATCATGTCGCCGATTTGTTCATTAGTCCATAATTCCATCCGTCCATCCTTTCTTCTACACATGTACTGAATATTAGATCTGGATGGAAAACCAGGTTTCTCAGCTCGGATCTTCGACAATTCCCCTGCACGTGTTTTGTCAGTTTTCACATCTGAAGCAAAAGGTAGGCATCCCTTGTCTGTGGTTGAAAGTGACAGGTGATTTGAGGAAAAGCGGGATCGACACGAAGACGACGATAGCTTTCCCCGTGCTGACAATGTGTAGAATAGTTTGACTTATTTGCCGTTATTTCAAGCAGCGATATTCACAAATGGGAGCAGTTTATGAATTTGTATGAACAATGATGGGCGCGTGTGGCGCAGTGGTCGGAGGCACTCTGCAACACACACGTGGAATCGATCCCAGCGTCCATGGCCCACCAAGCCTTCCATCCCTTCGGGGTCGGCAAATTGGTACCAGACTTGTCTGGGAGGATAGCAGCACTGGCTCGATACATCGCTAGGCCACCGCGAGTCATTGTAAAGGCCAGATATGCATTCAATCACCTCCGAACGATGCTTAATGAAGTCGAATGCATGGCGCATCCCTCAGGGATTGATCAGCGCCGAGAGCTTTATCCTTTATCCTTTTATATAAACAATGTATCGCCTGTGGCGCCATGTTCAACGGTACTCTTCGATATGCACGTGATCACTGATTCGGTCCCAAACCCTGGACTCACCAAATCTTCGATATCTCGGGCGTCAGCGAACTGATACCACTCTTGCCTGGGAGGGCAAAAACATTCGAAAGGTGCGTAGGAAAGCCACCACAAGTCATTAGAATGACGATGTTTGTATTGAAACACCTCTAACTCTGCTTAGGGAATTCGAATACATGGCGCATCCTCAGAGATTAATTAACACCGTACACCTAAAAACGCTTATTACGAATAACAGTCGCAGAGGTCACCACGGTCCAAACACCCTTGCACAACGGACGACGGTTTCGAAAAAACAAAGGCTATGGAAGATAGACTACGATGTTTACTACCCGTGAATATGGCCATTCAGTTCTCAATATGAATACGGCTTACACTGACGCTACCAAGAGAGGTAGTTTCCCTGTGAACACGATATAAAATTTCCAGATAACTTTTTTATAAAAATTTTTTATCAAAGCGAAACATATTAAGGACACTAAGAGTGAGCCGAAGCAGAAACAGGGAAAGAAAGGGTCGAGCTCATCAAGTAGCGACTCCAAAGAGAAACAGAAAATCCGGAGAGCGAGAGGTACTATTAAGTTTGATCCTCCGCGTATTATACCCATGAAATCCATAGACAAGTTAACTGATGTTCCGACAGAAAGTGATGAGACTTTACAGACCCTGCATTAATCGCTACCTACATAGATTTTTTAAAAGTTTTTAATTTTGCTATGCTCCATGTGTGTGAGGGAACATGTTCATTTTTTGTGGGTTTCCTTTACTTTGGGATGCCTTATGATAATTTCCAGATATATTACTTATTTTTTCATTGACCTTGTTCATATGCGTAGAACCATTCTTACATCTTTTACATGGTGTAGCTGGTTTTTTTTTTTTTTTTATAAAACCTTAATGTCTTTGTCTTTCTTTCCAATGAAAGTCGAAGTCAAACGATTTTGAGTAGAGTGGTGATCACTCGAAAGCCATGGGACTAAAAGCTGAAGCAAATATACCTTGTCCAAGTACATTTTGTAAACTCACATCTAGTACCTTATTTCACTGATAAGTTAAGTTTCACTTATATGTAGCAAATCTGCATCGTAATCGTTACTCGCATTACAATGAATTGAAAAGAAAATTTCGAATAACGGAAAAGAAGACATGAAATGATATCCGGCAGCTATCATAAGATTTAATCGCATGTATTAGCAACTCTGAATATTATGCATACGTTAGTAGCTAGTATGCAATAATGGGTGTGTCTCTGATAGTCGTGTGTGACTCACTTGACACCTTTTGTGCAACTAATGTAAAAGCATATCTGCGGTTTCTGCCTGCTTATCCTCCTTAACCAGTCGGTCAACTAATCGAGGGGTTCCCCATTTACAAACTAGGAAACCATCTCGGATTCACCCATGCTTGAGGAAACAACACTCTAGAATGAATCGTTTGAGATCTCACTGAGTAGAGAAGAAGATGGACGACCGCAGTCAAACCCCACGAATTCCAGTAATACCCTCTCCAAACCAAGGAAAAAAGTGAAGAAAAATAATTTTTTAAAGTGTGAACGAAACATTATTCATTAACTGTCATAAAACGATATATAGAACTACTTCTTCATTTAAAAAAAAAAACACTGTTGGGAGGAAGGCGAAGCAAAGAACCATCATAGTGTAGTAATGGACACGTTAGCCCAGAAAGGGTAATAGCGGGTTGGATCCCCAGTGCAGAGATCTGCGCTCCGGAGTTTTGCAATTTTCTCAGCACCATTGTGGATTCCTCATTGCCTGGCATGGTCATGCTGACATGCTACTGTAAAACGTCGTATTAGTAGCTTACTTCATGAAGTGAAACAACATTGTAGCACCAATGTCGGACAACAAATCGGTTTCACCTTATAATTAAATATGAACTTAATAAATAAAACAAGCAACTTTGGTCAGTAGTCGCATAACATCAGAAAAATGCAGAATGTGCTCCTAATATAGAGGGAGCATACTATGAACCAATGTAAATGCATGGCGGAACAAGCTGTGTGCAGCACTTCTCGACGGCTTACTGCTTCAGACTACTAAAGAGAATGAATAGTTCGTATGCAGCACGTTCATCAGTGCTAAGAAATCTTTCCTTTTCACTGGGAGTACCGCGTAAAAAATATCAATGCCAAGAATCAACTTGAGAACTTAATTATAAGGTTGCAAACTTCCGATTCCCGAAGGTAAGTGAGTAGCCGTGGCAAACGATAAGCTACGACTTTCACAGGATTTCACGAAAAAAAAGACTTTGACAACCAATAAAACAGCAACTAAATAAGAAATTTTGTAGATTTCTACGATTTTTTTTCAAGAAAGGTACACTCATTTACTACGTAATTAAGTAGACGATAAGCTCCTTTGAATAGTCAGATGATGAAAGTGGCGAAAACCATCGTTGCATCTGCCACGACGAAATAAATACTCTACCAAAACAACCATGCTTGCTGTTGAAGAATCCAAGAGCATAGCATCGTCAGATTCAGCGTGAAAGAGTGGTATCTTCGGCATTGATCCACGTAACATTCAAAAACTTAATATCAACCGTAACGTTGTGTTTACACAGCAGGTTGAGTGATGAGAAATCGACATTGCATACAAATAGAAGTGATTTATTTAAGAAATAAAGCAAAGGTATTTTATTCCATATGGTCCAAAAAAGGTGGTGTGTAACAGCCAAATCCTAATTGATATGTGTATCGTATCACAGAGCTTTCCGGAAATTCGCCGCTACCGTAACGTGCGTTGGTAGTTATCCATACAGGAGTAATTGGTGTAGAAGCTGCAAAGATAGGAGTAAACATTAAAAAAGTAGAGTATTGAGCTTCCATTTATACTGCTTAACTTTGAGTTTCTTTACGAATACCGTGGTATAGCAAGGAAGTTCAATCGTTCATGTTAGATGGAAACAAAATGACTGACGGTTTGTGACGTGTTTGATATGTATCTGTGATAAACGATGACACCAGGTGTTGATTTTGTGGCATCTCCAGAACGCTGAAAGACATTGCCTTTTGAACTGTTCCTCTTTTCTTATTTTTGAAAGAATCTGTTGATTCCATGGAAAAAAATTAAAAGAAGATCGATAAAGAACAATTTGAGGTGAGAGAAAACACAAAACACGTTCTGTGAGCTAAGACCGTCTCCGAATCCTGCCTTTAAGCTGAACCAAGATGTGGAATTACACCACTCGGACGAGAGAAGCCAAGTCACAAAATTCAAGATGGACGAGATTCATTGGACCTTGCAAGCGCAAAATTCTTGTGAAATTAACATGTGCCTTATATTCAGAAGATTTCTTTTTTTCCATAAGATGCATTCTCGTGCTCACTGGTCGTGTTAATAACATTTGAAATGAGACTGCATATGTTATAAGCACAAAAATTTTCTAAAGACCTGAAAGAAACTACTGGTTGACTTTCAGCCCCATAACAACCAAGCGTCGACCAGAATTTGCTTAGAACATGAACTATAAACACTTTAACATCGTCATGTGGAGGAACTACAATGACTAACCCTTATGCACATCCGCCTACAATCAAAACTGAACAATCTTTAATGTTTAATCTACTGATAGGAGTATTTCATATTATATTCACATGGTTAAGGATAGAAATGCACTAAAATTGACCAGATGAATCCTACGCAGATTCATTAAGTGTGAAACGAACACACATGATTAGTTTGAAACCCCGAAATTGTAGAAACAGATGATTTGACGCTATTCTCTCCTTAGCGTAGAATTTTCCATCATTTGAATTCCAGAGTGTGGTAGTTTCTAACCCACGGTCAGTAGTTACCAGCATGGAATGTTCAACCAGTATTCACAGTCCTGAGGCCGCGTCCATATCTTATTTCTTGAAAGTTAAAACTCTATTTTTTCTAAGGCCAAAGTTTCTGACAGACAAACAGCGATTCTCTTGTTCCTGAAACTCGGGGCACTTTAAGTGGGTGGTCGCATTCAACCTCCTGTCTTGAGAAGATACACGGTTATTCACCCTTCTACAGCTTATTAACAGAATACATATTTCTTTGGTTATTGAACACAGTCATTAAATGACTGTTGTTGCTATGATTGTCCGATGATAACAAGTTGCTTTTTCCAGGAAGTCGCAGAAGTCAGTGCGATTATTAGCTAGCACACAGCGTAATAATGTCATTGCAAACCAACTTTCCTTGAACCTCGGTAAAAATAATCAGTGAAACAAAGAACAAGTTGTTATCACCGGACAGTCATAGCAACAACAATCCCTGTACAAAAGAGGATCGCCGGGTGAGATTGCCTCGTTTGAGCGGTGTTCCACTGAAGAAGAAGATCCGATTCGATACTACGACGATGCAAAGAGGGTACGGGTGGACATCGACTCGGATCATCAACTCTGAGGAAGCCGAAGACGTCGAAACATTACTCGAATAAATATTTGATAACAACCCCGTGTTGGCTTATCAATGAAACAAGGTACAGTGATTAGAAACATGTCATACAAGTCTTTAGAAGATTACTCAATAAGCCCATGTGGAATGATTCTTGAATACCAGAATCTAGAATTGTGACGTCGTGTGAATACAAATTCTCCAGATGGTCAGCATAGATTATAAGAAAAAATATAATGACACAAAAAACGAGTCCTTGAAGAAAGAACACTCACAACTTGGGATACGAATGCATATTGTTATAGAGTTTAACAAGCGATGTGGAGAAGGTCAGCATTCCAATGATGCACAACAAGCTAATCAGCATCGACATCCAAACACCGTTCTACAAAACACTCTTGACAAATGAAAGCATTTACGAATATTCTGTTTTCTCTTAGCTCACCTGAAAACCCATCTTGGACTTTAAAAGTAAACTATCGCAAGATATGAACTGACCAGTGGATCTACGGTATGATCACACAGCGCTGATGTTGACGACGAAACAATCGCTGCAATAGGAGCACACGATGAAACCTCATGTTGCATCTGAAGTACTGGACATAAAGTACTGACGCAGTAATGATTTCTATTTTCGATTGATGTCATATATTGCCTCATTGATTATTCATTCCTAACGAACAATTTTCCAGCACTGATTTTCTATCAACCTCGGTATTGATTAATAAATTGTTTCTTCTTGAGCAAACGCGAGGTTGTTAATAAGAAGATTTATTCAATAGTAGCTGAAATTGCGATAGTATTGTCTTCCTTTCATTTTGACCTCGAGGCACGTTCCTTACCTATGTCAAACTCTGTGTGCTTGGTCTCCATTAAAGAAGCTGGAAGACTTACAACGAACAAAATGGATAGTGTTTGTTTAAAAGCAGCTATTGACAAAAGGAATAAAATTCATGTAGACAATTTTATCTGCTGAGGCTACGAGTGTTCGACTGCATAGATGTCAATTTTGACATTTCCAGGCTCTGAAGAAGGCGAAACCGCTGAAAAAACGTATTGAATGAAACTTGTTATTAGCACCCTCATTTCTGCTCGAGAAGGAAGCATTAGTTTATTTCACAAACCTCTACCGGTTATTTTAGATTCTATCCAGGATTTAAGGAAATTTAAGTGCAAAATAATAGCTGAAACACGTTGAATAGTTACCTCAAATTTAACATGATCGATATAGTGATTAATATTGTCAAATATCCCAACAAGCTGTTCACGGGCGGCTTTCTCCACATTTCCCTGCAAATTTTCCGACAACAACGCCTGGGAATGTTGGAGTTTCGCTATTAATGAGCTAATTGGAACTTGCATCTTCTCAAGTCTGAAACGGCTTAGAAAATAACTATTTAATGGATCATAAGTTCGGAAATCATTGAAAAGCCCTAGAAAACTGCCTTTCATTAAGTTTAGTCAGATTAGTGAACAGGGCGCTAAGTTTAAGACGGAGAGGACGAGCTCTTCGGGTCCCGATTTCGTCGACTTGCTCTAGCATCTAAAATTGCTTCGTTTTGGTATAATCTCTGGAACAAAATTAGCGAATATGTGGCATATTACGATTGATTCTTGATTAAAAAAATGTAAAACGGTGTAGAGTGAAGAGAATACAGAAATATGCCGAAAAAAAAACTATCAAGAAAAATCCTGCTCCTTTCATCAAGTGCACGCTGTATACTGGATAGAATTTACCAGATAACAGAGATGCTCTTGAATTTTTACAGACAACTACATCTGAGATGAAATCCTACACAAAGCTTACGGATGAGACGGCCTTAGGTCGACCAGAGGATGCACCAAGTTTGCTTTCGAACACTTTTGCCTTCGCTTCGATGTCCAAGTTGGAAATTGTCGAGTTTATCTACAACCGGAATTGTATCTACTTGCGATTATCCTTGATTACTTGAAAAGCTGAAATAAAACTGACTAGTTAAACTACCTTGGAAAGAGCAATATGATCAATTTCCGATACATTCACAGAAGAGATTTGCTGGAGAAGTTCGAAATGCTCCTTGGAGATAATGAAATTGAATGGTTCTACTGCCGGCAGATCAGTGAACGTGACGTTCAAGAATCGCTCAAGTTTCATGTACCCTTCACTTTCAAGCGACTGGAACATACGACATCTTTTAAGGGATTCTGAAATGTTAACGAAAACAACAACTCAAAAATAAGACTTCTTCTATAAATTAAGTATCGCGTCATCAGACATTAGCTGTGATACTTCAAGCCTTTTAGCGTTTTCTGATGACCACAGTATCAGCTTCAATTACTTCATCGTTGATCCTTCAAATTCATAGCCAATTGAATAAGAATAATGAGATACCATACAACTGTAATGAATATTGTCTGTGTTTTTGATAAGGTGTTCTCACTTTTGTGTTTTGAAGGAGAAAAGGTGTTCGTCTCGGAAGAAAAGATCACAACTTAGTAACAACGGCTCTCCTGAACTGAATGAACAAGAAAATAAGTGGGTGAAAATCACGACACTTTCAAGGAGCACATATGATTGTAGAGGATAGAGGGCCAGTGAATATCGGATAACTGCTGAATGTAGGTAAAATTTCTAAAAGAAAGCAAAATGTTCCTTAGATCAACATTGTTTATTCCAACACTATATTGTGCCAAAAACATAACGCTTACTGCTTCCTATACGGTCTAGTACGAACAGGATGTACGGTCCAGTAACGAAGTCGCGATGCTATGATTTCTCTTCCCACTTTTTCGTTGGACTTGGTACTTGGTACTCGCATGGTACTGATGGCCCGTCCTCACAGATTGTGCGAGGCCCCTGCATAATCTCCATTTTTTCGGAGATTTGCTCGCTAAGCCATCGTAGTTCCCTGGAATCCCGAGGTCAGCCTGGCCAAAGTCTGCCCCAGGTCTTCACCACCACAGGAAGTCGCAGACCTTGGGGATCAGAGAGAGATTTGCCATCATGCAACTAATCTTATACCAGGACGGTGGTGGACCTTGGTATTGGTTTCCTCTGAGCTAGGCTTCCTGTTGGAAACGCCGGACTCCTTTTCAGCTTCGGAGACCCTGTCAGGGATATGATTCACTCCGCTATACATCGCAGCCCGACCCAGGAACACCTCCCAGCCACGATGAGGTGGTAATTCGTTTGGAGGACTTTTTCATCACGCACCATTACTTGACTAGATGTACTTCCTAACACCCCACAGAGATGATGAAATCGAAATTATTTAAGCTACATAAGATGCACATAAAGAACTGGCATTTTTTTTTTCTGATGACGATCTGAGTTAATTTTCACCGTACTTTCTTCTTACAGTATATGTTAACAAACGAATCAATTCCAATTCTATTGATATCGAATTATAATCTCAGTCAAATTCATCGAATTTTACTCGTAACTCTTCATTAGAGAGATTGATGAAAAAAGAAACATTTGCGACCAAAAATACCTTTTTAAGAGTGAAATCTCCAAATAATCCTCTATTCACTATTCACACATACCTTCACAATTTTTTATTCGTATACTACATGAGCTGACACCGCATATTGTGGGGATGCGAGCACTTCGTTCATTCAAACTATTTCCTTCTATCCGTCTACAACGAAGTTTCTCGGATTTGCGTGTGGGCTCTTAACCACTTCAGATGTTTCATGTTCATGAGTGCCGTTAAAAGTTGGCCGAGTAGATTGTTTCTGGAATTCTGCAGTGAAAACCTATATCAAGGCTTTCACAACAGACAGTCGCTAGTGTTTTCGGGTATGAAGGAGCTTGTTCCACACAAGTTTAGTAACAGTTTACCGATTCAGAAAGTAAGGGAGGCTTGAGTGATCTGAAGAGATGTCCAACCTAAGACTTGGGCCTACTATGTGACTGAACCGCTCTCTCCACCACCGCTCTACCGGCGCCTTAGCAACTATTCTATTCTAATCTCAAAACGGGGGCGCAAGTAGAGCATTGCGGATGTAACCAGAATTTCATTAAAAAAAACTTCTTCTTACTCAGCCTAATGAAAGTGTGCAAGATTACACCTGTTCCCTCACTTTTATGACTGCCACAAACGCTCACAAAGCTGCACTTGAAATCAATTGCTTTATCCTAGCATTACATTAAATTGAAAGTTTATGCTTCTCATTTTTATATTAGAAACGGGTACCAATAATGATGGTGTCAGTATATAAAAAAAGAAAGGCGCTTGCCAAGCCGATCATCAGTTCCAGGAACGGCGAATTGATACCCGACTTGTTTGCATCAGCTCATTCACTCCAGCTCATAGAACATGGTAACTGCATGCCATGAGGCGCTCTACCAGTGGAATTCCACGATTTCGGCATCGGCAGCACTCCACAATAAGGAAGACCAAAATTCCTCAAGCAACAACTGAACCCACACGCAAATCCAAAGACCTTCTGTATAAGGCATGCAAGGAAACAAATCGACAAAATAAGTACTGCGCTCCATACAATATGTGACTGTTATGTGAATATGTGCATTATGCAAAATATATATGGAAACAAATCTCGGAATTGTCTAGAAGGACCACTACTCGATAAAGTTTTACATTGCATATCATCGACCACTTCTATGTTGTAAAGAATATTCGTTTTAAAATATCTTACATCGTCTATCTTACACACTATAAAAAGCTTCATGTAGTATAGTACTTTAGTATAAGATTCTCACATTTTCGACATTATCAACAAAAGGGCGCGTATGGTGCGGTGGTCGGAGGCGCCCTGCAACACCCACATAGCATCGATCCCCGCGCCCGTGGCTCACCAAGCCCTCCATCTTTCGGGGTGGGCAAATTTGTACCAAACTTGTCTGGGAGGACAGCAGCACTGGCTCGATACATCGCAAGGCCACCGCGAGCCATTGCAAAGGTCAGATATGCATTCAATCACCTCCAACGGTACTTTATGAAGTCGAATGCACCGCACATCCCTCAGGAAATGATCAAAGCCGACAGCTTCATTCTTTTTTATCAATAGAAGAAAGTTTCTCATGGCGTGCAATAATTTCGGAGTATTTGAGAATGCCTAAACATTTTTCTGTGAGGAAGACTTTTCTTCACGTCATTTTTGGGTAAAAACAAATTTTAGGGTGGAAGCTTTCTTCTTAGAGATAAAGGCTAAAAGGATAAAGCTCTCGGCGTTGATCAATCCTTCAGGGATGCGCCATGCATTCGACTTCACAAAGTACCGTTGGAGGTGATTGAATGCATATCTGGGCTTTGCAATTACTCGCCGTGGCCTACCTATGTATCAAGCCAGTGCTGTTATCCTACCAGACAAGTCCGGTACCAATTTGCCGACCCCGGAGGGATGGAGGGCTTGGTGGGCCATGGGCGTGGGGAATCGATTCCACGTGTGTGTTGCAGTGGCGTCTCCAACCACTGCGCAACACGGCTCCTCCTTCTTAGAGATAAGGAGAAATATTTTTCGAGAGGAAATCAATAAAACGTGAGCATCACCTTAAGCTTTTTCAATTGGAACTTCCTGTCGAGTTCGAAGACTTCGTACAAAGTTTCATTTCGTTGGCAACCCCGTATCAGATCCACAACAGAAAGGTCACCTATCAACGATAATAGGTCGCCATCATCACTACTCTGCCACCTACTGCGCAAAATCTCCATATACCGTTGAACCAACTGAAAGAAAGAAAAAACTAAAAACTGCTTAAAAAGTCGCAAAATCAGTTGAAATCACAAAAAGACGAATTTTGACGACAAAAAACCAACTGTGTACTTATGGTTTTCAAACAGTCGCATCTTTCTATTACAGTAGGATGTAGTTATTATTATAGTTGAACATAGATAGGATAAATTATTCAGAAATCCTAATAGTCGCAAATCAATAATATTTTCTTAATCTGAGAAGAGAATTACGCTCTCCAGTAAACCCACAGTGAGCCTTCAATTATTTCAACGAAAGAAAAAGCAGAATTATTCAGATCAAGAAGGAAAAAATAATATCAAATAACAGATAGTTTGGTAACCAGAAAACTGGAACGATAAGCATGTTCAGCCTCCTAACTGATCTGAGGTGGTTAATTCGGATGAAAACTGGTGTAGCTGCGTATGATGAGCGAAATTTGCTCTAGTTAACATAGTGTATTTAGAAAGTATTCTGACACTCGAGAAATCTATCACTTTAATAAGCAATCGTTTCACTAATAAATGGGTGCGCTAACCGATAAAATATCTGGACGTGAAAGAGGATCGCGAAAGGTTTGACATGCGATATCTGACGCATTTCCAACAGTAAAAAGGAGGCAAGCTGTAAGGATGGATAGGGCAGTAAACGTGGCCATAGCCAACCAAATTCCGCTGAAATGTGGTGACTGATGAAAGAACAATAAAAGAATAAACATGGATATAAAGAAAAAAAGGAAATAAAGGACAGCAACCATAAATAAAATCGTCCTCCAGTGGATCGTACACAACAGTCATCATTGTAAAATGTCGGACGTCGCCCACAAACTCCATAGAATAGTCCAAAAAGGAAACAGAAGGCAATTAACATAAATATTGATGTGACTACTAAGAAGAACGGCCGGCTGAAAACGATACGATATTCCGACCATAAAAGCGTAATGCGAAAAACTGTCGGCATTTCTCCATCTCAATTTCATTCTCTTCACCGCTTAACGATTCGTCTTCGAAAGAGATGTGAATTTATTGAGGAGATACTACGTTACACAAACCTGTAATGCACAATCTTAGCCGTAACGCTCTCTTTGGGATCAGTAGCATGAGCAACTAAATCGTACAGCACGTCGAAATTGATCTGAAATGAATTCGAAACTATAAAATGTCCCCCCGAAAAAAACATCTTTAATCGCTGCTCCATACCTGGCGAATTTGAGTCGAAATCGTTTCCGCGGTGACGAAAAGATCGTCAGCAATTCTTTTCAAAATCGTCTGCGATGCTGGAAACCATTAAATCTGCCGAGAAATCTACTTCCGTTTGAAAGAAACAGAAACTCGCTAAAGAATCTTAATTTAAAAAATAGGTCAAAAACACTTACAATGAACTTTTTTGTCGATTTCAATTTGTAGTTTGTTCTGCATAGCCGCAAAGTGCTGAACTGCACTGTCAAGTAGATGGGGGATGTTTATTCGTCCAATCTGTTGAAGAGCTTCGTCGGCATTCAACGAGATCACGCCCTAAAATGTGTTAACTACTCCATTGTTGAAAACAACGATTCCGAATTTTCGAATCTTATCAGATGTCCATTTAGTCGCGTAAGGTTACTTCATAATAAGATCCACTAAATATTGCGCAACTATGTTAAGAAGCGTGGTGCGCGAAGGCCGCATGTGGCGCAGTGGTCGGAAGCGGCTTGCAATACACATGTGGAGTCGATCTCCGCGCCCACGGCCCACCAAGCTTTCCATCCCTCCGGGATCGAATTGGTACCAGATTTGTCTGGGAGGATAGGAGCACCGGGTCCACACATCGGTAGGCTACCGCGAATCATTGTAAAGGCCAAATTTGCATTCAATCACCTCCAGATGATGCTTGATAAAGTCGAATGCGTGGCGCATCCCTCAGAAATTGATCAACGCCGAGAGCTTTATTTTTTTATCCTTCATTTTAGGAGAGAAATGGATCCTTAGAATGAAAAAAAACATTTCCCAAAAAAAATCAAAGACCGCAATACAATGGGAAAAGTACTTACCAGATCGACTTTCAATCGTGGAGGAGTCATAGCTTCCAAAGATTTCTCTGCTTTGTGACAGACAGCTTTCACAGATTCGATTTCGTTGTGCAGGCATAATTGTAACTCACTGATTAATGTGTGCCGCATGCGACCAAACTCGACCTTACACCAATAGTAGATTACTTTTTATTGTTTTCATTTAAGACACAAAACGGGTAAAATTGTATATTCACTTGCGACAATGTTATTAATTGTAACTTTACTCTACGTAATTTCAAGCTTCAATTTACTGTGCTTGCTCCTTGCCGAGCAATTTTGCAATCAAACGGTTCAGCCCTAAAAGGTAAACTGTCTATTGACCCCCTCCCCCCTTATCCCATCTCATTCAACCTCATTTCAAAACGGTACCATATCATTGTAGTAGATATGATATCTTGAAGAAAGAGTGCAGAATGACGTCAATGATACCTCGAATTGAGAATAATCGTCGACAATTTTCCAAATTTCCGCCCGAATATCGTCTATCCAAATGTGGATATCCTCCGCACCTATAATATGCACATATACTATTACATTCGAATTTATTGCGACCTAGTTAAAAACTACTGACTTCTGCTTATGTTAATTAATTTGTCGATGGTATTTGCACCAGTGAGCTTCTTAACTCGTTGAATAACTTCATGTCCAGCATCTGACAACCGAATTAACAAGGTTCTATTCAACATTTGGTAGTCATCAATCAACAGTTTTCGTATTCTCTGGAAAAAAAAACATTGCCAAATTTTTTCGTGTTTTATACAATGTTCCCCCTTGTCAATGATTTCATAAGAACGCCAGCCTTGGGACAGTATGGTTGGATAATCGTGACGAGGGAGAGGTGGTAGCCTTCTGCACAGAACCGAATCCTCATAAGAGCGCTATGGGTGAACACCTGCAGTTTAAGCAAAGCGCCATGAGCCCTCAACTTATTCTCCCAGCACACGACTTTAAAAAGTGGAGGGTAAGTTTTTTTCGGATAAAACAAAGCACTATAGTTGACAGGTACCTCTGAGACTCTATATCATAAAACTTACACTTGTTGTATTGAAATTATGTCATGGCTCCGGAAGAACCGAAGCAATCAAAAGTTTTCTGTCACCTCATGCACACTGCGGAAAGTACGGTCTTTTTGCAAGGTTGAATAGATGAAAAAACTTATGCAATTGTATTTTGAAAGTTTTTCATTGACAAAATTGTTTCAGACTGCAGGAAACTTCTAACGTTAAAATAAATCATTAGCGACAAGGTATTGGTGTCACCGAAGGGAAGTGCCATTGTTTCTGATGAAAGCTTCCTCTGTTTGTTTCTTAAGGATCAATATCCAATGAATATACAATATAATATAATATATATATATATAAGGAATATATATAAGGAAGAATAATATAATAGCGATTTAGGAAAGCATTGAATACTATGTTGGTCGCAATTTACTTTTTCTTTTCTAATTAACAGAGGGGGTGAATAATAACATATTAATTATTACAACAAAGTTCTTCCTTGTTCATTTGAGGACTAAATTGGTCACTATTTGAGACATGGGGGTAAGACGAAGGTCGGAGTTCAGAACAAAATTAGCCACAAATTCGTAAGCGATAGCATTCCAGTAACACATACAATCATAGAATTCACGAAGTTAAGAATTTTAGGTGACTAACATCATTCAAAAATCCATAGCCTACTGATTCAGTGATCTAGAGGTATAAAACCTCGGATTTTCTCGCTTGATGCTGCTGATACATACGGCGACCTATGCAGCAGTAAAGAACCATCCCAATATAGAGAAGCGAGAATTACTGCTTCAAAAGTTCTGTGATGATAGCTCAATCTTTTATTCTTCTACGATAAGATACACATCAAGTATTCTTGTACATGGTATACATCTGCCCCTGGAACTATGCCTTTCAGCCTTCAGAAAAGAAGAACGCACCGAATCCGTGTCACGTTTGTACAGATTCAAATCATCAATACAGTAATTGAGACGGCTCGGTAATTCTTCCATACCGTATTCAGCATACTGTCCCGTGATCAAAAGTGTTGCTGCAGCAAATCTGCAACGCACAGTTTTCAGTGTTGTGAAACATTCCTAATCTTTCAGGAGAAAAATTGCACACAGAGACTGTCACTGTTTTCCTGAATTCAAAAAGCTAATTAAGACTACGATAACCGTTATTACAATGTACTTACACATCAAAAAAAATCAAAATCATCATGACGACGTTAAGAAAGTTTCGTTTGCACCCATCATAGCGAGAATCAGTATTTTGCTTTCGTGAATGACTCGACCAACAACAAACACAGCATCTGGAATATGGTCATCTTCACGAATAACTGATACAATCCCTGTAGCCATCTACAAATAAGAATAATGTTAAATAAGCCAACGAAAAACACATTTTTAAAAAACACATACGAAATAGGAATTTGGAGAGCAAATTTAACTTAGAAAAAGAAAAAAAGAATTGGATTTTCATTAAATCTTCCAAAGCACTAATTTCCCTGCTTTTACAAGCTGATTTCATCTTTTAGGCGAATATGGAAAGTTGTTTTTCATCTTGTTCGATTTTAGGCCCACTGGTTTCACGCTCCTGACAGTGACACAACGTGAAGCAAAGGCTCTATATTAAGCAGAATTAGATACTATTGTACCACTTTTACTTGGTTGTCCTTCGTGTTATCATCTCGATCAAACGTAATCCCGGTTTATCATCAAGCAAATTCATCGACCATTAGTGAAAACTTCATTTTCACAGTAGAGTGATAAGTTCCGTCCATCGATTATCACAAAGAGATTCAAATTTGTAGTGTTAGGTCTTTTATTTTTATTATTTGTCCATAACTGAGCAACGTTTAGTCTGGTAGACGCTGTCATATATGAGTTAACTTCTAGCTTAACTTGTAGATGGCAATGTCAAATACCTTGGTAAAGTATCTTTGGAAAACAAACACCAGCTTTTCTGCATGAAATGAAGTTCTTAAGACGAAGATCTAAGAAAGTCTAAGTACTTTTTTATTCCACAATCACTGCAGAAGCCCTCAATAATTCCGAAGATGAATCAAATAGGGATTCCATTCCCTGTATGTTTTAACGTTTTATGTACTACTTATTTTTTTTCCACGGTAGGGTACTATACGAAACACAGCCACAAGGATGCTGAGATGTAAGCAAAATTCGGAACTTCAGTTGGGTTTCGAACCCGTGATTATCCTTGCTGGCGGCTCACATGCCATCAGCCATCCACCACACCAAGGCCCTTGATTTGCCTTTCTCTCAACTATATTTGTACTCTATCGGTGTTATAAGCAGTCATTCGTCAACGAGAAGATAGAGTAAGAACATCTGAGATAAAGAAAAGCAAGGACCCTGGTTTGGTGTGGTGAACAGTGTGTGAGCTCCCGCTAACTGTAATCAGAACTCAAATCCCAGCTGAAGCTCTGAGTTTTGCTCATTTTTCAGCATCCTTGTGGATTCGCTTCACATCGTACTCTGCCATGAAAAGAAAGTAGCCAGCAAGTAAAAATGTTAATACATTAAAACTTCGACTGGAGCATTTATTCTCGGATTTTAGAAGAAGATTGAATGAACGCGAGACCGAAATAGAATCAGAATCGCACACGTAACAAACGGCAACACTATCACTGTGTCAGCCATCCCTTTGACTGTATATGTTATCAGTGGAACAGATCTATAAGCACATAGATAATGTGAAATGGAAGATATAGTGAGAATCCTGACAACCGACAACATAATGCCATCTGAAATCCTAACTGTGTCTGCAGATATATCAAGCAGTTCAAGATCGAAAAATTTGTGACAGTACGAGTCAACACGGGCTGCGTCAGGTCCAGTACTTAGAGGTGAGCTCCAATAGACTCAAGGTCGCTGGCTAAACTCTTCGGCCCGGAAAAATCGAGCCCACCATTCCTTAGGTCATCAAAGTGGTTCCAGACATCTCTGACAGGGTAAAATACTGATTTGGTGGACCAGCGCAAGTCACTCTATAAGCCAAATGCGCATTTAGTATTCTCTATGATGCTACCGATGTAATCGAATACTTGATGTATCCCTAAGAGGCTGACGAACGCCCAGAGCTTTACCGCTTTACACGTTTTCCTCTACAGCACGCTCAAGAAGCAAATTACTATAAAAAATTACGTTTATTTAAACCTCAACCAAAATTCTATGGCATAAATGCCAACGTCGGCGCAAACAAATTCAATGGTGAGACACTTTCACTGTGTTGACTCATGCGACGAAATAGATGCCGTATTATTATAATTACGACGTTGAACATCATGTACTACGAACGGTAGTGGGTTTTTCAGCACAGAAGCCAGCATTCTAGATAGAATAACCAACGGTAGTTGAAGCTATTGTTATTGCATCTTGTTGAATCCAGACTGGGATGAAGTGAAGGTATCGCATTTCACTGAGAACGGAAAATTTTTACATCGATAGCGGTTGGCAGAGGTATAAAATTCAAATTCAACAACTAGTTGTCATACAAACACTTTTTTTTCGGACGGATTGAAAGCAGTGAAATTTGTTAAAAATAGGAAGAAAACATGAGAACGTGAACTTAGGCGATCTAATCACAAAAAAAATGAATGGAGTTGGATACGAAAAAAGAGGACTGTAAGAATATTAAATATCAAATAATATAATACGACATCGATCGGCGACATCGACAAGAACAGATATACCACTGTATGTGTTCATCATTTATAATAACTTATTAGAATTTATTAGGTCGTAAATAGCAAAACGGAAAAAAGACGGAAAGAATTTTACCTGTAGAAGAGATAAAAAATAGGGAACACAATTCCAATTGAAACTAAGCTGCCCACTGCGATTAGCCAGCCTTTTTGCCACGACCACCACTAAATGCATCATTTCCTTAATTAAAAGCCATTTCTATAATCAACTGCTTTTTCTCCTTCAAATTTACCAACATCTAATCAAAGTACACTAATCGATATTTACATGACCCGATATGACAGACATTGTGCGGATCCCGGAACCTTCTTCATTCAATTCGTTACCTTGGATCCATCATCCACTTCGACCTCTAAGTCTTTGCGTCTAGGATCAGCTGCTGCTTAGCGATTTCGGTATTCTTTATGAAAGTTGTTGAACAGTTGGTGAGTCGACTCTCCATTAAATACTAGTATGGTTACGCCGTTCTCATGTCTTCCCCCCATCCTTTGTGGGATGAAGCGCACTGTACAAGTACAAGCACAAGCTTTACCAATTTCTCGACCCCAGAATGGCTGGAGGGTTCGTCAGAGCAGGGTTAAATAAACGAACATGAGTGGACTACAGAACACATCTCTACGCTAGTCGTTTGTGAAAAGAACTCATTAAGTCTCGTTTTCCAATGTATACTTTTAATTTCTACTCTAAATGTCATCTTGATTGGATATATAACTTGGACTAATCTTTTAATTCCGTTTGCGCTCAAGCAGTAACCGTCATTCTTGGCAACAAAAAAATAGTAGGAAACGGCAAAACAAGGCTAGACGTCTCGATAGAATATAGTTACAAAACATTCCTTTTCATGAAGTCTGATTCAATTGCTACATTGCTTAAACAGAAAGCTTTTTACTTCGTCCCGATACAAACGGTATCGATGGTGAAAAATGCTCAATTCTTGCTCTTTGCGTTCATTTCTCGCGTTTTATTAAAATCTTTCTAAGTTTATACTAATATGATTGATTTTACTTGAGGAATTGTCGTATGAATACTTCTTTATCAGCCCGCCTTATTTGAGAGTGTTGCCGCCATCCAGGGGCGAAAATCGGAAATCCGTTCATCACACGAACTAGCCACGGGTCAGCACACGTAATCTATTTATTCTGAGTATTAGCGAACCTGCGTACGTGATCAAATACTCACCATACACCGTTCTCAACCATAAAGACATATAATATATGTACATTCACGTACACAAACGCATATATATATATATATATATATATATATATATATATATATATATATATATATATATATATATATATATATATATATATATATATAGCAGAGTGATGAGACGTACCCTGCAAGTCACTCGTCGGAGTTCGCTCAACCCAACATACCAGGCCAGCCAAACCTCTACTCCTCCAACTATTCATAATGGGAAAATCGTTACCAGACTTGTACAATCCACTTCATAGCCCAACTATGCATGCCTCGCCTAACGTCTACGTTGAGAATGGAATAGTGCATCGGTAAGAAAATAATATAAGCTAGCCAAACGCTTTATTCTTATCCTTTACATATAAATGCACGAACTTGTTTAACCATAGAATAGAAAAAAGACATAGCAGAAGTAGTGCTTACATCTAAGTACTTGGTTTCGATTGATTTCCGAATCTCGTCTAAATCACCCGTGAGCGCTTGACGGTTTAGTAACTCTGAAAAAAAAAGCAAAACTGTTTTCATTTCATAACGGTCCCGATGTTCCATGTCATTATGCTTTTTGAAGAGAGGTGGTAAAAGTTGGTTTTTTTAGACGCTTTTTTTTGATCTCGTTCTTTCTACTCGTTCTAAGAGTTCGTCCAATGCTAGTTGAAGTTCGTCATGTCTTAAATAAAAACGGTGCGGAACAGCATAGTCTGTGTTTAAATCACTGTTTCAAGCGTCTCGCTAGCACTGTTTCTATGTGCGTGTCGTAAATTACAATAATCCTAAGTAGTGAGAATTATAAATGGTCGTGAAAAATAGCGGAACGACCGAGATTCTTCTATTTCTTTTTCCTCACGAAGTTCTTTAGATTGCAAATGTCTGACATAAAAACAAAGATCTGCCTGGTATTACAAGATTTTTTTCATGTTGATGTATGGAAATAAGGTCACGATGAATTTCCCGCCGACAGTGATTAGGAATTGGAATCGTTAGACAACGAAATATAGCTAAGCACCGAATATTCTAATGCTATCATCACAAATAGGTAGAACATTGTCGTATTATGAATGTTCTTCCCATTATAAATGCATTGCCGAGAAATCTTTTCCTTTCCACTGGAAGACGTGTGTAGCGATGTCATAGATGCTGTCGTCGGTTCGATCCCACGCAGTTGTTAGATCCTTCTCAACACACACTGGATCGGTTGCTTTTTTCGATCCATCACCCTCACCAATTTTTCCATCTCTTTTTGCGTCGGCGAATTGGTAACAGACTCGTATGGAGAAATAGCACCAGTAACTTGCTACAACAGCGGGTCCATGCAAATAATTCTAAATACAGGCCAAATATGCATTCAGTCACCTCTACCAAGTCTTATGAAATCGAATGCATGGCGTGCAACTAAGCGATTGATAAAAAAGCTGAACACTTTCTACGTTTCATAGTGAAGTTATGTAATATGACAGTTTCTCTCCGGCTTCTGCTGCTATGACGATAAGATCACACGGTTGAAGGAAATGCCGGTGTGCACGCGATACGCCCGATTGGGCTTTCTTTGCGAAGAGGTCGACGACGCAAGACCAACCGACCACTCGATGAAGTGATTTGCTTGTTTGCTTGCTCGCTTGCGTCGTATAATAGGAAAATTCCAGATTTACTTAACGGTAATACGAGATACCAAATGAATATTCTCTAACTATAGCACATTTTCTATGACACACCAATCGTTGTGGTTACTGTAGCGCCTTTTCGTTTGCTACCGACGATAGAAAAAAGCTGGACACATAGTGGACATGGTGTCTTGCAATTTGATACTATCGCTGAAATGTCGAGGTTCTTAGTGTATCATCGAGACACTTCGAAAGTGTTTGTAAACAGTGAATCCTTTACATCTGCAAAAGAGCAGTTGATAATAGATAGCATTTCTGAAAAGCATTAAGTAATAAAGCTATAACCAGGTGTTTAACTTGCTTAAATTAACGGAAATCGCATTGGAAATAGTTATCGATAGATCTGAAAAATCAGAGCAGCTCTGTGAATTGTGCAGTTTCCAGAAAGTTTACATGAAATCCGCAGATATCTGGTTATATAGGTAAGCTAAAATGACTGTGACGGGACGCTGTTTGAAATTGGTTCACATTTCTTTCTTTTTCTTATCAGTGTTCGTGTTCTTTTCCGGTGAACGTGTTCTGAGCGATCTTAGGGAATTTCACTAGGACAAAATGACTATGACCATTTGGTCGATAAGATTGGCAATAAGAATACGATGTTCAGTACTTACTAACCTTCATGTGGAAATGCTGTCGAAAGTAATGATACGAAATTATTAATGCTTGAATAGAAGTAGCTTAAGGTTTTGTCGTCTATTCGTCGTTGTAGAAATGCTCCACATTTATACTGTTCAGCACTATGATATGGTGTAAATTCCATTGCAAAGCCCTGTGTAAGGAGTACAGCAAAGAATATCATTTTAGGAGGTAGACATGCTATTCTGCAATTTAACACTTATTGCTTATGAAGAATTATTCAAACCAACAAAAAGCAATGACTAAACGTCATTTCACAAAAAGAAGACTGTAAAATAAATGGACAAGGAGATGAAGACAGGAAGAACTGCTAACTTAAAATGAAATCCTTGCGTAATGGAGGAACTTGTGCGAAAGCCATATGATTCTTATGCTTGTGATTCATAGAATTCTCATTCAACCTACTCTATCAGATAACATTATAATCTTTACTACACAAATGAAATAAAGAGTAACTGACAACCGATAATGGATCATCGTTATAAGAACGATGCAACCAAATCACCGACCATGAATTGAAACCTATGAAAACCTCACGTAAGCAATTACCCGCCACTTCGTATTAGTAGATTTTTCTGATTTTGTGACCTAAAAGAGACCAAAGAAATCGTAAGAGATGTACCAGAAAAGAAACACCAGAAAATAAAAAACCACGTTAAACAAAATGAAACATAATTTCTGCAAAGTGTAAGAATTGGAAAGAGTAATGAAAACGAGACTATAATGACTATGGTAGGCAAAAAAAAAAAGAAAAAAAGAGATCCCTAATATGTCTTAAATGGATTTCGTACGGGTGAAACGTTATTCATACATTGCAAGAAATGGTGAGTTGTGTGGGGCGGAGAGGTTGGCCAAATCGTGTCGGTCTGCGCACCATCTCCACCCACCATATCCCGAACCGCTGACGTTAATGTTAGCAAATTCCCTCTGCTGCTTAGTAACTCGAAGATATTATCTAGAAAAAAAATAAACGGTTCGTATTGGATCAATAACAGATCTATTTGGTTTTAAATTTATAACCTCATGACAGTGAGAAGTTCTCTTATTATCAGGTTGAAGAATTCATTGTACCGAACGCCCAATGGAACAAGAGACATCCGCTATGCTTCTACTCCGCACTTTCCTTTTGTTCACAATCGATCTTTTATTTTTAATCTGATGGTTGAAGTTTTCGTTTAGCGCAGGCAAAAAGAGTCGCTCATTAGTCGCTGAACGGAGACAACCAGTGGATGAAGAACAGAAACGTACGCTTTCCTGAACATTGATCGATTATCCATTAAGTCCGAAAACATCTGGAAGCAGCATTACTGGCTATCGGAGAAGAATGAAGTAAGACTATCGGCCTAACTGACAACAGTAACCCATGCTCAATACACGAAGCTGGTTTTTTAACAACTGACGGCAATTTTTCAATCACTACAAAATTCCAAAAGTTCAGAATTTTACAGGTTTGTAGAATAGACTTCTTCTTCATCGAAAAAATCTCGTATATGATGATCTACGAAATTGAAGTTTCCAGACTTTCCAACAGAAGATTGGCAGCTGCAAGCATAAACAATGTATTGGAATACACGACCGTGTCATATGAACGAAATATCCTTTTCTTAACTTGGTATCGTATTCGGAATACGGATGTCGAAGCAATAAGGTGGAAGAGGATAGAGAATTCTCTATAAAGAGCTACATGTCATGGGCTTCAGAAAACCATAATTTCTCATTGATAGAACAAGACAACTTGTATCTTGTATGACTTTTACCTCACCGGCAACGTTAATTTGGTATTAACTGTTTTTCTTTCGAGTGGTAATTTTTTCCTAAGAACCCTCCGGTTTACATTTGTAAATGTTCAGACATTTTCGCATAAAATGGATTGTATACGATGCATATCGGTTAAACAAATGTGGATTTCGTACGACCACAACGATGTTATATCGAAAATGTTTCTTGCGTATCAGAATATAAGGCACAATGCTTGGAATCGATGTTATGTGGGAAAGAATGAAACAGAATAGCGCACACGGTGTCATCAAGCACTCCATCCATTTAATAAGGCACGGTGATGATGACGCGAAAACACCTGTGTTATATAAACACTCTCATAGTCACAGTGCACTTTGTTCTACGGAACATCAAAATCACATTATAGCAGAAAGACCGCTGAACCAAAACACCGTTAGGAAATGGAAAAGATTTGTATCACATCCGAGAAAAGCCGGAAACATTCGACAATGTTGCCACCACACATTATTGAAAAGAATATAATTGACTGTAACAGCTATCCGCTAGCTGCACTGTTCATTTTCACTGATATCTGTGTTATTCGAGAGCATACCAGTAAATTTTATAATTGTTTTAATCGTGTGTCTAATGAGTACCATTCGTCAAAGTGGCACGAAGAACGTCACATTTCTCGCTCTAATCCAAGCAACGAATTCTAACCATTGGGTCCTAGGTCAACCTTTTTGTGTGCCTGATGATATCATTTGAAACCCAGGAGCTGACAGATCATGTCCAGCGGTTATGACTAGGGTGAAGGGTGAACGACGTGTCTTCAGCAGGTTCGATTTCCTACCTCTCGACCTATGCGGAACAGTTCTTGATCTTTTTGTCGTCGATAGAACCACACTTCTTCTTTCTCATTTGGGTGATACGAGATATTTATATTGTTGTTCTCATAATAGTGAATTAAAGTAATTTAGAGGTGTACACTAAGACATGAAGAGCGATGATGTCAAAAAAGTTGCAGCAGAATCAGGCGGTCTTTGTCTTTCTTCTTTTTTTCGCTCAGATCTAGAACTCGGTAATTCAGCATTCGTTGACCCAGGCATATATCATTGGAGCAGTTTGCCAATTATAAATAAGGAATCTGGAATAAATCTATTTCCCATGAACGTAGTTTTCATGTGTTCAGGCAAAGACCAGTGGTTCGCAGGAACCAGTCCGGCATCCGTTGGACTAATGCTTCTAGGAACGATGTCATCAGCATCCCCACGATTTATGGCTAAGCGCCATTGACTCTCGCACTCACGTTACTGTACCTCAGTTCTTACACGATGAATAATTTTAGCAAAATATTTTCATCATATTGGACCTCTACTAATCTCATCGATGACATTTGCCACATAACTCATGAGGCACCATTCTCCACTAATCAACGATAAACTCCTCATTCATGGCTTCCATGAAGAATTCTATCTCGAAATAAGAGAACGTCTTCATTGATTCTATATGGATGGACCTCGTAGTCTTCCTATACTACAGTGAGTATAGTAGGCGCATGGATATGATAATTTGTAATGAACCCTTTTCAAAACCATTCGTTTTTTACATATTTGCCTTTGGTACGACATCCTATCAATCCTATTAAGGCCTATTCGTAAAAGATTCTCTAGACATACAACAGACAAGACGAACAACAATTGAAGATGTCGTTTGTATTTCCCTTCTGCATAACAACGCAGTCCTTTTGGATTTCCACTGGTTAGGTATATTGCTTTCTAAGAGCAGAAGTGCGTGAAAAGATGAGCCAATGTGCTGATGAGGAACTAGCGGGAGCATTTTCAGTTGTTCGAGTCTAATCATGAAAAGGCATGCTGGCAAATGGAAATGCATTTCGAAAAGACCAGAGGAGAATTCATGGACAGTCTTCTCATCGTCTATTTGTATAAACAGACTGTTCAGATCGAGCGTCAGAAACAGCTAATTATCAACGCGAAATTATTGGGTATTGCATATTCTTCTTCTAACATCTAAAACTTTGGGTGATACTGTTGATCACCATTTCCAAATATATTCTCTTTTTAAATTTCAGACAAAAGTTAAGAACTGCCTGCGACTTGGACCTAAATGCTGGTTTGTTAGCTTACGAGTTTCCCAAACCATTGCCCAGTTATAGATTCTAGACTTTTCTTGCCTTGCGATAAAGACATTTCATAAGCCGATCATACCCAACGTCAGTGTTTAGCGAAACTTTTCCAAAACTGGGTTCGAAGATAGAAAAATCCTATCTTACAGCATTTGTTGAGTATTGCTGTATTAACTTCGAAACTTCCTCTTCATTTCGTGAAAGAAGTTTTCCACTAACCAAAACAAGGTTCGATCCAGAGTGGAACATTGGCATGATGGGTATACCGGTTAGGCAAGAGTTCGAATACACTACCATGTGGTCTCAATTTCACCATGGTTCACATCAATCTCACGCGCAATGGCAAGAGGGTGGTTTCTGCAATTGCGAGTCACCTTGCGGGCGAATCTAAATGCTCTCACCCTGTTGGTTCCCGTCGAATTCGTAGGCCCTAATGCAAAATTATAACAGCGGAAAATTTCCAGCTATCACACTAATCATGATGAAGTTTCTAAGTTTAGGGTGATCAGATGAGTAGTTTCTCCTAACGGTTTACCGCCTCATCGTCGCTGAGATGTGTTCCTGGGTGTCGGACTGCGATGTACAGCGGGGGATTCGTCCTCCCAGCAGGGCCTCCCAAGCTGAGATGGAGTCCGGCGTGTCCATCAGGAAACCCAGCTAAGAGTAAGCTAATACCATGACCCACCACCGTTTTGGTATCAAAGTCGCATGGTGGCAAATCATCCTCTGATCCACAAAGGCCGAGAATGCCTTTGGTGGCGAAGACATGGGGCAGACTTTGGCCAGGCTGACCTCGGGATTCCAGGGAACACAATAGCTTAACCAGCAAATCTCCGAAAAATGGTGATTATGCTGGGGCCCGCACAGCTAGTGAGGACGGGCCGTTCAAGTATCAAATAACTAAGATGAATAGTTTATCTTTATTACGTTTAAGCTACTAACATGTAACACAATTTTTTATGACTGCATCATGAAGTTTCGGTAGCTTAGTTCGGCTTTGAATAATAACGACAGGTCAACTCTATTACAAACCTCAAATCAAAGTATTCGCTGCTTGAAATACATAATTGAGAAACGACATTTCGGAGCCTTTAAGGGTTCGCTGGAACAATCGTTGATATATAAGTTGCACTCCATGGTCTAAGTTGAACACGGCCATCAATTTTTTAAAGCCCCTAATGACAAGGTCCCTTTGCGTTGCTCATCTAGCTTTAACGTGTGTGCTGGCTATACTCAAAGGTGGCTTCCAAAGCACTGTCACAGAAGACATTGAGTATTTTTTAATGGACCTAGTTCGAGGCTCACAGCAACAAACAAGTAAAAGTCTTGATAAATTGACGAACAGAAGACAATTTGTGCACATACTAACATACTCATTCATATTTGCAAGAATTTGCTTGAGTGTATACAGGCGGTATAGGTCAAGCCAGTGCACAAGACAAAGAAAATCTATTCACCTGAACAACACCATCTCGCAGCAAGTAGGTGATCGTATTTGGTTTGCCTTTAGCTTGATACCATCTTGATATTTTTCCAGTACTACTACTACTACCAATAATAATAATAATAATAATAATAATAATAATAATAATAATAATAATAATGACGGATTATAAACAGTAATAATAACGTGAATGTTACAAGACCGACTTCCTTTTTAACCTCGGAATTAATCAATAATTCGCTGCTTTTCTTGATGAGCAAGCACGAGATTGTTATTACAGAATTTGTTAGCACACAGTAGCTGACGTTTCGGCGGTTTCGCCTTTCTCAGAGCCTGGAAGGGTCAACTTGACATGCAATCTACTCAGGCAAACAATTTCATTACCCACCGCACATAAAACGTAAAACATATACTTTTATGTTTGCATTTATGTAATCTTTATGCATTTCATAAAAATTTATGTGCTAAGTTTTGTCTGTTGAAGAACTGGAAGTGTTTGGCTGAGTAAATTTCATGTCAATTGCACTGTTCCCAGTTCTGAACAAGTCGAAACCGCCGAAAACTCAGCTGGTCTGTATTAATAAATGCTGTAATAACCATCTTGTGCTTGCTCATCGAGAAAAACAGTGAATGCCGATGTTGACAATAACACACATAAGGTCAGATACAGCAACGGAAATAATGGACGCGAGAAGAAAACTATACATAACTGTGACACTAACAGTTGAATGCTTAGTAAGTGAGCAGCCCATTTTCACAAAGAATCCCTTCGAACCGAATACATTTTCAGTTTTAGTGGCAATTTCCTAGTTGAGCAAGATTTTCGATCCCTGAAATTTTCATAAATCTGAGCAGGAACCCTTCCAAATCGAGTCGATCCTCTTTGGAGTCCTGCGATAGCCGGCCTTTGGCGTTCCTACTTGGCAGGAAGTGAAATGTTTCTAGACAAGTCTGGTAACAATTTTTTTCAACTTGGAGGGATGACGGCCGTGATGAGCCCAACGCAGCGTCGAATCAGAACCAGCTATGGCAGCATCAGTACACACTCACTATGAGGTCCCTATAAAATTATTAAAAATGAAGGCTTGCCTTTCCAAGCATTACCATCGTTAGATGTGATTGAATGCATATCTGGCCTATACAACGAGTTGTAGTGAATTAACGCACCAAGTCAACGGTCCTATCCTACCAGACAAGTCTACTAGCAAAATGTCTCCCAACCCGAAGAGATGGTAGGCTCGTTGAGCCCTTGGTACGGGATTGAACCACCAACCACGTGTGTGCTGCAAGGCAACGCTAACCACTGTGGTGCACGGCCACCAAAAAAGTGGCATGGAACATAATTCAGTGTACAAGTTGTATTAAAACAATTTACTGCCGATAAAAAAAATCGATGTCATCTAACAAGATTGTTGTGTAAATTTCATGCTTGCAGCACCTATGCAGCAACAAAAACCGGATGAAAGCAACAATTTCCAGATAACAATCTTAACATAGCAGAGTAATGATATTGTCGGTGCCGTTGATGTTTTGTTAACTAGGAAAACGATGATAAACGAATGAAGAGCAGGAAAGCGGTGAATTCTTAGCCGTCGTTAAACATTCCTTTCTTGCTATATTACATATATTTGGGCATGTGTGGCGCAGTGGTCGGAGGCGTCCTGCAACACACACGTGGAATCGATCCCCCGCGCCCATGGCCCACCAAGCCTTCCATCCCTCCAGCGTCCGCAAATTGGTACCAAACTTGCCTGGTAGCAGCACTGGCTCAATACATCGGTAGGCCACCACGAGTCATTGTTAAGGCCAGATACGCATTAAATCACTTCCAAACGATGCTTAATGAAGTCGAATGCATGGCACATCCTTCAGGGATTGATCAACGCCGAAAGCTTTATCCTTCATCCTTTTTACATATATGTGGTTCTTCGTATTCCACTGAAGAAATAAAAAAATGTCGTACTGGTTTAAAAAAGTATAATTACGGCACTATGAAAACCGCCGCTATGCAGAAAGAGGAGAAGAGTGGCATAGGCATACTTTCTGAGTTAACAAAGAAGTTCTCAAAGGAAAAACGAAGAGTAAAAATTCAATTCTCAACAAAACTTTCCAGCAGTTTACATGTGTGTAATTGACGAGAACTTTTAAAATCTCACGTTTTTTTCTTGGCGATCTACCACATAACACGAACTTATCGTTATGATTAACGAGAGAAAGAAAAACACCTTTCAATAACAATAGCGATAACGTTAACCTTTTATTTGCTGCTTACTATAAATTTTCACAGCAGGCTATGATGTGAAATATAACTACAACGATGCTGAGATATTCACGAAACTTGGATCCCAGGCCAGATCGAACCACGATTACCCTTTCCGGGGCTTCACGCATTACACATTGCACCACTGAGGCCCTTGCTTAGTGTTTTCCTCTCAGCTAGTTTACGGCCTAACGCTGCCATCAGCAATCATACGTCATACTACAGCTTCAGCTTAGTGGGCCCAACGCCGATTTCTGCTCCTCAGATCAATCCCGCTTACGGGTGATTGTTGATAGCAGCTTTAGGTAGAAAAGCAGCTGAGAGAAACGCAGAACAACGGCTTCAGTGGTGCAGTGTATAACACGGGAGCCCCCGGAAGGGGTAATCGTGGTTCGATCTGGTCCGGAGTCCACGTTTTGCGAATAGCGGTAATAATAAGAATTATATAAAACACAACCACAAGGATACTGAGATACGAGCAAAACTCCGCGCCTCCTTTGGTCAGCGAACACGGAACTACTCGTACCTAAAGCTCAACTGTTCCCTACCATAACAACCGAGGCCCCTACTTTGCCTTTCTCAGTAAAATGTCAAACCACTGCGATTTCACTTTACCTTAACTGAGTTCAATGTCGGTTTGTGCTCTTTAGGTCATTTTTGTTGAGAAGTGGTTGGTGAATAAGATCAAAAGAGTGAAAGCAAAGCTGAGAGGAAAGGAAAGCAAGGGGTTCGTTAGGTGTCTTGGATAGCAAGTGAGTGTCCAGTAGGGGTAATCGAGCATTCGAAGTCCACATGGGGTTACGACTTTTCCTCATACTTCAACATCCTTGTAGTTGTATTTCACATCGTACTGTGACATGAAGAAAGAATAGGCAGTAAATAAAAAGTTAAGTCATAAGAATAATAATAATTCAGGAAATAAATGGCAGTAAATAAGTAGGGAATCCGCTTTTTGTCATAGTTCATGTTGATCGTTTTCTACAGTCATGACAACAAGCATATACAAAGTGGTTTTATAAAATCTCTATAAGTGAAATTCAACGTGGAAAGACAAAAAGCATTCCGCGTTGTCTAAGTCTTGAGAGAGAAGCCATGCATTCGACATCATTTGTTGTATGGAAAAGATGACTGCATGCATATTTCGCCTGCGGATTATCAAATCAGAGCTTTTATACTCCTAGAAAAGTTTGGTACCAATCTGCAGAGTTTGTAAGGATGAGGGGACATTGTTAACTAAAGGTGACAGATCGAACCTATGATCCCATGTGCATTACGATTACCCCTAAACACTGCACTATACGCATCACTGAATTATGACATCACGTCGTAGCAGAATTGACTCTATTCCGTGAAACATCTTACAAATTAGGGTAGAAAGGGTTAAAGTTAAGGTAAAAGTCTGATTGAGAGAGAGACAGGACGATGGGCCGATTAGGTGCAGTGGGGTAACAAGCGAGTCCTCGGCAAGAGTGATCGTGGGTTTGATCTGGCTTGGTGTTCAAGTTTTGCAAATAACTCAGTATCAGTGCTGTTGTATTTCACATAGTACCCTGCCGTGAAAAAAAGGATAATGGGCAGTAGATGGAAGTTATACATTTCACAAATACTCTCAAGTTATTTTAGGGTTGGTGAGCGCTGAGAAGAAAATGAATGGTTTGACACTTCATATAAAGGATATCAGTGGATATATACAAATATAGAGGCAATTTTAAAAGACTGACTTAAGCACAGGAAGAAGGAACTCCGGAAAAAATCACTGGATCACAGAGCTACTAGAAATGGCATGAATGATATGATGCATCGAACAAGTAAAATGAGTGAGCTTGCCCCAGTGAATCAATAATAGGAAAAAAGATCAAGAAGGAAAAAAACCAAGTGAACGAAGATGACAGTCGATGATGAGAATCAAACACTGACTTCAACGATACCATCGACATTAGTTTTCAACGTGTATAGCTCTTTTGGCTTTATACTCAACTTCTAGATGAATTGAACGAATGAAATGAGAGAAAAACACTAATCTTTGACAATGATCAGTTCTTTCTGAAAGAAAAGACAAGACTAAGAATGACAAAAATTCGAGCCAAAATTTCCATTATTTTGTCGTAATTCTTCTATGTGTGTGACTTGCAATGGAAACTAGGTCGCAGAATTTGGGACAAAATCGATTGCGATGAATGTTCAGTAAGTTATGTTGTATTTGTGACGTCATGTATTGCAATAGTATATAAAAATTCAAGTGCTTAGATAATCTCTATCGTACATTTTTCTTTGATCCTAAAGAGTGTGATCACTCTTCAATACTTTTTATATCATCTTCCACCAGCTTTTCGTTGAACGTTACTGGAGTATTGGCAACAATAACCATGATAATAGTTAGATGATAACACTAGCAAATAATGACAACCGAAAAACAGTCACAGCAGTAACAATACTTAAAATCACAGTGAACATTTTCAACGTAGAAATCTCAGGTAGTACTTATTCTTCCGCGTTGTCAAATAATGTATACAATCCGCTGAACGTGGTAGAAAAGTGTTGCCTAGGTAAGGAGTCAACATAATCTGAGGATTGGAACTATGAAAGTAGAATTCGTTCACAACGACATTATTATGATGATCTTCTTAGACTAGACCATGAGGATTGTCATTTAGGAAACTCTGCATTATCCGGTCGCTTGGTAGCCATTTACGGTCGTCATACGGGTGCCGGGCGAACGTTCATTGTGTTGTTGAGGGCGTTGTGAACTGGTCAAGGAACAAGTTAGGCTTCCATCGGCCGGCACTCAAATAGTGACTGATGAAGCACGAGCGAACAAACAAAAAAAGCATCGTTGTTGATGGAATGGGATGGTCGCTTATAGGCTTAGCTAATCGACACACTATTTCGCAAATTCTTCTCAATAGTGCCAAGGCCAGCACGTTGTTATAAAAATTATGCCATTATACTTCATTCCTTATCCTTATCACTACGACCTAGTCCAGCAGACTTTCTGATTTCTGCTTCTGATTTATATTTCGGTAATGTTATTCATCTTTCACAATTAGTAATTCGAATGAGATTTCCTGTCGTGTGAGACGTCATCGCCTTCTCATGATTGACGACGGTTTATAAAACCCACAATCATCTCGACTTGGATTAAATAGCCCCCTTCTTTCAATATCTATCAGATGATCTTACGTAAGCCTGTGTGCTGACTTCAACTAAACCATCGCTAGCTGTCCAAGAACTATATGTGGCGTCAGCAACCGGTTTGACAGCATCATAACATATACGTGGTCAGCTTCTTGCTCAGTGCATTTATAACAGTCTCAATCTTGAATAAAAACGAAAGTATGGAGCAGTAGATTGATTGGGAAGTCGTAGACTCGAAATCAAAGAGTGGCCGTTTGGTTTCTCTTTGTGATGGCCTTCCCACCTTTTCAAAAACAATACATCGTCACTTTGTTCAAGGACCGATTACGATCGCATGTCTGAGCAAGCACGTTATCCGGGTTTACGATCACTCAAATATCGCCATCAGTAAGCAATTGATGTTGGATACCACAGAACGTCCAAATATTAGACCACATCAAATCGTACACACTATGACAGAGGAACATTTGCTGTTGTGTTATTGGAATCTCACTACAAGCAAAAAACTACACCTCGATCCAATATTTCTGGCAACGAATGCTTGCAAAAGAATAAAGCTTCTGGTTCTGATCAATCCCTAAGGGATTCGTCATAAATTCATCTCCATCCGTAGCATTGTTGAGGTTGATGAATGCACATCTGGCGTATACAGTGGACTTCTGGTGGTCTACTGTTGTATCAAGTCAGTGTTACTATCCTCCTAGACAAGTCTGCTACTAATTTCCCGACCGTAGTGAGATGGAAGGATTGATGAACCCGGACGCGGGATCGAACCAACGACTATGTGTGCATTGCAGAACACCTCTAGCTACTAATCTGCTTGCATCCCACTAAATGCAGATAATAAAAAAGACTTTGAACACAAATAGATCTGTAGCTGACAGCTTTTATCACTCAAGGAGATCAAAGTTAATTTTTATTAAACCAAGCAAAGTGAAGGAAAAATTATGACATTTGATAACACATTTGGTGAGAACGTCTGTGTCTCTCAACATAATGCCAATGAATGCCAGTGCGTTGTGTAGCGGGTCTTAATTCGTTACGGCGTTACTCGAGCTGAGAAATAGTTGAAGACCTTCATTCAGAGGCCAAGATCAAGGTGAACCTGTGAGTCATTTATGATTACATTCTCTTCATGAGAAGTAAGAATAAACGGGACAATGTCTAAAGCGTGATGCTGTTCGCGTCTTTTCCACAAAAGAGAAATCCACTCGTCTGACGTGTGACAGGAACAATGAATGACTTTGTGACGAGATGATAGGTGATATGGTGAAAGGTGAGAAGATCTTTTTGCACTTATCTTCTTCATAAACGCTTTTCGGTACCAGTTCCTTAGTCTTTCCCACAAATGCCTCAATGAATGACTTCGTATCTGTGAAAGAACACGTATGAAAACAACAGAAATTTCCCACACGCACAGAGGAGTGCTATAGTACATTTGGCATCTCTTTTTTAAAGAAATTTATAAAAATTGCATCAACATATCATTACATTCGAGAAAAAAATGTACGATTCCAATCTAGTCTGTCTAAAACAAATGGGAAAAAATGTTAGACTAAAACCCTAGCGTTGGTTGAGAGCAATTCTTGGATTTCATATCATGACAATAAAAAAATCGCATAAAATATGTAGTTGCTCTAAGGCGGTAGTCGAGAAACTTTTCTTGCACGTAGACCAGCCTGATGGCATTGCATTATTTGGTCCCATTTTGCTAAGCATACAACCAAATCCTTTCGGAGCGACTTTACACCCCAAAAACGTCGAGGATTCGCCTAAACGAAGATCATTTTGCGTCATTTACGATTATCTGGTCGCTTACGAAAGTTGTAATAAAATAACTTGAACCGAAAATGTAACTGGCACGATGAAGTGGAAAAGATGTAGTTGAGCGGGAGTACAACAGAAATTCATTCATTACGAAAGAACACTACATTTCAAAGTGGCTATATCGAAAAAAAAGTTATGATATGCATCAGAAACTGGTGAGAGATGCAAGCCATCTATGTGTACGTGAGGACAGAAAAATTACTGAACAAGGAGTTTTTCTGTCTAGGCAGTAATTGCGAATCTTTTAGAAGCGTCAATCAATCACTGTCCTAGACATATAGTTTCAAAAAATGCAGGGATTTGTATGATTTTTCCTTGTTATATTTATTACGAATGGTAAACATGTTTCTCAAAGGAGATCTAAACGAAGGACAACAAATGGGAAACAAAATGTGTTTGTGAGCACATCTAAGGTAATAAAAAAGAAAAAATGACAAGAGGAACAGGAAACAAGGAAGAACAGGAATAACTGATGGTGGTGATTGATTATTGGAAGCATATCTGTACATTCCTTATGGTGAACGTTAATAATGGTAAGAACGTTCTTCACCTGTGGTTGACACATCTGAATGCATTGTTCACCGATTTGAGCGACACCGTTAGCACGACAACACTCAGTATTGTCGTGAGTTTGTGCAGCACAATGAACAACAGCTGGCAGATACTTGTAGAGTCGACAACGAGACGGTTGAACTGTATGCATCAGCTAAAGCATAGATATTTCAGGTTGTACAGTAAAGTTATTCTTCAAATTTAATCTATTCACATCCCTACCATTTATGGATTACATAGCTGATAACGATATTAATGAGTTTTCATTGGTTACCTCAGATTTCCTACAAGTTTGTTAATCATTTAAAATACTGTTTAAAAATATCAGCATAACACAATTGGAAATTAGCGCACAACACAAAAAAGCACATCTTCTTCTAAATGAGTTATGTTAACAGCGTGCAGAATGATTACCCCCACCCCCAAATAGTTTCATTCAATGGCGATTCGCCCCATCGTATTTCGTATTTCACCTGCTTTTTTTCATTTTTTAAAAGCAGATTTCCTTGAGATTACTTCGTTCCATCTCTAGGTAAGAATCAAATGATGTAAATATACGTACAATGACTCTGGCCTCGATAGCATTCGTCTCGTATACACACAATCCTCGGCATTCAGGCGGAACAAATCGTTCACAGCATGATCCAAATACCTGATCAGCGACTTTTCTTTCTATACAGGGTTTCCAGTTTGAAGACGCTGTACCGCAGTTCTAAGATGGAAATCTCAGAATAATTTCAGTTCACAGTAAGCTATCTTGCTAATAAATCTGATCTCTTTTATTCAACAGAAAGCTTCCAGATTTATAAAGCTTTATTTAGCTGTGAAATCACTGTCACATCAATTTCAGGAGAAAAAACCGACGACGATGAGACAAGTCAACTTATTTCATGTCATCGATCCACTTTATTCTAATTACTGGCAACTGAAGAAAAACATTATGAGGTGAGAGATATTGAACCGGTCACGGGGTTCATATTGATCTCTGACCACAGGTGGTGGATGGAGTGACGTTAATCGCGAACAAAAAGCGATTGTGCGCTTCCTATGAGACATACGTTTGCCTTAACACATTTTAAAGAAATCGGTTCCACGTACACCTCAAAAAATGTGGTGAGTTCTTCGCGAGGAATATATTGCCTGGAAGACTGTCCTCTTATCAAAAATAGGAAAAAAAGATGAAGGTGTCAGTTAAGGATGTTGATACTGTGATGCTCTTGGTGGCCATCTTAGGAGCGATGTCCACTAAACTGAACTAAGCACTAAGGTTTAAAAGGGACGAATGAAGAGTGAAAAATGAATCAATCTCTACCATGCATGTAAGGATTCATCTACTCCCAAAAACAATAGTTAGACCACTTTAGAAACAAGCATAACTGACTAAAAATACGCGAAACGCTTTGATTTTATAGAAAGTTTTCAAAAAAAAAAAAAAAAAGCAGTTCAGCATTGGTGTTTTGTCGATGAGTTCTATATGAAGCACCATATCGTACATGCCAGAAAAATGCTCGGATCCTATTTATCGTGGACTTTTTCGACTTCCCCTATAGCAAGCATATGCTTGAAAAAGGTACTGAAAATTATAGATTTATCAAACACAGTTTTTTCACCATACTTTCCACTAGCACACATTCTAATGTTTAGGCTTCTCGTTCAATTTTTTACCTAAACGCTAGCATGAAAAACAGAGAGATCATTGATTATTTCAATCATGGGATACAACTGATTAAGAGGAATCCAAATAGTTACATAAATCAAAAGCAACTTACACCCGGATTGTCAAACTTAATCTCATTCTGAGAAAATGAATTGGCTACTAGGATTGACAAAATGAACAGTATGAACAGTATCATATCTGAAACAGTGGTAGGAGAAATGCGAAATTAGCAACAATTCTCCATACTTGATCGTCATCGTGGGCAGTACTGACAGTTTAAAAAAAAAACCAAAAAGCGAAATTTGAGTTGAGTCACTAGAAGAGGAATGGAATAATGCGTGCTGCGTGCACTCAAACTTGCCATGATGCGCTGGAGTAAATTGGAATGTTAAAAATAAAACCGTGACTTGTTTGGTCTCAATAAAAAAGGGCGGAAGACAAGACGAGTTACTTTCGTGGAAATTATGAGAAGGCAAAGACAAAAATCGTATTTAATAGTTTGAAGCACACTGAACAGTGTTTAACGTTGTTAGCTTGCTCAATATTTACTCTGGCTGAGATTTGACGAAAGATGGCTGAAAGATAAGACAGCATTGGTAGTAGCAGGTGTAGGAAAGCGGGTAGCGCAGAGAAGACACCGACGGAACCGGATTATTCTTGCGCCACCTGCACCACAACGTGATGCCCTACAATACTGGTGTGCACTGAGAGGGTGAACAGAGTCAAGCCTGAACCATTGCGATACACTCGCTGACGATGAATTAGGTAAGGCCAGTGCGACAACCGATCTCTCACCGTGACGGCGACGGTGGCGATGACGGTGGCGGTGGCGGCGACGGTGACGCTGGCGGTGGTGACGGTGACGGTGGTGACGGTGGCGTTGTCGTAGCCGGACAGTTCGAACCCGTTATAGGGCTAAGCCCAGTTAATTTGGTCACACAGAGAACGGTCCAGTCGAGTCTCTCATCTTCTTCTAGTAATTGTCCCACCGGATTAGCGGCCTAGAAAATTGGAACAATTCAAGTATAGTGTCTGGCTACAAACATGAAATGAAATTCCATAACTAGAAGCAAACCAGATCATCTGAATTTTTAAAGCCCATGTTCATTAAGGAGTATTTTAGCTCTTCTAGTCGATTAGTGCCATTGGGACGAAGGAATAATATTATAGAATGGGTCGATAAGGGTTGCATGAAAAAAAAATATTGTCATTGGAATGTAACTGAAATACGAATTTTCTTTCATTTCAAAATAAGACTCACATGAAACTCATATAATTACAAAATACCATTAATTGGCAAACAATTTCTCGCTTAAGAATAGAATTCTAGAGAAAATTCACGAAGCAGTTTGACTTTAACGTTTTAAGCACCATATTATCTGGTTAGGATGGAGTACGATAAACCACGACTAGATTTAATGACAATAAATTGGTTAGCTTGTTTTTCGTGAATCATGGAATTGAAAATTTAGCGTTATTTCCAGCGTACAACATTGAATTGGGCCTGCTGCATCGTCCGTGGCTGATAGCTCAACTGATAGCTGTTGTGGTCTTGGGCGAATCATGAACCTAGGAAAACGAAAGCAAAGTAAAGGGAAGCAAAAGTAAAAACCTAACTGCGATAGATATTAGCGGCATGAGGTAAAGATCTGCGACTACCAAAACATCATTATTTAGTCATCCTAAGGAAAGCAACGCTCTACCAGCGGTCAACATGTCATTAGAGAGAGAAGGCGACAGATTCTCCAGCCTCAGTTGAACTCAAGCACGAACAGGACCACCTCCATTGAAAACAGTCATAAAACAACGAAATAAATCAAGAATACACTGATGTACAAAGAACATGTTAGGAAAGATCTTTTGTGTGACTGTTTCAATAGAGTAACTTTACAAAACTTCGGGAAAAAATTCCTAGTTAATTTATGCTATGAACTGGTATTTTTACACGGGAACAAATAGGAAGACGCATTAACTATCTCCTATAGGTGCTACGATATAAAACATGCTATCTATCGGCAATCGAAATACAGTTAAGAAGAAATTCTTCAAAAAATGTGGAATGATTCTAAGCTCAAACGCTGAGATGCGGGTAGTTTAGAGAGTAGCACAATTTTGCAACGTAAGTCGAACGTGAGGAAGAATGAATGCATTAAACAGAATTTTACTGTAAAACTTTTTCTCAACACAAGTTGAGGCTAAACCTGTTTAATTGAAACCAAGCCTAATAATATGAAAATGCTTAAGCATCATGGGAGAGAGTATCTAAAAACAGGTAGGAGTTGAAGTAAATACATGTTATGTCAATGTCATTATTCAAAAATAGGTCTAGAGTATTTAAAATGCCCATTTATATACGAAAAATCTATGAATAATAGACTATATAATAACATGAGTAATCGAAGTTCAAAATCGACAACAATATTCATAGTTAACAAATAACAACATTTATGTGAGCGAGCAGTTTCCGTCGAGTTTTACCACTATCAACTCCTTCCATCTTTCTATCGATTAACAGATTCATCGTCACTGTAGATGGAATAGAAAAACTTCCCAGTGTTGTAACTGGATGGGCGCTGAGAAGCTAATGGTTTTCCTCTCAGTAACCTTGTAATATTAATAGATTTGTACTTTTAAAATTAATAATGGCAGGAAAAAATGCTATGAGATGTCAATCTTCGAAATTTTACTGATCACTCATTGGATTCAACTGATACGCACCGTGCAAAGTACGGTTATATACACATGAAAACCTAACGTGGAAAAAGATTTACTGTAGTTTTATAAAAATTCCAACATTCAGTATATTTCCGGCATTCATGTCCGGTTTCAATACCATTCAATGTAATAGATTTTTCGGAAGTTAATGTCGAATTTGTAAGTTCATTTATCTCGTATATGTCCTAGAGACCGTTTTTTCTTTTTCCGTTTTCGTTTTTTTCGCTTTCCTTTTTCTTTCTTTTTTTCAAATACTGCACTATCATGCAGTTTCTTTCCATACAATAAAATTATATAACAAACGGTGCTAGAAACATTAATAAGTTCGACAAATCTAAATATAGGAATTCGAACCCGCATGTACGTAGCGTTAACGGCTTGAAACCGTAATGAGGTGTAGGACCAAGGAACTGTTAGCCAACGCACAGTGAAACGTTAGTTTGAAAAATTTTATTACGGCGAACTTCACCTTGACGATGAGGAAAGTCGCGGATATCCTTCTTTTGTTAACGATGATGAATTGTAAGCTTCTCTATAAGAAAACACATGCACGATTGTAAGAAAACTTGCAGAAAAAACTCACTGCAAGCATCTCAAGTGTCTCGAAGCATCTAAAGAAAATTGGAAAGCGGAAGACGCTCGACAAATGGGTGCCGCACGAATTGGATGACAATCAAAGATATCGCCGTTTTTGAGGTATCTTCTGCGCAACCAGAACGACCCGTTTCTTGACCGTGTTGTGACGTGCGATGAGAAGTGGATCCTCTGTTTTAATCGGAGATGATCGGTTCAGTGTTTGGACGACTACGACGCTCCGGAGCACTTCCCAAAGCCAAAATTGCACCGAAAGAAGGTTAATTCTGACCGCTTGGTGGTGTACAGCCGGATTGCTCATTTAATCCAGGCAAAACGATCACTGCCGAGAAGTACGTGCAGAAAGTCGACGAAATGCATGGAAAACATTGGCAGCTGTGCCCCCAATTTCGTTAACATAAAGGGACCAATTTTTCCTGCACGACAGCACGCGACCACACATCGCACAAACGACGATGCAGAAGTTGAACGAGCTAGTCTACAGAACTCTGTTTCGTCCACCACATTCGTCAGACTTTCGCCTACCAATTACTACTTCTTCAAGCATGTCGACAGCTTCCTGCACGAAAACACTTCGTAAACCACGGCGACGCCGGTACTCTCTACTACGATTTCAACGGGTCAAAATTCCAGAATTTTAAACCGTCGAATAGGTAAAAATATTTCTCGATGAAAAGAGGGTGTATTTCAACACTTTTTTATTTCGATTAATAAAACTCACTCTGAGCATGCACCACTTTAAAAATACAGTTAAATACAGTTAGGTTAAAATTCCACATTATCTTCAGATAGACCTATCAACATCACCACCGTGACGTAGACTAAGATATATTGGCTCTCCAGACAAATTTATAGAAGGTTTTTGAATAACATAAATGGAGAATTGATAATATATGACAACAGTTATGCAGAACCTTACATGCACATAAATAAATGAAACGGCTCGATCGTAATTTAAAGCGAACGAGAACTGGACGACCGGTCGGGATCCAAGTGGGCGCATTGCATTCCTTTACCGAAAATGTGATTCCAGCCAACACACCATGTTCTATTTTCGGTCCCGACTTTCATTTAACGGCGGCATGGATAATCAATATCTTGGCTTATGAGCTTATGTCTCTGTTAATATTAATCCGACTGCCGCAGGATGGATTGTCAGCAAAATGGCGGTTGGCAGTCGACCAAGAAGTGCTCTGTGTCATGGAGTGCCGCTGCGTGAGATCATGATATTCTTATGCGACAAGAGTCCTTTATAAAAGGGCAATGCTTGAAAACAGTAAATCATTGGTGTGGTGTTCCACTCTATTCGATTCAACTCGATATGAAGACTAAAAAGCACCCACACAGCAAGAATAAGCAATTGCTATAGAAACTCGACTTGAATAATCGCAGCTCTGAAGAAGGCGATAACGTCGAAATACTTGCCACGACAAAGGTTAAACCAACACTTAAAGCACTCTTTATCACGAGTGGATACTCATTCGAAGTCTTGCGCTTCTAGCAGAAATCCCTTCATTATTGCGGTCAATTGATTTTTCTTTTGTTTGTGCGCTGACATTTCCTTATTAATTATATGGTGTGACATTGTTAGAATCGAAATCTATTTTTTAATTGAATGGCACCATCTTCATCAAGCTACCAGTTCTCTTCTAAGACAACTTTTTAAAAAATGGTCTGCTTTTATTCTGTTCGCCTTTCACAAGGCAGTAATTTAATCATTTTTCCCTTAATTTCAATCAAACATAACATTCGATCTTTGAACGGTAACTTTGAAATGTTATAAATCAAAGAAAATAGGAACCCCTGGAACAGGTAAATTTTTTGCCGACAGCGAAAAACTCACATATTGTGGCAGGCTAGAGTTTTAAAGTTCTTCAAATGAAGAGGTCGTGGACGATGTATTAGTGTGAACAAGATAATAACACATGCAACATAGTAGTTAGAAACTCCCACGTCTGACTTTCTATTAACCTCGGCACTGATCAAGTAATTCTTCGTATTCTTGTTGAGCAAACACGAGGTGTTATTTTTTATTCTTTATTCACGAACAAGCTGACGTTTCGGCGGATTTCGCCTTCCTCAGAGCCTGGAAAGGTCAAGCTGACAGCAATCTATTCGGCCAAACATCTCCATAACCAAACAGAGAAAACGCTGAACCAAGATTTCAATCACACTGAACACGGAGTCTTTGCACACTCACCGCTTTCTATGAGGCTTCCACTGAGTATGTCGCGTGGAGACCTACCTCACACAGTTCACATGGAAGCGTAATATGCCCCTCCCATCAAAATAACAGCCTTATATACTGCCCAATAACACGCATGATAATGAGGCATTCTTCCCTGCGGTTCATTTTCGGATTCCTGGAATTAATCCAGAACGCCTCGAGAGTTTTGCGCGCTTGTGTTCTCGATTCCTGCGCGAGGATCGTGACACGTACTTCAAAGTCCTCCCCTGCTATGTCTCTGGGTCCTATGCGTGCCTAGTGGGGTATTTGGCTTACGTTTCCAAATTAGCCTGTCAGAAAATGGCTACATTACGAAGTGGTACCGAAAACAAAGTATAAAAACATCTTGGTTCATTACCTCTCCTCTCATCCCTCTCACACGAAAAGGGCGCTTGCAAGAAACATGTTTCGAACAGCAACCAAGGTGTGCACGGGAAGAGAGCAGAGAGAAGGAGTCCGGGAACTTGGCGCGGCAAGTAGCCATTTCTAATGGCTACGAAACTGTAGCTCGGGACAGGTGTAGAGGGAAATCCCTAGGCCTCCAAACGACAACTCTAGCGATAAAATGGTCCCGTTTATCCTACCCTTCATCTCAAATGATGTGAGTGCACCTATAAAACGCTGCTTAAGAAGGACGGGTCTAGAGAATTCGGTAAACGGAGTTGAAATGCCACCGAGTAATCTTAGGCGCCAACTAGTTCGTAACCGCTTAAATGACCGTCTTTGTGCAACACAAAATTGTACAATTTGCCCCAATGGTAGAGACGGTGACTGCATGACTTCAGGTACAGTTTATCTGATCTCTTGTAAAGCGTGCGGGGACGAATACGTTGGCGAAACGGGTAGACCACTCTGCGTTCGTATAAAAAGAATACCTAGTCGACAAACGTAAACCAAACACTCCACTAGGCACGCATAGAACGCAGAGACACAACGGAGAAGATTTTTGAAGTACGGGTTACGATTCTCGCGCAGGAATCGAAAACACAAGCGCCGCAAAACTCTCGAGGCGTTCTGGATTAATTCCAGAAATCCGAAAATGAACCGCAGGGGAAGAATGCCTCATTATCACGCGTGATATTGGGCAGTATATAAGGCTGTTATTTTGATAGGAGGGGGCATATTACGCTTCCATGTGAACTCTGTGCGGTTGCTCTCCACCGCGACATACTCAGTGGAAGCCTCATAGAAAGCGGTGAGTGTGCAAAGCTGTGTTCAATGTGATTGAAATTTTGGTTCAGCGTTTTCTCTGTTTGGTTATAGAGGTGTTTGGCCGAATAGATTGCTGTCAACTTGACCTTTCCAGGCTCTGAGGAAGATGAAATCCGCCGAAACGTCAGCATGTTCGTGAATAAAGAATAAAAATAACACCTCGTGTTTGCTCAACAAGAATACGAAGAATAGTAGTTAGACGTATCGTGCAATAGAAACGTGGTCATTGGTTCGATCTCGGACTTACCTTGCCTTCAATCATTCTGGGCTTGGCAACTTGGTGCCAGAGTTATCTGGAAGGGTGATAGCAATGGTTTGCACAACGGCACCCCACCGCAAGTCATTGTAAATGGCAGACATTCATTCTCAACTTTAGTGATGTATGATGAAGTCGAATACATGGCGCGCATTGACCAACGCTGGATCCTTTAGTTTTTATCTCTTATTTAAGCAAGACATTCTTCATAATCTCTGTATGTTTATGAACTCATGGGATTCTTCCCAGTGATTCGCAAGGTATTCGTGGAGCCGACGTGTTAGAAATTACATCTCGAACAAAATCTCACTCATTTCGTTTAGTCGTTTACAGCACTTGATCATAAATACCCTTATCTACAAAACGAAGGTATATACTAATGCAACGCAGCAGAGATGCCACCTCCTAAATCCAGGTGTGGCTCGCCGCAAAGCGAAAAGCGCGAATTTGCCTTTAGTGCTCATTCAATCCTCTCCGAAAATGCACCTTTTTTGTTTTTATAATTTAACAGTGCTTGCGCTCCTCCTGTTGGAAAGTGTTCTTGTGTGTAGGAATGCGATGTATAGTGGAGGGCTCATACCCTCATCAAAGTCGCGCAAACTGAAAAAGGAGTCCAGTGTTCTGATCAGGAAACTCGGCGAAGCGTAGACCAATACCACATATAACCACCGCTCTGGTATCAAGCTAGTCGCAGAGCGGCGAATCTCCCTCTGATCCACGAAGACCGGAGACTGCCTGTGCAGTTGACAATCTGAGGAGGGCTTTACCTAAGCTGACCTCGGAAGCCAAGATAACCACATTGGCTAGGCCAGCAGAGCTCTAGCCTTAGTACCCAGCACACTGGGCGCTCCCATCTACGATGTTGGTAGGTGAGAGAACCGGTGAGAAGCAACAAATTCTCGGGTTACGCAGGACGTCGGAGGAACCGGCTGTGAAGAAGAACCCCTGCGAAACCCATGGAGATTGTTTCCACTTGTAGCACCACAACAGTCTTCAGACCCCGACCTGTACGCTTTTTCTTGAGACCGCTGGTCGATCAAATTCCGCGTGATCCCCCCAACAGAGATAAAAAAGCAGGGCGAACGTCATGCACTACTTAGATGACGGAATCCTTGTCATAAGTGGAGTGAAATTCCCGTTACGAAATGTGGGAGAAGTTGTTTTGTCGTCCCACCATTTATCTGCCATCCAGTTCCCTAATATGAAATCCTATCACCACTCTCAATCATTCTCCGTCTCCAATTTCGACTCATAAGAAGGTCAGTATCATGAATTGCAACTCACCAACTTTTACAGGTGATAAAAGCGACTTGAACGCGTTCTACAGGCAATTGGAGGAAGTAATTCACAATGGAAAGTCCTTCCATAAATTCGTCCTTGGACATACCAACGCAAGATTAGGAACGGCCAACGAAAATGAATACAGGATAAGGAAATTCGAAATGAGAGAAAGAAACGGGAGTGGAAATTATATTGTAGGAATACTCCCCGCAAGATGTTCCTGCCGTGGGAATTCATTTCTCAAGAAAAGAGAAAATTGCTGATGGACATAGGAGTCTTCTACACGTACGACTCATGCAGAGATCGATTATATTCTCACCAATAGAAAGTCGTGTTTCTTTGACACCTCAATGACACCAGAATTCCGCACTGGATCTGACCACGGTCTTCTTCGTGTGCAAATTCCGTTCAGCCATAAGCTGGAAAAGAATTGTTGTCATCGTCCAAGGAAAATGAGGGAGGTTGTACATGACGAGGAAATTCTAAAACAAAGAAGACCCGACTGAGGAATGCAAGATGTGGAACAAGATTTTAAACTTGCGGCAAAATCGCTTCAGTTCCTCAAACAAGAGGTCCAGACCGAATCTCCATTACCATTAAGAAATATCACTGTCAGAGACTCAACACAGTTGATAATAAATGCCAGAAGTGAAAGATCTTCATAATAGCATTTACATTCGTACATGCAGGAAAAATTGTTGGAAGCAGCTCAAAAAATCCCATCGTCTGAAGAGGTGTCGTCGAGAGCTTTGCGACTATAATGTTCAGCTATCCGTCCTGATGAGCGAAGATGGGATTACCAATGCATTCCGCCATGATATGGAACTGATAACAGGAAGTTCTACATCAGTCTTTTCCGCACCAGAGTCCCCGCTTCGGGCCCTGAAATCCCAGCCAGTGAAAAAACCACCCTTGATTCTACACTCTGAAGATCAAGTAGTGGTAGAAAGCATGAAGACACTAACAACTCCAGGAACCAATGACATCACCACCGCCTTTCTTCTAGCTGGAGGACATGAATTACGTGTACTTCTCTCAGGCTACATGACATCTTCCCCTCTGAAGGAGAGAATTCAGGACCATTGAAGGACGTCGCGGACAGTCGTCCTGCCCAAGAAAGGTGAACGAAGGGATTTTCGTCGCTACAAGGTCTTCACGAAAATTATTCTGTCGTGCACAATGAAGACCTTGGATGAGGCACAACCAGTTGAGCAAGCAGGATTTCAACAAGGATTCTACTACATAAGCCACACCGAAATAATATTGTGAGTCACAGAAGCCTCTCGGGAATACCATATGCACTTTGTCCTAAAATTTATTGACTACAAAAAAAGCGTTTGAGAGCGTTGAAACAAATACAATTCTATTGGTGTTTGTCGATCACGAAGTGGACCCGTTCTATATATGAGCACCAGCTCAGTGTTATCGGAACTGCAGCGCAAATATGCAGCTTTCCCACCGATCCCCCCACCACACCCACAGGAATACGAATTCGAGAAGGCGACACAATAGTGCCGAAGCTGTTTGCTACCGTACTGCAATGGATAATGAAGTCAACCGATTGGGACGAGAAGGACATGCGAATTAATGGAAAATTTTTACGTGATCTTCGTTTTGCGGAGGAAACCGTCATCCTTCCGACGACTACTAGTGAACCAGAGACGATGCTCAATGAACTAAACGAAGCAGGGAAAAAAGATTACAGTGCGCATAAATAGGACGAAAACCCAGTTCATGAAGAACTATGGTGCGAAGCTGAACAAATCGAATTCGATGATTCTCTGATTATACCACCTCGTACGTGTACCTTGGAAGTCCAGTGATCATGGAGAATAATATAAAGGAGGAATAAGAGAGCAGAAGAAGAGCAGCATGGACCGCACTACGGCCTCTCAAAGAAGGCACTGACCATCCAACCGGTCCGAAACTTCGCGCTCAAACTCGGCAGTCCTCCCAACTCTCTGTTATGTAGGGAGAGGCATGGGCAGATACTTCTTACCCTTCGATTGTTTTGTGCACCACCCACAGAGAAGATGAAAGATGTTTGCCGAAATTTAACCGGCACTCACAACGACTAGCCAGATTGCGCAGCTCAGATCTTCGAAACCTATATCATCTTCAGGATCCAGGAGAATATAGGTCGATAGCGAGACACAGGTGGCCTTCCACATGAGATAAGAAGAAAAGATGATAAATGAACGAAAAGGGTAGTGAGTACAAGATGATACAAACGAACGTCAACTTTCTGCACTAGTAGGTGGAAAGGATTTTAGGAATTTGTAAAGACCTCGATGGTGTCACTATCTTTGAAGTAAACCACCAATATGGACGACGATTCAGCGATGGAATCCAATGGAACTTATGCTGGAGCGGGCACCAATGGTGAGTGTGGGCTATCTAACTACCCAACCAATACGCACGTTCTGCAAGTAAAAAATTTACATGAAGTTCTTGCCATATGACAGTGTAAGCACTGTCAAACAAATAGAACCGCGACCGATGCAATTAGACATTCCTTTCAGCTTCGAAATAAGGACGGTAGCGTTATCAAACTTCCTACTAAGATTCATTTATCAATTCCTAAGAAATTCTCAAAATTTTACAGCATAACGAATTAGTTCTTAGAAGTCATGTAGGGCCGAACGTCGGTCTCCATCCTTGTCAACTGTAGTGAGTCTTTTGCATTTTATTTTTTAAGAAATCGTAGATTCTGTTTCTCTTATGATAAACTTATTTTGACTACGTTCCCCTTAACGCTACTTCTGCATTGTTTGTTTTCATCACCAAATATACGTCGTCAATCGTCCAAAAGAAATGTTCGTGACCAAGTACGTTTCGATCAGGGTACGAACGCTACCAACTCTTCTATTGTTGCAATTCAGGCACATACTCTTCCGGAGCATCGTAAATTCTTTAGCTGGAAACGATCTTGTCATCCTGAGCAACTCGACAACAATAAGCATGTTCTTAGTTTTGCAACTTTCACAGGAAAATATTTTGCGAGATTCACAGAAATAACCCTTAATACTCCTCAAAAGCGAGGTTGGAACGGCTTTTTATTCGGCTAACGTTACAACGTCTTCATCTTCTTCGGAGTCAGATTGGTTCGAGTCGATGCTCTATTAGTCCACTAAAATCCCGCAACAATCTGAAACAACGTGCTGATCATTTGTACCAAGTTTAAATGATAACCGCTTTTTGAAAAGTATTGATTCGCTACGTGGTAACTGATACAATGCCAACTATTACACGATGAATTGTCTTCCGAGTACAGATCACTGTCAGTGGGCAATCAGCAATAATCACCTTGTATAGAAAGGGTACAGCCGAGTAGGGTTCTAATTCACCGGCTCCACACCAGAAGATTCGACTATGAAAGGCCACACCGTGAGGAAAGACCTATACCCTCCTCTTGAGGCTGCACAGTCTAGAAGGGCATGTGCTCCTTCACTGACAAGCTAACACGAGGTCAATAAAAGAAGGCTATCGGACTAACATTCTGAAGTCTTCGTGTTCCTCAGAGCGGATGACCCCAGCCGATGGTACACAGTTGCCGCTTTTGAGAAGCGTATGTTTGAAATCCTTGGTACTTGATTCGGAATGCTAATAATCCAAACGCCGAATTTTTTAAAGACTTCGAATTTTCAGCAGGGTCGAAGCTTCCAATTGAAAAGGCGAAAAGAAATTCGCCGATGTGCCGTATGAGCGTGCACGTTGTAGAGAAGAGAAAGTGAAGGTATGTCTAAGAAATAAATCTGACGTTCTCAGTTGGATCCATTAATTCTCATCCAGCCTTCTTAGTGTTGGATACAAACGAATTCATAAAAACAGTTGTGAATAAATTATTACCTTGCGTAGAATGACAACATCGATTCACGAAGATTAGCAAAAAATTCACATTGGCATTCTCACAAAACAACAGTGATTCCTTTGTTCGCAACAATATATGACATCACTCGATCGAACACTCGTAAGAGGTCGAATCATAAAAACTTCCACGTTGCGAAGAAATACGGTGTAAGTTATCCTATCATTGTAACTGCAATTACTTAGCAAATGAATTAGGACTGTTACATCGCCATCGAGCGGTCGTTCACCTATTCGCAGAATCGCCCTAATAGGTAGGAAGTGCTGCTGTTCAGAACGACTCCATATGGTAAGGCAGGAAATATTTCACTTAACAAAGAGATGGTAGCTGTCTGTGGTGAAGACCTGTAAAAGTTCTATCACGGCTATTTCGAAATGACAAACAAAATAAATGCGACACGACAGCCACGTAAGAGAGCGAAATTCTCAAGCAGCGCACAACCCACCATTGAATCCGAAGACTTTAGCAAATGAATGTTGGAAGGAAAGAAAATGAGTGAAAACGTAGTCTTATTCGCAATGTGTTGCAACCGAAATATAAAAAGAGAAATAAAGGACAAAAGGAAAGTACATCCAAAGAATCATGTTGTAACAGCACGAATAAATGGCCTACAAAAAAATGTATGTTTCCATTCTTTTTTATAGTTCCTTCCAATGTTCTGAGAAAAAGTTGACGATGAGGGAAATATCCATTGTACTGGGAAACACAACTTTCATATGACGAACTAATAAATTTCTAATAGAGGCAGAAATGCGATGAACGGGGTAGCTGGTTCAATCTCGAGTCCTGATCTTCAAAACAAAAAACGACAAACAAAAACCAAAACAATCATCCCTTCAGTGCTGGTAATTTGAACCAGGCATTGCTGGAAAGACGAAGAAATTGAGTCGACACATGGCTAGTTCTCGTTTATCATTACATGGAGTGAATGAAAATTTAGACGCCCCTACGACTATAGTCGAATGCATGCCACATCCCCCAATGATCGATCGGCGCCGAACGCTTTAACTCTTTACGTTCTATGTAAGTTTAAAGTTAAAAAAATAGAAATCAACATCAAGTTGCAAATAGCCTTGTAAAAGTTGAGTGGAAAGTGAAATAGCTGAAAATTAAAACAGGACAAGAACATTTGAGCTTTTTGGAAAATTTTCAATGCTCACGCCTTTCAGCAAAACGCGAAGACTCATCTAAATTTCGGAAAGCGAAGCAGTGTGCAGTCCAGCTTGTTTTGGTGTAGCTTCCAGTGACCGGAGCGACACCTATCCCTTTCGCATAATTTTTATAGCATAAAGTGATTTGACCTTCCCAATAGTTTACCGCCTCGTCGTGGCTTGGAGGTGATCCTGGGTGTCGGCTGCGATGTACAGCCGTGGGATTTATCTCCCCAGCTGGGTCACCCAAGCTGAGAAGGAGCCCGACGCTTCCATCAGCAAGTTCAGCTAAGATTAAACCAATAGTACGATCCACCACCGTCCTGGTACCAAACTAGTCGCATGGTGGTAAATGTCCGTCTGATCCACAACGGCCGCAACTGCCTGAGATGGTGACGACGTGGGACAGATTTTGGCCAGACTGACCTCAGCACTCCAGGGAACCACAATAGTTAAATCAGGAAAACTCCGAAAAAGTGGAGATTTTGTTAGGGCGTGCATGACGTCTCTCTCATTTTGTTAGACCAAGCTGTCTTTTAACAACTGCAGACGACATCGACTCAGACCTCAGCCCACACGTAGCAACAAACAACTGAAAAAGAACGACTTGCGATCTCTAGCAATTTAGAACATCAGCTTAATGAGAGGAGCAAACCTACGTCCCATTGAGGAATGTTTTTAAATCTTTGTTTTTCCCTACAATAAAAATCTACCAATGTTTGAATTTTGAATACAAAGGATTTTTGGGCACACATAGATATTTCCTGCACAAAACGGTGCTCCCAATCACTGCAGCCGTTTCATAAGTTGCCCCCTTACCGTAGATCCGTCATCTCCAGGTATACCTTTTCTCTCAGCTAGGCTTCCGGCGGAAAATGTCGAGTTGCTCACTCTACCTTCTTACTTCGCTAGCCTTACCTTTCATCTGGAGCACATTAGCGAGAAGAATGGTCTTTCATCAGTGAGAACTTCTGCAGCCATTACAAGTTGCTGCCTTGTTCTCGCTTTTCCATTGATGAGAATGTTGTTAACAATAAAGTCCGACCTATTGAAACCTTTTTTTTGTCATGTGGTGATGAACCAGCACCTTCATAAACTTAATTCGAGCAATAGTTTTTGGTAGACCTTATTATATACCAATTGTTTATATGTGTGAAGGTCTAGCTGTCCAACTCTTGCGTTACAACACACCTCATTTTGCAGTAAATTTTCGACAAAAGAGTTTAGGACAGCACATGTGGCATTTCCAGGAAGCTTCTATTACTTTCGCTATAAATTAGTTAAGTGTCTAACCTCAGCATGGTCATTAAAACCAAACAAGGTCATCACCCATTGTAAAAATCACCCTAATGACGTTGATTTTGAGTGCACCAAAATGAAAATCCCTCACATGAGAGTGAATTCAAAACCTTACCTAACCGATGTTGCCATTGTGCCAATGTTCTGGCAGGCAACAATTTTCTCGTTAGTGTAAAATTCCCTTCCGCAGATAGAAGGCAAAGCCTCGAAATTCATAGAATTCATAGAACAGTCCAAAAGCACTGGGAAAATTTTAAGCTAACAGGCTAGCCCAAGCTGCAGCCAACTCCTAACTTACGAACTTGGAAGAACAAGCGAAGACATTAACAAGTGGTGATTAACAGTACTAAGCGAAGTTCCAGAGGATGAAAGAAGCATCTGCATTATTTATGAGTCATCGGCAATTTCTATGTCAAAAACATTGTTGCCCAAAATCCGGAAGCACAATGGTCACATTCAGACTGACAAGGTGAGATGTACCCTGTGACATAAACATCAGTTTTTCGGAAATGCATTTCCATTTTCAGTCATATCATTTCGGGAAAAGATGTAAACACTTCAAGAAACTACTGCTGGCACTCATCAACATAAAAGCGCTGTCATTTCATACGTCACCCGTTGGAATCGTTCTTAGTCAGCATTCGTCGTGATGAAACGAGGACTTCATTCAGAATTGGCAAAACTCACATTATTACGAAACTCGCTAGAGAACTGAAGAGTACAACATGTCAACTCATCTCGTTTTCCTAAATTTGAAGCCTTTTGATTGTGCAAAGAGCAAAGTGGTCAAGCTGAGAAGATTTCAGAAGGATGTACTACCTCGCTGATTTTATTCAGCACAACTACTGAGAACTTCTTGCAGAAGTTAAGACAAACAAACATGAGACTGGAAAATGGGAAAACCGGAAAGGACATGGGAGAGTGCCAATGATAGTTAGACATGTCATCTTGGCATAGCTGATTGCATAATTCATATAACGTGAAACATCGCGCAGATCGAAAACCGTCCAATTCTTAAGATTTAGGTGCAAAGACTGGTCAAAACCTGAGTCTAAACAATGCGATCTTCAAGTGAAACGGATTTACTCTTGATAAAACCTCGATGAATTATGTGCAATGAAAGAAACTCTGCAACGTTCCAGTTATATCAAGAACAGAAAGTCACCACAAGAAACGGCGTCGCTTCAAAGCCGAACCGAAAGAGGAAAGTGGATTGGGTACCTCATAAGAGTAGAAGAAAGTAGTGGAAACGACGAAGAAATCCGAGTTCCGCACTCTGCCCTTCGACACCGCATATCTGCTTACCTCAACGGAGTCACTGAACGCAAACTAAACAAGATCTTGAGATAGTGATATTAGGAGCATAAGTTATAATACATGTGAAAGCGCCACCCTGAAAGCTGACCCAACCTGACGAACGATCATCAGGAATACCGCCTAATAAGCGGACAAGTCAAAAAAAAACAGGTGGGTCGAACTTGTCAGTTGTCATTACGACACCCACTAGACATGAGTTACTAGCGTTTCACGACATGTTGTACGCACAACAGGAAGACCACCGTTTCCACAGTCAGACTTCTTAAGATGAGAAATGCGCTATTGATCGGGTCATTCGAACGAGCAAGACCAACTAGATTAGCGAGGTTCAACCGATGGATAGATATAGACTTCATAGGTACCGCTCAAATAATACAAGCAGCCTTGCAATAGTTAACAACTTTCTTCACCGTAAACACTCTGTGCTCTGGAGGAATGAACTCGTACGAAGTCTTGTAAAATATGAAGTGTAGAGTAGCTTTTCATGGAACCCCTCACAACATAAGTCGATTAAGCTATCGAAAAGATACAAAAAGTCCCAAAAAAACTCCATGATGTGAAAGAAGTGACAGAGAAAAATATACACTAAAATCAATGCATATTATTAAATTTACCTTCATGTACTCAACGACATCAATGCACACGGTCGTAAATGTGGGTTAATTCACCTCAGTTATAATCGGTTCTTTCCATTCCTTCAAATAAACGCTCGTAAAGTGACTTACACAAGCATTTATTCTGCGAGCAAAAAGATAACATAATCCATCTATCTAGTGATAAAGGCAAAAAACCAGCAGTCGTGAATAAGTAACAGGTTAGTAGTTCATTGCCACAAGCTTTAGTTCGATGATAAAAACGTGGAAAATCAAATGCTTTGGACTGTATTAAAGTCCACTTCTTGCTGAGATTGCGTAACTGAAGTTGAGGAATAAACACCGAAACTACTCTAGCGACAACTGGAAATGTTATGCATGTGCTAAGTGAAACCATATTGAGATTGAGAATGTCAAACGCCAAGTTTTATTACACAGGAAAATGAAATACAACATTCACTGGATCTCCAGCACTCATTAGATTATTAATTATGAGACTACTAAAGAGTCTTCAAGATGGACCACTCAGTGAGGTATGTGAATAAGTGCAGCATTATGCCGAATCCCCTCGAAACCGCCATCTACTACACAAACACCGTCAATGCCGAAATTCACCAGCTGACCAGAAAACTGAATAGAGAGCATTTCATGAAACAGCATCATAACAATTACCACCGAGTTTTATAACCCATTATGATTATACTTGGATAATTGGATGGCCCGTCCCCACAGGTTGTGCGTACCCCAGCATAATCTTCATTTTTTTTCTCAGAGTTTTCATGGTTTAGCTATTGTGGTTGCTTGGAGTCTCGAGATCAGCCAGGCCAAAGTCTTCCCCAGGTCATCACCACCACAGGCACTCGCCGCCTTTGTGGATCAGATGGAGATTTGCCACCATGCGACTAGTTTGGTTCCAGGACGGTGACGGATCCTGGTATTGGTTTACCCTTACCTGGGTTCCCTGACGGAAACGCCGGACTCATTCTTAGCTTGGGAGACCTTGTCAGGTGGATGAATGCCCTCACTGTACATCGCAGCCCGACACCCAGGAACACCTCCCAGCTGCAATGAGGCCGTAAACCGTTGACAGGAATATGAATGATAATGTGATTATACTATACAAAAAACAGACAAGTATAGCGCAGTGGTTGGCGTGCCACAGCAACGCACACAGGGTCATTGGTTTATCACCCGTCTCAGGCTGTGAAAGTATCTGATCTCTCCAGTGTCTGCAAATACGGTGGGGCATCGGACTAGTCTTTGCGGAAGAAAACACTGCTTCTATACATGAGTAGGCCACCGCAAGTCATTTTACAAGCCAATTATTCGTCCAATCACTCTACAAGGGTTGAAAGGAAAAAATGCATGACGCGTCCCTATGGAATTGGTCAGCGTCTTTCATCATTACACCATGTAAGAACACTAACCTTTCGTGTTATATCCATGTCTTTTCCACCAACAATGCAAATTGGATGCTGATTTCTCTGTGCAGTTCTCATCGGTTCAGCAATGTTTAGGAGTGAGCTGTCGTTAACATTGGGATAATTGATTGATCGTAAGACACAACCTCTCCCAAATCTTGAAGGAAAGGCATCAGAAAATCGCATAAATACATATATGCATATATATGGATATATATATATATATATATATATATATATATATATACATACACCAAGAATGTCTTCAAAATTGTGGAAAAATTTAAAATTAAAACAAACTCGATTTGGGAACGGATATCGATGACCAGAATCAGTTCATCGATGACCCTCCAAGCGAATTCTTCCCGTGAGAGTCGGGGACACTGCCATTTCTTCAGCTCTGCTGCCATATTTTGAAGACTGCACGGTAGCCCTCGAGGAGGCGGTAGGTGAGAGTCTAGAATGACTTCAAACAATAAATTTACCAAAGTGTGGGATTTCAAAAAACTAAGAATTCGTATAAATTGCGATTGCATTTAACTTTTCCTGAAAGGAAAAATGATAGAGTATAAAGGAACCGAACACATGGCTAGAATAGGTTTCTGAAGCAGATATTTTATCCACAATCTTAAATGTTAATCATTCACAAATTTTACAAAGAGTGACACACTAAGCGGACATTAAACCCTTTCCCTGGAGCAAACTATGAAGCGAATCTCCCATAAAAAAATTTTGTCAGAAAAACTTCTTTGACTAAAAAAGCACTAATATCACTTAATTCCAGCGCAAGTAAAACAGTTCTCTATCGATAATTACAAATGTCGTCCAAAAAACTGAGAAACTAAACAATATCGGGCAATATATTACACCATTTCATAATTTTTTATTCTGGACTTCAACAAGAAGTGGGCTGCTTTGTTGAAAAGGCAGGTACAATCTTGCTCACACCGCTTAAATGTCAATATCGAATAAAATCTTGAAGGCAAAACGTTGAAATCACGGGTAAACATTTCAACCACTTTATTCCAGAATAGAAAGAAAACCACAAAAGAAATATGGCTCCCAGATTCGGAAGCTTTACAATTACAGGAAAACTTGGCCCAACGCTCTAAAAGTACAATATCTTAAAAACAGTTCCCTTCTCAATTTTTTTAGTTTGAATCCTCAAGAAATTCAAACTGGTGAAATTTTCAGCGCAAACGCTGCAACCACACCCACCCATAAACGAATGATTCGAGAACACATCGCCCACTGCTGGACCAAATCAAGGGAAGTCACGAATCCAAAGTGAAAAAACCCATTTGTGAGCCACAAAAATTCCGAGGTTCACGGGGAACAAGCAAACTTGTTAGCAAAGATCCGGAAATCGAAGTAGTTTCTATGAATAATGTCGTTCACTACTGGCCGACACATTTTGTTCGAAGTTTAAACGCTAAATTATCTCGTTATGTACGAATCATGTGACTTGTACATTCGCGAACGTCGTTGAAGTACAACTTGACAAAGAATGATAGCTTAGCGCATCTAAAACAACGGCCTCTAATGAAATTCTGCTGGACATACCACTGGAGACTGCGTGAGATCGGAAGGCACAGCTGGGTGGAACGCGATCGTAGTATGCAATGGAATCCGCAACAACCACCTCCATCGAAAGATCTATATATTTTCAAACTCAAAAAAAGCTGCAGAAGAAGTAAAGCAATAATTCTGATAGGAATCGGACCCTTACCAGGAAGATCTGAAAACAGCAATATCGCATCATTAAAAGACGACTCAATAAGAGTTTGACGGAGTTGGCGCAGAATAGCCAGACCTGATATTAAAGAAATCAAAACTGAACTTGTAAATTTACAACTTAGAAAGAAAAATCCATTGCTGAACAGCTAGACACTAATTGTTTCTCCAAAAAGAACAAAGGAGAATATCTAGTACGAACCTATAAACAAAGGAAAAGACGAATCTCGTTGAAGTAGTTGGTCCCACACATGAAATAATTTGTAAATGGGCAGTACATGAGCGAAACAGGTTAGGAACCACGGAATAGCAAATAGTTCTGGATAAAACTCCATTGACACCAAGCGTGTGAACAATTTTGCATCCACAAAAGCCAGCAGGTGATTGAACACAGCGAGCTGCTCTACAAAAAGAAGCGTTTCCGATCTCTGTTAGGACCTGCGAAAGAAATTGTGGAGACTTACCTTGTATCACAGCTGAATTATCCTTGAGAAAGAAATTGTTGAGATATTTTTTGATAAAAGCTGTGAGACAAGCGAGAGCGGTAGGAAGTCGATTGAAGTACAGCAAGAGGAATGGTGCTGCAAGACTGTCGCATCCTTGCCAGTAGACGTACTGAGGATGACTTAGTAGCCATGCCTTCAGAAGACGTCGCAAAGAATAGTGTGCGGCAGGTGACGTCATCAGCTCTTCGTACTACAAAAACCAACAACGAAAAAATAAAAATAAAAATAAACAGCGACACAGCCAGTTGGCTACACAAAGATTTTAAGTGAACCTGATGACAACGTGGAATGTCCACGTCCAGCTGCCGATCGCTCGTATGGACCGCTAAGGTATTACGGTGAAAGAAGTTCCACTCGTCGCTTGACCGCACATCCAACAAAGCGCACCACACTAGCAGAAAAAAAAACGCTGATAACAAAGAAAGGAGCCCGAATTGATAATTCTCTTCTTGTTTATAATTATGTAGGCAGATAGAGAACACCTGTATACCGATGAAATTTGTAACGAATATCTCAACTCATCACTAACGTCCTAATCATTTCTTGTCAGAGGTGCGAAAGAAAGAATAATGCAAGCGTTAAACATAAGCAACCAATAGTTACTGAGAGTAACACATTCCATTAGTCAGTTTAAAGCAAAAGTTTCGAACAGGAAAACATTGATCCACCCATAACTAAATTTGTAAAACGATTCACGAAAAATGTCGGAACCATTAACGAAAGAGCTGAAGCTTTTGGTAACATGTGGCGGTTTTGAGCATGTGCAGTAGAAGTTTATATCAAAATTAAGTGGGATTCATTGACGACTACCATCTGCCCTTCTCATCGGTGGGACATCCCGAGCAACCGATTGTAGCAGCTCTTTAAGCTTATAAAACCGCGAGGCCAGTAGGTGACCTATTAACCGCATTCGTGACGCCTGATACACCATATCCTTTTCCTTAACAACTAGAGATAAATTTTCGTTTTGAGTGTAGCTGGAGTCGGACGGAACAAGAAGTGATTGCAGAAAAACATTTGCTGTCGAAATAGAGCCCAATTTCTCGCGTATATTTTTATCTGGAAGTAACACTACTTCAGGTTTCACACAAAACCTCCGCGCTTCGTCATTACCAAACATCTGAAGATCTTCCACTACGATACTGAAACGTTTTTATTTACAAATGAATTCAATTTAAATACAGTTTGACAGCTACGATGAAATTAAAAGAGAAAAACTGTCCAACCATGGATTGGTAAGCACAGGATGACGGAGAGTGATCACATTATTTCGCACTAGTATCGCTTCAACACCGGAACCACAAAGCCTCCAAAGAAAAAAGGCATCTTGCACGGTCATTTCACGAAGAATCCAGTCGCAACCATTGTTTGACTGGATTCGAGCATTTAGAATCTCCACGGATTCGAACAAATTCACATCTCGTAACTGTGAGTGATTAGTTAAAGATAGGAGCTCGTATGGCGTAGGACGATTCGACGGCAATAACGAAAAACATCGCTCCATAATGCCACTGAGCTCTTCACTGAGTTCCAGATTTCTCGCAGAATGCGATGCGGATCGTAATGCTTTCAGGATTGGATCTAGCAGTGACCCTCTCACAGCTGTCAAAACAAACAAGACAACCTTGTTCAATGTGAAAAATAAAGCGTAGACTTCTGAATCTTCTGGTTAAGAATTTAGTTAGAAGGTAATCAACTGACACTGACCTCTCGACATACTACACTTCAATATATTCATATACTGCTTCACAGACCAGATTTTCCGCAATAAAACACCCTATAAAAAACACCACCATAAGTATATTTATGGAGACATACATATACATATATACATATATATGTATATATATATATATATATATATATCCATACGTATATGCACTTGTGTGTATGCAGACGTGTGAATATATGTTTGCGTACGCATGCATACATATGTACATGTAAATACATTTTTTGTTGGAGGAGCTATAATACAGCCTAGGGCTTAATGGAATAAAGATTCCACCCTGTATATCCAATCTATGAGTAAAACTGACTCATAACCCATATACCGTGGCCATTTCCAGTAACACTACGCCGAGTGCCCACACATCCGTCTTGAACGTTGACCTTTCAGTTGCGGACCCTCTAAAAAATTGTTCTGGTGCCATAGAATATCCAAGCGGCAGTCCACCTTGTATATCCCAGCCATCCTTAGAAATGTAACTAAATAAATAATAGTGGAATAACTAGTAACTGCGAGAGATACCAAAAATGGAAGTCGTATTCCACAGCATAACTACATGAAAATGAAAATCACCTCACTCCATAATGAGTGATCCGAACATTTGGAAGATCGTTTTCATAACCAGTAATTAGAACAGAGTCAGAATTAAGTATGCCCACACAAAACCCGGCATCGTGAACAGCTGAGACTCCCTGAACCACTTGCGAAGTGACATGAAGAATTTCCTTTTCAGACATTCTGAATAAAACAGCCTTCAAAGAAAAAAATGCATGAAACTTCACAACAACGATATAGAAGTGGATAGAACAAACAACATATACATTAATTCTAACTGATTCTACTTCTAACAACCGAAACATCTAATGGTTTAGGCGAACGGAGTTATCGGCCTGTAGAGGTAAGGACGGACTGACCATGTAAGGTTGTTAATAGCGAACTCCTAGTATTTCAATGACTTTCGCGTTTAAACGTACTTTCAAGCGTATAATTAGATATTTAGATGGCCCGCCTTTAGTGGTTGTGCGCGCCCCAGCATAATTTCCATTTTTTTAGGAGCTTTGCTGGTTTTGCCGTTGTTGTTCCTTGGAATCACGAGATCAGCTTGGCCAAAGTCTCCAGGTGGTCACCACTACAGGCAGTCGCCGCCGTTGTGGATCAGAAGATTTGTCACCATGCTGCTAGTTTGTTAGTAGGACTACGGTGGATCCTGATATTCGTTTACTCTTAGTTGGGTTTCCTAATGAAATGCCTGACTTCTCAGCTTGGGATGCCTGCTGAGGGGGATGAATTCCTCCACTGTAAATCGCAGCCCGACACCCAGGACCACCTCCCAGCCATGATAAGGCGATAAACCGTTAGAAGGCTACGGACGAAATAGAAGCTGAAACGTGAAGAAATAAATATCGAAAAAATTTAAAAAAAAACTCCACCTTCTTGTTGATATCAGCGTCGAAATAGAACAATTATAATGCTCAGAAATCAGTATGACCGCGTTTGGGACTGAAACAAAAAACTGAATTAAAACCCTCATACTAGGGACATTGTATTCAGCGATAGGCCACCAATATTTGAAAAAAAATGGTTAACATATGTGGAATTTATATTTTGGGACAAAAACGACCTCATATATCCCAAACCCTGAGTGAACCGGAACACAACTGTAACTATTGCTCAAAGGTAAATATACTTAGAAACTTGAACGGCCCATTTCCACAAAGAATAAAGGAGGATCTAGCCAAAACTCTTGCCCCATAGGTCCAACAAGGCCGTACCATTGTGGATAGCAGGGGCTGTATGTGCTAGAATTGCAAGTGAATCACCTTGAGAATGGTTAGGAGTCTTCGCACTGGTTTAATCTGCTTTAGAAGTAGAAATTTCGAACTCTTTCTCAGATTTTGTAATCACATAAAAGGTATAACCTCCTAGTTGTAGACAATTCAACCAGATCCAGGGACACTCATCATGAAAGTGGAGGAGACTTCTAGCAACTTAGTAGAGTTATAGAAAATGAACATGTAAAAGGATAAAGGATAAAGCCCTCGCGTTGACCAACCCCTGAGTGATGCACAATACGTTCGACTTCATCAGGCATTGTTTGGAGTTGATTGAATGCTTACCTGGCCTTTACGATTACTCTCATAGCTGATCGATGCATCCAGCCAGTGCTGTTATCCCCACAGACAAGTTTGGTACCAATCTGCCGACCCCAGAGGGATGAAAAGCTTGGTGGGGCACAGGCGCGGGGACCGATCCCATGTGTACTACAGGGCGCCTCCGATCACTGCGCCACACGCGCCAAAATGAACATGTAGTCACGTGAAAAGGTCTTTTGGTCTTTTTTTGTCTTTTTTCTATCTGGACTTCAAACGGTCAGTGCAGATGTATTCTTTCTTTTATAATAGTAAGTACAAGAAAAATATCGGCCGATGATACGACATCCTGAGATTAATGCAAAGAAATATTTTTGCGTAACCCGAAAGATGAAAGATGATACGAAATTTTAGCACGAATCCCCCTACTCGTGGGATAGCGGTATTGTCTTGTTTTGTATCCATTACATGCTTGCAAGTACTTGCCTGTTGCGCGACGAAGTTGTTTTTCTCGACAATAAACGGCAATTTATGCTTTCATGGAAAGACGAACAGTCGATAAATTTATAAGCCTTTAGATGACCCTTTGTTCTATTACTCCAAGGAGACAGGTTTCTTTTTTTATTTTATCCAATCCGTATTTCACATCTACAGTGCGGACCCCAGCACTCCTCACATTCGATTCGTTTCGTCGCATGAAAATCTTCCTTTCATCTTGAATGTGGTTGAATGCTGGTCGAGTCGACTCTCGCTGAAGTCCTGAGACAGCCGAGATACAGGGGTTCACAGCTGCATTGCAAACAGTGATTTTTTTCGCGGACAAGTCCGGTCCCAATTTCCCGAGCCCGGAGTGACGACAGGCTTGGTGAGCGTCAGGTGGAGTTCGTACCAGAGCACAAGGGAACAAATAGTTTCTATAAAATATCCTTTCAATTTCAAATTCGTCTACATATAAAATTCCCAGTAAAAACATGTGAAAGAAATTCAAATGCTTAGAAACTCCCATGCTGCCGCAACACGCGCAAAAACCGGTGACACATTGGGGAACACCACTACGTGAAATTTCGATTTCTCAATCGCTTTCGGGTTCAAAATGCATATACGGCGTTCAAATAAAGTGGGAAGAAAGTACGTTCAGTGGCCACCAGAAGATCAAAATTATATTACAGCGAACCAAAGAACTTGTATTTGTAGTCAACGATCTGTAAACCGTAAAAACTTCTATTGCAATTAATAATAACCACTATGAACTAAGATATGTTCGCTTAGAAAGTCCTAAGCGGTCTTTATCTTCGCATCGTATGAGCCCTATGGTCGCAGGTATATGAGCGCGTATAGCGCAGTAGTCGGAAGCGCCCTGCAATACTCATGGGACCGATAACCGCACCCCAGGCTCACGGAGCTCTCTATCCTTCCAGGGTCGGCAAATTGGTACCAGACTTATTTGGGAGGATAGCAACACTGGCTCGATACATCGGCAGGCCACCACGAGCCATTGCAGGCCAGACATGCATGCAGTCACCTCGAACGATTCTTAGTGAAGTCGAATGCATGGCGCATCCCTCAGGGATTGATCAACGTCGAGAGCTTTTTCAGAGTTTTTATGAGCCCTAAAAAGTAACGGAGACGAGCAAGTACTAAAAAATTTTGTTGTCACCAGTCTCACTACTACATTACAGTATAATTCAATAACAGTATTAAAATACTATTGATTCTATTTCCCAACGGTTTACCGCTTCATCTTGGCTGGCAGGTGTTCCTGGGTGTCGGACTGCGATGTACAGAGGGGTATTCATCTCCCGATAGGGTCTCCCAAGCTGAGAAAGAGTCCGGTGTTTCGATCAAGAATCCCAGCTAGGAGTAAACCAATACCGTGATCTGCTACCGTCTTGGTACCAAACTAGTCGCAAGGCGGCGACTACCGGTGGTGGTGAAAACCTAGAGCAGACTTTGGCCTGGCTGACCTTGGAACTCCAGGTAACTACAGTGAGTAAACTAGGAAAACTCCGAAAAAAATGGAGATTATGCTGGGGCCCGCACAACCAGTGATGACGGGCCATCCAAATATCCAACTAAGTATGTATTCTATTGATAATGAAACTTCTGAAAAACCTACCTAAAGTGCATCGTATAAGTTCTATGTAGCTACAGAGTGCCGGGTGTTCTACACTTTTAACTTTCTCGAAACGACCTAGCATCCGAATGCTGGATGGGATGATTGGCAAGCCATTTGCACACGTTCGACGACCTTCTTCAATTCCCAGAAGCACGATGGCCCCAAAACCAGCATTATCTAACAATCTCATCTGCAATATTGATTAGAGAAGTCAAAAAAATGTCTGATGCTGAGCAACAGATTAGAAAAAAAAGACTCACTTCGGCTGGAAGATGACACAATTCATTGGGTGACGCAACGTGCGTGAAACGTGGCTGTAATCTGATAGTTCAGCAAATGTCGAGTACTAAACAGAACAATCATTAGAAGAGTTAAGAGCCCTAAAGCTACATAAATGATTTGTGGGAAGAAAAGGAACAATGTAAGTTCTCTTAACGGTCGATTTTATTCGAGAGAGGAGAAGAAACGCAAAGAAGTTCTCCCTAAAAAGGATGTGGAACTATCTCAAACGCATCAAATCAATCAATCAATCAACCAACCAATCAATCAATACTGGACAGCCCATACTAAAACGACACACTTCGTTAGATGATTCCATGATTAGGCACTTAAACCTTAAGCGAAAGCCAAAATTTCGACATTCACCGACATTCCTTAAGGTTTTGAGGACAATGGGTAGAGGTATCACTTATGAATGATGAAAACCAAAAAACTATTTATTCGCCTGGGTCTGGAGAACGTCACTACTTATGATTACTACCGGCATTTACTAAAGTTGCTCGGAAATTAGCATTTTTAAGAAAGAAACTGAAAAGAAATGCTCAAATGAGCTAAGATGTTTGTGTAGTTGCTCGACGATGCACAGTTTTCACCAAATTACTCAAAAATTGAAGGCATTGTACTGGTTTAGTGAAAATAGTGCGGTGCAAAACAATAATACAGAGTTACACTCTGAGGAACTACTAGGGATATTAATGTTGCAACCTTAGGAATATTTAATCAGAAGTACAAGGTGAGCAGACGGTTAACGTGCTCCAGTGTGTCGGCGATTGCACCAAGGACACTGTACTCACCTGTTGAGGCCTCATGTCTTAATGAGTACTGAGGGCATTCTTGTTCGTCTTCGTCCTGATCAGATACTAATGTGAGCTTTACTTACTTAATCTTTTACTAGTTTTCGGGTTACTTTATTCCTCGATTACAAGTTGCAGCCGTAGATCACGATCGTCGGTTTGCTTTGTTTTAAGCACTGGTGATGAGTGAAGCCGGAGTGGTGAATAATCAGTATTCGGAACCTTCTGTTGTTGTTGCAAAGGCTAAATTTAACTTTGAGGGCAAAAATAACGATGAAGTTAGTGGTAGGATTGCTGTTTCTGTTTGTTTTTCTGTTGAATTTACGTCTTCTATAACTTCTTCTTTAAGTTGACCTTCTTCAAGAATGATATGATAACTGTTACGCAGCAAGTAGAAGGAGGGTGGTGGGAGGGTACAATTAATGGTAAAACAGGATGGTTTCCTGCAAATTATGCCTGTGTGATTACGGAAAAAGATAAGCTCATGAGATCGAGATCCGTTCCAAATGCCACTGCTTTGGCGAATGGTGTCAGTTCTTCGAATGGTGTACCAGGTATGCAGTTGGCTTTTATATGATCCGTTCGTCTCTCAGTGGTTGACCGCCTTATCGTGGCAGGAGTTGTTCCTGGGTTTCGGGCTGCGATGCACAGCGGGAGTATTCATCCCCACAGCAAGGTCTCCCATGCTGAGAGGGAGTGCGGCGTTTCCATCAGGAAGCCCAGCTAAGAGTAGACCAGTACCAGGATGCAACACCGTCCTGGTACCAAACTAGTCGCATGGTTGCAAATCTCCCTCTGATCCACAAGGGCGGCGACTGCCTGTGGTGGTAACGACAAGAGGCAGACTTTAGCTAGGCTGACCTCGGCACTCCACGGAGCCACAGTGGCTAAGCCAGCAAAACTCCGGAAAAGTGGAAATTATGCTGGGACACGAAGACGGGCCATCCAAGTAAGTAAGTAAGATCCAGTCCTATAGATTTCAGCAATGTGTATTTGATAGGAAGAACCTATCAAACGTATAGAATCTTCTTTTAATTACTGGCCATTGCAATCTGTCAGGTTACAGTCTGTGGTGATGTGGTGAACTCTAACGCTGCTCGGACACAATTTCGTCTCGAAATCATACGAGATTTCATTCGAGCGGAGAAGGATTATGTTGCAAGTGTACATAGAACTCACCAAGAGCTCTTGTTACCAATCCGTAGAGCGGCCATGTTAGCCTCTTTCATATTATTTTGTATTTGTTTCTATTTTTAAGAATAGTATTCAGGAGACCAGCATGGTTTTTCAGAACTATCTTCAGATTTGGAGTTCCTCTTTATGTCATGTTTTCACTGCTGTCTTTTCAGTCTATCTCAAGACGATTATACCATTCTTTCATGTTACATTGAAGATATTGCTGCTCTTCAGAACAACACACTGTTTCGTCTAAGAGAAACGTTCAGATTAGATGTTTCGCAGCAACGAATCGGTGGAGTACTCATATCGTCTGCTGCTGAACTAAAAAAACTACTCATTGCCTACTGCGAAAATCATCCGAAAGCAGTGGAAGTTTTAAACGAGAAAATGTAAGTTTTCTATTCACATAGGTTGTTTCGGATGTTTTTTACGTTTACTTTCAAGTTGACAATACTGATTGTTAATGTTTTTTTCCCATTGAAGTGAACGCTGTTCTTCGATGTTTGCATTCAATTAATTTTTTTCACACGACGGTTTAATGTGCATTTCTTTCATTACATTTTATTATATTTCCATATATTGTTCCTTCTATTATGACAAGGGCGCTTGTGACGCAGTGGTCGGAGGCATCCTGCGATACACACATGAGATTAATTACCGCACCCTCGGCCCACCAAACCTTCCATCCATCTGAGGTCAGCAAATTATTACGAGACTTGTCTGGAAGGATGGCAGCACTGGTTCGATGCATCGGTAGGCACCACGAATCAATGTATAGGCCAGATATGCATTCAATCACCTCCAAACGATGCTTAGTGAAGTCGAACGCGTGGCGCACCCTAAAGTATTCATCAACGCCGAGAGTTTTATTAGAGCTTTTATGTTATGACCACTAGCAATATATTCCAATGACAGCCATGTCGAGATTAGAGTTCAATGTCCCACTATAGAAACATTAAACATCCCATCGAGAATAATTCGTATTGGATTAATTTACTACTCAGTTCTTGTTGTTTAGGGATGCTATCAAAAGTGTACTAATGGAACGTGGTAGAGATGTTCAGAGTTTAATCACTGGTCTAAGCGAACCGTTTAGACATTTGGATAAATATCCGAGTGTGTTACAGGAATTAGAAAGGAACATGCCGGTAAAACTGTTTTCTGCATGTTTGTTTGACTTGTTTATATTTTCATGCATTCATATTCGAAACTAGCATATAATGGAATGAATTAAATACCGTCAAACGTGTTCTCACCGTATCAAATGTGACCTAGTTTTTGTCGCATTAAAAAGTATTGCATCTGAAATCCACGGTCACCATTTGTTGTCTTAATTGGTTTTTTATCAGTGTCTTCTTCCGTTAATAATGTCCTATTACTCCGATCTAAATAATATTTTTCAGGAAGGCCATATTGATCGTGGAGACGTACAACGTTCTTGTGCTGTGTTTAAGGAGATGAAGGTAGTATTCTAGTATTTGAAAAGGAGTGTACCTTTATTTACTAAACTTTGGTTCAAGACTTTGTGTGAAGCTGCACGTAAGCAGAAGGAACTGCAGCTTGAGCTTCTGTATACTGGCCAAGTAGAAGGGTGGGCCACATTCGAACAACGAGGTCGTATACTTTATGTTGGTGTGGTTCCAGTGGTATGCGACGGCGTTTGTGCTGACAGGCTAGTAAGGATGAGTGTGATTTGTATACTGTTGATTATTTTTACGCATGTATTTTCCAATCTTGTTCAGGTGTCTCGCGCTGTTTTCTAACTTGCTGATTGTTCTTGAGATTACACTGGATGTTAATTCGTATAAATTGCTGAAGAAGATTCCTACAAACGGTCTTCGGATCCGTTGTCTGGACAATAGGATTGGTCTTGCAGTTGGTATGTGTTCATTTGAGCATGCATGTCTTATCTCGCTTTTTTTGTGCTCTTCAAATCAACTTTTTTTGTAAGTAAAAGTGCAATTGGTTTTTAAGACCAAGGTGTTATATATAGCAGTTTCGATGCAATGCTCTAGTAAGATTACCTGTTTTGTGGATAATGCTGCAATGATAGTAGTCTCAAATCCCAGGACCGACTTTCTTTTAACTTCGGCATTGATCACTAATTCACTGCCTTTCTTGATGATCAAGAAAAGTGTTGGTATTATATCATTTTTTTAATACACAATAGCTGACAACGACCCTATCCTTCCTTGGGTCTGGGTAGTGCTTGTCAGGCCAATTTCGGCTCAGGGTGAGGTCCACACTACTTAGTCAACGCATTCTTTTAACAGCGATGCGTGTTACTTTGCACACCACCGTACTCTGGACAACACCAGTAGCTGATAATAGCTGGTAGCTGCAATAGCTGACATTTCGGCAGTTTCTTCTTCTTCAGAGCTTGTAATGGTCACATTAACAGCAGATCGTTTATCATTTTGAGCTTTCCAGGTTCTGAAGAATTCAAAACTGCCGAAACGTCAGCCATTCTGTATTAATGGATGCTACAATACCAACCTCGTATTTGCTCACCAAGAAAGACAGTGGGTAATAGTTTCATACGTTTTAGGTGATATGGAGTTGCACATTTCATCACCATTCGAGATCGACCGTTGGCTGGAATCATTTTCGAGATGCGGAAATGTCCAAATTGAAGAAACCTCTATTTGTACACCATCCTCTTTTCCACAACCATTCGCGGTCAACAACATGGTGCGCTATCTATTCGATTTTCTTTTCTAAACTAGTATTACTCTATGGTTAATGCGAAATAGAATCGTGAAAGACCTTATTTAAGCTTGTAGGACATTTTTTTGTTGGAAGTAGCAGAATTTTTCATTTTATTGAGCTTTGTAATGCTTCTGTAAGTTTGTAGGCGTGAAGGTATACTGTCAAGGTAGCACTACCATCAACAAATCAAACTTCCGTTCCTCGAATTTTGAACATATCTTCATTATTGCCGCTGATCTCCCACATATGAGGGATCTCATGCCGGCTAGTCACGAGGCAACGTGGGGCACCCCCAGGTGGCGAATAGGGAGTTAATCGCAGCCAAAGGCAATCACAGTTTCCATGAGATGCAGGTGGATCCAGGGGATGGATTCCCTGCTCCTGCTGCGCCGATTTGACACATACCTTCTGTATTTACGAATAAGTATTCATGAATGCGTGCGTAGGTGTGTTTTCGCTTATGCGGATTGTATTCTACCAGTCAATCCGGTTAGCAAGCTGCCCGTGAGTATACCAAGCCTCCACGTTCTAAGCTCAGGGAAACCATCATGGGCATGAAAAAAGCCAAACGGTAAAATAGACGGGTCTCACTGCCCTGACCCCGAAAGATCTCCCGATTCGGCAGCGTTGGGTAGGACGAGTACTGGGAGTCTGCAAAAACCTCAAGGCCAATCTAAGCTACCTAAATCGCATAGGACTAAGGTGATGATCTGTATTTACAATGCACTCAGCGGATGATCTCAATGAGAGGAAAGCAGCAGTTATGGTCGAAGCTTCAGAGGCTGGGAAAATCATTCGCGAAATCCACCGAAGCTTCGCCATTTGCAGAAGCAGTATGGTTGCACTACGACGCCCACACAGGACAGTTATAGCGTCCAAACAGTCGAAGAAGAGGGCATGGAGTCGGATTTTCTTTGTTCTCTTCACAATATCGTCGATGCTTTTGAAAGCCTCCCATGCTGTTCGCTCCCTCGTGCTCAGCTCTGGAGCTATGTCGTTCATAATCATGTTTTGCTGTTCTAGACAGACACAGCTGGAGCATTCGGATATATTCACTCTGTTGAGGTGAATTAGGCACACGTAACCAATCCGTTCCTCATGGACGTCGTTCTTGTGACATTCGAAGGCCAGTCTTTCCGTAGGCTTTACCAAAGTCAGCAATCATTCGTTCCGCTTGGCTAGTATTTGCCCTTATAAGAACGATGCTCCTCCTAACGGATTACCACCTCATCGTGGCTGGGTGTTCCTGGGTGTCGGGCTTCGATGTACAGCGGAGGGATTCATTCCCTCGGCAGGGATTCCCAAGCTAAGAAAGAGTCCGGAGTTTTCATCAGGGAGTCCAGCTAAGAGGAAATCAGTACCAGGGTCCACCACCGTCTTGTTATCAAACTAGTCGCATGGTGGCAAATCTCCCTCTGCTCCGCATGGGCTGCGACTACCCGTGGTGGTGACGACCAGGGGCAGACTTTGGCCTGGCTAAACCAGCGAATCTCCGGAGAATGGGAATTATGCTTGACCCACAGAACCAGTGAAGACGGACCGTCCAACTATCCAGGAACGGTGTCATCAGCAAAGCGAAGGTGGTGTAATTGCTTGCCATCAATTTCCGCTGGCGTGTTGTCCCATTCCAGTGTTTGCATGGCGATCTCGCGGCTGCCGACTAATTATTGTAGCGAGATGGTATTGCCTTGCCAAACCCTACTTTTGGCATCGACTTAATCTCGTTGTAATGGTGATATCTTGATTGTGCAATTTTTATGTAGCTCACCAAGAATATTTATTTACTGAGTGCTCCCAGGCTGATTGAGGCTTCCATGCCGGCTTCTATCTCAACTGGGTTGAAAGCTTTCTTTAAATCGATGAAAGTGAGGCAGAGCGGTGTTTTCTGCTCTCGCGATACTTCAATGAGCCTTGTTATCGTGTGGATGTAGTCCATCGTACTAAATCCTTTCCGAAACCCTGCTTGCTCACATGGCTGTCCTTCGTCCTGTGTTCTGTCAATCCTGTTTAGGATGACTCGAGTGGAAAGTTTGTAGACCACTGACAGCAACCAGATTGGGCGATAGTTGCCGATATCGTGTTGGTCACTCTTTCTGAACAATAACACGGTCTTGCTGGTCTTCCACTGAGTAGGGACCTTGCATTCAGACAGGTAACGTGTGAAAAGCCGATCCAGTGCGTTTACGAGGACTGGCCGAAGGTTCTTCATGTGTTCTGATCTTATCCTCTCCGGACTTGGTGCTGTTCGATTTTCCACCGACGAAATGGCATGTCGTATTTCGGAAGGGAGAAACGGTGAAACGACATATCCATCCTCCTTTATTTCATATGAGGGAAGGGGGACGTGGCTAGTGAAGAGAACTGAGTAGTATTTGTGAATGATTTTCTCCATTGCCTTTCTGGACGCTGTAACTGTTCCGTCTGGGCGTCGGAGTGCAATCATCTTGGTCATGTAATTGGCGAAGCTTCGATGGGCTTTGCGAATGCTTTTCCTACGCTCTGCAGTTTCGACCATTACTGCTGCTCTTCTCTCTTTAAGATCTTTTCTTATCGCCTGTCTGCATTGTTTTGCAAGTTCGGAAGTTAGTTCGCGGTTGCGTGCAACTCATGCGATTCAACGCTGGCGTATCGGCTCGAATATTTCTGGAGACAGACGTCTCTTGGTGACTTTCGAACTCCCAGCTTTCATAGCGCTAACGCGAAGATGTTTAGTGAACCGATCGTACTCCTCGTCGATGGTATCGACAACAGCATCTTCCCATCAGCCCACTAATCAGTTGAATAAGTCCCAGTTTACGATTGTTCTTGGACTTCGGTTTTTGAATTTAGCGGCTTTTTTTCCTGTTTCCGCGATAAATAGAATCTTGCACGAAGGAGGCGATTGTCTGATTCCGTGTAGAATTTCGGGACAACAGCGACATCGATTAGGCAAGACCTTCTATTCACTATGATGTGGTCTATTTCGTTATGGTACTCTCCATTGGGAGACTCCCACATCCAGCGTTCAGGGTGGGGCTTCTGGAATTGCGAGTTACCATGGATGGTCTTGGTCGTCATGATAAACTCAGACAGCTGCTCACCCTGTTTATTCCATTCTAATCCCTGGGGCTTAATTTGACGTTCTTCAGACGTTCTTCTTGGTCCAATCTTGGCTTTGAAATCTCCAGTGATGACCTTGAAGAATGTGCGATTTTTTCTGTAGAACTTCTCCAAGTACATAAAGAACGCTTCGACTTCTTCTTCGTCATAGTTTGATGTCGACGCGTAAACGACGAAGATTGTCGAAGCCGGAATTGATCCACATCTTTTTTAATCGTGAACATCCGATTCGGGTTGTAAGTTGTTCGAATGAATCGATGTTCATGGACAAACTTATGTGGATGAGAACGCCGGCGCCGCTGACTCCTCTGCTGTCGCATGTTCCGAGAAACAGTTCTTCTCCGGTGTCATAGACGGCGTTGAATGGGTGGCGTCGTCTCGTCTCGGCCAGGCCAATGACGTCGTACCTTGTCCTTCTTGCTTGCATGAGCAAGTCTTCTATCGAGAACTCGGATGCAAGTGTACGTGCATTGTAGGTACAGATCGTCACCATACTTCTTTGTAATCCAGACAGCTTCCATTGGCCCTGAGATTTTAGCAGCCTCTCCGTACTCGTCCTACCCAACGCTGCGAAATTGGGGGGTCTTTCGAGGTCAGGAAAATGAGGCCCATTTCTTTTTTTTTACTGTGTTTAGCATTTTTGATACCCGCGTATAGCTTACTGGGCTCTGATGGGGGCTGGGTATAGTTACGGATAGCTTGCCAGGCTGTCGCAGAGTGGACATGGAGCTTATTTGTTGGAGGCGACTCCTAACCGCCTCCCGTATACTTCCCTGTCACTTAATTGCAGGCTTTTGACCGAATTGACTCGCAGAATACAATCCGCATAAGCGAGAACGCACCCGCACACGCATACATACATACATACGCCTAGCAAATATAGAAAGTATGTGCCAAATCGGCGCAGCAGAAACAGGGAGTCCATCCGTTGCATCTATCTGCGTCTCAGGGAAGCAAAGGTCGCTTTTAGTCCGCGATTAACCCCCTGTCTGCCACCTGGAGACGAGCTACGTAGCCTCGCGGCTAACCGGCTCGAGATCCCTCATGTGAGGGAGATCCGTGGAGATGTGCGACATAATCGGCGACATGTCTGCGGCTATGATTATCCACTTATTCCACTTCGAGTATTCTTTGGATTCTCTCTCTCTATTTCTCCCCATCTCCTTTATTCTACAGGAGAGATTCGTAACCCGTGGTTTATTTCTCACTAAACAGTTTCTGTTAAAGAATATCTTGTCTCCATCGCAAAGAGCGGACATCTGCAACATGCCTGTGGCTGAACGAGCATTCGTTGGGAGGAAAGCGTCGTGAGTGAATTATTTCTGATTGACAAACACCTGTTACGAAAAGCGTTAAGCTGGTCGTACGCAAAATAACGCTTTGAGTTTCCCATTTTACGCTCATAATCGTCCTCTGTTTTCCTATCAAATCTTCAGCTTGTTTTTAAATGAGTAGTTTAGTTAGAAGTTTTCAATACCTCTGACTGCATTTTAGGATTGGAAACAACGAGCTTAGGCTCAACCATGAATTGGAAATGATACTACCGGATGATCCTGATGAGCCTGATTTAGGCATGTCTAGTCGACGTTCTCTGAACGGTATTCCATCTTCTCATATGCAGTTTGCATCCTTTGTCAGATTCCTTCACCTGTTGTTATACTTGCAGAAGGCAGCAAAAAACTGTGTTTTCGTGTTGTGCCTCCGTACCGTAATATGTTTGCAGCTACAACATCAAAAAAGAATGTGAAAATGAGGAAAGAAGTGAGTGTTGGAGAACAGTATGATGCTCAATTACTTAGGATTATTGAAGCATATTGTAGCGGAGCTGCACGTGGTGTTCCTACAATCGCTGACAATCGACCACCTCAGTTGATTGTCGCTGAAGACGAGAAAATTCTTGTGGAAGAAATTGTTGGGGACGAAATTGTAATCCAGGAGAAGTGCGGTTTGAAATATTGTACAACCGTTTAATATGTAAGCAGCGCACATATTTTGAAGAGAGTTCAGTGTTAAAGTCACAGCGTTGTGAGTAGTTTTTAAGTAGCAAAAGACTAACACTGAACATTCCTTTCTTAAGTCGACCTGTGTCGGTCATCCACATGAAATTCCGTCTCAAAAAATTTTGTGCAATATCCTGACGATAATTGTGTTTCTAGAAGCCTAGTTGACACCGTGTATGCACTGAAGGATCAGGTGGCTAGTCTTCGACAAGAGCTTGTTTCTGTGGGGAGAGCTCTGGATCGAGAACAGCGAGCGCGTCGACGTCTGGAGGAAATTGTACGACGAGGAAGTATGAACGCAAATTCTCCAGTTTCTACTCCTAGACCAGCAGCAGAGATGAACGTGTTGCAGTGATCTAGTCATTATACAGTTTTTTACCTTTTTCTTATGAATTGTTTTAAAACAGGCGTACATCACGAGCTTATTTATAAGCATTATACGTGATGCCATAAGAATGGCTATACTTTCTTTTCTTTTCTTTCTTTCCTTTTGCTGCATTGTAATGTTTAACAGTAGCATAAGCTTATCTGCTATCTAGATTTGAATGTTTTTGCTTTCTAATTGTTGATTCAAAATTCAAGCGGGATGGTTCAGCAAGCTACTTCGGTATTGATGGGTGACGAAGTGTTTGTACCACTTTTGGAGCAATTTTCGGACAAATGAGGCACTTCTATTGTTTAGCAATTTTCCGAAGCGAATAAGATATTGCGACTTGCTTTTTAGCGTTCATGTTCCAGGTTCATTTTGGAGTTTTGATCTTTAATTTATTGGAAGCAATAACCGCTACTTGGTCATCTGAAGTGTTCTTCAAGGCTTTTATTTTTCTTTTCTTTTTCTTTGACATTATTTCGTTCACAAATATTTAGCGTGAAGTTTTCAAATGTTTCTGGTGTTCCTGTCATAATACTTACTTGAATACTTGGACGGCCCGTCCTCAGTGGTTGTGCGGATCATAGCATATTCTCGATTTTTTGGAGTTTTGCTGGTTTAGTCATTGTGTTACCCTAGAGTGCCGAGGTCAGCGTGGTCTAAGTTTGCTCCATGTCTTCACCACCACAGGCAGTTGCCGTCCTTGTGGATCAGAGGGAATTTGTCTTTGACACCAGGACGGTGGTGGACCTTGGTATTGGTTTACTTTTAGCTAGACTTCCTGGGTGAATCCCCCCGCTGCCCGCACCTAGGTCCCAGTCACGGTGAGGCGATAATCCGTTAGGGAGACGTTATAATATCTAGTATAGTTCATGTTACAGTGTCATGGGCAACTACGTTTCACTCATTCATATCACCTCTTCCGTAAGCATTCTGTTACTACTTAATGGCCATGTTTCATAAGATAGAAAACTGCACTCAGGGAAACTGTGATGCTATAGTCAGGAGAGACGATTACTGAAGTAAGATCTGATTAGAGACGTGGTTTCGGAACGTAATTTATTCCAGCTGATGGAAACGAGAAGAAATCTTTTGAGACCCATATGGTGAAAAGAAACTGTTCCTTGTAATATGTGACATTGCAAGAGTTGGAGGAATTGGTATCCTTGTGAGACTGAGTTTTCCCAATAGCTCCGATTTATTTGACCACTGTTAACATGGATGAGATGTTTGCCGTTAAAGATTCTGTACCAGCGCTGAGTTTTAAATTCGTCTTTATTTACATCTGTTCACAGTATAGATCTATAATACCAATGAGATCGAGGTGATTTTTCCTTTTTGACCGAGAAGAATTCGGCAGAGAAAGTTCTTGAGAGTATATGGAGAGATTCACAAGGAAGTAAGTGAATGAGATGAACACGATTGCGAACTGTCAAGGTTTGTTATGGCGATCATTTAGGGTAACTCCGTCCAAAAGCATGGTATCATGACGGAGTTCACTGGTGAAATCACCTTAGAGGTATATTGCGCATAACCGATATCTTTGTCTTGAAATATGTCATGAAGTTACACCATTGCTTTCTCCGTGCAAGGTTCTTTTTCTAGCAAAAAAAAAGACTGGTGGGCTTTAGAAACTACAAAAGTAGCCATGAACCATCATGCCTTCGTTCCTTTGAGCACATTTTGGAAAGTCATCATTGTCGCCGATATCGACGATTGACTCGTTCGACATCATTAAGGCAGTGTTAGGCAGCTCAAGAGTGTGGAAATCACTGAGAAACGTGTCTTCGTAAACTCGACCTGAAATGATGGCGTGGAGTTGCATGGGTAGTAAATAACAACTAACTTATGTATAAACTTGTATTGTTTTGGAGAGTACCGATAGAACAAACAGACAAAGAAAAGCGGCAGTACTGATGGAAGTTACCTAGATAGGCTTGACCAATCTACAGCAGGAAAACATAACCAACCTTAGATATTCGAGTTGAACATTCACTGCATTTCGAAGAATAATCTGGGACGGCGGTAACGAATTTCACTAGAGTTCCTTCGACAGACACTGTTTAGCTGCTTTTGTCATCCCAGAATATAGCCTTGTTGTTGTAGTGTTTCATGCCTCCGGAATCCGACTATTGCGTAAGCGGTAACGAGTCGTGTAGCATATGAAAAACATGCATACAGTGGTCGTCCACACACTGATAGAGTTGTCTTCATACACTTATACTTACCACCCTAATGGCTGCTCTTCGCTAAGAATCGTGTAGGCTCCAGCGGAGTCTTCATCGTATTGATGTTTTGTTGGTTTCTGTTTCCAGGAAGAAGATGCATGTAACGTAGTGGTTAGAAGTGCCATGAAATAAACTGGGTCGGTCGCTGGTTCGATCTCGCATCCCAGGAACACCAAACCTTCATCCCTCCGGGGTCGGGGAAGTGTTACCAGACTCGTTTGGGAAGATGCCGGCACAGACTCCAAGCATCGGTAGGCCACAGCAAGTCAATATGTAGGCCATATATGCATCTAGTCACCTCTAACGATACTCGATGAAGTCGAATGCATGCTGCATCCCTCAGAGATTGGTCAACCTTTTGTCGTTTTTATGTACTACCGACGAAATTGTGAGGGAAGCAGAGCCATGTAAGTCCCACCCGTCATGCTTCTCAGTCATTTAGCCGTGGGAATTTTTCGGAATTAACGTGCAACATAAATCCACGTGTTCACAAGCACACCCACAGGACTATGCATAAGAATTGTTGCGTGTCTCCAATACGGATAATTCATTCAGCAACAAGCAAGGACAGAGAATTCTACCGTGAATCAACCCATGTCTTTGTCTAAGAACACCTCTGGTTTGAGTGCAACTCCCGTATATGCTACCTTGGTACACGTCTTGTATCCTTGCCATTAACTCGTTAGGTATCCCTCAGATCATTGGAATACATGATTTCTTGTGTTCAGACACATGCTGTAGAAATCTAAGGTGCATTGCTATGAAATATCAGAGGTTAGACGCAAACAAATGGCAACTATCAGCCATCAACAAACTCCTGAAGCAAGTCATCTTTAGCATACTGCGAGAAGTCGACAGAGTATCTAATGGTCGATAGCCTTTCGAAAAATTAGAAGCTAGAGAACGATAAGTTTGATGGGTTATGTCAACATGTTTACGAAGTCCAGAGGAAACACCACTGGCTGTCAATCTAGTCATCCGATGATCAACGTGGTAACCCTCTGCAAAATCATATAATCGATTCACAAATAATGAATGGTTGTAAAGCTACTATACAAAAAGGTTCACACTAAGTGAAGCATGAAGGTTAACTTCCTGCGCTAAGTCTGATTCGAATCTATCGTGCGTTGGCATGAACAAAAGCTTTGCTGATACTTTCCTCATATTGAAGAAAAACGTATTTCAATTGTATTATCAGCAGCTGTATCCAACAGAAAATAGAGTATTTGCTCTCTGGTACTCCTGTATATCTCGTTGAGAGATTTGAGCTTCGTAAATGAAGTATCAAGGTAAGTGTGAAACATGGCTTCCAACGTGGGATTGATGGCTTGATATGACAGGAAATCTACGATGTCTTGAATACAAGGAAAGCGTGCTACGTTCTATTACTTGCAAATCTATCCGCTATGAAATGTTATGACCCACATTCATTTCCATTTTTTCTCAGAAGTGATCCTCATTTACCAATGATTCTTTTATCCTTATTGATGACAACTATCTAGTGATTCGTCCTTCATTCGACGGTGTTTCAAAATTTCTTCAGTATGCTCACATTCTTACATCTGACTGCATACACAGTAAGTTTAATCGTCGCCAGCGGTTTACATATTCATATGAAAAAATTGTAAACAATTGGCTGTATGTTCTGTTGATTGATTATTTAACTCTAGAATATGTTTGCCGCTTTCATAGCAAGTATTTTCTACTCTCAGTAAAAGAGACCTGTGACAAAATTAAAACCCACAGTAATGTTAAGATATTTGCAAAACTCCGGACCTCAAATGTCTGGTATGGATCGAACACGTTATCAACCTTCCCAGAGTTAGAGCGTTCACCACCACACCATGCAGGTGCTTGGTTCAAGGTGTCTGCGGTGCAAAGTTTTGCAAATATCTCAGCATTATTGTGGTTGTAATTCACATCATACCTTACCATGAAAAAGAATTGACAGTAAATAGAAAACAACCAAAGTTAGCACTTTTTTAACGAGATGTGCAACCGATGACCACAACATTTTCCAGGTTTTACTAGTCTTACCCCGACCAATGATTTGCCATTTGGTTTTCTTATTTAGAGTTTCTGTACTTCTTTGACGAAATGCATTGATCTTTATAGGTTTTGAATCAATATTGTCATATTTGAAGGAGCGTGTAGTGCAGTAGTTAGGGGTCCACTGTAAAGCACGGATGATCTATGCTTCGACCCAGCGTACCCAACTAACACAGACCGACAACGCTCTGTGGTTGGCAAATTGAGGCCATACTTGAACTGGATTGAAAATCACGAACTTAGTACGTCTTTAGGGTGCTCTAAGTCATTATATAGGTCGATATGTATTCAGTCATCTCTAATTAGCGGAATGGAATACATGGCGCATCCTTTAGGGATAGATCGACATCGAACACTTTACCATCCCACCTGTGTTATTGATTGACTTTTTTTTTATTTAAGTTAGTACGCCGTTCCTCGGTCTCCAGGAGAATGAAGGCTTCAACTCCGATACAAATTTCGCCAACTACGTATCCTGTTGCTCGTTATGATGAAACGATTGTCGATAATTTTCATGGAACAAAGGTATTTCTTTTGTTTTTATGTCCCTGTTGGACACATTTATTCATAACTCTTATTTTTTTCCGGTGAATTCATCCAAATGACCTGTTTCATTTGACTTTATGTTAATCGTCAAGTAAATCATGCCAACTCTAGTAAAGTCTTTAGTCATACTTGTCATTTGTAAAATTTATCCTGCAGGTTCTGCTCGCCCTAGGGCAACGAAAAGCCTCACTTTCATGCATCTGTATTTATTTCCCCATCTTTGGTGAAAAGATGCTTGTTGGAGTTCCCAAAAAATAAAATTTGAGTGACAAAATATGTGGAGTTAAGGTAGATTTCGTAAATCTTAAAAATTTTATTATCTTCATTTTCCAGGTTGCCGACCCGTATCGCTGGATGGAGGATCCAGATGCACTCGAAACGCGTAAATTTGTAGATGAGCTCAATGCGATCTCAGAGCCGTTTCTTGCTCAAGCTCCAAGTCGTGATAAGATTAGGCAACGGTTGGTGTGGTGTTATCATCCATCTAAGTAGTTGATGAGGCGCGTGTAGCGCAGCGATCGGAGGCGCTCTGCAATACACGTGGGATCGGTCCCCGTACCCGAGGCTCACCAACCCTTCCATCCCTCTGAAGTCGGCGAATTGGTACCAGACTTGTCTGGCAGGATAGCAGCACTGGCTCGATACATCGGTAGGCCACCGCGAGTCATTGTAAAGTTCAGAGATGCATTCGATCACCTCTAAACGATGCTTAATGAAGCCGAATGCATGGCACATCCCTCAGGGATTGGTTAACGTCGAGAGCTTTATCCTTTAGAGCTTTTAAATTATTGGTTTCATCCATCTACGAAAAATATCTTAGATTAACTGAACTCTGGGATTACGAGAAGTACAGCTGTACATCTAAGCGGGGAGATTTTTACTACTATAGCTACAACTCCGGACTTCAAAATCAGTCTGTTATTTATCAGCAGAAGACATTAATTGATAAAGGCGACATTTTTTTGGATCCGAATACACCTGATGGGACTACATCAATTAGGTGACCACTTATCGGCTTTTTTGAGACTTTAAATCGTAAATTTTAAACCAAATATTACTGTGATATTTACTGATATGTGAGTTCTTGGAGCTGTACCTAATTACAAAATCGTTGTAGAATTTCCGAATGGACGAGCGATGGGTCGATTTTAGCATATGGATTAAGTGAAAGGGGAAGCGACTGGGTTACTGTGAAGGTGAAGTTGCGACAGTATCTTTTAAAATATTTATGTTTTGTCGTTTTATGTGTAAAACGCCAAGATAGGTAGAAGCATTCCTGTATTACCACATCTTCTTAGGAAGTAGCGCAGAATATTTCAAATTTCTTCAATTTTAGTTTCGTGGAGCAGACAAAAAAGATTTAAGTGATGTTATCGAGGGTGTTAAACATTCTTCGCTGTCTTGGCTGAAGGATAATTCTGGATTGTTTTACTGCAAGTATCCAGAGCATAAGACACTCCATGAAGGCACATCTGTGGAGAAACACAAGTATCATTCTCTCTATTTTCATCGCATGGGCACACATTGCGTGCAAGATGTATTAGTTTACGATCGCAGAGATAATGCTGATTATATGATCGGAGGGACAGTGACAGAAGATGGTCGGTTCCTTATCATTGATGTTTCACGCGGATGTGATATGTACAACATGTTGTACTATTACGATTTGTCAAATTTCAATGGTTCAATTGGGAAAATTATTCCGACACCACTGTTCGACAAACTGGATGGAAAATATGAGGTTATGCTATTTCTACAATATATGCTAAAAAACACCTCCCAACGGTTTGCCGCCTCATCGCGGCTGGGTGTTCTTGGGTGTCGGGCTGCGATGTACAGCGGAGGGATTCATACCCCCAGCAGGGTCTCCCAAGCTGAGAAGGAGTCCGGCGTTTCCATCAGGAAGCCCAACTAAGAGTAATCCAATACCAGGATCTGCCACCGTCCTGGTATCAAACTAGTCGCATGGTGGCAAATCACCCTCTGATCCACAAAGGTCTGCGACTGCCTGTAGTGGAGACGACCTTGGGCGGACTTTGGCCAGCCTGACCTCGGGATTCCAGAGAACCACGGACGCTAAACCGGTAAAACTCCGAAAAATTGGAGGTTATGCTGGGATGCGCACAATTAGTGAGGACGGGCCGTCCAAGTATCCAAGTAGTGGAGCAATGCAAAATTTTGCTAGAGAAATATATCCATTTTGTAAACCAGAAGTAGATGTTAATACAATTGATTTCGATTTGAAAACTCATATAATTCCATAGTTTTAGTGAGCTACGACCGTCTTGAGGTTCTGTTGTCACATTGGATTTTCTTTATTACAGTACGTCGATCACGATGACAACTCTATGCTTATACATACCAATTACAATGCTCCCATGTTTAAACTTATTCGAGTGTCACTGAATGATCGTTCGACCAGGGAAGTAGTGCCAGAAAATCCTCACCATATGTTGTATTGGGCTGTTCCAGTAGCTGGTGATCGTCTAGTTCTCTGTTATATTGAGGACGTAAAGGTGTGATGACCACCTTTTTTCTGCTCTTTTTACTTCTTCAGCTTACAATTCTCGTTCGATGTTATTGTTTATTCAATTTCAGAACACGTTATATGTTCACAATCTCAACTCAGGCACACTGCTGTATCCTATACCATTGAAAATCGGGTAAAACTTGCAATTTTGATTACTTTTTCAGTGTTACTTATTTTTTTGCTTAACAGAATCTTGTAGTATTTCAGGTCAGTTTCTGGATTTTTTGGTAGGAAGGCACTCCACGAAGTATTTTTTTCTTACGAGTCTTTTACCGTGCCCACCATTGTTTATCATGTCGATTTTGCCTCTGTTGATAAGAAGAGTGCTCCTAAAGTTAAAGTACGTGCTGGTGCTATGGTTAATTTTTGTGTGTCAGTAGTAATAGACTGTTATGAAATTAAACGAGTGGGACTCGATAACATTGCTGTTTGTATTGAGGAGTAAGGTGCATAGGGTTTGTGATAGCACGTTAGAATAATCCGTTAAAGAAGCCCGATGTCGTTTCAGGAGTTGCGAAGGGTTAATGTGAAGGGGATGGATGAGGATCAATTTTCAGTTGAACAGGTGTTTTTCGAAAGCAAGGATAAGACCAAGGTATGGAACAACATTTCGTTTAAAAAAAGTACTTTATTTTTTTAATAACTGCGCAACTGTTGCATTAGTTTCAGAAAATAAAGATTCCTTTGTTGTCTTCTTTCAGCTGATCACTTCTGTACCCAACTGTTGTAATTGAAATCATCTGATCTTTGCAACTTTCCAGGTTCCCATGTACATCCTGTCCCTAAAAGACACTTCCAGAGACGGTACTACACCTACAATACTGAACGGCTATGGAGGATTTAACGTTTCCGACATGCCATATTTCTCTATCAGCCGCCTGTTTTTTGTGAGACATTTTGGCGGTGTTATAGCGTGTGCGAACCTTCGTGGTGGAAGTGAATACGGGGAGAATTGGCATATGAGTGGAATGCGAGAAAACAAGCAAAATGTCTTCGATGATTTCATTTCGGCTGCAGAATATCTAATAAGTCACGAATACACATGTAGTAAGAAGTGAGACATCGTTCTGTTCACTTTACTATGATATTGCTTTTTATCGGTCTTCTGACAGGATTTTTACGTGTTTAAAAGAATGGTTTGTGAAAAATACTAATTGTGAGTTACGTGCAGTAACTTTTCAGCTGCTTGATATTCCTTTCCAGCTTTCAATTTCTAGTAGCGTTTGCTTTCAGATTGGCCATTCATGGTGGCTCAAACGGAGGCTTATTGGTTGCAGCTTGCTCACAGCAGCGGCCTGAACTTTATGGCGCTGTGTTGAATCGTGTTGGGTGTGTGTTTTTCTATGATGACAAATTTATCCAAGTTCGCACTAGCCGTCTAAGAAAAATGCCTTGTAATGTGCATTAATGCCATGGTATTGCAGAGTGATGGACATGCTTCGTTTCCACAAGTTCACTATCGGCGGAGCTTGGATACCAGAATACGGTAATCCTGATGTAGCAGAGGACTTTAAGTTCATTTACAAGTTGGTTTATTCGTTATTATCTGAGTTCCTACAGTTCTGCAGTATTTTTTTATGTGTATTATGTTTTGCTGTGGTCTTATCGAATATGTAGTCGTCTAAAATGTCTATTTAGATACTCTCCTCTGCATAACATCCGTTTTCCCGATCAAGGGCAATGGCCATCCACTTTGATGATGACTGCTGATCACGATGACCGTGTAGTTCCTTGTCATACTTTGAAGTATGTTGCGACGTTGTACGAAAAGGTAACCAAGTCATTGATTAATACAAATGTTCGATGAGTTCGGATATCTCTTCCATTATCCTTGGTGAGTTCACCTTCCAGGCCAAGCACCACACTATGCAAAACAATCCACTTCTAGTACGTGTCGAAGTAAATGCTGGTCATGGTGCAGGAAAACCTACAACAAAGCTGATTGCTGAAATCGTAGACATGTACAGCTTCCTTCAAAGAGTTATAGACATTAAGTGGAAAGACTAGTTAGCTATTTATTTTACTGTTGTTGTTGTTGTTGCCGTTGTTGTGTAGTAGGTGAAGCCTGTTCAAGCAGAACCTTTGTTCTTTTCCTGTTTATCATGAAATTTCACAAGAGGTAGAGGTGAAAAGATGATATCTTTGCCCTGTCGGCTATTCTTCTGCAATGATCTTAATTTTGAATAATAAATATTTCAGATGTGCGATTTGATGGCTATACAGCATATAGGGAGATTAGGAAGGCCCCGTTGTATTTCGCAACGTATTGCAAATTCAGCGTGATCTCGTATAAATGCACCGTAATTAGTAAATTTCTTTGATTTCATATACTGTTGCTTCCAATTATTTACACCACTAGTTTACAATAGTACACCATAGCTCCCGTAACTCCTTAGATACTTCTGTCCATATGGCTCTCCTCCCAACGATTTACTGCCTCATCGTGGTTGGGAGGTGTTCCCGAGTGTCGGTTTGCGATGTACAGCGGGGCGGATTCATCCCCCGGCAGGGTCTCGCAAGCTGGGAAGGAGTCCGGCGTCTCCATCAGGAAGCCTAGCTAAGAGTGAACCAATACCAGGATCCACCACCTTCCTGGTATCAAGCTAGTGACATGGTGGCAAATCTTCCTCTGATCCACAAGGAGTGGTCTACCTGTGGTAGTGACGACCTGGGGCAGACTTTGGCCAGGGTCCACAAGTTCGAAGAATGGAAATTATGCTGAGGCCCTCACAACCAGTGAAGGCGGGCCATCCAATAATCCATCCAATTATCCATGCAAGTAAGTAAGTATGTGACTGTTTCCGTAATTTCACAAGCCAACACGGTATTTGAACCCTGACCTATGGGCAAGAATGGGTTCTTGTAAAGTAAAGAAAATTCTCTAGTTTAGTTAAACTATCACCACAGGTTTTTCCATGGCTAGATGAAAGAAATCGAACGTAGCCAACACTGATTAGTCGGGAACTGTCACACTGTAGTGTTACCGAAGATCAAGTCGCACGTTTCATAGGTTGTCGTGAATGAAATTGGAGACTGATACCCCACATTATCCATAATACTTATGGGACTTTATAGGTAAAGACTTTGGTTTTTAAAAATCTCTATCACTTCTTAGACTTAAAATGTCTCCTAAAGAATAGCTAAGACGACCCCAAAACTGTTAGATGGCTATCAACGATATCACCTATAAAGGATAAAAGGATAAAGCTCTCGGCGTTGATCAATCCCTGAGGGATGGCCATGGATTCGACTTCATTAAGTATCACTGGAGATGATTCAATGCATATCTGACCTTTACAATAACTCGCGGTGGCCTACCGATGTATCGAGCCAGTGCTGATATCCTCCCAGACAACTCTGGTACCAATTTGGCGGCTCCGGAGGGATGGAACGCTTGGTGGGCCATGGGCGCGGCGAGCGATTCCACGTGTGTATTACAGGGCGCCTCCGACCACTGCTCCACACTGGGCTGTAGGAACTGTGACGTGACAGCTAAAGCTGTAAAAAACATGTAATTTTGGACATCTCAGCGGTGAACTGAATAGTAATTTCAGCGCGATTGAAATTGCGATTATAATACAGCCTCAGCTTAGCTGGGTTCGTTGCCGATTTGGGCTTCCCAGATCAATCCCGCTGACGGGTGATGCTGATGGCAAAAAGATCGATAGAACTAGCTGAGAGACAGGCGAAACGAAGGACCCGCATGGTGTGGTGGTGAACGCGTTACTCCCCGGAAAGGACAATAGCGCGTTCGTTCCCCACCATAAGCACCTGCGGTCCAGAGTTTTGCAAATATCTCAGCTTCGTTGAAGTTATATTTCACAATATACCCTGCCATCAAAAAAGAGTAGGCAGTAGGCAAAAAAGGCTAAAAATAGCTCGTAGTCTTCTCACGAATCTTCCTTAGTGTGCCAGTCACGTTTGGGTAGGTTTCCATCCAGAATATTCTGTTCATATACAGCTCGACTTTTCCTTCTTGGTCGATGAGATGAATTCTTTTCCAGTTTACGGCCGAATCGAATCTTCACGCCAAGAAGTCGGTGATCGGATCCAGTGCAGAATGATGGGACTGCCGATGTGTCAACTGGGCACCATCTTCTGCTTGTGAAAATATGATAGATCTTGCATGAATAGTGCCACTAGGAAACTCCAATGTACAGCGGCGACTCTCCTTCTGAAAAAATGGATTTCCGTGGAAGTGGTGTGCCCTGGACAGATTCCCGCAAGACGGTTTCCTTTCTCATTCCTTCCTTCTAATTCAAAGTTTTCGACTTTTTGATTCTTTATCCGCTCTCGTTGGCCTTTGCTACTGTGGCGTTGAAGTCTCCGATAATAAATTTGTAATAGGATTCTACAAATCGGCAAGGTGGGGAAATTAATAGATGAATGACGAAGACTACACCACCGACATTTCATGACGGACCTTTTCTCCATAAATAACAAGGGTGGCATTGTTTAATTGATGTATATCGGTCTTCTAGCTTTTTGTTTTTGTGGAGCGATCATATGGAATTTGATACGATCGGCTTGTTCAAAAAGAGCGTAAAGGTCAGCGTCTAAGGAGATCTGTTTTGGTGCTTTGGTATATGTGTGGAATAAGAAACAATCTCCATGGTATGTCGTTGGTGGTTTGTCAGATTAGGGTTCCAGTGGCACCCTGCCTTAAGCGAGTATTATTATCAATGATTAGTAGTTAATAACTAACTGATAATAACATTTAATGTTAATATTTATTATTTGCTATTATTTATTTGGTGGCGAATAGCACAGTGGTAGTGATGCCGGTCATCAAGAGTACGCTGCTGGTTCGATCCCAACCCTAACTCATCAAGCCTTTCATCCTCCTGGAGTCGGGAAATTGGAACCGGACTTGTCTCGGAAAAAATCACTCTCTGCTATCCAGCTGAGATCTCTCTAGCCCAGCAATCTTAGGACTCCAAAGAAAGTCGACTCGACCAGCATTCAACAACATTTAAGATGACATGAAAATCCTCAAGCACCAGCCGAAACCACACGTAAAAGTTCAAGGACCTTCGTGGATGATGGATGCGAGGAAACGAATCGAATGCGAAAAGTGCTGGGATCCGCACAGTAGACATGAAGGACATAAAAAATATTTATCTAATATTAAATGCAATTAATTGAACAGTTAATTCAAGCAAGTAGATAGAGAGGTAAAATAAATTTAAGAAAATCATTAAATTTAAGAGTTGGATGATTTGAGGAATTTCATTGAAAATTCGTATTGATTTCAAAGACGTGTGTTCGTGTATCTTTCTTTTCTCTTCAGCTCTTTACTGTGCTTTTCTCTGACGATACAACATATTCAATATTATTATTATATTATTTGAACATTCGACGCACTGCTTTTCCCACGATCTGTTTGGGTATATAGTTGTAGCCAGAATGTGAACAGCAAAAAAATTCCAGCAATTTCTTTGGATATCCTGAATGAATTCTCATAATTAGTTTTGATAAAAGCGTTTCTTTAATTGCGGTATACGTTATTTCTTTGCGAACTAAAGATCACATTCATCGTGGAGAATGATGAAGAACACAAGTAAAAAAAAAGTACTCCATATTGCATTCTAAACGGGTAAGGCACATTGGATATCAAGTGTGGTGCTCAAACTAGATTTTTCGAACAAATTTCTTATGAACTGAATTCGAGAACTCATGTCTGCTGTTACTTTAGTCCTTTTCATCATGAAGCTACCGTTTCGTGGGTATGGGTTGAATAATTCTATGCATTTGTCCGCCTACTTCGTTTCATAAAATCAATGTGAGCCTAGTTGAGTATATGCATATTGTTCAGTTAATTACTTATAAAATTGTTTTACATGATAGGTTTACCTCATCCACGCCTACGCATTTCTGTACTGTTTAGCTTTTAGTTTTCATTAAATCCTATATAAGGCAAGATTTCGCCTTACGCATAGGACACATTTCTCATCTGTGATTCAGTTAATCATCAAGAAACATGAGCGAGCACTGGGAAACTCCATTTATGCACCAAAACTGAGCTTCACTCGCTCCACAAACGTGACAACGGTAACAGATTCTGTCGAGCGCTCTTCATTTTTTACTGTGCTTGGCACTAACTTTAGTACTAATTGTGCGCAGGTTTCATCCGTAGGCACTCTTAGGTAGGCATTCGAATGAAAGTATAACAGAGAACTAGATTGTTGTAAAATATTTTGAATATAAAAGGATAAAAAATGCTAAAATTTTGTTAATAGTTCATATTCTGCTGGAAAAAAAATTATTGTTGAAAGGAAAGAGACCTGTTTAGCTTTATTATTTTAGTACATTTTGAAAAGGGTCGTGATATGGTTTTCAACTTGTAGCAGTCTTAGCATCAAATGCTTTTATCGGGTCACCATCGGATACCTTAAGCACCACTCGCGACGGTGGATAATTTCGTGCTTGTTAGGAATTTATAGACTTTTGAAAAAACACGATCATTTTTCGATAGCTAGGAAGAGTGAGAGGTTGACAACATGACAGGATTGAAATAGAGATTTCACTCTATCGTTTTATGGTTATGAATGATGTGTACCCTACTGTTTAGTGTGTGTTACTATAGTCCGATGGACGCGTGTGGCGCAGTGGTCGGAGGCACCCCTGCAACACACGTGGAATCGGTCCCCGTACCCGTGGTTCATCAACCGTTCCATCTCTACGGGGTCGGCAAATTAATACCAGACTTGTTTCGAAGGATAACATCACTGTCTCGATACATCGGTAGGCCACCCCGAGTCATTGTAAAGGCCAGATATGTGCATTCAATTGCTTCCAAACGATGCTTAATGAGGTCGAATGCGTGACGCCTCGCTCAGGGGATTGATCAACGCCGAGAGCTCTATCCTTTTTATCATTTTTGCTGTAGTCCATCGTCCAAACACATTGCCGTCAGAATTTGGAAGGATTTGACAGCTTGTGTTGAGTCCATTTAGGAATTATTTGTACTTGCACATTCCTTACAATACTAACTATATTGTCGTTATTAAGATGAAATAACAGTTAATTGCTAGTTAAATTACCAGTCAGTTAACTTTTTCGGGAATAGGATTTTTTCCCAAGATCAACATTCTATTATTTTTTTCAGCAATCGCGAGGTTGTTATACAGCACACGTTTACTTCCGTACAAAAAGAACACATACAACACAACGGTAGCTGACGTTTTGGCAGTATCGCCTTTTCAGGGCTTAGAAGGGTACACTTTTGCATAATTTACTAGGTCAAAGGCTTCAACAGTACAAACAGAAAGATGAAAACCTGAACGATAACTACACGGTCATCGGTTTTTCGGAAAACGCACTGTTTTTCACTAGCTTTCCACCAAGGGAGAACAGCCGCTAATAGTCGCACATGGTTGATGACTGCATCACCACAGATCAAAAATCATTCCTGAGATACGAAGCTAGATTACGTGTTGCTTCTGGGCATTCTTCTCTGCTATTCATTCTCAGATTCTTGGCACTTATCCAAAAAGCGTCGAGAAGTTTGCTCGTTGGTGTTTTGGGATGCTGTGCGAGGATAGCGACTTCTATACCGAAGTCGTCTCCCGCAATGCTATTGTATTCTATGCGTCCCTAGTGGCGTACCTTGTCTTACTTTTTGTTTACCATCTAGGTGCTCTTTTATACTGTTACATAATGGTCTGCGCGTTCCACTATTATATTCATCTCCGCACGTACTACAAAAGATCAGGCATATCGTACCTGAACTCAAGCAGTCACAGTCCCTGCCATAGGCGCAAATTACGTTCGCACGTAAAGTCATATGGGATGTTACGAACTAGTTGACAACGAAAAGTATTCGGTGGTATTTCAATTATCGCTACCGATTCCTCCAGACCTCCCCTTCTTAAGCATCGTTTATGGCTACACTTTCTTAATCGACGCTTTTTGGATAAGTGCCAAGAATCTGAGAATGAATAGCAGGAAAGAATTCCCAAAGGTAATATGTGATCTAGCCTCGTGTCTCAGGATTGGTTTTTGTTCTGTGGTGGTGCAGTCATCAACCATATGCGACTCTTAGCGGCTGTTCTTCTTCGGTGGTAAGCTTGTGAAAAACGGTGCATTTTTCGAAAAGCTGTAGATCGTGTAATTATCTTCCAGATTTTCATCTTTCTGTTTGTGCTGTTGAAGCGCTTGACCTAGTAAATTACATATTAGTGTACCCTTCCAGGCTCTGAAGAAGGCAATGCTGCCGAAACGTGAACTACCGTTCTGTTGAATGTGTTCTTTTTATACGGAAGCAAACGTGTACTGTATAACAACCTCGCGAGTGCTGAAAAAAAGCCACACATTTCTAAGACTTTTTGTAGCTCATTAAATGTAGAGAAGGGCTTTTCTGTTCTCACCATACCTAGTTTGATGTACTTTCGGTTAACCGTCGAATGAATATATATAGTGCTGTGAAAAATTTAACATACAAGTTTTGGCACCCAGTGAGCTGAAAATGGTCACTCTAGTGTCCCTAATGTCGCGAATAGGTTAATAAACTGGACCGATCATGTGGATGCCTCATAACGACAGCACACCGAGTAGAGCTAAGTAAAACGATTCCATATCGCACTTCAATAAATTTTTAGCAGTTTTATTATTTTATGCTTACGTCATGATTATTCCCTTTCGGAATACTGTTTCAGCACTTCCATTTTTTTACATGTAGATAGTTATTGTTTTTTGTTTTTATGAAATTGCAACGCAAGCACATTTTATTACGATGTCAAGTATAAACACTAGGAACAGTTTTGGAGAAATTATATGTATGTCATGGTTGTGGTTATGGGCGCGTGTGGCGTAGTGGTTGGAGGCGCCCTGCAATACACAGGGGATCGATCCCCGCGCCCCAGACCCATTAAGCCTTCCATCCCTCCGGGTATTGAAAATTGGTACCAGTTTTTATCTGGGAGGATAGCATTACTAGCTCGATACATCTTTAGGCCACCGTGAGCTATTGTAAAGGCCAGGTATGCATTCAGTCACCTACGATGCTCGATGAAGTCGAGTGCATGACCCATCTCTCAGGGTTTGATCAACGCTGAGCGCTTCATCCCCTTTTTTATGTCATGGTGAATGAGCAACGCATTCTGATGCACTGGGAACTAAATATGGCTTGAATTTTTTAGTTATTCATACAGCATTTCTCTCCTTCGTTATTAAACAACACACAGTGTGCCGCATAATTTTTCAGAAAGAATTCTTTTTCCTCTGCGCTTTATCTTCGCGCTTACTTATTTGAGTTGTCATAAATTTATGACATGTGTGGCTATGGCAATTTGTTCACATTTGATATAAAAAAATAAGAATACCATTATGCTAAACGTAATAATAGGCTGTCATGATTCATTTGTATGAGTGTACATTTTGAATAGTAAGAAGGGTCAATGAATCCTACATCCATGGTTCTCATGTTGTCTTCCATCTTTCGAAATGTTTTTCTTAAGAATAGCATTGGTAGAAATACGTTACACTATGTGTTTAGATTTTTTTTAAATGTGTCAAATGCACAGCTGTATGACTCATATGTGACTCATTCTCTGCTAAATTGGCTTGACCTTTCAACTTTAGACAAATACATCTCACCACATTTTGAGTTTTATCAGTTAAATTATGTTCCTAAGAATCTATAATTTTTATTTCAACGAAACAGATGCTTTACTATTCCTCAATGGTCACGACTTGATTTTCAGGAAATTATGAATTCTTGTATTTCCGATGCTTATCGCCAACGCTCACATCTGAAGTAACAAAGCGATTAAAAGACTAGATTTCATGCAACAATACCCCATGCCCCAAATCCTGTCGAATCACTTAATATTCACAGACGAAAAAAATTGATCCCACATTAAAAAAGTGCTATTATTATCAAAAAGTACTCGCCATATTTTTGTTAAATTACTTTCCTTCACTACTGATCAAGTTCTTGACATAAATATCCCTAAAATATTCAATTCATCTTTTCAGCAACGTTGTGTTCAATATACGAACATTTGCAAAGCAAATACTTCGGTTCGTGTCTAATTCATATCGACGGAAGTAGAACTCTATTCATCCTCATACTATCCAGATCGCCATCAATATATTTTTCACTCTATAATCGGCTTAGAGATTTCAATTCAACCACTCACGACGACCAACTGGAAATCGTTTCTCGTTGATGAGACACATGCCGACACATATATATATATATATATATATATATATATATATATATATATGTACATATGTACATATATATGTATAAATATATATATATATATATATATATATATATATATATATATGTTTCGGCATTGACTTGACTTTCGAAGCGTTTCTCACATAGGAGGAAGTTGTCGAGATGCTTGATGAAGTGTTAGTCGCAAGGTGACAGATCTGATAAGGTGGATGAGGCCAAGCTTCATATATTATCTGGTTGAACTTTTGCAGCGTTGGTAATGCAGCGCGTAGTACTGCGCAGAAACGCCGGCGATACCTTAGAAGGCGATTTTTTTTTGATTGTCATATAGTCCATGTGGCATCCATTTGTCGAGCTTCTTCGGCTTTACATTTATCTCTAGATGATTCGAAACAGTTGAGATGCTTACGGTGAGTTTTTTGTGCAAGTTTTCAAGTCATCGTATGTGTATTTGCTTACAAGGAAGCCTTCAATTCATTGTCGTCAATAACAGCATAATGTCCACGACCTTCCTCATGTTTAAGGTCGAATTCCACACGACGATATTTTCCAAACCAACGCTGCACTGCGCGTTCGTTAACGCTTCCTTAGATCCACGCTTCATTAATATTTCAGACAGTTTGCGCTACACTCACTATATCCAAGTTTGAAATCGTATCATTACATTCTTCGAAATTCCTATTTTGTACTCTGAAAATGTAACCTTTTAGTGAAAAAAACCAGCACAATTTACATTGCTTAACCTTTTGTTTACCGCCTATTATTATTTTCCACGACAGGATACGATGGGAAATAAAACCACTGTGATGCTGTGATATTTGCAAAACTCGGAGCCTAGCCTAGATTAGAACCCGTGACTACGCTTTCCGAGAGTTCACGTACTACCCACTTCACCATCCACCTCTTTGCTTTGCATTTCCCTCAACCAGTTTTCTACCTAACGGCGGCATTAGTTAGTGACAATTTATATTACCATCCAATTATACGGTGCATAAGTGCATAAAATAAGCTTTGCAGTTACATATGGTAGTATAGGATTGGAAAGAAAATGGATCGCTAAAGCATGTACGGAAAAATGCATTCCAGAAATCTGACATTAATTTCCGGATGACTCAACATATCCCTCATATAGGGGGATTCCTAACGTATTTATGATCCATTTCCCTTACACTTGAGCTAACTTCTTCTAGCGATGTAGAGCATATGCGCACCTCCACCTCCTTCGTATTGATCGCCACTCAAATACCTGCATATGACTAGCATTGTATTACGAAACGCGCAGCTCGGGCTGAGTCAACGCCAACGCCGACACGAACCCCAGACCACCCACCCACTCAGCACCCATGGCTGTGCCAATAACCCCATCGACGAGCTCCGTAAACAATTCCATCTTTGGTATTGTCGGTAGAAAAAACTACATATGTACTTCAGATTGGGTTTTTTTCTCTTGTCTACAATTTCACTTCATGTTCAGTTCCATTTTTTTTCTGACGTGGTCTGTTTGCTAAGAAGCGTATTTTATGGGTGTTAAAATTTCGTGATGTTTGATTTCTCTCTGCATTAATGCATTTCTTCCTATTTGCTTACCTTTGATAGAGCGTTTATCATGTTCTGTTTTAGATACTATTCATAGATGAGGGATCGCTTAGCCGACTTGCAAGTAAGTATCTATAAATAGTGTAGATATAATACGGAATAAAACTTTCACTGCGTTAAAGATTTGTTTTCGCCTTGAGCTTCATTTGTAATGTACAACTTTTAAAAAATGTTACTTTATCAATATCATGGTGCTTTTTGAAAATTACGCCGTGAAGCACTTGACCAAAGTGGTCATTTTATATTCTGTCTCTCAACGTTACAGTGTTCGCTTTTTTCTCCGTATTCCTATCTAATACGTGTCTAATGAACACATTAGCGCACATGACCGTTAAATTTCGAAGCTTACGAAATAACACTTCGGGCAAAACAGCTTGATTTCTGTGCACTCTAATTTCGACCTTTTCTTTTGCCGTCCAAGGTTTTTCTTCAGTAGTTTTTATATTAATAATTCGGTAATTTTCCTGCAGCGACATTATACTCGGCATGACTGAGAACATCTACTTTCAAGACAGGAAAAAGCTATCTATTTGTCTCCATGAGACCCAGAGCGATTCATAAGTAGCAGTAGAAACTGTACACCACAGGTGCTCCCTGAATGGATTACTAAGATGCGTTTACTCTAAGGGATATTTCAGATTGTACTCACTAAGTCCAGTGCATGTGGAGCGCAGCGAGAAATTAAGAGTAATCCCATGGAGCAACAATCAGAAAAATAGGCTGCACTGTTCTTGCTTGAAGGGTGTTTCTAATGCTGCGGAGAAACTGGATATATCAATGCGTAAACTGAGCTTAGAGTACAAGTGTCAATTTTTCTCTATGCTAGAGAGAGCCTGATTGCAAACTAGTGGACTTTCATCAATTCAGCATGTTTTTAAATTGTTGAGCTTATACGAGGTTGATAAAGATGCCCACTTCGGCTAACATTTCGAAGTCTTAGTCTTTAACAGAGCCGATGTTCCGCGTCGGTGATCCGCAGTTGTTCATGATCTCGATGTGACGTCTTCGTAGTCGTACCGAGACGGATCTTCTTCATTGGACACGGCACGAATGAGGCATGCTCATCCGGCAGTGCTCTTTTTATACAGGGCCGTTGTTGTTAATGTGACTATCTGTTAATAATAGTCTGTTTTTCAACGGATAATTAACCCTGCAACAGCCGGTATTACGTTAGCTAGCCGAAGGCGAATAGCCAAACAATTTTCAAACCGACCGTCATTTAACCTCGGTAGTAAAGTAATCAACATGATTTTAAATTGTTGTAACGAACGACGAGGTACGACTACGAAGATGCCACATCGAGATAACGAGGAACTGTGGACCACCGACTCGGATCATCGGCTGTGATGAAGACGAAAACGTCGAAACGTTAGCTGAAGTAAATATCTTTATCAAACTTGTGTAAGCCCAACAATTTAAAACCGTGTTGATTATTTCACTACCGAGGTTAAATTACGGTGGGTATGAAAAATTTTTTTCATTAGTTCTGTTCACCATTCGGCGACTGCTTGTGTAGATGGCTTCGGAACACTCGTGCGCACTTCGCCGTGCTCTGGGGGTTCTTGCTGAACTGATAGCATGCCATTAGGCTGGAAATTTGCTTGTGCATGCAAGTTTATTTGCTAAAACTGGCCATTAGTGTCACATATAGTATTTATAGCGTTAAAACACTTTTTGGAATCGTGCTAAGGTTTTCGTGGGATCTTCGCTCAAATAAACCGTTATCAATCGATAGCTTCTTTAATTATTAAGCAGATACGAAATTAATAGAAGGATTTAAAAAGATAAAGATAAGAGAAACAAGAAAGAGAGATGGATAAAAATTTGCGATAAATGAAAAAAAAACGAATACAAGGTTGATAAAAGGTCTTTTTATCAACTTCGTGTTTGCTTAGTGATTGAAGAATGTACTGATTTCTTTTGCCGAGGTTTAATAAAAGCCAGTTTGAAAGTCATTATCAGTCAGCTTATCCTCTGCCTAATCATAACCTTTTAGCGCCAATTTATCACGGATAGTTTCGAAGAGGTCGAACTGGGACCCCCAGTTGTGGCCACAGTGCCGCAACCAATAGCAAGTGCGATGGATGATCGCTTGAGGTGTGAAACAACACTGTACTTTTTTCTAGATGTACTTGTCTTGATATTTGAAATAAATGCTGATAGTAGCAGACCTGAGAAGTCTGACAGCTAGTTTTTCTATAACAAATTCTCAAATATTTACAACTTGAGGCTGCATTACTACTGTTCCTTAGACAGTACGTAGTCGAATTCGAGCGAGCTGTCTTCATAATCCTGGATTGTTCCCATCTTAGTCACAATCTTTGGGAGGGCTATAATTTTTCGCCATATTTTCATATTATATTCTACGAGTGTGTGTATTAGTAAGAAGAGCTCTGCAATGCGCACGAGGTCCTTGGTCCAATCCGGACTCACCAATTCTTGAATCACTCTGGGGTCGGCAAATTGGTACCAGACTTCTCTGGGAGTATATCAATATTGACTTAATGTTATACATCGGTGGACCACCGCAAATCACTGTGCCGGCGAAGTACACATTCAATCACCTTTAACGATGTTAGATGAAACTGAATGCACGAGACATCCCTTAGGGATCGATCAACGAAGAGAGCTTCAGTATCCTCTTATTCTTTGTTTCCATATTATATGAGAACAGTTTACCACCTTCCACGTGGATGAGGGATGTTCATGGATGTCTGAACTCCGATGTACACCTAATGTTCATTTCCCCAGCATGATCCCAATGCTAAAAAGGGTTCCAATCAAGAATCGAATAAGTAGGAGACCTAAGCCATAGCAGATTACGACGAGCTACACATGACTAGCCTATTTCAGCGAACTCCGTGTTTGACTGAACTACAAATGATACAGCTAATATACACTAGCTTAAATGCTTCAGTAGGAATAGTCTATGTTCACTAATCAATATCTAGACTTCATTTCTGCTTCAGCTTATTATTTAATTCCCTGATTATTTCTAGATAGTGATGCCCGAGCTTTCACAGATCCTCAGAAAATCTCCAGATTATGTGGATTAAAAGGAGATTTGTGGTGCTAAGTTCCTGCTAGGAGAGCTTCATTCCTGGTATTGATTTACTTTTTAATCAAGCTTCCGCTTGGAAATGCCGTACCACTGCTCACCTTTGAAGACCTTGTTAGGGTTGACGTTCTGCTGTACATAGCATTTCGAGACTCAGGATCACTCCTACACACAATGTGTTAGTGAGCAGAAAGGGATGATATGTGGGTTGGTCAGTCCGTTTGGTAGATGCCTCTTTTCTTTCGGCCTTCCACGCAGAACTTTTCTTAAGCACTGCAGCTAGTTATCTGAAACTTGAATAAGAAAACCGTATATGAAAACAATAATGCAATAATGACGTTATGACAATATCGAAACAATGCAAGCAACGAAACGATAACAAAGGTGAATAAGCGAGGGTAAGATAACGAGCGAGAGGTGACCCTGAATGCCAAAGAACACCTCTGCTGTAGGATGGTGGTGTAATGCGATGAGCAAGTGTTATAAAGAATACAACGGTAACGACATAGGAGGATGACATATTAAAAGACTGATGTGGTGTTATAATAACATTACAGTAATATTAAATTATTGACGGATGGCACATGTGCGGTAATAATAACATTAACTTATTGGTGATTAATAGGACCACGATTAGTGTAAGATACTGTAGTGACTATTTGAAAGTAGGTTTAACAGTTGGGACGTAGTACATGAAATAAAGTAGTAAGATGGATGTGATGACTACAACGATGTTAACCAAATGAGTGTAATAATGACCCCAAATCCGCTCGAGTGAATTCTGAAGTAAGCGGTGTTTGGCGTAGCTTCTTAGTTTTCCACAAAGTACTCACAGACGGCCGCATCAGATAAGAAAAAATGGTTAATGATGTTGCTTAGACTGAAAGTTTATGAGGAAGCGATATAATAGCTTGTGCAGACAAAGTGGGGTAGACGGTACGACTTGTATCCAAGCGAATGGAATGATGCTACCCATGTTGGAACAGGGCAGAGAAGGTCGCACTATCGAGTCACCAGGCGGTGCTGCCTTGTCCTGTAGTTATAGAGTGATATCCAGAAAGGGCAAGGATACGGGCCTTGTGTTGAGCAATTATATATACTAGGTAATGATAAAATCGAGGCTATTCTCTTAAAGGTAGGAAACAGTTTCTACAATAAGAGTGTAATTTATTTATTTATTTATTTATTTGTTTATTTATTTATTTATTTATTTATTTGTTTGTTTCCTCCTTCACTCACTCATATGACCCATTTTCACGTATTATTCCGACTCCATTACTAATCCATTCGGGTCCATGTTTTGCACCCGTCGTCCACGAAGATTTTCGGATTTGCATATGAGTTAGGTTCCTATCTGGAGAATTTTTCTTGGTGAATCCCATCTGAATAGTGGTTGAATTGGCTTTCCTTGGAATTATGGGATTATGGGATACCACACCTGGTGTTCTGGCGTACTCAGCGATCTTCACCGCAGGCATTCCCCGAAATTTGTGGATCGTCGAGCCAATTTGCCGACACTTGTATGTTGACAAGAAATTCATATTATTTTGGAAACGATGATCTAACCTAGAATGAAACATATAGTTAGGAAACTTTTCAGTTATCTAGTAGATTTTTCTTGTATAAGGGACATGTCTAAAGCATAGGACCTGTGACAAATTTAGGAGCGCTCTCGTCTAACTATGGAGGATAAATAAAAGGATAAAGCTTTCGACGTTGATCAATTTCTTTAGGGGTTCGCCATGCATTCGACTTCATTAAGCATCGTTTGGAGGTGATTGAATGTATGTCGGGCCTTTACAATGACTCGCGGGGTGGCCTACCGATGCATCGAGCCAGTGCTGCTGCCCTCCCAGACAAGTCTGCTACCAATTTGCAGACCCTGTGTAATGAGAGTGTTTAGGTCGATAGTAACGACACCAGGAGGTACAGGTGCTTTATTCGAGCTGATAGAGGGCTTGGTGGGCCATGGGCACGGGGATCGATTGCACGTGTGGTGCCGGGCGCCTCCGACCACTGCGCCAAACGCGCCCGTAACCATGGAGACCTCAGAGTACCATGGCGCTAATCTGGCAGTAAAGTGCTGAAATACTTATCACAAGTAAAAGCGTTTCATTTAAATGTTTGCACCATTCTTCTATCGACCATTGTTACAGTTACGTCAAGAGGCTTCTGGACGACCTTCAGTCTGAAGTCGACAATTTGCGCCAGAAGCAACAGCGTATTTTAGCTCTCGCTATAGCAGATCAAAGCGAAAAGGATGTTCTTGAGGACCAAATCGTAAAGATTCGTAGAAAAACTTGCGACTTACGTAAGATGGTTAACGAGGTAGACAATGAATTCAACGAATTTGCAAAAGGTGATTTTTTTTTCTTTTTTGGAAACCAGAGCATTTCTGGTGGGAATTGCACCATTCATTTTTATCCAGTGTGTGAATCATCGGGAGAAGTGAGAATTCGTCAAAATCAAGTCCACTTACTGCGGAGGAAACTACGGGATCTCATAATACGTTTCAACGACACCCATGCTGATTACCGATCGAGAGTCTCAGGTAAGCCTTATGGTCGATTTGTTCCCGAATTGGCTTAAAACTCTTTTCACTGCCTTTTTATATTTATTCAGTGATTGTAATATCGTTAAATAGTAGATAAAGTGTCCGGCGTCAATCATTCCTTGAGGGACGCACCATCTGTTCGGCTTTATCAAATATCGCTAGAGGTGATGGAACGCATATCTGCCCTATACAGTGACTTGCGGTGACGAATCTCATGCCAATCCATCAAGCTGAATGCACACCTATATCACCCACCGGTGTATCAAATCAGTGCTGCTATCTTCCAGGACAACTCTGCTGCTACTTACCGACCCCGGAGGTGTCGAAGAGATGTTGTTTCCGGGACGCAAGGTCGAACCAACGATGACATGTTTATTGCAGGACATCTCTAACTACTGCTCTACATCTGTCCATACTATTATTATCTGTAGACTATTATGGCTTGATAATTAGTACAAAAAGTTTAAGAAGAAATGAAGTCGAAAAAGAAGGCATTCATCAGAGACGAATAGAAAGTTAGATCTGATGTTTTAGTTCGAGTTCGACGTCAATTACGTGCAGTAGGTGAGAACGTCACAGAAGAAGAAGCAGACAAAATTATCGACTCAGCCGGAAGTGACGAGGTAGAGATGAGCTTTAGTTAATTGTTTAAGATTTTTCCTAATTCTTCAACATTGTGATCTAGAGTGAAGATATATATGTTTGTGAAAATCGTGGTCCCCGAGACCAGATTAGGTTTCAACAAAGCCTAGAATATTTTCTAGTAGATATTTTATTAGTATTTTGTTGTCGTATTTTTTAATAATAGTTGGGTTGATCTTTCCATAGTCTTTCACCAAAGAGTAAAAAACTGTTTCGTTCGTTTTTAATTATGTGGCACATGTGATGCCTTGACGATGAGTGCCTATTGTAAGGAACTTGAAAGAAGCGAAGTCTATTAGTTGAAAAGTTAACGCCTTAGTTTTCTCAAATTTGAGCCGAAATGTAGGTTGCGGAGGAGAAATTCTTAAGGCGGCCGTGTTCAGTTGACTATGCCATGAGTGGGTGGTTAGTGGTGTGAAAGCTCTTAAGTTCTCTACTGATCACTTTGACTACCGACTAGCTGGGGAACAAGAGCAGTTTCTCACCACTGGTACAACTGGAATTGCAAATGAAGTAAGACGTTTTTGAAGTTGAAACGTCCTATGCTGTCGAAAATGCCTTAGAACAACTAAGATTTATCGGATTATTAAGGCCGCGTTCTGTAAATTTTAGCCTTTTTGACACTTGCAATGTACTTATTTTTAGCCAGGTGTTGAAGCAGTATAGTTCTGAGCAAAGGAACTTTTTTTTCTTTGGTTAAGCAATGCATCTTTGAAGCTGTGGTGGAGAGAGCGTCATTTTTAAAAATTCGAGATCTGCGGTAATAGCAGCGGTATCAGGCAGTGGTATCTAAATGGGCTTCTTGTTAGTACTTATATCAAACAGCATGAACAGATTGAGAAATTTCTAAACACATTGTTTTGTCTCGGTTTCCAAATACGGAAATACAACGGAAAATAGGCTGTTTATTAGAACCATAACATTCTCGAAATAAACACGAGCTACAAACTTTAGGTGATTTTCTGAGACACAAAGAGCGTAATTATTCTTTTTCCTGTGAAGTATTCTTAAAACGTTATTAAAAAATATAGGAAGAAGAACAAGAAATGCAGTAGATTGCGCTCTGATATTGCAAACTTTGAGCAGTATTTGTATTTTGCTAATGTTTTGTTAGGATCGTATCCATTCGGTTTCTTTTGTCGTGACTAGGATCCTCATCTACGTTCTATTTTGCTTTAGCCTCCCTATTTTGCTGCTTTCCTATATTTTTCTAGGTTTTTTTTTCGTTTTTTTTTCGTTTTTTTTTCTTCAGAAAAAGCGACCAATATTGACTAAGTTGAAGGCGATATTGTTGTAACTTGAAAATAACAGTAAATGAAACTGTGCGAATAATAGTGAAACTGGGGTTTGGAAACGGTCATAGACTTGGTATTTTGTTACCACTTGCAACAAACACATTTCCAGCTGTTCTATCGTGAAGTGAATCCGCTCTCAGTCTCAGCAAGAGCAGCATTGACAGATGTGAGACGACGACATCATGAAATAGTCGAACTCGAAAAAAGTATCCAAACAATGCAGGAAATATTTATCGATTTGCAGAATTTGACCGAAGTTCAGGTATTAGTACTGTCAAACATAAAGTCCTGGCAGCTGGTTTTTTTACAAATACATTGCAATCAAGTAACCGTAATGATGCTGAGATATGTGCAAAACCCCGGAACGCTGGTGTCAGCGACGGGAACAAACATTCACCACCACACCATGCGAGTCCTTCGTTTCGCCCTTCTCTCAGCCCTGTTATTAGCCTACAGGTGTTATCAGCAAATATATCAGCATCATAATTGTTACACTTTACAGAATGCTCTGCCATAGTAGGCAGTAAATAAAAATTGACGAAATTGTAATCAAGTGACTTCTTTGTCGCCACTAAAAGATAAGTCGTGCGACCACGGAAGAATCCAACATGCTAAGCGTGACAGCTCGCTAAAAACATTAAATGTAAAATTCTGTAAGACTAAAACAGTTCTTAAGCAAGGTTTGTTTATCATTCCTCTCAGGAGAGACCGGTCGGTGGTCCTAATGCACGACAGGGACTGTTGAGTACTTTACTTTTGTCTACGTGACTTCGTGACCAACAGGGTTATAATGCGTAAAGCGTCCGATGTTGATTAATCTCTAAAGGACGCGTCAGATATTCGACTTCATTAAACATCTTGGAGGTGAATGAATGCACACCTTGTCTATACAATGAGTCGTGATGGCCTTCCGATCTATTAAGTTGGTGTTTTTATCATTCTAGATAAGTCATGTGTCAAGTTACTGACCTAGGAGAGATGGGAGCTTTGGTTAATATGTTCCGCAGGATCAAACAAACGATCACGTTTGTACTGCTGTCTACAAACTACTGCGCTGCACGTGCCCAATAAAGTTATATGTGATAGAAATTACACGACTTTAAAACGAAATTGTCTTCTGATTATTAACGACGTATAATGTTGTTGTCTTTCATACATTTAGTATGCTCTCTACTTTATATTAAGGGTGATATTGTTGACAATATTGAACGAAACATCGTCAATACCAAGGATCATGTAGAATGCGGTGCACGGAATGTGAAAATTGGGTTGGAGTACAAGAGAAGCGCCACACGGAAGAAGGTATCCTGTAAATGTCTTTAAATTCGAAAATTCAAGATTCTATGGAAATATTCAACACTGTTTAATATTTAAATGAAGGAATTTTGCTCCTAATCTTTCCATGATAGTTGTTTGTTTATTTATTTTTCCCCCTCCCAACGGTTTACTGCTTCATCGTGGCTGGGAGGTGTTCCGAGTGTCGGACAGCGAAGGAATTCGTCCCCTCGGCAGGATTAATAGAAACTGTTACCGGCTTTAAGTTGAAGATATTTCGTTTTAATATTGCTGTAGATTTCTGGTTTAAAGCACATGATTCTTTTGTTGGTGCATATGGTAGCACTTAGGTTACTGAGTCTTTCGTCAACAAGTGGTTTGTGATTGGGATGGTGTTACAAATATCACCGAGCTTTTTTAAAACCATTTTCATAACTAAATCTCACCATAAATTCCATTGTGAATGTTAATTCACATACTGTATAATCAGATTCAATGTCTGTTTTATGTCCAATTCGCCGGATTTTCGACATTATGGTGTATTAGAGGGGCGCGTGTGGCGCAGTGGTTGGAGGCACCACTGCGACACACACATGGAATCGATCCCCGCGCCCATAGCCCACTAAGCCTTCCATCCCTCCGGGGTCGGCAAATTGGCACCAGACTTGTTGGGGAGGATAGTAGCACTGGCTCGATACATCAGTAGGCCGCTGCGAATCATTGTAAAGGTCAGATATGCCTTCAATCACCTCAAAACGGTGCTTAATGAAGTCGAATGCATGGCACATCCTTCAGGGATTGGTTAACGTCGAGAGCTTTCTCCTTTTCTTATGACGTATTGTGTACTCTTGACGTCTTAGATGGTTATCGTACCTCGCAACTTCTGATTCCATTTCACTTATGTAAACAGGAGATTCGCCTTCTCCGAAGCATTCTGCAGTGCTGATCACTTATGTCCTGCTTACGTAGGGTCAGATTTCCAAATGTTACGGTAAATAAATAATAGCCGTGTAATTGAACAGGTTGAAATAGAACTGGGTTTTCGTATACTGCGTTGTTTATCTAATTCATGCGTCCTAAAAGACGCGGGGTATTTAGCGCATAGGTTAGAGGTGCTGTGCGATATACATAGTTGTTGGTTTCATTCCACGCCTTAGGCTAACTAATCCCCCCATCCTTTCGGCGTTGACAATTTTCTAGCACCCTATTCTTGGAGGACAAAAGAAAACACCGACTTGATACATCGGTATCCCCCACTTGCAAGATTTTCTAGGCCATTCAATTAGCTCTATTGTGCTAAACATATACGAGACGACGTTGCTTCATATGGAATCATATGGTGGAAAAGTCATGTGCACTTCCAACATTAAACCAACGTATCTCAGTTCATATTGAACTTTATTCATTCAAATACAAGCCATGGAAACATACGGCTCCTAGAAAATAGACGTTCTGTCGTCCTGCTGCAATGAAATTATGATTTTTAGAATTCACAAAACTTATTTTTCCCACTTTCTTGAACACTGGAACTACTAAGAGAGCGTGATTTCATTCAGCATGATTTTAGACGATGCACCACATCTGTTGTTGAAATATGCGATTTTTTCGACTCCCGAAGTACTCCAGTGATCGAGAAATTGTTGTCATTTGTCAAAATATTATCACCAATAGGTCAGCGGAATTGAGTGCATTGCACATCCTTAAGGGAGTAGATCACCGCCAAACGCTTTCACCTGTATCACCTGTAGTCCCGGTGATCGTCTAGTGACTTGAATGGGCGCCAGTAAATATTCCATTTCTCCCTGTCGCGTACAAGAGTAGCCCAGTGGGTTCTGCTCGCTCTAGGGACTCGTCGAGCATCATATCTTTCTTCTAGGCTCTTCGTGAAGAACTCTGACCATCGAATCGGTGGTCTTCCTGCAGTACTTTTGACATCCCGAGGAATCCAGTCACTAATGGCTCTTGTCCATCGGTTGTCATTCATACGCATTACGTGTCCGGCCCACCTTATCTTCGATTGTTTGGCGTACAGAACGGCATCTTTGATTTTTGATCGTCGACGCAGATCGGAGCTTCGGATCCCCTTCTTTACTTGTGTGGAACGGGATACTCCTAGCATCGTCCTTTCGACTGCGCCTTCAATAACGCTGAGTGATCTTTCATCCTGCTTACGCAGCGACCAGGTTTCTGACGCATACGTTAGGGCAGGAAGTACCGTTGAGTTGAAAACATGGGCACGGGAGTCGGGTGTTCTTTGTTCTCTTCACTACATCCTTGATGCTCTTGAAAGCTGCCCAAGCCGCTCGTTTCCTTCTGCTCAGCTCTGGAGCTAAGTCGTTCATCATATTGATTTCCCGACGTAAGTAGACACAACAACAGCATTCGGTGATATTCGTTCCGTTGAGCGTGAATGGGGCATATGAAACCAATCCGTTCTTTATGAACATCGTTTTTGTGAGGTTCAGTCGAAAACCAACCTTTCCACAGGCTTTATCAAAGCCGGCAAGCATACGTTCTGCTTGGCTAATGTTCGGTATTATAAGGACAGTGTCATCAGCGAAGCGAAGATGATGTAACTGCCGACCATCGATTTTCATTCCCATATTATCCCATTCCAGTCTTCGCATGACGTTCTGGAAAGTGGCGGTAAATAATTTTGGCGAGATGGTATCGCCTTGTTGCCTAACCCCTCTTTTTGACGTCGATGTTAATATCGTTGTAGAATGGTGAAATCTTGGTTGTGGAATTTTTGTACAGCTCACGAAGAATCTTTATGTACTGAGTAGGAACTGCTTGACTATCAAGGCTTCCATGACTGCTTCTGTCTCAGTTGAATCAAAGGCCTTCTGTTAATCAACGAAAGTGAGACAGAGCGGTGTTTTGTACTCTCGCGATACTTCAATGAGCCTTGTTATCGTGTGGATGTAGTCCATCGCACTAAATCCTTTTCGAAACCCTTCTTGCTCACATGGCTATCCTTCGTCCAGTGTTCTGTCAATCCTGTTTAGGATGACTCGAGTGAAAAGTTTGTAGACCACTGACAGCAACCAGATTGGGCGATAGTTGCCGATATCGTGTTAGTCACTCTTTCTGAACAATAACACGGTCTTGCTGGTCTTTCCACTGAGTAGGGACCTTGCATTCAGACAGGTAACGTATGAACAGCCGAGCCAGTGTGTTTACGAGGAGTAGCAGAAAGTTCTTCAGATGTTCTGATCTTATCCTGTCCGGACCTGGTGCTGTTCGATTTTTCACCGACGAAATGGCGTGTCGTATTTCGGGTATTTCGGAAGGGAGAACCGGTGGTACAACATAACCATCCTCCTTTATTTCATAAGAGGGGAGACGGAGATGGCTATCAAAGAGATCTGAGTAGTATTCGTGAATGATTTTCTCCATTGACTTTCTGGACGCTGTAACTGTTCCGTCTGGGCGTCGGAGTGCAATCATCTTGGTCTTGTAATTGTCGAAACGTCGTTGGGCTTTGTGAATGCTTTTCTCAGCCTCTACAGCTTCGACCATTACTTCTGCTCTTCTCTCCTTAAGATCTTCTTTTATCGCCTATCTGCATTGTTTTGCAAGTTCGGAAGTTAGTTCGCGGCTGCCTGCAGCTCGTGCGATTCCACGCTGGCCTATCAGCTCGAGTGTTTCTGGAGACAGACGTCTCTTGGTGACTTTCGAAGAACTCTCAGCTTTCGTAATGCTAACGTGAAGATGTCGAATGAGCCGATCGTATTCCTCGTCGATGTCATCGACAACGGCATCTTCCCAACAGCCGACTATGAATAAATCCCAGTTTGTGGTGGTTCTAGGACTTCGGTTTTTGAATGTAGCGGCTTTTTTCTCCCTTCCGCGCGAAATAGAATCTTGCACGAAGGAGACGGTGGTGTGATCGCATGTAGAATTTTGGGACAACAGCAACATCGGTTAGGCAAAACTTTCTATTTACTATGATGTGGTCTATTTAGTTATGGTACTCTCCATTGGGAGACTCCCACATCCAGCGTTCAGTGTGGGGCTTCTGGAATTGCGAGTTACCATGGATGGTCTTGGTCGTCATAATAAACTCAGACAGCCGCTCACCCTGTTCGTTCCATTCTAATCCGTGGGTCCTAGTGTGACATTCTTCAGACGTTCTCCTTGGTCCAATCTTGGCATTGAAATCTCCAATGGTGACCTTGAAGAATGTATGGTCTTCTATGTAGAACATCTCCGTGTTCATATAGAACGCTTCGGCTTCTTTTTCTTCTTCATAAACGCGTAACTGCGAAGATTGTCAAAGCCGGTTTTGATCCACATCTTTTTAATCGTAAACGTCATTTTCGGGTTGTAAGCTGTTCGAATGAATCGATGTTCATGGACAAACTTGTGTTAACGAGAACGCCAACGCCGCCAACTCCTCTACAGTCGCATGTTCCGAGGAACAGTTCTTCTCCGCTGTCATAGACGGCGTTGAATGGGAGTGGCGTTGTCTCGTCTCGGCCAGGCCGATGACGTCGTACCTTGTCCTTCTTGCTTGCATGAGCAAGTCTTCTATCGAGGATTCGGATACAAGCGTACGTGCATTGTAGGTACAGATCGTCACCTTAGTTCTTTGCGATCTAGGCAGGTTCCATTGGCCCTGTGACATTAGCAGCCTCTCCATACTCGTCCTTCCCAACGCTGCGAAATTGGGGGGCTCTTTCGGGGTCAGTTAAAGGATGCCCGTCTTTTTTTTAGTGTGTTTAGCATTTTGATACTCGCGTATAGCTTGCTCGGCTCTGGACGTGGGGTCTGGGTATACTCACGGGTCGCTTGCCAAGCTCTCTCAGAGTGGACATTTGTTAGAGGCGACTCCTAACCGCCTCCCGTATACTTCCCTGTCACTTGATTGCAGGCTTTTGGCCCAATTGACTTGTAGAATAGAATCTGCATAAGCGAGAACGCACCCACACATGCATGCATGAATACGCCTAGCAAATACAAAAAGTATGTGCCAAATCGGCCCAGCAGAAACAGGGAGTCCATCCCCTGGATCCACCTGCGTCTCAGGGAAGCAAAGGTTGCTTTTGGTCCGCGATTAACCCCCTATCCGTCACCTGGGGACGCGCCACGTTGCCTCGCGACTAACCGACTCGAGATCCCTCATATGAGGGAGGTCCGTGGGCCAAACGGTTTAACCTTTATAATTTTATTTACGAAAGGCGTGTGGCGCAGTGGTCTTAGGAGCCACTGTGACGCACACATGGAATGGATCCCTGCGTCCATGGCCCACCATGCCTTCCATCCCTCCAGGGTTGGCAAGTTGGTACCAGAGTTCTCTGGGAGGACACTGGCTCGATACATCGGTAGGACACCATCGCAAGGGCCAGATATGCATTCAATCGCTTCCAACGATTCTTAATGAAGTCGAATGCATTGCGCATCTCTCAGGGATTGACCAACGCCGAGAGCTTTATCCTTTTTATCCTTTAATTTTATTTACGACGTAGGTACGCTTATACGATGTTTGCTGAAGATGACCATTCCGTAGAGGTCACTGTGGCATTAAAATTCTTTTTTTTTTTCGTTTTTTAAAAATGTACTTCGTAGGTGTTGTTTTGGGAAACCCAACCATTAAACCACCAACTATCTTCAAATCTCTCACTAAAGCTGATTGAGGTCAGCTTTCACTGACCAGTATTTAGTGTCATGAGAACGGTGCCCCAGTGCAATGAATCTAGTATAGTTGTAACCACTGACTATTGCCTTCATATTACAATGTTTCAGTGTTCCCATAGTGTTCTTATGAAGGACGCTGAATTGTTCCATTTAGATGGTTTCTTTCTATTAAACCATAACAGTAATGATGCCGTTGCGGAGTGATAAAATGAGCTGCTCATCTCACTATTTATTAATTTATTGTGTTAAAACACCTAACTGGGTGGTGTTTCTCTAGCTTCTTTTTTCTTAATCAACCGATTGTATAACTTTTCATTCCGATGAAAGTTGGGCACAGTGGCGTATTGTGGTTGGTAGTAAGGAATATCTCAGTGACTTTCGTTAATGTGAAAATTTCTGGAAGATTTTGTTTTTATGATAAAACAGAACGTTCGTTAGGAATTGCCTCATTTTTTAACCCTCTTGGCTGTTCTTTTTAACTTCTATTTAGTTAACTAACTTCGTTAGATTCAGTATTTTTCTTAACGATGGCTTCAACGGAATCACTACAATAAAGGGCTTTGAGTAACTGCATGAGTGTGGGGGTGAAAACAACCGAATTTTTTAAAACGCTTTTGAATGCTATGGTTTTTATATCGCATTTTTTTGTAAATGTCAGTTTTTTTTACTGTGGTATATATAGTGTAAAGGGACGATCTTTACGAATCCGTATATGACATATATGGACCGAGTATGGCGCAGTGGTAAATGGTGCCCTGGAATACACACATGGTATTTAGTTCGATCCAACAGCCTAGGTTAGTCTTTCATCACTTCAGCATCGACACATTGATATCAAAAAGATCATAGCAGCAGTGGGCACCGCAAGTCATTGTTAAGCGAAATACACACTCAATCACCTCTATGTTGCTTAGTGGAGTCGGTTGCACTACACATCACTTGGATAGGATTGACGAAACGAAGGATCCGCATGGTGTGTTGGTGAACGTGTTAGCCCCGGAAAGGGTAATAGCGCGTTCGTTCCCCACCGCAGACACCTGCATTCGGGAGTTATGCAGATATCTTAGCATCATCTTAGTTGTATTTCACATGATACCATGCCATTAAAAAGAGTAGGCAGTAAATAAAAAGGTTAAGATTGTGATTACAACTATAACCTCAGCTTAACTGGGTTCAATGCTGATTTGGGCTCCTCAGATCAATCCAGTTGACAGGTGCTTGCTGATGGCAGTGATCGATAGAACCAGCTAAGAGACAGGCGAAACGAAGGATCCGCATGGTGTGGTGGTGAACGCGTTACTCCCCGGAAAGGACAATAGCGCGTTCGTTCCCCTCCGCAGACACCTGCGGTCCGGAGTTTCGCAGATATCTCAGCATTATAGAACTTACTTGGATACTTCATACTTGGGTGGCCCGTTCAATGGTTATGTAGGCCCCAGTATAATCTCCATTTTTCGGAGTTCTGCTGGTTTAAGCGTTGTGGGTCCCAGGAGTCCTGAGGTCAGCCTGACCAAGGTCTGCCCCGGCCGTCACCACCACAGGCAGTCGCCGCCCTTGTGGACCAGAGGGAGATTTGCCACCATGCGACTAGTTTGATGCCAGGACGGTAGTGGATCACTGCATCGTTTTGCTCATAGCTGGGCTTTCTGATCGGAAAGCGGGACTCCTTCTCAGCTCGGGAGACCCCGTCAGCGGGATAAATCAACCCGCTGTATATCGCAGCCTGACACTAAAGAATACCTCCTAGCCACGATGAAAGGGTAAATCGTTGGTATGACACATCACTAGTGGATTGATCAACGCAGAAGCCTTTATCATTGCGCTTGATATGGTTTTGTTGACGAAAATGAGAACTGTTTCTTCACATCTATGTTTCAGGTAATGGTCGCCTTGTGTGTGATGATACTGATTTTAATTCTGGTTGTGACAGCTATAATACTTGCTGTCGTACTGTCTAGACACAAATAATTTCACCTTGCAACGAAAACGAAGGGAAACGAAGGAAAATAGGATCTTCTTCCGAAATCTTATTACAGTTGCTTTTCTCGATTGTTACATGTTCCCTCTTTTATGTTTATTGCCTTCCATTTACTACTTGTAGAGTCATTTGTATTTTGACTACCTTCCTTACCGAGATTTCGCGTTTGGCACATGAAAACTTGTTGCGCAGTTCCATATTTTATCTTCTGCACTGGTTTTAAGTGTTATATTATGCATCGTCTTTGATTTTAGCAACGAAGTAACTTAGCTTTGCATTAGCGAAATCACATGTGTCGGTGTTGAATGCCCGAGTTGCCCAGTAGGTTACGCCGTCTGGGAGGAAGTGAGGCGCATCGCACTTTTCCTGTAAGAGATTCTATCTACAACCACCATATAGTGCAGTAGCATTTTCATCTGCAAAGGAAATTGTGGAAAATTAATTGTTTTGCTCGCCAAATTCCTCGTTTAGAAGGTGCTGTGTATGATTTGGTGAATATATCCTTCTGTTGACGCACTTTTCTTACCAGGACGTGGAATGTGTGTAATAGTGATTTACGGGAATGAAAACACTTATAAAAACATCACTTAAACCCTGAATTCCGTATGATTTCTCAGCTTGTGTTTCTTTTTTTTTTGCGAATAAAACTGCGTCGTTGTGGTTGAATACATCTGATTCATTTAACAACGCTGTCTTGAAGAAATCTGATATGTTACGCCTACGTGATCGTTCTTCATAACGGATCATCCACTATAATGTTTTACTTTAAATGATGTTTTGCCTTTTGAACGAGGATTTCTTTCTATGGAGACCTTGGTATGCTTCGCCAGTGCTTTTTCCAGGACGTTGCCACATCGCGATTAAATTTCTTTCAGGAGTAGCGTTATTCGCAGCATATAACAGAATTTCTCTTATGTTGACTTTCTGATGGAGTTGCCGAACAAGGCTGCTCTTGCAGCCACACCTTGAAGTGGAACATAACTTTATTGCATTTCCATGTCTAGGAATCTCCACCATTCATGGAGACGGTAAACCACTGAGAGCTGAGTACCCTCATTTCGGTAGTTTTGGAAAAATTTCTAAATATGGATGTAACAGCTATTATTTTTTCCAATACGGCGAATAACCAGAGTTGTTAACGAGGTCGGTTTTTTCTCTAGTTTTCAATGATGGGCACGTTGATCACGGGTACCTTTTGCACTGAAGCAGCTTCTTTGAGAAAATTGTCTAACTAGATAGGTTCTGATAGTTCTCCTAAAGATGCGCAAAGAGATGAGCTGTGGTATTGACGTCTATAATAAGTGCAGTTTTTTTATCATGACACCAACGATCAAATGCGGCATGCCTTGTTGTGTTACCATTGGTTTGTTTTTAAAATCTACAATCCAGTCAAATCTATCTAATGTGCCATCCACATGTGTTTCTACCGCAGTTCATGCTCGAATTCGTTACCGTCACATAACAGAAATACACAGTGCATTCTTTCCGCAAGAAGTACAAGAAGGGAGTCTTATCTTTGGAGACTTCGCGTTAGATTATCGGCTCGCTCAACCACGTCTAGAACATATGACTTGAAAATGAGTCTTAATGGCTCTTCTTCTTCATTTATGATTAGCATGCATGAACTGTGCGGCACACCTGGCGTTCCACCTTGGCTATATGCGAAACTGTCCCTAATTATCGGCTGTGGAAGTGTTTTGGAACTGCAGGTTCATTTTTCCTTCGTGTAAAGCTGGGTCTCTGCATCAACCTACCTATAGCTCGGCCCATATCGCTGGAGTTTTTTCATGCTCCTTATATAATGTCCAAGTACCCAAATGTTGGGCTATGGTAGGAATATTAAGAGAGTCAAGGAGGGAAGCGGGGAAATGAGTTTTCTTTGCCTGATCTGCTATTCTCTGTATCACTCATTGCTTGGTATTTATGTCATATGACAAAGTGTTCATATTGTTGACTTCAAGACTTAGGTACACATTACCGAAGTGGTCAGAAATATTCTCTGCGCTGGTTTTGAATAGGATGTTAGGAATGTATGCTCTTCTGGCATATGTTCCTTTTGAGGAACTTATCTTTTTTCGATATACCTTCTATCGCACGGCGTAGCCAATGCTTAGTATTGTGAAAACAATGTCGTCATTGACATGAACATAGAGTATTGTCGGAAATCGGCTATTATTGCCAATTTAACATGTTCCAACATTCAAATTAGGTTCTGTGCTACGCAAAAGAACTGTTGTGCCGTTTGTGAGCGAAGAAATTGTAATTGTGAAATTCTTGTAAGGTTCATGAGGTGCACATATGTACTCAATAGAGTCCCTGACTTGGGAAGTGTATCGAACCTAATTTTTTTCCTGCAGAATTTATGGCCTCCTTAAAATCGAAAGCAAACTGTAGTGCCATTTTAAATCACGTTCCTTCAATAGGCTTTATCGTCAGTTAAAGGTCTTACAAATCTATTCTCCTTATCGTTCAGCAGCTTTCTGTGGTATTTTGTTAATCTTTTTCGTGCAAGGTTCTCTTTTTAGCGCTAGAGAATGGCCTAAAATCCCATATTGCTAGATTTCTACATATACAATTACTTCACATTACTATTTCTTTGCTTTCTTCCAACTGTTTAGAGCCTCATCGTGGCTGGGAGGTGCTCCTGGGTATCGGTACAGCTGCTGAATTCATCCCTCGTCACGCTCTCCTAAGCTGAGCAGGAGTCCGGCGTTTTCATCAGGAAGCCTAGCTAAGAGTAAACCAATACCAGGATCCACCACCGTCCTGGTACCAAACTAGTCGCATGGTGGCAAATCTCCTTCTGATCCACAAGGGCGTCGACTACCTTTAGTGGTGACGACCTGGGCCAGACTTTCGCCAGGCTAACCTCGGCATGCCAGGGAACCACAATGGCTAAACCAACAAAACCCAGAAAAATGGAGATTATGCTGGGGCCTGCACAACCAGTGAGAACGGACCGTCCAAGTCCAAGAATCAGTTTCTTTGCTTATTGTGCAGTGATTAGAGACGCCCTGCAATACACACTTCCTCATAGGTTTGATCCAGATTATTGACGTTCTACAATGTTGTGACGACCAGACAAACATACACACACCAGCACATGCATGTTTACGTATGCATACACACACATTGGCCTTTTTTTCTTTTTAGAGTAGTTACGACTTCAATCAATGGAGTTATTCTGAACAGCTGCGATTCCTGTTAGGGCGATTCTGCGAATAGGTGGACCACCGTTCGATGGCGATGTAACAGTCCTAATTCATTTGCTAAGTAATTGCAGTTACAATGATAGGATAACTTACACCGTATTTCTTCGCAACGTGGAAGTTTTTGTGATTCGATCTGTTACGAGTGTTCGGTCGAGTGATGAAATATATTGTTGCGAACAAAGGAATCACTGTTGTTTTGTGAGAATGTCAATGCCAAGGAACAATTCACTTTCTCGTCCACAAGGACTGGCCATAATCACTGGTGAAGAGCTATAAACGTCCCCACTTGGCGAACTTGAAACTCGAAAGTGCACGGTTTTGTTCGCTAAGGCTTTGATTCTGATTGTCGGATGGTGTTCTGAGCCTTCTAATCATCTTTAAATTTTTTGTTAATCTTCGTGATTCGATGTGTTGTAATTCAAAGTAAAGTAGTGATTTATTCATAACTGTTTTTTATGAGGTTTTTCACCATACACCACTCGTAAATTCTCTATTCACCGTACGATTTTTGTGTGGCAGTCTTTTCCTCACTCTCTTGCTGTTTTTTTTGCCTTCTTTTGGTCGTCGTCGTGAATTCGTTTAAATCCAACACTAAGAAGGCTGAATGAGAATTAATGGATCCAACTGAGAACGTCAGATTCATTTCTTAGACATACCTCCACTTTCTCTTCTATACAACGTGCACGCTCATACGGCACATCGGAGAATTTCTTTCGCCTTTTCAATTGGAAGCTTCGACCCTCCTGAAAATTTGAAATTTTTTAAAAAATCGGCGTTTGGATTATTAGCATTCCGAATCAACTACCAAGGATTTCAAACATACGCTTCTCAAAAAACGGCGACTGTGTACCATCGGCTGGGGTCATCCGCTCTGAGGAACACGAAGACTTCAGAATGTTAGTCCGATAGCCTTCTTTTATCGACCTTGTGTTAGGTTGTCAGTAAAGGAGCACATACCCTTCTAGACTGTTCAGTCTACACGAGGAAGGTATAGGTCTTTCCTCGCGATGTGGCCTTTCATAGTCGAATCTTCTTGTGTGGAGCCGCTGAATTAGAACCCTACTCGGCCCTACCCCTGTTACACAAGGTGGTTGTTGCTGACTGTTCACTGATATTGGTGCTTTGAAGACAATTTATCGTGTAATAGTTTGCATTATATCAGTTGCCACGTAGTGAATCAATATTTTTTAAAACCGATTATCATTTAACCTTGGTACGAATAATCAGCACACTTTTCGCAGATCGTTGCGGGACTTCAGAGGACATATGACTGTAGACCATCGTCTCGAGCCAATCTGGCTCTGAAGAAGACGAAGACGTCGTAACGTTAGCTGAATAAAAATCCAAACAAACCCCGCATTCGAAACATTTTACAGGGTTTTTTCGACTATTCTCGCAAGATTTTTTTCTGTGAAAATTGTTAAGCTAAGAACAACATTAGTATCATCGGGTTGGTCAGGATGATAAGATATTTTCCAGCGGAAGAGTTTATGATGCTGGAAAAGAGTATGTGCCTGATTTGCAACATTAGAAGAGTTGGTCGCGTTCGTGCCCTTATCGAAACATACTTGTTCATTAACAATTCTTATGAACGATTTACGACGTATATCTGGCTATCAACTTGTGCCTTCCGTTCTTCTTATTATGTGGCTAGCAGCCGTCTTTGTCTCACCATCAACGTATCTTCTCCTGGATCGTGAAGACGGGATAGGTTTTGAAGATCTGGGCTACGCATTCCGCCTAGACGCTGTGAATGGCGCTCAAATTCCAGAAGTCATCGTTCAAGTGCTCCGTGGCTTGTGTGAAGATTTCTTGACGTGGTTGAACTATGAACGTGCCGTTCTCGTTCTGCTGCCTAATTCCTCCTTTGTATTGTTCTCCATGATCATTGGAAGTCCACGTTACGCGTACGAAGTGGTCTCTGTAACTGGAGAACCAGCCGGTTCCAATTCCTCTCCCTACCTTTATGGGTTCTCAATAAATTGGGTTCTCAAGCTATTCGTGCGCACTGTAATCTTTTTTTTGCTAATTCGCTGCGTTCATTGAGCATCGTATCTGCTTCACTGGTAGTCGTCGAAAGGATGACGATGTCGTCCGCGAAACGACGATTTGATACTGATTTTTCATCATTTCGCATGCTCTTCTTATCCCAAACGATTCACTTCACTACTCACTGCAGTGCGGCAGTAAAATGCTTTGGCGAGATTGTTTCCCCTTGTCGAATTCATTTTCCTATTGTTGTGACTCACCTTTGTTGGGCAGGATAACCGTTTGCTACGTGCTACAGTGGCATGCGATTTTCTCATTCCGAGGGCGAGACGTCATATGGGTAGAGAAAGGTACATGTAATTTGTGGCTTACAGCTCAAAAAAAGTAAGCGATGATATCATCGCTTCCTACAGCTCCGCCAAATTCTGACAAATAGAAGATGGTGCCTAGTTGAAAATTCGGTAGTCCCGTCATTCTTCACTGGTTGCGATCAACGTCTCCTTCGCGCGAATATTCGATTCACCCAAAATAATTCATGCCATTGGTCGCGAGGAAAAAGTCAAGCTTTATACAACGAGAACATTCTGAACGAAATCCAATCTAAACATGGGTGGCAGATTAAAGAAGAGTTGAGCGAAGACTACGAGCTGCTTGTCGAAGGGCTGAAAAGCTATGCCTAATTCGTGTCAGTTCCTCAAGCAAAAAGGTCGAATCGTATCTCGGTTACTATTAAGGAGTTTCTCTAAAAAAAAGAAGGAAGCTGCAGCCAGATCCTAACGCAACACATATAACATGGCTAATAATAAATGCCAGCTGCAGAAGGGCTTTGCAGGAAGATCTACAACGCTATAATCAGAAGAAACTACTGGAATCAGCAGAGAAAAAGAAGTAGTTTGAAAAGATGTCGTCGGGACTTGTGTGACTATAATGTTCCGCTGTCACCCTGATAAACGAAGATGGGATTGTCAAAACTTTCCGCCATGATGTGGAATTAATCACGGGAACGTTCTACACCATCCTTTTGCGTTCTGCAATCCTCGTCGCGGATCCTAATATTCCCACTGGAGAAAACCACCTGGAATTCTTCCGTCGGAGGTTCGAGTTGCAATAGAAAGCATGAAAAGAAGCACAGCTCCATGACCCGATTATATTACCACCGACTTTCATAGAGCTGGAAGCCACAATTTACATCTACCTCCCGCAAACCATATGAGAGCCTACCTTCAAAAGCAAGAAAATGTTGACCAGTGGAGGACATTGCGCACGTTCATCCATCCCAAGAAAGGTGACCCAAGGAATGTTCGTTACCAGCGTCCGATATGTTTGTTGAGTATACTCTACAAGCTCTTCACGAAGATTACCCTCTTGCATATCAAGGGCATTGGATTAGGCGCAATCAACAGGGCAAGCAGGGATTTCGATAAGGATTTTGCTGTGTGGACCACATCCAAACCGTGTCCAGGTTCATCGAAGTTTGTCAGGAATACCACCTGCCTCTAATCTTAACCTTTGTCGACTATGAAAAAACGTTTGACAGTGTCGAAACGATTGCAATCCCTATCAGCGCTCCTCGAAAAAGGAGTGGACCCGTCCTACATAACAACTCTGTGTGAATGTTATCGGAACTGCACTACGAAAATCCCGCTTTTTTCTTCGACCTCTTACCATACCCATTGGAAATGGGGTTCGACAGGACAATATAATATCGCCAAAGCTGTTTAGTGCCACACTGAAGTGGATAATGAAGTCACTTGATTGGGATGAGAAAGACATGCGCGTTGGTGGAATATTCCCATCAAACCTTCGTATCGTCGACGACATCGTCATCTTCTCAAGAAGTACTAGCGAAGCAGAGACGGTGATCAACGTGCTCAACGAAGTGGAGAAAAAGGTCCTCCTCCTGGTACCTACACCCTTGGGCGATCAATGAACATGGAAAACAACATGAAGGAGTAACTAGATAGAAGAAGGAGAGCAACTTGGGTCGCATTCGGGCCTCTCAAGGAAACAACCGACCAGATGAATGACCCGAAAATCCGCGCTCATCTTTTTCGATTCTACGATCCTCTCAGCGCTCTGTTATGCTGCAGAGACGTCGGTTAATGCTTCAACCACGTCAAGAATGTTTCGCACTACTCATAGAGCGCTTGAGCGATGTGTTCTGAAATACACCCGGCACTCTCAAAATCAAGCCGGAATGCATAGCTCTGATCTTCGAAATCTGTCACATCTTCAAGACCCAGGTGAATATACATCAATAGCGAAACATAGATGGGCCGGGCCGGTCACGTAATGAGGAGTACAGACGACAGATTAACAAAAAAGAATTGCAGACTGGACTCCACGAGAATGCAAACATCCCCCAGGATGGCCGTCTACACTTTGGGCGGACGTGGTCGGCAAAAAAGTTAATCAGTTGTAGACGCAGCTGCAGTTATTTTTACAGAACGCGGCATGAGATTCGCACTCGCTACCATGCTCGAATGAACCACCACCATGTACGACCATTACGAGGGAAAGAAACGAATTATAAACGTGCTAGGGTCCGCACAACTCGTGAACGCGTACCGTCCAACTATTCAAGTAAGTAAGGAGCAGCTGTGCCCTCTTCATGCTTTCTATTGCAGCTCCAGCATTAAACAGAAGGATGTGGAATTTGTTTCTCTTCAGCAGTGGTCTTAGATCCGGAATGGAGTTTGTGGAAGGAGAAGAATTGGTTTAGAACTTTTTCTTTATAAGTTTCATATAGTGGGGCGATGTAGAGATAGTCACGTCTTTTTTTTCATTAGGGTGAATATCGGAAAAATTATAGTAGCGTACATCGTGCAGACCCTGACGCACTCCTTAAGACTAGATTGTTCTTCAGCTGCTTCCAATAAGGTCTTCTACTGATACCAATTCAAATTCTTCTGCAAAAAATCTTCTATAGCTTCCACTTAATCATCGATCGGATCTTCCTTTATTCAGAACCCTAAATCGAGTTTTCACAAAGAGATAGTGGTGATCAGATCCAGTGTGACGTGCAGGACGACTGACGTGTCAAGCAGCACTCTTTGCTTGTGACAATATGGTGAATCTCCGCATGAATCTGCCTTTAGGACGCTCCCATGTGCATCGGCGTTCTTTATCATCTCGAAAAAATTAATTTGCATAGAGGAGACGAGCTATCAGCTAGAATCCTAGAAGACGGTTTTCATTCTCATTTAGATCCGCATTTACGAATTTTCTTATCCTGTATTTATTTCCGTTGCTCGTTCCTAACCTCCCATTGATGTCTCCAACACCGAATTTGCAAAAGGCGTTTTCCTAGCAGATTACTTTCGCCAATTGGTCAAATTTACTTCGTTCTCATCAGCTGCACAGGTTTGTAAGTAACATTTCTTGATACCAACTTACTTATGACGCAGAGGATAAAGACGAAAAAATGGCCAAACGAGGGTATAAGATCTCGTATGAAGTGACTTATTAAGAAAAAAATGTGAGCACTATTGTGTACAAGGCCACGCCTCCGACATTTCGCAACGGAAATTTCTTGCTGCGAATGACAATGATCCCATTATATAAGTAAAGCGCGTCGGTATTCTTCTTCGTCCATTGTTGGGCTAGCAGAAAGAATTTGATGTGACCAGCGACTTGAAGAAAGTGAGCGTAGATCGCCTGGCAGTGTCTGTTTTATCCGGTTCCAAGGGCATCCTCTACAACTTAGCCGCCTTCTGCTATAACAGTTATGTAATCTCTTGTCGTCACAGACTGGAGCGTTTAATACGGTAGGTACTGAGACCGAATTATCCCTGGTCTAGGCAATGTGGTTTCCTAGAATCCGAGCTCAGGGTATCCGTAGTTTTTCAGGTCATCACCGCCAGCTATTTGCCGGCACTTGTGGATCAGAGGGAGATGCGCCACCTTGCGACTGGTTTATACCAATATGACAGTGATTCCTGGTATTTGTTTACTTCTAGTTGGGCTTTCACATCGCAATATTGAAGTCGTCCTTGGCATGGAGGACCTTGCTGAATGAGTAATTCTTCCGCCACTCGTCGTACTCCAACTCTCAGCAACACCATTCAACCACAGTGAGGCGGTAAACGAGTGTGTGATGTTGAAGCAGAAAGGTAAGAGAGACATTATTATAACGTCAAACGTTTATGACGATATTCTTTCCACCAGTTCAGACTGCACATTATTTAAGGCATAAGTAGGGGCTATTGGCAACTACATCTAGTGTACCAAAGTTATTCAGTGTGCGTAGGAATTACAACCTGTACGCTGCGTCGAATCTAGCAAAACGTGTAAATTGTATTTGTCTATAAATTCTAAATTTTTAACTGTAAGAAATGTCTTTTGGCATGATGTGAGTGGAAGGTTTTCGTAACAAGGTCTGATGACTGTTTCTGAAGAAAAAACCATGTTTGAACACACTGATAAAAGCAAATGAGTGAACACAGAGAAACTCCGAAAAGAAAAAAATGTGATTCGTAACCTTATTTTAGAACGAAAAGGTTTCTCTGAATTCAACCACAAGAAGCTGATTTATGACCAAAATTCAAAACTTTTGATAGCCTTCAAACCCGCGATTGCCCTTTCCGGGGATTCATGTGTTATCCACCACACCGACCGAGGCCCTTCCGAGCCCCTCTCTCAACCAGTTTTTTTACTTTAACGGTTTACCGTTGATGGGTGATTGCTGATAATTCCGTTAGAGTTAGGTGAAAACTGGCCAAGAGTAAAGCCAAGAAAGGCCTCGGTTGGTGTGGTTGATAGTAACTGAGCCACCGCAAAGGGCGATCGCGAGTTCGAAGCCCAACTGAGGTTATGAATTTTGCTCATATCTCAAAAATTCTTATGCCTGTACTCCACGTAATTTCCTGCCATAAAAAGAACAGGTAGTAAATAAATGTCGAAACAGCTTCTCTCAATGTGAACTTCAGTGTTCAAGTACGTCAGGAGCATTTCTTTGTTCTTTTTTTCACCAGTGTCAGGACAGCTGGTTTAATGGAGAACGTTTGTTTTTTCGCGAACCACCACGCGGGACTTTCTTTGGTATAGCAGAAGGAATTTTAAACTTGGGCAATAAAAAATTTTTTTTATGCATATAGAAACAATAGCCCAGTAACGGAGTCCATGCGAATATGTTGGACTGATCGAGTTGAGTAACAAGTAACGCACCATATAATTATTGTTTAACTAAAAAACAGTGAAGGCTAGATGGAGCACAAGATAAGACCGAAGGAACTATTTTCAAACACTGTGCATTGGTACCTTCTTGGATTATTAAGTTAGCACGAAGTTGTTACATAAGTTTTATTCGGCTAACGTTTCGACGTTTTCGTTCTTATCAGAGCCAATGATCCGAGTCGATGGTCCACAGTTGTTCGTTTTCTCGATGTGACGTCTTCGTAGTCTTCCCGAGACGGATGTTTCTCAGTGGATCATCCTTCTCAAATGAAGCAAGCTCACTCTGTAGCGCTCTTTTATACAGGATAATTGCTGTTTATAGGAATATCTGTTGATAATAAATCGTTTTTCTGCGGATTCCGCAGCAGCCGGCATTCTGTTCGCTAGCACATGGCGAGTTAGTAAAATCCGTGTTGAAAACTACTGTGTGTTGAAATGGAATGCTTAAAACAAGTGTAAAATTTTGATAAAAAATTCCATTATCATAGAAGTAAGCAAGGTTCACTGTAAGACTCGCAATGATTCAAAACAATATGATACGGTCATATTATGCACTTCAAACGCACTTATCGGCATCCTTTGATTCTGAATGTTGTTGTGTTAACTGTTCATCAATGAAAACCTAAATTGGAAACGATTAATAACGAATAACTTGCAAACATCAAGTGGAAGTTGAAAATGAGATCTCGCCTCAAACGGTTGGACAGCAATTACTGTGACTGCGAGAGCTGTTCCACCGGTTATTCTGCGCAGGTTACCTGATGAAGTGGGACTCAATCACAGTTCCATGACACAACAAATGCTTGAACAGTAATGGACAGCCCTGAAAAATACGTACAGTATCAGAAAACTTAGCTCACATATCGTTATATGCTTTCACGGGAAATGATGAACGGACAATAATTCACTATTTTCTTAACGAGAATACACAATGTTATTATTAAAGCATCAATTTTTCACAATAGCAGACATTTCGGCGGCTTCATTTGCTCTAGAGCTTGAAACAGTCAAACTGATACTCAATCCACTCTGGTGAAGTTTCGCTTAAACAAACACCGTTTTGTCTTTTTATAAATCTTCCAGCTGCTATTGGAGACTACCCGTACAGGGTCCTGGATGGTTGGGAAATGAGCCTGCCTCAGGGCAAGAAATCCGTCTGACATATGGGGGCGAGTTCACGCGTGATCATAAGGCACTTCTCCTTGCGGTTCATTCTGATTTTTGGAGTTAATCCAAATGCTTCAATACTTTTAGGTGCTTTAGTTTTAAATATCTATGTTAAGATTATAACTTCCACTTCGAAATCTTCTCCGTTATGTCTGTGCTTCCTATGGGCTCCTAGTTGAGCATTTTTCTTCAACTTTGCTCGCACCGGCAAGGTGTTTTCTAACACCAGACGCAGAGCGGCCTACCTGCTTTATTCGTCTTTACAAGAGATTGGGTACACCGCAGCCGAACTCAAGCAATTACCGTCTCTCCAATTAGCGCAAAGTGTGCAATTATGGATTTGGCATTTTGCACAGTCGGTCATACAAACAGTTAAGAACTAACTCGCATCTTAAAGTGTTTGTTCATCAAGGAAACTAAACAATTGACCAATGCCGAAGTTAAAAGAAAGTGATGGTCTCGAAAAAGGTAGTAAATGTAGCAACAAGATGTGTGGAAGCAAATTTATCTAACACATAGTGACCAGCGCTGATTTTTTTGAATCTTACTGATAATGTTAAGTTCAAATGACATGAATATGATGAGATGCAATGCTTAAATATGTTATCTAAAATACATGTTCTTGAATCATTGGTAGACTTCATCGACATGTTCATATTCCTTTAAAGAAATTGGTATCGACTGATGATAATCCCGGAAGGAATCATGAAAGGGAATGAAGATAATCCGCAAATCATCCTACTTCGGCAAAATGATAAGATGACAAAAATCGCAACGTAGTGACAATCACATGTATCACCTGTCACCCTATTGAACGGCGAGTGACTCGACCGGGGCCGTAAATCTTTCGTTTCTCGATGCTGTGTTCAAGAATAGCTCAGTAGGTTCTGTTCACTCCAGGGGCTCGTTGACCATCATAACTTCCTTCTTGAATATTCGTGAGGAACCTTGAATATCGGGGCAGTGGCCTTTCTGATCTACCTTTGACATCCTGATAAATCCAGCCATTAGTGGCTCTCGTTCATCCGCTGTTTTTCGCACAAATTTAATGTCCTGCACACCCTATTTTTGAAAATTTAGAGTATAGAATGGAAAGCCGGACGAGAGTGTTGATGACGACTGGCAGATTGTTCTTCAGGTGCTCACGTCTGTTCCAGTCCGGAGCAGGTGTTGTTCGATTCTCAACCGTCGAATTGTTTCATATCAGGGCACGAAGCCGTGAATGCTGAAGGTATCCGAGTAGTAAACGTGAACGATTTTCTCCATTTCATTTTTTGGAAGCTGTAATTGTTCCATCTTGGCGTCGGAGTGCAATCCTCTTGGTTTTGTAACTGGCGAGGCTTAGATGGGTTTCGCGGATGCGTTTCCCATCCTCTGCAGCTTCGACCGCAATTGCTGCTGTTCTCTCATTGAGTTCTTTTTTGTCGCCTTTCTGCATGCTCGTGAGATTCTATGCTTGCGTATCAGCTCGAGCAGTTCTGGAAACAGACGTCTTTTGGTGACTTTCGAAATCTCAGCTTGCATAGCACTAACGTGAAGATGTTGAATGAGCAGATGTATTCCTCTTCGATAAAGCCAAGAGCGGCATGTTCCCAAAAGCCGATTAATGAATTAAGTAAAACCCAGTTTGCTGTAGTTTTTTGACCGCGTTTTTTTAAATTTAGTGGCATTTTCACCTCTGCATAAGAAATGAAATCTTGCACAAAGGATGTGATGGTCTGATCCATTTAGAATATTGAGACAAAAGGAATTTAGGTTAGGCAAAACCTTTGATTTACTACGATGTGGCCTTCTTCGCTATGGTACTCTTCACTGGGGGATTCCCACATCCAGCGTTGTGAATGCGGCTTCTCGAAAAGCTAGTTATCATGGAAGGCCCTAGTCATCATGAGAAACTCCGAGGCCCACCCTGCTCGTCCGTTCTATTTGTTCGGTCCCAATGTGACCTTTTAAAGAGGTTCTACTGGGTCCCAACTTGGCGATAAAATCACCAATGATGACGTTAAAAAAATGTTTGGCCGTCTCTCTAGAATTTCTCCGCGTCCAAATAGAACGATTCGACTTCGTCTTTGTCATAGCTTGATGTCGATGCATAGGCAACGAAGATTGCCAAAGCATGTATTTATTCACATCCCTTCAACCGTTAACTTCCGATCCAGGTTTTTGGTTGTCCCAGTGAATCTATGTTCATGGCCAAACTGGTGTTGACGGGAACGCCAACGCCGTCAACATCTCTATTATCTCATTTTGCGAAGAATACTTCTTCCCTGTATCATAGATGTCGTTGAACGGGTGACCTCTTCTCGCTTCCGCCAGTCCAATGATGCCTTACTTTATCTTTCTTCTCTATGTAGTCGAGTCCTCAATAAAGAACTCGGATGCATGTGGATGCCCTGTAGGTACAGATTGTCATCTTAGTCTTACGAGACATGGTCAACCTAGAATTCGTGAAAGTGAAGATTCGTCGGCGGTGAGATTGTAGCAGCACTACGTGCTCGTCTTATCGAACGCTGCCGTTTCTGAGGCGTGCTCGGGGGCTAAGGGAATGAGGCACACTCATTTCACTTCCTTTAGCATTTGATACCCACACATAGTTTGCTGAGCTCTAAACGTGGGTATGCTCACGGGAAGCTTATCAAACTCTCACAGAGTAGACGACGAACTTATTGGCTGAAAACGTCTCCTAACCACTTCTAGTCACTTGATTGCAGGCTTTTTTTTCGAATTCACTAGTGAGGCACAATCCAAACAAACAAGAACACACTCACGCACGAATGTATGAATACATCTTCGCAAAAACAGAAGGTATAGTGCTAAATCGGCGCTGAAGAAAGAGGGAGTCCATCGCCTGGATCGACCAGCGCCTTCAGGAACCCAAGGTCGATTTTTGTCCGCGATTAACCCCCCCCATCTGTGACCTGAGAGTGTTCCCAAGTTTCCTCGCAAATAACTGCCAGGAGATCTTTCTATGAGGAAAGTCCGTGGAACAATGCAACACATTGCAGAAAATTTGAAAAAGAAGCTCAGAAAGGAAACACTTAATGCTTCGTTACCACCGCGCAATGTATTGCGTGCACATGTTGGAATCTTCTGAATAGCGGCATACAGAAAGACATTGATAGTCCCTTAAAGTGATGACCAGTTTTCAGTGGTTGTGCCATGCTACTACTAAATTTTTTGCTTTTCATCAATGGGGTAAGCAATAGGAAAACTTTTCCGTATCATAAACTTGTTGAGCCAAATCTTCAAGTACTCTACCAATTTTCCGGTACTTGTCACCTGTATCACCTTTATCACCTGTAGTCCCATTGATCGTTGAGTGACTCGAGCGGGCGCCAGTAAATCTTCCATTTTTCCCTGTCGCGTGCAAGAGTAGGCCAGTGGGTTCTGCTCGCTCTAGGGACTCGTTGAGCATCATATCTTTATTCCAGGCTTTTCGTGAAGAAATCTCACAATCGGATCGGGGGTCTTGCTGCAGTACGCTTGACATCCCGAGAAATCCAGTCACTAACGGCTCTTGTCTATCGGTTGTCGTTCAGACGCACTAGGTGTCCAGCGCAAGTTATCTTCGACTGTTTGGCGCAGAAAAACGACATCCTTGATTATTCATCGTTAACGCAGGTCGGAGCTTCGGATCCGTTCCCTTAACTGTGTGACACGAGATAATCCAAGCACCGTCCTTTCCACTGCGCATTCAATAACGCTGAGTGATCTTTCATCCCGCTTACGCAGCAACCAGGTTTCTGATGCACACCTTAAGGCAGGAAGTACCGTTGGGTCGAAAAGGTGGGCACGGAGTCGGGTGTTCGTTGTTCTCTTCACTGCATCCTCGATGCTCATGAAAGCTCCCCAAGCCGCTCGTTTCCTTCTGCTCAGCTCTGGAGCGAAGTCATTCATCTTGTTGATTTTTCAACCTAGGTAGACGTAACTGGAGCATTCGGAGATGCTGGTTCCGTAGAACGTGAATGGAGTATACGTAACGAATCCGTTCCTCGTGAACATCGTTCTTGTGAGATTTAGTCAAGGCCAATGTTTCCACACGCTTTATCAAAGTCGACAAGGACTATTATCGCTTGGCTAATGTTTGTTGTTACAACAACAATACCATCAGCAAAGCGAAGATGATGTGATTGCCGACCGTCGATTTTCACTCCCATATTATCCCATTCCAATGTTTGCATGACGTTCTCGAGGGTGGCGGTGAATAACTTTGGCGAGATAGTTTCGCCTTGCTTAACCCTCTTCTGACGTCGATGTTAATATCGTTGTAGAATGGAGATATCTTGGCTGTGAAATTTTTGTGCAGCTCACGAAGAAGCTTTATATACTGAATAAGGACCCCCCTGACTATCAAGGGCTTCCATGACTGTTTCTATCTCATTTGAGTCAAAGGCCTTCTGTTAATCAACGAAAGTGAAACAGCGCGGTCTCCTGTACTCTCGCGACACTTCAATGAGTCTTGTTATCGTGTAGATGTGGTCCATCGCAATAAATCCTTTTCGAACCCCCTGCTTGCTCACATGGCTACCTTCATCCAGTGTTCTGTCAATCCTGTTTAGGATGACTCCAGTGAAAAAGTTTGTAGACGACAGAGAGCAAGCAGATCGGGCGATTGTTGCCAATTTCGTGGAAGTCACCCCTTTTTGAACAATAACACGGTCTTGCTGGTCTTCCATTGAATAGGAACCTTGCATTCAGACAGTAACGTGTGAAGAGCCGAGCCAGTGTATTCAAAAGGACTGGCGGAAGGTTCTTCAGGTGTGCGGATTTTATCCTGTCGGGAGCAGGTGCTGTTCAATTTTTCACCGACACAATAGCATGTTGGATTTCTGAAAGGAGAACCTGTGAAACGACATATCCATCCTCCTTTATTTCATATGAGGGGAAGGAGGACGTGACTATTGAAGAGAACTGAGTAGTATTTGTGAATGATTTTCTCCATTGCCTTTCTGGACGCTGCAACTGTTCCGTGTAGGAGTCGGAGTGCAATCGCCTTGCTCCTGTAACTGGCGAAACTTCGGTGGGCTTTCCTACTGCTTTTCCTAGCCTCTGCAGCTTCGACCATTACTGCTGCTCTTCTCTCTTTAAGATCTTCTTTTATCGACAATCTGCATTCTCAAGACCGACTTTCTGTTAACCTCGGCATTGATTGATGATTCGATGTTTTTTCTTCGATAAGCATATACGAGGTTGTTATTATAGATTTATTAGGATACAATAGCTGATGTTTCGGCGGTTTCGCCTTCTTCAGAGTCTGGAAAGGTCAAATTGAGATGCGATCTACTCAGCCAAACACTTTCATAACCCCAGCACATAAAAACATAACAAATAAATTTGTATTCGCTTAAGAAACAGCTTCATTTAAACACCTACCGTTTATTTGTTGTAAGTACTTAAGTTAGTTGATGGATAGCAGCCGCACAGAGCAAAACATGGGCGATAACTGTGTCTGTGTCAGGTCATTGGATTAGCCTGAGGCATGGCGCCAGGTCACGCGTGATGACAAGACACTCCTCCTTGCGGTTCATTTTTGAATTCTTGGAATTGATCCGAAATGCTTCAAGAGTTTTACGCGCTGATGTTCTCGAATCCTGCGTGAGGATAGTGACTCCCACTTCAAAGTCTTCTCCGTTGTGTACCTGCATCCTATGCGCGCCTAGTGGAGTGTTTGGTTTTAATTTAGATTTACCGACTAGGTGTTCTTTTTATGCGGACGCAGAGCGGTCTACCTGTTTCGCCAACGTATTCGTCCGCGCACGCTTTACAAGAGATCAGATAGACTGTACCCGAACTCATGCAACTCATGTTTAAATGAAGCTGTTTCTTATGCGAATACAAATTTATTTGTTATATTTTATCTGCTGGGGTTGTGAGAGTGTTTGGCTGAGTAGATCGCATCTCAATTTGACCTTTCCAGGCTCTGAAGAAGACGAAACTGCCGGAACGTCAGCTATTGTATCCTATTGAATCTATAATAACAACCTCGTGTCTGCTTATTGAAGAAAAACATCGAATCTGCATTCTTTCGCAAGTTCACACGTGAGTCGACGGTCGTCTGTAGCTCCTGCTATTCCACGCTGGCAAATGAGCAGGAGTGTTTCCGGAGACAGACGTGCCTTGGTGACTTTCGATCTATCTGCTTTCATTGCGCTAACGTGAAGATGTTGAATGAGCCGATCGTATTCTTTGTCGATGTTATCGAAACAGTACCTTCCGAACAGCCCACTAATGAGTTGAATAAGTTCCAGTTTACGGTGGTTTTGAGACTTGGTTTTTTGAATTTACCGGCTTTTTCTCTTTTCCGCAAGAAATGGAATCATACACGAAGGAGGCGGTGGTCTAATCAAGTGCAGAATTTTGGGACAACAGCGACATCCGGTACTTGCACAAGAAAGATTTAATCCTAAAATTTATTTTTAACCAATTATACTGATAATAATAGAATGATGCCATCAAGTGGTTAGTAACGGAAACATTAAAATGGAAAAGCGTGAAGCCTCTTATTGAACTATCAAATGACACAACCATTCACAAGTACGGACTCACTGGCTAGTTTTGTTAGGGGATCAAGTTAATAATAACAACAAGTAAAAGGGAATAATCTACGGGCATTTTTTTCAAATACTCTTTTCACTTCCTTTTTCAGTGACTCACTTCATTATTCATCGCTAGTGATGACTTATTTCATAACAGGGATCGAAATGACGCGATGTAGCGCTAACGTGAATAGTTATCTTATCAGTAAAACGTTATCAAAAAGTTTCCCGTCAACCAAACATTTGCATTCTATCACCTTTAGCTCCTGCTTTCATAGTTTTTTCTGTGCAGCCATAAAAAAGAACTTCGATAATGATCAATGATCGCTGTATCTCATAATTCGTCGGTCTCGAGGCAACGGTTGTGACAGAACCGCGTCGTTATGTCATTGCTACTTTACTATCATTTTTTGAAATTCTACATTAAGCTTGGATTTCAAGCCATTGTTGGCGAGTAAATACAGAACGTTCATTCAAGCCATTGTTGGCGAGTAAATACAAAACGTTCACATAACTCCCAGATCCTCTTGCACCTTTGTTTAAAGGAACGCGCGTACGAGAGTGATTAGAGGTGCCCTGTAATACAAAAGTGGCCGTTGGTACCATGTTGTGCCGCAAGCTCCCAAGCTTTCAATTCTTTCAAGATCGGCAAACTGGTACGAGACTTGTCTGGAAGATAGCAAGACTAACGTAATAGATCAGCAGACCTCCCAAAGCCACTTTATAGGCCAAATATACATATCACCTCTGGTGGTGCTTAATGAAGACGAATGCATTGAACATCCCTTAAGAAATGATCAACCCCGAACGCTCGATCGATAAACCACTATGTCTGTTTAAGCATCTCCAATTGAGTGTGGTATTATTGAAGACAAATTAACTGAAGTAAGACCGTAATTTGAGCATCCTAACAATCTTAAGCATTATAAATGCGATTTGACAATATCATATAAATCTACTAACGAATATTGAAAAACTACGTCCATTACAATGTGTCAAAGCAATGACAATACTTGCAGCGACGCTGCTGGACATCCAAGAGTTATAGGCAACGGATGCATCGCAAGGCGTTTAAATGCCGTCAGGATATTGTCGGACAACCACTACCCCATGAACAACAACTCCGTGAAACACTATGAGGAACGGAAGACTCAAGTGATTCCAATCAGTGCAAATAAGCTCGAAGCGAGCAAGGACAGAAAATCTCCTATATCATTCCGTCTTCCCTCTCAGTGGCAGTACCAACTGTCTAAATGATCGATAAGGTGATTGTAAACGTAGTGCTCAGGAAAAATTTCTTTAAGTTCCTTGGTTTCCACAGTTTGAAGAGGACCATAATGAAGAAATGCGAGCACGATTAGAGCTCGAATGATTAGAGCTAAAAAGGACTACGTTTCCATGTCCGACTTTACCACAAAATATTCGCCATTATCTAATTGCTATCTAATTGCGAATGAAACAGCTATTGCTTTATTTAACACATTCATAGGGAATTACGAGATTAATAAATCAGTTCGCGTGTTGGCACGGGGTAACTGATCTCTTTTCCATAGAGAGAAAAAGAGTTCATAGAGAGAGAAAAGAGATCAGTTACCCGTGCCAACACGCGAACTGATTTATTAATCTCGTAATTCCCTATGAATGTGTTAAATAAAGCAATAGCTGTTTCATTCGCAATTAGATAGGTGCGAAACAACTTCTGTTGCACAATACATCCTGGCAATGAAATAAACACCAAGATAAGTGTTTGTTTATGTAGCAGTTCGTGCACGCTTATGGAGAGGGAATATTTGAAAGTTAGTGTGATGTAAAACCGCTAAAGCTAATGCGATATCTCTGCAGAGTAATCATCCATAGCACCGGAGTTGCTAACACCATTGAAGCCCTCTCATCAACATGGATTCACCAGCTTTCCGCAGCTGTTACTAATAATCTTTTCCTGAGTAACTCAACTTTGTCGAAAACAACCCAATTTTCTGCTTCACGTACAAGCTTGAGTGGTTCATAAAAAAATTTCTTTCCCCCTGACAACTTATGTTAGAAATGTCTCTAAAATCCAAAGAAAAGCAGGGAAACATTGTACACAATCGCACTGCTATTCTAATCCTATCGAGTTAGTAAAATAAAATGCTCCAAACTGTAAAGGATAGTCATCTTAAAACTCGAAAATCCGTCATTTCTAAATCCAACTTCTAATGTAGTCAAGTGTTACTCTTTGAGCAATTATAAAATCCCCACAACCACTTTCCATTCATCTCGACAGTGTTCAACAAATCAGTGTTTCCTTGTGTAGATACGAGGTTGTTTATAACAACATCTACTCAATACTGGGTGACGTCCCTATGGTTTCGCTCTCTTCAGAGCTTAGAAAGGTCAAATTCATACGCAATCTACATAGCCAGACACTTGCACAACCCAAAATCAGAGAAATCCAGTAAATTTCATTGAATAATACTTACTCTTGACAACCTCACGTCTGCTCAAGAATAAAACAACGAATTCTAAAAATATTCCCCCAATGTACCAAAACCCTATGTTTTTCATCAGTTTTTATCTTTTATCAAATATCATTCTGAAGATTCAAATACAATTTAAATGAGTTTAATAATTGCTTAGAAGAATTACTACGATATACAGCTACCATACAACTCTACAACTAAAAAGGTTATGCGCCAGAACAGTTGAAGAATTACAAAGCACAACTGGGATAGATTGCTGTGTACAGTTTGTTAGCCCTTCGTATGTCTACAAAAATTCGGGCGCCAACCCTTTACACATAGCAAATACATCAGAATTCTCAAAATAATCGACTAAAACATTATAATGATACAAATTACCATAAGACAAATATCTATTCTGTCAAAACCAGAAACACGATACAACATGTGACAGTTAGAATTGAACAATGTAGAAACACATCGAACACCCTACACAAAACAAGTCCTATTCTTACTTGCAAATGCAGTGTAATCGAGGACCCGACAAACGCGAGCCATCTAAAGGCGATATGCGGACCAGCCACCGAGCATCCACCACCACCACCACCCATCAATTAGTACCCATCATGATTGTGATAACTCCGCCAGTGAAGAGAATGTAAACGCACAACGAATCTATTACACGATTTTTGAACGAATAACGCACACAAAAGTGTTTCATAGTTGATGGAGTACAGCTGCTGGTGGATAGGGAGGCGGGAGAATGGAACGCATAATCAAAGATGCCGAACAAAAAAACTACTAAACAAGTGAGCATAAAGGGGAGCGGAAGGACGCAGACCCCACGTGAAGCGATGAGGTTTAGACAACTGGTGACGTTTACAAACAAATACAAGGAAGACATCATTAGACCGGATCTAAAATTGAACTCTATCTGAGTGAGACATAACAGATCTGAAATCTACATCTACTCTCTTCTATGTGCCGAATCGACGCTGACACGAAATATAATCAGTGGTCAGCAGGGCAGAAACTTGAAGGTGTATCTATCTATGAGTGATGATCACGATGACAAAAACGATAATGTCGAAGTCGCCGTCAACAATCACGGTGGTAGTCGATGAACAGTTTAACTATTTAGACCATATAAGAGTAAACGCAATTTCTCCTTAGGGTGAATAGTGTGCACAATTGAGTGTGGGGCTTTATCAGTAACGTGTACTTAAATTGAAATTAATCAATGCGAAAAAAATGAAGATAAAAAACATGCAAATTGCGTGCACGACTTGTGCGCATGTTGCAGCGCTAATCCTCAGGTGCAGATCACAACGATGACGGCTTCGTCTCAATTACTTTATCCTCTAGAAAAAGTTCAAAATGAACAAGACCAAGCCGTGAAGTGATGTCGTGCTCAATGTTCAACGCATACGCGCGACACTCGACCAACACCAGTTTGTTACGTGGCAGCGACTCGAATTTCACCATCGCCTGAACAAACTATTCAAACGTATAGTTAAAAATCATTAACCATGTATCCCATATATCGGAGAAATTTGTCTCTTGGTTTGGTCCTTCTGTAATACTCCAGTCTATACGTCAACGAAATTATGTTTTAAGGTGCGCGGTTTAAAACTAAGTGACTCTTCTCTATGTTTTAATCCTCTCTGGAGCTACAAAATCAAAAATTATTACCACTCGTGTTCTTCTCGGAAGTAGTAAACCGTGGAGAACACTGATATTATATAAGTATTAGAAATAAACATTTCTACTGACATTCATTAGCTAATGTTTCTCATTTTTATACAACCATAACAGCTAAAAATGTGAGCGTGTGGCGCAGTGGTCGGAGGCGTCCTGCAACACACACGTGGAATCGATCCCCGCGCCTATGGCCCACCCAGCCTTTCATCCTCTCCGACGTCGGCAAATTGGTACCAGAGTTGTTTGGGAGCATGCAGCACTGGCTCAATACATCGGTAGGCCACCGCGAGTCATTGTAAAGGCCACATATGCATTCAATCACTCCAACGGTGCTTAATGAAGTTGAATGCATGGCACATCTCTCCGGGATTGATCAACGACGACAGCTTTAACCCTTTTTTTATGAGTTAAGTGGTCCCCCACCAACACTTCTTGATTCATAACTAACAATAATTAATAATGATAACAAGTGGACAACCTATCCGGCGATACCCCTTTTTAACAGTTACGTCTGTAATCAGCTTAGATAATGAGCTCATTAAAATACCTCCAGTAATAACATGGTTTTTCTTGAAAAAGCCAAGGTGGTTAGTGCAAAAAATATAATAGAAATATAAGAACGAAAATTGAGAATGATATCCCTTGTCAGCTAGAAGAAAATTAACAGGGGATTCAGCTATGATAACACTGGAAAACGAAATTTTTTTTCAGCTATGTGCTTTTGCTTCATAACAAAAAAAAAGTGCACCAAAACTTGCTGGATGACGGATATTATAACAAGGAATATGACTTACAATAGGTTGGTGATAATTGGGCACATATACGTATGGGTAGTATCTTCCATCAATGCCATGTTCGGGTATGTACTTCAGACGACCAATGTGCTCCTTATCTGGATTATTAGCCCCGTCACAGTACAGTGCGATTGATCCGCTTTTGTAGCGGCCTTTCACATTTTCCGGCACTGAGTCCGGCGCATAGTCAACTGGTTGCCATCCAATGAGACGATTGAGTGACAGAACAACACACGGCTAAATTTTCATGTACACTTTCAGCTCTAGCTGCTAAAAAATCGGTTTGCACATGTGCAATATAAACAGATGTCATAACAGCCTCAGGCACTCCAGAATTCTGTCACTGAATTGAAAAATCCGACATGCGCGGAGTTTGTTCTGAACCATCGATTGGCAGAAAGTGGCATAAAAGCTGCGTAATGGCGCGTTTGATGACGAAAGAATGGGAAAGACATACAGAATGCATGTGAGAGCGAGAGTGAGAGAGCGAGATAGAAAAAGGGAGAAAAAAGATAGACAGAACTAGAAGATACGAGATGGTGCCTGAAAGGAGTCTAGAAAATAAGAAAACCAGTGGTTTAAATTCACTCACACTGCCGGCTCTACCGTAGCCGTACTGCTTATCCGGTCCACAACCAGCTGCTGTGAAGTTGGACAAATCGAAACGACATGGCTGAAGAAAAGACCAATCACAATCACTGATTCTTAGAGATAGAGGCAATTTAAAGAAAAGGAAAAACGGCAGACCAGAACGCCATCATGAACAAGACCGCTGTTGTTGTCATTGGCACCACATTCCCTCGTCCCATTGGTATCACTGTACTTTTCCAAATATTCCTCCAACTGCTTCACATATGGTTCCCATGATTTCTCATCTCTCATATTGTACTTGATCAGCGTAGAATCGGGGTTCTCTTTAAGCCATGGTTGATATCCAACTCCTGAAGGGAAAATAATGACCTGCGTTTTTGCTAGTAAGTCATATCGTTTAGCCTTATTACACACAAGTTAGCCATATATAATTAAATCATTCGCATTTAATGATTTGTGCAATTCCAGTAAACAGTCACCAATCTCTGCTAGAATTAATGTATCTTGCACATTTCTTCTATTCATTTTACTTCATATGACCCGCCTTTACGTCTACTGTGCGATCCCAGCACTTCCCACATTCGATTCGTTTCCTCGCATCCATCGTCCACGAAGATCTCCCAATTTTACGTTTGGCTTCAGTTGCTGCTTGAGGATTTTTCATTTCATTTTCAATGTAGTAGAATGCTGGTAGAGCAGCTCTCTCTGGAGTCCCGAGATAGCCGGGTTGGAGCCTTCCCAATTGGATTGCACAGAGTGATTTTTTTTCCAGACAAATCCTGCATCAATTTCCCGACCCCGGTTGCCCCGGAGCGGAGTTGAACTAGCACTATGCTCGTGATGATGGACATCACTACCATTGTGGTGTCCGCCCTCTACCACATACATTGCTAAAAACAATGAAGTGTTTGGTGAAAGCTTTATGAATAAAAGCAGACAGAATGAGGACCATTGTAGCTCAATAACTTTATTCTTTTCAGCATGCTCTTTACCGTGTCTTTTATACGATATATATATATATATATATATATATATATATATATATATATATATATATATCCATTTTTCCATAGTATAAAAAAGTTTCAAGGGCTTCAACAAGGGCTTCCAGAGGTCATTATCGGATTTCCGGCATCAACATGGCATTATTTGGACATTCGAACATTCTTAAGCATTCTGGTTATTCAGCCATGCAAACGGACTAGTCCATATGTGGCGGACATATTTGTTCGATTATCGAGTTTCTACCAACTGATACGCGATCACTGCAATACTACTTGTACAACAGGAGTCCCGGATGTAGGTCTTCAACCCAGCTCAACCAACACGAGCAGCGACAGAAAAACTCAACTCAACCCACTGGGATATCGATCTGTGACGCTGAACGTCGCCAACAACAGCGCAATTCCAAGCCGAAATTTCGATTATCTGAACGACGCGAGAATGATGCAAGTCTCTTGAAGACGACGCGCGTCTGATGGAAAAATGCTCATCTCAAAAACGGAAGAAAAAGGACTTCAAATGTTACGTTGATTGGTGCGTCCACAAGAAAATATGCCTCATCCATAAACACGGTATAATAGTACTAAAACGTCGGAAAAAAACACCGTTTTTCGAAATGCGAGTAGCAGACAAGTTTTCCTCTGGTTTACGGAGAACCATAGAAAACCGATTCGCAGAAATCTACGTTCAAACAACTACAGGGCATGCCGAACATTAGAAGAAATCCCTACGCTTGTTGCTGACGAGTTTTCCTGCTTTCCATTCAGCTATTCCTCTTTGATGGCTTACCATCTCACAGAAGCAAGGGGCTACTTTCACGTGCAGAATTGTGAGGCAAAGCAGTAAGGATTTCCTCACAAAAACATGCAAGTCCAGAAGTGAGAAATTCAAGATTTCCGTACGGAAGCCAAGCTAGGTTCAATACAAGAAATTACAGGGTGCCCGTGAAATATCTAAGTGTAAACCTCCATCTGATCCAAGATGATAGGCGACCAAATGTGCTAACGCTCCGCATACGCTCTACCATGAGTCCATTCAGTTGTTTATGATCAGATTCATAAATATGATCTTTCCTTCCATTCCACTAGGTCAGCTTTCACTTTGTTTTGTTACGTACTTGAAAAAAAAGGTAAGCATGCAGTTTCGCATCATTCCTCATACTACAAAACGAATTCTAATAAATACACTGGTGGAAAAGTTAGGTCATAAATGACGAATACAATCAAGACTGTCTTCACTTCAATGTTCAAGCGATCAACATAAAGTCGTTCGCATTCGATGGGAAGACAGCATATCGTTTACTCTTCCATTGAATGCTAAGATCTGGCAACTCCACATTTGCGGCCTGTAATGGGCGAGATTTTTTCTGTGTAAATTAACCAAATCCTACGCTCCACTCTCCTATCAACATGCCCGTCTAAGCTCATCTTCCTCTTGATGTCAAGAGACCAATCTGAATCAGTGCCGTATATTCTTCTGCCAAATGCGAAAAACTGGAAAGAAGTGTCAAAAAAAAAGGATATACTAAGTAAGCTGGTAATGAACTTTGCAATAAATTAACGGCATCATCACCATTCCACAGTATATAGCATAGGGACTTGGACTTGGAAGTATTTTTGGCTTCACTTAATCGCCGCTTTGCATCCTTTTATGGTACACAATCACTTCTTTAGCTAACGAGTTGGTTGGAAACGCTCAGCGAACAAATATGACTCAATTAAGGGTAAGAAGAATCAATTTCTGCTAAAGCACAAGGCTTTAATTTTGTGAAGATGGTTAAGCAATATGTTTGGATCTATTTCGAAGATTAGCAAGCGGCAGTGAGTATATTCACATGTGCTCGGTGAACAGAAATCGTACAAAAAAATTGGCCTTAACTTCTTTATATGGCAAGTGTTAAAAGTATCCTACGTGTCTTTTACGTCGTCTTTCAGCTCAGCGCTAATCAGCTTTTCGGTAGCGAGTAATTATCTTAACGGATAACATATATAGTTCTTATAATATCTGTCGAAATGAAGTTTTTATCCTGTTGTTTGCACTTGCTCTAGCAGCACACACGGCTCACGGTAGTCAAACAGTGCACAACGGAGAATGCAAGCGAAACAAGATTACGAGTGAATAAAACAAGACTCTGCTGAACAAATACGAAATTCTCTGAACGGCGTGGATGAAATCGAAAAAGAAACACAGAGAAGAGGATGAAAGCAACGAGAAGTACAAGCAACACGACTTTCGTTCATCACATCAGATCGTATTTTACGTCAGGGTTGATGCCGATGATGGTACCTTTCCCATAGAAACGTGGCACTTTTGGATCAAGTGTGTTTAGGAATATTGCAAGGCAAGCAACCCAGAAAGCAGCTAAGCAGGAATAAAATATAATGTAGAAAACGGTAATTTGGCCTAAAAAAAGATGTGAATTCAAGTGGTAGGTTTATAATGTCCCTGATACCTTTACAACCATTAAGAAGGCCACTTACACCATGACTTTGCCGTTCTGCCGAGCACTGTTCCTCTGTCCTTATTATAAAGAAAGCGGGAAAATGACTCATCGTAGTCTGATGACTTGTTGTTGCCATTCATGAGCTGAAATTTTTTTCACTTATTAAGTTTATTAAGGCTGTCTAAACTCATATATTTCACAGCCCGGTAGTCAGGTAACCAATGAATTGTAGAACGATTCTAAGTGGTGTTAATGCGTTCAACTACAGTCACCAGTGAATTCTATTGTCGCAAAACGAGCGGGCTAGTTATACAGCAGGGAAAAATGAATACAAGGGAATCAAATACAGGAAATGTCGCACGTACAAACTCTTACGCTTACGTTCACACGCAGATACATATGCATACTTAGACATATAAAATGAATGGTAAGGAAGATTTGCGTACACCGAGAATTTTGCGGTAAGCGAACGCAAGCAAAAAAAACCTCGCCAGTAACGAACTTCCAGCGTTCTCAGAACGGAAAAGGAAACACGTGCAGAAAAAATTTCTCTGATAAAACACGAAAAACAACCAAAAAATGAGATCTTTAAATGAAGACGATGCGGGGAAACAACTCACAGTGGTGTTCTCCTCGATTTGATTGTTGCCTTTTGCCATTGCCTTGTGGTCGTTGATAGAACGAGATGATAGGAGAAAAGCTGTGGGGAAGACGTGGAAAAGAGAGGACGGAAAGGAACGTTTCGCTCCGGCAGCCTACCCAAACGAGAAACTGATGGCCTGCACACAAGGCAGCCTGCCTGAAATATTAAGAGTAACATGAGAATAGTTTTTTTTTCATAAAAAAATAAAACGACAATTTCGAAATAGAAGGAGAGAACGAACAAGAACAGAGTTACTAAAAAAAAGAACACAAAAAATATTGGAGATGTAAGGAATAGTGTTTTCATTCACATATTCAATACAGAAACAAACATACTTCCGATATGAGACTGAGAACTTTCAAAAAAAGTCGAAATATGAAGTGAGCAGCTTCCTCATGGACTGCTGAACTTCCAGTTCTCGTCAGCACATCGTAACAGTGCTTGATATCATTTACAACTGCAACGATCAGATCCACAATTTTTAGGTACTTTTTTTCTGTTCGGCACACTCTTTTTTAAGCAGCTACACAGACATCATCATCGCTTACGGTCTTATGGACAGATTTCACATGTTTAATTGACCATATCGGTTTCATATTCGACATAAATTAATATGTAAGAAACAAATGCCAGCAGTGAAGTGAATACATACGTTAGGAAAATTCATTGCACTACTAAAACAATCGATGCCAGAACGCCGCGACTAGAACATATGCTGGCCGTCAGTGGCTCGCTCCCCTCGACTGGCTGGGCCACACCCGTCGTCCGTGCTCGGCTGCGATGCAAACCACCACCGATTCGGCTCAGCATCTCGGCGAACTCGCAGGACCCCGGACCACCTCGGACCAGAGCAACGACGATCAGAGAGCAGTATGTGATATTCACGGAATGAAAACGTAAACGTCGCCATAGATACTGGGGAACAGTCACGATTTCTCCTTCGTTCGGTCGTTCGCTCGCTCGCTCGCTCGCTTGTCGAGGCAGTAGTGATCAGACGCCGACATTATTCGGTAACGGAAGGAAAACGATCGTGACGATCATCTATTTTGTAACACAACACGACAGCAAAGAAGTCAGCCAGAGTAAGAATCGCAACGGAAAGCAGTGCTATACTTATGAATCGATAATGACCGGGATATCCGTTCGAAGCTCAAAGAAAAAAAACCCCACAATGATGATGCGCTCTGAAACAGCAACTGGCACACATTTTCATTTCCCACTTCACTCACAATTCCCAGTCATAACACAGAGAAACAGAATAGAAAAGTAGCAGAATAAAGTGACCAAAAATCTGACATGTCCAATGATTAGTTCGCACTAGAACCGTAAACCTAGGGTTTTTAGCTACGAACAAAGAACAGCTGGAATAACAGGATGGTTAACTTAGACAGGAATCAAGGTCTACATATATACTTGACAAGTGCTTATCAAATTCGCTTCATTTTGAGAAGGTTGCAGAAAAGATAACTGATTACTTGCAACGCAATCAGGGTTAGGAATAGAACCAACTAGTCACTTTAAACAACCTAACGTTGATGAGATTACTTGCGTTAGTTGAAGTCGAAGTGGCCTGACATTTCCCTACTGGGCCAGGCTGTGGTTAGCATTTAAATCCATTTACATCATTTTATTCAAGCCAAAAGAAGAAAAAAATGCCTCCATATTCGAAGAATCCTCGCAAGGAAAACGATGAACGAAACGTCGTCATAAAGATGAAAAATCAAGGTTGACTCAGGCTTTTGAACGGTAGAAACATGATTAGTGATGGTAACAGGGTCAGACGAATTTCTTATAAGCATTATTCAAACTAAAATTATTTGATATAAGGTTACGCATGTCCTATGTGTACTTTCAGTTATGTGAGTGGCTTTAGTGGCACTTGTAAGTACTGCAGTGACTTCACAGTAACAAAAGCACACACAGACGTGTAATGAATGATGACAGAGACAGAGAGAGAAAGAAAGAGAGAGACGGAGAGACAGAAAGTAAGAAAAAAACTACGTCACTGGATCGCTTAGCCACAACGAGAAGAGTTATGGATAAGGTATAGCCGTAGAGTGAAGACATTAGGACAGCGAAATTCAGTTCCTAGGCTTGCATTCAGGATACTACGGAAAACACTAAATCTCGATTCAAACCGGTACAACACTGATATCACCAATTTAATACATTGATGATAAGCAGTGTAGAGGTACTTACTACTTACTTACCTACAACGACTACAGCAAGCCTCACGCATGAGAACAACTCAATTCACTTAGTTGCTGCTGCTGCTGCTGCTGTGCTGCTGTTACGAGAATCCCACAGCACACTGAGAACATACTGGGCCAGCATTAGTGAAACGTAGCAATAATGGCATGAACGCGTGTGGTGCAGTAGTCTGAGGCGCCCTGCAAACACACATAGGATCGATTCCCCCGCTCATCAAGCCTTCCATCCCTCTGGGGTCGGCAAGTTGGTGTCAGACTTGTCTGGGAGGATAGCAGCACTAACTCTATACATGGGTAGGCCACCGCGAGTCCTTCTAAAGGCCAGATATGCATCCAATCACCTCCAACGATGCTTAGTGAAATCGAATTCATGGCGCATCCCTAAGGGTTTGATCACCGCCGAGAGCTCTATCCTTTATCCTTTTAGCGTAATGGTAACATCATTTCAATCTTCGATATAGATCGAAATGTCTGAATGGTAGATACTACCACCACTTCGTCGTCGTAGTCCTAGGCCTCAAGCAACACTCCAAATAATGAATTCAGTAAATTGCTTAAGGTGATAGGTGAGCGCAGTGCGTGCGTACAGACGTCATGCTCATAAAGGGTGCACATATGCCAGAGTGCAATTTATGTGAAGAAAATGAGTGGTGTGTTGAGTTGCCAGATGAATAATCATATTTCAAAAAGAAATGATGATGACTAGCTGAACAGCATTCGGTAGTTTTGGTGATGATCGGTGCGAATCGAGTGAGTGTGCACATTGAGCAAATTTCTCAAAAGTCACTTCGATTATTATCGATCGATTTCACTTTTAAACGACCACGATCGATCAAAAACGGGAAAACAAAAAAAAATGAAACGGAAACCGTCTGGCAATATATTTGTGACGAATAGTTGAATGAGCAACAATCACAGGAGAACCATAGCAACACTAGTAGGCAGAAATCGAATTATGTTCTGTGTGTGATTACACCGATCACACCAAATAAGAATTGTTACCGTTTCGAGCTTGAGCATTAACTGATGAGATCACATAAAGTCGATTAAAAAGAGAACGAAGGAATAAATTTTGAACGTGGATGCTCGTTTTTTTCCTTGTTAGAAAAGAACCTAGTTAGTTGAAAACCGTGAATTAGTGTTAAACTGCATTAAATCCTGAAGATTATCGGCAATCAAGGTGTTCAATTTCATCCGCTTAATGAGTTCCGTTCGTCGTTAAGGGATAAATCTCAAGGAGATCTGTCGTTCAGTGTAGACAACTAAAAGCATTAGCAACTGATCTCCATGCTCTTGAATCTCTCGACTACTCACATGAAAAATTTGTTGTGAGATTAAAAATTTTCGACACTCCAGACGTTTTCTAGATAGTTCAACTTTCTAAGTAGATGTTAATCAGTACTTTCAAATAAAAACAAACTGCACTTCGAAGGATTAAAAGCTGTTTAATATCCAACATATCAGAATGGAAAACGACAATGAAACGTACGTTCTTATTTAAATACAACCATTAATATCACTCCTCCCAAAGATTTACCATCTCATCGTGGCTGGAAAGTGTTCCTCGGTGACGAGCTGCGATGTACAGCAGGAATATTCACCCCCACCCTCCAGCAGGGTCTCCCAAGCTGAGGAGTCCGGCGTTTGCATCGGGAAGCCCAGCTAGGGAGTAAACCAATACCAGGATCCACCACCGTCCTGGTATCAAATTAGTTGCATGGTGGCAAATCACGCTCTGATCCACAAGGGTGGCGACTGGCTATTGTAGTGAGGACCTGGGGCAGAGTTTGCCATGGCTGACTTCGGGACTCCAGGTAACCACAGTGGCTAAACCAGCAAAAATCCGAAAAAAAAAGGAATTACGCTGGGACCTGCACAATCAGTGAAGACGGGCCGTCCAAGTATTCAAGTTATGAGCTACTAATATCAATATTTAGAAATGGAAGCTATTAGGAATCTATTAATAAAATTTATAATGGAAGACACTGTAGCTGATCACAAAGATATCATGATGTTGGCATGACAGTTCTGTAATTACGATGAACAGTACTCTTATTCTAAAGAAAAAGACAGACGTTAAAATAATTAGCGGCACTGCATTTAATATTTCAGCCTACGTAGAGCTACAGTCACAATAGCGTAAAAAACGGTGGTTTAGTCGTTTCATAATCCACCGTCAAAGAATATGGGAAAGCGCCTTCATAAATACCAAAGACAATTAACATTCATAATAGCTGGAAAGAAAGCGCCTAGCGCAGTAGTTAGACGTGCCCTGCAACAGACACCAACACAACAGGGGTCGTTGGTTCGATCCCTCGCATCGGGGAAACCAAGCCCTCCTTCCCTCCTGGGTCGGAAAACTGCTATCAGGTTTGTCGAGGAGGATAAGTGATTGTATACACTAAATATGCATCATCTCTGCAGTACTAATGGCGTCCAAGGCATGACGTATCCAACGGGCATCGATCAAAATCGAACGGTTTGTTCTTCTTTAATAACTAGAAGATATAACAGTACGCTTTTCAAGCACGGAAACTTAAAAATGCATGAGAATTGTAGACGAGTGTTCGCATATATTATCGATAGCCACTACCTGGCAACGACGGCTAATGTCTAACTACAACAACGCCAAAGGCGTTAAAGTGGAGTTCTATACGTCAGACGTAGGTTCGGAGAAATGAGAATGAAACCATCTTGCTATCACTAGGACGTGAATTTTTTATCGCTTCTCTTAACCAAGATGAATAGAATTCATGAAAAATATAACGGTCGATCGAGCGACGACGGCAGAACTACCGAAAGGCAATCAGTTTCATCGACGAAGACGACGACCACAACCACGACCATGACAACCTTGAGAGTTATCGCATACGCACATCCACCCCATCTCGACCACCTTACGACACTTACAGATAGTGAAATCAGTGTCAACTCGTCAAGATGTGCAGACGGAAACGATATCTGTGTTATCGTAGTAGAATATAAGAGCAGAGACCTGAATCCCGGACCGGAAGACGAAAGAGACGAGAGAGATGTGTGAGGAGTGATAACGCTCAAGCGAATGTGTGCCACCAACTCCGGAAAGTCGTAATTCGATTGCGTTTGCCCAATCTACAAGCAGCACTCCAGTCTAGCCGACAAGCAATTAGCACACTACCAGTAGCAATAGTAGCCATTCTGTTGCAAAACGAATGAAGTACATAATCAACAGCTCTTACTTTTCGTGCTTAAAGCATACTTTCTGATGGCAAGTAGCATCATTGTGAGAGCAAGAAAAACTCCTTGCTAACAAAATTTGCACTCCAAAAGAATAACTAAAGCTCTCCAAATGATGATAGTTGATGTTTCGAATGGAATTTCGGGAACGGAGTCCAACAACACGTTGTTGTATTGAAAAACGACGGCTTCAAATACCAAACGGTTGGTTTAATCACGACAATAGGAATACTGAATATAGTTACAATGACACTGAGATGTTTGCAAAACTCCAGACCGTAGATGTCTGCGGTGGGGATCAAACTAGTTATTACCCTTTTCGGGGCTAACGCGTTCACCAGCATACTACGTGGGTTCGTCGTTTCACTTTCCTCTCAGTTGGTTTTCTATTTTTTAGCTCTACTACTACCTCTATTTCTAGTTTATTTTTTATTCCTAGTTTACTGAATGTAGTTCTAAGAAACTGATTCTTAAATTGCATGCAAAACGGTGAGGATATGAAATTTGTGACAATCATAACTAGTAAAGAAATTCATATCGCCTCCACTGAATTTATGGAATGCGATGTCATCGAGTTCTGAGAAACAGAGCAGGACATCGGGAATGAGAATAAATAGAAGACGATAAAAAACGAAAGCCGCAGTTTCTGTAGTTTTTCAAAAACCTGAAGTTGTACATATACGAGACTGCTTCATTGTGAATATGAGGAATTGACATTATTGTCGGTGTTAAAGCATAGCTGGCTTTGGCTAATGATTTAAATGAGAGGTGAGAACAAACAGCCACAACAGAATGCTTTATGTTGGCGTTAAGAGGAAGCTGGGAAGTGTTAAGTAAGGAAAGGTTCTAATGGTGGTAAACGAATACCGTTGCTCACTAAGACCATAAATATGCACTACGTTGATTACAGTTGTCACAATGCTCTTTAACCCGCTAAGCCTTCTGGGGCTTCAAAGATGAAGCCTTCGAGCACCATAAATTTGTTTAAGAAATACTAATAGCTAGGATAGCCGCCATATCACTTGATAAGATGAGCTGCGTCAGTTGAAAGATGTTACATCGGCTACCATAAATGAGATGCATTGTAAAAAATCGAAATAATGAGGACGATGAAGAACATGAAGAACAGAAAGGTGAAGTACGGAGACAGGAGGCAAAAGCATCGTGAAGCCAGAGGCGCGACTAGCAAGCGAAAGCAGTGAGTATCGATCTGCCGCTATGACAACAGCCCCTTCCTTCCCTTTTGCCGAACAGAAAGAAATGCAGAAGGGAGAGAGAGAGGGACAGAGAGAGAGAGAGAGAGAGAGAGAAAGAGATGGGGGGAAGGGAGGGGAGGGAGAGAGAGCGAAAGGAATAAAGCAACACGATGATCGAAGTAAGTGTACTGTTGCACACAGTTTTCTCTTCTTTCCTTTCTCCAGACCTCTCAGCAACGACACTCATTCGTTTTTCAGGCCGTTATTTGGAAAGCTCTTCTACACATCTGAAACCACGAAATATCTTGTTTGATATATGTAAATAGAAGTTTCACGAGGTTTTCATTTCACTGAGGGAATTCCAGTGCTACTCATGGTGACGTGATTTCCAAACGTAACCATTGAAATACGGGCAAAAACGCACTTTCAAATGCGCGGAACGTACTGGGATCGTCGTAAAATTCACTCATGCTGCGTTTGTCATCTCTGGCTGAGGAGTGTCCCGGCTCCCGGTTCCACACGATCGAAATTGCACAGCTTTGTATGTATGTATGTATGTATGTATGTATGCATGTATGTATGTATGTATGTATGTATTTATGTATGTATGTATGTATGTATGTATGTATGTATGTATGTATGTATGTATGTATGTATGCATGTATGTATGTACGCATGTATGTATGTATGTATGTATGTATGTATGTATGTATGTATGTATGTATGTATGTATGTATGTATGTATGTATGTATGTATGTATGTATGTATATATGTATATATGTATATATGTATGTATGTATGGTTTGTATGTATGTATATATGTATATATGTATATATGCATGTATGTATGGTATGTATGTATGTATATATGTATATATGTATATATGTATGTATGTATGGTATGTATGTATGTATATATGTATATATGTATATATGTATGTATGTATGGTATGTATGTATGTATGTATATATGTATATATGTATATATGTATGTATGTATGGTATGTATGTATGTATGTATATATGTATATATGTATATATGTTTATATGTATATATGTATGTATGGTATGTATGTATGTATGTATGTATGTATATATATGTATATATGTATATATGTATGTATGTATGGTATGTATGTATGTATATATGTATATATGTATGTATGTATGGTATGTATATATGTATATATGTATATATTCATGTATGTATGGTATGTATGTATGTATATATGTATATATGTATATATGTATGTATATATGTATATATGTATATATGTATATATGTATATATGTATACATGTATGTATGTATGGTATGTATGTGTGTATATATGTATATATGTATATATGTATGTGTGTATGGTATATATGTATGTATATATGTATATATGTATATATGTATGTATGTATGGTATGTATGGTATGTATGTATGTATATATGTATATATGTATATATGTATGTATGTATGGTATGTATGTATGTATATATATGTATATATGTATATATGTATATATGTATGTATGTATGGTATGTATGTATGTATATATGTATATATGTATATATGTATATATGTATGTATGTATGGTATGTATGTATGTATATATGTATATATGTATATATGTATGGTATGTATATATGTATATATGTATATATTCATGTATGTATGGTATGTATGTATGTATATATGTATATATGTATATATGTATGTATATATGTATATATGTATATATGTATATATGTATGTATGTATGGTATGTATATATGTATATATGTATGTATGTATGGTATGTATGTATGTATATATGTATATATGTATATATGTATATATGTATACATGTATGTATGTATGTGTATGTATGTATGTATATATGTGTATATGTATATATGTATGTGTGTATGGTATGTATGTATGTATATATGTATATATGTATATATGTATGTATGTATGGTATGTATGTATGTATGTATATATGTAAATATGTATATATGTATGTATGGTATGTATGTATGTATATGTGTATATATGTATGTATGTATGGTATGTATATATGTATATATGTATGTATGTATGGTATGTATGTATGTATATATGTATATATGTATATATGTATATATGTATACATGTATGTATGTATATATGTATGTATGTATGTATGTATGTATGTATGTAATGTATGTATGTATGTATGTATGTATGTATGTATGTATGTATGTATGTATGTATGTATGTATGTATGTATGTATGTATGTATGTATGTATGTATGTATGTATGTATGTATGTATGTATGTATGTATGTATGTATGTATGTATGTATGTATGTATGTATGTATGTATGTATGTATGTATGTATGTATGTATGTATGTATGTATGTATGTATGTATGTATGTATGTATGTATGTATGTATGTATGTATGTATGTATGTATGTATGTATGTATGTATGTATGTATGTATGTATGTATGTATATATGTATATATGTATATATGTATACATGTATGTATGTATATATGTATGTATGTATGTATGTATGTATGTATGTATGTATGTATGTATGTATGTATGTATGTATGTATGTATGTATGTATGTATGTATGTATGTATGTATGTATGTATGTATGTATGTATGTATGTATGTATGTATGTATGTATGTATGTATGTATGTATGTATGTATGTATGTATGTATGTATGTATGTATGTATGTATGTATGTATGTATGTATGTATGTATGTATGTATGTATATATATATATATATATATATATATATGTGCGTGTGTAGCTAGGAGAAGAGCAGTAAAGTTCTTTAAAGTAGTTGTTTGTTATACCTTAATCCTATCTATATAATCTTAACCTTTTTATCTACTCCCTATTCTTTTTAATGGCAGAGTATTTTGCGGAATATAATTTTTTATAATGCTGAGATATTTGCTACATTCCGGACCGCAGGTGTCTGCGGTGAGGAAGGAACGCTCTATTATCCTTTTCCGGAGAGTAAGGCGTTCACCACCACACCATGCGCGGGTCCTTTGTTTCGCCTGTCTCTCAGCTACATCTATCGATCACTGCCATCAGCAATGAGAGAGGCAAAACGAAGGACGCGCATGGTGTGGTGGTGAACGCCTTACTCCCCGGAAAGGATAATAGCGGTTCGTTCCCTACCGCAGACACCTATTTACATATTTGAAACCATTTAATTTCTCTAATGACCAATGTTACTGTACTCCTTTCAGTGGTCAAAACCGCAAAACCACAATTGGACATCATTTGCTGTAAGGCTGCCTAATTAGAGTGGTCATTTAGCCTTTTATTCTGAGAGCGAGACCATCAGTGTTCAGCTTACTTGTCTGGATGCAGAATAATTCTCGATTCTTTTTGAGCTACCTTTTATAGCACTCTCTAAAAGAGTTGACTCGTGTACGACTAATGTGTGTTCGAAAACTATAGAACCTTCCAATTTTAATAGATAATACTCGAGTCCCTTTTTACAACGACTAGCAGTGACTGAGGCCGCTGAGATATTTGCGAAACTTGGACCACAGGCCAGATTCGGACCCGTGACTGTTTCAAAATTACACTTAAGTTTTAAAAACATACGTTGAGAAACACCGTCTTGCAATGCTGGATTAAATTCTGCTTCTTTAATTCTTCTTGTCTTTTTTAAATAATAGTTTTGGCATGAAAATATTTAAAAAATATCTTTCGCGTACTCGAAAGAAGTAAATTTCTATGCCAATATAACAAAGAAACTAGCACTTTGTAGGGGGAACAAGTGTGGATTCTGATAATCCTCTCTAATTAGTAAAGTTCAGTATGACCTAGAATACGTTAGTTTAAAGTCGAATGCGGCTATTATTTTGGCAGCAAATGCATTGTAAACAATGCATGTCGCGCGTCATATGTTAAACAAACATGACTCAACTCATATTTAACATTATTAAACTGAACAAAAAAACTGTTAAAATGCATGGGTTTTTTATAAACATTGTAAAAACATGCTTATTTCATTACCATTAAATTCATATCACGGGGAAAATCACAAACTGTTTTTATTCGCTGCTTCTCGTGAAAGTTCGTACATCGTCCACCAGGGCCTAGGTTTAAAATGCCAAGAAAGTTCGCTTTTTTTCTGAAGTTTTGTAGATTTCACTCTTTAAGAAGTCAAAAAACACAACTGATATATTAAGAAAATCTATACCTTATTAAAACGATGGCGCAAAACCTCGTCAATAGGTTTGTCGCCTGCTATCTTCTTCTTAAACACCTTAGCTTTTAAAAATTATCGGAAGTAATTGAAAAAGCAGCGACTACCGATCAGGAACGTCTTTGAAAGATACGTTTTTTCTTTTTTTCGACGTGAATCACTTAACTTGGTTCGATACTTGGATGGCCCGTCCTCACTGATTGTGCGGGCTCCAGCATAACCTCCACTTTTTCGGACATTTGCTGGTATATTCATTGTGCTTCCCTGGAATTCCGAGGTCAGCCTGGCCAAAGTTCTGCCTACGTCGTCACCACCGAATAGAATCACTTAAAGTTTCTATAATTCACTCCAAATATTTTCGGAACAGTTTAAAAATTAGTTTTGATACCCTGTTGTTCTCGAAGAAAAAATATCTTATTAAACCGATCGCTACAGTACGAATATCATAGATGTTTGCAATCCTCAAAGTGCTAAAACCAGCATGAACGAGAAACAAACTCATCGATTGTTTCCAATTTCTGTGGAAATTCTAAGTTGGTCAAGAGCTACAAATGGAAACTCTTACGAACAGCATGAGACACATTCAGTTAGAAGGCTAAATACGTTTCAAAAAAAGTGTACAGGAAAGAACGAAATAACTACTAATTTCTTGTAACAAAACATTTGTTTCCATTAATGTCACAGCAGAAAATGTAGAACTGCATTTTTAATGTAGTATTTTTCCCATTACAGTCTCATACAGAAAAGGAGTGCAATGTCAAAAAAACTGAAGGAATGGCTCAGCTTTTACTCAATTATGGGACTATTCTACTATTGAATTGAGGCACTTCATCGAATTGCATTAGGTTACTAAATACAAAATATTGGCATACTGTATGAAAGCAAAGAAGGTACGTTATCTAAAACGTCATTTCTTCAGTGCACTTCTGCTTTTATTGATTACTCGTTATTATTAGCATTATCGAGGCCAGAGAAGGGGGGATGTGGTATTGCAGCGGTTAGTGATACCGTCCATCAGGAAGCAGGGTGCCCGTACGACCCCCTCTTCAACGCTTCCTTCCGATCCACGTGAGAATGCCATAGTTTGATTGTCTCCAGGATTGAAGAGAGAATCGACTTGACGAGCATTCTAAGACATTCACGAAGAAGATGAAATCTTCAAGGAACAACCAAAACAATGTGAAATCTTCAAAGGCCGTTATGAACGATGAGTTCAAGAAAAAACCAATCAAATGCAATAAGGATCCTGAAATATGAGCAAAACTCGAAACCTTAGATGTGCATCGAACTCACGCCTATCCTTACCTTCAGACTCTACTAATATCACTATTACTATCCGTCTCATATTTGCCATTATCCTTATTGCTATTATCATTATCCATGTGGTACGAGGCACGCGTAGCGCAATGACTAGCGATATCATGCGATAGACAGATGGCCTTTGCTTCAATACGACGTCCTGGGCTCACCAAATCTTCCATCGCTCTGTGGTCGATAAACTGGTAGGAACTTACCTAGGAGGATAATAACACTGAATTTTACATCGGTAAACCTCAAAAGTCATTGCGCGGACCAAAAGGAGTTAAGCCAGTGCACCAATAATTGTCGTGACAGTTGTACCAGAAATTAGTTCTTCGGGTTAGCTGCAAAGGTTACTAGCTCGAAATTGACTGCTCGCCTATGTGTGAGTCTTTTAAGTGGTACTTTTATTGTAGCTACAGAACCAGAACCCAAAACATGGGTAATTAAGCCTCTATCTGCATAATGCTGCGTTGCTACAGCAATAATAACACAGTGGGACTAATATGTAAGATTTATATTAATATGTACGGTACAAGTGAATGTCTACTACATGGAAGCAAGCGCACAGCATATGATGATACACAGCGTTATGAAAAACTACATGCGACTATAGTAAAAGTGTGACACAGAATACATTAGTAGCGGTGCAGTAGTGGAGATGCAAGAGGCCAGCATATAAGAAGGCATGTGTACGCTTATTAGAGTTTAAGTTGTAGTAAAAGTCCAATGACGATGGGGCCTATGCGGAGTGGCAAATTATTAAGCAGGACAAATCATACGGCAGACATCGACGGACACAGACTAACTCAGGCGCTGCGGAATAATGAATGGAGGAATTGAAGTGATAACACTGACCTTTGTACAATACTTACAAAAAGCGACACAAGTATTTGAGACGTGCGTTAGATTAACAATGCACAGTAGCATAATCACTGGCAATAATATGTCGATGACGCCGGTGCATGAGACTTAGTTAACATTATTGTAGTCTATGCAAATCGAGTAAGGGGTGAAGGGATAAAATTGGGCAGGATAACAATGTAGAAGGGCATTAGCCATCACTAAGCGTTGTCCGAATTCAAAACAGCACTCTGCTATGGGCGTAACTAATTCCCAGCCACCCTGGAGGTGTCACCGTGTGAGGAGCTTACAAGCACAGTGCGGGCAAGCTGAGAGTTTAGAAATATAAACCACTTACTATAACTCATTAACTGTGCAAAGAGTTAACAACTATGAAACATTTACAGAAAAGACATGGAAGATGCATGGAGACATACAGAACATTCGGTATTTGTGGAAAACTTCGCGTATAGTATTTAATCTATTCTGCTATCCCACGAATGCAGTTAAATACGTGGCGCATCATTCATGGACTGATCAAACCCGACACTTTCTCTGCACTTCATTCCTACTGCCATTATTAATAGCAACTATCTGGATTTCACTCTATGCATAAAAGAATCTGACTAGTCTCTGCCGCTTCTTGAAATATCGAATTATTCCTAACTTTGTAAAGCATAAGAAAGTGTACAAAGTATGCGGAAGTCTTACCAGAGAATTTTCAACAAGTGGTGAGCACCGAAATAAAACTACTACGTATTTCATTGCTGTGCAAACAAAGCAAAATGTTTTCTCAACTGAAGAAATGTGTGGGCAAAGAAAGTCGTTGTGTTCAGTATTTGGAGAGAAGTCTCTGGAAGAGAATAGTGGCTAGACTATATCTCTTTATGAAAGATTCCGTGTGATTTTAAAAACACTTGACACTTGACACTTGAATGGCCCGTCCTCACGGGTTGTGCGGGCCCCAGCATAATCTCCATTTTTCGGAGATTTGCTGGTTAAGCCATTGTGGTTCCTTGGAATCCCGAGGGCAGCCTGGTCAAAATCTGCCCCAGGTCTTCCACAGGCAGTCACAGCCCTTGTGGATCAGAGGGAGATTTGCCACCATGCGATTTTGATACCAGGACGGTGGTGGATCCTGGTATTGGCATTGGTTTACTCTTAGCTAGGCTTCCTGATGGAAACGCCGGACTCCTTCTCAGCTTGGGAGACTCTGCCAGGGGATGAATCCCCCGCTGCACATCGCAGTCCGACACCCAGGAACACCTCCCAGCCACGATGAGGCGGTAAACCGTTGGGAGGGATTTTAAAACAAGCATTAAAAAAATCTGATTAGTATTGCAACGCCTTAACTGGAATGGAGAAAGAAGAAGAGCAGTAACAAGAGCAGAGCATAGCGTCTCACTGAGATGATAAATGTTGTTATAGTGTTCTAATAACGTCAATTAATCTGCTGCACTTGATACTTGCAACATATGTTCGACTGATTTTTTGTTTTTCCCCCTTGTACAGCTGAACGCAAAGAAAAAAATTCTACGGCGGACACGTCTTAGCACAAATCCAATGGGAAAACGTCTCTGGGTAGTCGTCTTGCGTTTATCTACTTGTTCTAGGAGAAGGAATTCCATAAAAAATTTTGCTACTAATTGAAATTGACATTTATGATCCTTTGTGCAAAGTAGTAGAAAGAATCTGGATGCATCTGAATAAAATCCTTTATCCCAATCAAGCCTTATCTCCTGCAATTCAAGAGTTTCGTGAATATTTTTCGAAATTCCAATCACTTACGATATTTCTCCCATAGAAAGAAAACCACTGAGAAATTACACATGTGACAGAGTTACGGTTTCTCTTCGACTTATTTCATGAACTTTTTAATGGAAGGCGAAAGCAGCGAACTCACTTCAAAAAGTAGAATTTCGAGGTATCTAGTTCAATGTCTTTCACACTCTCGTAGTGTCGTCTAATTTCACGTTTCTGTGGAGTGGGGCACACCTTTCGTTGCACTCATTGTGACACCTATAGGTGCCACGCCGACAACACCAACATATTTTTGTTATTCCGTTCCTTTCTTTGTGAGTTCAATTATATGAAGCTGTTTTACTCCGTATTTTTGGAAAACGTTCTGCGTTCTTTTATGTTCTGTGTGCTCCACGTCCTTATGCACACTCTCTCATGTTTTTGGTGCAGGTTCAACTCTTTTGTATGATGAAATGCCAGCAGTTAATGGAGTTGTATAAGCTCTGCAAGGAGCGCTACGATGTTTACGTCTTTCTTTCGAGATCCTCTCATTCAAAAAGAATATCCGAGAGCCGTTACCTCGATTGGAAATAAGAAACCAACGAAATGCACTTCAAAAACGATGCTGAACACTACACGCGATGCCAGTTCTTCGATAACTCTCCGCATTTTTTCGATAAGTGCACTTCAAGCGTTGAGAAATCAACAACCTTGGGAAAAAACCTTTGCACTATCTTTATGAGAACAAATGTCATTCACTACGATCCCAAAAAAACGTAGCATTCAATAGTTCCACAAATTGTTGAAATTTCCTATAGGCTTCCTTATCCATATTCTGTGGTTTATTTAGAAGTGTAGTAAAAGAATTTCTTGTGTTTCATCTCGTCAAATCTAAAATTAGTCAGAAGATAAAACTAAAGAAAATTGAATAATTCTTTCTACTTCTGTTAAGCAAACACGAGGTGTTATTTTATTTCCTTATTTACGTACAAGCTGACGTTTCGGCGGATTTTGCCTTCCTCAGAGCCTGGAAAGGTCAAGTCGACTGCCATCTACACGGTCAAACGCCTCCATAACCAAACAGAGAAAATGTTGAACCAAAATTTCAGTCACATTAACACAGACTCTTTGCACACTCACCGCTTTCTATGAGTCTTCTTCCACTAAATATTTCACGTGGAGACCAACCGCACAGAGTTCGCATGGAGTCGTAATGTACCCATCTCATCAGAATAACAGGTTTATATACTGCCCAATATCACGCGTGATAATGAGGCACTTCTCTCTGCGGTTCATTTTCGGATTCTTGGAAAAGAAAAAAATTGAGAAAAGAAAATTGTTTGTGAGTGCAAGAAACCGTATGGCGTCCTACTCTTGCGCACTAGTGAACCAATAAGTGGTATGTCGCTTTTTTACGTTAATGTATACGGAGGAGCAAATATCAATTACTGGTCAAAATTTGAATGCCTACATTATATACCCATGGCTCTCGTGCGGGTGCCAGTAGATACCTATTTCTCCATGTTGCGTGAAAGAGTAGCTCAGCGGGTTTTGCTCGCCCAAAGGAGTCCTTGAACATTATACCTCCCTCCTATGGTTTCCATTTAAAAAAAGCCGTGACAGTCGGATTAGTGGTCTACCTGCTGCGCGCACGACAACCTGAGGGGCTGTAGTTAATACGCATTACTTGTTCGGACCATCTTATCCTCGACAGTTTGGCGTGTAGTGTGCTTAATTTTTGATCGTAGACGTAGATCGGAACTTTGGATCCCTTTCTTCACTTGTGGGATATGAGATACTCCTAGCATCGTCCTTTCCACTGCGCTTTCAATAACGTTGACGGATCTTCCATCCCTGCTTACGCAGCGACCAGGTTTCTGACGCAAACGTTAGGGCAGGGAAGAATCGTGGAACCAAAAAAGGCAGGGGGTACGGAGTCGGATGTTCTTTACTGACCTTACTATATCTTCCATATTCTTGGAATCTCCCCAAGCCACTCGGTTCCTCTTGCCCAACTCTGGAGCTGAGTTGTTCATCAAGTTGATTTCCAGACCTAGACAAACTGAAGCATTCGGAGATATTCATTCCACTGAGCATAAATGAGGCATACTAAACCGATCCTTTCCTCGTGAACATCGTTTTCATGAGATTTAGAAAGACCAAGCTTTCCACAAGCGTTGTTAAAGTCAGGCGTTATCTGGGTTTGTGGCCTACTATTAGTGGTCGTGGTCGTAATGCAAACCCAGACGGGCGCTCAACGTGTTCGTTCCATTTTAATCCGTGGATGCCAATATGGGGTTCTTCCAACGTTCTTCTGAGTCCAATGTTCGCGTTAAAAATATCCAATGATGATGCTAAAGAATGTACGGCGTTTTCTGCAGAACTTCTCCAAGTCCATATAGAACGCTTCGACTTCGTCTTCATCTTAGCTCGATGTTGGTGCGTAGACAACGAAGATTGTCAAAGCCACTATTGATCCACATCTCTTCAATCGCAGACGTCCGATTCGGATTGCTAGTTGTTCGAGTGAATCGATATTGTCGATCGATATAAACTCGTGTTGACAAGAGCGCCGCCGCCGCCGCGAACTGCCTCTACTGTCGCATGCTCCGTGAAACAGTTTTTCTCCTGTGTTGTAGATGGCGTGAAATGAGCGGTGTGTTCTTGTCTCAGCCTGAACAACGACGTCGCCCTTTATCATTCTTGTTTGCATAATCAGTTCCTCCATAGAGAATTAACATGCATGTGAGCGTGCACTGTAGAGACAAATTGTCACCGCAGTCCTTCGAGATTTAGGCAGTCGAGAATAGCTCTGGGAATCTAGCACGCTTTCCGTACTTGTTATAATCAACGTTGTCGTATCGGTGGCTCCTTCGGGATCCGAGGAATGTGGCCCACTTATTTAACTACGTATAGCATTTAGTACCTATGTGTACCTTGTTGGGCTTTGATTCTTTTTCCGGAACTCCTGGTACTATAACATTTAAATGAAATACAAATATCGTCTTCTTCTCTTGGGAGTGACTACTGGCTTTATCATTCTCCAGAAATATTAATATAAGAAGGACATACAGGATATCTCATAGATGTCGCATGACAATGACGATCCTCATACAATAAAAAAAACAACAAAGTGAGCATGAAACAATTAAAGATGGCAGATGTGGAACATCACTCTCTTTGCGCTTATTACCATAAACATAATTCTTTGTACGAGGTAGTTTGAACTGCAATATGACAAGATGTGTGCAACAGCTCTCATTATGGGAACCTTCACTGTCGTTTTCTGCCTATTTTGTTGGATCTCTCAAATCAAACTGAGATCACCGTATAATGGTAGAGGTTAATCCCAACATTCATGCCTTACGTTAATAAAAGAAATATTCTGAGTTTCTTTTTTTAAAAACCAATATTCTCATGAGTGTTTCTATTGACTTAGTTCTACTAACTAACTGCGAATTTGTTATAAGCAATTCTTATTTAAATGTACCAAGAACGGACCAGTTGATCAGTAGTAATTTCCTTAATGATAGAATAATAAATTCCATCTCATACTGAGAATAAGAAGTTGACGAAATCACAGATTTGCTAAGGAGAAAGATCTCAGGTGGCCATTATTTCGTGAAGACATAAACTATGCGCGAAATAAGTGAGGAACTGTTTTGTTTGGATCCGATCCTCATGGTAAATGAAAACGTCCCTCCTTAAACGAACTCTCCTCACCTTTCCTCTCGGTCACGTATTGTTGACTGTTTTCATCGCCTGATCACCAGTCTATGTTTCTTTTGGACGCATAATCAAAATTAAGAAATCAAACACCTGCCACTGTTAACTGCGAACTCGGGTTCAGTGTTACGTGAATTGTTTATACTTCAAAAAACGATTAATTTAACACTGCGTGGACGGTACCGAGAATCCCTGATGCGATTAAACTTTCCTGGAGGGCCCATATATCCTTGTTTTCATAGCGCTACTATGCGTTTTTTAACCCTTCCGATGGAGGCAAAACTCCAGCAGGATTACTTTCATTCCTGTTACGATGTGCTCCTAAACATCTATTTCTTCCTCTGATAATACATTTGAAGTGGTGTGCACGACAAATTCGACAGCAACCGCAGTCCATGGTAGATACTCGACAGTTCATAAACAGCCATTTGTTTGTAACGTTTAAGGTGTATTACCTTTCTTCGATTTTAGATCGAACTCGATGTATAATTTCATTGAAATCGCAAAGATCGCCAACTGATGAGATTGCACCTAGTGGCCCAATTTCCAGCAAAAGAATTACAAGATTGCCATCCATATTAAGATATTGTACAACGAATAAGCAGAAAAGACTTCTTACACATCTGTGATGTGCGAAAATATTTCGTACGTGATCTCTGATTGGGACTCAGCAAGTATGGAGAATTTTGCTATCAAATAGAGAATCCCCTATTTGCCGAAAAGTGAGTATATTTCTGCATATTTAATAAAGGAACTTTTTCTGGCGACACGACAGACGACGCGATCTGGCGACACCATAACTATGTCACCTGGTGACCCCATTGCCAGAACCAACAAGGGGCGCCCCAATGGCGCAACCAGAGGGAGAGCAATGGCACGACCAAAAATTGTTCGAATCGGATAAATTATTAGTTTAGGTCATCTCCGCACCTTCTTTAGTAATATGAAAGGACGGCCTAACACTAACATGACGTGGAAGATTGTACGATAGATTGATCGATTAAGAAGTGTGAAAGAAGGGATGCAGATGACGTAGTCTATGCTAATGAGGAGACGAAGAAGGCTTAGCCGGTTTTGTCTATGCCATTCTCCCCTCCTTGGCTGTTCGCGATGTAGGTGCTTCAACAGTTAGTATTATAGGTTCTTCTGTTGTTTTCTAAACGAGGACTACGACGTGATCGAGCCTTTTCCTTAACATGAAATATATTCCATCGAAAATTTCATGTAAGTTTCCATCATTACGCAGAGCTTCTTTGTAAAAGTGCAATGCAAAGAAAGAAAGTAATGTTCTGCTATCGGCTTATTTTATATTTTCGCTTCTCACTTTCCACATCGGACCAGCATTTTTCAACAGTTACTTATTATTTCACCCCAGAAGTGTGCATTTGCAAACAAATTTTAATTCACAGAAACATCACTTGATCGATAATGTCTGACTTATCACTTACTTATTTGGATACTTGAATGACCCGTTCTCACTGGTTGTGCTGGCCCCCAGCTCAGTCTCCATTTTTCGAAGTTTTGCCGGTTTGGCCACTGTGGTTCCCTGGGTCCCGAGGTCAACCAGGCCAAATACTGCCCTAGGTCGTCACCACCACAGGCAGTCGCCACCCTTGTGGAACAGGATATTTACTACCATGCGGCTAGTATGGCACTAGGACGGTGATGGATGACGGTGAAGTCTGCTTTATTGGAAAGACAATTTCTTGTAAACCTCAAGGAACAAATTTTTTTCAAAGATTGACGGCTTTGCGTAACACAAGTGATTTCTCCTCTATAGTATAGCGCGCATCTGACACATGAACAATTTGGAATTGACTAATGGTTAGATATTGAAGTTATTCTTAACCAAACAGTCTTCTACTGGTACGGGTGAAATGGCTAGCGTCATGTATGGACTTAGATAGACTCTGAAGAAAAACTTTATTAGATTTCCAAACAAAAGAATATCAGATAGTTACCTCAATCCGGTATCACCATTAAGAACACACAACGATTTAATATAGCTAAATTTTACGAGTGAATAACACAATCAAACAGAAATTACAACGCTTAATTTTTAATTTTCTGCTTATTACTTCTTGCACGACAAGGTATTATGTGAGATACAACCACAATGATGCCAAGATATTTGCAAAACGTGAGAGAAAGCCAAAGCGAGGGCCTCAATGGTGCAGCACATAACACGTAAGAGCCCTCGGAAAGAGTAATCCTTAGTTCGAATCTGGCCTGTGATCCAGGTTTTGCAAATGTCTCAGCATTACTTTGGTTGCATCTCAATATTAAATGTGTTTAAATACTAAGATCTTAAGCTTTTTCAGACTCAGTAATACGAATTTTTAGTGCGTTTAATTCTGGCGGAAGAGGCTGGAGCCGTAGTGGTTCCATTTTGTTCAACACTGTCCTTCAGAACAGCTTCCTCGAGTCATGTCCGAGGAAGCCCTGCGCTTTCGACTCAGTTCCGCCGAATCGATTCTGCTTACTGATTCCATTCCCGGATTCCATAACTCAACCACAGCTTGTAGACTTTGCTCCAATCGAACAAGTAGGTCGCACTCGAAATTGAAGAACTCCATGTCCTGAGGAAATGCTAATTAGCATCGTACTGTACCAAGGTTCCAACGCAGGTTAAAAGCTTTCGGAGCTTTTCAACACTTTTTATTGACTTTGAGATAAAATAAACGCACCATCATTGCGCGACACAAACCGTCTATTTTAGCATGCACACGTTCACGATACATACTGAAAATATTATGAAAAATACTTGTGTGGCTAGTGAAGGAAATTGGTGAGAATTTAAGTAAAAAACCGTCTCCTTTCTGCTTCTCTTTCTAACGACCGGAAGTGGGTTATCATGGCTTTGCGATTCCGTTCGTATTCCTCCAACATTTTTTGATTCTAACTCTGTCAACTCGCCACCTAAAAATGTTCTAAAAATGAAAAAAAAAGGATTGAAACGGATAAAAATGTGAATAAACCAGGAAATTTTTTCTCGCCCGTCTTTTGACAAATCTACGCCCTCTGCACCTTCAGCGCATTTTTTCGGGAATTTTTAACTGTTGGTTCCAAATGCTCGCGACAGTCATTGTAATGGTCACTGTCATAAATTCGGCTTATTAGATTTTCGGCAACCCCGTAATCTTCTCTGACGTTATCAGCATCCAACTGTGGATTTCCATTCAACGTCTGCAGTTAAACCGGACCCCTCACCAGCTTTCTTTGATTTCTCAGCAACATTTTCACTACAAGCTGGGACCGAGTTGAAGCACTAAGAATAAAAGTACGTAATAGAAAACTGAAAGAACCTCTTTTTTGCGGCCGCATTAGGACCATGTTTAGCGGTCTGTGCAATTAACTGAAGCTCTCGAGGAGTTATAGCCATAATTCTTCTTTCAAGTGCTGTTCCAGGCACGCAGAATTGATTGCATTCTACTGCAAAAGACTAACACAATATGGAATCCAAGGTTATGTTACTAGGAAAATAAAACGTACAGCGGAGAACCATAACAATCACTGGAAATGGAAGTTTCTTTTCAATCATATCATAAACGCGGTTGAGAATGCGCATAAAAAGGCGTGGCTTCTCAGGATCATGGAGGTGATAATCAGAATATTTCACTTCAATAGTACTGCAACAAACGAACAAACTTGAAAACAAAGAACGACACACACTCTAAATATCAATCCGATAAAGAACTCACCCATCAGTACGGTATGTCTTCCTAATAAAGGCCGTACATACTTGCTCTGTATGAACAAGTGGCTTTTTCCCCGTTTCTGCCACTAATGGATCTATAAGCTGAGTAATGCCTTTAAATGCCGCCCCATCACATCGAAAAAATTGTACCACTCCATGCTTTACAGTCTTACTTCCTCTGGGCATGCGAAAATTACCACCTCGGTTTTTCATGCGACATAAGAAATCCTTAAAATAAGCTTAAAAAATTTAACGACGAGAAAGGACCATTATTTCAGCACTCACGTCGAATTGATTTTCGTTCTCAAACGTTTCTCGCTTGAAATCTGTTGCAACTCCATGAACTTGAAACATATGTTCACAAAGCTTCTCTAGAGTGCCTAGTCTTTCGTGGCACTGAAAACCCACACAAAATTACGCTTCTCGAAGTTACTATGGAAAGCAAAGAATATTGAGAGATTTCAGAAATTACCCCAGAAAAGCCACATGGAAAAATCTTAGGAGTGAATACATCGCAACGGCCATATTTCCGAATAAGATATTGATGTTGGTGAAAAATTGATTTCTTCATTGTTATTTTGCAAGATGAACACCAGCGGTACTCCTGAATCCAGAAATTACCTAGAAAAAATTGAAAGTTGACACAGCCTACATTAAAGATTACTATTTCTCTTTGGCTTGCAGAGGTGGAACGTTGTCCAGATGTTCCAGTGATATCTTGTCCCATTTCAGGGTTATCTACAGTAATATCATGATTCTGAAGAAACTGAAAATGGAGAATAAGTGGAACTTTTCGGATAAGCAATGTAAATCGAGACAAAAGATTGGACAGCTCACATCAACAGTTTCTTCATCATGGTGGGCCGCTACTACATCTACTCCATCATTCTAAAACAAGAATCTTAGCATCCTCACATTATGTTTATGAAATCGAGAGAACACTTTTAGTCACTATTACCCCCGTCAGTACCATTCAGATCCACAAGTCCTTCGGTTCCACTAATGTCGTCCTGAATTATCTCTAGCATCTCACCAACGTCATCCAGTTCTGCAGATCAAACTTTAGCTTTTCTTTAAAAGGAATCTTAACTACTACACGAGAGCTATTTGAAGAAGAATTCGTGACAATATGAGAAGCTGACCCATATTCGGGCCTTCTTATAAAAAGAAAAAAAAGAGGATGAAAAAAAATTCTACCGTTTGCCAGTGTTGGAGGAGTTTCATGCGATCCTTGGCATGGACTAACCGCCTCGCCGTCCAAATCCTGATGGTAACTTTGCTACTAATTAACTAGTTGAAAAAAAAGACCTATCAAGATGATAACCAACAGAAAGAAGCTACTATTACTAACCAACATGATAGTAATAGTAATAAAAATAGTAATAGTAACAGCAACAACAATAACTTATAATAATAAAAGTAGCATCCTAAATGATAATAATAACGATAATAATAATAATGACAATATTAACAGCTATTGACGTAGCTTATTACCGTATCATATGGTGATGACAATGAGAGAAATGAATGCAAAAAAGTAAGAATGAAGATTTTACAGGAGATTTCTCTCGGTGTCTTCGTTTTTGGGATCCTTGATATTCAGAAACATCGACTCCCAAGATCTCCATCAGTCTATAGAAGGACTCCTGCTTGTATTCCGGCAATGATTCAAGAACATCACAAGCCAACCACTTTCTAAAATGATTAGCAATTTTGTTACGTTTAAAGCTGAACTGAGAATAAACATCCTTCTTCCAAGGCACTACCACCTGAACACAATTCTTCAACACATAACACCCCATGCCGGTTTCTGACAACCGACGATAACCTCTTCATCGTTGGAGTGAGCAGCTCAGATATTCATGGATTTATGGAAGAGAATATACTATATCGCTCTAAGCGCGTACAATCTTATGAAATATCTCTCCATTTTGAAATCCGTTCAGAATTAAAGCAGTCAGAAGACGAACTCGATGTCTGTGAAATATCGAACACCGAATATGGATTACAATACTTTCTAGTTCAATAGATAAAGGCCACTTTGACATGAGATGTACTGGTCTAAACTTGATCGCTCACTGTTTTCGCATCCTAAACAATGTGCAATCCAGCGTCAGGTGTCAAATGTCACGTGAACAATACGATAAAACAAAGATCCTACACGTGGTCACCGAACCAGTCTGGAACGTTAGTTGTAGAGTCCCCTCTCGATACAGTGCTTGGGCCCATTGATGTGAAACATGTGTTACCTTTGCTTGATGACATTCGCTCTAAAATCAGACATTTATGTTAAACATAATATTAAACATTTCCAACAATTACACCAAACATTAGAGAAATCTGGTAGGATAATATTCTAAAAGGAGATACGATGCTAGTATAATATACTAGGACAAACAAATGCAAATTACTTGTTCCTGTATGGACGTTTTTTCTTAAGTGCGACCCACTTCTTCACTTCCTCTCGTAACGTTTTTTTTTCTCAAAGCAATAAACTCACTTAGTTCGTGAAGAACTCTTCCTGACGGGTCTAAGAAACTATACAGCTCTTCCATTTGTTGTTCATGCGAAACAGTTCTTATTCTCTTTAAAAGGCGTTCATGTTGACGACTCGACTAAAATATGGACATTGACATAATGCCTCACATTTGAAAAAACGAGAACAGCTAGTCTGTAACTGAAAATTGTAATATCGAAGATATACATATGCGACAAGGCTACGAGCTGATATAATGATTTCAGCAACGAGGGACTTCGCAGAAATATTAGCCAAAATGAAAGAAATACTATATAACACCCACATGTAGGCAAATCAAAAATGTGGGAAACTAAACTAAACTAGAAAAAATTATATCAAATGTGACAAAACAAGAAGATCACTTCTCCTATTTAATATTTTCAACATTGTATTCTCATTCAAACTCCATGGCAATACAATCACGGGAATTGGTTACACATGCAGTCTTATCATGTTCATGTAGTTGTTGAAGATTTACTTTTTTGATTATAAAACAACATAGAGTAATTCAGTAGCTATCAAAGAAGCTGCTAATAAATGTCGAAAAATAATAAAAGAAACATAGTAGTATAACGAATATAAGCATCCATTCACACACGGCTGCAGATTCTGCACAATTAAAAAAATTCTAACCAACAGCTGGCAACATTAAATACCATGTATGATCAGCATTCAGTGGAACTAAATAAAATCTTGTCAGTAGCACCATATACTTACTTTGATATTTGGACGTCCCGTCCTCACTATTTGTGTGGGCCCAAGCATAATCTCCATTTTTTGGAGACTTGCTGGTTTAGCCATTGTGGTTCTCTAGAATTCCGATTTCAGCTTGGCCAAAGTCTGCGCCAGTTCGTCACCATCAAAGGCGGTCGCAGTCTTTGTGAATCAGAGGTGGATTTGCCGCCATGCGACTTTGATATCAGGAATGTGGTCGATCCTGGTATTGGTTTACTCTTAGCTAGGCTTTCTGATGGAAAAGCCGGACTTCTTCTCACCTTGGGAGACCCTGCCGGGAAATGAATCCCTCTCTGTACATCGCAGCCCACACCCAGGAACACCTCTCAGCTACGATGAGGGCAAACCGTTAGGAAGTAACCACATAGCACCATGTATAGCAAGATATGGTGGCCCAATTTTTGCACACACCTCATTTTCATAACCAGCGTTATAAATATGTTTCAATACATTTTTATCACTGAGTAAACTCGACACTTGACACTTGAACGGCCCGTCCTCACTGGTTGCGCGGGCTCCAGCATAATCACCATTTATCGGAGATTTGCTGGTTAAGCCACTGTGGTTCTCTGGAACACGGGCAGTCGCAGCCCTTGTGGATCAGAGGGAGATTTGCCACCATGCGACTTTGATACCAGGACGGTGGCGGATCCTGGTATTGGTTTACTCTTAGCTAGGCTTCCTGTAGGAAGCGCCCGACTCCTTCTCAGCTTGGGAGATCTTGCCGGGGGGACGAATAGCTCCGCTGTACATCGCAGTCCAACACGCAGGAACATCTCCCAGCCACGATGAGGCGGTAAACCGTTGGGAGGCACTGAGTAAACAACATGAGGAATATGTAGAAAAAAGACTACTTTAACAATTTGTAATACTTTACAAATACTATCGACTATACCACAAAAAATCCCTTAAAAAGTAAAATCCCGGAACTTCGAGAGGAATCTTTTGCAAAATAATGAAGTAGCCTCCTCACCTCTTCGTTTTCAAGTGCACTCTCCATTTTTAGTTTGCGTAAGACTGGTTTGCTGAAGATTTACGTTAAGTACCTGTAAAAACAACTGTTAACAAATGGCAACAAACAGCAGAAGACATGACATTAAAACGAATACTAAAAATCCGTTAACACACTAAAACAGATTCTGTGTAATGACACAGTAGCCGCGAAATAAGTTATATTTGACTTGCGCGTTTCGGAACAATCTGGCTGGTATGAGTTATGTACATCTGAATTCTTGGGAACACAGCAACTTTTCACAAAGGTTTTGCAATCATTCGACAGGCTAACCAACATGTTGTGATGAACGTCAGTCGAAGAAAGCTCTACTGGACACTTAATAAGTAGCGATGATATTGTTGTCAACACGACATTTACTACATAAGGGCTAACATTTGGGCGAATTGAGCTTTACACCAGCACGCAAAATTTTAGGAGAATTTAGGTCAAATTTGAAAAACTCAAAGAGGTATTGTAGCTTGGAATGGATTACTGTAGCCATATCAGGTCTCAAGGCGAATTTTTTGAACTCAGGCAGTCCTTTAAATTATGGAAGACGCGGACAACTGTGAATGCCTGATGAAGCTGTTTCCCACAAAAACGCGGTCGGAAGTAGGAGTTCCAGCTTTTTCCTGTTAGAGTTATGAAAGTTTTTGGATGAAAAGTATGCATACCAACGTGAACGTTCCCAAGTTCTGAAGAGGGCGAAATTCCCATGAAAGTTAGCTACTGCAAAGAAGTATTATGTTAACAACTTCGTCTCTGCTTCTCGAGAAATCGTCACTTATTGTTGATGCCGGGATCAATAAAAAATCAGTGTTAGGACTCCAATTATTCATTACTACGCTTAAAATAATACCATTTTTTGGACGAACTCACACGCCGAGATTCGAATGCGGTGGCAGGTGCACGCATATCTACTGTACTGGGCCACTGAAAACCGGGAACTAGGAACGGTAAGCTAAAGTCGCCAACATAAGATGGCAAAGCACTGAGGGAACTAGTGTAACTCTTTGTAATATGTGGAAGGGCCTTGCGTGCATAGAGTTCGCATTCATAAATGGGTTTGCACAAAGTGTGTCTCTGCAGGGCTTGCAAGATCCCAGCTTTTGTAATCTTTCTCTGAATCAACCACTATATGGTTGTACTAGAAACAATTTGCTTTGAAGTCTCAATTATTACAACTAACATTTCTTTGCAGTGGCGCGTGTAGCGCAGCGGCGGAGCCCGCACTGCAATACACATGGGATCTATCCTCGAGCCCTACGCTCATCAAGCTTTCCATCCTCCTGTGGTCGCCAAATTGGTACCAGACTTGTCTGGGAGGATAGCAGCACAGGCTCGATACATCGGTAGGCCACCGCGAGTTATTGTAAATGGGTCAGATATGCATTCGATCACTTCAAACGATGCTTAGTTAAGTCGAATGCATGGCACGTCCTTCAGGGATTGATCAACGCCCCAGAGCTCTACCTTTTATCCTTTATCCTTTAATGTTTTTGTACACACACTATAATAATCGCAAACTTACACCTCACAATATTACAACCTAACTTCTACAGTTAACACTTCCTGGGGTAACTATTAAAACAATCCTAGAAAGAACAAAATTATTGCACTGGTGGTGTGTAGTTTCCAGTTGCTTGGCATGCATTACAGCAAATTTTGCGTCATAGCATTTGTATAATTTCCCAAAAAAGCTAAAACAATATCTCATTTTTGCTTCCGATTGTTGACCGCCATCTTCCAGAACATGGGGACACTAGCATTACGTCAAGAGGAATCAAACTCGAATGAACTTGATCCTTGGACTCCGATGTCAACAAACATGACCTTCATGCATGTTCACTTTCCACAAATTCTCCCACTAAACCTTCGATGGGTGTACTCGTCTCTAATGTGGATATAGACGTCACTTTTTAAAGGCACGAAGGACTCTTCGATAAAAATGAAAACTCTGCAAACTCTAATGCTCAAAATACAATTCCCATTGACAAGTTCGACGACTAATCTTGGATAGCTACAACTTTCCATTACATCTTGTGTTATCCAAAGAATGGATGTGAGTCAACAGTTCTGTCTCTTGATATGACGTGGAAGCTAAGAAGCTTAACATCGGTAATATGTCCGCGTTGACAAGCAAACGTTTCCTGCTGTGAGACAAATGCGATGTCGACCTTAGAAACGGCTGTGAGTTCTTCCTCCCATTGCAGTCGATATAAGGGTATTTGGGATGGAATGGGCAGTGGCCACTGTGTTGCAAAACCGACTACCAAACGCTGACTGCAAAGTTGGGTGGTTGGCGAATCGGAAACGCATCGGGAAGTATGCAGGAGATCTTAAACGGTCCAAAACAGGCACAGACCAATGAATCCTTCCATCTGTTCGACAACTGCCGGTTTCGATCAGTTAAACTTCACTTGTCCACATCTATTGGTCCTTTCTGCCATACACATCATATTCTTTGTGCAGAACATTTCAAACACTCTCCAACTTTTGGCCAACAATTGTTATCTCATTATGATGCTACAGTGATTGAAGGTTATAATATGTAATCGACAGAGATAAAAAACATCGAAACACACTTTGCGCACCTCATAAAACAAAAAAATCTAGCAAGGACTGACAGCAATGTGGTAGTATAGTGCGCGGCTTTTTGTTATGACATGGAAATGTTTAAAAAACATTTCAGCTAGCATGAGTTATATACTACCCATAGGCCGGAAATTACGTGTTGTCGCCAGTACGTTAAGATCAGTGACCTCTGTTAACGCAGAGTACTAGTTTTATATACCTGTACGGAATGGAGGCACTATTAGTCTTCTCGATGAGAGGAGAATGAGGGAGCTATGAGAAATATAAGAAGGAATGAAACAAAGTGATGAAGAACGTGAACCATTCAGTTAACTGATAGAGAACGATCTCTTTGTTCAGTTCTCTAAATTGCATCACCGCTAAAATTAGATCTTACACTACTTTCCAATATTCATGGTCCAAACGAAGACGCGTCACACACTAAGCCTAAATAGGTGGTGAGATGTTAGAGCACATGGACGAGAAATACAGCAGATGGAATGGGTCCAAGAAGATGTAGGAGCCCATCCAAGATGGCGAACAACTGCAAGGTGGGAAGACGTGTTTGTGGTGTACTTCAGTCAACATCATAGGAAGTTACGAAACACTTCCACATTAGAAAAGCGATACTCACAACATCATTGTTCAAGTCTCCACATGAGTTAGTCTTATTTTCAAGCCTAGCTTAATCAGAGTATATACGAATGAAATCGATTTGCTGTTGAAACTAAACATTTCTGGTGTGACCAAGATAGGTTATAAGGATCAGAACAGTCAGTTTAACTCTCTTTAGTAGAAACATTGATCCATCTAAGCATTTGATGGGCTTGCTTGTTTAGATGACACAACTGTGATAAGGATTTATGAAAAATCCGTATAAACTACGATGTATATCTTCCTTCTTGAACTAATAAAATATTACTCCTTAGAATAAAACTTGAAATTACATATCCTATGGTCACATAAAGTGTCATGTCTACTTTTCGTTGTTTAACCACATTAGTTTGAGTATATCGACTAGTTAAAAAACGATCTTCATCTTCGTAACAAAATAATTCCATCTACATGTATGGACACAAATGCGTAGAAGCTAAAGCAAGTTACTTTATAACGCTATGGTACAGTCACGATACTAATTGTTTCATATAGAAAAAGAAAAAAGCCAAACTGTCAACTTCTTTCCATATTTTCAGCGGAGGACTAAAAATACGAAAATGCGGAGAAAGGGAATAAAACGCTACTTTCCAGTCAATTATGGAACGGTGGTCTCTTGACACTCGTCACCTGGTTTCTCGTCATGAGGAATTATGCAGCTGTTAACGAACTTCTAACTCAAGCGGTATCCTCCAGTTTGTCGTTTTTTTTTCTTTTTTTGAGAAATCCCGAAACACCCGTATTGTAGCATCTACAAGTCGTCACCTCATGTTTCTGCCTGCCTTAATAGACTGTTGTGACGCTTGCTATCTTGTGATTTGGTTTCTCTCAAAATGCTGTCCATTTCCAATAATGCTGGACGTTCGAATGGGTGCTTCCTTGCTTCGGAGAGCTTATTGGATCGATTAGTTTGCCATCGAACGTCACAGTTAAAGCAACATCTTCGACAACGATAGACGGTAAACCACTTATAAAAACTGTACCTAAAGTGCTGGTCAAACTAATACAACATCTAAATATTCAGGTAATTGATGTGAACCATTGATGGCTTTGAGAAACAAAACGTCAGTGAAGTCTATGCTCCTCCTTTTTCCTAAGTTCGCCAGAGCCACTGAAGTACTACCATCTCAGTTATCGATCGTGTTTTTTAAAAAGTCTGTCTGCACCAAAAAGTAACAATATCATTGTTTTGACTGTCATACTAGAAGGGAAGTGTGTTGTGAATAGTACATTTACTTCTCTGAAGAGAAAAAAAAAATGTATGACGTGCCATCTGTACACCACGAATTTCTTCGTTTATGGATGAAATAAAAGCCATCATATCCATGTACATACCTCGTGAAACGCATTGCGGCAAGTAAAATAAAATATAAAATATCTCGAAAAGGAAGAACAGGATGGTGGATAAAAAACTCGAGGAACTAAAAAAAAACCGGTTTCAATAAATGAATGACCAAAAATATCACATGAGAAAGAATACGACTTCTGTAGGACAATGTTGGACGAACTTTCTAGTTAAGTCGGCCCCATCGTAGGTACGACCCCCATGTGCTCTCGGACTCACCATGTGCTACATCTAAACATTACAACTGTTAAAGGACGATCACAATCCAAAGAAAATCAAATCAAAAACAACAAGAACGATCAACATACGCATTGTTCAGTCGTTGTTATACTTGGAAACACGAAAACTCTTTACCTTCAATCATAAAACACTCCCTTTCTATTAAAAAAACGGCTAACGCGAAATCACGTTGGCCAATATTACTTACTTACTTGGACATTTGGACGGCCCGTCCTCACTAGTTGTGCGAACCCCGCATAACTTCCATTCCTCGGAGTTTGCTGGTTTACCCAATGTGTTTCCCTGAAGTCCCAAGGTCAACCTGGCTAAAGTCTGCCTCAGGTCGTCATCACCACAGGCAGTCGCCGCCCTTGTGGACCATTAGAAGATTAGCCACCATGCGACTAGTTTGCTATCAGGATGGTGGTGGATCCTCGTACTGACTTACACTTGGCTGGGCTTCATGACCGAAACGTCGGACTCCTCAGCTTGGGAGGCCCTGCCAGGGGGATGGATCCCTCTGCTGTACATAGCAGCCGGACACCTGGCAACACCTCCAAGCCACGATGAAGCGGTATACCGTTCAGAGTAGCGCAATATTAACAAACGCAAGTTTGGGAAAGATAAAAAATAATAAGGATGAAGCTCTCGGCGTCAATCAACCCCTGAGGGATGCGCCGTACTTTCGACTCAATGCATATCTGGCCTTCAGTAACGGAGGCCTACCGATGTATCTAGCTATCTGCCATCCTCCCAGACAAGTGTGCTACCAACTTTCCGACCCCACAGCGATGGAGAGCTTAGTGGGCCAAGGGCGCAGGGATCGATTTCAGGTGTGTTGCAAGGCGCCTCCGACCACTATGCCACATGCACCCTTAAGTTTGAAAAGAGCTTTAAAAACTAGACGAGGTTTATGAGGCTTAATACAACAGATTTTTTCTAAGAGAGTAAAAAACAACAAACTTTAGGCGCAGACTAAGCCTCACTACTGCAAACGATTTATAATGGATCATGAATGGATGAACGATTCAATTTTCCCATTCCACTAACCATTTTGAGAAGCAACACGATTCAGTAGCTCTGTTTCATCAGGCGATAGACGGAGCATTGTTGCTAGAATTGGAACGAGCTGCACACGCTCTCCGGAGACACGTTCTGGACTGAGAAACTTCAAGATAATATTTTTTAGGTATTCACTATTTTCGAAGTGGTTCAGTCGCTCTCCATTTCTTTCCAGTCGACGGATTTCTTCTTTAAGCACCATGCTCTAAAGAGAATGACATTATATTTTACATTTCGAAATGAAGGAACTGAGAACAGTCAATGGAAAACCAGTTAAAGCTTCAAATACTTCAGATTGTTCTCCCTATAGGGGTTATACCCCTTTCATGTATACTCTTCACAGGTGGTCTCACTTCCCAAAGAAGTTGGTATTTGAATAAAACGGCTGTGAGGAAGATGACCACTGAGGCTTCAAGTGCTTTTGAATAAAGTTACATAGACAACTTCCTTGATGCTATCACTAGCGACAGCGCAAGAACTAAATTCCATCTGATAAAAAGAAAAGATAAAGCCCTCGGCGTTGATCAATCACTGAGGGATGCGCCACGCATTCGACTTCATTAAGCATGGTTTGGAGGTGATTGAATGCATATCTAGGCTTTACAATGACTCACGGTGGTCTACCGACGTATCCAGTCAGTGCTGCTATCCTCCCAGACAAGTCTAGTACCAATACGCCAACCCCGTAGGGATGGAGGGCTTTGTGATGGATGCGGGGATCGATTCCACGTGTGTGTTGCAGGGCACCTACGACCAATGCGCCACACGCTCCCTGTCCCACCTGATAAGCTACCTTAACAAGCATGTAGAAAGAAAATTCTCAGTGCGGAGTATCACAAATGGTTTTCCATTACAGAGAACGATACAATCCTTGCTCGCAGTGAAAGCGACTAATAGCGAACCATTTAAGGGATCCGAGAACTACTTTCTATTAGGCAATCAACCGTTTCCAGAAAAACAATGGTCTATAAAACTAATTCGGAAAAAATTTGATTGGTCAGACTTCTGATTTTTGATTCCCTTTTGAAGTGCAGTAAAATTTGAATAATTTTGCAGTGAACGATTATTGGCAATCACGTACAGCAAGAGCAAACGAGAAAAGCCAAATTTTGGAGTGGATAAAAAGGCGCTCGATACCATCTTGACAATGGCTAACTACACCTCCATATCTTATGTACTCTGAGTAGGATATGGATAGATTTCAACAAGACAGTGCAAATAATACATACTACACATATCTTTCTTCTCTGCAAGTCTGTAGAAATTATTTAGATCAGATTCTTTCCCCAGAAATCTCACAAGTTTCACGATCGAAGGACCAGCTATTGTGTAGGAAAGATACTTACTTAATTGATACTTGAACTGTCCGTCATCACTAGTTGTGCGGGCCCCAGCATAATCACCACTTTTCGGAGATTTGCTGATTACGCCACTGTGGTTCCCTGGAATCCAGAGGACAACCTAGCCAAAGTCTGCCCAGGTCGTCATCACGACAGGCAGTCGCTGCCCTTGTGGATCAGAGGGGAGATTTACCACCATGCGACTTTGATATCAAGACGGTGGTGGATCCTGGTATTGGTTTACTCTTAACTAGGCTTCCTGATGGAACCGCCGAACTCCTCAGTTTCGGAGACCCTGCCGGGGGAACGAATCCCCCGCTGTGCATCGTAGTCCGACACGGAGGAACACCTCGCAGCCACGATGAGGCAGTAAACCGTTGGGAGGGTAGGAATTATAGCTAATGTAAATCCAGTGAATAAAGTGGGGACTCAAATCACTGGTCAGCAGCATTCTCTGAATAGCAGTAATGGTCAGCATTTTGGTAAGAATGACGGAAGAACTTCAGTACCAACCTAAATAACCACAGAATATAGATTTTAACTGACTTGGTCGATAAGCGTTGCATTTGTCGCTTCCGAATCATTAAGCAGCTCCCTAGTATGGCGTAACTGCTTAAGAAGCTGTTCGTTTTCTTCAGTTACAGATAAGAGCGTCTTGTTAATGCTTAAACGGCAGCACGGATCCATGAAATCTTCACCAAACAGTACGTCTTCCAAACTGCGGTCGTGCTAAAATATTTCTTCTGTTTAATCTAACAACGGCTAAAAAAGTGATAAATTTGATCACGAGCACTTCTGTTATAAGTGGTGATACTCTTTGCAAACTTCGCACGATCTCTGTCTCTTAATAATGGTGAAAATATAAAAATATTAAAATATCAAATTAGGGACGGCGCCTTCTCACTCACGTAGACGACATGGTTTTCATTTTGCTTCTTTACAAATGAGCCTAAAAAACCATCCATATTAAGTTAGAACCTAAAAGAATGTTCACGGTTCTACATTTTGTCATCGTTGCGATGTGAAGCATACTTTCGACCGATTCGTATGGTCATCGGTAGGCCAGTGTTAACTTCGGAATTTCAAAACATTTCACTAGAAAGTAAGGAAACGACGCTCTTTCTGTTATAATAGAGGCGAGATCATAAAATATCATTTACACTGAAAGTAGGGAAATGCTAGAAGGATGCAGTCGGAATTGAACAGCAAGAAAACATACAAAAATATGTTCTACCAAAATGTAGCGATATTACATCCGTTAAAAATCGATATCGGATCTGAACGTGTTTTCAAAGCAGCTTATCTCAGCTCAGAATAAACTTCATTGGCTGAAGTAAAAGCCATTAGAATCTACCCATTTTTTTGCCAATGAGGAGGAAGTTTAATTACACTGGTTGCTTAAAACTGTAGATGTCTGAAGGTGATGAAATCGTCGAAGGCAGTTGAGGGCTCGGCTTTGTTTCTGAAATATTTTTTGTACAAGAAAGATGACTGAAGAATAGGGTAGTCGCAAGATGAGAGCTACGGCAATCATCGTGGACGACACAGAGTTTCGCAGCCTCGCTCGTCCAACCTTTGCAGCATCGGTTGTAGAATGCGCCACTGAACGTTATGATGAAAAAGATTGCTGTCTTTCTGTTGATCAGTGGGGCCGCGGCCGTCGAAATTTCCGGTGCATTTTACCGAAAGGCTCAGCATACTTCTTTGCCATAACATTTTCACATGGCTTCAAGAACCTGTGATGGATAAAACAGACTTGATACCATTAGGCCATCATAGTGACTTTCTTTTTGTGTAATTTCGGCTTTGATACGCACCTTTACCGCGGTTCATCCACTGGACAGATCGTCTCTGGTTATGATACAGGATTCATTTCAAATCGCAACTCACAATACGCTAGGGAAAATGGTCGTTCTAGTTGAGCACAAGAAGCGCCGATGATAGACTGATGCAGTGATTTTTCGAACACCACTTAAATCGTGCAGCATTCATCCACTGAACTTCTTGTACTTTTGAACTTTTTTGGGCGCTCAAGAACAGTTGAGATGCTTACGTCGAGTTCAGCTTCAAGTTCTCGAACAGTTGTACAGCAGTTATTTACTTCCATCAAAGCCTTCAATTCATCGTTGTCAATAGTAGAAGGACATCGGCGAGAGATCAAAATTGCACTGTGCGTCCATTAATACGTCTACCCCATACCTCATTAATGTTTCGAGACATTTCCACCGCTAAAGTCCGAGACTGAATTCGTAAAAGTATATTGTCTAAATTGTTGCTTTGACATCTGAAATTCTAACCTTTGAAAGTTGGTAAAAACACAATTTATGTTATAATCCAATTAAACGGAACGAAGAAGCAAAAAAAAAAAGAGCTTTGCAATGATATACAAATGAACAGCAATCTAAAAAGAATATTGCTGAAGTATAGACAGGGAAAACCAAACCACGAATCCGAAATTAGATTCTGAGCAACCTAGTAGGATGTAATGACAACCATTTTAAAAAAGTGTGTGTAATGAGGTTCGAAATATCCTATCATTTAAGGACAGCAATAAATTATGTTTATATGACGATTAACCCAACTAAATATGATAGAAGCGAATAACCTTCTATATAAGTAAAGAAGCAATATCGAGTGCAAAAAGATGGCCATGTACAAACAGTGTCACGTTCTACGATAAGTCATTTTAACCCTTTCTGGAGATCAGGTACACGCGCTCCATCATGCGATAGGTTCACCGCTAGCTGAGTTTCTGAATGGCAGTGTTGAATTACTTTCCGGTTTGGGTGATCCTGTTAAGCAACTCACAATTGGGGTGAAAAACCATTGTGGGATATTACACCGTTGCTCTAGCCAAGATCATAATCTTAGGCACACATGATTAACTGTGAAAAAGGTTATTCGGCATATATATATATATATATATATATATATATATGTATATATATATATATATCCGTATATATATGCATATGCCTGTATATATGCACGTATATGTATGCACACAAATAAATGAATAAAAAATAAATAAATATATATACATAGGGAGAGAAAAGAACAATAAAGCATTCTGACTCGGTCTATCCCTAGTAGACACTTGCGCAATGAAATCGACTCCATAAACAGAAGTGACAGTATGCATATTTGGTCTATATAATGATTTGCAGGACTTATTGAGGTCACAATTATTGTCGTCCTATAACACAAATGTAGTAGCAGTTTACCGGTTTCGAAGGGAGTGAGGGTTTGGATGGCCTGGGACGCTGACTCAAACCAAAGACCATTAACCTATAGTCATTTACTTGTGACCATAGCGCCAGACGCGCTCAAATATTATGTAATATATATATATATATATATATATATATATATATATACATTTATACAAGCATGTGTACATATGTGCATATATATATATATATATATATATATATATGTATATACAACATACAATACCAGAAATACTAATATTTCAATGGTAATACCTGTTCTTCGTCATCTATAACGGTACCGGGAGACACTTTTGCACACGGTCTTGGTGCCGGAGGATTAGATTCAACAAGATTCTCGCTACGACTGAAAAAAAAGTGCTTACTCATAACAGACTAGCGTAAACTTGTGATAATACCAATATCAACCGCCTCTCAAGGGCAGAAATGAAAATCTTGAGAACAGAAAACATCTAAATGCGGACCTACGATGTAAATAAATGGGAGAAGCGGAGCAAGCTCGAGCTCGCTCTTTCTGAGCTTCACTGAGACGCCGCATGGCCTCTTCATAACGATTCTTCTCCTTCTCTAGTTCAGTTGTAAGCCCTGCCTCTACAACTGACCTATTGGCTACTTGCTGTTCTATTTCTCGCAAAGCCTAAAGAATTGCCTACAACAATTTAAAACTGCCGAAGTTAACATTCGCAGTATCCATATAAACTGCCGTTATCTCCTATCAAATAACTTTGAATAAGATCGGGAAAGGTGGAAAATTCAATAGCATTCCTAACACAGGAGCGAAGCAAACTAGAACGGAAACATATGTATGCCAATCTTTACGAGTATCGAATAATTTTGAATGTAGACAAATTAACAACTGCTGCAGATTATTTGTCAACAGGATTCCATGAGGCGTCGAACGAAACAATGTAATATCCATCTGTTCGATGGCGAAATCCACACAGTTCAGGAACACAGTGACGGTTGTGCACACGAAGTCTCTCAGCCGTAATTTCACTGTACAAATGTAGGAGGAATCAGCACACTACTAGCCCTCGCTAAACTTCGACCAGAAATGGAAAAACAAATCGTGACGATTAAACAATGCAGACAGTTGTTGTTCATTAGGAAATTCAGCATTAAAATGATTGAAGAATAATAATTTTTGTTACCAACCTCTTCTTTCGCGTTGACCAATTCTATTAATTTTTCTTCCATACAACTCAGTTGTGAACGATATTTAAGACATTCGGAAACACGAAGCTCCAACATCACTTTACAATTCAATAGCTCTTCGTTCCTAAAACGAAGTAGAAACCATATGCATAGAAAGAGTTCATGTATTCGGAAGTTTTTAAAAACTTACGTTTGCATCAACCTATGTTGTAGTTCAAGAGTATTAGCTTTAGCACTGCGATTAAGCGATTCATATCTCATACACTGCTCCCGATATTTCCTAGCATCATTAATTACAGTTCTGTGTGCGACACTAAACCATTCTTAGCGGGTTACATTGCATATCAGGCCTCTTTTAACTTCGAAGAAAAACTTAATAAACTCTCGAAATTGCTTCAATGAATGAAACAAAATGTTGAGAACTCAATAAGTTAAAATTAGATAAAGAAATACTGTAATTCTTCCAAATCGTTCATGACTTGTATCAAAGACTGTTGCACAGCCTCCGTATTCAAGCCGTTAATTGTTCCGCCATTCTCCGCAGCTTTTGCTTGTTGCTCCAATACGTAGCGTGCACGCGATTTATACGAAATGAAGTCGTCTTCTAAGTTATGGCAACGAGTCCTTAACATCTCATTCTCCGCTAAGAGATCACTGAGTTCGGCAGATTTTTGTTCACTACTTTTTTGCCAGCTAAAAACGGGAGAACTCACATGAAAAACAATCATCACTATCTCCTACAACAAAACAATAACTGTTCAATTCAAGTGCATGATCACTAGCTCGGTAAGAAAAATCAGCTATTACATTAGCGCCTATTTTCTTTGCTCTCAACAGTTTACCGCCTTATCGTCGCTGAGAGGTGTTCCTGGGTGTCGGGCTGCGATGTACAGCGGGAGGATTCATCCCCTGGCAGGGTCTCTCAAGCTGAGAACAAGTCCGGCGTTTCGATCAAGAAGCCTAGCTAAGAGTAAACCAATACCAGTATCCGTCACCGTCCTGGTACCAAATTAGTCGCACGGTGTCAAATTTCCCTCTGATCCACAAGGGCAGCGATTGTGCGTAGTGGTGACAACCTAAGGCAGACTTTGGGCTGGCTGATATCGGGACTCAGGGAACCACAATGGCTAAACCAGCAAAACTCCAGAAAAAAAGGAGACTAAACTGGGGCGCCATCTAAGTATCCAAGTAAGTAGGCACTTTACTTGCAAGCAAATACCGTTTTCACTTGTTCCTATATGTGGAAATTAACTCCAGCTCTAGTAAGGCAATCCAAGTTATTCAAAACAAGAACAGTACCAGGACGTTCTTGTGAGATCTATTAATTATGAGATCCCACTAAGATACATAAACACTAATTTAAAAGTCTTCTTTAAAAAAAAAGGAAACTGTGGTGCCCCCGTAATAAGTACTTGAATAAGCCGCTGTCTCCTTATTTTATATCGTCTTCCCATGTTTACAATGACAGTAAAATACACAGTAAATAACACAGATCATCTTCTAAAAAAAAATAAAGTGAAACAGACTTACTACAGCAACAATTCTTCATTACGAGCAATTTTCGCTTCAAAAGTCACTCGTTCTTCGTTCCTAGTCGTTAGAAGAATATTAGAGTTGTCCTGGAGTTTGTCCATAGTTGATGTGAGCTCGCGAACACGACACTGTTCTTCTGAAAAAATGATTATTAACCATTTTTCAAAGACTGACAGGACATCTCAGATAGAAAAATTCTCGACTAATTACTACAAGTTTTTTACTATCTACATTTAACACCATACCATGTAATCTACTGCGAGCATCCTGAAGCTCAGACTGTAATGTTAAGCAGTCGGCGTTGATGCGATCATTTGATAGTTTGTGGTTGCTCAGTTGTTGGATTAACTCTTCCTTCTCGAGGTTTGATGCCTCAAGAGCAAGTTCGGCATCTTTCAAAGACTTGTTCAACTGCACCATCTGAAAAGTCAGTCTTGGTTAAAACATTTCCTAAAAGATAAACAGAAAGAGATGAAGATATGACAGGAAGATTAGACAGATGAATAAATGAAAGAAATGATGGAGGACACTAGTCATTCTGAGACAGCACCTGCCTCCAACATCAAATCTTTGTAAAATTTAAACATCCGATAGGACTAGAAGGGTGAAAATTACACTTTTCGAAACATTTTCATATATTAGACACTAAACAGTAGATGCTTACCACTGGAATCTAGTTACTGCAAATGACAGCTTAATGGCAGAAATCAACCATTTTTTGTCTTTTTGACGACCTAAGTGCGAATATAACCTGAAGAAATACTAGGAACACCTAAAGATTAGAACCCCCACTTTCGTAGTTCATCAAAAACGATTGTTCTACCAGCTACGAACACAATATAGCGAATATCAAATTTACACAGCTTTAATATGAAAGCACCTTTTTTTCATAGTCCTTAAGTTCCAGTGAAAAAACATCAGTTGCAGTTCGCTGTTCTCGAAGTGCAGCAGCTTCTTCTATAACGTTTTCAAGCTGCGAACGAAGTTCATTGTTGACTTCCAGAGCGGCAGCTAAGTCATCGTCAGTCCGAGACCGCTAAAACGAGGACAATCAAATTATCTTAGGCATCCAGTGAGCATTTCTATATACAATGATAACGAAGGTTCGGCGGCGGGCAAAAATTTACTAGGTAAAGAGTAAGTGTATAATTGGTAGAGCAGTATATAATACAGATAGTAGCCAAAGCTTGAGTGGAACGAATAGTAACTCTAGTCGCTATACGTATAAATGATAAAAAAAGAGATAAAGCTGTCGGCGTTGATCAATCCTTGAGGGATGCGTCATGCATTTGACTTCCCTATGCATCGTTGGAGGTGGGTGGATGCATATCTAGCCTTATAATGACTAGTAGTGACCTACCGATGTATTGAGCCAGTGCTGCTATCGTCCTAGAGAAGTCTGGTACTAGTCTGTCGACCCCGAAGGGATAGAGAGCTTGGTAGGCATGGGGCGTGGTGATCGATTCTACACGCGCGCCACTTATACATATATGACTAATGACTGACCTGGACTCACAGTCTTAAGTTCGGCAATTCGTGATGCGACATGGTGTTAATTTCAATCAAAGAGTTCGTACTAACAAAAGACACAATGTCAGTGAGAGCAGTATTAAGCATAATACAAAGTTCATCATTTACCTCAATCACATTGCAGAAATAGCACAGTATTATAGGAAAGTTAAAGAGACCTTGTCAACAGAATTGAAAAAGTTAACATTGTTGTCTCCAAGATGTGATGTTGTCTTCAGGAACGCATTTTTCGTAAGAAGATCCTTGATTACTAACTCTTTCTCCTCCTGAAGAATTTACAGCGTAATCAAACACATAAACGTTGAAATACAAAGTTTCTTCAATTAGTAAAAGTGCAAGGACTCGAAACCCTGAGATGGGATAGAATAACGCTCCTGAAGCTGAGCAACCTCACTGAAGAACCCAACCGCTTTCAATTTTGCCCATTCATTAGGTCGAAGAGGAACCAAATGTGAATTTGATGTGTATATCGGCTTCTAATCACCTTTTCCCTTTTTAGTGTTCCTCCCTGTCCATCTTAACGCTTAACACTTTTCGCTGCCTTTTCTCCATTACCAACAATTTGCACCTTCTATTAAATAATTTGCATTACAACAAATTGGTTTTAGTTCCTCATTCATTCCTTAATTTTGGTTTAGCTATACCTTCGATATTCGAATAACATCAGTAACTGTTCACCAGAACTATTTACAATCACCAAAAAGACTCCTCAGACATTATGTCAACTCAAAACTAGACTTATACTCACTCTAAAGAACTCATCCACGTATGAAATGAAAGAAAATACTATATCAACAAGGGCGCGTGCTGCGCAGTAGTCGGAGCACCCTTGCAAGTAACATGGGGTCGATCACCGCTCGCTAGGCTCCACCAAGCCCTCCACCTCTCCGGGCTCAGCAAATAGGCACCAGACTTATCTGGGAGGATAGCAGCAATGGTTCGATACATCGGTAGGCCACCGCGAGTCATTATAAAGCTCATATATGCATTCAGTCACCTCCGAAGATGTTTAATGAAGTCGAATACATGGCGCATCCTTCAGGGATTGATCAACGCTGAGAGCTTTATAGGAGAGGAAGCTTATATCGACAAGAATTCTGAGTGTGTTTGCAATACTACCGCACCATTCATGCAGGGGTGTTTCGTTACGTCAAGAAGATGAGTCAATTCAAATTGGCATACGATTCTTAAACATTCAAAATACTAGTTCGAAACTAGGCACAGTCCAAGTCTGCAGAGTTTACAAGTGGCAGAAGAACAAGTTATAAAACAATACAGAAGTGCTAGATATGTCATATGAATGCCAGCAACAGGTCTGTAGTGTATTCTGTTTAAAGGAGTTGTATAATGAAAAACCTAAAAAGCTCTCGGAGTTGATCAATCCATGAAGCATGCGTCATGCATTCGATTTCATTAAGCATCACTGGAGGTGAATGAATGCATATCTGGGCTTTATAAAATGACTCGCAGTAGCCTACCAATGTATCGAGCCATTGCTGTTATCCTCCCAGATAAGTCTCCTGCCTATTTGCTGAGCCCGGAAGGATGGAAAGGGCTTGGTGAGCCTAAGGCCCAGGGATCGACCTCATTTGTATTGCAGGACGCCTCCGACCACTGCGGTACACGCGCCCCTGTATGATAAAGGTTGTAAAAACTCCCTGTCGTACATGCTCAACCAAACAGTGTACACCTTGGGATGGGATGGGACACCGATTTTAGGAAATCTATAATCAACACGATGATGTAATAGGTGAACAAAAAAAACACAGATTTTCGAAAGATAAAACGGCTTTACAGGGGTCATGAAAAACCCGGTGATATCTGCTTCCTAAAAAGTAATTTGAGGGGAGCATAACTGCCGCTATTTTTGAGCAGTACTTCTTTAAATTTGAGGCAATACGTCGAGAAATGATTAAAACTATTTAGAGGGAAACCAACCAGCAATCCCTTCAAATTCTTAGCCTCGATCTCTGATTGGCGAGCATTATCCAACTGCTTTTTCACGAAACGGATAAGATCTTCACGACTGAGCGCATCGAGCTAAACAGAGAAACTAAACAACTAGGAACATCCACTACGGACCGCTTGACGAAATACCAAAAATTATGTTCCGCTAAGACAAGGAGGATCGACTTATAGGAGGACGATCGATTTATAGGTTCTACTACACTGTTTCGTAAAGGTTTAAAAAATTTTTTGCATTTTTTTGTTCAAAATTGCAGTTACAACCAGATTACTTTTGCTATCCTACATTAATTCTGCCAATGGTTCGCCGCCTCATCGTGGGTGGGAAGTATTCCTGGGTGTTGGACTGCGATGTAGAGCGGAAGGATTCATCTCCCTGGCAGGGTCTCTTAAGCTGAGGAGTCCGGCGTTAAAATCAGGAATCTAGCTAAGAGCAAACCAATGCCAGTATCGGTCACCATCCTGGTACCAAATTAGTCGCATGGAGTTAAATTTCCCTGTGATCCAAAATGGCGGCGATTGTCCGTGGTGGTGACGACCTGAGGCAGACTTTGGCCTGGCTGACCTCGGGACTCGAGGGAACCACAATGGCTAAACCAGCAAAACCCCGGAAAAAAAGGAAGTTAAGCTGGGGCCTGCACAATCAGTGAGGACGGGCCATCTAAGTATCCCAAGTATCTAGGTATACTACATCAAGGTTGAGAAAAATTGCGAGGCATTCTATTAATTGAAGAGCTAAGGACAAAAAAAGGAAAAAAATGGCAAAGCGCCTACTTTAAAGAAATATGGAATATTCAGGAAAAGACATTTAGAATAGGAAAGCAACTGCAAACTACTTTGAAATGTCTTCTCTAACGTCTACCACTTTATTGGATGAGTTGGGTGAAATCGACTACACGAAAGGCTTTGGTCAACCTTGGATTTCGTTTGGCTAGTTGCCCGGCGTTCCTCCTCAGATAAGTTCGTTTCCATACGTGCAACGAGCACGATTTAAACTTGTGTACTTCACCTGAAATGCAGAAGTTTACAGGTCCACACAAAAACTCTCGAAATTATGGCAAAGTCAAAGTAGATTTACTGCTTCAAAACAGCAAAGCGTTAACAGTACTGTGTAGGCGAACATTTCGAATACGATGGGATACATATTTCTCGCTTGACCAACCTTATAAACACTTGGTTTCTCCGTAGAGTTGGATTGGTTAGGGGTCAAAGTTCACTTCAATTCTCAAGGAAAATTCATACTACGGAAAAAAGCCCCCAAAAAAAACCATGGAGTGTACAATGAAAAAAAAACACCTTTAAGCAAGAATTTAAGAGAAATACAATATTAAATATTTTTTACAAAGCTACCGACGTGGATTCCCACATAGCGCATTGTTGAAATTCGCATAATTATAGGCACGTGCATTGTCGTCTGGCGTGTTGTAGAGGTTATTTAATAAGGTAGAGAAAGAAAAAAAAAGAAAAAACTAGGAGATTTTGCCATTAAACAGAAAGAAGTGCAATGCTGCTGTCATGTTTGAGTAGTGTCATTTATGCTGCTGTGGAAATTGTAATTCTAATTTCCATTTGTTATGAATTCCTTCGGATGTGTAATGTGCTGGAAACGAAAGTAGTGCATACTTACCTCTGTATTTACTGCATCTTACTTTTCACGTATACTCTGTCATTCTGTTATCTACTTGTGCTTTATTACGAAGATCATTCTGGTGACTCGTGTGGCGTAGTGATCGGAGGCGCCCTGCAACACACATGGCATCGATCCCAACTCCCGTGGCTCACCAAGGCTTCCATCCCTCTGGCGTTGGCAGATCGCTACCGGACTAGTCTGGGAGGGTAGCAGCACTGGCTCGATACATCGGTAGGCCACCATGAGTCATTGTAAAGGCCAGATATGCATTCAATCACCTCCGAACGATGCTTAATGAGGTGGGATTCATGGAGCATCCCACAGGGATTGATCAACGCCGAGAGCTTTATCCTTGATCCTTTATTTGTATTTTTACTGTGAGGATCATTATATGGAAATGTTGTGATTGGAAAGGTCCTGGGCGGTTAAGATTTAAAGTTTAAGTTGTATTTGAAATTTTTGTGCTCACGATATTTAGAGGATACATTCTTGATGAAATATAACAAGTGTTTCTACTCTGTAGCACTGATATAATCACAACTGTGTTATGATATTCGCAAACTTGGGCCCCGGGCCAGATCGAACCACGATTACTCTTTGCGGGAGCTCGCGTACTACACACTGAACCACGGAGGCCCTTGCTTTGCGTTTCCTCTCAGCTAGTTTTCTACCTAGCGCTGCCATCAGCAATCACCCGTCAGCGGGATTGATCTGGTATAGTAGTAGTATAGTAATAACGCATAGCACTAGTATAACTACTTATTTGATATTAATCCGTTGCGGTTTGTGCTTTCCTATTTTCGGAACGGCATGAACTTTCAAGTGTTTTATTACTGCTAAGGTATATTTAGTTCACAGCGAAAGTAATTGCTCTGAAATGGTAGTGCGCTACTATTTCCATTGGAATGTGAACAGAATGGTTATGTACTAAAGCTTTTACTTGTACCGGTTCAAATCACGCCGGTCATTTGTTTCTGATTCGATAGGAAATGTGTGAATAGCGAAGTCGAGTGTGACTCGGCTAAACTACCTTCATGAGTCGAACCGCATGGAAAGGAAACAATTTTGTAATCTAATCTGCGTCCTCCCAACGGTTCATCGTCTCATCGTTGATGGGAGGTGTTCCTGCGTGTCGGGCTGCGATGTACAGCGGAGGATTCATTCCACCGGCGGAGTCTCCCAAGGTGAGTAGGAGTCCGGCGTTTCCATTAGGAAGCCCAGCTAAGAGTAAACCAATACCACTGTCAGGATCTACCACCGTCCTGGTATCAAACTAGTCGCATGCTGGCAAGTCTCCCACTGATCCACAAGAGCGGCGCTTGTCTGTGGTGGTGACGACCTGGGGCAGACATTGGCTAGGGGGACTCCAGGGAACCACAATGGCTAAACCAGCAGAACTCCAGAAAAAAGGAGATTAAACTGGGGCGCCATCTAAGTATCCAAGTAAGTAAGCAAGTGGAAGTTATGCTGGGTCCCACACAATCAGTGGAGACGGGATATCCAAGTATCCAAGTAAATAAGTAAGTTATCTGCATCTCCCTGTCGGAGATTTCAATGCTAGGATAGGAAAGGCCAACGAGAGCGATTATACATCGATTGCGAAACATAGATGGGCCGGTCACATAATGAGAAGAACGGACGACAGATGGACGAAAAGAACAGTAGAGCGGACTCCAAGAGAACACAAACGTCCCCCCAGGACGACCACCTACACGTTGGACGGACATGTTGGTAAACAAAGTTAATCAGCTGCACCCGCAGCTGCAGTTGTTTTACAGATCACGGTACGAGACTCGCAAGCGCTACCATGCTCGAACAAGACCACCACCATGGACTACGATTGCGAGAGAAAGGAACGAATGGCATATGTGCTGGAGTCCGCACAGCTCGTGAAGACGGACCGTCCAAATATCCAAGTATCCAAGTATCCAAGTAATCTGGGTCACTACTAGGGGTGACATAAAAACCTCTTTCCACGTTTTACTTCACTTGTTCAAAAAAATATCAGAGGTTTTTATGGGAGGACGAACCTTTTAGAAAGTAGTTCTAATGAGAATATGAAACATGTTGAGCATCCCATACAAGTTATTCATTATGAATTGTAGCGAAGTTAAGGAAAAGTAAAATAAATACCTTGTATGGATTTCGGGCAACGATTGCACGCTTAGGCAAATATGCGGCGTATCTAGACACTTACATGGATGGTCATTGAACACCTAAGGTACACGCGAGAGGTGGTCTCTGTAATCAGAGAACAATCCAGTTCGATTTGTTAACCTTACCACCACGTCTTCTTCGTGTACTGGGTTTCTATTTATGAGCAGTCTAATCTTTTTTTTCACATTCGTTGGCGTCATGTGATAAAGTTCTATCCCTATAAAGGGGTAAGGCCGTTGGCGTTAATCAATCTCAGGGATGCGCTATGCATTCGACTTAATCAAGCATCGTTAGAGGTGATATCTGGCCTATACATTGACTTGCAGTGGCTTACCAATGTATCAGAGCCAGTGCTACTATCCTCCCAGACTGGGCTGGTACCAATTTGCAGACTCCGTAAGGATGCACGGCTTGGTGGGCCAGGGGTGCGGGAGTCGATCTCATGTGCATTGTAAGGCGCCTCCGACCACTGCGCCGTACACGACTCCACTGCGTCACACACGCCCTTTCTACTTATACCGTCGTAAATCCTTCTACAAAAGCATTCTACATCAGAAATTTATTATCAGCCGTGCTACATGTGTTGCAGTAAGTTCAAGCTTCAGCTTTCTCTTTTTGAGCAACTCCTTATTGGTATATGAAGAAACTTGGATACTTGGTTCGGAGTTTTGGTGGTTTAGCCATTGTGGTTCCCTGGAGTCCCGAGGTCAGCCAGGCCAAAGTCTGCCGCAAGTCGTCACCACCACTGGCAATTGCTGCGCTTGTGGATCAGAGGGAAATTTGACACCGTGCGACTAGTTTGGTACCAGAACAGTGATGGATCGTGGTATTGATTTATTCTTAGCTGAGCTTCCTGATGGAAACTCCGGGCTCCTTGTCAGCTTGGGAAACTCCGCTGGGGGAGATGAGCCCCCGCTGTACATCGCACCCCCGCCACTCAGAGCACCTCCCAGCCACCGATATAGTGTTGGGAGGGGTAATGAAAGATGCGGTCTGAAATTCTCGTTTGTGGAACTGAGGCGAGTTCGACATAAGTTTTAAGTTCTTCGACAAACAGCGTGTAGTTCTTGGTTGAGTTTTCATTTATCTGCCAGCCATATTAGGAGAGGATTTTATTGGAAATATCCTCGTCATACACGACTTGTTTTGTTTTTCTTAGGCGATGACGAGTTCTTCTCCAGCTTACTGCTTAATCAACTGTTCAGAAGGGGGAAGCGGTAATCACACCCACTACAGAAGACAGATACGAATGAAATGTCAAAGATGCACCATTTTCTGTTCATGAGAATATAATCGATCTCGGCCTGTGTCTTGCCGTTAGGAGACTTCCATGGCGATTTTCTCTCTTCTTGAAGAATGAATTCCCATGGAAAAGGAGTACTGCGGACAAGAGTCCCACAAGACGGTTATCATTTCATTTCGTTCTCCTCTTCCGAATAGGGATTTGCACAATAGGTGCTCTCGTTGCGTATTACATCCTGCAACTGCTCGCATCTAATTCGCACTCACCAGCTGCACAGTTTCGTGAGTAACATCAATATTGGTACTGTTACGAGTGAACATATTGATACCGTTTTTCTTCCGATGTGAAGGTTGGAGAGGAAGAATGGCCGAATGAGGTGGTAGGACCTCGTATGAGTGACTAGATGTGAAATAGACGACGAAGCAGAAGCCTCCAACATTTTGTAACGGATATTTCCTTCCACCAATGACAAAGGTTCGGTCATCTGATTCGCGTATATCATCTTCATGCTTTTCGTCTCTTGTAGGCGATCACATGGAATTTAAGGCGAAAGCGGCTTCAGCGAGAGTGTAAAGATAATCTGGTACTGTCCGTTTGGTCCAGTTCCAGCGATATCTTCTACAACCCTAGATTTGATCGCTTCCCAACACTTGTGTAGCCGATGTCGTAGACGAGAACGCTCACGGTGAAGGGTACTGAGACTATTTCATCCCTGGTCGAGCCATATATGGTTCTCTGGTGTCCCAGTGTTAGCCCAGCTGAAGGTTTCCGCATGTTCTCACCACATGCAGTTGCCGAACCTTGTAGACCAAAGAGAGATTTTCTACCTTTCGAATATTTGATATCAGGATGGCAGTGATTCCTAATTTTTGTTCTACTCTTATTTCGGCTTTCAAATAAAAGCGTCGAACTCTTTCTTAGCCTGGAAAACCGTGCTAAGTGGAATGACGCCCGCTCTGTATAGCAGTCCGAAACTGGCAACACCTATGAGGTGCTGAACCATTGGAAGGAATATGTGCTGGGCTATTTTGTAAATGTAAAGGAATTTTCAGAGTACCTTAAGACCGCATTGGTCGTTATTTATGTGCAGCACCATCCATATTTAGCTTAATTGCTAGTCATTTGCATAATAATTTGGACAAATTTCCGACGTTCTCACATATAGGTCACTTTTTTGCTTCAATAACACTCAATTATTAGTTTATTAGCCTTTAAACTTTGTTGGTTAGGTTTTAGAAGCTCTAGAATTCGTCATAAATGATTCAGAATAACGGAACAAGTTGGTAAACAATAGGGATCTCTAGTTTTCGTTCTAAAGATTTCTTTCACTGTCAAAGCTAATCTAATTTTATAGTAAGCTTATGTTGGACGAAACTTCGTAATCTTTTTTGTTCTTACAGCCATCTTCTCAATTATTAGTTTAACAACTAGCCACCGAAGTTGACGTTTGAAAACTGACGAAGATTTCTCGATTAGTGGAGTTTTTCTTTTTTAGGAATTCCTAACTAAGCAGATTTATAGAAGAGGATTTGTCTTATCGCTTTAATCGTATATGTCTATGCAGTTTTATTTTGGTTTCAATTTGTTTCGAAAACGATTTTCAAGAATTGGAGATGAAATTTAACCACAATGATGCTGAGATATTCGCAAAACTGCCGATTTATGCTCTCCAAATCAACCCCCGTTGACGGGTGATTGCTGATAGCACCTATAAAACACGACTGAGAGAAAGGCAAAACGAAGGGTCCGCATGGTGTTTTTGGTGAAAGCGATAGCCCCCGGAAAAGGTAATAGCGTGTTCGATCCCCGCTGCAGGCACCTGCGGTCCAGAGTTTTGCAAATATCTCACCATCATTGTGGTTGAATTTCACACCATACCATGCCATGAAAAAAGGGTATGCAGTAATTAAAAAGTACTACATCGAATTTGAGCGTTTGAAATTTCCATTCCAATACAAGCTAGAAACCTAAACGATACATTGGGAGCACCACCATGTCCTCTGGATGAAATTCGGCTTGTTCAATCGCTTTTGTTTTTGACAATTGAGACTGCGCAAAATATGAAAGATCAGAGTTTCGTCTTCGCATAATAAAATAACTTTCATCTTGCCGGCAAACATATCTAAATTCCAATGGTTTCCATCCTAACTAGTAGAATTTGAAATAAGCTGAGATATTTTTGTTTCAGGTTGAAAGAGGCCAATATATTTGTATTCACTGCAAATCTGGAGTTGAGTGAGTTAACAAATAGAGTTTCCATGAAAAAGCCTGTTTGCAAAACAAACCCGATTCGTTCACTTCAAGTAATCGTCTTGATCAGCAGATGAGTTCAATGCGATAGCTTCTTCTCCTGTATGGAACGTGTATAATATGTTTTGAATGGTATGAGATTTGCTAGAATTCAGCAGTTCTCTTTATCTGAATCACATATAAGCACATGAAGTTATTCAAACGATCACCGATGATGCCTCTATTCGTTTCTGTCATTTGTCTTAGCCACTAAACGTGAGAGATTTTGGAGGTAAAACGAAAATGGAGGGAAAAAATGACCGTAAACTATTTAAGTATGGAGCTGTTGATCTTACTTAGATCTCCACAACCTCTTAGGTGGTTGATGTGCTTTCAACAGCTCACCTTTGGTAACAGCAGCATTCTCTCCACTTTATTTACCATAGATGTCATGAGTGTCACAGAGTACCTGCTGTACCAATTGCAGTATTCGGTTGTAAAAATCATTGTAGGACTTATCATTTTGAAGCACTAACGCAGTCCATTACTCAGGTCATATAATCTGTTGGAAAACTGGAGATATTCTGTGAGCATGTAGAATATAATATAGAAGATATCGAGAGTTCTACGCTCCCTACCAGACACTAGGTGTAATTTTCGGAAGATTTCCCGCTTTTTAGCCTCAAACTAAGAGTCCCCATATCTTTATCGCACTAAGATTAGTTACGTACTTGGATACTTGGATGACCCGTCTTCACTGGTTGTGCGGGCCCCAGCATAATTTCCGTTCTTTTGGAGTTTTTCTGGCCTAGCCATTGTGGTTCTTGGAGTCTCGAAGTCGGCCTGGCCAAAGTCTGCCTCAGGTCGTCACCACCACAGGCAGTCGCAGGCCTTTGTAGATCGGAGGGAGATTTGCCACCATGCGACTAGTTTCATACCAGGACGGTGGTGGATCCTGGTATTGGTTTACTCTTAGCTAGGCTTCATGATGAAAGCTTCGCTTTCCTTCTCAGTTTGGGAGACCTGCCGGAGGAACGAATCCCCAGGCTATACATCGCAGCCCGACACCCAGGAACACCTCCCAGCCACCATATGGCGGTAAACCGTTGGGAGGCAATACAAATTAATATGAATAAAAAAACGTTTGTGTGGAAATTTGAAGCGAAATCTGCGTTTTCAAGTGGTACATATTGTGAACACTCCTAACAGTTTACCGTGTCATCGTCGCTGGGAGGTGTTCCTGGGTGTTGGGATGCGATGTAGAGCGGGGGAATTCGTCCCCCCGGTAGGGCCTCCCAAGCTGAGAAGAGTCCGGCGTTTCCATCAGGAAGCCCAGTTAAGAGTAAACCAGTTCCAGGGATCCACCACCCACCGTCCTGGTATCAAACTAGTCGCATGGTGGTAAATCTCCCTCTGATCCACAAGTTCGGGACTGCCTGTGGTGGTGATGACCTGGGGCAACTTTGGCCAGGCTGGCCTCGGGACTCCGGAGAACCACAGTAGCTAAACCAGCAAAACTCTGAAAAAAAGTGAATTTTGCGGGATTCCGTACAACTAGTGAGGACTGGGTATCTAAGTATCCAAGTAAGTACATATTTTGAATATAAAATATTTGAAACATGTTTGAAATCGAGCCGTTGAATTTCGGTAAGCATCTGAGGTTCTGTGAAAAGTATCTGTTGAAGGAAAGGAGCCGAACCAGAGAAATTCTTTTGAATATACTAGGAGCACTCATTAATGGAGTAAAATGTGTCAGTTTACTAATGTTGGACTCTTCAGGTCATCATACAAAGCTAACCTCTTTTATTGAAGAACTAAATACCGGCAAACTCGATAATACTTGGATACTTGGATGACCCCTCTTCATTGGCTGTGGGGACCCTAGCATAGTTTCCATTTTCTCGGAGTTTTGCTGGTTTAGCCATTGTGGTTCCCTGGAGGTCAGCCTAGCCAAAGTCTGCCCCAGATCGTCACCACTCCAGGCAGTCGCCGCTCTTGTGGATCAGAGGGAGATTTTTCCACCATGCCACTAGTTGATACCGGGACGGTGATGGATCCTAATATTCGTATTGGTTCACTTTTACTGGGCTTCCTGATTGAAACACCGGACTACTCAGCACGGGAGACGGTGCTGTGGGATGAATTCACCCTCTGTAGATCGCAGCACGATACCCAGGAAAACCTCCCAGCCAGGATGAGGCCGTAAACCGCTGGGATGAAACTCGATAATATTTGACATATACGCTCCTCAATGGTTTATCGCATCATTTCGTCATTCTAGGGGGATGTTCAAGCTCGTTGAACTGCAAAGTACAGCAGTTTCGTTCTTATAGCAGGAGTACCCATGTTGAGCGGTTTGACACTTCCAGAACTTCACTTCACATTAAGCCTACTCAGAAACATTATGGAAAAGGTGGGCATACTGATCATATGTTACTTATCATATCCCTTGACAAAGTTGAGCCTGTTGAGCAGCTCTACTATGCAATGGGCAAGAATGGAGCTTAGTGTTGCCCGTTCGAATGATTAACCCGATTACAAGTGATAACTGATAACAGACGTGAACGTGAATTTGCCCATTTACTGGCAACCAAGCACGATTTCTAAGTGATTGGCTTGAAGTAGACATATAACTGAAGAGATTACTTAGATATTGGGACGTTCGCAGTGCTTTGTGACTACTGTGACGAATGAATAAATGGTTGTCAGATTGGATTATATTCATCAACGTTGAGCTTACGTCGTTCAACATTGGCAATGACCACTTATCTCAGGAACAGGATAGATCCAAATGATGGAAACTAGAAACCACCTTGTTCTGCAACAATGCCGTTTCGATCCCCCCACTATCCCCGTGGTGGGGCCGCCTGAGGAGTCACAATCGCGAGAAACAGAGAAGCGCGGGTGATGTGTAAGAGACGCAGAGTGCTGCGCACACTGATGCTCCCACTATCGTACGTCTGATTATTTCTTTATTTGTGCTTCTTTATTAAGTTCTTAGTTTGTTCTATTTAGTTCTGTTTAGTTTGTGTTTTGTTCTTATTCGTTGTGAAGAAACCAGAGCTGATGTGATTAACTAGATGGTTACAAGTTTAACTACTGTAGTAAGTAAGTATTACTGTCCACATCGTCTGTTTTCACGGTCGCCTTCTCACTCGGATGCCTTTAGGAACATGAATGGATGAAATAGAACGATCTAATTACTAGTTTAGTTTATGCTGACTGTTTGGGATTCTATACAGTAGCGGTGTTCATATGTACTATTGTGTTTCTTTACTTATTTAAAAGATGTCTCGTCGAATTGCGATCGTCATGGTTGGTCTTGTTTCTCGGAATCATTTCCCATGGTGTACATTTTAGAATCAGTCTTTCACTGTTTTATTCGAATAACTGTATGCTAACAATTGTATTTTTTGTCATAACTAGTGACCCATTTTGTTCAGAGGATGAACGAGGGTGGTAGTTCCAGTGCCGCCGGTGATGCTCTGCTGCCGTCGTCAGATAGCGGTGCGGAACAGACGAACAACAGCGAAACCGAGAATCTCAGTCTGTTGCAGTTACAAGAGGTGGGTGCGCGTGGTGTTTCGTTTCCTTAGTTCAACGTCTGACGTCATTGTCTTGTTCGTTTTTCACATCATCTGTTCCACTAGATCATACCGTGTTCTACGAAGTGTGCTTTATCTTTATAATTTCATTGTTTACTGCATATTTTATCGAAGTGCTCGCGACTCGTCTAGACTTCCCCACTGCATGCTTGTTTTTCCTCATCCTGATTGCCGTTTGCATCGGGCTAAGCTATTTTTAGCTATTATTATTTGCCTGTTGCAGCCCCCCACGATCGATTGACATCCCACTGGCCTCCTCAATACATAGATACACACCGAGATATTCAATAGAAAAAAAGAAAGTGCATGCGAGATATTATATGGTGTGTAGTAGATAGCGGCTTGACAATATCATTGATCAACTTTAGTTGAATACGTAGCATATATCTACTTGGAAGTGAAACATATTTAATCGTGTGTAGTCCAGTGGTTAGAGGTGCCGTGCAATATGCCTGTGCTTGTTGGTTCGATCCCGCGTTCGGACTCACTAAGCCTGCCATTCGAATTTGTACGACATCTTTGGGAGAATAGCAGCACTAAACCTATATGCATCGGTTGGGCCACTGCAAGCGATTGTATGGGCCGGATTGCATACAGTCCTATAACACCTGTAACGATTCTTAATGTCGAACGAATGATGCATCCCTCAGGGATTAATCAGCGTAGAATCCTTCACCCTCCACCTTGTTTCTGCCTAGTACTAAACTAGACGAGGACATTGTGTTTACTTACCAGTTGTTTGATTTTATTGTCGTGTTTAATCTAGGCGCATGTAGCGCAGTGGTTAGAGGCGCCTTGCAGTACACATGGGTTCGATCGCGCGCCCCAAGCTCACCAAGCCTTCTATCCATCCGGGGTCGGCCAAACCAAACCAGTATGGAAGAATAGCAGCACTGACTCGATTCATCGGCAAGCCACCGCGAGTCAATGTATAAGCCAGATATGCATTCAGTCATCTCTAACGATAATTGATGAAGTCGAATGTATGGCACATCCCTCTGGGATTGACCAACTCTTAGAGCTTAATCTTTTTTCCTTTTTATGAAGGTGTTAATAGTTAGCAAATAGGATTTTTGAGTTGCTACTACTTTCGAGGATTCACGATTAGTCCAGTTGGTTGTAACTGAGAAGGTGTAGATTCAAATGAGTTGGTTTTATTTTGCAATCTTCCGTTATGTTGTCCATATTTACCTCATAAATGTTGTTGAAATCATGATGTCCAACTACCTTGACATTATTCCACTAACCGTGGTTCTCTTTACGGCAAACGTATGCGGTCTATAAAGGAAACAAATGGTTTCTGGTTTTGAAGATTGGCGGGAGGTTTATACGCCATCCAGTCTTTAGCTGGAGAATGGTAAAAGTTCGTGTTTAGTCTTAACATTAACAGAGACATTCGCATAGGTTGCAGTGAACGAAAGAACGCATTTATTCCAGTGGTGTATTTAGGATGAATAAAGAACTTTAACAAAGTGTTCTACTAATAGACAAAAAGAGACAGAAATCTGTTACTAGGTATGAAAGTTGGAATGTTGAACATCCTGCGTATATATTATGGGAAACGATTCCCAATAAACGTTTCGGTTACGGCTGTAGTTTCCAGGGAGATGTGTGGTGATAAGCGAACTAGAATGACGAAAAAATAAACGTATTACTACTTCCATACAATAACACATACAACACAACAGTAGCTGACATTTCGGCAGAATCCGTTCTTCAGAGCTTGGGAAGGTACACTGGTGCGTAGTTTACTAAGTCAAACGCTTCGAAAGCACAAACAGAAAGATGAAAATCTGAACGTTAATTACAACGTCAAGATGTATGAACGATGTTGCCGAAAAAGTCAGCTACGGTTGTGTTGTATGTGTGTTATTGTATGGAAGTAAACGTATACTGTTTAACAACCTCGCTATTGCTGAGAGAGGAAACGACGAATTTATAATCCAATGCCGAGGTTAATAGAAAGTCGATCCTGAAAACCGTATTACTCCTTTTTTGATAAAAACATTACCTGCTTGGGAATTACGTCTTGGACTTTGACCTTGAACAGTCGTTTTGGTGTTTATTTGGAAGAAAATGTTTTTCCAAAGTCTACATCTCTCTTACGTCTTGCAAGTAAAGTTCGGCATGTAGTACATTGGTTAGAGGTACACTGCGCCCCAATCAGGGTTCGATCCTGTGGCCCGGGCAAGCGAAGTTCTCCATACCTCCGACAAAGTGGTGGAATTGATACCGGGCGTAAGACAAAAACGCTGATTTGATGGATCGGAAGCGTACATTGAACCATTTCCACCTAAATATGCACTGAACCATCTATACGGTGTTTGATGAAGCCGAGTGCATCATGCTTCCATGAAGTATCGATCAACGTCGGAATTTTAATCCTCTTTCCTCTATCTTGTTCGATATTGCGGAATACACCTAAATTAATAACCGAATGATCTTTGTTCAGACTTGTTTAACTTTGATGTAGTATTGGTCATAAATCCTTTTTGAATATTCTTTTGTTGGGAAAACTCTGATTTCTCAATAAGAGCAATTCTCTTCTCATTCTCATCATTCTCTAAAGTACTAAGGTTATGTGTAGTGACGTTACTTCATGAAGGTAATTTAATCAGTCTGATGTGGATGATTGTAGTAGAATCTGGGGTTGTTGACGTAACTATGAGTGGCTTAATTTGCATAGACTGGCAGTTCTGTATATGGAAAAGAGATTTCGAATGTCTGTGGAACGAATATGAATTGATTTTGTTAAGTAACGCAAGTGTGCAATGATTTAGTATTGTCGATTATTCTGATGTGAAATATAGCAAATCAAAGAGAAAAAAAGGCATGAACCAATCGAGGGTAATGATTGTATAACATCTTATTAGAACTATTGACCACAGGACATTTATAAGCTTTTGTAAGCCTTTTTAATATGTTACTGGCTAAAGTTTCTTGCCTTTTTGAGGCAAAAAAAGTTAACAGATCAAGTTGTACGAGAGGTTATTTGTTTGTGTATGCCTTCCTAACAGTTCTTGTGGAATGGCTACCATCAGTGCAAAAAAAATCCAATAGTGATGTTCTCGTTAAGCTCATGTGTTGAATTGTCTTTTTATATTAGACGTAAGTTTGCAATGAAATCTAAGTTCGTGGCGGTCCGTCAGAATGACACTAGTTGGTCTGAAAAGTCGAATATAGTCGAATATTCGGTATAACTTTTTTTTACATGACCCGTCATCACGTCTACTGTGTGGATCCCAGCACTTCTTGCATTCTGTTAGTTTTCATCGTATTCATCCGTCACAATGGTCTTCGATCGTTTGGCGTGTTGTTTCGGCTGTTGCTTGTGGGTCTCATCTTTCTTCTTTATGAATGTGTTAGGATAATAGTCGAGTCTATTCTTTTTTGCAATCTCGGAGATAGCTGGGCTAAGGCGTTCCCACGTGGAACGTGGATTGGGGAGTTCGAACTAACGTGTTTGCTTCCTGATCGCTTCCATCACTAACCACGACGTTATCCCCGTCCCATGCAGTATAAGTATAACAAAAAAAAGGTGTTCTATATCTTCTCTTTCTTTGCATTATGCTGATCCAATTTCAATCGTATAGATGTCAAAGGGTTGACCGTCCTATAGCGTACGTCGTTCCTCTTTTAGAATTGGGCGTTCTGAGGTTTCGATTTTTATTGTTGTTACCTCAGTAGTAGTGTTCAGTAACCATATGACTGATGATTCCATTGAGATCTTGAGACATGGTCCAAGTTTCGCAATCATGGTGGGTCTTTTTGCCTTGTTCTTCATTTATGTCTGTTTTGCATCTGGATAAGTTAAAAGTGCCCTTTTTGACGTAAAACATCTTCTAAACAAGCTCGTAGTTAATCTCAACTTTGGTTGTAAACACTAGCTTATGGATAGAATCTAATGATAGATGAGACCATACGATACTGTCGCGTATATCGCTCAAATTTCCAAATGTTTTCAACACTCATAGGACTTCGAGAGGTTTTTAGTTCTTTGTTATAGTGCCAAAATGCTGAACATAATTAGGAAAAAAGAATTCATTCAACTAGAATGCAAAAAGTCTTATATTTCAAGGTGGTCATTACCCTAGTTGTACACCGTTGTCAATATTTTTCGACTTGGTATTATCATAGATTATTATCCTGGATGTCGGGCTTCGATGTACAGCTGGGAGATTCATCACCTCCAGGCGTTTTCATCAGGAAGTCCATCTAAGAGTGAACCAATACCAGCATTCATCATCGTCCTGGTATCAAACTAGTTGCATGGTGGCAAACTTCCCTCTGATCCACAAGGGCGGCGACTGCCTGCGGTGGTGACGACCTGGAGCAGACTTTAGCAAGCCTGACCTCGGGAATCCAGAGAAACACAACGGCTAAGCCAGAAGAACTTCGAAAAAGTGGAAATTGTACTGGGGTCCGCACAACCAGTGAAGACGGGCCATCCAGGTAGTCAAGTATTATCATCAATTACTATTACTTGTTGTTGTCATTGTTGTTGTTTACTATTTTTATTACCACGTATTTTTTAGTATTTGATACTGTTTTTACTGGTACATCTTGTAACAGTTCCCGAGATCGACTTTCTATTAATCTCGGCATTGGAATATGAATGCGTCGTTTTCTTGTTCAGCAATCGCGAGGTTGTTAAACAGCATACATTTACTTTCCCTAGAAAAACAATACAATACAACAGTAGCTGATGTTTCGGCAGTATCGCCTTCTTCATTCGAAGGCAAGTAAAAAAGCGGCTCTGAAGAAGGCGATGCTGCCGAAACGTCAGCTACTGTTGTATTGTATTGTGTTTTTCTATGGAAGTAAATGTATGCTGTTTAACAACCTCGCGATTGCTGAACGAGAAAACGACTGTTTTTACTATTTTAACCATTCTTAATACTAGTTGCTATATTAGTTCTTATTCCTATTTGTTACTAATTATTACTGTTACGTACCATTACCATTATCATTATGAATCATCTATCTACTAATGTGCTCGTTTATTCACGGAAGCATTTCTTCTTTAGCTGTATATGAGATATGAATTCTTGTGTGCTCATTGTTCTTGAATAACTCATTTTCTTTATAAATATACCCGCACGTTGTTGGTCGTTCTCCATGAAAAAAAATCAAGCTTGCTGACGATTAACTTTTCCGTTGGTAGGGAGATCCGTGTAGTATTGTATCTGTGTTCTTAATTAGACGTAGAACTTCTGATGAAGTTGTGCAAACACGTTTTTGATATGTTGAACCTTCTTTGACTTTTTGATGCTTTATTTTGCTTACTAAGAAAAGCCTTTTTCTAGCTTCGGAGTGTTGATCGATCGTCTACTGTGATCGTGTAGAAACACGAGACGCTGTCATTGTGGCTTTTTTTACTTTTTCTCTGAACACTTTGCTTTGGAGTTCTAACTGATTTCTGACTAGCAAACAAAAACAATGTGTTTTCAGATATTCATGCAGAAGCAAATGGACTTGATGGCGCATTTTGAACGTGCTCAACAAGCACTTAATATGCAGCATTTACAACAGTACTGCCAAGCACTTCAGCAACAAGCTCAGCAACAAGCCTCTGCCAATAACATCCGTGCGACATCTGAACGAATGGATGAAGGGTTTTGTGATGCCGCTGGTGAATGAGAATTTGAAAACGCTAGTGTTAGTGACACGAAAATTCCATTAATGTTGATACCGAATTGCAGTTGCACCATTTTCACTAACCTCCTCGTTGGGAAGTTTACTGGGTTCAAGCCAATCTCCGACCACCTCTCGTGATACCTGTGTATCACAACGAGTTCGAAGGTTGTTTTAATACTTTTCGAAACATAGTCATTTCATTACATTCATCGTACCTTTCTTTTGTTTGGGACTATTAATTTCCTGTATTTTCACTATCTCTAGCGACTATCGAAATGCGTCGGTGAACTCGTCTTCGCAGACGATTTCTCAGCATACGAAAGATCGTTTAAAGAACATGATTGCTCAACGGAATCGTGAATGCGGCCAGATTAACTCTTCTGGTACTCCTCCTCAGCAACATACGCCGATGAGTCCACAAGTACGGTTTTTGGTTTCACCATTACTTTTCTTCTAGTGTGGTCGATATGTTGACTCAGAAAAGCAGAAAGTTTGTTCACTCATAGAACTTGATCACTGATCCACTGTTAGGATTTTTGGTCAGCGTTTCATTGTGCGCCGTGATTGCTTACCTTTTTGTAACATCTTCACTTTGAGAAGAAATGAAAATTTCTTTCCCTTAATGGCTCTGCAACGCTTATTGATGTTTTTTAGGCATGCGTAAGAACTGCATTTTTTAAAATTGTGGCAGTACGAATGTTTTGCATTACCAGGTGAATGTCCCTTCGCCACATTTTGAGCCATATCGAGTGCCTGCATCATTGCACAATGTTCAAACAGCAAACTGTCAACCATCCGGAGAATATCAATTGCGAAAAGTGAGCAGTGAACCGAATTTGAAAATGCGAATCCGTGCAAAGTTGCTTAGCAAAGGTTCGAGTCCTGTTCAAAATCAGAACAGTGCAAACTTCACGCATCCTCAATTGAAACGGTATGTTCTTCCTATTTTTCTTTGGTTTTCGTTTTTTTTACATTACAGCACGAATAGCTTGTGAGCCTTCAGTAAGAGAACTATTTTCTTAACTCTGTTCAATGCGTTCTTTACCAGAAGTGAGAGCGAAACGTCAGGAAACGGTGCTGGAGGTGGAAACCTAGATATGGACACTCTGCTATCAAATGCCGCTACGACGTTCCCTCCTCATCTTATCATGCCCTCTCCTAGCCTACCAAATCTTTCTGCCTCTAGCCTTGCACAAGCTCCACATCTGCCTATCGGTGGGTATTCGTGAACAGTAAAAATTTATGTGCTAGTTAAGCTAATATCTGCAATTTCTATGATAAGTTTAGACATGGCATCCTTAATGGCGGCTGCACAACTGACACCATTCCTAAGCTTGCCAAGTCTCCTTAAGACTCAAATAGGACTTGGGAGTGGTTTGCTAGATGAGGAAATAACGAACCGAGCAAAACTAACTCCGGGCGTAACCAGTCTTAGCGCACTTTCACAGCATTTGCCTGTTGGTGGATATCCTTCACTGCTTAAGCAGCAGCTTAGGGAACTAGTTCTTAGGAGGAAAAGTCTTGTCCGGTAAGTGTTTAGCTTCCATTTGATTTCTATGGTATTTTTGAAATGAGTGCTATAACTTGGTGCAATGTAAGAGGCGCTTACCAGTCATATCATGAAAATAGACACTGTTTAACTCCATGTTTTAACGTTTTGGGTACGTATGGAGCAGTGGTCGGAGTCGAATTAGAATCTATCCGTATCCTACTCAGAGTACATAAGATATGAAGGTGTGGTTAGCCATTGTCAAGGTGGTAACGGAACCCTTTTTTTATCCACTCCAAACTTTGGCTTTTCTCGTTTGCTTTTGCTGTACGTGATTGCCAATAATCGTTCACTGCAAAATTATTCAAATTTTACTGCACTTCAAAAGGGAATCAAAAATCAGAAGTCTGACCAATCAAAATTTTTTTCCGAATTAGTTTTGTAGACCATTGTTTTTCTGGAAACGGTTGATTGCCTAATAGAAAGTTCTCGGATCCCTTAAATGGTTCGTTATTAGTCGCTTTCACTGCGAGCAAGAATTATATCGTTCTCTGTAATGGAAAACCATCTGTAATACTCCGCACTGAGAATTTTCTTTCTACATGCTTATTAAGGTAGCTTATCAGGTGGGACAGGGAGCGTGTGGCGCAGTGGTCGGAGGTGCCCTGCAACACACACGTAGAATCGATCCCCGCATCCATCACAAAGCCCTCCATCCCTACGGGGTTGGCGTATTGGTACTAGACTTGTCTGGGAGGATAGCAGCACTGACTGGATACATCGGTAGGCCACCGCGAGTCACTGTAAAGGCCAGATATGTATTCATTCACCTCCAAACCATGCTTAATGAAGTCGAATGCATGGCGCGTTCTTAAAGAATTGATCAACGGCGAGAGCTTTGTCTTTTTTTTAATATGTGTTTAATAATTATAACGCATTTGGTTTATGTTTCAGGGCACATACATGTACTTCATTTTATTTTTATTGTGGTAATACGAAAAACGCTTTAGCGAAGAACCAGAGGATGATGACTCGCTCAGTGCTCAAGGCGTTTCTTCTTCTGGACAACTACCAACATCTCTAGGAATGAGTGAGATGTCCAGTGGCAAAGCCACTGGCCTCGCGTATGACTCTAGTATGGCTCGACATGAGTGCGTGTGTGGTGAAAGCAGTTCACATGTGGAACATGGTGGACGAGTGCAAAGTATTTGGGCACGATTGTTAGAGCGAGGATTGGTGCAGAGGTAAGCGTCGTTTTTATAACACGTTGCAACATCGCTATGGATTAATCCGATACAGCAACGCTTTACGCATGATTAGCTCTCATGCTCAGTATTCCGCATGTTCTTGAGATTCCTTAGGTTTTACTGGTGTTAAAGTACAATCTCCAATAAAAGTAACAATTGGGAAGTCATCACTATGCAGTTTGCAAGTTGTTCGAACATATATACGATTGCTTATCCTGTCTTCGTGATTTCTTCCAACGGTTTACCGCCTCATCGTGGCTGGGAGGTGTTCCTAGGTGTCGGGTTGCAATGTACAGCGGAGGATTCATCCCACCAGCAGGGTTTCCCAAGCTGACAAGGGGTCCGACGTTTCCATCAGGAAGCTCAGCTAAGAGTAAATCAATACCAGGATCCCCTACCGTCCTGGTACCAAACTAGGCGCATGGTGGCAAGTCTTCGACTAATCCACAAGGGCGGCGACTGCCTGTGGTGGTATCGACCTTGGATAGACTTTTGACCTGGCTGACCTCGGGGGTCCAGGGGCCCAGGGGCTCACAACAGCCAGTAAAACTCCGAAAACATTTAAACTATGCTGGGGTCAACACAACCAGGAAAGACGGGCCATCCAAGTATCCAAGTAAGTAATTTTTCATGGTTATACTTTTTACATGGATTAGAGTATAATCTAGAGCATTAATAATGTGAAAACAATTTCGGGAAGTTTCCTTGCGTTCACTATTATACTTTAGATGCGAGAGAATAGCAGCGAAAAAAGCTTCGCTCGAACATCTTCGAATGGTTCATTCACCAACCTATGTGACTTTTTTTGCCGTTTCACCAACGGCGTGCCTAAAAATGGAAGCATCAGAGCTGCCCCTCAAAAGTTTTGTTCAGTTGCCATGTGGTGGAATTGGAATCGACTCTGATACGTACTTCAATGATGCGACTACCCAGACAGCTGCACGAGTTGCAGCTGGTTCACTCATCGAATTAGCTTCTCAGGTAGCAGAGAATCGTTTACGAAATGGTTTCGCTTGTATCCGACCACCTGGTCATCACTCTGAGAGGGATCAGGCCATGGGATTCTGCTTCTTCAATAATGTGGCTATCACGGCACGTTATCTACAGAATAAATACCCACAACAATGTGCAAGAATCGCCATTATTGATTGGGTGAATATATATAGTTGTTTTTTCTGTTAGTTGAGCTTTAGAACTGCTTTTCAGCATTTCTATTCGTTCCTTTTTCCTAGGATGTGCACCATGGCAACGGAACTCAACTTTGCTTTGAGGAAGATCCTAGTGTTTTATATTTGTCTCTACATCGTCACGATAATGGCAATTTTTTTCCTGGAACTGGCGCAGTAACAGAAGTCGGTAGGGGCGCTGGAAAGGTTCATCACGGTTTATTTTTACATTTATTGATACTGTATTCTGATGAGTGTTCGTACTCAGTTTTGCACGTTTGTGTACATTGTCTGTAGTAATGAACCATAGATGTTCAGTAGCTGTTTCCAGTGGGTTCTAGTAATCGATTTCATTCGTGAAAAACGTGAAGGCGAAGCGTACAGAAATGTTTCAACTTAAAGGGCTTCTCTGTAAATGTGCCATTCTCTGGTGGGGTGATGGGAGACGCGGATTATCTAGCCGCTTGGCGAGTTATTGTCCAACCAGTTTTGGAGCAGTTCCAGCCGACTTTCATTCTCGTTTCTGCTGGTTTTGATGCATGCCGGGGTCATCCGAGCACTCTAGGCGGGTACGTGCAACTCATGATTAGAATCATACTACTTGTGGGCCTTTTAAGTGGTGTGCAATTCCACGAGAGGCAAACTAAAGGTAACAAATGGAACCACATTTTAGATATAAGATTTCGGCCGAGATGTTTGGTTTCATGACTCGTCAACTTATGGCATACGCCGGCGGAAGAGTGGTGCTAGCTCTGGAAGGTGGCTACGATCTAGCTAGTATTTCAGATGCTGCCGAACAATGTGTCAAGGTGGCTTAATTTTATAGTGGATCTATTGTGTGTTTTCGTATGTTTTTAGTCATTTTTTATGGTAATAGGTAGATTTCATCGCTTTTTATCATGAATTATTGCCTGTTAGTTTAGGTACTTTGTGGAGACGATGATAAAGCGGGTATTCTGAAGAACGAAGCATTAGAAGGCATTCCATGTCTTAGTGCTCAAGAAACAATACAGAAGGTGTTTTGCTCATTGCTATAGATTGTAATTTGACGATCTGATGGTATGGTGGTTTACTTTATTTATGCATTTTTTAGGTAATTGCTATTCATAAAGGATATTGGCCAAATCTAACAGCTGAACAGGGTTTGTCAGTCAGCGAACTTCACTGGCAAACTGTTGGTAGACAATTTCAGAAACTCACTATGGGAACTGTTTAGTGATGATAAGAGTAACAGTAACAATAACATTTGAAAGTGAGTATTGACAAGATGCCGCAGTATGCTTGTGAGTACAGAGGTAGCACACATAATATAGATTAAGGTATAATTTTGAAGAGGAATGACTTAGACGGTGATCATATATATACATATAGTTAATTTCGTTTTGGTTTAACGTTGATTTACTTATAGTAGAGATCTCTTCAAATTTCCTCATGGTGTTGTCTATCAATGTTATTGAATGCGGAATATGTACATATGTTTCCTGTGATACCTTATTTATTTGGCATAATCACCTAAATGGCCCATACGTGGAGGTTTTCCTGGAAATTCGAGAACAGAAAACGATTGCTGAAACCATTGGAGCTTAAAATGGATGAAACTCGTATGACTATTCGTCGTCGTGCCAAATTTATTGATGTTTTCTTTTGATGGTCAACAATACCTCCTTTTGAAATATCGCTTGGGTGGCTTAGAATTCCTCCATTACAAGAACAAACATCGTTCCGTAGTGAAGTTATTTTCCATCACATAGTTCTAGAACTGAGACAGCATTTTGAACAATAGTAATAACTTTGCTGATATGCTATGCGATTTAACAACTTCCTTAACAGCAGTCCCTGAGTAGTTTTCGATTGGTTGAACTGTGTACTTCGTCTACTATGGTGACATGTGTCGAACATAAGAAGTATCACAATTTGGTCTAGTCTTCTGTTTGTACTTTTAATCCTATGAAGTGTTGTTAATGCAGGTCTAATTGATTTTAATGGTTTCATTGTCTTCTATAAATTTTATCGGCGCTCCTTGAACATATTTATATATTGCATATGTGGAAGCTGTTTAACATGCTACATATGGAATATGTATATAGTTTTTGCGTGTTATACGAACTCTTTTTGGATAGATGTTAAGAAGTTCTCGAGCTGAAGACAATCCATTTGTAACTAGCTTCTTCCAGTTGAGATTTGCGGATAGGCTGATTCCTTAACTTACGTTGTGCACGAGTACTCAAATAACTTTTCGACCTCCCTTTCTGCCGGGTGTCGTGGTCACCACTGCCTCCGCCACCCGGGCTCCATGAAGGTGAGGATCGGAGTTGGCACTCCTTCATAGCGTCGAGAATTTAATAGAACAATATTTATTTCATTAATGGTGTACTATTCAGTATTTTTCGTTTTTCTGTCTAGGAATAGCAATTCGTCCGCAATTGTATTAATGTAGTGTGTTTCACTAGTTATTCTACTTTCCTTACCTCTGGATTCATATGTCATGTATTGAGGTGAAGCCTCATCTCATCTATTCAGAGGAGCTGTTTTGTTTGTTTTTGTTCACATCAACATGAACTACTACTATCAAATTGTGATTGGTTTAAGTGATCAATATGTCATTTCAAAAATTTGACATTTTCTTCTCTTATATTCCAAATTTCTATAAACAAATTCTATTTGTACACACTTTTTAAGTTTAGATTGAAGCCGACGTGTGTCCGTGAGGGACTTTTATTTTTAATTTGTAATTAAATATTTTGACACAAGGTGCTAATCGTTGGATCTGGAGGATCATTAGCACTAAAATGCGAGCATCACCTGGATAGTGATGCACCATCATACCTACTTGGATATTTGGATGGCCCGTCCTCATTGGTTGTGCAGGCTTCAGTACAATTTCCACTTTCCGAAGACCTGCTTGTTAAGCCATTGTGGTTCCCTGGTATCCCAAGGACAGCGCTCAACGTCTGCCCCAGCCCTTGTGGATCAGGGGGGATATTTGCTACCATGCGACTGGCTTGATACCAGTACGGTGGTGAATGCTGGTATTGGTTTTTTCGTAGTTAGGCTTCCTGATGGAAATGCCGGACTTAGCTTGCTAGACCATGGTGGGAGGACGAATTGTGTTGGTTTCTGAAGTTCTTTTATTCTTTATCAAAGCAATAAAGATACTAATAGCAAATCATATTTATTATGTATGGAACACTTTAAAGAGATTCTAATTAGGAAGGTCGTCGGAGAAGAATGCTGAGCTAGACAACTTTGTGGCAAAAGTTGTTAACTTACGCAGGTACTTTGGACGGCCGAGGTTTTGCCCAGGATTGAAGTTTTGCTTTCAAAAAAAGTACGTTATATTGTTAGGACGCGGAAGTAACAAACTAAGAGACTTAGTGATTGACTTTTTTGCATTGATTAACACATAACGTCCGAAGCTGGTTTTTTTGACAAATGACAGTAATTTCCTGACCACTAGGTATTTGAGGAGTCGAAAATTTTACAGATCTATGGAAGAGACTTTTATCATCGTCTTCGTTCATGCCGCAAGAAGCCCCCACTTGTTTGTTTGCTTTCGTATTTAAAATACGAGCCTTGACGAAGAAGTGGAAGAAATATGTGTCATACTTATTCGCATGGCGCATCCTCATTGGTTGTGCGTGGCCCCAGCATAATCTCCATTTCTTCGGAGATTTGCTGGTTTTAGCCATTGTGGTTCTCTGAGTCCCGAGGACAGGCAGGCCAAAGTGTGCCTCAGTTCGTCACCGCCACATGCAATCGCCGCCGTTGTGGATCAGACGAAGATTTGTCACCATGCGACTAGTTTGATACCAGGAGGGTGGTGGATCTTGGTATTGATTTATTCTTAGCTAGGCTTACTGATGGAAATGCCAGAATCCTCAGCTTGGAATACCTTGCCAGGGGGATGAACCCCTCGCTGTACATCGCAGCCCGACACACAGGAACATCTCCCAGCCACGATGAGGCGGCAAACCGTTGGGAGAAATATGTGTTGTAGGCTTCAGCAAAACACTGCTTGCACTTCGCAGTTTCTACTCTACAGGCAGTAACGGTAGATTTTAACGATTTTTTGTTCCAATCAGTAGCATTTAATGTAAGATGAAAACATGTTTGTTTACAGTTGGAACGAACTATAATCATCACATCAAATACACTGTATCTAGTGTATGTCGGACTTTATGTGTTAAATGTATACTTTCTGTGTACAACACTAGTATAAGATTACTATGAAGAGTACTAACCTGAACCGAAAATTAGGAAGATTATTCCCGAAATGACATTAAAGCCGCTGCAAAGCATAAATGAGGCAACCCATTTGTTACCGACACCCTGAAGAAGAGAATATAACGGTTAAGTGTCACAAAAAATTGTTTGTATCTCATAATTTAAGTGCAGCAGTTAAAATAAAGGATAAAGGATAAGACTCTCGGCGTTGATCAATCACTGAGAGACGTGACGTGCAATCAAATGCATATCTGGCCTTTACAATAACTCGCGGTTGTCTATCGATGTATCGAGCCAGTGCTGCTATCCTCTCAGCCAAGTTTGGTACCAATATGCCGACTCCGGAGGGATGGAGGGCTTGGTGAGACGCGGACGTGGAGATCGATCCCATATATGTCAGGGTGACTGCGACCATTGCGGCACACACGCCATCGCGGATGCAGTTAAAATAGACTAACAAAATGAATACTGGTACATTACTTTTTCGCATAAAGAATCTACCATTTTAGAAACAATGCCCAATATCATGGGACCGGATATATTTCCGATTACGCCGAATATCATAGAGATGGAGGTAGTTGTTCCGGAAAACGATGGTGCGATACACAACACACATGTGAAGAATCCACAAATACCAGCAGAGAAAAACATGCCTGGAATAGGATGTTCTTTAGGACTTGCGTGTACGATCGCTATACTACAAAAAAAATGTAAAAGATGAAACGATGAACATATGATGTACCATATAAAGCTAACAATGGAAGAGCAATGTTAGGATTATCACAGCTCGGCAGAACAGCCACTGCGACTAGCATTGTAGCTGAGCCAAATGAACCTCAAAGTACTAGTATGTAGAGTAAAAAACACACATTCTTTATGTTTTTTTCAATACAATTGACGATATTTCTACGGACCTACACTCTGGAAAATCTTTGCACATTTTGTATGCCCAACAATTTTGTGTTCTTTGAGGTAGTCCGCAAAAATTCCAAGAATATTCTTCGATATTAGTTGGGCGGTAAATGGGACCATTGTAAATATTCCATTCTGGAAAAACAGCATACAAATTAAAAAATCAATTAAATCTGCCGAATCATAAATGTTGGAAAATTGGTTGCGATGTAACGACCAACACGATGGAGTGGAAGCATGAGCTCTTCCTTAAGAAATGTTGGCAAAAAGGCTTGTAATATCGATGCTTGAAGGTTATAAGTGTACTGACAGAGCACAGCAGCTATTAATGGACGCGAGGTGAGCATATCTCGCCATGGAACCGGTCCACTACACTAAACATACGAATATTTGCTAACAAGAGTATGGGTGCAAGTTAAAACCATGGTGTTCATTGGTGTCGTTCTGTAGTAATATTATGAGCTCATAGATGAAACTAGTGAATGATCTGCCTAACTCACCTTAGCTTTCACATGTTCTATATGCTCTGCGAGGTATGAACATTCTTCTTTCGAAATAAAATTGCTAGTATGTGGTGAATTCGTAGCATATATACACCAGAGTACACACCATATAAAACCCACAGCACCGAATATGTAAAATATTATTGGCCAACCTGGACTGAGGGTACAGAGAAACGAAGAAATGAGTGTAGAAAAACCTGCAGCCAACTGAAATAAAAGAAGACATTCTTTACCAACACCAGGATTATTCCTGAAATGACTTCTCAAGGTGGATGAACAGAAATACCTGATTACCGGAGGTATACATTGCAGCAACTGTTGACTTTTCTGTTTTCGTGAACCATTTCCCAACGATACATCCAAAACACGGGAAAATAAAAACCCTTAAATTTTTGCATCTTGTTAAGTTTTCACCCCTGAATAACCAAGACATCTAACAGGCTTAATAATAAAAAAATATTCAGACCTCTCCAATACCCATAATTACTCGTGAAATGAAATAAGCGTAAAATGACCACTGAGCAAGAAAAGGTGTCAACAAGGTTACGATGATGTAGTCACATGTGGCAGCTGTAAAGAAGATTATAAAGACATGACACCTTACCGAAGTGGCAAATAAAGTTATTCACTTTGTTTATCAAGAACAGTTTCATGCAACAAAGCACGGACTTGGATGACCTGTCCTCACTGATTGTGCGCGTCCAGCAAGATTTCCATGTTCTCGGAGTTTTGCTGGTTTAGCTGTTGAGGTTCTCTGGACTTCCGAGGTCAGCCAGGTCAAAGTCTGCCCCAGGTCGTCACCGCCATAGGCAGTCACCGCCCATTTGGATCAGAGAGAATTACCAACATGCGATTTTGATACTAAGACTGTGGTGGATCCTGGTATTGGTTTACTCTTAGCTAGGCTTGCTGATGGAAACGCCAGAATCTTCAACTTCGAAGACACTGCCAAAGGGGGATGAACCCCTAAGCTGCAAACATCGCAGCCCGACACCCAGGAATATCTAGCCACGAAAAAGCGGTAAACCGTTAAGATGGCAAAAGTAAAGCAAAAATAAAAAGCTCATGGTAGGAAGGAATTCATGACGTTATATCTACCTATAACGATTGACTTTGCTCCATATCTATCTGCTAATGTTCCAGCGAATGGAATTGTCACCATAGCACCGTAGAATGTAGCCGAGAAGAGTACAGACTGCATAGCTGGACTCCATAACAGATCACCCTATATTAACGTAATTGTGTAGTTTATATATCACAACCGCTAGTCAAAAGCGCATCACATTCTGCTAATAGGCAAGTAAACAGCAGTTTTAGGTATGGGAGTATTTTTAAAATTTGCAAAAGCCCCTCCATACGTTGTTTGTTTGATGCTGAGCAGATAAAGGTTATTAACACAATAACTATTTCAAATTGGATAGCTTTTCGGAAAATTTTACCACATGTCTCCACACGTTAGAACCTGGAACGGGTCAATACGTAATTTGCTTAGCTAAACACTTTCATATTCCTATCAAAACGACTCAAATCCCCATATCCATTATCCCCAAAACGATCCCCAATATCCATCAAACGGGAGACGGATTTTTTAATGCTCACTGTTTTTCCTAGTCTCCCCCAATAAGTGGAAAACATGCAAAAGCGGTGCGTATTTCAAAGAAAACTGAAAGAAGATTACCACGCGATTGAAATGTGGGTTTGTGTACTTTTGTTACTTAATTACTTGATACTTGAATAGCCCATCCACGATGGTTGTGCGGGCCCTAGCGTAACCTTCATTTTTCGGAGATTTGTTGGTTAAGCCATAGTGGTTACCTGGAGTCGCGAGGTCAGAGTGGCCAAAGTCTGCCTCAGGTCTTCACCACTACAGGCAGTTGCAGCCCTTGTGGATCAGAGGGAGATTTGCCAGTACGCGACCTTGACACCAGGACAGTGGTGGATCCTGGTATTGGTTTACTCTTAGCTAGGCTTCCTGATGGAAACGCCGGACTCCTTCTCAGCTTGAAAGACCCTGCCAGGGGATGAATCCCCCGTTGTACATCGTAGCCCGACACCCAAGAACACCTCCCAGCCACAATGAGGCGGTAAACCGTTGGGAGGCGAGTTGATTATACCGATCACTATATTACAAGTAAGCTACAAAATACGGAATATCCAGAACTAAGATCAAAAACTACTGTCATCCTGGTGTAGATCACACTTTGCTGAAAAGACACCTGTGTAGATTTCGACGTCCTGATCAAAAATAACCATGGAACCTAGACATACGACGTACCGTATAACCTGCATCAACAGCCGTCTCGAGATCGTAATTAAGCGGTTCGCATTTCGTGGATGTTGTTCCGGTAAGGACACTACTTATCGGTTTCTCGGATGGAAATGCCGTTGAATTTACCATACAAACGACCGCCATGCTTAGAATCAATCTCATAGATACAGTCGCGTAAAGTCCTATAAGCATAAATAGACGTACGAAATTTACACTTGTCTTCTTCTAGAATTTTTTCTTTTTCATGTAAAAGTTCAGTTGAAAACAATAGGCACCTGTTGTCAACAATATGCAAATCCATAATCGGGTTGACTTAAACGAGAACAACGGAAAATGTGGAAGCTTAGCTGTACGAATATCATCAGATTTCGTCATAGTAGATGTCTCTGAAACATGCTAGTGTAAAGTCTTGCTAAACCCTAGAAATTGTGCTGAAAATCAACATTCAGAAACAGATGTTAAGGCGAAAGAAAAAAAGAAAGCGTTCTTCCACTTTAGGGAACAGTTTCGAAGTTATCAGTTTAGCTGATCACTTCGCTTTTGCCTAAGTTGGATGCTTGAGGTGCCCTTCGTTCTTTCTCCGCTAGACTGTAGACATAGAGAAATTACAGGAGCTAACAGCTTCTATGTCTCCTCATATAAGAGAAATTACAGGAACTAACAGCTTCTATGTCTCCTGATCATTTAAGACAAGTAATTTAATTAAGTGCTAAGGTCTTTATTGAATTTTGAAGCAAAATATTAGCACAGCGAGAGGTAATGCCGAAAAACAGTTGTTAATCGATGGGCTGGTGGAAAGTGGTCTCTGTCGATTTGGTTCTCGTTAGTATTACCGTTCCACAGGCGGGTCCGCCTATCGCAAACTGAATTTGCATAAACCCATTCCATACTACTGCAGAGTTATGAAGAAGTTCATCTATAGATCATCACGTGTGTTAGAAAACGATATGTTTAATAGTAAGACGCACGTGTGATTTTCGTCGCCTCATCGCCCGATTCATCTTCCTCGAAGTTCCGTTCGTCGTCATCAACTGAGCTGAGTATGAAACTTCGAGATGAGAGTGAAGATGTGCGTCGACTAGAATTCGTTCTTCCTAACATTTACACTACTCTGAAACGTAAAGTTAGATAGAAAAAAGTACTAGGAAAAGAGAATTCGAGAAAGAAACGCTTGGCTCCTAACAGGAGCCAGAGTAGACTGAACACAATTGTATCCTGTTTAAAAGCATCGGGAAAGGAATATGAGTTATATATCATGCTTTACTGTTTGTAAAAAAATGGCTACTGCAGATATACCGAAACTGGGAAGCACTTCTAGCAAACTAGGTAGGCCAAGACAAGGAGATTATTTCCATGACTTGCCTCGAAGATGAGGATAAAGAGCTGTATAACCCTTCCGTTATCATGTTTTTCTATGCACAAGAAAGAGTAAGTTAGAAAAAGAAACATGAGGACTATAAAACAAACCGTTAAATCTTCGAAATCCAGAAATGAGATCGGAACGCTTGTGTAGTTCCTTGTTGATGAAATTCTCAACCAGAGATGGAAGTCTGGTATGATTCCGCGACCGGTGAGGAATCGTTGTAGATCCTAAGATTCTTAACATAATTTTAATGCTCATGAAAAGTTACGTTATTGACAGATCCTAAGTAAGTGGTTCCAAATATGAATTCTTTTAGAGTTCCATTTCGTTCTTTACAGAAAGGAATAATAAGATAGTATTGTTATGGAATATAGCAAGTCAAAACATTTACCAGTAGACGAAAAGGAGTTATCTGAGACAAAGGTTCATTAATTTTAAATCAAATAGATAATGAGCCAGATTATTGTTCGATTTGAAGTGTGAATAATATGTAAAAATAATGAAATAATGATAATTAATTGATGAAATGAAAGATGCAGATGAAATGAAACGATAGTACTACTCTTAACAATGACATGAATAATAAGAAAAGATCACCACATTCAGTAAACACACCTTTGATACACAATGATAGCATGATAAGGTGACATTAACAATAACAATAACAATGACAATTACAGTAATAATAACAGTGAAATGAGAAGACACTTGAAAAGAAGAGTTCCAATGAACGGCTGGATGTTTGCTTAGAAGCACGGATAGCATAAGTCGGAAAGCTGAGCGAATCAATAATGTTGTCCAGCGGCTTTCCGGGTGTCCACAAGACGAAGTGCATAGAAACCTCGCATTTGCGAAAAATCCAGGTTAGACCTTTGGTTTCGATATGAGATACAAGACAATATTGAAGTACTGACGATTAAGTTAGGGATACGTACATCTGACAATATTTGAAACTTAATGCAAATAGTAATTACGTTGTGATTTCGGCTACAGCTTCAGCTTAACTGAGTTCAGTGTAAATTAGTGCTCCTCAGGTCAGTCCTGTTGATGGGTGGTCGCTGATTGCGCACGATAAAACACAGCTGAGGGAACCGCGAAACGAAGGACCCACATGGTGTGGTGGTAAACACGTTAGCACCCAAAAGGAGTAATAACGCGGTCGTTCCCCACCGCAGACACCTGTGGTACGGAGTTTCACAAATATCTCAGCATCACTATGGTTGTATCACACATAATACCCTGCCGTTAAAAACAATAGGCATAAATAAAAAGTGACGACGTTGTTATTTATAACACAGCTTCAGCTTAACTGGGTTTAATAACGATTTGTGCACCTCAGATCAATCCCGCTGGCAGGTGATTGCTGATGGCACTGATCGATAGAACTAGCTGGGAGACAGGCGAAACGAACGACCCACATGATGTGGTGGTGAACGGGTTAGCCCTTGGGAAGGATGATAGCGCGTTCGTTCCACACCGCAGACACCAGCGGTTCAGAGTCTTACATATTTATAGTTTTCGATAATATCTCAGCAAAGTTGTGGGAATATTTACTACTGTTCAGAGCACTCGTCGTTTCATCGTAGTTCGATGAGCCTTTAAATATTCGGAAAGCGTTGCATGATTTCAATAACTTTGCATCATTTGCGATCACCTTACAGCAGTATTCACACATTGTATTTCAATATTGTTATTTAACCAACCAGTGCTTATAAAATAGTTTTACCGGTCTCTTTCATGAGAAAGCCTTGCGAGAAGCCTAGACGAACTATATCTAGGAACATTGTGCAAAAAATTATTCCAATGTTCATTTCTTTTAGTGCTTATCCCCTTTTTATGGCAAGGTATTATGCAGAAATACAAACACAAGGATGCTGAGATATAAGCAAAACTCGGAACCTCAGATGGGCTTCGAACATACGAGTACCTTTGTCTAGATCAAACGTTGCAAGGGGTGATAACCACCGTTTTCCATGCTTTGGCTTTCCCTTAGCCAGGTTTTACTTTAACGGTGGTAACGGTATATTCGACGTAATAACGTGCTATGAAAAGATGAGAGGCAGTTAATAAAGTTAAGCTTTGTAATTCCAACGGCAGCTTCAGTTTAACTGCGTTCAATGCCCATTTCCGTCCCACACCTCATTCCTGTTGGCGGTTTATTGCTTAAAGCGCCGTTAAAAAATGAAAATGAGAAAGCTGTCGGCGGTGATCAATCCCTGAGGGATGCGCCATGCATTCGACTTCACTCAGCATCGTTTGGAGGTGAATGAATGCATATCTGGCCTTTACAATGAGTCGCGGTGGCCTGCCGATGTATCGAGCCAGTGCTGCTATCCTCCAAGACAAGTTTGGTGCCGGTTTCCCGACCCCAGAGTGATGGAAGGCTTGATGGTCCATGGGCGCGGGGATCAATTCCACGTGTGTGTTGCAGGGCGCCTCCGACCACTGCGCTACACGCACCCCTTTAACGAAAGCGCCGTTAGAGTGAAGAAAAAAAAGTGGCTGAGGGAAAGCCAAACCAAAGACCTCTATTGGTGTGGTGAATAAAACGTGAGCCTTCGAAAAAGGTAATCGCGTTTTCGAAGCCCAATTGAAGCTTCGTGTGTTGCTCTTGTCTCACATCCTTGTGGTTGTATTATACAGTTGTCCTAGATGACAGTTTGTTTTATACCTACTTTCTTCACCTACTTTGAAATTTAGCTAGTTTGTACTTCCACATTTCGTAGGCTGCAACTTGTCTAAACTTTAAGTGGAAATTTATTGGTTAAGAAGGTTTTTTTCTCACAATATCATGCTACGGGAGGCTTGTTAGAATATTCCTCCGTTAGTATCACAGGAAATTGCCGGTACTGGTTGAGAGGATGGGGATTTCACGCCATGTCGAGAAGTTAGCCAATAAGCATCTTTTGAGTAAAACATACTACTATCTATAGCACCATTATTCTTTATGCCTTCTTATAGTGACTGATGTCTATTCAGATGTGACGCAAGGATTGGCAGCAACGACGACAACGATATCACTCACTGTAAACACCATGTGTCCACTATTATTTATAACTCTAAAGCACATATCTCTGTGACAGCTACAACAGTCTGCGAAGCTACAACAGTCTGCGAAAATGATTTGCATTAATAACAGATAGGGAGAGAAATATAGTTTGCGCCCTCATAAAAGTATTTGCCGCTGCAATACTGACGTATGAGGACGATCCGGAGGTGAATAGCCGTACGAAATTTGTTCATCTGGCCACTTAGCTTTTCCGTTATCCATCTGTGATAGAATTAAGCCACCGTACATCATGGTAGGGAAGCTCTCTTGTAGCCGTTCACTTTGTCTAGCAACTAAGCATGACATCACAACTCGATTGTGTGCTTGCACCTGCACACATGGAAAGCCAGTGTTTGAAAGACGCTCTGTGGTTTCTTTGAACTCTAACATCGGCGTTTGAACAAAAAACATTAGCTGGGAAGGAGTCACGCCTACTAAAGAAATGAATACGTGCAGTAGTAGTAATCCTCATTTGGCTTTACCTCACGTTGTAGATTCCAAGTCTTACGCTCTCCGTGAGGTCATGCAGTAGTATTACTGTTGCACGTGACGTATGTTACTGTCCTAGTACTCGACTACCGACTACCGACTCGCAAAAACTATTTCAACGCTGCATGTGCCTCCTGCATTGTTAATGTCATTGTACCGTTATTTTTGTATTCCATGTGACACTTGTTCCTGATATTACTTCACCAGTCAATTACGGTACTCAATCTGTTACTAACTCTTTACTTGTTTAGCGGCTTCGTTATCGCCTTATCGCTCATACCGTCTATGTTTTCTGATATCGTCATCTCGTTATTGCTGTACCAAGATTACTATTACGTATAAAGGTTTAATTATCCACGCTCGAAATACACGCTATGAAAACGAAAATCGACAAGAAATTCATGGCAAGTGACAAGCAGACATACGCAAGCAGCTCTTCATCTTGCGAGAATTCATTCAAAGGAGCAAATCAGCATCCAGCATTCTCACTCAGAACCTAAATTGAAATTGGCAGCTAAAGCCTACAGATCGGTTGTAGTAGTACCTGTCACCGGTTACCATTCGTTTCGTTGATCGTCAAGTAACTCGAGCGGGCGCCAACAAATCTTCCACTTCTCTCTGTCGCGTGCAAAAAGTATCCCACAGGGGTATGCTTGTTCTAGAGTCTAGTTGAGCATCATATCTTTCTTCTACGCTCTTCGTGAAGAAGTCTGACCATTGGGTCGGTGGTCTTTCTGCAGTGCGTTTAACATCTCGATGAATCACTAACGGCTCTTTGTCCATCGATTGTCGTTCATACGCATTACATGTCGTGTCCACCTTATCATCGACTGTTAGGCGTACAGAACGGCATCTTTGATTTTTTGGTCGTTGACGCAGGTAGGAATCCCTGATCCCTACCCTCACTTGTCTGATACGGGATACTCCTAGCATCGTGCATTCGACTGGGCATTCAATAACGCTGAGTGATCTTTCATCTTGCTTACGGAGCAACCAGGTTTCTGACGCATGTGTTACGTCAGGGGAGAATCGTGAAGTGGAAAAGGTAGGCACAGAGTCGGATGTTCCTTGTTCTCCTCACTAAATCTTCGATGCTCTTGGAAGCTCTCCAGGCTGCTCGTTTTTTTCTAGGTCAACTCCAGAGCTAAGTTGTTAATCGTGTTGATTTTGCGACCTAGATAGACGTAACTGGGGCATTCGAAGATATCTATTCTGTTGAGCGTGAATGGTTCATACGTAACTAATGCGTTCGTCATCAATATCGTCGTTGTGAGTTTAATCAAAGACCGGTGTTTTCACAAGCGCTAACAAAGTCGGCTAGTATTCGCTCCGCTTGCTTAATGCTAGGTATAATAAGAACGATGGCATCAACAAAGCGAAGGTGATGTAATAGATTTTCACTCCCATGTTCTCGCATTCCAGTGCTCGCATGGCGTTCTCGAGTGTTGCAGAAAATAATTTTGACAAAGTGAATCGCCTTGCCAAACTCCCCATTTTAAGTCGATGTTAATGTTGTGGTGATATTTTTGATTGCAAAATTTTTATATAGCCTGCAAAGAATCCTTATATACTGAGTAGGAACGCTCTCGCTGTCCAGGGCTTCCATGACCGCTTTCACCTTAATTATGTTAAAAGCTTCTTTTAAATCAACGAATTTGAGAGAGCGGCCCCTTGTGCTCTCGCGATAATTCAGTAAGTCTAGTTATCGTGTGACGTGGCTATCGTATTAAATCCTTTTTTGAAATTCTGCCTTCCCACGTGGCTCTCCATCGTCCAGCGTTTTTCCATTCCTGTTTATGATGAGTTGAGTGAAGAGCTTGTAGACGACACACGCAAGCACATTGGGCGATAGTTACCGATATCGCGGGGGCTCGCTCTTCTTGAACAATAACACTGTCTTGCCGGTCTTCTATTGATTAGGAACCTTACATTCAGACAGGTAATGTTTGAAGAACCCAGCCAGTGTGTTTATGAGGACTGGCGGAAGCTCCTTCAGCTGTTCAGATCTTATCCTGTCCGGAATTGGTGTCATTCGATTCGTCACCGACGAAATAACAGGTAGGATTTCCGAAGGGAGAACTGGTGGGACGGCGTATCTATGCTCATTTATTTCATATTAGTGAAGGAGGATGTGGCTGTTGAAGAGATCCGAGTTGTACTTGTTAATGATATGCTCCATTGCCTTTCTTGAAGCTGTAACTGTCCCGTCTGAGCGTTGAACTGTAGTCATTTTGGTTTTGTAATCGACTAAACTTCGGTAGACGTCGTAGGTGCTTCTCCCAGCCTCTGTAGTTTCGACCACAACTGTTGCTGTACTCTGTTTAAGATCTTCTTTTACCGCCTGTCCACATTGCTTTGCAAGTTCGGAGATGAGTTGACGGTTGCCTATGGCTCGCCCGAATTCACGCTGGCGTGTTAGCTCGAGTGTTTCTGGAGACAGATGTCTCTTGGTGGCTTTCGAGCTCTCAGCTTTCATGGCGCTAACGCGATGATGTTGAATGAGCTAATTGTATTCCTCATCGATGTTACAAGAGCAGCATCTTCCTCACACTCGAGTAATGATCTCTGAGTAAGCCGCAGTTGGTGATGTTTTCGGACGTCGTTTTTTTCTCGAAATTATTGGCTTTTTTCTTCTTTCTGCGAGAAACGAATTCTTGCACGAAAGAGACGATGTTGCGATCCTGTGTAGAATTTTGGAACAAGAGCGACATCGGTTAGACAAAACCTTCGGTTTGCTATGATGTGGTCTATTTCGTTATGGTACTCTCCACTTGGAGACTTCCACGTCCAGTGTTGAGGGTGGGGCTTCTGGAATTGCGAGTTAGCATGATTGGTCTTGGTCGTCGTGAAGAATTTAAGCAGCCGCTTACCCTTCTCGTTCCATTCCAATCTTTGGGTCCCAATGTGACGCTCTTCAGGCGTTCTTCTTGGCCCAAACTTAGCGTTAAAATCTCCATTGGTGACCTTAAAGAATGTGAGGTCTTCCCTGTAGAACTTCTCCAAGTCCATGTAGAACGATTCGACTCCGTCTTCGATTAACTTGATCTGTTTTCAATCGTAAACGTCCGATTCTGGTTGTTAGTTGTTTGAGTGAGTTGACGTTCATGGACAAACTCGTGTTGACGAGAACGCCGGCGGCGCAGACTCCTCTGCTGTCGCATGTTCCCAACGACAGCTTTTCACTGGTGTCATAGAGGGAGTTGAATGGGTGGAGCCGTCTCGTCCCGCTCAGGCTGATGACGTCGTGCAACATCCTGCTTGCTTGCATGATTAAGTCTTCCATTGAGGGAATCAGATGTAAATGTGCGTGCACTGCACGTAGAGATTGTCACCTTAGTCCTTTGCGATTTGGGCGGCGTAGAATGGCTCTGAGATTTTAGCAGCCTTTCCGCTCTCGTCCTAGCCAACGCTGCAGTTTATTTTACTGTGTTTAGCTTTATGATAGCCATGTAGAGCTTGTTGTGCTGTGAACGTATAGCTGGGTATACCCACAGGTAGCTTTCCAGTCTCTTCTGGAGCAGATGGAGTGCTCATTTTTTAGAGGAGACTCTTAATCACTTTCCACGCACATCCCTCTTACTTGATTGCAGGCTTTTAGCTGAATTGAATCGTAGAAAACAGTGCTTGTAAACGAAAACACACCCACAAACTCTTGCATAAATACGTCTTCAGAAGGTGTGTGCCAAGGAGGCGCAGCAGAAACATCGAGTCCATCTCCTTGATGCACCTGCGACTCAGGGAATATGGTCGCTTTTGGTCCGTGATCAACCTCCTGTCCGCAACTGGGGACGCGCCACGTTGCTTTGTGAATAACCGGCGTGGGATCCCGCTATGAGGGAGATCCGTGGATTCAGAAAAATTTTTGTCTTATTTTTTGTGCGGATTCCAGCACTTCTTACACCCAATACGTTTCCTCGCATACATCGTCCACGAAGGTCTTCCAAGTTTTTATGTGTGGCTTCGGTTGCTGCTTGAGGATTTTCATTTCACCTTGAATGTCGTAGAATGCTGGTCGAGCAATTCTCCATGGAGTGCTGAGATAGCCGGGATGGAGCGTTCATAATTGTATTGCAAATAGTGTTTTCTCCCCAGACAAGTCCTGTACCAGTTTCGTTACCCCGGAGGGATGAGAGGCTTGGTTGGGCCGGAGTGGAAATAACACCGCGCTGGTGATGACGAGCATCACTACTACTGTGCTATCCGCCCCGGATTCAGAAAATACTAGACATAAATCATCATGTCATGATTTTAAAAAACATCTAACTTTTTGAGAAAAACAAAAGAAGAGGAAAAAACATGTTAATAGTAAAACAATCGAAAGCTGTGCACCGTCATTCGTAATTGAGCAACTCGTTTTTCAATCGTACTCTGTTTTGGTTTACTATTTGTATATAGGGTCACGTAAAGAAGTTCCAGCTATACACTTTAGCAAATATAGTTCTACCGCTTGTTTGCATCTTGAACTATCCAATAATTTGTGATAACCACGAGTGGCTTCATCAAGAAGGAACAGAAAACCCTTTACCTTCATTGTTCTGTGACATAACATGGTTTGTATTGACAATGTTTTAATTTTTTATTTTCTGCCTACTACAATTCTTATGGCAAGGTATTATGCGAAATACAACCACAACTATGCTAAGATATTTGCAAAACTGATTGCTGATGGCACTAATCGATAGAACTAGTTGGGAGACAGGCGAAACGAAGGACCCGCATGGCGTGGTGGTGAACGCGTTAAACCCCGGAAAGGGTAATAGCGCTTTCGTTCCCCACTGCAGACACCTGCGGTCTAGAGTTTTGCAAATATCTCAGCATCGTTGTGATTGTTTGCATTCGCGTTATCCTTTTCAGAAGCCATAGTGCCCTTGTTTCTTCTATGTACTCAAAAAGCATGAGAATTAGCCTCGAACCACGTGGAAAAACCAGCGCTACGTCACTTGGCATTTTCAAGAGGTAAAGTACAATGTTGCTTTGAGTGAAATTCCAAGTTACTTGAGTTAGTTTTAAGTTGCATTCTGTTTTTAGTTCTCTTGGCTTTTTACCTTCGGTAGAAATAAAAACCTATTAATTTCTTAGAGCACATAAGTCATTAAAGAATGCACAAAAACCACTCCACTTTCATTTGTATTAGGAACTCTCTCCCTAAATTGTTGCAATAAAGGCTGATTGGCATCAATAATCTGGATCTTTTCAGACTGTTCAGTCTGCACAAGGCTGTCATCAAATTTTTATTCGGCCGGCTTTTCGGCATCCACACCTTCTTCAGAGCCGGGGAGATCTGGATCGATTGTGCATGGTCGTTCATCCTCGCGATGTGGGTTTTCGTAGTCGTGCAGATTGAAATTTTCCGAAGTGGACCACCGCTCGAATGAGCAGTACTCGTTTTACAGAGAACGCTGTTGTTGATTGTCGACTAATCATGATTTATATTCATGAAGACATTCCATCGTACAGTAGTCGGTTTTATATCATCTAGCACACAGCGAATCAATATTTTCAAAACCGTATATCTTTTAATCAAGGCATGAAAAGTGAATATTTTTTTAGATCGCCCGGCTCACACGTAGTTGTTGCTAAATTTTATTTCATTCGAATGGTGTTAAACTCCCGAAGATTCGACTCGGCAAGAGTACGAAGACCTGCATAGAGTGAACGAACGGCTGTGGACAATCTCTTAGACCTATTCGGCTTTAAAGAAGACGACAATGTCCAAACATTAGTCGAATAAAAATTTGATACCAACCTCGTGTAAGTCGAACCATCTAAGGACTTATTGATCATTTGTTCCGAGATTAAATGATAGGAAGGGAAAGCCTCCTCCACAATGCTCTTCTCCAATCTACGTGTTAACGCCTTAGCTAGGCTATGCCCAAGATGGCAGAGAGAATCGGCTCGATCGATATTTTACGATATTCATAAAAAGAAAGACGAAATCCTCGAGCAGGAAGCGAAACCACACGCAAGATATTCGAAGACCACTGTGGACGATGAATGCGAGGAAAACGAACCGAATGCAAGAATTTGATATCTACAAATTAGATATGATGAAGGGTCATCTAAGACAAAAAATAAAATTGTGTGCTAGACGGTTTTGAAGACATTGAAAAGCTGGTTCACTACTGCGCAGTAGACAGTTATCCAAGTTTTTGATTCTCTACAACAACTATTACTGTCAAATTTAGACTCATTTAATTTATCGCAAAAAACTCGCTTAAATTAGACCTTGCATTCGCATGCTTGATGATTTGTATCCTAGTGTTGATCATAATGTATTGATTCCATAAGCCAGGATTCATGAACGTTAGAACTTACTAGGTCCTTGGAGTGAATACTACGTGAACATCGGCAATACGACCTTAGTTCACGTTGGTTTATTTTAGTTCCGTTTATTTCGCCCATTTACTAGCTTAGCCGGCCAGAATGTCTCTCAAAGTCTTTCTGGAGTAGTGGTCTTTACGCTATGAGCTACATCTAATTTCCCATTTTACAAATGTTTTGCCTCGTCTTCTTAGAGTTCACTTATATTTATAACAACGGAAAAACTTTGATATAAATGGTCTCCTATATCTTATATGGTGAAAATAGAGCGCATAAATGTATGTATATACACATATATGTCACTTTGAAATACCGATGTCTATCGATTTAATGGGACGAACAGGAGAACACGACTGCATGGTGCAAAAATCTCATCATAAGTGCTTGAAATTATCAACAGTTATTTTTAAATCAACAATCCCCTGCATTGAGCAAAGCTTTCAATCTATCCTGAGCATCACCATCAGTCCAAAATACATCCTCGTCGTCATGCACACAATAGGCTCCTGATTCATGGAAGCCGTGTGGACATTGTGAAACTGAAAATGGAAGATGGAAATTGGAATTATTGTAATACTGTCACAGAATCAATAGTTTCCGGAAAGGATACGACTTACAGCAGCGCCCGTACAACAGCTGGCCGTCGCGGCACTGACACTGTGCCACATTTTTGTCACTCTTCATTTTTTTCACAATATGTGTTTTCACAACGAGACGTACACTCTTCGTCAGTATTACAACCATACTCACCAGGCCATAGTTTCCTAAGACGTCAACATTCATACCACATGATGCAAAAAGAAAATGATAAAGAAATCAATTCGAAGCTTTCTGTTAGTACAACTATCAGTACTTTCTGTTAACCTACCAACATATTTTATGAACAAGATCAGCGTGATGGCGGGGCGGCCCCTCTTAGCTTATTCGGACACATTATTCATAAAGAATTATGCATTCCGTAAAGACATAAAAAAATCTAGAAACTGTGTTTGGAATATCTAGAATACTCACGTTTTACACTCTCCGTTAATACACTTCTCATTTGGCAAGCAGGTGTTGTCTGGATCGAAGCCCAAATTCGTGCTATTTGCCACACACCTACGCTCGGTTGCAACATTGAAGAAGACTCAAAGACAAAAGTGTTATGCAAATAACATGTTTTATTACTAAAGATTCTTTGAAATTGTAGCATATAGTGATGCAGCAGTCTGTTCGACGTAGTTAAACCAATGCAGGAGGAAGTATCAGATTTAGATGTGCATGGTTAAAAGAACTTGTGATATATGTGAAGACTAACGCGGTTTCTCTGTGTTATTCCCAACTGGAGCTATTATGGGCCGTCGGCGGGCTGTCGATAAAAGCACGGTGCATGGTGATCCATACTGATCGCATCCATTCCTTGCCAATGTCAGAATCTGTGGAGACATTTGAATGCAGCTGGCGCCATTCGATGCTGCTCCGTTAACACACGCACATATGCCTTGGGTACACTGCGAGCATGATGTTGAGTATCCGTTACATTGCGTCGAAGCTTGACATTTAGAGCCAGGAATTTGACTATAGAGTGCCAGAGCTGAAAAAAATTATGTAGAACTAGAATAGGAAGGAGATCGAAAACGGTTGGATACTCTTCGTTAAAACTCATGATGACTCCCTACTGTATCTCGAGCTACTACGAAAGGAATCACTTTTTGTTAATTTGGTCCTGTTTAAAGAATGACAGAGGGATTGGCATTGATATTTTCAATACTACTCAATGTTAAAAAAACTTCGTTTTTCGGTCTACGATGTTATTTAGTTTTTACGACTTCTGTTCTCAAAGATACATTATGCTGATTTAAAATCATTACCCACATTTGGAGCAGCAAGTTCCCATTATACACGTTGCACCCGTCGGACAGGCATTGTTTGGTGAACACTGACATATGGCATTCGACTGTGTTGGGCACACCGGTTCCATAGAAAGCAAGCAACACCCTCCTTTATGCAGACTATCAGATAACGCTAATTATAAAGAGGAACTTGGTATATACCTAGCTGTGTACACCCGAACCCTGGTGGACAGTCTGCACCGCGATTACATCTCTGAACTGCACGACCACCGTTAGGACAGGGAGGTGGTGGTTCTTGACAACAACCTCGCCCTGTGAGTAATGCTATTTATGTTTAAACAAACGACAAACGGAATGGAGAAGAAGGAAAAATGACAGAAATTTTATGCAAAAGGCTCATGCAATGGAACAACCTTCACAAACGAATCCTATTTGACAGCTGTTACCGATACCACACACTGAAGCTGCAATCAACCCCGTCGAGCATACTGGCATTGCACAACAAACCCCGTTTTCGCATTGCTAAATTATTATGATTCTCATTGGTACTTGGGCATTCGTTCTCAAATAATTCGACCCAATCTTTTCTATTTGATCGTGTATACACAAATTTAGAAGTTTATTAGCCGTTCTTTTGATGTCAAACAAGTCGAAATTGTGGACCGAATTCTTGTAGCTGGAATAAGTATTAGATTTATGAAACATACAACTTTCTGACACACATTAGATAAATTTTTTTTTAAAGATTTAATCCATAAACGCGGATGGAGGTGCTTATGGATGTCGGATTGCGATGTAAAGCGAGGTTTCAAGGGTTTCTCAAGCTGAAAGCGAGGCCTACGTTCTCATTCTTAAGCTTCAACTAAGAGTAAACGAATGCCAGAAATGATCACCGTCCTTGCATAAAAAATCCACAATAGCGACGACTGCTTGTGGTGGTGACGACCTGAAGGAGGTTACGGCTAGACCGACCTCGGTACTCCAGGTCACCACATTAGCTAGAGCACCAAAGCTCCAGCCTTAGTACCTCCAATGCTGGCCGCTCCCGTCTACGACCCGTTTGTACAGGGCGTCACTGAGAGTGGACAAAACGAGCCCGCTTACGACACGCCATGGAGATTGTTTCTTGCTGTGCACCTATAGTAACTGAACAATTTTTTCAAAATGCAGATTTTTTATGTTCTTGTTAAGGTAGATGCCGCATTAGATGCCATGTAATCGGCATATAAAAGACGAAAAAAAAACAAGACCAACATATGCCAACTAGACGAGAGAACCCTTGCTATTAATGGAAGAAAATTTACATTACGCTATGCCGGAGGCATTGGCTTTGTCGTGCACTCACCTATTTCTCACTTGTCACATCATGCGAAATTCTATTATCGCGCTTGGCCATCTTTCGTCTCCAACTTTCGAGTCAAAAGAAAGTGAATACCATCAACTGCTACGCACCAACCGCCACAAGAAGTCCTTTTAAAATTCATTGTTGGAGACTTCACCTCCAGATTAAGGACTGCTAGCGAAAATGATTGCAAGATAACGAAATTCGGAATAGGAGAATGAAATAAGGATAGAAACTGTCCTGTAGAACTACTGCTTTCGGCATGTTTCTTCCGTGGAAATTCATTTTCGACGGTGAAATTTCCTTTTGACGTCTCCGCGGTACCTGCCTTCTGTACTGGGTCTGATCACAGCGATCTCCGTCCGATGATTCGTTTCAGCTATGGGCGGGAAAAGAACGCCATCGCCCAGGAGGAACAAGGCGAGAAGTGTATGACTAGAATATTCGCAATGCAACGCTTTCCTCAAGTGATTGCCGGATAAAGGACGATCCAACAGAGGACTACAAGCTGCTTTTCGAAGAACTTCACACTCATGCCGATCCGTTCTCGGTTCTCAAAAAAAAGAGGCTCGGACCATTCCTCTATTACCTTTTAATCAGAAAAAAAAGGATACGTAGGCCTGATCCTACTGCAACGCACTTAACACCCCCGACTTGTAAAAGATCTCTGCAGAAGGATTTACAGCGGTATGTGCAGAAAAAGCTATTGGAAGCAGCTTAAAAACGATCCATTTTGAAGAAATGCCGTGGGGATCTTAGCGGCTATAATGTTAAGCTATCAGCCCTGATGGATGAAGTTGAGACATCTTGCCATGGTAAGGAATTGACAACGGCGAAAATCTATACCAACCTTTTCCACTTAATAAGCCCCCTTATCGGACCCCCGAAATCATCGGGGATGAAAAAAAGCGCCCGGAGTTCTACGTTCTGAAAGTCCAGTTGCAATAGAAAGCATGAAGAGAGCCAAACCTTCTGGACACGATAATGTCACCGCTTGTTTCCTTAGAGCTGGCGGCCCACAAATTACACTTGCTTCTCGCAACCCAGATGACATGTTATCTCCAAAAAAAGAAAATCCGAGACCAGAAGAGGACGTCGCGTACAGGCATCCTACAAGGAAAGTCACCGCAGGAATCTTCTTAACTACTATCCAATATGCTTGTTGGACGCACTCTACAAGCTTTTCACGAAGATTATTCCTTCGCGCATATCGAAGACCTCTGGTGAGACACAACCAGTTGGGCAATCAGGATCCAGTCAAGGGTTTCGCCTCATGGGTCACATCTAAACTATGTCACTAGTCGTAGAAGTCGGTCGAGAGTGCCACCTGTCTTTTGTTCTTAGCTTTATCGACTACGAGAAAGTCTTTGACAGTGTCCAAACGAATGCTGTCCCTATCAGCGTTTATCGAGTAAGGGGTGGACTCACTCTATACATGAACACTAGCTGAATGTTATCGGGAGTGCAGCACAAATATACATTTTTTTTCATCCATCCTTCAGCATACTCATGGGAAGGGAGGTTCGGCAAGCTTGCACAACAGAGCCAAAGCTGTTTACTGTGGCACTGCAGTGGATAATGAAGTCAGTTGATTGCGACGAGGACGGCATACGTATTGATGGAAAATTTCTATCAAATCTTGGTTTCGCAGATGACATCGCCATCTTTTCGAGGAGTAGAAGTAATGCAGAGGCGATGCTCCGTGCATTCAACAAAGCAGGGAAAAAGATTGGACTGTCTATAATTAAGACGAAGATTCAGTTCCTGAAGAACTCATAGCGATAAGGAGAATAGAGTGAAGTGGTATGGTTCTGTGAGCTACGAAGACCACCTCGTATGTGTGCCTTGGACGCCCAATGACTATGGAGAAGAATGCAGAGGAGGAATTACATCAAAGGAGAGCAGCATGAATCACATTTGGGCCTCTCAATGGAGCTAATAACCATTTCACGGACCTAGAATATGATGCAGAGTCATGCGGTGATACTATGACCAAATCGAGAAATCTGCACATCAGCCACAAAGTCTTTGAAGATGTCTTCTGAAATATAGCCGGCATACACACACCACCTTGCCGGAATGCGAAACTTAAGTCTTTGAAACCTATCTCACCTTCGAGATTTAGCAGAATAAACATCGATGGCGAAACGCAGATGGTCCGATCATTTAATTATAAAGACAGATGACAGATGGACGAAAACATCCGTAGATGGAATCGATTTTAGGAATTCGGAATGGGCCTAGCAGTCGTCACTATGTTCGAAACAGTCCATCACCATAGATGAAAACTGCGCGAGAGAGAAACGAATGGAAGATGTTATGGGACCCTCATCACCAGTGAAGACGGTCCATCCAAGCATCCAAGAAAACAACTATTAGATGAATTCTGTCTACATGAAGAGATCTGCTCACTATGCTCTTATTTCACTAGTTTAATGCAAATGACGACTTCCAGTAATAAGGAAACGTCTCACATCTCTGCTGCTAGTAAAATTTATCTTGGCAATTACTCACATGTCCACGGGCGCATCCGATGCCCATTTGGCAACGTTGTGTTGCTTGAAGTCCAGAAGGACAACGAGGAAGCAGACAACAACCGCCGCCGACACATTCCATGCCGACGGGACAGGAACGAGCAGCACCACAAAGGGAAAGAGCGAGACCTCCTGCAGATAAAAAAGAAAAAATTCCCGAGACTATCGAAAGCTTTGCCAGACCTAGAAAAAGGTTATAAATGATAGCTCTTGAAAAATAATTCTTTTTTGGAATAGAATGCTGTTGGCTTTAGATACAGAAAAATTGGAAAAATTTCAGATTACTAGCAGCAACCACCTTTATGGTGAAAACAAGACACATCATTCTTATACTCACAATAAACCGCAGTGTTTTTTTTCCTTAGTAAATACTCTCTTCACACTAGTTCTGGTAATTCACAACGCAAACAGGAGACAGAAAAGCAAGCATTGATCGCTTCTATTCTGCGAGCTCCATCCTATTTTTAGTCAATTATTTCATTAACACTCGTTGTTATGCAGCAGCTATATGGAAGTGTAGTTTCTTGGTTTTCACTTTTCAGATGACAGAAACATTGGCTCATCATTGTAAGACGTACTTTGGTCACTTTTCCCTCTTCGGAATATGTTCTGAATTTTTTATTTTCCGACTGTCTTAGTTATTATTTCGGTTTCCGGTTTATAAGCAGAAAATTCCCCAAGAATCTTGGCTTCAGTGATAACTTTAAACCGTCAACGAACTAATTGTGGGGTTGAAAGGAACTTATTCGACCAGTGTAAATGGGTTGCACAAAATTGTCTGGTGCTAAAAAAGTTTTCAGTTGTATATTTTAAAAAAATTGTGCGCTTCCAGTAGAGTAGGCAATTACCTGCGGGGCATCGTGGTAACGGACAGCAACCGCCATTCATACATGAGTGACCAATCGGGCAGCAGTTTGCACAACCGAGAGCGCATCTACAATATTATTGACAAACTATCATAAAGAGGTTGAAAGATTGTATTACGGAGTTAATTATTTCATAGAGGAACAACCGAAAAGAAATATGTTTTGACAGCATATACGAAAAAATAAGAACAGATTAAGGATTACAAATTATTAGCTTCTCCTGGAATGTATGCACGACTCCAGCATGTATTCTTAAAGTGGAATATCTCAGCTTAGAACAAAATTCTTTAATCGAAATAAAAGTCATTAGAATCTGTACACCTTTGCTAGCGGAGAATAAGTTTGCTTTTTTTCGGTTGCATAAAATTCTTCTTGATTTATAGGGGCGATGAAATCATTGAAGACAATTTCAGACTCTATTTAGTTTCCATACTTCTCTGTAGTAATCGTTTTACCAGCATTCACGAAACTGTTATTGATTAAGCTCGTCTAAGACCACCAAACGGTCAGCGTAGCCATTTGGTGCAATTCTGGCTTTGTAAAGTGCTGCAAAGTTTCATCACAGTCCAATCACCTAGCCGATCGCGGCCACTTATCATAGAGGAACGACTTCTTGTTGTATCTAACAATACGGTTGAGAAAGGGATCGCACTGGAAAGAGATCATAAGAAGCGCCGACGATACCTCAGAACGGTGATTTCATTGATTGCCATTCAATTCGTACTACATCCATTTCCCGAGCTTCTCCGGCTTTCTAACTTTTTTGTAAGCTCCAGAACAGGGACCTGGGCGAACTGCCTCGTCTTAAAGGTGTCCAGCATATTGTTAAGGAACCAGAGATCTTTAAAAGTTTTATAGCGCCGTCAATGTACATCCTAACTCCGAAATTATGAAGGAAACTTTAGTACCTCTGGATTGATACAATATTACTAGAACACGTAGGTAGAGGGCAGCAAGCTCCATTTGCGCATTCCACGCCCATTCTGCCACAATCCAATGATGTAGTACAAATGCCTTAATAGAGCAACATAAGGAACCATTATACCATCCATTGATGGGGTACAAACACATGAGTGGAGCACTATAAAAAACTGTGATAAAATGCTATATAAAGGATTAGTTTGAGGATTGTTTTATCTAAACACCTAAGTGACTAAATAGGAAAAGGCCAATGTATTTGAAAGTGTGCAATAATTTCATCCTTTCAGCTGTTTAATGTTACAACGTGACTGGGATTTACACGCAACGACTGAAAACCTTCAACAGTGAGGAAGACATTTCATCAGTTATATGTTAATATGTGGACGCTTGTGGTGCAGTGGTCGGAAGCGCCCTGCAACACGCACGTGGAATCGATCTCCCGCGCCCGTGGCCCACCAAGCTTTCCATCGCTCCGAGGTTGACAGATATGTACCAGACTTGTCTGGGAGGATAGCAGCTCTGGCTCTATAAATCGGTGGGTTACTGCGAGTCATTGTAAAGGCCAGATACCCATCCAATCACCTCCAAACGATGACCAATGAAGTCGAATGCATGGCGCATCTCTTAGGGACTGATCAACGCTGAGAGCCTTATCCTGTTTATCCTTTATGTATTAGTATTGGCTTTATTCATTTTGAAAGGCACTTTTATATAAAGCGTTGTTCTTCCTTTTGAGGAGATTGGATAAAGTGCTACATTTCGACATTCGTAAATAGAGTATTGTGTTTAGCGTTATCAACCTAGTGAGATAATTCCGTTTGGACATCGAGGCAGAGGACAGCAGAGCCCTTCTAGGCAAACATATCCTGTGGGACACACCATATTATGAATTGCACAACGCATCTGTGCCTGTAATTGTTGTATTAGAAGTTCAACTTCTTCTTTCTTCAGTTACCTGTAATTCAAAAAATAATGCAAATTTTAACTGATTCAGGCATCACCTGTATTCCTGTAGGACAAAAAAGGCATTGGGCAACATCCTCCGTTCGAACATTCCATTCGCGGACCACATTCCTTAAGCAAAATTTCGATTAAAAGCCAAAAAATGTTGTGCTTTGGCTGTTATTACTAAACATGGATATGCAGAAAATGGACTTCAAACGCTCATTCTATTCACTATCAGTTCAGCTGTAGTTATAAAAGTTTTCCATATTAAATATTCCCCGATTCTCTCATATCAGTATCATGTTCCTGAAATTAGCCTAACTAACACCACATTTCTTTTTCTTCCTTTCTTTCGAAAGAACTTCCTGTATTGCATAAGAGTCATACGCTTACCAGATCTACCAAACATCTGCGTTGTGATTGCTGACCATTAGCACAGACTGGGAGTTTAACTACTTCTTGACAACAACTACCGCTTGGCAGATAACATGACCCACTTGCGCAACCACCAGTTGTACAGAAACCGAGTGCAGTCTAAATATCGCTTCATTTACAAGACATTATTGAAGCATTTTGAAGACCTCGATGACAATAAAACAAACCTAGGCTATCAAAATTCTAGCTCACCTGGCCAACAGGACAGATCATCGGACAACAGGCTCCTTGATAACACCCATTATTTGGTGGACATCCTGCGGAACACGGTTGCTGAGCCGGCGCACCGTCTGGGAAAGGTGATTTGTAAAATAATTGTGAAAACTGCAAAACCAAGGCGCTATAAAACTGATCGCAATTTCAAAGTTCCACACAACGCTGTGGGACGGGTGTAGCCCAGGGGTTAGAGGTTCACTGCGATTCAAACAGGAGCGGTTCTTGGTTAGCCTCAGTGTTCCGAACTAATAAGTTCTCCCACACATACTAGTTGCCAACATTCAACCAAATCTGCCTGTGAGGAAGAAAAGCACTGTCTTAATACAGCGATATTACCAGCACGTCATTTCACAAGCCAGATATACATTTAAACAACTCTGCAATGCTTAGTCGAGTTAACGCCTATCGCTTTTACGATCTTTTTTAGCATATTGCAATACAACCGATTGGAATAAAAGGATAAAGGGTAAAGCTCTCGACGTTGATCAATCCCTGAGGGATGCGTCATGCATTGGAGTTCATTAAGCATCGTTTGGATGTGACATGACAAATCTGGCCTTTACAATGAATGATTGGCGGTGGCTTACCGATGCTTCGAGCCAGTGCTGCTATCCTCCCAGGCCAATTCTGGTAGCAATTTGCCGACCCCGGAGGGATGGAAGGCTTGGTCGGCTATGAGCATGGGGACCGATTCCTCATGTGTGTTGCAGGGCGCCTCCAAGTACTGCGCCACACGCGCCCCCCACCGGTTACAATAGTTTTCTGAATGAATTACTAGTGTTCAACCTCCATGTGAGACCCAGTAGGCCTTTAACTGCAGTATTTGGACTGTCTCCATAAATTTTAAGAGGAAAAGCAGTGGTATAAAATATACTCACTCGGACATAACCGGAAAACGTTGTAAACAAAATCAATTGAAGGTTGAGTCACAACTGGACAGCAGGCATTTATAGCTGTATTGCATGATGCTCCGACTGGGCATGAACCACATGGGCCTGATGGAGGTGACATGGAATCCCGGACACAAAGCTAAATACGTTGTACATAAACGTCACTGCTTGGTTTCAAAGTAAAAGCCTCAGAGAAGGCTCGGCTATACATACCAATCTGAATCGTTTGAGTCGGCTGATTTATGGCGACAGGGCAGCATCCGATTCCTGGGGCGCAAGCAGAATCTGATGAGTACTACTGTTCACATATTTCCAAAAAGGACTTTTTTGAGACCAATAATTAAAACACTTCAATAGTGTCAAAAAATCATGCATTACATAAATTCATTTTTGTTATTTTAGAGTGTTTAATTGAAGGCCATACATTGTGGACATGGCTGGTTACAAGACGCCAGTGGCGGTACGTTGGGTCCTGGACATACTGAAAAAGCTCCGAATTAGTCGATTTGTTGACTGTTCCACAATACAAAAAATAGTTACATAATGCAACCTACGCGGTGCTTGGTGCTGAATGAAATTGTCAAGGACTTCTTTTCTCCTGGCAGCAAACGTTCTAAAAGAACCGGCGCAAAAATATGAAACAGAACTATTTGCTTAATCCTTCTAGAGATGACAACTGAAGATCATGCAGTTTATTGTATTACTGTATCGTTATAGTTGTGTCGTTCACTAGTGCTATGAAAAAATGTGCTATCTATTTGTATGACGAAGAACTTATTGGAAGAAGTCACCTTTGTACACCTACTTATTCCAGGACATTGAGTTGCACCCGTTGTCTGAGAACAACTGCACACTGCTTCTTGTTGTGGTTCACAGACTGACCTGTCTATTGCCATCGACACGCATATAGACGAAGAAGGAGAAAATACTGTGTTCGGGGCACATGGAATACGTGTCCATTCCCCACATGCTGCACTAGAAAAGAAATCTTTTTTTTCGAACAGATGGTAACAACTGTTGTAAACAAACCGAATTACCCTTTATAGCTTTCTTTTTAATTTGAAAACAGAACAAAGCAAAGTAAGTAGCAAGACAATGAAGCGATTTGATTGCTGGTGCAAAATAAAGTAAAAGTAGTACGAACGTTGTAACAGTTTTGAAGTTCTCACAGTGTCATATTATGTATTTGCTCAATAGTTTACTGTGCTATCGGATGAAGAAGGGATAATGTTCCTCTTCGTCAAATCTCGCTGCACAACTCCTCAATAGGTCCATCTCCTCAGTAGAGTTTTCCAAGCTGAGAATTGGCTAGAAATTTCCGTCTACAAGCTAAGAATTTAACTACGCCATAGTAAAGCTCGGTGAGCCATTGTGGGCTACTTTTTTGAGACAATTTGTATCTTCAAAGCCGGCTTAACCCAATGGGAACCCCTGAGGCGCGAGCGATAGATAATTCGTGAGTACACGTGCCCGATCAAAGCACTCAATGAGTAACAGGAATACAAGCAGCGGCTACAGGGTAAACTTTGTGTGTGTGAAGAAGAGAACCATGTTTTCTAAAACCTACACTTAGCTCATGTGCTTAAAGGGGTAAATGGCACCATGAAGGCATAGAACTTAATCTTGACAGTGAACATCTTCATTTTAAACACATTGGCACAGTAATGTTAGCAATTCTAACAGTGCCAGCAGAATTTGTTTACCTGGACGATTGTGGAGAGCACTGTATGAAGTGAGCATTATTTGTAGGGTCCAGTTTTAAAGCAGCTTCTTTCCAATCACATGGTGATCCAATAATTGGTTCCGATAATGCGCCTACAATCCGAATGAAGATCAACTATTAGCAAATGTACTACTGGCAGATTCATTCCATCTCAATGTCGAACGCACAGCTCTGTTCAATGGTTACACATAATCCTTTAAAAAAATGTTTAGAAATATTCAACAACACTCACCACTGCAAGGTACCTGACAATCAACATTAGAAGGGTTTTGAGCACAAGTGGTTTGTTGACGTCGTACCGTTTTTGTTTCCAGACATTTTTGACGTGCCACGTCAAACTCATAGGATTCTGGACAGCCCCGTAAATTCCAAACACCCAAGTACTTGTCGGTCAGATTATATTCGGTCGCCTACAACATTATAACAAAAGGAAATTAAAAACAGCTGTAGTGTGGTAGAAAAATAGCAACAGTATTTTTTATTCACTATTCTTGAAACAATAAAGAAAGTGGAGAGAGAGAGAGCAGAGAAGGCGGATGTAATCCTGTGCGAAACACAATCATAGATATACTGTAGTAATACAAGGAAGGCCATAATCGATGTTTCTGATCATCGCCTGCCTTTCGCAGCTTATCCCAGCATTTTTTGAATAATTATTACTTTTATTACTAAGGTCATGCTGGTTTTTGCAGTTCAAGTTACCGATCAGTTGATTTTAATTTCCTTGAGTGGAAATTTTGATCATTCGGTACAGAACAACCGGAGTGCAATGATACACATTGCATTTAATCAGAATGCATTGTATCAAATTCTGCCAACACTAAATCAGTGGGACGTTGAGAGCTAAAAGTCTTTGTTTACTTTTAAACAAGATATGACATACCTCTTCCTGAGCCAGCGGCGCACATTCATAGAATTCATTCGAATTATCCGCCACTCGGTAGAGTTCTACCGTCATGCACATTCTACCAGAAAGGCAAATGGCTTCATAAACTGAAAAAAGAGGTTTAGTGCTTCCCCTTTTACGGTGATGTAGGTATAAAAAAATATGATATATGTTGAGAATGAAATCCGCTCTAGGGTGTTCTGAAATAAACTGGTTTTATTACGTTAATAACGGTTATTTCATCTCTTGAAGTGCAATATTAAAATTAGAATGATCTGTTGAGACAAAATGTACATTAAATGCATTCCATTGGAGGAACGAAAATGGGTGTGTAGTGATGTCTCACTTAACAAACAGCTTCCGAAACACCTTCTGCTGTTTTTTTAATATTGTGCGCATCGGAAAAAGCCATCCAATAATATCTCCACGTTTGTTGAGATTTTTACTTATTTTAGAAGAAACTTGGCCATCAATTTTCTGCTTCTTATGTTTGTTGTGTACTTAAACTTAATACATCTTAATAGAGCAGCAATAAGATAGAAGGCCGGCTCTCCATAAGCTGTGTATCAATCCAGCAGTCACCATTTTTTTTCCCCCTTTGTGGCATAAAAAAGAACGTTTGCTAGCCGCGAAAATTCTTACGGCTTCGCACAGACGAGCTATAGAACTGGACAATACAAACAAAGGCGCATTTTCCAATAGATGGAGAAGTGGGCGATGTGCGTTGACGGAGTGGAACGAAGGAACAGATGGATCGTGTTTGCATGTTGTTGGATCAACGACCTGCTTCTCCTAGCACAGTGCGAGTGATCACATCCAAAACCAGAGCACTCGGATCATAGAAGACATATGATGTCCAGAAAATGAAAAAAAGGTTAATCAAAGTCAGGAACAACGGGATAGACCAGGAAAGAAACTCGAGGAGAAGTCTGCCTGGCTAAATTGAGGAAAGATGGAGAGGGGACGGAGGTATTCAAATAACTAACCCAGGACTTTTGGAGCATGAAAAGAATTCAAAACTTATAAAAAATATGCTTTACTTCTGTCCACAATTATGATAAGGTGTTCAAAGGAGGGTATGACTTTATTGATCATGTGTCCACTTAGTGTCATTAGTGTCAGTTGTAAATCGTCAATGATTAGACTGGCATTTTTGTGAACTAATCGTGGCACACATGGGAAAAGCAAAATTGTTCTTTAACTAAAAGGCTGAAAGTGGAGAAAAACGCAGCGAAAGAGAAGGAACCCTGGCATAACGAAAGAAAAGGTGTGCTGGCATTGCGAAATGTGTTACTATACTTAGTAATAAATTAACTGCCTCTAATTTTTATTTCTTAACTAGTTACAACTTTTCCAGCTTTCGTGTTCTGTCATGATGAAGCAATTCTCCTGTTTATTTCTTCTTATCAGCGTTTAGTCAAAATGTTTGCAGACCTTAGTTCTCTGTAAAAACAGTTCTACTTATGTGCAATTTATCAACAAGAGTTTACACTTCTAGTGTCGCCTTTTAATAGCCAAACCAAACAAATAAGAAAAACTTGTATAGCATGCCCGAAAAACGCTTCAATGTGCCGTTGGAAAACAGTGCACAAGGGTCACTTTCGTTTTTGAACTTTTAAAGTTATGCTTATATCTAAAAGTAAGAAGATTAGGTGTTTATTCAAAAAGGAGTCTTTCGATAGATACACCATTCTAAGTAACATATGAAAATTAAAAAAGGGAAAAAAAGGAGTGGTAGAAGGACCGTGTATTTCTATAAAAACACACAATTCTTCTAATATTTAAGAAGCCAGTAGCTAAAGATCTTGAAAAATCACAAAATCAAGTGGCATCAGTGCTGAACCAAAAATTGGAAATGATTTTTTATCAACTTACTTGTTGTTAGTAGCAGTAGTGCAGGTTGTAGAAGGGTTGTCATGAATCACCGCCCCGAAACTTGTCTTAGCTTTGGCCTCTTATTTTGGTTTCAGTGAATGTCGACCTGCTTTGGTTTTAAATACTCGTCGCTTCACCGAGCCGGAGTCGAACCGGTCCTGATCCCCGTGTTAGGCTTGCTCGGCGAGGATCTGTCACTTTAGTGCACTGTTGAAATCCGGAACGATTATTAATCACAAGCTATATTTGCGACATCTGTGTTCTTCAGTTTTAGTTTTATTTAAATCATGGTCTTTTTATACAGTGCGGGAGCATAATAGCTAAATATGAGCAGCGACTATGTTCACAAGCGTTTCGTGGGTCCGATTGCATGCCCTGAAATAATCAAGTCTCCTGCCATTCCCGGCTTGGCAAATTCCTATATAACTTATCTGAGAGAATAGAAAATACTTACATCGATGTGCACCTGGAACTTATTGTACAGATCAAATATGCATTTAATCGCATCTGACGTGTAGTGTAGCTGATTACGACGCATACCTGAGTGATACATTAATGTCAAAGGCCTTGGCCATTATCCATATAACACACTGAACCCTGTCCTTCCTTTCATTCATGGCCTTGGAAGCGAAACATCATGATATGAATCACGTATTTAGTTGGCGAGTGTAATATTTTGCAAAGAAAAGTCTGCCACAAATAGCGCGAAGGACACTAAATTCTGAAGCTTCATGCCTGATCGGTTGCCATGGTGAATCATTTATTGAGACAGTACATCTCAAGTGAGTTTTGTGGAAAATTCTAAGCTATTTTAGCTTTTTTATTGTTTCTTTCGCACACTAGAAAGAGAAGACAAATTTGCATTGGTGAGGAGGTTCAGAACACGGAATCTCTACCTCTGAAAAGAATTACTTGCTGTATAAACGCAATATCATACAAGACTTGCTTTAAGTGCAGTTATACTTCGATTGGTGTTCACGAATGTGCCCTGTTTCGATTTGCTTCATCACTTTTTATGAAGCAGTCAACGGAAATTATCGTGATATTCATGAAAGAAGTATAGAAACAAGACGGATAACCTGCCTACGATCCACAATGATTGTCGATAGTCTGTGGTAACGCAGCAGCACGGCTTTCTCGTAACTCTAAGAGAATGCTCACGTTGTGTAAAATATCGGGCTCAACATCCCATATGGTAGGTGTTCTCATCTATGAATTACGTCGGACGATGAAGTTATCGGTGAGTAACAGATGGTTTAACCATATGTTACAATGGATATCGTTAGCTATGAGCTAAGACAATATTCCAATAAAGTATTAATTGATGCTGGCCATTTCTTGTTCTCTGCGTAAGAAAGCAAAACATTCTTCTCTAACCTAGATCTTCACGCTGTTTTTGTGGCTACAAGACATATGAAATTCTTCGTGATCGCCAATATAAGGACTCAGTGACCGGCATGAGCCTCTTAAAATGCGAGACACTTGTCGGGACACCGGGAAAAATTCCTGTAGTCTTTGTTGAGCACACTTTATTGGTAGCCTTTCCACTTTGGAATAGGAAACCGAAATAAGAATTACAAACGTCTTGTTGGGCTCATATTAACATCGCTTCATTTTCATGACGATCAGTTTTTTATAAAGAACGAAAACCATCTCTTAACATGTGAATCGCTCAATTGCACGACTCATGCGGGGATCGACCATATCCTTGTATCACGAAGGCATATGTCATTCACATGTGACCACTGAAGGGTTTATTATATCTAGAGCGACTTGTTGTAGGAAGCCCTTTGCAATCCATGTAGAACCATACAAAATCACATAATTTCGCTCCAGCATCCTTAATTTCTAATTATTAAGTTGGAACGGGTTATTACCGTTATTTGTTGTTCACTAAGGCTCTAATCGATGCGCGAATGGGAGATATTCTCTTATCAGATGAAAGCGACTTTCAAGAGGAAAAATGTTTTTCTTTTACTTTTCGCTAGAGACCTCATTGCTGGAATGGAAACAGCGTATGATAGGAGATGGAGAATCAGGAATTATAATGACCATGGAAATGGTTTTGCTGGAGCTCAATCTGTGGCACTTCTATGAAAATTTTTAGCGCAGGAACGAATTTGGTCGTCACTGAACAAATACTGCATAATGACGAAGATTGAATTGACGAACACATTAACTCTGCACATTCACTGTCGTGAGTTCCGAGAAGGGAGTTCCTTTCAGCATCTTGCCGATGTTTCCTCGTCTCGTTTAGTTCGATGTCTTAATTGTTTTCCTTAGTTTGCATCATGAGGTCATGGATAGTGGCTTTTGCATCATGAGGTCATGGATGGTGTCTATCTTTGCTAAGGTTTGCGTTTTGATAATGAGCACAGATCATCACTGCAATCCTTACAGTTTTAGGTTACAAGAAATGGTCATGAATCTTTATCAGTCTTTCTCAACACTTCCTTCAAAAACAATCGTAGCCTCCATGGACCCATTAGACGTCGGGAAGGTAAGGATCTCTATTCTTATAGCATCTGGTGAGCGCACGCTTGCCCAGAACGCCTAAGGTGTATAAATTGTTTATTGCTGGACTTGATAATGAAGAGATTTGTGTAGAAGCTCCATTCACTGGATTGTGGACAGCCGAATAGAGAGTACTATTTATACACGCATAACCAGGTATATATGAATTAACATAGCTACGTACGTACAAAAAACATAAAATAATCCAGCAAACCAGGAACTGGTGCAACTATATTACACGAGACTGAGAGCAATTACAAGGCCAGTTTTGGTCGACAGTTAACTCCCTGCCCGTCATTTACGGAAGGTGTGCACATGTACATTCTCAGCTAATACCCCTCAGATCCATCGTATGAGAATCGTCCATAGATTTATGTGTATATTTATGAGTTGTAGTTCTTCGCATCACCTAGAATTCATTTTCACACTATCTTCTTCGGTCAAAAGTGTTTACAAAACCGATTTTTTGCTCCATGAATGACCATTAATACTATAAGTTTATTCTCAACGATGTAGTATTTTTTTCTCTGAACTCTGCTAAATGCCACATTCTATGTTTTTTAATCGGTTGGATTTACTCCACTGTGTTCTAAATTATTCGGAAATTTGTTGATTCTTGACTAATCAGGGTACACAAGGATTTCTGAGAAACTTTACCAATAAAAACTTCACGAGGAAGCCTCAGAACTGTCACACATATAGTAGTGTAGCTCTCTGATATGCGAAACCTTTCATAAAATTAGTATCTGGAGTAATGTCAATATTCAAGGCATAATATGGGAGTTGTATGTGTGTTGGTAGCAGTGCGTAAGGCTGGTCAATGCTCAGCGCCTAGGCAACCATTGCATTGTTACCATTCCCTTCTAATAATCCGTTTCTACACTTTAACAACGTGTGTGTGTGTGTATGTGTGTGTGTGATGTTTTGTGTTATTATTACGAAACTCTTGCCGTTTCCGTGCTCTTCTTCAGCTTATATGTGTGTACAAAGTTTCATTTTTGCCATGCAACCTTACACCACATAAAAATACGTATGAATTAATAATATTGGGCTCCACAAAGAGTGCCAAGCAGTTTCTTCGTTGGCATTCTCAGTTGTCATTAAAGTGAGAGACGCATAATTTTCTATATTTCAATTTAAAGTGATCCAATATTGACACACGTTTTCAAAACAAACGGTGATTGACCACCTTCAGTCACACGGGATTCAAGTTATCTCAGATCTACTTTAAGCCTTAAGAATATCAACAGTTATGTTGACCGAAGTTGAGGATTAAAATGCTTTTTAATTTTAGTCTATGTTTTTTTTTAAAATTTTTCCATCTTTATATCTCAAGATTCTTCTTTAATATCCCTATCGGGTCTTTCTGGATAATGATGCACTTGGATGTCAAACTGCCACTTATAGCAACGGATTTCCTTATCACGCGAGGTTCCCAGAAGCTGAAAAAAAAGCTAGCTTTAATTCGTATGACCCAACGTAACATGTTGTTTTGATTTCAGCACTTTGCGCATTCGATTCGCTTCCTCGCTTCCATTATCCAAAATGATCTTCAAACCGTTCGAACTTTTTATTTACTGCCTATTCTTTTTTTACAGCACGGTACGATTGAAATACAACTAAAGGGATCCTGAGATGTAAGCAAAGCACGGAACCCTCAGGTGGGCTTCAAAACCTCAACTACCCTTGCCGAGGGCTCACCACTATCGGTGAATTTACAAGTACAATATTTTGACTTCTAGTTCCAACCTTTTTCGGCCTTTCGAAAAAGTTAAAACATTTTGGTGCCGACTGCAGCCTTAGCTTAATTGGGTTCAACGCCGATTTGTGCCTCTAAGATCATTTCTTTCAACGAGGTGATTGTTGATTGCACCTATAGAAAAAAAACTAGATCTGAGAAAGGCGAAAAAAGTCCAAGATTGTTGTGGTGAAAAAGCATGTAAACCCTCGGAAAGAGAAATTGCTGTTTCGGAGTTCACCAGGGGGTTGTGAGTTCTGCTCATACCTGAGCATCCCTATGATATGAAACTCTGCGTGTCGGTTCGGCTGCTGCTTGACCATATCCGTTTTCGTCATGAATGTTTTTGGATGCTTGTTAAGCTGGTGCACCCTAGAATATTGAGAAATCCATGGCAGGGTTTCAAGGAAGAATTGGATGGAGAGCACAGATTCCATATAGACCTTGTACCAAGATCACTACTCTGGTGGGAAAAGAAGCATGGCGGGCGCGGTGTTTCGCACCGGTGCATTGCTCACTGAATGACATTTCTACCACTTCACTAGCACTACGTTAGGAGCATGCTCAACTCACTCTGTAGATATGAGTGTTATGCATGCTATTATTTACTGCATATTGCCCACCAAACGAACACAGTACTCTCAGCATTTGGAAGTGTTTTGCAATTTATGCCTATCTACTTCATTATTTTTTTCATATTATTTTTCATAGTAGCATATTCCATACAATAACCGTGATTCTTCGTAGAGAACTAAAATGAAACCATAGGCAATTGTTAGTCAAATTGCCTAATAATGAACTCATCTGAAAAATGGTTGTTGCAGAACATTAAGTGCAGAAAAGGACTTTTCTAGTCCAAAGTTCCAGTCATTGCAACGCTAAAGGAAGATTGATCGCACCGTAAAGCAAACCTGAAGCAAATCTCGTTCATCAGGTGTGCCGGAACAAAAATTTTGCTCAGGGAAAAAAAATAATAAAAAAATTAGCGCTAGTATCCGTGTGATTTTTTTCAACGGACAAAACCGCACAATTACCAAGTTTTTAACAGATTTAATCCAAAATAATAATATCTGTTTGAAATGGAAATTGAAAGCTAAACGTCTCGAGCAATGATGACAATACAAGCATTTAAACGTGCTAACAAGTGACTCAAAACCACGTAATTTGTAAAAGTTATAGAGCTGTTGGATCAGAGGCTTTGCAGTGCAATTGTTAAGTTTAGACATTGTGAATACCTAGAATTTATGGTTAAGATTCTGCTTTCTGCTACGAATTAGGTTTATCTCTATGTCGCTCCCAAGTTAAGAAGTGATTATTCATTTCCAATTTTTGCTTAGGCTTCTATTGAGATTGGAGGTGGTCAAGCATCTAAAATTTTCCATTCCGGCTTACTACGGTGACTTTTCAAATTAACCTGTGTCATCTCCGGCCAACCTTATCTTCGACACTGTGGCATACAGAACGGCATCTTCTACTTTTGATCGTCGACGGCGGTTGGAGTTTCGGATCCGTTCCCTCACTTGTGTGATACGGGGCACTCTTAAAATTGTCCATTCGACTGCGCGTTCTATAGTGAGTGATCTTTCATCTTACTTACGTAGCGACCAGATCTATGGGGCACAGAAAAATGGCAGAGTCAAAATTATGGGCAAAGAGTCGGATTTTCTTTGTTGTCTTCACTACATCCACGATGTGGTTGAAAGCTTCACCAGCTGCACGCTTCTTTCGACTCAACTCTGGCGCTAAGTCTTTCGTCATTTAATTTCCCAATCTATATTGACTTAACTGGAGCAAGCAGAGATATTCGTGCCGTTCAGCGTGAGTGAGGCATACGTAGCCAATCTATTCCTCATGAACATCGTTTTTGTGAGATTTAGTCAAACACCAATCTTCCCAAATGCTTTTTCAAAGTCGACAAGAAGTCGCTCCGCTTGGCTAATGTTCGGTGTTATAAGAACGATGCCTTCAGCAAAGATTGCCGACCATCAATTTTAAATCCAATTTTTTTCCCATTCCAGTGATCTCATGACGTTCTCGAGGGTGGCACTAAATAATTTTTGGGAAGATGGTAGCGCCTTACCTAACTCCTCTCTTGAAGTCGATGTTAATATCGTTATAGAATGATGAAGTTTTGGTTCTGCAGTTTTTCTATGGCTCACGAAGAATTTTTTATATGATGAGTAGGGATGCTCTCGTTGTCCAAAACGTCAATGAAAGTTTCTGTCTCAGCTAAGTCAAAAGTTTTCTTTAAATCGATGGTGGTTAGAATGAGCATTCTCTTGTGCTCTCGCCATACCTCAATGAATTTTGTTATCGTGTGAATGTGGCTCATCGTACTGAATCCTTTTCGAAACACTGTTTGGTCAAATGGCTATACTTCGTCCAGTGTTCTTTCATTCCTGTTTAGAATACTCGAGTGAGGAGTTTGCAGACAGTGGACAGCAAGCAGAATGGGCGATAGTTCCCGATTTCATGGAGGTCACCGTTCTTGAACAATAACACATTCTTTTTGGTGTACCATTAATACGTACTTTGCTTCCTAAGAGGTAGCGTGTGAAAAGCCGAGCTGGTATGTTTACGAGAACTAGCGAAGGGTTCCTCAGATGTTCAAATGTTTTCCGACTCCGCCCTGGTATTTTCGATTCTTCACTGAAGAAAGAGTATGTCGGATTTCGGAAAGTAAAACTGGTGTCATGAAATATTCACCCTCCTTTATTCCGAATGAGGGCAATGAGACATGGCTCTTGAAGAGACCAGAGTATAATGGTGAATAATTTTCTTCGTTCCTTTCCTTGAACTGTTTCGTCTGGGGGTTCGTAAACACAATCATTTAGCTTCAACGAAGCTGAGATATTTGCAAAACTCTGGATCGCAGGTGCCTATTGTGGGGAACGAACGCGCTATTGTCCTTTCCGTGGAGTAACGCGTTCACCACCACACCATGCGGATCCCTTGTTTTTTTTCGTTTTATATACCCGTTGACAGGTGATTGCTGATGGCAAAAAGTTCGATAGAACTAGCTGAGAGACAGGCGAAACGAAGGACCCGTATGGTGTGGTGGTGAACGCGCTACTCCCCAGAAAAGACAATAGCGCGTTCGTTCCCCACCATAGGCACCTGCGGTCCAGAGTTTTGCAAATATCTCAGCTTCGTTGAAGTTATATTTCGCAATATACCCTACCATCAAAAAGAGTGGGCAGTAAGTAAAAAAGGTTAAAACAATCATTTAGGTTTTACAACTTGCGGAATTTCGGTAGGCTTGGTCAAAGCTTTCCCTAGCCTTTGCAGCTTTGACCATAACTGCTTTTCTGAGATCCTCCTCTATCGCATGTATGCATTGTTCTGCAAGTTTGGACGTGAGCTGGAGGCTACTGTAGCTGAGTGAGATTGCAATCTGGCATATCAGCTCGAGTGTTTCTGGAGATAGACGTTTCCTAGTGGCTTTCGAAGCTTTTACAGCGCTAACGTGAAAATGTTGGTTGAGGGAATGCACTTTCCTTCGATATTACCGAGAATGGCATCTTCCCAATAGCTCTGCTAACGAACTGAATAAATCCCAGTTCATGGTTGTTTCTGGACTTGGTTTTGAATTTAGCGGCGTTTTTTCTTTTTCCGCAAGAAACGAATTTTTGGCACGAAGGAAGTGGTTACCTAATTCTGTGTAGGATTTCATGACAACACTGACATCGGCTAAGCAAAACTCTCGATTTACTATGATGTGGTCTATTTCGTTGTGGTGCTTTTCATGGGGGAGACGCACATCCAGCGTTGAGAGTGGTGCTTCTGGAATTGCGAGTTACCATAAAAGTTCTTGGTCATCATGATAAACTCGAGCAGCTGCCTATCCTGCTCGTTCCATTCAAGCCCCTAGGTCCCAATGTGACGTTTTTCAGGCATTCTCTTCAGTTTAATCTCGGCGTTAAAATCTTCAGTGATGACCTTGAAGAATCTATGGTCTTCTCATAGAATCTTTATAGGGCGTTTTCACTTCGTCTTCTTCATCGATTAATGTTGGTGCGTAGACGGCGAAGATTGTCAAAGGCGGGATTGATTCACATCTCTTCTATCAAAGAAGTCCGATTCGTGTTGTAAGTTGTTCGAATGAATCGATGTTCATGGACAAACTCGTTTGAGGAGAACGCCGACTCCGCCAACTCCTCTACTGTTGCATGTTTCGAGAAACATTTCTTTTCTGGTGTCATAGTCAACGTTGAAGAGGCGGCACCTTTTCTTCTCAATCAGTGTGATAACGTCGTACCTTATCCTTCTTGCCTGCATGATCAAGTCTTCTATCGAGGAAAGTGTTTGCTCATTGTAGATACAGATCTTCACCTTAGTCCTTTGAGGTTTACACAGCCTATGATGGTCCTAAGATTTTAGCAGCCTTTCCGTACTCCTCCTACCCCAACGCAGCCGTGTCAGGATATCTTTGGTGGTCAGTAAATGAGGCCCCCCTTCTTTTACTGTCTAGCAGCTGATATCCACGCATAGACTGCTGAGCACAGGACGTGGAAGCTGGTTATTTACACGGGTAGCTTGCCAGTCTCTTCGAGTAATCGAGGGAGCTTATTTTTGAAAGCTACTCGTAACCGCCTCTCATAGTTACTCCCTGTCACATGATTTCATGCTTTTTTGCCGAACTGACTCGTAGAATACAATTCGCGTGAAGATAGCGCACCCACGCACGCATACAATGAATACGTTTTCGGAAACACTAAATATGTGGGACCAATTCATTGCAGCGGAAACGGGAAGTCCATCCTCTGGACCATCTGAGTCTCAGGTAAGTACAAAGGCGATTTTGGTCCGCTGCGATATGAGATCTTTTAATGAGTTATATCAGAAAAGTTCTTAAATTAAGAGAACAAAGACTGGACAGCCGAGATTTTCAGTATGATGCCATTCAAAGATCGCCAAGGAGCCAATTAATGATATCGCTCTAATCGCAGTCCATTCATCTAGACAACATCCTTCCACATCATGTTTTATTACAGCATTATATTTTCTTTTTTTCTTCCGTATTCGAAATAAAGTAGTAAGTCGCTATGGTATGTCCGGGATTAGACTGTACTGTCTTAGAAAAAGATGATAAAGTTAATTTAATAGGACGGTTAATCCTTTCTCTTCCTATCGTTCTTTGCGTGTTTCTTGGAGAGATGGCCAAAAGTTAATTTCTATGTCAACGACTTTTGATTGTTAATACACTGCAATTTTTTTAAAAATGAAGTAAGCACTTAACAAGTTCCTGTTGAAGAACAAGAACAGTTTAGGATCTGCACTTCTACTATTATTGCCGAGAGGTTATTGCTAATTTGCCTGACATTTTCACCGGTACTTGAAAGGGCGCGTGTGCCGCAGTGGTTGGAGGCTCCATTGCGACGCACACTTGGAATCGATCCCCCGTGCTCATGGCAAACCAATTCCCTTCATTCCTTCGGGGTCGGCAAATTGGCACCAGACTTGTCTGGGAGGTTAGCGTCACTGGCTCGATACATCGGTAGGCCACCATCGTAAGGGCCAGATATGCATTCAATAACCTCTGGACAATGCTTAATGAAGTCGAATGTATGGCGCATCTCTCAGGGATTGATCAACGTGGACTGCTTTATCCTTTCTTTACTTGAAAGACCAAATAAAAACAATGAAATAACTGCTTAGATTATCATCATGGTAAAAAACTAGCAAGAAAAAAATTCTAACTTTTTTTTGTTAGTGAAGAGTAAGTTACACAGACTCAAACTGCAAGCTACTCAGGAATACAAATAATCGTAGTTTACTAAAAATCGATGGGGTTGGAGGTTTCATAGTTTTGTCTTGATTTGATTAAATACCAGTTGATAAACAACCACTATGATGCTGAAATATTTGCATAACTTAGACTCGAAGCTGAGAGAAGGGCAAGGTAAGTACTTCCAGTGAGCCAGTGGGTAACACGTGAGCTTCTGGAAAGTACTATCGCAGGTTCGAATCCGCCATAGGTGTCTAACTTTTGCAAAAATCTCAGCATCATAATGGTTGTATTTCGCATCACACGCTATCGTGTGAAACAATAGTAGGCAGTGGATGTAAAAGTTAACTAACTGAGAAATTAATTTGACAGCTTCGCTTTGTTTTCTTCTTTTACCCCAATTTTTTTCCCTAACCTTCGATATTCCACTGGAATTCACTTTAACGATTGGTGGACGAATTGACAAACAATCTGCTCATCAAATTACTTTCTCAAAACCACAAAAACTGAAGGCCTAAATTTGGGTTACGAAGAAAGTATCTCCAAATTACAGCTTTATCTGCGCAATTCGTGTGTGTAAGGCATATGTACTGCCAGGGATTTGACATCGATAGAGTAACTGAGACTTACCTCAGATTCTAAGACACGAAATGGTTAACTTTCATCGAATTATTCCACGGAGGCCCGTCACATGAGGGATCTCCAGCCGATTAGTCGGGAGGTTACGTGGCGCGTCCCCAGGTGGCGGATAGGGGGTTAATCGCTTACCAAAAGCGACCGTATTTCTCTCTGAGACGCAGGTGGATCTAGGAGATGGACTCTCTGTTTCTGCCGCGCCGATTTGGCACATACTTTCTGTATTTACGAGGCGTATTCATGCACACGTGTATGGGTGCGCTCAAGTTTATGCGGATTGTATTTTACGAGTCAATTCGGCCACAAGCCTGCAATCAAGTGACAGGGAAGTATATCGGAGGCGGTTAGGAGACGCCGCCAAAAAATAAGCTCTATGTCCACTTTGGAAGAGCTTGGAAAGCTACCCGTGAGTATACCCAGCCTCCACATTTAGAGCCCAGCAAGCTATACGTGGGTATTAAAATGCGCGACAGTAGAAGAGTCGGCGGCGTCGGCGTTCTCGTCAACATGAGTTCGTCCATGAACAACGATTCGTTCGAACAACTTATATCCCGAATTAGACGTTTATGATTGAAGAAATGTGGATCAATACCGGCTTTGACAATCTTCGCCATTTACACGCCGACATCAAACTATGACGAAGAAAAAGTCGAGGCGTTCTATATGGACTTGGAGAAGTTCTACAGAGAAGACCACGCGTTCTTCAAGGTCATCATTGGAGATTTCAACGCCAAGAGTGGACCAAGAAGAGCTTCTGAAGAAAGTCACACTGGTACTCACAGTTTAGAATGGAGCGAAGAGGACCCATGGTAACTGGCAATTCCAGAATCCCCACCCTCATCGCTGGACGTGGGAGTCTGTAAGTGGAGAGTACAACAACGAAATAGACCACATGGTAGTAAGCCGAAGGTTTTTGCCTCAACCGATGCCGCTGTTGTCCCAAAATTTTAAACGGGATCAGACCACCGCTTCTTTCGTGCAAAATTCAATTTCTCGCGGAAAGGAGAAAAAGCCGCTAAATTCAGAAAACGAAGTCCCAAAACCGCCATAAACTGGGATTTATTCAGTTCACTAGTCGGCTGTTCGGAAGATACCGTTTCGATAACACCAATGAGGAATACGATCGGCTCATTCAACATCTTTACGTTAGCGCTATGAAAGCTCAGAGTTCGAAAGTCACCAAAAGGTGTCCGTCTTCTGAAACTCTCGAGCTGATACGCCAGCATGGAATTGCACGAGCTGCAGGCAACCGCAAACTAACGTCCGGACTTGCAAAACAATGCAAACAAGCGATAAAAAAAATCTTAAAGAGAGAACAACAGCAGCAATGGTCGAATCTGCAGAGGCTTGGCCCATTGAAGCTTCGCACATTACAGGACCAAGATGATTGCACTCCGATGCTGAGACAGAACAGTTACAGCGTCCAGAAATGCAGTGGAGAAAATCATTCACAAATACTACTCAAATCTCTTCGATAGCCACGTCCACCTATGCCGTGCCACCGCTTCTCCCTTTTAAAATCCAACATGCCATTTCGTCGGTGAAAAATCGAACAGCTCCAGGACCGGACAGGATAACATCTGAACACCTGAAGAACCCTCCGCCAGTCCTCATAAACACACTGGCTCGGCTCTTCACACGTTACTGTCTGAATGCAAGGTTCCTATTCAATGGAAGACCAGCAAGACCGTGTTATTGTTCAAAACGGGTGACTTCCACGAAATTGGCAACAATCGCCCGATCTGCTTGCTCTCTCTCGTCTACAAACTTTTCACTCGAATCATCCTAAACAGGATTGACAGAACACTGGACGAAGGGAGCCATGTGAGCAAGCAGGGGGTTCGAAAAGGATGTAATACGATGCACCACACTCACACGATTACAAGACTCATTGAAGTATCGCGAGAGTAATAAAGACCGCTCTGTTTCACTTTCATTGATTTAAAGAAAGCTTTTCACCTAGTTGAGGCAGAAGCAGTCATGGAAGCCCTTGATAGTCAAGGAGTCCCTACTCAGATTTTTCGCGAGCTGCACAAAAATTTCACAACCAAGATATCACCATTCTACAATGATATCAACATCGACATCAAAAGAGGGTTCTGGCAAGGCGATACCATCTCGCCAAAACTATTCACCGTCACCCTCGAGAACGTCATGCAAACATTGGAATGGAATAATATGGGAGTGAAAATCGATGGTATGCAGTTACATCATCTTCGCTTTGCTGATGACATCGTCCCTTATAACACCAAACATTAGCCAAGCCTAACGTATGCTTGCCGACTTTGATGAAGCATGTGGAAAGATTAGTCTTCGACTAAGTCTCACAAAAACGATGTCCATGAGGAACGGATTGGTTTCGTATGCCGCGTTTACTCTCAACGGAACGAATATCTCCGAATGCTTCAGTTATGTCTACCTAGATAGAGAAGTTAACATAATGAACGACTTAGGTTCAAAGTTGGGCAGGAGGAAACGAGCAGCTTGAGGAGCTTTCAAGAGCACTGAGGATGTAGTGAAGAGAACAAAGAACACCCGACACCGTGCCTATCTTTTTCGACTCCGCGGTACTTCCCTGCCTTAACGTAAGCGTCAGAAACCTAGTCGCTGCGTAAGCAGCGTGGCAGATCACTCAGCGTTACTGAACGCGCAGTCGAAAGCACGATGCTAGGAGTATCCCGTTTCACAAAATTAAGTGAAGGGATCCGAAGCTCCGACCAGCGTCAACGATTAACAATCAACGATGCCGTTCTGTACGCTAAACAGATGAAGATAAGGTGGGCGGGACACGTAATGCATATGAATGACAACCGATGGACAAGAGCCGTTAGTGACTGGATTCCTCGGGATGTCAATCGTACTGCAGGAAGACCACCGAACCGATGGTCAGAGTTCTTCACGAAAAGCCTGGAAAAAAGGTATGATTCTCAACGAGTCCCCTAGATCGAGCGGAACTCACTGGGCTACTCTTGCACGCGACAGGGAAAAAATGAAAGATTTGCTGGCACCCGCTCGAGTCACTCGACGATCAACGGGACCACAGGTGATACGGGTGAATGTTGTTGCTCAATTGTGGAAGTCTTGAAGTAAATCAGAAATTCTGCAAAAATTGCGTGTCAACATTGCCGTCATAAAGAATGGAGTAATACCTCGTGTTTGTCCAACCAGAACATAGAGAATTATTAAGTCAAAAATGTTGAGGATTTTGTTATACTCTAAGTTAATTTTTTTTTCTTGTCCTCTATTAAGACTATAGGGTTAGCTTTGGATTCACCAATAAGTACGTATTTGTATTCTATGCACATCTAATGGAGCGCTTTGCCACAAGTTAATTTTCACATTGAGTTTTCCTTTATCGAGGCATAAAGCAGTCTCGGATTACTGTAACTACTACAACACACTGCATGATAAAAACCTAAGCGTGTTGTATCTGAACAAATGTAATCTGCTTTCTCTAGTGCTGTATTGTAACTCTTAAGCAGAATGATCTTATACTACGTAGGTACGGTGGCAGGTTAGTCGATATCAAGGTTTTTCCGTGTTATACCCTACAACGATGCTGAGATATTGGCAAAACTCTGGACCGCAGGTGCCTATGGTGAAGAACGAACTCGCTATTGTCCTTTCCGGGGAGTAAGGCGTTCACCATCACGCCATGCGGGTTCTTCGTTTCGCCTGTCTCTCAGCTAGTTCTATCGATCTTTGTGCCATCAGCAATCACCCGTCAACGGGATTGATCTGGGGAGCCCAAACCGGCGTTGAACCCAGTTAAGCTGAGGCTATAGTTATAATCACAATTTTAACCTTTTTACTTACTGCCTACTCTTTTTTGATGGCAGGGTATATACCCGTTGACGGGTGATTGCTGATGGCAAAAGATCGATAGAACTAGCTGAGAGACAGGCGAAACGAAGGACCCGCATGGGGTGGGGTGAACGCGTTACTCCCCGGAAAGGACAATAGCGCGTTGGTTCCCCACCGCAGACACCTGCGGTTCGGAGTTTTGCAAATATCTCAGCATCGTTGTAGTTATATTTCGCATTATACCCCTGCCATTAAAAAATAGTAGGCAGTGAATAAAAGGGTAAAACGTTTGTGTTAGTTTGGGTACTACCAGTGGTAAGATCAGGCCTGTAAGACTTAAGGATTTATCAAGATCACTGTTTGCACTGCCGAAAATCAAGGATATAGTAAATAGGATCTTCCCTCACATTATAAGAAATGTTTATTTTTGGAGATTTTAGGAGTTTTTCCTTCTTAGCTAGGCTGAGTTTTCATTGATTCGTCGTCATTGTAGGTGGCTATTTGTCGAGCCAAGTCAAGCGATATTTTCCTTCCTTCTGTCGTGCACTTATCAACAGTATCAACAAGCGGAAAAATTTTTTCTTGAAATTGTATGCTTTGTATGTGAAAGACGATAAGAGGAAATTATGCACAAACTTACTTTAATTGCTTCGCTTGCTCTTCTAACATCTAGTAGTGAAGCCGATTTTAAATAGGTGCAATTGAAAGTTCGTGTATAACCAGTGCTGTTTCGGGTCATTAGAAGTAGAAGAACATGAAGACTAATGATGACGTTAATGGAATGCTGATCCTAGGAATTGTTCTTCATTTCGTGAACTCGAATTCATTAGGAAGTTGAACAAATTGTTCAGTCGAAATTAAACGGAACAAAGAAGAGTGAAGTAACGAAAAACGAGGGAAAGAGAGTTAATTACGAAAGCATGTTCAGATTAACTTCCCACAAGACCGCGGAATTAATCGACAAATTTTACTTAGTTACGTCCGTTGAATCCTCCAAAAAGCAGGATCTTCCTCTTTTTTGTTGCTTTGAAGCTCTTTAAAGAACCGTGTACAATCTAAAAAGAAAAGAAAAAGAGGAAAGCTGGGTTTTTTAGATGCTATTTACTTACACATCGTTCTCTTCACAGTGTTTTAAAATTCTTAGTGTTCATCATTAAAAGAGAGCATGTGTTGTGGAAACTGCTTCTAATTTTTAGCTAATGTGCCAAACCTAGTTTACTGTTTGGTTGCACTCTATGCACAAAGGCTCGTTCAGTCAGAACCTAATTACGGAAATAATTACAGCTTATGGAAATTGTTTAGATTTCCTGTTAGATTAGCAATTTTGTAGGCCGTTGGATGATTCCAAGGTGACTCGTATTTCACTGGTTTGGCAAGATTTTTTGTTCTTGAGGTTTTAACAAAAAATATTCATGCCAATGCGTCTCACTTCTTTAATTTTTTATACACTGGTTAACCCACTGAATCAGACTGAGACTTTTTGCGTTGTTATTGGCTTTCCTATAACAAACAGCGTGAAGATAATCTGCGATTCGAGTGCATTTCCACTAGGAATGATGGTAAGGTGATTCTTTCGTACAACGGGGGCATGTAAAGCCTCTATTTGTCACCTTTTTATACGACATTTCTACTTCCACATTCTTTAGCGAAAGGTTGACATCAGACGTTGGCCGAACTCTGCCGTGGTGAAGATGTACACTCTTAGCCGGTGATCTCAAGGATAGAAATGTTGATTCTAATCGTGTGTAATTCTATTTGGAGAATGAACTTTTCGTTTTATATGGCAGTCTAATTACCCGGAGACAACACCGCCGTCAGGAAGAAGACTATAAATAATTGGGGAAAAATATTTAATAACGCCAAGCAATAGTGCCTTTCTGCTGAAAATAGGGGCATTGCTATAATTTATGCGTGTGTTTAGGATAGAGGAGCGAAAATCGGGGCTACTGGAATATCCATGAATTACTTAAGCTATGAAGATTATTTATCTATCAGCGTTTTTACATCGTTTTCTCTTCGATAATTCGTTCCTTCGCGTACACAAAATATGGTGCGATATTTGTTGAAAGATGTTGAAAAGAGAACTAGTTCACGTGACCCAATTGTATTCACCACCTTCATCACTTGGGTGGTCAGCTGCTTGAAGGCATACCTAACGACCGCTTTCAATTTTAATTTAGCAGATCTCACCTCAAGGCCAACTTCATTAGTTGTAATGGATGTTAGGTTGTACAAATTTTTCCTACAGAACGAGAACCGTTTCGTTTTTTCGCGATGAAATCCTGGTTTTCGGAAACCCACCAAAAGAATTTTGTACATTTTTTTGGTTGAGGCTCGTATTTGGAAAGCGAAAACAACTCAGCAAGCAACATTCAACCCACTAAAACACGGTTATCTTCTCAAATGCATTCTTGATGTCTATGATCGCCGAAATTTTGTGTGGGCTGTTAAAAATTTGAATTTCTTCTTGAAGATTTTAGTGTCAAACAACTTTGAAAGTGAAAACAACAGTTTGAAAAAAAATTTTTTTATTCTTAATGGATAAAATAGAGTCTTTTCCATAATTCGACTTCATATCTCCACTTGAAATTCGCCAAATTATTTAGTTATCGAAAATTTCTCAGCAGTTTGCAGAAAAAACGTTTCGGTCCTGATGTGTTACAACGATGAGACTTTCCCGATGAGAACATACTCACGACCGATTTCCACATTTCCTCCACATTCTCATTGCAGTCTTTTTAACACTTGTCGAATTTTTTATTCGAAACCGTCTACTGCACAATAGAGCATTTTATCTTAGTGAAATTGATGACTACATCTAAAATGTGCTTCAGCTGCTACAGCATGAAGGACAGCAGCCGGCGTTGCAGATGAAGACCCCTAGCCGAACCCAGCCGAAAACAGAATATTTTTTATGTCACCTGCAACGAGCACAATGACAAAGCGCACAAAAGCGTTATTCGACAAAAACTGCTATCCAAAAATTTTTACTGAAAACTTTAGAGAAACATCCCCACGAGAGACGACCTATTCACCAGTGACCTCCACATGGCTAGGTACGGTCTCTACATATTACGCTTTTTTTTTCTCACGGAGTACTCATGAGGTTAATAGGTCTGTAAACCCATTCAGTCAACTTGTTCCTCGTGTTGGTAGGTAGTCTTTTTAAAATCAGTGTTTATTGTATATAAGGCAATATTAGTATAAATCGTTTTTGTTATCTCATGTGTATCTTGAGAATCGCTTAGCTGCTTTTTTTCGCAACTTCTTTTTCACAACTGCCGGATGGAATCATTCTTTAAATTTTTTTTCCTCTGTTATTTGCGCAGTCTTCACTTAAAATGTCAACTAATGGACGAATCTACCCTTGGCTCTGCAGCGTCAAAGTGCCTGCATGGCCAATTCTTTGTGACGAATTCATGTTTTCGCACACCTCTGTGCTGCCCTGTATGGGCAGAGTTCGTTGTTTGCCTTGTTCCATATATGTCATCTGCGAGCGCTTCAGTTCAGTTACAGACCTATTTGGACACGTCTAAACTTCATCTTGCAACCGTAACAAAACTGACAGCGTTATCACAAAGATTCTATTTTGAAGTAAATAATATAATGTTATGTTGAATTTTTTTTACTGCCTACCAGAAATTTTTTTCACAGCGGGGTATTATATGAAATTCAACCACAGCGTTGCTGAAATATTTGTAAAACTCCGACCGCAAACGTCTGCGGTGGAGAACGAACGTGCTATTAGCCCTTTTGGCAACAAAAGTGTTCACCACCACACCATACCGGTCATTCGTTCCCTTTTTCTCAGCTAGTAGTTTCCCAGTTCCTCTTGATAGCGTTATGTTTTAAAAGAGCGATTGGGCTTACTTAATGATCATGTGATTTGCACACGCACTTTCAGTGTAATCGTTCAAACCATCTTTTTGAGGTTTAACCTACATTGTCATATCTTACGCCGACATGTTTTTTGGATCTATATATAGCTAAATATGCATATATATGACGTATATAGCACATGTATACGTATATGTGAAAAGGATGAAGCTTTAGGTGTTGAACAATCGCTGAAGAATGCACCATACGTCTACTTCATCAAGCATTATGAGAGGTGATTCAATGCATATCTAGCCTAAACAATTACTCACAGTGGCCTAGCGATGAATCGGATCAGTGCTGAATTGCTCCCAGACAAGTCTGGTATCAACTTGCCGATCCTAGAGGGATGGAAAGCTTGGTGAGCCTAGAGCGAGGAATCGATCACATGTGTATTGCAAGCCGCCTCTGACCGTGCGCTACATGCGGCCTTTATATATATATATATATATATTTTTTTTACATATATATATATATGTAAAAAATATAATGTCTGAAATAGTGCAGCACATCATTGTAGCCGAAAGATGTTCCTCGGTGTCAAACCGCGATTTGTAGAATAGGGTTATTCTCCAGCATAGCCACCCAGCCCAAGAATTTTCACCACTTTCGTACGGAAGTTCAAAAAGTATAAACCTATAGCATAACACTGTCCAGCTATACACCCTTGCTAAATTCTTCCCAGGAGTAGTAAAGCGGGAAAGGTTGTCATTCTAAGAGCGCTCTATACCGTCTGATTCTGGCTGTCTACATCTCGTGGAATTATTCATCGCCATTCGGAACTTGATTCTTAAACTGCAGTGGGATAGCGTGGAACTAAATGTGACCAGCAGTCATTTTTTTGGCGCAGCTTAAAATTACGACGTTAATGAGAAAGTTTTTTTTAGAGACCACCTCATTTATAGTGAACGAAGCTAATATCACTAAATGCCGAAGCTACGTTTATCTCAGTCGAAAACTTTACAAGTTGAGAGAAGTAGTTATAGAAATGGTCAGAAAGAAAAAAAGCAACTTAGAGAGCTTACAAAAGCATTTATGAAAACACTATACTGATTTCTTTCTACTGTTTTCTTCATCCATTTAATTCTACATCACCCCTCGTTATCACGTCTACTGAACAGATCCCATCACTTCTTGCATTCGTTCGCTTTCCATTCATCGTCCACAATGGTCTTCGAATATTTCGCGTGTTGTTTCGGCTGCTGCTTGAGGATTTCGCCTTCCTTATGAATGTCGTAGAATGCTGGTCGAGTCAGTTCTGTTCGCAATGTTGAAGATAGCCGGGAAGAGGTGTTCCCAAGTCGACTGAAGGAGAGCATTAGGGGTAGGTTCGAACTAGCCTCTTTGTTTCTTGGTCGGCTGCGTCACTAACCATTCAACTATCACCGCCCATCTCTTTCTTCCTATAAGTAATTCTTTTCGTTTAATCTTATAGACGAGATTTCTTCTAGGCTTTTCTAAACTTGATGAAACGAAAACGATTTTGGAAGTTTATGTACGTAGTTAAAAGTTCGTACCTGTTATTTAATCGGTTTCTTGCCATCATCAGTATTCTCTTACCTATTTTTTGCTTTCACTTAGTCTTCTTATGCTCCTTACCTCATCTCCTCATAACTTCAACTTTTGATTTGCTTGCATTTCGCCGTAGCAATTTTGCTTCCTCTTGGGTGCAAAGGAAACAAAGCTGAGGGTTCTTTCCTAAAAAAATTCCCTAAAAATTTCTTAGCAGGTTAATGATGTGACATAGGACTCTAGGGATGTTTGCCCTGCTGTTTTTGCCCTCCACACATTCTGTGTACTACTGACGCGCATTGTTTTCTCTCAAAGATTTAACCTCTAGCCCATAATGGAGTGTAGTTGTTTCCATAACACGACCTCTGTATATAACGTTGTCAGTCTGGATTGGCTTAAAAAAGGTTTCCCTATCTCGTACCTAAGTTTTCTTTCTTTATATAGCTTATTTTTTTGTCTTCGAAGGGGCGGATAAGACGCCATAACGCCATCATTAAAAACATTCAGGCTTCGTAAATTACATTGCAATAAAATTTGCCGGATTTTTATTCGTTGAAACTCCAATACTATTAGCGGAACGAGTAGCACGACATTCATGATGAAGTAGGAGATGCTGATTTATCCAAAACAGCACCATAAGAATTCTTTGGCAATTCCCACGTCCGACTTTCTGTTTACCTCGGCACTGATTGAATAATTCTTTCTACTTTTGTTTAGCAAACACGAGGTGTTATTTTATTTCTTTATTTACGTACAAGCTGACGTTTCGGCGGATTTCGCCTTCCTCAGAGGCTGGAAAGGTCAAGTTGACTGCCATCTACACGGTCAAAAGCCTCCATAACCAACCAAAGGAAATGTTGGACCAAAATTTCAGTCACATTGAACACAGAGCCTTTGTACACTCACCGCTTTCTATGAGTCTTCTTCCACTAAATATTTCACGTGGAGACCAACCGCACAGAGTTCACATGGAATCGTAATGTACCCATCTCATCAGAATAACAGGCTTATATACTGCCCATATCACGCGTGATAATGAGGCATTCCTCCCTGCGGTTCATTTTCGGATTCTTGGAATTGATCCAGAATGTCTCGAGAATTTTGCGCGTTTGTGTTCTCGATTCCTGCGCGAGGATCGTAATCCGTACTTCAAAATCTTCTCCGTTATGTCTCTGCGTCCTATGCGTGGCTAGTGGAGTATATGGTTTACGTTTGCCTATTCTTTTATACGAACGCAGAGTGGTCTACCCGTTTCGCCAACATATTCGTCCCCGCACACTTCACAAGAGATCAGATAAACTGTACCCGAACTCATGCAGTCACCGTCTCTACCATTGGGGCAAATTATACAATTCTGCGTTGCACATAGACGGTCGTATAGGCGGTTACGAACTAGTTGGCGTCTTAGATTACTCGGTGGTATTTCAATTATCGTTACCGAATTCTCTAGACCGGCCCTTCTTAACAGCTTTTTATAACTGCACTTACTTCATTTGAAATGAAGGGCAGGATAAACGGGACTTTATTTTCGCTAGAGTTATCGTTGGGGGCCTGTGGCAATTATTGTCCGATATCAATGCTTACTAATGAAAGACGCAAAAATTGGCTTGTTCGGTGCTAGTTCGGTCTCAGTTCATCTGATTTCACTGTACTTGGTCATAGATTGTGATCAATCAATATGAAAAGAATAAAGCTCTCGGCGTTGGTCAATCCCTCAGGGTTACGCCATGCATTCGATTTTATCAAGTATTGTTCGAGGTCACTGAACGCGTATCTGGCCTATACGGTGACATGAGGTGGCTTACCGGTGTATCGAGCCAGTGTTGCTATCCTCCTAGACAAGTTTGGTACCAATTTGCCAAGCTCAGAGGGACGGAAGTCTTGGTGAGCCTGGAGCACGGGGTCGAACCCTTGTGTATTGCAGGGCATTTCTAACCACTGCGCTACGTGCGCCCTCCAACCATCCAATATAATGCGCGTTTAAATTCAAAAATGAAGAAAAAAAAAGCAATGCTTAAAAACACTACAGAAAAAATATGACAACGTTGACCGTGTACTTATCAATAAAATTGTTGCCTTTAATATGAGCAATGTTCACGTGTTCATCAGGAACTGCAAACAACAACGCCACAAAGCGTTATCGAGCGTCGCTTCTTTCTCGAGACGCTTCGACATTCTGCAGGAGTTCTCCTGAGAGAGATCTGCTCTCCCTCTCTTCTCTCCATTTATTACTTCCTCTCTGTATTTCATTCCCTGTTATTATTCATTTTCATGTTTTGATGAACTCTCTATTAATGCAGTGTGCACAAGCAGCTGAAAATTTCGCTATCGTGTGTCAGTCGTGTAGACCGCCAAATTTTTTCACTAAACTGCAAACTGATCATGATATTATAGCGATTTTTTTTCAGGAAGAAGCGACGATGAATTGTCGGACCGACGAAGACGTAATTCTATTCAATGATAATTATTGTATGATATAAAGTGGTGAGCTGTAACTCAATGTGCGCATAGACAAAAAACTCGGTTTTGCATTGCTGACCTTTCACGTGGTATTGGAACTGCAATGAGCCAGTCGGCCACCGTGATTTTTGGAGTATAATAGGATAGGAAAACGATAGACAGAGGTCGACATATGCATAAACGGACTGTGGTTATAGGACTTCGAATACGTTTCTACTCGTTCGTTCATATGCCGTTGCATCGTAAGAGATTCACCAACGCAGTGAAGTGATTCTACTGCTGTACAACTCGTTTGTACGGCGATCGTAGTTTAATGCGTGTACAAAGATTGATCAAAAGACAATGCGTGTGTTGTTCATTGGCGCTCTCGTCGCTGTGTACTAGGCACAAATTTTCAACATCGTCGGGCACATATCGATCAGTTTTGTGTTGCTTCCAGATTAATCCTTAAACTGACTGTGATATGATGATTAGGAATTCAAAAAGTGCCAGACATTGAAGTTGTACCGAGTTCCGCCGAGTTCAGTCTCTCATCGCCCAACGAATCAGCATCTCATGTTTGCTGTGAGAAATAAACGGCTTTATTGTTGTTTACTGACAGCGTTCAGCATTTGATTAGTTTTTTGCCTATTTATGCCGATTTATATTTTGGATTGAAGAGCACAAAGCTAGTTATTGGTGTTTGTTGTTCACCTACTACCGTAATGTACGGTTTTTTCTTGATTGTTTCGGACGTGGACGCTTCTCTTCTCATCAAATCATAAGGCGTAGAATCAAAGATAACATCTTATTATATTTTTAAAATGTGGTTTTCCTTCTTCTCTAACCTGACATAAATCTTTCGCAACGAAAATTCTCACCAAAAATGAATGGTCGTCTGTTTTATCAATAGCCTTGTAGTCTTTTTAATAATATTTCCCTATTGAGACTTTTTTTTAGTCCTTTCGTTTAAAATATCGGAACTTAAATTCGCCATTTGTATTATATTTATCCCTTACTTCGATTGCATTATTCTTATCCGTTTTCATTGGCTGTCAGTCGCATGCATAAATAACCCTTCTTCAATGATAATATATTGTTGTGCGCTGTTATCAGGTGTTTTTCTTTTGTTTCCAGAAATTTTATCGGCTATGATTTCATCTCTTCTCTCCTTATTGGCCCACTTGTTGTAGTCATACCCCAATTTCTTCACCATATAAACAGAATTTTAATATCAAGAAAGAGGTAAAGAAAACAAAATACCCGCATCCACATCGCTATTTGGAATAAGGGGTACGTGTGGTTAGAGGCTCTTTTAAATACAGACCTGGTTGATGGTTTGATTTCGTGCTCGAGACAGCGTAGCTCTTCATTTCCACGGTATATGCAGCTTGTTATAAGACTTGTCTGCAAAGACAAAACACAGGACACCACATCGCTAGGCTACATTAAATCATTATATAAGCCAAATATTTATTCACCAGTAGGAATCTAGGAGTAGAAGCGGATCCATAGCGCGTCCCTGAGGGATTGATGGACGCCGAACGCTTTATACTTAAAAATTTATGTAACTAAAAGACCGGTTTGAGAGGGTTTTAAATGGTAATTTATCAAAAATGAATGGTTGTTTGTTTTATTTAAAGCCTCATTGCCTTTTCAATACGATACGATGCGCACGATCTTCTTATAAGGTAGTTCGAATTTATACTCTCTGAATAACGATGTAGATAGATTTATTTAGTCTCCAGTTCTCTTCTAGCATAGTTGCTTTGAGCTTCTTTTCTTTATCGTTGCATGCCCGTCCTATCGTCTTTTCTTCTCCATAAAATCCGTGATATCCTAAATAAATGGGAAGATCTTTTTGCGATCGTAGTAGAGTTTTTGTTCCTGTTTGTTTGCTTATCTATGTGTTTATTCATTTATTTGTTTAAATGATCCGTCATCACAAATGGTGTATCCCAGCACTTCCAACATTCGATAAGTTTTTCTTAACCTATCACTCACGAAGGCCTTTAGGTTTGCATATGTGTTCGGCTGCTAAGGAATCTTAGCCTTGTTTACTAAGAGCCCTTGAATCCCGTCGAGTAGGTTCTCGCAGGAGTAGCCAGGCCAAAACGTTCTCAAATCTTCATCATACAGTCAGTCGCCAGCCTTTGCTAATCAGAGGGAGCTTTTCGCAGACAACTCTGGTATTATTTGCTAACCCCAAAAAGATGGTAGGCTTCGCCAGCCTTGTGCTGTGCATGGTTGAACCATAGACTTTACATGTATTTTTGCAGGGCTTCTCTAACCAGTGCGCTTCCAGCACCTCCTGTAGTAGTTACATCTCAAAAATATAAAATCTTTATGTGTACTGATAGAACGAAAGGCGCGTGAAGCGCAGTGGCTAGAGATGGCTTACACTACACAGGTGGTCTTTGGTTCGATCACGCGCGTAGGGTTCATTATCCTTTCCGCAAATTGGTACCAGCTCTGTCAGGAAGGATAGCAGCACTGACTCGATACATCGGTGAGCCACTGAAAGTCACTGTTTAGACCAAATATGCATTCAATCACCTCTAACGATGCTTCATGAAGTTGAATGCATGGCGCATACCTCAGTGATTAATCAACGCCAAAACATTGACTTTTTAACTCAAGACACCGACTTTCTATAAACCTTGGCATAAATAATCGATTTACTCATTTCATAAATAATCGATTTACTCATTTATGTGCTTACGAACTGCCTTTGTTGAGCTGATGCGAGATTGATACAAGCTGTCGTTGCTGTTGTTGTGGTTTTCGTTTGATGTTGTTGTTGTTTGATGGCTGAGGTTTCGTCGATCTCGCCTTCCAAAGAGCCGTGCTATTGCGAGTGGGGCTCAGCCATCAAACAACAACAACAACAACGACGACAACAACAACAACAACAACAACAACAACAACAACAACCACAGCAACAACTAATACCAACCTCGCGTCAGCTTTAACTTTTTGTTGAGAGAGTGATGAATTTTTATTCTACTTTCCTACTTCATATATTTGTATAGGGGTGGTAGCGGAGTGGTAGTGATGTCGTTCGTCATAAGGGTTGTGATGGTTGACCCGATACGAGGCTCACCAAACCTTTCGTACCCTCGGCGTCAGGAAATTGGCACCAGAATTGTCTGGAAATCTCGAAAAAGGTGGCTCACTGCAGTCCAAGTGTGAATGTTCTCAGCACTACTATTCTACGAATCCTGGGAGAACCAACTCGTGTGGCATTCAGCGACGTTCATAAAGAAGGCGGCAATCCTCAGATAGAAACCGAACCCACATGCGAAAAGCTCGAATACCTTCGTCGATGATGGATGCGAGGAAACGAATCGAAAACGAGAAGGGCTGGGATCTGCGTAGTAGATGTGATGACTGGTCATGTAGAATAATTTAGAATAGAATAACATATTTATGTTCTATGGAGACTACAATTCCAGCTTTCGCTATTCGTCTTCTATTGAAGAGTATTATGTAGAATTTAAGTAAATCTGATAACTTGGTCTTAATATCAAACGGATGTTTTGTCTATGCAACAGATAACGAATTGGTATTCCACTGAAGATCGACATAAATGAAGATTGCGTGGATGTTATGAAAGCTGTGTCAACGCAGTAGGAAGAATGGTCGTTCGAATCCTATCATTAGTCATCGATGATGTGCTTCTCTTCTCACACTAGCATTCTTTTAAGGGCAAATTGGATCGCTGTATAATATACCTGTTATATACATGATATATAATGTGTAATCTTGTTCATCACCGAGTAACACGAACAGATACCAGTGAAATCTTCACTCGTTTTTATTTTCTATGGAGTCCATTTTCGTATTTGAGTAACTGTTCTCGAAATCTTCTCATTCCTTTCTCAATCTCAGTGACATATTAAGAAGTGAAACAGTTGCTTTAACAACATTTTCTATTTAAACGTGTTTTAAACTAGTTTTTTAATAAAGGGATGCTCGTGGCGCAGTGGTGAGAGTTCTGCAAAATACAGGGGTTGGTGTTTCGATACTACACCACCGGTCTAACCAGGCACTTCATCCATTCGGCCATGCTAGATTGCTAACGGAATGGTCTACAAAGATAGAAAACCTGAATTCGCAGATCGGTAGACATCCGAAACTTGTTGTATAGGCCAAATACACATCAAAAAACCTCTACTTTGCTTAGTGCCTCTACTATACTTGGTGGAGTTGGATGCGTGGTGAACATCTACAAGGAACTGATAAACACATCGATTTGTCGCCTATTAATCCTTTCTATATATACCAGAACGCGTATTCGCGTAATATCATCCACAAATTGTTTTTTTTGGGCTCTTCACCCCCTAATAAGCATTTACTGCTGTCACAACTCTATTTTTGGAAAGAATAATGTGCTTAAGTGCCTCAATATCGTCTCTTGAGCTTTTCTAAGTACAAAAATTGCAAAAAAAAAAACAAGTTTTAAATGTGATTGTACCGTCGATTTTGCCGTCGACCTATGAAAGAGTGTTGCTACCCAAAGTACAGTACAATTTTCTCACATGACTTTGTTTCTGTCATCACGAATGTGAGAAGTGCATATGAAAAAAAGACAGAAACGTAGTTTCCCAGAATTTAGAATCTTATAGGATTCCTTTATGTGAATCTTATAAGCACAATCTCTAAAAAATTCCACACAACAGTCCATTTTTTTCCGAATATTTTCACTAGATTGTTGGCTTACAAATCAGAGCCATCTCTGAAATTATGGTTGCGAAGGCCTTCAAGTGCTGGATCACTCACAAATTTTCACTATTTTTCTAAGATATTAGTAGTGGTTAAAGCGAAAAGGGACATGCAAGAGAATAGAAGTAGGTCTAGAAGCTCTCATCATTCTGTGCTAGTTGTAGTCCACTGAGAGCTAATTAGCGGTCTCATACCTTATGGAGAAAAAAAAACGCATCCATCACTTTGCATTGCGCAACGGCTGCACTGTTTTACACGACACTAGATTCTGCTCAATGATTTGGCATTTAATTCATCGTGGCGAGGACATGTTTCTCTACTGAAAATTAAAGCAGAACTTCGCCCCCTCCCACTACCCCCAACCCCCAACAGGTTCATCTAAGCTGAGGAGCAGTTGAACATTTTCGTTCAGAATCCGGCTACGGATACAGTTATGAAAAGAATCGCCTCTGTCCTGCCAACAACTTAATCATTATGTTGAAAATCTCCGTTTGATTCACAACGGCCGAAGGTTGTCTGTGGTGGTAACGTGAGATCATCCTGGTACGGTGATCTGTGGATTCCAAGTGACATGTTGTTAAGCCATCAAAGTACCAGTCTAATGGAAGCTGTGTTCAATTTTGTAGGATTCGTGATGACGGCTTATCCAAGTATTTAAGCAATTAAACACATGGAATAGAAATGAACGGCATAATTTATGTCAACGCCTAGAAAGACACTTCGAATCAACGAACGAAATTGAAGAATAGCATCTTTTTGGACAACATTCATTTTTCAAAGTTTCATAGGTTTCTTTCCAGTCTTCAACAAATGGTTTCGTATAATTCGATTGTGTTCAGCTTACTGTTGTGAATCCTCCAAGGCTTCATTGTTATAGCGCTGTCATTTTTTCAATTGTTTCGAAACCTCATATTATCCGACGATTATCTGGTTTAAGCTTGCCAATAAACATAGTGAATGTCATTTAAAAAGCAAGACGTGTTTTGTTTACGTAACCCGACATCAGATATTGTGCGGATTTCCACATTTCTTTCACTCGATTCATTTTCTCACACCCACACGAAGCTCTTCGGATTTCCGCCTGACTTTCGCAACTGCTTGAGAACTTGGTGTTCATCATAAAGATCCTTTAAAGCTGGTTGCGTAGAATCTCCGTGAAACCTTGGGATAGCCTTACTACCACGTCCCCAAATCCTCACTACAGGCAGTCTATCGGATGGAGGTTTTCCCAGACACGTCTGCCAAAAAATTCTCCAACCCTGTACGTTGGTTGGCTTGGCGCAAAGCTCCTAACCGCTATGCATGCTGCGCCTCGGCAAAGTTATTATATTTCTAAACTGTTCCTTCATTCTAACACTAATGTTTCCAAAAACATTGAATTCATCAAAAAAAGAACAAGAGAATACTAACAACTGTCGTCATCCCAGCATATTGGTATTGTTTTAGATATATCCTTGTTATTTGGTACTGCTTAATTCATGTTTTGAGACAAATAGTAGTAGCTGGCGTACAGAGCGGAATATTTCTTCAAAGAAAAGCAAAAAGTTTTTCTATAAAGAACTGCGCAGTGGAAATGATTTCATCCGGTTTAAACATATGGATCCTTTGTTAAGATTTCGAGGGACGCTATTAATTGAGTTTCGTTCTATTGCGAAAAAGCTGTGAGCCTATAAGCGATGAAATTAAGGTCGATTAATGGTAGACGTATGAATGAAATGAGTGGGTATAGAACTCAGTTATTAATACATATTCACTCTGTGATGATCATATAATGCTTTCATCGTGTTTGTTCATTGAGCTTTGCTTAGTGTTTGCTAATTATCACTGACGCATGGCTCCTTGCCACCTTTGCTTATCACCTGCTCATCACCCCATTTTTTAAACAAACAATCATTAAGTGAGGCAGACAAACATAATTTCGGCAAATATTGGTGTTCATTTTTTTTCATACCACCATAAAGAGTAAAGGATAAAGCATTGGTGCTGATCGATTCATTAGGGATGCGTTATGCACTCGACTCCATTCGTAATATCCTGAAGGTTATTGTGCCCGCAATTGCTCCATGCAGTGACTTACGTTAACATGTAGAGATGTCAGATCAGAGTTTCTATCCACTAGAAATTTTTGTGACCATTTTTCTTCTTCTGGGTGAGTTCGTTAGCCGAGGGCAAATGATGAAACCAAAGATTACTCGTGATTTGAAGGGTTTCACTAACCACCGTTCTACTGTTCTACATGCGCTCATATCACCATATTATCAACACTGTTGTCGGCACAGTTAACGTATAATGATGGATGTAGTCATTTCGATCGACATGTACAACAATGTTTATGAACTATACTAATGAGCATCTGACAGATTTAGATCAAGCAGAAATATAACGAAAATTAAAAATTAAAATCTGATCTTTCTGAAGAACAAAGTCATAATCTTTGTTCTGAATAATATCGGTATTCATAGACGTGCTGATATTTCAATACTCTACACCCATACCATTTTCGTTTTACTTCCAAGAAACTGCCGTTTATTCATGGTTTACGAAATTCACTAGTTTTTCGGTTCATGTTTTCTCACTTTTAATGTCGTTTTTTCCTACCTTCCAAGGAAGGGACATATTTTCGAAAACGATCAACGTACTTTGTATAGTAGTTCATTCAATATCCCGCTAATGGGAGAGATTCGGATGCCATGTTGTGTGAGTCCAAAGAATGCCTGTATTTGTGCTATGGTGAGCAGTTTTTTTTTTTGCAATTCTTTCTTTTTTTTGGAAAAAAACATATCTCTGAGTCGTCGTCTGTCTTCACGCTTTCTATTTGTCCAATCAATATATGTCACAAATATTTAGTAACTCACAGTTACTCTTTCATATGGACTAATTATTTATAATTGTTTGCCGTATATTTGCGACAGCAAAAAAATTTCTATGAGTACTTTGGTAAAGAAATAGGATTGTTCAGGCTGTTTTCCTATATAATAAAGGATAAGAGAACAAAGTATTTGAGCGTGCATCAAGCCCTTATGGATGAGCCATCGTTTATACTCCAAATTAACATCGCGAAATGATTGAATGCATATTTGGCGTATACAACTTATGTTGGCTTCCCAAGGTATGAATCCACTATTTGTATGCTCCCAAACAAGTGTGGTAGCAATTTACTGACTCGAGATAAATACAGTGGTTTGGGCCCCGGGTGCGCAATCGAACCAGACGTTGCTTTCTCTTGCAAGGCGCTGCACAAGCCTCTCTGAATATGCAACAGCAAAAAATGGCTTCGTGAACAAAAACTTAGAAACTGATTATTTTCTTGCCTTTATATGTTCTTTACGATGTTTTCGTTCCCCGGAAATCAATAGGTGTTGCTGCGCGACATAATTTGTATGGTGAAATAGATCCAGAAATCTAACGAGCAGAATCATGTCGATACATGTGAACCACAAAAAATTCGCTCATTCACGATAAAAATAGTTTAATAAGGCACAAAAGATAAAGTAAAGTATGAAGAGTAATACATGTGTAAAATACAGTTAAGTGGTGAAGAGTTGACCACAGAAGAAGAGCATAAAGTTTACTAAATGAAGGCAGTCTGAAGACTAGTCGGCCATAACGCCCGTGAGCTGATACGAGCCTGTTTACGAGCAATAATAACTAGTTGGAGCACGTGTAACGTCACGTTTAGAAATGGTTCGCCTTAGATATAAAGTTGGTGAAACATCGCGCTTCGAGTAAACGTTGACAGTCGTTACTCTGGGTGGCAGTTCGTTACTAAACTTTTCTGGGAGGGTAAAAACACTGAGTCGATACTTCAGGAAGGTACAATCACCTCTACAGTGTTACTAACGGGACTGAATGGTTGGCGCATCCTTAAGGGTTTGATCGAAGCCGAGCGTGCGAGTTGCATTTTCACTGTACCAGTTTAAAAACGAATTATCCGTTTTTTTTTTCAGGCTTTCGAAGCATTAATAATGGCTCAGTCGCTAGTTTTTACAATTGGTTACATATCACAAGGTGAAACTGTATATGATGCTTCGCTTACATTCTTTTCTGAAATTGTTAGCTGGGAATTTCTTATGCCAATTGTTATCATGCAGGTAATATTTAGAGATATGATGTCTATTTTACCATCGTATTATACGATGGAGAACAATCTTAGTAAACTGTGAGTACCACATGGTATTACCTTGAGATTTGCATCTCTAGCAGCTTACAGTATCTCGAATAACTCAGTTTCTAGTGCAGAAGATAGTCTAAAGTGTGGTAAATGTGGTGTTTTTGTGAAGTTCGGGGTTTATCATCCATTGTCGGAATTTAATGTACTTATCCACGAATGCAAAAGGGCGCGTGTGGCGCCTTGGCCGGAGGTGCCCTGCAACACACACGTGGAATCGATCCACATGCCCATGGCCCAGCAAGCCTTCCATCCCTCTGGCATCGGCAAATTGGTAAATACTTGTCTGGAAGGATAGCAGCACTGGCTCGAGCCACCGGTAGGCCACCGCGAGTCATTCTAAAGGCGAGATATGCATGCAGTCACCTCCAACGGTACTCAATGAAGTAGAATGCATGGCGCATCTCTCAGGGATTGATCAACGCGGAGACCTTTACCCTTTATCCTTTTTATCCACGAACAGCGTTTTTAGCGAAGTGGTCGGAGGCGCCCTGCAATACACATGGGATCGTTTCCAGCGTCCAAGGCTCACCAAGCCTTCCATCCCTCCCGGGGTGGGCGAATTGGTTTCAGACTTGTGTGGGAGGATAGCAGCAATGGCGGGATACATCGGTAGCCTACCACTAATCGTTCTAAAGGCCAGATATGCATCCAGTCATCTCCAAGGATGCCTTATGAAGTCGAATGCATGGCGCATCCCTCAGGGATTGATCAACGCCGAGAGCTTTATCCTTTTGTCCTTTTAATGTACTCATCATAAGAAAAATAGAATGTAAAGGCTTTTAACCATAATATTGGATATTTGTTTTCCATTAATTCCATTATATGTTGTTCACCGAGTTAAATACTGTCTAAATAAAATAATCTTTTCAGGTAACATTTTTTCTAATGAATCTAATTTCATTTTTGGCAATTCGATGTATCGTGCCATACTTTTTGTTGCCATACATAGCAATGTCCGTGTTTTCGCTTTTCATTGCTACAGCTCTCATTGGAGTTACAAGTGGGTTTCCGTCATTCTACGTCATAAATTCTTACTATGAATTTGTGCTTGTTAGTTAAGAAAAATGTTTGTCGTAAATGGTCTTTCCATAGATAGTGGAGAGGCCATCTCAGTTATATTGCTTGAATAACACAGTGGTCATCTTTGAAACAAAAAAAAACTATAATTATGGTGAAATTAACCAGAATTGAACACAGGCTGGATGTCGAAGGCATATACTTCATCACAACGGAAATTTTACAGTTGATCGAATAGTGTGGGTTTTTGGATGGTCATGGCCACCGAGCTTACTACTATTGTTATTATTTCTTTACCTAGTGGTGGAGCCATATTTCGTCAGTTTAAAATTATCCGTCTTCAAGTTACTCGTAAAACGGAAGAAGGTATGTGAACTAATTTCCCTTCTTTTGTGTCAGACTTTTCACACTCTTAACAAGCTTTACTTTTTCATAACGTTACAGTTGTAATTACGTCTATTTTAGTTCGATTTTTAACTAACTGACCCAATTCAATCAATTCTTAAAATAAATGTGCTTCTGGTATCCACGTTAGTTAATGTCTTCCACAAAGATATACGGTCTTAATTTGTTAAAATGAACGCCTTGATTGCCGATACAATGTAAAACGAGAGTTTACTATCAACGAAACGCACAGTCCAAAAATAAATTATGCCATCGAAATAATAAAACTCTTCGAAAAATAACTCGTGTTATTGTGGCTTCATTCCTAGTATCTGCTAGGAGGACCTCGGTCATTTTACGGTGAAGAGCCTAGACAAAATAAAAGAGCGGCAACTGCATGTGATGATGTGATGAAGCATCTCTTATCAGCTATCTAAGTCCGCCATGGGGCTTAACCTCTCGGCAAATGAAGACGCAGTCTCAAGAGAATTTCGTCAATTTCCCATGTGGAATAGTATGACAGTTGCAGAAGTAATTCCAGTAAACCCTAATGATAAGGAACTATATCTCGTTTTACGTAGGCAAGACAAGAACTGCACCTTCCTGAAAGTGCAATCTATGTGGAGTACCACATTTTTATATTTCACAGGACATCGAATAGAGTACTAAGTCCACATTTGAAAAAAAAACAGTGAGCAATGTATCCTTATTAGTTGTAAGATTCCATATTGTACTGCCAGCAGCACCGGTTTCAGCACACACTAATGAATCATCTTATCAGTTCATATAAGATTGAAACTGCTTCAATGTATAACTTTTTATCTGTTTCCTATTTTTATTACATGGCAGGGTATTACGTGAAATAAAACCACAATGATGCTGAGATATTGGCAAAACGCGGACCCCAGGCCAGAACTGAGCATCGATTACCCTTTCCGGAAATGTCTCAGCATCACTGAGGTTGCAACTTTTTCTTTAAGTAGACCATAGGCGTGAATGCTAGAACCAGTATATTTCTCTCTCTTGATGAAAATAAAAATGGGATCAGCTCACGACACTTAGTCAAGCGACATTTAGGAGTTCATGGAAAGTTTCTCTAAAAAAATTGTTCCGGGTGATTGCCTCATTGGAGTTGTGCTCCACTGAAAAGGATTCGACTTGATACGACGATTGTGGACCATCGAATCGGATCTTCGACTCTGATTAAGACAAAGAATTCGAAACGTTAGTCGAATAAGCGGCTTCACCAACCTCATGTTAGCTTGAAAACTGCAGAAGGTATTGGTCCTACTACCTACGTTAAGTGACGGTCGGCTTGGAAAGCCATGATGATAAGACTAAGATGACGAAATAACCTTGGGCAGTCGACTGATGACCGAGATGCAAACGTGTTTAACTGTCCTGCGAAGCAAGGCCACAGAGAGTGACACTATAAGCACGACACATTTGTCGACCTTCTCATTAAGCTGTTACGAATGGTGATTTCTTTAAGAAAACAGTTCATTGGCAGTCATGCAGTCATCTCCACAAATGGCTGTTGCAAATGAAAAATGAGTTGGAATAAGTGTTAGGGAAAACGTATGAAAATATCATGGTATTTGCCCACGTGCATTCAGCAGGGGGATTAAATGGCTTCATAAAATAGGTCTTACACAATATAAATGCAATTATGAGATGGTCGATGGGTACTGTATCCATGGCAATCTGTAAAACCAGAACGATGCTGACACACTCGCAAAACTTGGACCCCAGGCCAGATCGAACCACTATTTTCCTTTCCGGGGCTCGCGCATTACGTACTGCACCACGGAGGCCTTTGATCTGCGTTTTCCTCAACTAGTTTACTACCTAACGCTGCCATTAGCATACAACGTTGAAGAAGTTTTTATCAAGCGTTCATTCGAAAATTCTTTGCCATCATAGGCGTAGGGAAGGTAGGCATAGGTTGATAACTAGTGAAATACACTATGGTTCATTGCTTTTTCACAGTTGAACTTCAAGGGAATTCTCACCTTGAACTGATTGGTAAATATTACAACAACATAGCTTGCAATTTTAAAATTGATTTTACATGTTTAGGCGGTCCAGGGCACAACTGAGAAGCCAGCACTGACAGCGAATGATCCAATGGACTCGTACAGTCGTCGATCCACAGTCGTGGTTACTGACGAATTTATTCAACAACCTCCTCGCTTCTGATCTCATCCACATATCCATGGGTAATTGAACTTTATAAGTAATAAACTTCACATTTACATGAAACGTCATCTCGTCTGCTGTGAGGATCCAGCATTCTTGCATGCGTTCGTTTTTCCTCGCATTCATCATCCATAAAGGTCTTCGAACACTTCGTGTTTTGCTTTGGTTGCTGCTTGAAGATTTCGCCTCCCATACGAATGTCGTAGAATGCTGTTGGAGTCAAGTATCTTTGCAATCTTGAAGATAGCCGTGCTAAGGCGTTCCCACTTGGACTAGAAGATAGCGTCGTGGCGGCGAACGAACTACTGCCTTTGCTTCCTGATCGACGGCATCATTAACCGTTGTGCTATCTTTTTCCCTGCCCCTATGTAATCAACGCTGATTGCTAATTTCAAAAAACAGAGTGCAGATAGAAGGCGGCGGTTCACTAATAAGCACAAGACCAAGGTTCAGTGACTCCATGGATCAGCTATGCTAATCATCCCTTGCTGAATTGTTACCAGACCTGAGTGGAAAGCTACTTGCGATTCATGACGGCCGCAAACTGCCTATGGTGAACTACTTGGGGCTGCTACTAGTATTCCAGAATCCCACAGAGAATCTATTCGATTAGAATCCAACGACATTCGTAATGAAAACCAAAGATCTTCAAACAGCAGGCAAAACCACAGGCAAATCAGAGGACATTCATAGATGAAATGAAACGATTCGAATGGATGAAGTGTTGCGATCGATACAGCATGCGATGTCGAATCATGGAAAAAGAAATTCCACGCTTGTTTCACACAGTAACGAAAAAAATTGATTATTATAGGCTTGCTTGTGAAAATTCCCACAATTAGAAAACTTAGTTGTTTCGCATTATGACACAGAATACAAAGATCCATGAAACCTATTTTCATTTTGGAATGCCTTCGGAAGATAACTAAAAGCTAAAAACAAGCAAAAATAACCAGAACCATCAGTCTTTTTGTGTAGTGATAGAACTATCACGAATGATGGCAAAATTTCAAAAATGCAGATGTCATTTCCTTACAAAGCAGCTACCATGTGAGTGATGGAAGTAGTACGAACGAGTGTAGTATCAAGCGTACTGGTACCGTTTACGTTCAGGTACTGAATGCGGTTTTCGCCATGCTCAACACGCCTCATCTCATGTCATTGTTGCAATATATCGCCTCTTCTTTTCTCTTTGCTTTATGTTTTTTCTTTCATTCATTGCATACAATTTGTTGCTTAAATTTCTTCTGTTGTAATTGTATCTGGAGAGAATTTCATTCGGGTGTAAATCCTACCAAGATGCTTAAAGAGCCGAGCAAAATTGATAGTTGTTCATCTGACTGGCCAAATATTACTAGTTCTTCAGCGTACTCCAGTACTTGTAAAATAAATAAAATTTTACGGTTGATGAATTGATTTGTAACTACACTGCGTTCAGTTTCTGCACATTCTCCTTATGTAGTGGTACGTGTTCACATGGGGCGTGTAGTGTAGTGCTCAGTTATATTCTACTCTGCAATAGACACGTGTTCACTGGTTTAAACGCATACTCTAAGCAAAGGAAGCCCTCCAGTCCTTAGAAATTGGCAGCAGGCTTTCCTGGAAGCTAAAAATGGTTGGACTGGAACGTTGATAAGCGTTCTTACGTTATTGTACAAGCCAATTATGCATTCATTCACATCTACGATACTACGAATAGAGTTGAATGCATGACGCTGCCCAAAGTGGAGTGATTTTACGCCTTTCCACCTCCAGAGAATCAGCGGACCACCTTAATCTTTATTTCCGAGTAGAGATGAGCAAAAAAATATATACAAAACAGTACTAAGATTGCAACAGCTATATTACGTGCCGTTGGTCATTGAGATAAAATGATGTGTTCCATAGTACTTGGGATTTTAATACGAATATAACCAGACTACCTGCATGAAACTGCTAAAGAGCTTGAAATTTCGAGACACAACGCAAGTGGTAAAACTGTTAGCAGAAACTGAACTCGCACGAGGTATAGCAAAAGGCTCTGCTTCTATAACTGCTACTAGCATTAATATGAATATATACATATGTATATAAATGTATGTGCATGTATATATATGTATATACACACGTATACATATGTATATATAAGATTGTAGACAGCGTATGTAAGAGTGAATATTAAGGAACTACGAATTTTCGTTAAAGGTTTCACAACATTTTAAAAATGGTAGCATCTACACTCACTACATTTTTAACAGAAATTCTCTATTGAAAATTAGATAAGCGCTAATGCGATGAGAGTTGTGAAGCGCGACACAGATATAATGTATGACGCAGAGGTAGCTTCTTCCGGTGTTCCAGGTTCTGGAGAGTAGTCATTTTCAGTGGTCTCAGGTACCGGAGCTGTTTTGTCGTCATGCTCAGTCTTTTCATCGGTATCGGCCTTGAGTAGCAGGCATACAGGATTGTAAAGTGAAGAAACAATGAAACGACAAGTTAGTGATACGCTTACAGTGTCCTCGACCTTCTCCTCCGCCTCGTTATTTTCACTCGGCCCATCCTCCGGCGTTTCTTGTTTCTCAGGAACGCTTGCTGTTACTGTCTGAATCAGTCATACAACGGTTATTTTCGAGCAATAGCATTAGCTTAGGCAGTTTTTAAAATTGACTAGGGTTAAGGCTTAGGGAAAACTTTAGGCGAGGAAAAAGCAAATCTCTACAGAGAGTACCTCATCGCCCGAGCCACAGAAGGCTCCATTGAACCCTTCATCGCAAACGCATTTCCCACATTTGCAATGACCATTACCAGAGCATTCAACCTATTGAGAAATTATAAGCAAAAGCATTACAGTTGAAAAATAGTAGAAGATATCATGTTAGTCTTCTTTTTTTCGAGTATTCAATCTGTTGACTATTCTATTAATTCTTCCCTCACATGTAAGAGGTTCGGTGCTTCGTCTTCTCTCACTTAACATTTCTTAAATAATTTGCCGATAATCAAGAAAAATAGAGGCAACTTACTCCATCTTCCATGCATGAATCTGTACTGGTAGTACACGAGCAATCCTCGTATTCCCATCCTTCTTCACATCTGTAAACTGATGAAGAATCAGCACATCTTAAGACCAAAAATTCAGCGAAAACTAAGTCATCAAAGTCATCAGAGAAATCTTCATGAAAATTTCTCTATCTAAAACTTAGTTTTCTAATGTATCACTAATATCACAATCAGAGCTAGGTGTCTGACTATTCCTAACATCAATATTCTCGGAAGGACGACTTTATAGATCTCGGCATTAATAATTAATTTGTGTACATCTTACTAACTGCCTTTGTTGAGCTGAGGCGAGGTTGGTGTCAGCTGTTGTTATTGTTGTTGTTCGATTGATGGCGTTTCGGCCACTTTTCCTTCTTCAGAGGCTCGACTTATTTTATGTACTGCTATTTATATCACTCTATGAATTACCTATACTGGTAACCAAGAGATCTACTGTAAAGATAAACACCACTTTTGCTTAAAAACTACGACCGTTCTTTTGCGTGTGGGAGCATTCGTGTATAGTTTACGTGGAGTGAGGATTGAAACCCTGTCCAGATCAAAAAAATCGACGTGAGAAAAGGTACCAGAGCACGTGTGATAGTAAGGCATTAGTATTTTCGATTCATTTTTGGTTTGTTGATATTTATCCGAAAGACTTCAAGAGCTTTGTTCCTTTACGTTTTTGATTTTTGCGCTAGGGTAGTGACAGTCTCTTCAAAAATATCACAGTTGGCTTTCGTACCCATGTATATCTAAAGGAGCATTTTGTGAAGTCTTAAGGTTTCGATGTAGATGTTCTTTTATGCGGACATAAAGAAGCGTAACGAGATGTGGTCTTGAAAAATTCTATAGCAGTGATAGAACCCCCAATCCCACACCGTCGATTAGTCCGCAGCAGCCTCTTTGATCGTTTGTGCAACCTAGGAAATTGTATAATCCGTCCTAGCGACATAGTCAGGGATACCATCAGTTTGGGTACAGTATATTTGATACTATGCAAGGTTTCTTCTTTTTCCTAATTGATTTTTTGGTCTGGGTGGGTTTCAGTCGTCATCCTACACAACAACAACAACATATCCGTGATCTAACACATTTAAAAACGGTGAGTAGTTTTTAACAAAGAGGCGTTCATTTGTAAAACAGATCTTCACTAGCACTCTAAACAGTTTACCGAATTACACGGATAGCGTTCCATGAAATACGTCCAGACCCTGAAGAAGGTGAAGTCGTGGAGATGTCAGCGGTCGAATCACAACAACAACAGCAACAACAACAACAACAACAACAACAACAACAACAACAACAACAACAACAACAACAACAACAACAACAACAGCAACAACAACAACAACAACAACAACTGGTACCAACTTCGTGTCATGTCAACAAGGGCAGTTCCTAAGATCTGCTTAGGGTTCTGTCATGTTCACCTGCAACTTCTACATTCACATACACCATTGCCGCTGCATTGTTTACCATCTATTCCCACTGGACAAGAAGAATTATCGCATTGACAAAAGCGACCACTGACCTCAAATGAAGAAGAATGACCATATTATTTTTCCTCAAATATTCCATTTACTAGAATTACTATGGCGAAAAAAGTTGTTTGTCTTGTGTGAATTTAACTACATTCTACAGTTAACAAATGCTGCCGATTGTTTGTTTAAGAACCTTTGTTAGAACGCTCCTAACTCTCTAGGGAAAACCAAGTTGCCAGAAACTTTAAAGTTTGAAAAAGATTGAACATTCTAAACACAAAAAACTCTCTGCTTTCAAACGCTTAACTAAGCCTCATTCTTCTAGATTTCTGTAACAAATACTTCATCGTTGGAGCTTAAACGAAGTAAGCCGTTACCGTTGGTAAGTTGCATTGACACTGCCCACACCGACACACACCTTGCCCTGAGCAGATTGGTGCGCCAGGTGTTCTGGAAAAAAATTAAGAAAACCTTCCGCTCCACTTTATTCTTTAAATGGAGCACGAAGTAGCAAATGTAATATCTACAGTCCTACTAATCGTCGTAATTCGAGTTAATGAGCACAGTAAGACTTCAATCGTCCTTTAGCGGACTAAAACTGCCGAGTCAGATATGGTCTGATTACTCAACACACCAGAAACGAGTTTTCTACGAGAAATTTCAGCCTTATTCTTCTTGTAGATAAACTAGCCCTGTGCTCTCTGTAGTCCGTCGTGGTAAAGGTTACTCTTAGCTACGTTTCCAGATGGAAGTATTGAAATCGTTCTCAGTTTGGCAAACTACTGGTTGGATTGCTCCCGACTTACATTTAACTCCACTTCGACATCTGAGTTATCCTTTAGACACGAAGAAGTGGTAAGGCCAGTGTTTAAGGAAGAAAGGTAAGACAGAAGTCACCATTAATAACAGCCAGACGGCTTCGAGATTATGCGATGAAAATAGAAGTAAGATAATAAAAGTACAGGAATTGTTAAGATCCTCCCAACGCTTCACCGCCTCACCGTGGCTGGGAGGTGCTCCTGGGTGTCGGACCGCGAGGTACAGCAGGGAGATTCGTCCCCCTGGCAGGATCCCCCAAGCTGAGAACGAGTCCGGCGTTTCCATCAGGAAGCCTAGCTAAGAGTAAACCAATACCGGGATCGAGCATCGTCCTCGCACGGTGGCAAATTTCCCTCTGATCCACAAGGGCTGCGACTGCCTGTGGTGGCGAAGACCTGGGGCAGTCTTTAGCAAGGCTGACTTCGGGATTCCAGGGAACCACAATGGCTTAACCAGCAAATCCCCGAAAAATGGAGATTATGCTGCGACCCTCACAACTAGTGAGGGCAAGGTGTCCAAGTAAGTAAGCATTGTGGCGAGCAATGAGAAATAGATTATTTATGACAGCCGGCGACGATCGACTCGATGCTTGGTCTGTGATGAAACTCTGCAACAGTTCTCAAATCCAAAATTGCACCAAGATAAGGTTAAGCTGACCGTTTGATGCTCTAAGGGTGGTTTGATCCATCACGAAATCCTCAGCACCGGTAGAACTATTGCGACGAAAATTACATTGAGCAAGTCGACAAAATCCGCCAGAAAACTCAGAGAGTGTGCCCCCATCTTTCTCAACAGTGTAGGACCAATCCTTCTTCGTAATAACATGCGGCGAAACGTCGTATAACCTACACACGGCCACATTTCGCAAACAGCTGTCTAAACGTTGAGCAACCTGGGCTACCAAAATCTGCCTCATCCACCATACTCCCCCAGGCCTCCAGCCTACCGATTATCACTTCTTCGAGCACATCATCGAAAACTTTCTGTGCTGAAAACGCTTTTTTTAACTAGCGAATCTTCGAAAAATGGTGGTTATGCTGGGGCCCACGCAACTAGTGATGACGGGCCGTTCAAGTATCAAGTATCAAGTAATTGTTAAGATTGACTTTGTTGAACTTATAAAATTCGCTCCAAGATTATAGTTGGGCATTCTTTGTTTGTTTTCTTCTCCTCTGTTTTGTTCGTACAGTCGATGAAAATGCTCAGAACTACTTGGATACTTGGATACTTGGATACTTCGACGGCCCGTCTTCACGAGCTGTGCGGACTCCAGCAAATATGCCATTCGTTCCTTTCTCCCGCTATCGTAGTCCACGGTGGTGGTCTTGTTCGAGCCTGGTAGCGAGTGCGAGGCTCATACCGTGATCTGCAAAACACTGCAGCTGCGAACACAGCTGATTATCTTTATTTACGAATACGTCGGCCCAACGTATAGTTGGTCGCCGTAGAGGACGTTTGCATTCTCCTGGAGTCCACTCCACTGTTCTTTTCGTCCATCTGTCGTTTGTTCTTCTCATTATGTGACCAGCCCATCTATGTTTCGCTATCGATATGTATTCTCCTGGATCTCGAAGATGTGACAGATTTCGAAGGTCAGAGCTTCGCATTCCGGCTAAATATTGAGAGTGCCGGTTACATTTCAGAAGACATCGTTCAAGCGCTCTGTGAGTACTGCGAAACATTCTTGACGTGGTTGGAGTATCAACCCACGTCTCTGCAGCACAACAGAGCGCTGGGAGGACCGTAGAATCGAAAGGATGAGCGCGGATTTTTGGGACCTTCAGTTGGTCGGTGACCTCTTTGAGAGGTCCGAATGCGGCCCGAACTGCTCACCTTCTTCTATCTAGTTTCTCCTTCATGTTGTTTTCTATGTTCGTCGATCACCCAAGGTATATATACGAGGTGGTCTCTGCAATGGGAGAGCCATCTAATTCAAGTTTTTCGCCTTCGCACCATGGGTTTTTCATGAACTGGGTTTTCTTTCGATTTATGCGAAGTCCGATCTTTTTCCCCGCTTCGTTCAGCTCGTTGATCATCATCTCTTCTTCGCTAGTATTTTTTTGAGAAGATGACAATGTCGTCGGCAAAAGGAACGTTTGATAGGAATATTTCATCAATACGTATGCCTTTCCCCATCCCAATCGAGTGACTTCATCATCCACAGCACTGCGGCACTGAACAGCTTTGGCGATATTGTGTCGCCCTGTCGAACCCCCTTTTCCTATGAGCAGGGTAAGAGGTCGATGGAAAAGCTGTATTTTCGTAGTGCAGTCTTGATAACAGTCGGACAGAGTTCTTATGTAGGACGGATCCACTCGTTGGTTGACGAGCGCTGATAGGATTGCATTCGTTTCGACACTGTCAAACACTTTTTCATAGTCTGCAAAGGTTAGGACTAGTGGCAAGTGGCATTCCCGACAAACTTCGCTGACTCCGAACACGGTTTGACTGTGGTCCATGAAGCAAAATCCTCTTCGAAATCCTGCTTGCTCGACTGGTGGCGCCTCATCCAGTGTTCTTGATATGCGCGAGAGAATAGTGTTCGCGAAGAGCTTGTAGATTACACTCAACAAGCATATGGGACGACAGATACGAAGATCCCTTCGGTCTCCTTTCCTTGGCAAGATGATCGTTGGCAACGTCCTCCGCTCTCCTGGGATTTTTTTCCTATTGAAGGTAGGGTGTCATATGATTTGCATGAACTACATGTAAACTTTGGCTTCCAGCTCTAACGAAGCCGCCGGTAGTATTATCGGCTCCGGGAGTTGTGCCTCTTTTCATGCTTTCTATCGCAATTCGAACCTCTCGACGGAAGAATTTCAGGTGGTTTTTCTCCATCGGGGATATTCGGGTCTGGAACGGGAGTTGTGGAACCGAAAATGATAGTGTAAACGTTTCCGTTTTTAATTTCATATCACAATGAGAAGTTCTGATGATCCCATCTTCGTTCATCAGGGGCTGACAGCGGAACATTATAATCACACAAGTCCTGACGGCATCTTTTTAGACTGCTCCTTTCTCTGCTGCTTCCAATAGTTTCTTCTGCTTGTACCGTTGTAGATCTTCCTGCAAAGCTCTTCTGCAGCTGGCATTTGTTATTAGCATTGTTAAACGTGTTGCAGTAGGATTAAGCTTCAGTTTCCTTCTCTTTCCGAGCAACTCCTTAGTTGAGATGAAGATGCGATCCGGTCTTTGCTTGAGGAACTGAGGCGAATTCGGCACTTTTCAGTCCTTCGGCAAGCAGCTTGTAGTCTTCGGTCGGGTCTTCTTTAATCTGTCAGTCACGCTTGGACAGGACATCGTTCAGAATATTCTCGTCGTATACAGCTAGACTTTTCTTCGTAGTCGATGAAGAGGGTTCCTTTCCAGCTCGCGGCTGAATTGAATCTTCGCGCGAAGAAGGCGGCGATCGGAACCAGTACAGAATGACGGGACTACGGTTGTGTCAAGTAGGCACCATCTTCTGTTTGTCAGAATGTGGTCGATCGCCGCATGAGTCATGCCGTTGGGTGACTCCCATGTCCAGCGGCGGCTTTCTTCCTTCTGGAAAAACGAGTTTCCATGGAAGAGACGTGCTGCGGGCAGGATTTCAGCGAGACGGTTCTAATTCTCATTTCTTCCTCCTAATCCAAAATTTCCGACCCTGTATTCGCTCTCGTTGCCCTTTCCTATTCTGGCGTTGAAGTTTATTATTGCGGATGACTTTCTCCAACTGATAGTAGAACGCATTTAATTCGTACTCATCAGCTGCATCAGTCAGAGAGTAGCAGTTGATGATAGTGGTCTTTTTATAATGCGACAGTTGGAGACGGAGGACGGCTATGCCAGGGGAACGGATCTTGTGTTAGTCGACGAGAAGGGAAATGGACGGGTCGACTTGACAAAGCCTGCGCCGCCAACATTTCGTGACGGGACCTTTTCTCCACGAGTCACAAGGCTCGCGTTGTTTAGTTGGTGTGTGTCGGTATTCTTGATTTTTTCTTTCTTGTAATGCGATCACATGAAATTCAATGCGATCTGCGGCTACAAGAAGGGAGTGAAGATCGGCGTCTGTGAAGAGTGTTCTGGCACTATACGTGCATAGTAAGAAACAATCTCCATGGCGTGTCGTGCGTGTGTTCGTCAGATCCGGTTCCATTGACGTCCTGCGTAACCCAAGATTTTCTGGCCTCTCACCGGTCGTCTCACTGCCTGACATCATAGGCGGTGCAGCCAGTGTGCGGAGTACTGAGGCTGGCCTATTGCTGGTCGTGCAGGTTGGTCCTTCCTGGAGTCCTTACTTAACTTTGCATGGGCATATGCAGGTCTTCACCACTATGTGGATATGAGGGAGGTGTGTTTTCGGCGACGAATCCTTCGCTAGGTCGTCCTACTAGTTGATTCGGAGAGGTATTAAAATCGAAATCAGAAACGAAACTAAAGGGAAGTGTGTTTTCGGCGACGAATCCTGCGCTCGGTCTTCCTATTAGTTGATACGGGTAGATGTAAAAATCGAAATCAGAAACGAAAGTAGGAATGAAAAAGTCACCAACCGCTCAATGACGATGTAAAAGCCCAATCGGAATGAGTTTACCTACTGAATACCAGTTTTTATATCCCCCCTATACGCCCTGGAACCGTAGCACTGCGGGAGATTCGTCGCTACCAGCCAATGGTGGTGTGAAGAAGTCTCATCATCGCTATCGCTTAGAACTACTAGCAAAAACCTACGAAGCGAGAAGTTGCGATCTTACTCTCGACATCTGTCTTCCAATTCTACAGCATTCTTTACCCCGTAGGTAGCCAATGGACATTCACATTTATCTCCTCCTCGAGTTGCTTCACAAACGCACTGACCACAAATAAGATTACCGTGTTGATGGCATAAGGGCGAATTTTTCTCCTGTAATTGAAAAAAACAGCAAAGTCGAAACTAGTTTAAAAAATATTGCAAGGAAATTTAGTTTGTTACCTGCTGACTGGGTTTTTCACATTCGCAACCACATAGTGGTGTGATGTAGAGAGCAGAAACTGTTGTATAACCGTGGACTCCTACCGATATGGCTGCGTCAGCGCCATCGCGGCATTCCAGAAGAGTGATCTTAAATAAGTTGCTAGTAACAGACTGACCAAGGAAACGATGGCTAGCTCAAAATAGTGATAGAAGAGACGGTAATTTTTCACTTTCTTCAACAAAAGATCTCAGGTCTAGGTGAATTGGAAGCTTTCCATCTTGATTTTTTCTTCACCTCATCAGCAATTTCCCATAAAATGCTTACTTTAATTAAATAACAACTTTACTAATTTTCTTATTTTACTGAGCTTGTTCAGCGCCATTTTTCTCGGAAAAGTGACTTCAGTGGTTGGTAAAAGAAGGCTACGAAAAGCTTTTTCCCGTAGATACCTTAATACCCTAACATGTCTCAGTGAGGCTATTTCATTTTCCTTTGTAGTACGAAGTTGAACAGTACCCGGAGAGCGTCGCCTCATCGATCCATTCTCTATGGAGATGGTGAGAAAAAAAATGGAAGAGTTGTATCGCTGTAAAGCAGCAGCGATGACATTTTCGCTAGGATTTTTTTTGTTGAACGGGTTCACACTTGGTTCAAAAACTGTGGAAAACGACAGTAGTTTCGAACTTAGGTTGCCATTTACTATTTTTGTAGTAAGCAAAGATTAGGATCCAAAGTGGATAGTACAGTTAATGAGCTTCCTTAACACTTTGAATGTAGGCAATGAAGTTGCACTTCTGCCTGTGTAGCGTTTGCCAAACAACTACTAGTGTGATGAGGTTATTTCACTATTTTATAGCCTAGAACACCGCAACACGAAGGCCGGATGTTATTGCGAAAGTAAGTTTTTTCTGTTGACTGCGTAGACTTTTTTTCTACGTAGTATTAAGATCGCTGTCTAGTGCATTCCCCTGCTTGTCACCAGATGCAGTCGTCAGTTGTCATGAATTGGAAAGAGTTTTCGTCCTTGCGACTAGGTTTTTTAGAATAGCAACTAATAATAGCACATAGTTATGACAGCAAATCAGGTCTATTTCTATTTAGGTTTCTGTGCAGAAATGTTGAATATCCAAGCTTGGGTGGCTGTTATTGCTATAAATTAACCCCACGCACATCGAATTATGATGATTTTCGAAAATCTAACTCATGTGCACAGGCATGATTTTCCACTTACTTTGATTTTGAAGTTAAGTTTTTGTCCTTCTTTTATTCCTGGACAGTGCTTTGTTTCCATCTCTCGCCTGAAATAACATAAATTGGGAAAATTGTAAATTTATTTGACATGGTTAGGAAAACTAGTATCTAAATGATACCTGTTTTCTGAGCCAGATTTTCAAATGAAAGTTTCTGTATATAAAAAAAATTCGCACAAGAAGAATGAGAGGAGAGTGAGGGCTATCCTGCCTCTTAAGCTATTGATTGACTGTTGTTCTTATAAAGGGAAATAGGAATTTACCCATTACATTCGACGAAAAATTCCATGTTAACGCCGAGCTTCTTGTATTCGCTTGTTTGAACCATAAAATCCCTGACGTCATATCCAGGAGGCGGCTTACGATGCAAATATTTGTATGGCACACTCAATGAATCTCCTGAAGAAAACATTTAACAAAAATATGATTCTAGATTGGCGATAAGAATCTGCTAAGAAAAACGTCTTGCCCTATTTATGAAACGTCGGGTAGTTTGTATTTCGGAATAGATCATGGGCAGAGTGTTTAATAAATTGTTCACATTGATAGTGTCTTATATCCAAAATATAAGGATGCTAGTTGTTTTACAGCAATATTGGTAGTGTTTGATATTATCTCGCCAAAGTGTGTTCTCTAAAAATAACTCTTCACAGCAGTTTCTGTGTATTTGAGATGGCATGACAAAACAGATCTTTTTCACACTGTTCTTTTTAGTAGAAGAATCAGAAAGAGACAGCTTGAAATATTCATATGTGGAGTTGTGGACTGCGTGTACCTGGTTTCATTCTGAGCACAACTTGTTGGGGTTCGATTTGAACGATCGACTTCCCAGAACCCGGTGATCCAAGAGGCATATTCTGGAAAAACATCTCGGTATGGCTATGATACGGTCCACTCATTACATAGTTGTGTTCACTGCGCTTTCATTTCAGTGATTTGAGAATGGTCTTTGCACACTATCATAAGCATCCGTTTGCTTAGTCAACATTTTTATCTACATAAACTAATGAGGTATATCATAACGAAGGATAAAAGCGCTTCCAGATGCGCATACAAAGAAAAAACCTCAAGATACGCATTCAGGGATATTCTAGACAATATTTCTTTAATGATTTGTAAGCACGAAATCATTATCGCTCAGTAAATTAAAGAAAAATACGATAATGGATCTGGTTCAGTCACTGGAGATGATTCATTTCAGCTAATTTTTACTAATTTATAAACTAGGGCCGTGCAGAATGATGTGTAAAGTTTCTTTCACTGAGGTCTTGTTCTATAGTTTTGCGAAAAGCTTCAAAAAGAGAGAAAAGTCTTTCAGTCACTAGTTTGCGTTATTAGTCGATTTCCCAATATATTTTTTCAATACTAATTTTCCAAATAGATCCTAGGAATGGAACCAAAAATAAATGAAAAAAGTTATTGGGACGCCGCCCATGTTGATCGATGACGTAGGCTCAGGAAATAGATGGCAGCATTTAGGAGAGGTGCAAAGAATTTATTTTTATCCATCATAGACGATGATATTTTCTGAAAATTCTGCAGATTCGGAGAATAGGGGAAACCTGTTTGTCTAACAGAAGGTGGAACCTAATGGTAGAACTATTTCTATACGCTATGCTACTTCGTCATTGATATTGGTTGCACAAAAAAGAATCTTTTTTGAAAACTCACATGTGGGCCGATACGAATCTCGGTGGCGGGTGAATACAAATATGATGGATTACAGGTTTCCGGTGTAAACGCTGACCTAATTTGACATCGTTTTTGCTCAGTTGTGTGCTGAAAATCCGCCAAATAGGTTTCTGGTATTCTTTGCTTCCACATGAATAGAACTTAATTGAGTTCTCATTTGCACAAAAAATCATGTATATCCTAGCACATTTTCTAAAATCGACATTGGTATGTTTCTGGTTTAGCAAGGTTCATTTCTCTCCATTTCTGAAGGACCCCGCGCCAATACACCTATTCCAAGTCCTCAACGCAGACGATCATTGTCGGAGGAATGCCATCTTGCGATCAGATTTCTTTCAGTAAGTGTCTGCGATTGCTGGCATTTAGCTATGCTTAACATTTCTAACTCTTCGATACACATTTCAATTGGAGACATAGGAAAATCCAGCCAAGATCCAGCAGTCACGCAAAATAAGGGAAAAAGAACGTTGGAAAAAAAAACAACTACACGGCAATTAAAATTCGGTGACAAGTCAAAATTACACTGAGACGATTTTAGCTTGAGCTTTAAAAGACATCTTTTAAAAAAAAGTATAGCTATACGGTGAAGTGGTTAACAAATAATAAAGAAATAGTATGAATAAATTTTAGATCGCAACGAAAGCCATGGAATTTTTTTAAATCCTTATTCTTCATTAATATTATAACGAAAAGTCCATGTAGAGTTTCAAGTGTGAATTCTTTATCCTTGAGGAGAGTTTTTATAAAATTCAAAGCCTCTACAGTAACCCGTATTGATAAGAGTACAGTAGTAAAGTGGTGTAAATAGGTTCCTATTTACTGGGAAATTGGTTTCGGGGACGATGGTCTGTTCCTCGTCTTTTGGTATTTTCTCAGAAATCATCCTAGCGGTCCTTAGGACTAGAGTTTTCAACGTGAATGCTAAAGCAATCTACAGACCTAAATTTTTTAACAAACCCGGTAAAATGAGCCAAAAAATAATATTACCGGATCGCGGCACCACGCACAATCTGGGTGTTGCTTTATGCATTGGCTACAGCTTGCTTGTGCTTCCATCGATTCGCAAAGAGCAGAAGAGTCATCACACATCACTGGAAAAAAGTTTCCAGAGACAAAGTGGAAAGAAATTCGAAATGGGAACAAAGACCATAAGCGCCAGTTACGTACCAAATTCGTGAAGAGCCGGCAGAAACAACAGTAGAAGCCACATTTTTATGTCTGGAAAAGTGTGGAACAATACGACGAAAACGCATTCACATCATGTAAACTTAAACGAATTGGATTTTATTTGCTCATCAAAAACATAGGCAACTATCTATAAAGTGGTATGAAATTGCCAACAAGCAAAATTCATTTACATGAACCCTCGAAGGCTGTAAATTTGGATTTAGCCTGACTGTTGTCTTAATTTTTAGTTGTAGTGGTTTCACATGAAAGCACATCACACATTGTGTTGCGCATCCTTTGGTTTATGTGTGTATGATAAAACTCTGTGTATATCATTCTATGAAAGTGGTATAAGAGGTGATCTTGACACCAGAACGGCTCAGTTACATTCACCTCCCTTATTCTTCAGAGCTTGAGCCATGAATGATTGCTTGTGAGTGTGAATGTCGGACTCATGAGGTGACTTGACGTAAAGAAACGTAAAGAATCAGCTTGTCTTTGACTTTTCGTAGAGTTGCTCATGTGTTTCGTTCATTTCAGGGAAACGAAGGGCATCACAGTTTTCGTATTATGTTCCTTATTTCCACTTTTCTTGAAGAATGAACACATTGGGTAGCTCGCAAAGGTCTAGCGTAGGAGATTGGTGTAATTACGGATAGCTTCTCGTGCAATCGCAGAGAATGAGTGGAGCTTATTTTTATGTTATCGCAGGTCTACGAAAAGCAAAAGTAAATTCAAGTCATGTTTTGTTTCATTGCAAGTAAGTGACAACCAACAGGAGATGAACTTCGCGTTTAACTAGCTCGAAATCTATTGCAGGAGGGTTATCAGTGCTAATGAAATTTAACAACCAAGATTTACCAATAAAGGGAAGAGGGAACAGTTACCAGAAAAAGCGCGGTGCTTTATAAAAACCTTTGAGGAACGAAGACATTAGTCATACAATATCTGCCTAAAGTGAGAGGGAGGACAGTGAAATACTACAGCGCGACGCGAATGATTGGCTTTGAAACATTATGACACGCGAGCACTTCTATTAACAGAACAGCAAGCATAGTGATATCTTCTCGGAAATTTGCTTCCAGACTACACACCCTTACTATTAGCATCATTATGATGAAAAATGTTAGTACAACACAAAACTACCAGCGCTGATTCAATTATATGGAAAATCATTGTGTGAAGACCAAACAAACAGAAGATCTTCGACTACTAATAATATTAATGGTGACAATACTAGTAACCACAACAGCAACGACAACAAAAAGTAGTAATAGCAATTCCCTCTATAGTTGTTTGATTTTAGAATTAAGGATAAGAAAGGTGTGACCGTCAGTGATACTAGGAATTTTCTACAAGTAACCCTGTTGACATTCTCGTTCTGGAATATGAAGTATGAGGTGAAGGCTTCATGGAAAACAGTAGAACGAGTGTACATCCACCTTCACGTTCCTCACACATCAGATATTGGTTTTCTTTTTTATCTCACATAATATAAACCACATCGCTACAATTATATAACTCATATTATTAGTACTAAGCACAGGTTCAGCTTCGCTAGACGCATATCAGGGAAAAAACACTAACAGCGAAAGATTTGTGATAGTACGACTCAAGTGACGAGTGTTTACTGGTCGTCAGACGGTTACTTTTCATGTTCGAAGCTTTCGTCAATAACACAACCTGATGACAGGTGGCTCACGATATGATTGTCATTGAGTGCAAGCAGAAGCATGTTTACCCTGCTTGCGAAGGCTCAAGTTGGTTGCCTAGGCGCATATATACATACATATATATATATATATGCATATATACATATATATATATACATGCATATATGTATGTTTATGACTATACGGAAACAATGAGAATGTCTTCGAAGTTATAAGTAGTCAAATTCAACTAAATAACCACTCATGTGAGGCCCTCAGTTGTCAGCCACGATTGCGCCTGTGTGACAAAGTGTATCGACACAAGCGACATTTTGAAGCAGTGACGAACAAAAAATCAGAACCCTTAAGATCCCATATGTGAGAAGAATGAAGTGTAATGGAGCGTGCATTTATTTAATATCACAAGACGTAGCAACCATTACAGATCTTTGCACAACTTAAAATGGAAAGCGTTAAATTGATAAATAGATAGTACAAGGTAAATTAGTGTTCTCGGAATTTTTGTGTTCTGTCGAATGGATTGGTAACATTGAAAAGCGAAGGGATTATTAAGAACTACTACATATAATAACAATTTCTTCTGAGAAAGAGTTGCGCTACTTGTGAAAACACCTTACTTCACGCAATCCGACAGAATGCACCATTATAAAGTGATTCAAAAAAGATAAAATGTTGAAGGAGAGGACAATTTAATAGCAACGTATGTAAAGAAGCAAAATATGGAGTTACTAACTCTGCTTGGTGTGTGTTGAAAACAACATTGCGGAGGTTGGATGTATCTAGCGGCGGCTCGTGGCAAAAAACCAGGCCACTGCTTTTTGTGTAATCCAGTTCGGAACACTGGCAAATGCACCTAGAGGAGCCTTCTCTACTCCGGATACGAACACAAGTCGCTTATCAACCTCACAGACCTCGTAAAGAGCTGCTTGAGAACGTACTTCGAGTATCAGTGGCTCCTTCAATTTAAGCTTGATATCAACGAGATCGTTGTTTATTGTATGCAAGGAAGAAGCTCATCAAAATAGTGAAAGTTTATACAGAAATAGTTGTATGACTCATTTACACTAATTAGGAAGAACCGTGCAGGCTCTAGTAGCCTTCCTAATTGATTGGTCATTTGCTAATTGGGCAAGATTTCCTTTCATTGCAGTCTCGAAAGTCGTGATGTGGCACTCGCAGGTCGTTACAACTTGCCGACCAGTGGTTATATTATTGCCAGGAGGCCAGCGATTCCTGACACTGGTATTCTCAGCTGCGTATATAGATGCAAGCTTCGGACTCCTCATTTTGGAAGGCCCTGTTCAGGGAATCACCACCGCTGCACATTATAGTTCGACACTCAACAACATCCAGCAATCACCACGAAGAGGGTAAAACCAATGGATGAAGTAACGATTTCATGCTGTCGAATGGCAGACATGGTGACCAGATAACAATTGGCAGTAATATGGACTGTTAGCTTTTGAATAATACCATTTTTTTATAGTATCTTACAAAGTACTGCTATTTGGTGGCGTAGTTATACGTGAGATGAGGCTACTGAGAATGAAGAATACTGTACTAATGAACAAATGGTTACAGCGCAACAAGAGATATGGATGAAAAGCAAAAATTCCTTACTTTTCTTCTTATTTGGTGTTCTACAATGCGATAAAGAAATTCTGTGAGGTATGTCTCACTACGTAGGGGGAACGTTTGAAAACTTATCTGGACATTTCATATCAATTATTCCATCACTCAATGTCTACCGATGTTACTCATACTTCGATCTATGAGCACATAAATATATGGAATATCATTTGACGATTTCCGCCAACGCTCACTTTTCAAACATTGCATAATTTTCTGAACAACCGTTCACAATCACGCAAACCGAAAAAGATGCACGATTCGGTGGTTTTTACTTGCAGTACAGTAAATACTGTTGAAACAAAGTAGTGATGTCGTTTTTCGCCATTTCTTCTCATTGTTACATGCCGGAACTTAAGTCCGCTGTTTACAAATGACGGTTTAGCAGGACATCACCGCCGATTGATGGAATACGCGTCTTAAAATTGCGCAATGGCACGCCAGTAGGTTACCATTGCTGGTACGATCGTGTCATCGTCCCTACAATTAGATCGTGAATAGAGCAGCAAGCTTCTGTATCAGACCAGGGCAAGAAGATCGCTCGCACTTTGTCAATTCTACTTCAGGATCTGTATTCCCTATAGCGAGAATTTTATCGTGGCTGAAATGTAAAATTAGTTCTAATCAGTTATCAGCCTCAGATTTAATTGATCTCGAAATTAAGTTCCAGCAGTCAGAACTAATAACGTACCAAAGAACTTTGTCCTCTACCTTCACCGATTTTACAAAATACTGGTCCGACAGCAGTAACTGCTAGGAGTTATACAGATTACTTTTGACATATTATAATTAGATTGGAGTGAGGAAATGTGAGTGTGGAACAATAGTGTAAACTAACGCGTTCCAAACACTGTGAGCACGCTTACCAGAGTACTATCGGTCAAACGCACAATGCAATGAGGTTTGATTTTTTTTCCTTGCACTAGGAAACTTTATTACAACTTTTCATTGGTGACCAGAGTCCTCTTTGATCCTGTGCATAAGCAAAACAATCTCTTTATCCCTCCAAGGTCACCAACTTGGTAACATAATTGCACAGGTTGATAAAAACACTAAGTTGCTTCATTGTTACGTTACTGAAACTCATTGTAGAGAACAAATAATTGCTTAATTACTTGATAACTTACTTAATAACTCAATTACTTTTTGCAATGCTGCGAATGGAGATTAATGCATAACACAGCCCTCTGAGGTTGATCAGAAGCGAGCGCCTTATCCTTTGATCCTTTCAAATTTTCAGCATCTTGACGCTGTCTCTTTAATGGATGATTGTCATACAAAGTTCCTCCAGAGATGCACAGGACTTCCAAAAAGTTCTATAATTCTTTATTGTGATTTCCTTCCTAATATCTCAGCAAATAGAAAGTTCACAATGGTTAAGGTAGTATTGGAAATGATATTCTGGTTATTTTCTTGTAAGCTAATGACCAAATATAATTTTTTCATTCATTTCTCGAACTCTGTGGTTGAATTGTGCTAATACAAGCTCGGAATACTTTTCTCTAGGCAGTTCAAGAGAGGAATACTATATTTGATGTTAAGAACAAACTAGACAGATCCGTTCCCAGAATCGAAGGATCGAATCTGCAGTGATGTCTGTAGATCTTTGTATCCATATGTTATTGATTGATTAGCTCTTCTTAACTGTAGTGCTCAAAGAAGAAGTAACCTAATATTCGAAAAGAAAAGGACTCATTAAGCACAGCGGAAACCATAGAAGAAACTTTATACTATATAAGTGAGCTGCCGTGATTAGCGCAGTGGTCACCTTCGGAACCCATTTCAAATAACAGCTCTCAATTCAAAAGAACCCACTAAATGTTAAAAACATGTGATGAAAGTACGCTCATGAATGGTTGCTGACTAGAGTTGATAGTTTATGTCACTAAAAAATGCTCATTAGCCTTAAGTACTCAGCGTTTGTGCTCATTCAGAGCAACGATGATGGAAACCATCACTGAGATTCGCAAAATGCAAATGTGGGTTTGAGAATGCAAATCCGTTCAGTTTTTTTTTCAGTTATTACAGAGATATAGCACTTTCTTCTAATGAGAAAAGAATCTACTTTGGGCGAAGCGCAGAACTTTGAAATACTAATGCCTTATGTAGTGCATAAGGTGTTAAAACAAATAACCTGACTATTGATGTTGCTGTAACGACTTTTTTTTGGATATCAAAGACAAATCGGTCTTACTTCGAACAAGTGGACGCGAAGGACTTCTGTCATTAGTTGAATTTTCCCGCTGATCTCAAGAGTTTATGAATCTTCCTCGGGATACACGTCATGTGTATGTTACATGAGTCATATCGCAGTCGTTTAATAGATTTGCTATTACAACCCAACATGATCGCAATATTGATGAGATGATGTGCTAAGATTTCTAAATTTCCACCTAAAACCAATCAATATTTTACTTGACCACCGTTTAAATTGTGAAACAAAAAAGTAGAGAGAAGGGCCAGACAGTGAAAGTTTTAGCAAAAATGGCATGTTGTGGAGAGAATAAGCTTTGATAAAATAAAAGCGAAAAAGAAACGCAACACAGATTGACAAATGTTGGCCCGTACATTTGTGATTCCTGAAAATGTATATTAAGCGAAAACTTGTTGAGTAAATTACAATAGATTTCCATAAAATTTTATGGTGTATGATATACAATTCTCTTTATACGAAGTAAATGGACCAGTAGGTCAACAGTAACCAATATAAACTACAAAATTCTGAAGAATGTGCGATGTTCAAGACGAGAATAATGAACAGCCTTGAGGCGCCTTCGAACACATACTGGTCACCGGTTCGATCCCGAGTCCGCGATCGACCAAGAGTCTCATCTCTATGTGCCTGGCATATCGGTTCCGTACTTGTCTGTGAGGATAGAGACACTGACTTAATACATCACTAGGCTAAGTCACAATCACCTTTACGATCCTGAGAATAGAGTCGAACACATGGTACATCCCATAGGAATTGATCAACACTAATTCGCTCGTCTTTTTCATTTTTTAAAATAAACATATTAAGTAAATAGTATTAACAAAATAAAAGAAAACAGAAAGGAAACAAAAACAGTGTTCAAGCAAAAACATTTGAGTGAAGATTAATTTTATCAATATCTAACATCATAAAAAAATAATGTTTTCACAAAACCAAATCCGGATAAAAAGCAAAAAGAAAGTGGCTGGCGATTTATCCTGATAAAACTAACATTTGTCCTCGATAAAGGGGTCGTGTGACAAGTACAAGAAAGAGAACGGCGGTTATTTTGCTATAATTATGTGGATCGTGATTCAGATGAGATGATTGGATATTGCAACAATAGTCACCGTTGCAATACATGGGTTCAAGTGAGGCGGATGCACAAAACCCCGAAGTGAGGTCGGGTTGAGGTCAACTGCTGGCGAGCAGAAGTAGAGGCTGCTACTGCAATTTAAAGATTATCGTAACACCATGTGCAATATCAAATACTCTAGCAATACAGATACACATAATGAGGTACAAGTCCTACCTTTATACAACACGGAAGTTTCAAAGGACGAAAAAAACATTTGGTCAAAATCAGTAAGCTTTTATAAAAAATGTGAGTGGACACAGGAAATTGAGATTAATGTGTCACGTGAGAGAGGAACTCACTAAGAAAATGATTCGTATATAAAAAACTGTCCAGAAAAAAAGACGAAAATCCATGAATTTATGGCTTGTTCTTGGTCGCCAAACTGAGTTCTCGATTCATGAACAAGTAATTCGATAGACTAGAATACTTGTTCAAAAACTTCTCCAGCAACAAAACAGATTGCACCTGCTACTTTGGATAATCGAGAAATAAAGGTTAAAATCTTCGGCGTGATCAATCCCTGTGTGATACGTCACACTTTCGAGTTCATTAATTTTCGTAGGAGTGAATGAATGCGTATTTAGCTTTTACAATGACTTGCGTCGGTCAAGATAGGTACCAAGCTACCAACCACAGAGTGATGGCAGACTTGGTCAAGCCGGGAGCTTGGCGAGCCAATGATCATGTGTGTATTGTGGGGTGCTCCTAACCAGTGCGCTAAGCGCGTCCTTCGATAAGGAAACAACATAAGACAACTTCTTTAAATAGGAGTAATCAATTTTAGCGTAAGTTCCATGTATGAAATGAATGCACAGTTATCGTTCACAATCTACTGATATTTTTCTTTATTTTTTTCATGAAACGCTGTTATCTTTTTCCTTCTCTCGCTGTTGTCAATTTATGTTTCAATTTTTTTTCATTTCTTTCCCTCTTTTCATTTGCTTCCCTTCTCTCTCTCTCGCTCTCTCTCATCGTCTCCCTTTATTTCGCATCTTGGTCGTATTTTATACCAGAGAAAAATCCTGGGATGTTTGCATGTGTTTAGACTCTCTGACTCTTAACTTCATAATGAATACTTATCATCTTCCATTTCCTCTAACTTCTTCGAGTGTAAAAATATCCGTCACTCATTTAGAGGAAGGATTACGACGATGTTATTCAATTATTCATTGCTCATATCTGACTTTATATCCGGAAAACTCTCCCACGACACCGGCGACTTCATACTATACAAGAACTTCGACCTTCTTCATTTCCTCTTTCTTTGGTGATCTGATATGAAAAAGAGCGGACGTTGTTCTAACAAAGGGTTACACGCAATTCTTAGTGCTAGAGTGAAAAACAAATACAGATCTTTCATTTTTTTGTGTGTTTGTTGTATTCCGGTACTTTCTTGATTGGCTTCTACTTAATCTCATGTAAACTGCTTCACCATGCTTGTTAGTGCAATACTATCGTTTAAGAAGAGCATCTATGTGCAGTAAAAAACGCCTAAAGTTGGATATCAAATTTTCCTTGGTTCTATCTCTTTTGTTTTTCCTTGTTATTACGTTATATTTCATTAGTTTAAGTGATAGACAGCAGAGTAAGAACACAGCCCACAACTGATTTTGTCTCTTTTTAAAAGTCCTTCATCGCATTCCGAGAGTTTTTTTTAGCTCACTATGTCTTGGTAGAACTTCAAGATATGTGCTATCGTTAACCTAACATCCTCGTTCCTGCTTCAACGACTCCAATGATATTCCAGATGTCGCTCGAAATCGACGTCCACGGTGGCATTTTTCAATGCTACGTCGATCAATATGCATGCGAATCACTATGCCATTACGAATGCTGGGCGGTATCAGCGTGTGAGCATAGAAGCACTTCTAACTATATATGTGTACCAAAACCAAAAATGTGAGTAATAATATGATGACGCCATTTATAATTCAGGAAATCTAGCAAATCAGATGAAATATTGAGATCAAAGAGAAGAAAAAATTAAACGCAGCCGTTACTTCGTGTTCTTAGGAAGCAATAGCTGTTCGAGGTTGATTTCACATCGATTCAGCGTTGTAGGCATTGCCTGTGTTTGTTTTAGCAATCATATTTATTATTCGATTTCAGAATAATAACCGTTCTTCTTATTTGGTGCATGCTGACAGTGTCTTCAATCATTGTCATTGGACACACGTGTTGGAAAGCTTCCAGGTGCCCATAGAAAATCATTTTATGTGATCCACATAGTTTCGTATAAAATTTAGACGTTCCCAACTATTGTAGAAAAGCTTGCGAGTTTAAATAGGACTAGCTGGATTTAAAATAACTTATTTTAAGGCCTCGATGTTCGAATGGTTTGAAAGTTCATACAACTTTGGCTCGATCGATATCCGACATGGAAAACCGAGTTGAAGTAATGGTGTCCACGTTTTTTTACTAATCAAAATAGCTATAATGTGATGAATTTATTTATTAAATGGGTAGACATTACAATTTTCTCGTATCCATCGTCCACAAAGGCCTTCGGATTTGTACGTGGATTTAGAGCACACTTGAGGATTTTAGTCTTCTTCATGAACTGTCGTGGAGCACTGATCAAGTTGATTCTTTCTCTTTCTGGGTTTCTGGGATAGCATGCAAGAGCGTGACCAGATCTTTACGAGCACTCGCTAACCGTTGTGGATTGGGGGGGAGAGCTGATAAGTTTGGTAACATTTTCCCCGAACCCAGGGTAGGGGCAAACGGTGTTAGTCGAACTAAGGTCTTACACGCAAAAGCTGTAGCTGCTAGGGTTTTATTCAATTTTAATAAAGTTCTGAGAACATATGGTGTTTTTTAGCAATGGATGTTTTTTTTGCGAGGAGAATGGTTAAAACTGGTAGCAAAATTTTACTCCTCAGAATCCATAACTGATCGTATCGGTGCCGACGAAATAACCCCAAGAACAGCATTTGTTCTGTACAACGCCGCACTGTAATCTGTTAACAGTTAGTTTTTCTATTGCTTTATCTGTGATAGATTAGTTTTCGTATAGAAGACTCTTGAACTGGAGGCTGCCACAGAAATATATGGAAGAAACCAATCCAGAAACCAGGATAGGATATTGCAAACATAATGTTTATACAATCTCTTATGAAACAGAAAGTTCCAGTGATATGGAAAATAGATTACAACTATTCAAATAATGCAGATTATTTGAATATTGTACATAACGAGTCAAAGAACGTATCTGAAATGGTAAAGAAGAGAGGATTCCTAATTCATCATTGACTTCCGAAGTGTGCAAATAGCAGATTTGCTCCATCAAAACAACGATTTCTATTGTGAAAATAATCAGGATAACAATTATGACCACCATCTATATATTTACTAATAAGAAATGGGATTTGTATTTGCTTCTCGTATTTACTTTATTTTCCATTTTCATTTTTTTTCTAAGGTAATGAGATTGAGAACTGTCTAAGGCATTTCGTAGCTAACAAGAAAGAGATTGAATGACCTTAATATAGTCTGAAAGTGGTAGCAAAATGCAAATGAGGTCTTTAAGATGTTTAACTCAGCTGAAAATCATACAAAAAATTAAATGAAGTTCAGTCTAGTTCAATCAGTTCAGATACTTCGCCATTGGTATGGCACCATAACGAGTGAAAGCAGTCTCGTGAAGGAAGGAGAATTCACAAAGATTATGCCAAGCGCCGTTGATCTCGTAGGAGTATAACCAGTAGCCTTGATTTGAAATAACCCGAAGCAGTGACGCCGTCTCAGATGGTGTTCCATGAATCTCGATCATGATCTTAGACAAATTGTACATTGTAAAAGTATATAAAATTTCGGTACGCTTAATTCGTTCTCTAAATAATAATTAATAGAAAGTAGAAGTTAGAGCGTCTGGAGCTAGTCAAGCCCTTATGCATGCGGTTATGCATTCGACTTCATTTGTATCATCGTGAGGGTGATTGAGCACATCTTTGTGGTATACAATGACACAGGGACGTCTAACGATGCATGAAGCCAACGGTTCTTATCTTCACAATCAATTCTGTTGTCAACCAAGAGGGATGGAGGGCTTGAATTCCTGTGGTAGAAGAACAAACAAAGGGCAATCTATGCAGAGCAGGGAATCTCTAACCGCTACGTTATACGCCTCTAAATTAGTGATGATGTAATAGGAAAAAGTGTTGAAATGTAAAAGATATATATATATATGCTATTGAAAAGTTATGTGTACTATGAAAATGAGTATACATCTGTGATAAACTGAGTCAACTACAGTTCTGGAAAAAAAGATGTAAACTAATAGGACCATTCGCATAAGAAAAATCTTGGTTCGTTTAAAATGCAAATAATATGAAAAAGTAAGGTAAGAAAAAATAGAGGTCATGCATTACTTAGGATAACAACAACATGAAAACATGAAAATAATATTACCTGTGCCGGTTTATGCCTATGTAGGAGGGGAGGGATGACATCAAATTCACTTCCTAGAACCACCTTATTTTATTGAAGGATGTTAATAGATTTTTTTTGCCATTTGTTTTTTCTCTATTTTCTTTCTCCTGCAAAACCGTTCTTATGCGTGCCTTGAATAAATACTCTTACTTACTTGGTACTTGAAAGGCCCGTCCTCACTGCTCATGCGCGCTCCAGCATAACATCCATTTTTCAGAGATTTGCTGGTAAAGCCATTGTGGTTCCCTGGAACCACGAGGTCAGCCTAGCCAAAGTCTGCCCCAGGTTTACACCACCACAGGCAGTCTCAGTCCATGTAGATCAGAGGAAGATTTGCCACCATATGACTTTGATACCACGATGGTGGTGAATCCTGGCATTGGTTTACTCTTAGTTAGGCTTCTGATGGAAACGCTGGACTGCTCAGCTTTGGAGAACTTGCTAGGGGATGAATCCCCCGCTGTACATCGCAGCCCTACACCCAGGAACACCTCGCAGCCACGATAAGGCGGTAAGCCGTTGGGAGGGAATAAATACTCTACATGACAATAATCTTACGATTTATGTCCATTTACCACATCTAGAAACAAGCGAGAAAAGACGACAATTTTTTCTTCTGTTGCTTCTCATATTGTGAGTGCAGTAGATGTGCAAGAGAATTTTTAAAAACTATTTCTCCTAACCGAATTCGGCTTCTATATTGTCCTTGAGCGGTCGGTTACTTTTTTCATTCCTACTTTCGTTTCTGATTTCGGTTTTAACATTTCGCCGAATCAACTACTAGGAAGACCGAGCGAAGGATTCTTCGGCGAAAACACACCTCCCTCAGATCCACATAGTGGTGAAGACCTGCATATGCCTTTTCAAGGTTAAGTCAGGACTCCAGGGAGGACCAAGCTGCACGACCAGCAATAGGCCAGCCTCAGTACTCCGCACACTGGGTGCTCCCGTCTATGACGACAGGCGGTGATACGACCGGTGAGAGGCCAGGAAATCTCGGGTTACGCAGGACGTCATTGGAACCGGATCTGACGAGCACACGTATGACACGCCATGGAGATAGTTTCTTACTGTGCACGTATAGTGCCAGAACACTCTTCACAGACGCCAATCTTCACTCCCTTCTTGTAGCCGCAGATCGCATTGAATTTCATGTGATCGCATTACAAGAAACAAAAATCAATAAGACCGACATACGCCAACTAAACAGCGGGAGCCTTGTGACTCGTGGAGAAAAGGTCCCGTCACGTCACGAAATATCGGTGGCGCAGGCTTTGTCGTCGATGAGTCCATTGTCTATGTCGTCGACTCATACGAGATTCTTTCCCCTCCCATAGCCGTCCTCCGTCTTCAATTGACGCGTCAAAAGAAGATCACAATCATCAATTGCTACTCATCGACCGACGCAGCTGATGAGTACGCATTAAATGCGTTCTACTATCAGTTGGAGGAAAGTCATCCGCAATAATAAACTTCAACGCCAGAATAGGAAAGGGCAACGAGAGCGAATACAGGGTCGGAAATTTTGGATTAGGAGGAAGAAATGAGGATTAGAACCGTCTTGCTGGAATCCTGTCCGCAGCACGTCTCTTCCATGGAAACTCGTTTTTCCAGAAGAAAGAAAGCCGCCGCTGGACATGGGAGTCACCCAACGGCATGACTCATGCGGCGATCGACCACATTCTGACAAACAGAAGATGGTGCCTACTTGACACAACCTTAGTCCCGTCATTCTGTACTGGTTCCGATCGCCGCCTTCTTCGCGCGAAGATTCAATTCAGCCGCAAGCTGGAAAAGAACCTTCTTCATTGACTACGAAGAAAAAGTCTAGCTGTATACGACGAGAACATTCTGAACGCAGTCCTATCCAAACGTGACTGACAGATTAAAGAAGACCCGACCGAAGACTACAAGCTGCTTGTCGAAGGACTGAAGAGTTGTGCCGAATTCGCCTCAGTTCCTCAAGCAAAGAACGGATGGCATCTCCATCTCTACTAAGGAGTTGCTCGGAAAGAGAAGGAAACTGAAGCTTGATCCTACTGCAACACGTTTAACAATGCTAGTAACAAATGCCAGCTGCAGAAGAGCTTTGCAGGAAGATCTACAACGGTACAAGCAGAAGAAACTACTGGAAGCAGCAGAGAAAAGAAGCAGTCCAAAAAAATGCCGTCGGGACTTGTGTGATTATAATGTTCCGCTGTCAGCCCTGATGAACGAAGATGGGATCATTAAAACTTCTCATTGTGACATGAAATTAAAAACGGAAACGTTTACACTATCCTTTTCGGTTCCACAACTCCCGTTCCAGACCCGAATATCCCCGATGGAGAAAAACCACCTGAAATTCTTCCGTCGGGAGGTTCGAATTGCGATAGAAAGCATGAAAAGAGGCACAACTCCCGGAGCCGATAATACTACCGGCGGCTTCGTTAGAGCTGGAAGCCACAGTTTACATGTAGTTCATGCAAATCATATGACACCCTAGCTTCAATAGGAAAAAATCCCAGGAGAGTGGAGGACGTTGCCAACGATCATCTTGCCAAGGGAAGGAGACCGAAGGGATCTTCGTATCTGTCGTCCCATATGCTTGTTGAGTGTACTCTACAAGCTCTTCGCGAACACTATCCTCTCGCGCATATCAAGAACACTGGATGAGGCGCCACCAGTCGAGCAAGCAGGATTTCGAAGAGGATTTTGCTTCATGGACCACAGTCAAACCGTGTTCGGAGTCAGCGAAGTTTATCGGGAATGCCACTTGCCTCTAGTCCTAACCTTTGCAGACTATGAAAAAAGTGTTTGACAGTGTCGAAACGAATGCAATCCTATCAGCGCTCGTCGACCAAGGAGTGGACGCGTCCTACATAAGAACTCTGTCCCACTGTTATCGGAACTGCACCACCAAAAAACAACTTTTCCATCGAGCTCTTACCCTGCTCATAGGAAAAGGGGTTCGACAGGGCGACACAATATCGCCAAAGCTGTTCAGTGCCGCTGTGCTGTGGATGATGAAGTCACTCAATTGCGGTGAGAAAAGCATACGTATTGATGGAATATTCTTATCGAAATTTCGTTTTGCCGACGACATTGTCATTTCTGGAAAAGTACTAGCGAAGCAGAGATGATGATTAACGAGCTGAACGAAGCAGGGAAAAAGATCGGACTTCGCATAAATCGAAAGAAAACCCAGTTCATGATAAACCCATGGTGCGGAGGCGAAAAACTTGAATTAGATGGCTCTCCCATTGCAGAGACCACCTCGTATATATACCTTGGGTGATCAATGAACATAGAAAACAACATTAAGGAGAAACTAGATAGAAGAAGTAGAGCAGTTCGGGCCGCATTCGGATCTCTCAAAGAGGCCACCGACCAACTGAAGGTCCCAAAAATCTGCGCTCATCTTTTCGATTCTACGGTCCTCCCAGCGCTCTGTTGTGCTGCAGAAACGTGGATTCAGCACAGAGCGCTTGAGCCATGTCTTCTGAAATATAACCGGCACTCTCAATATCTAGCCTGTATGCAAAGCTCTGACCTTCAAAATCTGTCACATCGAGATCCAGGAGAATACATATCGATAGCGAAGCATAGATGGGCTGGTCACATAATGAGAAGAACAGACGACAGATGGACGAAAAGAACAGTGGAGTGGACTCCAGGAGAATGCAAACGTCCTCTACGGCGACCAACTATACGTTGGGCGGACGTGTTCGTAAACAAAGTTAATCAGCTGTATTCGCAGCTGCAGTGGTTTTACAGAGCACGGTATGAGACTCGCACGCGCTACCATCCTCGAACACGACCACCACCATGGACTACGACTGCGAGAGAATGGAACGAATGGCATATGTGCTGGGGTCCGCACAACTCGTGAAGACGGACAGTCCAAGTATCCAAGTATCTCTCCTAAACTAATTTTGAAGGGTTATGCTTAATCAATATGCATTTTCTCTACAAAGTTACGTAAAGTGGACCAGTTTTAAAATTGTTTTCTTTTTCAGTGATCTCACCTTCAATGTCAACTTTTAAGATTTCAAATTCTGATATGCCCTCGAGTTCCATAAGGTAATCAATAGTGTACATGTTTTTATTTTCGTCCGTTGTGCTACTAATCGTTGCGACTCGAGACTTTGTTCGAATCTTTTCCAAGATTTCTTTCGTCTTCGGTAGTTGTTCGTTCTGAATGAGAACAAAATCGATTGGTCACTCACTCATTAATCATTGTAGTGATTGAAATTGGATTAACTTATCTATATACCATGTCGTATGCATAAATGTTGCAGCGATTGTTAATGACATATTGTAGCTCCTGTTCAAATGTGACCTCATTGTACAGTCCAAGTGATATTATATTGCATTGTGGAGGAATTCTATAAATAAACGTAAGAAAATTCTTCTCATCAGATGAATTTCGAGCTATGGATGGCTATTTAGAAGGACCTTTTAAATAGGGAGAAAAGTGGACTGATTATCAGACATTCCCATTTTTCAGGCTGAATTAGTATATTTTAATATTTAACATACAATATGCGGGTTTCAATTTTCTTTCTTCGAGAATTGTGCTCGCATTCAACGACTGGTCCATTAGTAGTAATGGTCCCCAGACCACAGTTATTTAGTCACAGCAGTCATTTCTAATACATTGTAGAGAAAAAATTCTCCAAATGTTGAAAACTCACCTAAAAGGACTGCATATCCATTTTCCACCGTCATTAGTGGTCCCAATTCGAACTAATTCTGGACAAAACACCTAATCAGAGTCATTTTTTAGAAACTAGATAAGAAGTGAGGTTGAAAGCTGGTGTTGAAATTTATTGGTTAGGGTAAACCATAATTATCACTGTTGTTATATACATGAAAAAAGCACGACAAATATAAGAGTGTAGAAAAATCGACGATTATAAAAAAAACACCATAATTTTCTGAACAGAAAATCTCTCCGGAAGAGCCAAAACCGACTTCTTGTGCTAAATTGTTGTAAAGGTACATATAGTTTCTTGAAGGAGAGTCTATAACAGTCTGGAAATAAGCACGGCGTTGAGGTACCTGAAACGATTTGAAGGTCGGCATTATGAAAGGTTTATTAAAAACAAAAGGTAAGCAGGTGTGGAGCTTGAAAATATTCTTATGGTGTTTTTCTGCATTGTTCCAAGTGACTTTTTTCCTAAGTGGTTTCAGGCTGACTATTAGTGATACTGTGGAAGGCCCCAAAGAGGTCCACGGACCTATCTCGTGGAGGGATCTCATCCGGTTAGTGGCGAGGCAACGTAGGACGCCCACAGATGGAGTCCCCGAGGGCTAATTACGGACGAATTTTGTGGTCCAGAAACGCAAGTTGATCTAGGTGATCGACTCCCTGTTTCTGCTTCGCCGATTTGGCATGTAGCTTTTGTTTTTACAAAGAACTATCCATGTATGATTGCATAGGTGTGTTCTCGTTTATGCGGGTTGTATTCTACGACTCGATTCGGTCAAAACCCCTGCAATCAAGTAACGGGAAAGTATATGAGAAGCGTTTAGTCACCTCCAACAAACAAAATTGCCGTCTACTCTGGGAGACATTGGCAAGCTACCCGTGAATATACCAAGCCTCCACGTTCTACGCTCAGTAAGCAATCCTAAGTATGGAAGAGCCAAACGATAAAACAGACAGGCCTTACTGCCCTGATTCCAAAAGACCTCCCGAAACGGCAGCGTCGGATAGGACGAGTATGAGGACGCTGCTAAAATCGCGGGGCAATTCTAGGCTGCCGGAGTAAGCTGACAATCTGTAGCTACAATGCACGCTTGCTTCCGTGTCCTCCACAGAAGACTTGATCATGAAGGACAGATAAGGTCCTACGTCTTCAGACTGGCCAAGACCAGAAAACGTCACCTATACAATGCCGTCCATGACACGGGAGAGGAAACTGTTGCTCGGAACATGCGAAAGTAGAACAGTCGGCCGCGTCGGTGTTCACGTCAGCACGAGTTTGTCGATGAAGAGATTCATTCGAACAACTTACAATCCTTATCGGGCGTTTACGAGTAAAAAGATGTGGACCAATACTGGCTTTGATAATCTTCGTTGTTTACGCGCTGTTATCAAATTATAACGAACAAGAAGTCGAAGCGTTCTATATCGAAGTTCTACAGAGAAGACCATACATTCTTCTAGGTCATCATTGGAGATTTCAACGCCAAGATTGAACCAAGAAGAACGTCTGAAAAGCATCATATTGGGACCCACGGTTTAGAATGGAATGAACAGGGTGAGCGGCTTTCTGAGTCTATCACGATGACCAAGACCACCCATGGTAACTCGCAACCCCTAAAGCCCCACTCTCATCGCTGAACATGGAGTGTCCCAACGGAGAGCATCACCTTTATCACTTGCCGTCCCGTTGTTCGTCGAGTGCTTCGAGCGGACGCTAGCAAATCTTCAATTTTTTTACCTGTCGCGCGCAAGACTAGCCCAGTTTGTTCTGCTCGCTCTATAGATTCGTTGAGCATCGCACTTTTTTTAGGGTTTTTACTGACTAACCCTGACCAATGAGTCTTTCTGCGGTGCTTTTTGACATCCCGAGGAATTCAGTCACTGAAGGCCGTTGTCCGTCGGTTCTCGTTTATTTGTATTACGTGTTCAGCTCACCTTATCTTCGAATGTTTAGCGTACAGAGCGGCATCCTTGACTTTTGATCGTTGACGCAGGTCGGATCTTCGGATCCTTTCCCTCACTTGTGTGATACGGGATATTCTAAGCATCGTCCTTTCAGCTACGCAATCAATAACGCTGATGACCTTTCATCCTGTTTACGCATCGACCAGGTTTCTGACGCGTGCGTTAAGGCAGGAAGTACCGTTGAGTCGAAAAGGAGGGCGCAGAGTTGGGTGTTCTTTGTCCTCTTCACTACATCCTCGATGCTCTTAAAAGCTCCCAAAGCCGTTCGTTTCCTTCTGCTCAGCTCTGGAGCTGGGTCGTTCATCATATTGATTTCATGACCTAGATAGATATAACTGGAGCGTTCGGAGATATTCGTTCCGTTGAGCATGAATGGAGCATGCGAAACCAATCCGTTCTTCATGAACATCGTTTTTGTGAGGTTTAGTCGAAGACCAATCTTTCCAGAGGCTTTATCAAAGTCGGCAAGCATACGTTCCGCTTGGCTAATGTTTGGTGTTATGAGGACGATGTCATCAGCGAAGCGAAGATGATGTAACTACCGATCATCGATTTTCACTCCCTTATTATGCCATTCCAATGTTCGTATGACGCTCTAGAGGGGTGGCGGTAAATAATTTTGGCGAGATAGTATCGCCTTGCCTAACTCAACTTTTGACGTTAATCTTGATATCGTTGTAGAATGGTGATATCTTGTTGTGAAATTTTTATACAGCTCACGAAGTTTTTATTTGTTAAGTAGGGATTCCCTAGCTTTCCGAAGCTTCCATAACTGCTTCTGTCGCAAAAAAAGTCAAAAGCATTCCTTAAATCGGTTAATGTAAGACAGAGCGCTGCCCTGTACCCTCACGACACTTCAGTGAGTTTCCTTATCGTGTGGATATGGTCCATCGTGCTGAATCTTTTTCGGAACTCTACTTCCCATGGCCGTCCTTCGTAAACTGTTCTGTGAATCCTGTTCAGAAGGACGCAAGTGAAGGGTTTATAGACTACAGACGAAAGCAGATTAGGTGGTAGATTCCCATATTGCGGAGGTCACCTTCCTGAACCAAGCACAATCTTGATGGTCTTCCTTAGAATAGGAACCTTTCATTCTGACATGTAACGTGTAAAGAGCCAAGTTAGTGTGTTTATGAAAACTGGTAGAATATTCTTCAGGAGGTTAGTATCTTATCGGGATTCGGTGTTGTTCGATGGTTTACCAACGAAATTGCGTGTCGGATTTCGCTAAAGACAATCGCTGGTGCCACATATCCATCTTCCATTATTTTTGTATGAGAGCAAAATGGCGCGGCTATTGAAGAGGAACGAGTAGTAGACGTCAATGATTTTCTCCATGTCTTTCTGAGAGCTGTAAATGTTCCGTCTAGGCGTGGGAGTGCAATTGTGTCTGTTTTGTAATATGCGAGGTTTCGGCGGGCCATGCGAACGCTGTTCCCAACTTTTACAGCTTCAACCATTACTGCTACTCTTCGTTCTTTAGGTTCTTGCTTTATTGTCCCTCAGTTGTTTTGCAGGTTTGGACGTGAATATGAGGGCCTTCAGCTCGTGTAATCCATGTTGACGTAACAGTCTAAATGTTTCCAGAAGCACGTACATCGGCGACTTTCGAACTCTCAGCTATTATAGCGCCAACGTGAAGATGTTGAATAACCCAGTCGTATTCCTCGTTGATATTACCAATAGCGGATTTCTTTTAACAGCCGACTAATGTTCTGAATAAGCACCAGTTAATGCTCGTTAGCTGTTTCGTTTTTTGAACACAGCGGCTCTTTCTCCTTTCCGTGTGAAATGGGATCTTGCACGAAGGATGCGATGGTCTGTTCCGGTGTGAAATTTTAAGACAATAGCGGCATCGTTTAGCCCAAAGCTTCTACTTACAATGATGCGTTCTATTCGATTATTGTACTCTTCAGTGGAAGACTTCCACACCCGGCTTTGAGAATAGGGTTTCTTAAATTGTAAGTTTCCATGAACGGTCGTGGTCGTCATGATAAACTTTGATAACTGTAAACCCTGCTTTTTTCCAATGTAATCCTTGTTGCCAATATGACGTTTTCCACACATTCTTCTGGGTCTAATCTTAACACTAAAATTCCCAATGATAACTTTGAGGAATGCATGGTCTTCTCTGCAGAACTTCTCCATTTCCATATAGAACGCTTCGACTTCATCGTCTTTATGACTTGATGTCAGCGTGTAAACGACAAAGATTGTCAAAGATGGCATTGATCCATATTTCTTCCATAGTTAGATTCGGGTTGTTAGTTGGTCGAATAGATCGGTGTTCACAGCCAAACTCCTTTTGACGAGAACGCCGACGTCGCCGACTTCTCTACTGTTGCATATTCCGAGGAACACTTCTTCGCCGGTGTCATAAACGGTTTTGAACGTCTTCTCTTATCAGCCAGTCCGATGATGTCGGGTCTAATCCTTCTTGCCCGCATGATCATGTCCTTTATCGAGAACTCAGATGGAAGTGTCAGTGTGTTGTAAATAGAGATTCTCACCTCAGATCTTTGCGATTTAGGCAGCCTAGGATGACCTTGAGAGTTTAGCAGCATCTCCGTACTTGTCTTATCCAGCGCCGCCGCATCGAGACTATCTGTGTTTATTTTTCATAGAATTCATTTTTCACCCCTTTTTTTTAAATGGAGAGTACCGTAACAAAGCAGACTACATCGTAGTAAATCGAAGGTCATGCCAAGCCGAACTCTCTGTTGTCGCTAAATTCTACACGGGATCATATCTCCTCCTTTATGCAAAACCCCATTTTTCAGGAATAGGAAAAAAAAGCCATCGAGTTCAAAAAACGAAACCCCTAACCACCATTAACTCCCAGTTAGGGACTTAGTCGGATCATTAGTCGGATGTTGGGAAGATGCCGTCTTCGATAAGATCGGCGAGGAGTAACCAATCGGCTCGTTCAACATATTCACGTTAGCGTTGTGAAAGCCGAGAGTTCGAAAGTCACCAAAGACATCTGTCTCAAGAAGCACTCGAGCTGATATGCCAGCTGGAATAGCAGGAGCTACAGACAACCGTCGCCTCACGTCTTACCTTGCGAAAGAATGCAGTTAGGCGATAAAAGAAGATCTTAAAGAGAGAAGAGCAGCAGTTGTGGTCGAAGTTGCAGAAGCTGGGAGAAACACCTACGAAATCTAACAAAATGTCGTCAATTACAAAGCTAAGATGATTGTTGCTCGGAAGAAACAGTTACAGCTTTCGCAAAAGCAAAGGAGAAAATCATTCCGATTACTGCTCATATCTCTCCAATAGCCATGTCCTCCTGCCCTCATACGAAATAAAGGAGGATGGAAATGTCGCACTACCGGTTTTCCCTTCCGAAACCCGACATGCTATTCCATCGGTGAAAAAATCGAAGAGCACCAGGTTCGGAAAGGATAAGATCTGAACACCTGAAGAACCTTCTGCCAGTTCTCGTAAACACAGTGGCTCGGCTTTTCACACGTTAGCTGTCTAAATTTCAGGTACATACTAAGCGAAAAACGAGTAAGACCGTATTGTTGTTCGAGGAGGGCGACCCCCACAATATCTACAACTATCGCCCAATCTGCTTGTTGTCTGCCGTCTGCAAACTCCTATCTCGAACCATTCTAAACAGGACTGAAAGAACGCTGGTGTAGTCATTTCATCAAACAGTCTTTCGAAAAGGATTCAGTACGATGAACCGCATTCACAAGATAACAAGATTCGTGGAGGCGTGGCGAGAGCACAAGAGAACGCTCACTCTAATCATCTTCGATTTAAAGAAAAGCTTTTGACTCAGCTGAGATAGAAAGAGTTATGGAAGCCCTGGAGGGCCAGGGAGCCTCTATTTAATATACAAGGACTCTTCATGTACGATATAATAAGTTCACGGCCACAATATCACCATTCTACAACGGTGTTAACATCGACGTCAAAGAGCGGTTAGACAAGGGAATACCATCTTGCCAAAATTATTTGCCGCCACACTCGAGAATGTCATGCGAACAGTGGAATAGGGCAAAATGGGACTGGGAATGGATGGTCAGCAAATACACCAACTTCGATTTATTGATGACATCGTCTTTATTATGCCAATAATTGACCAAGCGCATCGAATGCTAGCCGACTTTGATAAGGCCCCGTGGAAAATTTGGTCTTCGACTAAACCTCACAAAAACAATGTTAATAAGGAACAGATTGGTTTCGTATGTCCCATTCACGCTCAGTGGAACGAATATCTCCGAATGCTCCAGTTACGTTCATCTAGGTAAGGAAATCAAAATGATGAACGGCTTAGCTACAGAGTTGAGCAGGAAGAAGTGAGCGGCTTGAGGAGCTTTCAACAGGATCGAGGATCTACTAAGCTGAACAAAGAGCACTCGACTCCGTGCCCACTTCTCCGATTCCACGATTCTGCCTGCGCTAAAGTACGCGTCAGAAACCTGTGCGCTGCGTAAGCAGGGTGAAATCATCCACCGTTATCGAAATCGCTGTCGAAAGGACGATGCTAGGAGAATCCCGTGACACAGGTTTAAGGGGAAGGATCCGAAGCTCCGATCTGCGTCGACGATCAAATTCAAAGATGCCGTTCTGTACGCCAAGGGATCGAAGATAAGGTGAGCCGAACACGTAATGCGCATGAACGGCAACCCATGGACAAGAGGCGTAAGTGCTGTATTCCTCGGAATATCATACGTAGTGCACGAAAATCACCGACCCGCTGCTCAGAATTATTGACGGAATTCTTAGAAGAAAGATGTGATGCCCAGCAAAGTGTAGAATGTACTGGGCTACTCTTGCACTCGGTAGGGAGAAATGGAAAATTTACTTGCACCCGCTCGTGTCAGTCGATGACTAACGAGACGACAGGTCCCTACAGGTGAGGTGAATATGGAAGACGTCTGTTGAATTTAACAGGTTGTTGAACAGATGTAACTTGAAGCAAAAGCAGCATGTGAATCTAAGAAATGGGCTCGCGAAATCATGAGTGGAATCGAACTTATTCACACCTACATGACATACATACCACATGCATAGGCATTCGTATCGATGCGTACACACATGGGTATGCGCGATCACATGCCCATTACTTCTTAGACACGTTTTTGGCGAGACCCGTTATCAGCTAAAAGGAGAGCAATTTCTCTTGATGACGGGTTGCTTGGTCTACATTGGAGAATGGGTACGCCTATTCGAGAAAACCTAGCAGTCTAGGTGGTGGAACGCAGAGTTCCACTCAACAGAACCAGACAAGTACTAAGAAAAGTAGTGGAAAAGGTGGTCTCATATGAAAGTCTTTGTGGGCTCTTACTCTCATAAATTCCCAGTAGGAAGTTCTGACATCCATTAGAGATAAAGACAAACTTTATTGGTGATTGCTCGAACCCGCTTGTCACTGATTAACAAGATAGCACATGATAGAATAAATCATATGATATTATATGATAGAATCATAATAAATCATAGATCTATGTTGTTGTAAATTTGCCAAGTTTCTAAAAACCATGGCGAAATGCTGTTAGTAAAGTAACACGAAAAAGCGTGCAATTTTATAGGCCAAAGCTTAGCTTACCTGAGATTTGTATAGCTCAATCATTCGAGGTGATGGACGTGCGCAAACTGGATCACTGTTAAATCTTTTTTTTCCTTCCCAGTCTCTTTGCTACATAATCTGTTTTAGGAGGTAGTGGTGCTATAAATATCAGTTAAAGTTATCAAATAAATAGCAATAACGGCAGGATTCTACGTTTTCCGTTGTAAATCTTCAACTAACAAGCGTACTTGGTTCGATAAATATTGTTGGAGGTAAGGAAGCTGTTTGTTGCCTGATCAGATAATATAGAAGAATAATCGCCAGAGCCACAACAACGGATAAAATGGATACCCTTACATAAAACTTTGCCATGACTTTTTCTGCTGAAACATATTTACCCATGAACACGAGAATTCTGCGAAATGACTAAACGAGAACATCCGTCTTTGGTAGATCGAGTGAAAAAAATTAATCTGGCCTGCACTGTTTTCTCTCATAGCCTTCAACGTCTTAATAATTTAAAGTTCAGAAAAAAATTTTTGTGATTTTCTAGACCTAAATGCTGGAATGTTTTCAACATTTTCGTTCAAATAGTTTGCAGGGTGGTCTCTAGTACTAGTTAGTTAGGCAAAACGCACCAGTAAAACAATGGAGCTTTCTGCTTGCTGAAAGCTGAAAGACAGAGCGGAACGAAGGACCTGTATGGTGTAGTGGTGAACGCGTTACTCCCCGGAAAGGACAATAGCGCGTTCGTTCCCCACCGCAGACACCTGCGGTTCGGAGTTTTGCAAATATCTCAGCATCGTTGTAGTTATATTTCGCATTATATCCTGCCATTAAAAAATAGTAGGCAGTAAATAAAACGGTTAACATAATGAAGCTTTCGTCCATCATCGACAAGGAAATGCATAAGTAGTGAGTGATTTTTTACGCTAACTGTTGCCGTCAATGAACCGTAACGAGATTTCCACAAAAAAAAAGCTTCTAGTGTTGCCATGAAGTGAAAAGGGTATTGTAGCAAGACCCCTCAGTCAGTCAGTACCGACGTGACGCCCACCGTATAAATTTGACAGTATCATAGGTTGACCGACCGATGTCATTCACATGAAATTCTCAAAGACTGCCATTTTCTATTGTACACGACAACACTGGACTAACAGTTAACTCATAAAATAATTCCGAAAGTTCTTTAGAAGCTTCCTTTGTATTCCGCAGACTACGGTCTTTAAATTATCGCTAAATCCGAAACCAAACAGAAAGATGCATTATTGATTGATAAGCTAACACGGGGTTGATCGATGAAGTTGACAGGTTAGAAAGTTGAAATATCTTCAGAGAGTCAAACACAACTTCGTAACAACATCCATTTTCTTCGCTTCGAAATGGCTGGATTCCTGTGAAAATATCTTACAATATTATAAAATCCTTGAGAAAACACCCAAAACATGGTAGCATGAGGACGATCTTTTAGGCGAATAAATCATTATTATCAACATTCGTGTTAGTTCCATAGTCTAGAAAGGTATGCAAGGGATCGTCATAACCGTTGTATTGTGAACTCAATTTCTATTTGAACAGGATTTCATTGGAAAATGTTTTAATATGACGGCACAAAAATGTTTTTTCTCAATACAAAGTAATATATATATATATATATATATATATATATATATATATATATATATATATATATATATATATATATATATATATATATATATATATATGAAGAGGCAGGCATAGCTAGTGAGAAAAGATCGGTCGAGATGAATATGAGAAAGCGATAGTGATCAACGAAAGTCGTATCTGATGAAACACAACTAGGCCAAAATGTTGGATGCTTCCCTAACGTTTTCTATGAAGTAGGATGAGGTTCGTGAAGGAATACTGAATGGAAAGTAACTCCCAACAAGCACTCCATTACATGAGTAAAAAATAGTTTGTCTTCGGGTCATCAGCGAAGATAGGCAACATAGGAATTTTGTGTAATCATAAGTGAAAATTATCCCATATTCAAATGAGTTGTGTGAAGTTGCAATATTGGCAAAATTGGACACAAACATGTTATTCCCAACTGCGTCCAGCGGAGAACAAGTGGAAAACAGTATCGTTTCGTTGTAACCATGTGTTTTCGTTTTAGGGCACCTTTCGTAACTAGTGGATATTCCAAATTCTCCAGTGTGCTTTCTCTGTTAAAGTCGTCTCGAAATTTATCGAGTAACTCTAATGGGCTCCAGTAAATTCTTCATTTATCTTTGTTAGGAGTGAAGTAACTCAGTGATTGTTGATCGATCTATGGCCAGGAGATCACCATATTTTTCCTCTAGGATGTTGAGCTCGACCACCGATTCTGTTGCTTTCTTGTTTTTCTATCCACATTTTGGGAGCTGTAACTGTTTATGGCTATCTCTTTCGGTATAACACAACCATTTTTTCCTGGTCTTATGTGGAAGTGTGTGAACATGGCTATCACAAAAGATACCGTGAGTGCTTTTCTCCATTGATTTTTTTTGATGCAATGGACGGACGCGTATTCTGAGAGTCGGAGAGCGATCTTCGTAGTCATGTAATTGGCAAGATCTCGGCAAGCGTTGCACATATTTCTTCCTGCTTCAGCCATTTCACTGCTATGACTTTTCTCTGCTTAGAATCTTTGATTATCACTTGTATTAGGAGCTTTGCAAGTGTCGGCGTAAGTCATTGATTGCCTATGACTCTTACAATTTAATTAGGGTTTCAGTTGGAAGATTTCGAAAAAAAAGGCTCCCTTTAAGCGACTGTCGGTCTCGCCTTTTCTGTCGCTATGGTGAAGAAATTGGATGATCGAGTAAAATTGTTCGTCAGTATTGTCGGCAACGCCGTCTTCTCACAAGCCTGTTAACGAAGCAACAACACTCAGTTTGTTATCGTTTCAACATTTACTTTTTAGTCTTGCTGCCTCCTTTAAAAAAAACACCAACGAAGTAGGCGATGGTCCGAAATTATCTACTGCATTTTAGCATTGGTGAGGGCAGCTGGTCATAACCTGCTCTCTATTCCGTTACGATATTTTCTATTGATAGAATCTCACGATCATCATAGAAAGCAGAAGTTTTGGAACAACAGGTTACTAGGAGTGGTCTTTTTTCTTCATATGAAACTCAGATAGCTTTTGGTTCAAAAATGGTGACCTCTTTGTGGTCCTCTTCAAACGTTCTTCCGCACACAAACTTAACGTCGAAGACGCGAATAGTGAGGTTGTCACTGTCATAGATTGATATTCAGGCGCGACGACAAAGATTATTAAGACCAAAATCACTTCACATCTTCTTTATTAAATTTCATTCCAAACGACCTATCTTTTTTTTATTTTACACCACATATACTGTGCGGAACCCAACATTTCTCACATTCGATTCGTTTCCTCGCATTCATCATCCGCGAAAGCCTTCCAACTTTTAAATGTGGCTCGGGCTGCTGCTTTAGGATTTTCATTTCATCTTGAATGTTGTAGAATGCTCGTCGAGTCGATTCTCCCTGGAGTCCTGAGATAGCCGGGCTAGAGTGTTCCCACACTGAAGAAGGTGATTTTTCCCGGACCGGATATCCGGCACCAAATTTCCGATCCTGAGGGTTGAGAAGCTTGGTGGGGCCGGAGCGGAATTGAACCAGCACCGTCCTCGTGATTATCGGCATCATTACTGCTGTGACTTACATCTTTTAAGCAGTAAGTGTCATAGAAGGACAGCAATACCATCGATTCTTCATTCGTATACTAGCAAAAACAGTCGTGCACGTGTAACCACGGCAATACAGTATTGCTCGTTGGCTCAAGCCCTAATCTTTTCTCATTAAGCCCTCCATCCCTTCGAGGTTGGCAAAATAATTTTACTGAGAGGATACCAGCACTGACATGATATATCGGTAGCCCAGAGGGAAGTCATTCCGCACCAAATATTCACTGAACATGGAATGCTTGATGAAGTCGGATTTAGGCGCATCTCTCAGTGAATGACCGATGCTGAAAGCTTTATCGTTTTCATCTTAGAAACAGTTCTTCTTTAGTGTCATTAGTTGTTTTTGGTACTTGGTAGAATTTATTGTCTCCGCTTGTCTGATGTCACCGTCGTGAGTCTTTTTAGCCTGCACTATGATCTCAACTGAACGATGCAGATGTTAGTGCACGTGAGATGCAAGCACGAGCGCATGCATGCACGGATATTTTAGGTAGATATTGAAGGTATTTGTTAAATTGATGCAAGAGAGGGAGGGAGTCTACACCGTGGATTACGTGCGCTTAAGGGAAATATGGGCGTTTGTGGCGCAGTGGTCGGAGGCGCATTGCAGCATACACGTGGAATCAATCCTGGCGCCCATGGCCCGCCAAGCCTTCCATCCCTCCGGGGTCGGCAAATTAGTACCAGACTTGTCTGTGAGGATAGCAGCACTGGCTCGATACATCGGTAGGCCACCGCAAGTCATTGTAAAGGCCAGATATGCATTCAATTATATCCAAACAATAGTTAATGAAGTTGAATGCATGGCGCAGCCACGTGGTCATTAATGGTCAGCGTTCAACGTTCTATTCGCCAATAAGCCGTGACTTGGTTCTCTGACGCATACTTTCCAAAACAAATTTTCGCGATATCCTTGTTCCATGAATGTGCGAACTGCCATGCTGCATTGGTCACTAGCCGTGACACGGTTCCTTACTCTACAGTTTTTAAGAAAATTGTGATAAGAAGTTACGAGGTTTTCAAATTTACCAGAAAAGGATTGCCAAATGACTGCTCGTAGTTTACGCTTAAAGAGGATCGTAAGGCACAGCTACCGGTGAATTCTGTAGAAGGGTATCGCTAGCTGTGTTGAGAGCTAAATGCAAGCCCAACTTACAATCAAAGATTGTAAACTATCTTTCTCTGAGTGAATGCCAAATGTTTAGAATGGTTCATGTTTAAAATGATGCAGTGAAAAAAAGTTCGAGACGAAAAATATCGCGCCATGTTGATGAGCTCAAGAGCACTAATTTCCTTTGTAATCCTCCGATAAGATTATGTTCTTCGTTGAGCAACCAACAGCGAAGCTAATATGAACTAAATTCAGAGAAGCTGCTAGGTACCCTCTTGTTTTCGTTGATAGAGGAATGAATTTCACAGCGTAAATATGGACCGCACAAATTGTCTTCTTCTTCTTTTTAATGATGGTTCAAGGGCTTTCCTTTTCCAACGTTATAAATGACTGTATTGCGGCACACTTTGATATTGAGGGCAAAGTGGAAAACTTCGAGGTATGTGTATTCCCTTGAATTTAGTTGCAATGTTCTGCTTATGAAAACAATCCATATGGTGTTTGAAGAGCGGTACTGAGGTCTTAAGTAGTGCAAAAGAAGTATTTTGCAAGATGATGGAATTTTTCAAACACTATGGCAAAGTTCTTCAGTGAATTTTTTATCCACTCGAATTCTGATGGGTAGTAAAGCAGATCGTTGAACACATTTCCATTCCTATGGCTGTTGGGTTCACCTTGTGTCTGTGGCAAACCAAACCCTTCATCCCTCTAGAGGCTGTAAATTGGGAGCAAACTTGTCAGAGAAGTTGAACATCCTGATTTTATTTAACGGCAGAACACTGAAAGTCAATGTGCAAGCCAATTGTACATGAAATCATTCCTACGACACTTAATAGAATCGAATGTAAGGCTTATCTCTCAGGAATGGATCAATGCCTAACGTTTCATCTTTTATGTTTTGTTTTCCTATTTGGATGATGCTTTCGGCTTATAGCCGTCTTTAATTTCCTTATGAGAACTCTTTAATTGGATCTAATACCAATGAATAATAGCACTCCATTCCCGGTTGTACTATCACCATTTGAGCACTGCCGTTAACTCCAATGTCGGCAGCTATTCATTGATCGGAAAGCTAAATTTCCACAGAATACATGTGACAGCTGGAGAGATCTCATTAGAATATCAGTAGATATTTTCAGTTCAAAAAACTTATTACAATGACTTCTCAAAATTTTCTTTTCTTGCCTTGTCTTTCTTTTTTATGCTCAGCTCCGTGTCCTCTTCTACCAAATTAGGAGAAATGAAGGATGATAAGCGGGCGGCGGGTGCTTCATTGCTCAACTGGGGTGAAATCTTCTTTACTCTTCGCTTCTACGATTAAAAAAATTTGCACTAATTATAGCTCTAAAAAGAAATTTTGAAGATCCAGCAGCACAACAATGACAGGTTTGATCTAGGTTTTGCCGTATTGCGCTGCGAGGTAATCATGAGACCTTGAAAATGAATGATCCAGAATTTTCTTCAGTTCTTAGAATTCTCACTTCTAGCAGTTCACGTCTATCTAATAAACGATGAAAAAATCGACATAAGCGTTCTTGTTGGAACGCACTGATTAGGTCTCACCGAGAATACAAATTACGACGTCTTACGCAGGTCGGTGAACTTTCTGGGACTCCAGGAAACGCTAGGTAGATGCTGAGAAGTGACTACACACTGTTATACGATAACAACCTTCGAGATCATGATCTCAGTTTGGAAACTGTTGTGAGTAAAGAAATTGAGTTGTTTGTGGTAGGTCATCCAGCCTCCTTAGGAAATCCCTTGAAGTTGCAGCGAAATCGTTTTTCTTTGCGAAATCGCAGAATACGTGAGCGTTTAAAGGAACTAAGAATTTGATGTTGTCGTTCATAAAAGAAAAAATTAGGAAACAGCTCGTATATTACCACAGCAGGGGTTTTTTTAAGGAAATTACCCATATTGATAGAAAGCCGTATTCGAAGAAACTTTTTTTGCTTCGTGCACTGTCTTTGGAGTTGCTGGAATCTCAGAAGTAATTAAAGTGGAGAGAAAAACTGAGCGTATCCCAATTAGAAGCGCAGTAACGTTTCTCAGAGTTCTGTTGTTTGCATCAACTGTGTGGTTTCTATTGATCATGTGAAATCAAAAGAAAGTAAGAATATTTTTCTAGAGCGAGGATTTCATAACTGGAATACTTAATAGATAGAAAATAGGTAAAAAGAAATCAGCTTTGTGTCGGCCATCAAATAACTTTTTGTTCCGATACGAATTAAGCAGATCTGAAGAAAATTTATTATAACAAAAGGTTTGTTGTTTTCGTTCATTTCAATTGATAAACTACCGCTTTAATACTAAATAAAACTGCACTATAAATATTCATAATTCGTGGAATGTCACCTACTAGAAGTGGGTAGATGCCGCAGTTAGAATTCACCACTTCTCCATCTCATACTCATTGGGTTGTTAATTTTCTCTCACAACGAAAGTACACAATTTAGTCACATGAATTTACAATTACAACAGCTGCGACATCAACATGCTTACTCTGTCCATTAACTTTTTTCCTACAGACTGTAGATTTTTCACAGTAAAAGCTGCAGTATCCAGATGTCCTTCACGTGAATGATTTTAAGAGGATTAATTATTGAAGTAAGAGGGCGTTCTAGGCTTGGCGACGAACGCTAACCAATCAACCGTGTACTTTCACTGAGGCAGAGTAGAATTTATTGTATGGGCTTCCCTTATCCTTTAGACTGCTGCTTATACCTTTCGTATACATGCAGTCATGTTCATGTACACTAACATGGACGTGTTTGCTGCCACACCAATTGCATCCCACTCATCGATTTCGACTAAAAGCTGGTAATATTGGCATTAGGTAGATGACAGAAGGTTCAAGATCGGTTGTGCAACAGGGAAACCCAGCGTGTATTCTGTGGAAGCACGACAAACTTCCCACATCCCATATCTGTTCACGGTACAGATCATGTTAAATTACCTACAGGTTAGGTTTTTTATTAACTGCGTACTGTAATTTTTAGCGGCATGGTATTATGTGAAATACAACCACAATGAAAATAAGATCTTTGCAAAACTTCGGGCCGCAGGCGTCTGCGGTGGGGATCGAACACGCTATTGCCCTCTAGAGGCTAACGCGTTCATCAGGGCAGAAAAGATGAATGTCAAATTAAACAGTTTTTCAAAGAGAAGTTTCTAAGAAAAAGGCGAAACCAAGGACGCGCGTGGTGGGGTGGTGAACACGTTAGCCTCCAGAATGTGTAATATCGTGTTCGATCCCCGCCGCAAACACCTGCGGTTCAGAGTTTTGCAAATATCTCATCATCATTGTGGTTGCTTGTCAGCATTCGCTTACGAAGAACGACAGAAACAAACTCCTTCCTCTCATTGTTACTCGTATTCATTAAACAAGATTAGAACACTGACCATTAGCGTATTATTGAACAACTCCTCTAACCACAGCGCTTCCCTACTGTTGGTTGTACAAAATTAGCGATGGCAAAACACTTCGCTTTTCTTGTGGAAGCATTACTTTTATTTAAAGTGTTCCATTTTGTCAAGGCCCACTTGCCATTTCAGAAGTTAAATGTTTAGATCAACTTCCATAGTAATGGCGTTAGAGCTTTCGAGGGTCTAAAGGTAATAAGACTACCTTTTTTCTACTAATATACTTTGAAAAGTACCGAGAAAAAGAGGTGTTAAAGTAGTAGCAGGTTGGCTCCCGAAGCTTCAATTAAAGCGAAAAATTATCTGAGCTACCAGTCATCTATCTATAAAACCAGTGTGAATTGAAATTATGCTGATCTTGCGTTTCTCCAAAATTAAGAATGTTACTCTAAATCTTTTGCTATTAATTTCTACTTTTTAAACCTTTCCTGCTTGACGTCTCTTTCTTTTCAATAAAAGTGCATAGGCTACCACATTAGTAGAATTTTTGAGTACCAATAGTGTATTAAAGAAAGTAACACTGCTTGGCCTTGAAATAGCGAAATCTTGCGGTATTGATTTCCCCAAACTCCTGCAAGGATAGATGTCAATAAGCACACTCAGTTCTTTAGTGGTTTCCAAATCACCTCTTTTTTTTCTGCCGTGTTCAGCAACAATATTGAAGCGTGGAATGAGTCGGGTCACTTTTATTGTTTTACCTTCATTCACTCATTCAATCGAACAACCATCAATGTTAACTACCACCACAGAGATGCTGAGATATGAGCAGTACTGGGTACTTCTGTTGGGTTTGCAACCTGCAGTTACCTTTAGAGGGTGCTCAAGTGCTATTACGCATGTATCACCTTTTCTGTAACTTACACTCTGATGTCGTTGCAGTTGCATGTTATGATATTGGAGTATATAAGCCTAATTATCTAATTGACGGGTTTCTTGATCACTCAAGATGATTTGTTTTATTGTGAAGAGGAAGCAGAATTGAATTCAACACCATTTGTTCGGAAAAGATCGACTTTTAATGTCGGCTATCTGTTTGCGCATTTGAATAGCATTAAATAGCGTGTCAATATAAAAAACAAGACAAAGGAGAGAGAGAAAAAGTGGTTTCAAGCCTCATTTATTAGCTGCATATTACACTTACATGATTGAGAACAGGGTCCCTCACAGTTTTTTTTTGCCATGAAAGCTTTTCACATCTACTGTGCAAATCCCAGCTCTTCGATTCGTTCTCTTGCATCCCCCCTTCCCCAAAGAATTTGCTTCCAAGTTCTACTACTTTTGGCTGATCTTTATGCTCTTTGAACGTCATTGAATGCTGGTTGACTAGTTTCTCCATGGGCTGTCGGGATTGCAGTTCACTTACGTTCCCAGGTCGTCACTGTAGACACTCGCCATCCTTTGTTAGTCAGCGGCGTCACAAACGCCGGAAAAAAGCGGAGCCTCCTAACGCAAGTCACGAACTAATTTTCTGGCTCAAAGTGATGAGGGTGCTGTTGACTTGGAACAGTGTTCAACCACTGATTTACGCTTGTTAGTGATTGACATCTCTACTACAACGCTATCTGCTGCTCAATCCGCTATTTGTTTACGAAATCACTCTTTCTAATAGTTCTCTATGAACTGGCAATGGTTTATAATTCACAGCAATAATTTTAAAAAATCTTAGAGAAAATGCAGCGTTTTCTTTTCCAGTAATTGCGAGGTGGTTATGCAGCATACATTAACTTCCATGCAAAAAAACACAACAACACAATAGTAGCTGACGTTTCGGTAGTATCACTTCCTTCAGAGCCAAACGACGCGTTTATAATCCAATGCCGAGGTTAACAGAAAGTTGATCGTGGGAACTGCTAAAGGAAATTTTGCCATCTTCCTTTTTTGAAGTCCGATTTTGTGTGAGCTCCGGTCCGATGTAAGCTCTTACGATCACTATTCAGATGAACTGATGAGCGACACTCACGAGGTTTCCAATGTGTTTGATCTCATGAGGCCTTATTAAAGTAAACGACAATGTGTGGCATAAGACAATAAAAACATTCCATTACTATGTCTTTGCATCACAAAGAACTCTTAGCATATCGTTATGATAAGAGCAACGTCTTTTCTCTTTTCAGTGGCCAAAAAACGCAACATCTTACCGCCCTAACCGATTGCATTTTCATCTTCATGGAAATGTTTACGCTAAAAAGTTTGCGTTACTTTTACAATATTAGTGTGCTATAATTCAGTTCGAGGGGCGTGTAGTAGCATAATGAATTGATGCGCGACACTGGCAAGTACAAACACTCATTAGTTCCACTCTGTGACTAGGCAATCCCTCCACGCTGTAGCTGAACTTATGACATTCACGAGGATAATGGATCAAGCACTTAGCTGACTATTGACTAAAATCCTTAGGTAATTTATAAGGTATGAACCAAGTTTTCGCTATTAAAAGCGCTTGGAAAAAAGCTTAATATTGATGTAGACGAAAAAAAACGCTAGTTTTTATTTATTCAGTTTTTGTCATAAGCACACGAGCCCCCCAAATAGTGTGCTATTCATTCGACTGCGTGAATTACAGTGAAGGTAAATGAATGCATATTCGGTCTATAAAATGACTTTCAGTTGCCTACCGATATAATCAAGTCAGTGGTATTATTCTCTCAGACAAGTATGCTAACAATTTACCGACGCCAATGGGAAGCAAGGCTTGGTTGGGCAGGTGTGGAGAATTGAATCAAACATAGGGTGTGGTTTGCATTGAATTCCAAACGTTAGGTAGCTCCCTTATTCTTGGTCCCTCTGCTTGAATTTTTTAGGATTTGCGTTAACATCAATCAGTTTTATCAGGCGTTTTTCTTTTGATATCCCTTTCAGACTTCTTTAAAATCGTCCACTCTGTCAATGACATCAGCTGGATGAATTTGGATGGTTCGCTTGCTTAATTACTTTAATCTCGTGTTAATATTACACAGAAGTACTTCATCTTGGATTTCAACATCAATAATACAACTAGTGAGCACTGACTCAATCAACGAACACTAGTAACGTAGAGTTAACAACGAATTACTTGAATACTTAGACATATTAGTGCTGACTTCAGCACAACTTCCATCCGTGTGCCTTCCTCTTTTGTTGTCGTCAGTGGTGGTCGGCCACCGGTTATGGTAGAATCCAGGCATTCGCCAATCATTCATTTGATCATTTACAGTTCTGCTGTCATATGTTGGCTAGCTAAACATTTACAGTTCTCCGGAGCGCAAGTGTCTGGAGCGCGTTCACCACCACACCATGCGGGTCCACCGTCCCTCCTGTCTCTCAGTTTGTTTTATCGATCATTGCCATCAACAATCACCCGTCAATGGGATTGATTTTTTTTCCACCGCAAACACCTGCAGTCCGGAGTTTTGCAAATATCTCAGCATCATTGTGGTTATATTTCGCATTATAACCTGCCTTGAAAAATTATAGTAGGCAGCAAATAAAAATTTAGCATTGTGATTTCAACTTGCTTAACTGGGTTCAATCCCGATTTGTACTCCCCAGATGAATCCCGTTGACGGGTGATTATTGGTGGCACTGATAGAGAGAAAATAGCTGGGGAGACAACCGAAACGAAGATCCTGCATGGTGTGGTGGTGAACGCGTTTGCCCTCCGGGAAGGGGTTATAGCGCGTTCGTTCCCCAACGCACACACCTGCGATCCAGAGTTTTGCAAATATCTCAACGTCACCTTGGTTTTGTTTCACAAGATGCCCTGACGTGAAAAACTGCAGTAGTCAGCAAATAAAAAAGTTATGATTGTGATTTAGAATTCTGTTGGCACCTGTGGAACATGTACGGTGTAGCTCGAAATATCGGTTTAAAGATGAAAAGATTACGTTTCAAATCCGTTTAAATATTGTTTAACGTCGTCTAAGTAAGCCTCAATTTGAACTCGGAATTCCTAAGAGATGGGTATCGTGAAGGGTAGTAGTTAGAGGAGCGCCACCGTACTCGTATGGTAGTTTGGCCTACTCCACGCCTTAGGCCCGCATATCTCCCTATCTCTTTGGGTCAGCGACGTGGCAGGCTTAAGCCCAGACTCGTCTGGAAGATTAAAAAAACACTGATGTGATATCTCGCTAGGCCTCTGAAACTCATTGTACAGAACAGAAATTCATTCAGTCACTACTGCAATGGTACAAATGGAGTAGAATGCATGGTGCATCTCTAAGGGATTAATGACTTGAAAAGTGCCTAATGCTTTTATCTCAATATTCTTCAACTAAAGCAAAGGCTTAGGGCGTCTGTGACGTAGACATCCTTCTTCAATGACTTTTACTTCACTATGCGATCTATCTAGCATTCAACTTAGGTTCTTGCTTTTTTTTTCATAAAACACTGTACTCTTTCTAAATAAAATTTTCCTCTATATTCTTGCTGAGTAGAGGTCTCTGTAGCGCAGTGGTCTGGGGCGCCCTGCAATACACATAGGACTGATCCTCGCTCCGTAGGTCCACGAAGCCCTCCATCCTTCCGGTGTTGGCAAATTAGTAGAAGAGTTGTCTGGGAGGATAGCAGCACTGGGTCGATACATCGGCAGAGCACTGCGAGTCATTGTAAAGGCTAGATATGCATCTAGTCACCTCCAACGATAATTAAAGAAGTGGCATGGCGTGCACCCCCTCAGGGATTGACCAACGCTGGGAGCTTTATCCTTTTTTTTATTCTTGATGAGCAGCACGAATACAAACAATTATTAGACTAATGCCGAGGTTAATAGAAAGTTAGTCATGGGGATTACCATAGTATTCTTTTTTAACCTCCAAGTTCAAGTATATCTATCGTACACTCATGTACTAATCGAAGTAAAAACCGTTCGAATACACATGCCTACAATTAAGGTTAGTTTGTTAGGTTTCGTCTCTGTGAAATTCTAACTTTCTTGAGCCGACGAACTAGTCCTCTGAAATCGTCTTCGATCGCCTCATGGTTGTGAAAGATTTTCCCAGAAAATAGATATGGAATTAATTAAAGACTAGCAATGAAGTCTTCAAATGAGAGGCACATGGAAAATGTTGGAAATGACGTTTGTTTTGCTTCCAGATTCTTTTTAAATTTTACGATATTTGTTGCACATTGAATATTATCATTTGACAGAACTGTTCCGTTTCAACTGATCGTCAATACCACATTGTTAGATTTTTCAGTTCGTGATTCTTCATTATCTAACAAAGATTTTCCAATAAAAGATGGTTTTACTAGGATTTGAAAAAGTCATCTTTTCTTGCTAGAGATCTGGTTTTCGAAATTGTTTCTGTGTTTCTCTGCTTTCCTGCTTCTAGTTTTGACTCGACATTTCTTACATAAATGAAATGTGGCACGATATTAAATGATTTTTTCAATTCTTGAAATAAACGAAGCAATAGTGTTTGGCTCGCTCGATCTTTCATGTCAATTTCTCTGAATTTGTTCCTCTTGTTTGTGGTTGTGAAGAAAGTATAGAAGGTCTGCATGTCGACCGCATTCGCTGTAAAAATTTCGTCAGAAGTCTTGACGACGTTCTAACTGGTAATATGAATACTTTCAGCGACTTACCAGGTAAACAGTCACTTAAGAGGAAAATCCGGGTGTGCCTATTCTTCTCGATAATGATAAACTTTGATGTCTAATACAACGGTCATCTAACTTTTTTTTTAATTAAAATTGAAGCTATGGTAGGTTCTTTGGAAATTAAGGTTTGGCATCAACCTGCATTTTCAAAATGGCATATCTAAGCGCGGAATAAACTTCTGCACTTGAAATAAAAAAGAATTAGATTACAGGAATATTTGTATAAAATTTTGGACCTCTAGAGGCAGTGAAGTCGTTGGATACATTCGTAGCCTCGGCTCGGTTTTTGAAGCGTTTCCAGCAGTTTTCGATGATGTGCTCGAAGAAGTGATAATCGGTAGGCTGGAGGCCCGGGGAGTATGGTGGATGAGGCAGATTTTGGTAGCCCAGGTTGCTCAACGTTTAGACAGTCGTTTGCGAAATGTGGCCGTGTGTAGGTTATACGACGTTTCGCCGCATGTTATTACGAAGAAGAATTGGTAAATTAAAAAATTGAAGAAGAACTGTTGAGAAACATGGGGCACACTCTCTGAGTTTTCTGGCGGATTTTGTCGACTTGCTCAATGTAATATTCGCCGCAATAGTTCTACCGGTGCTGAGGATTTCGTGATGGATCAAATCACCCTTAGAGCATCAAACGGTCAGCTTGACCTTATCTTGGTGCAATTTTGGATTTGAGAACTGTTGCAGAGTTTCATCACAGACCAAGCATCGAATCGATCGTCGCCGGTTGTCATAGATAATCTATTTCTCATTGCTCGCCACAATGCTTACTTACTTTGGATACCTTGCCCTCACTAGTTGTGAGGGTCGCAGAATAATCTCCATTTTTCGGAGATTTGGTGGTTAAGCCATTGTGGTTCCCTGGAATCCCGAAGTAAGCCTTGCTAAAGACTGCCCCAGGTCTTCACCACCACAGGCAGTCGCAGTCCTTGTGGATCAGAGGGATATTTGCCACCATGCGACTAGTTTGATACCAGGATGGTGGTAGATCCTGATATTGGTTTATTTTTTAGCTGGACTTTGTGATGGAAATGCCGAATTCCTTCTCAGCTTGAAAGACCTGCCGGGGGATGAATCCTCCCGTTATACTTAGTTGTCCGACACTCAGGAACACTTCCCAGCCACGGTGAGGAGGCAAATCGTTAGGTGGAGCGCTAGCCACAAAACATTTTTGAAAAGCGTCGTTCTGGTTTCAAGGAAGAAGCGTTGGCGATACTTCAGAATAACGTTTTAATTCATTGTCATTTAATTTGTGCGGCACCCATTTACTAGGTGTTTTTTTTCGAATGGTGTGAAATAGTTGAGATGCTTGTACTGAGTTTTTTCTAGATGTTCTTGAACAGTTTCGCGTGCGTTTGATTACAGGGAAAACCTTCAATTCATCATTACCAGTAATTCAAAAGACCTACTTTCTGCAAAGCTCGACATGAATGATCAATATACCTATATATGTTCTTACAAACTGCATTTGTTGAGCTGATGCGAAGTTTGTATAAGTTGTCGTTCTCGTTGTTGCTGGTGCTGCGTTTCCGTGATTTCGCCTTGCTCAGAGCCTGGACGTATTTTTATATATCAGTAGCCTTACAGTTGGTGAAATAACTATGGTCTTAGTGAAGATCAAACTTTTTAAATAAACGCCTTATTGATCAAAAAGGACCACTCACCGTGCTGTTGCGAATGGGACTGCCACGATTCGTTCAAGTGATATGGTGTGCGAAAATCACTCAAAAAATCGTTTTGAAATAAGGCGCCAGATCACTATAATAGTGAGGCATTCGCCTTTCTCATTCATTTTTGCATTTTTGAAATTTACCAAAAATGCCCCGATAGTCCTGCACGTTGATGTGTTTCGTATTTGCTCTTGGATCCTGACAGTCTCTTCAAAATCATCGCCATTGTTCCTTTGCGTCCCATGTGTACCTAGAGTACTTTGACGGATTTTGACTTTCTCATCAACGTGTTCTTTTATGCAGATACAAAGTGGCCTGCCCATTTCCCCAATGTATTCCCTCATCATATGAGTTAAATGAGAAAAAAAGTATATTGTTCCTGAACTCACGCAGACCCCTTATCTTCCGTTAGGACAGATTACACGATTTTCTGAGCTGCACAAAAGATTACAGAGGCGGTTGCGAACTAACCGGCGGCGTAGGGTATTAGATGGGTGGTCAGTAACCGCCACAGAATTTTCAAGACCACTTTTTCATAGGAACCCATTAATGGCGTGCCTTGTTTCGTTCGATACAAAGAGTAGCTTGAAAGGAATCTTGCTTAGATTCGGAACATTGTTTTGGGGAACAACCCTCCCTTTTGATCTGGCCGAGTGACTTCTACCTCGTAGCCATTGGAAATCGCTATTTTTCCTGTCAAGTTCGACGATTCCTTCCCTTTCCTCTTCTGTGCACACATTTTTAGTCGTTCGCTACGTGTTTTTGAAGAGTGCTTTTTTCATGTGCGAAGGATGAGAGGAGGCACTAGTATGGTTTTAGTGCCCGATTTTTGATATCATTTTATTGTGTAACCACTTTTTGAAAGCTTTTTTGGGACGTTTAAATATGGAAGATAGTTCTCGATTTGTTTTTATTTTATGTACTCCGAGAATCTACCTAACAATTCGAAGGGATTCATCAATCTGTTTCTATGTGGAACAGACGATAAGGCAATTGTCAACATTGACAGTAGAGTATGGGTCGGCGATCGGGAACTGGAGCATTGCCCTCATACATAAAAGCGATGGCAAGGCTTTGTGCTAATCGCTGTGCTATGGCTAACCCCTACAATTTATGCAAAATATCTTTCTGACCACCTACAGAGTGACAAACAAGGACACTGTCTTAAGAGAGTCATCAGCCGTTCAGTCGACAAGCCAAACATGTTTATTTCCTTTTTCATTTTCTACGAGTAACTCGAGGATGGCTTGAATTGCGGAGCCATTCGACACATTACTAGAAAATGAAGTAACATCGAATGACTCCACTACATGCGTACTGTTTGGTTGCACGCAGCATAGGTGACCTTGGAATATTTTTGTTATTGGCAACGACGGCGACTTATAACAACCTCACATCAGCTCAACAAAGGCAGTTCGTAAGATCATCTTTGTCGATTGAGAAGCGACCGCCGCAGCCTCCTCATCTTCACGTTTGTATTCGCACCGACGAAATTTTCCGAACTAACGATGGACGGTGCGCTAGCTAACATTTCCTTGGCCCACACCTCATTAGTATTTTGAGCCGTTTGCGCTGCATTCTGCCCAAGTTTGAATTTGTGTGATTAGTTTTATTGAAATTGCTATCTTCACGTCTGAAATTCTATTCTCCAAAAGTTGTCAAAAACACAATTCTCTTTACAATTCAATTATGCGGAAAAAGTACATAAAATGAGTTTTGGGATGATATTAAGGTACAGTATTCGGAAGAAAAAACTTTTGCAAAAAGTATATAGGTGAAAAAATGAAACTACAATCTGACATTAATTTTCAAGCAACCTAGTAGAACTGCAGCACTGCACTGAATAAACAACGGCTACAATAAGTTGAAGTTAAAAAAGCATTTATTCGATTTCTTGTGTAGAATGTGAAGATGTGGACACGATTTACAAAAAAGATATCAAGCATATTTGTTAGGCAAACTATCTTGAGTAGTCTTCTTTTTTATTTCGAGCTGTGATGAGTGTCGAGAATAGTTCCAAGTGGACAAACAAGCAGAAACAGGTTCGGCATTTCAACTAAAAGACAAGACAACGAAAATCAAATCCTTCTGTAGCCGTCGTTGTGCCAGAAGAACTTCGAAAAATGACAAGAAAAATGACAAACGTAACTCATAGTTCTTCTTCAGTGAACAAACACGAGCTTGGTGTTACAGAATTTATTAGCACTCAATAGCTGACGTAATGGCAGTTTTGCCGAGCCGTTTTGTTCTTTGTAAGTCTTTTTATTTATTTGGTGGAGACACAGACGAAGAATGGTCTTCACCAAATAACTAGAAGAGTTACAACGAACAAAACGGCTCGGCGAAACCGCCGCTACGTCATTTATTCAAAACTCTGCACGTGAATTCATGGACACTTCAGTGAAAAAAATGTTAAACCTATGAAATACCGCTGAGATGGAGTCGATAACGCCTCGAAAATTGATGGAATCCAGCATAGTTTCTCAAAAAGTGGTGCCAGTCAGGTATCAGTAATCATAACCAAGCCTTGTTACGGCGACACAACCTTTATCACAACAACTACATCAAAAAATATCACAGCACTGTTGATGATTTGCTACAGCTGCGCTCACTCTTTCTAATAATGAGTAGACGTTCTTCGTGGAGTTTGCTACCGAACTCAAAATTTCCATATTTCATAAATATATTCAGGAATTAATTAGTGTACACTTGGAGTGATAAGCGAACACAAGCATGTTACGGAAATTTATATGGCCAGTGTTTCGCACTTTCGCCGTCATCAGCACCGGAAGGACTCGATTCGATTGTCCGCAGCCGTTCATTTTTATGACTTGAATCTTCAAAGCCGAATGCAATAAAAATAGAGCACTGCTTGAGTGTGGTAGATTCACCCTGCAGTGCGTCCTTTTATACAACACTGTTGTTGACTGGCGGTTTGCTGATAGTAACCTGTTAATAATAACTATGAAGACACACTGCCTAGGAATGAAGGGCTGTTTCACTAAGGCTCCGGAGAAGCTAAAGGCGCTGTAACCGTAACTGTATAGATGATTTTTGTAGCAACCTCATGTTAGTTTATCAGTGAAGTAGTACGTGATTCTCATACCATAACGAGATTAAATGAAAGTCGGCTTACATAAGTGTGTTCAGTAAATTCAATTGCTGGTCGATCTATTTGCATAGCATACCATAATGGTTTACTCTCAATAAGCGCTACTTTGGTGAAGCAATTAACAATTTCTCTCTGAGGTGAAATGCTCCATTTATAAACAAAAAAGGTTTTTTTTTCTGCTAGATATTGAATTTTCATTGATGAATTCCTAAAAAATGCGCTATGCATTCGACCTCACTAAGAATCGTTTGGAGTGATTGAATGCATATCTGACCTTTTACAACGACTCGTGGTGGCGTATCGATATATCGAGCCAATGCTGCTATCCTCCCAGACAAGTCTGGTGCCAATTTACCAACCCCGGAGAGATGGGAGGGTTGATGAGCCTAGGGCTGTGTATTGCATGGCGTCTCTAACCACTGCGCTACACGCACCTTTCACTGGCTGGAGGTGAATTTTATGATTGTTGCAGAACGAATAGAACGAAAAAGAAAGCCGATATATTGTAACCAAAGCTGTGTATATCACTTTTAGTATAGAATAAAGCAGCCATTTCAGGTTTTCATTGTTAGTCAAGAAGTACATTTATAGCAAATTTGATAACGTGGGTGTTCATAATTTTATTTTTTGCTCGTGATCAGATACAATTCAATTCGCTCTCGGTAAAGATGCTACGCTGCCACCTTAGATATTCATCCTGCAACTTCACTTTTTTCAGGTTAACCATATATGGTTTGAAGATTATCAAATCATTACGGTAAATTGGAAGTAAATCATTAGTTGAAATGTGCATAGTTCATGCTGGCAGATTAGTTTTTTCCATTTCCGGCTGCACTGTGATGGCTTCTAATCATATGGAGATTATAACTGACAAAGTTTCATCGATTCGTCCACAACTGACAGAATTCTCTACAGGTTTCTTTCTTGTCCATCCCATTTCTTCGTCTAAAGTACATTTGCTTCCACATGGACAAGTTCCACTACTTGATCTGAGTAAACCAGAGAGTTGGAGAGGAAGTACAAAAATAATTGGGATATAAGCAGGACTCGGAACATCATGTGAGCTTCGAACTAGTCATTACCCTTACCGTGGCTCACGTACCATACACCACACTAGCCAATGTCCTTGCTTTGTCTTCCTCTAAGCCATGTATTTGAAGAGATCGCTGTAGTGGCATTTCACATCATGCCCCATTTTGAAAAAAAAGGAATATGCACTAAATAGAAATTAAGACATTGTAGTCCCACTTTGTTCTTTCTTCTCTTCCTCGTCGTCCCTCAATTTGTGACTTCTCGTTCCATTTGTTGCATTCTGACGTGATCTCAATTAGATTGCCTCAAACTTAACGAGGGGCGTCGTTGTCCTAGTGTTTACTTGCTTTAACCACTGTTCCGATTATTGAAACTTCAATAACTTCCCCCTCACTGTTTTTCTAATGCAGGATTATCGTAATAAATTCCTAGACAAGCTGATTTTCGGGAAAAAACTAGCCATCACGAGGATGGATATTTTTACCATCTCTCTCAAAATAAATGAAGAGCGTGTCAAGGGTTTCATGTCATGCATTTTCAAGGGTGGACTCTATGTCAAACCCTTCTTCGTGAGCTTTCCAGTCATGAGAAGATCCACGTTCCCTTGTTTTCGACTTGTTACATGGTTCATAAACGGTATGTTGACAAATCGCACTGGAACCATATCATTAGTTGTCGTGCTACAAAAATCGAAAACTGGGAATCCTCCCACCAAACAACGAAACTGGCAACTGCTTATAATGACCACCTGAGCAGCCCTAGTCCGACTCACCCTCTCATATTTCCAGAAACAAAACTGTTAACTAGAATTTACCAGTCTATGAGGATAGAAGCTCACAGACCCTAAAGTTGCAGGTGAAACAACATCCGCAGCGGACCACCTTTCTGGATGAAAGGTGCAGTATGATGAAACGAAAAAGTGCTGGAGGATGCACGACATGTGAAGACAGGTCAACCATGTGCAAGAAATATTTCTTATAATGATTCGCAGAATACGCTCACCTTACTCATAATCGAATGCCCTGATGAATCTGCTGATATTGCCAACGAATTACACTGTGCGATCTGTTCTTCACTTGATATACTTTCTTGCATTTTTTCTTAGAAGTGAACGGTTTTCTATTGTTGGGGAAGGGGGAGGGGAAGGTGGGGGGGGTGAAGGGTTCTTGATGCATATAAAAAATAGGCTTTTGTAAGATAACGTTATTATTTTCGCATCGTTCACATGTGAGTGCCTCGCCCTTGTATATATGCTATATATGCATACATATACGCTACTGCTTAATCGTCACAAATGTTCATATATTTACATAAGCAAGAAACATTATTAAAATTGTATGAGTCACTTCAAGTGTTGCATATTCTGCGTTTATTTAGCAGTCGCTCGTATACATATACAACCATGCTTATTTAGCCAGCTTGTTGGTTGATGAATTGGATTCCAATCGTGTTTGATCCTTTTTCATAATCCTGTACTATGCTGAGAAAATGCTTCAGATGAGAAGAAAAAAGATGCAAAGGCAGAAATAACCTGCATACTCTCGATTCGCTTTGAAGTGAATTACAGAGAAAAAATGATTTCAATAAGGAGGATTATTGGTCTCACCTCCAATGAAAGAGCTTCTTTTTCTGTACAAATAATTTAGAACAATTAAAGAAGTGAATGTAGTAGAAGCACATGAATGACTCGAAATAGGAAAGAACATTTTCACCTACATTGAAGCAATTTAGAAAATCGTAAATCGAACCAATAATCTGTAGTGTTCAGTCCACTAATGAGAAAGAAACTTTTTTTAAACTGGAAATTGAAATTATATATATTATATACATGGGACTCGTGTGGCGCAGTGGTCGGAGGCGCTCTGTAACACACACGTGGAATCGATCCGGGCGCCCATAGCCTACCAAGCCCTCCATCCGTCCGGGTCTGCAAATTGGTGCCAGAGTTGTCTGGAAGGATAGCACCACTGGCTCTATACATCGATAGGCCACCGCGAGTCATTGTAAAAGCCAGATACGCATTCAATCACCTTCAACGATACTTAATGAAGTCTAATGCATGGCGCATCCCTCAGGGATTGATCAAAGCCACGAGCTTTATCCTTTATCCTTATCTTTTCGCAACGATTTCTTCCAGTTATGGCTAGAAAGTTGATAATACTGTTCTCCTCTCAAGTTTTCACAAATACTCCAAAATTGAGCAAAACAAATAGTTGCCTGATTTTTTACAAGTTACCGCGAGATTGGTATGCAACTTTAATCGTCTAACGTTTCGACATTTTCTTCTTCTTTCTCTTCAAAGGCAGATTGATTCGAGTCTATTGTCCACGGCCATCTATCCTTACGATTTGGGCCTGCGTTGTCGCATCAAGTTGAATCTACTACAGTGGGCACTGCTTGAGGGAGGATTGCTTACTCAACGGAGCTCTTTCGTACAAGGCGGTCCTTGAGTGAGTTGCACTGTTCATTGATAATCAATTGCTTTTTCTCTCAACAATCTATCCTGTGGCGGTCAGTATTAGATTAGCTTAGATGTAACAAAGTAATGTTATTAGTATTTCGTCTTTTATGTTGCTTTTGGGGAATTGTAGAGTTGCCAGTCGTTCCGTATGCGGTCATGGTACATGTCGCTGTATTTGTGAACTCTCTTAGTACTCTTATTGCATAAGATATATCCTCCTCAAAGGTTGATATCAACCTCTTGCAATAATTTTGTTTTTCATTCTCAAATCCTCATTTTAGAAATTAGGAAGTGTATTTCCCCGCTCTAAGCACTTTGAAAAAACATTGGTTTAGCCCATATCTTTACGTTGCTGGCCAGTTATGAATAGTTCGAATGGTAGTGTTAAACGCCGTCCTGGATGAGCTACATAGACATCATGAATTCAAGAATAAAAGTTGACGGCACCAATGTATAACCTAAGGAATTCGCTTCGCTTTTATAATAACGAAGAGCCTACACTACAGAGGTCTGACATCCTTAGAAATATTTGACGGAAATGTTGTGAATTCTGTGAAGTGTATTTTCTGCAGTGTAATCTACAACGCTTTGGTGAGACTTTCACTGACCATACACGTGTGACTGAAGAATATTGGCGCGATTTGTCGTATTTCGTCATCTAAAAGAAATTTAAAAAAAGGTGATTTCCAACAAATTAATTGATTGTTTGATTAGTCTCATGGATGTTTTAGTTAAGTTGATAATGATAATTGTGTGAAGACGAAAATGTCATCAGCAGCCTAAATAGGGTTTGTCAATTTTATTAGAAAGAGTTGAACACATTAACTGATGTTAAGCAAAGATAGGGAGCGTGTAGGGCAGTAGTCAGAGTAGCTCTGCAATACAGATGGGGTCGATCTCCGAGCTCCAGGGCCCAACCCTTCCATCTCTCCGGGGGTCGGCAAATTGGTACCAGACTTGTCTGGGGAGCATAGGCGCCTTCGCCCGATACATCGGTAGGCCACCGCGAGTCATTGTAAAAGCCAGATATGCATTCAATCACCTCTAAACCATGCTTAATGAAGTCGAATGCATGGCGCATCCCAGGGATTGTTCAACCCCGAGAGCTTCGTCCTTTTCTATTAAGTCCAAATTGAAGCCTAAATTAAATTAAGTCTAATTGATGTAAATTAAGTACAGGTTAGGAGAGAAATACTACAGTTTTCGCGAGTCTCTAATAGGTTCAACTTTATTCGTTACTATTTCTCAGAAACATAAGGTTAGCTGGATGAAATCGTTCTTCAATGAATGCGCAGATGTGTTGATGCTTGAAAAAAATGAAGAGAAAAAATACAATCGTCGTTTCACAAACAAATAAAATTAATAACAAAAAATTGTGTGCACTAATCCAATTAGAGATCGCGTAAAGTTGCTCGGGATATTTGTAGAAGCGAATAATACGTTTGTTATGGTAGTTCATTTATAGGCAATTGAGTGCAGATGGTCTCCGTCATGAAGCTTTTTGCATTCATAATAAAATTGCAAACTCATGTCGATTCTGATATCTGACAACATTTTGCATTCATATGAGATGTTCTGCCCTTGTACAACATTGCAGTGAATATAGCGTAGTGGTGTGATGTGCCCTGCAGTGAAGGCGTGGTCATCGGTTCAATTCTGTGCTCCAGAGAACCCAGTCTTCTCCTATTCCGAGCGTATTATGTCTGAAAGAATTGATATAAGGCTGAAAGCTTGACCCTTGCACTGCACCCGCTTAAAAACGTATTAAGATTTCCAGATAGCTGCAAGGAGTTTTGTGCAGGAGTTTCTTAACAATGGCCTTAGTTGTCGTGTGATTTATACGATGAAGTTGAAGTTGTTTTAAATGTCACATTATGTACAGCTCCCTACTAAGACTGATTTTCATTCAAATTTTGTTCTCGCTTTTCTCCAGTTGGACATTCCTTTTATTCTGGCGAGATTAATTTAATACTCAGAACGAATGCCAAGTTCATATATTAATAATATATTTTCATTATACTCGACGCACGATGAATCTAAGCATCACAACCTTCATTTGAATCTACTTGATTGTATTTTTGGAAGCTTTCAGCTTCAATAAAGCTGTTTAAGTTATCACAGCTTCTTAGGTCGTTCTTAGCCAGTAGATTTTTCTTTTAAAAAATATTAAATAAACCAACGGGTTAGCCGCTAGATGCAAATACTAAGTCTTTTTAAAAGTAATTCTTCGTTATTAGAGTTTTTAGATATTAGTTATTAAGCTTCCTAGTTATCAGGTTTGAATAAATGCTTTATTTATTATCGCTTCCTTTCGTTAAATCTTGACACGAGATTTTGATTGTCGTATGTATTCGGAAGATGTTTCTTTAACATGTGGGCTATAATAGCATGTTCCTTTCAACCTTCAGTTCTATTTCAACCTTTTGTTTTTAGAGACTGAGTAGAGACATCATTCATTAATACCACAGCATCCGTCTAGGGTCGGTGAATATGTATGAAATTTTTTCTAGAAGGTCCATCCGATCCAGAAAAGGTGGTGACGGCCTGTTGTGAATGCATGGGAACGCACCAGCGCTGCCAACCCAGGATTCCATGGGAAAATGGCTCGACCAGCATTTGACAATATTCTTAAGGAGAACGAAAACTCACTAAGCAGTAGCCGAACTCACACGCAATTTCGAAGACCTTTGTGAGCGATTAATGTGAGAAAACGAATCAAATGGAGGAAGTGCTGGCATCCGCAGAATAAATGTGAAAAGGAGTGATGTAAAAAATTTCCCATGAATTCTCAAAATGGTTTTCCGACCTTTTTTTGTCATAATTCTGTGTAGATAGTAGGCATCGAACTGTCGTACACCGCTCAAAATTCATTTGGCCTACAGAACCAATTGAGCTGAGGAGCTCAACATTCGGATTATCAAATAAGAGTGGATAAAGGTTAGGAATCGTAGTCGAGTTAATTAGATTCCATTTTGTCAAGCCTTCCCCTGATTTAAGAATGCCAGCGTGTGCTCGTATCACATTAAAGCACTATTGGTCAGCCGTAGCTGTTTTATCCGTCAAGGCGAGTAGAAGTAAAAATAAAGGTAAAACATGATAACTAAAAAAACCAACTTTCAGTAAAACTCGGCATAGATAGTTGATATATTTATTTATATGATCTTACAAACTGATCTTAAGCTGATGCAAGGTTGGTATAAGTCTTCGTTGTCGATATCTTTGTTGTTGCTCTTGTTCTCGTTGGTTGATGGCTGATGTTTCGGCGATTTTGCCTTCCTCAGAGACGTGATGTTACGAGTAGGACTTGTGTACCATCAAATTGACTGATGCTTAGAGAACACGGCTGCATTTTCAAAATACTCCTCTTCCGTATTTTTGATTTCGTTGCTTCCTAGCTGCAGATAGTTAACGCGATGACGATAATTTATTCATAGATGTAATAGTAAGCAACGATCTTCACTAAATAACTAAAGGTTTCAAAGCACCACAAAAAATTTCAACACTTTCAGGCAAAAACTGATAGCGCTTCCTGAGGATTTCTAATGAAACTAAAGGAAAATCGGTCGATTGTCGTCACTGCATTAGGAATGCGTCATGCACTCGACTTCATTTCATTATCGTGAAAGCGATGGAATATGAACATTTGGCTTATGAAATCAATAATTTGTGGGGCACTACCGATATATGTATCAAGTCAGTGCTTTCTTCTTATGAGATAACTTTGGTAGAAATTCGTCGACCCCCATATGCATGAAAGGTTTGCAGAACCTGGGAGGCGAGGTTGAAGCAATAACCGATCAGAGTGTATTGCAGGGCACCTCTAAGAACTACGTCACACCACTGCCTAATGAACATAACAACGTTAAATTTACTGTGCAGAAGCAATTTTTTAACTGTGATCGAACTACCGGAGCTATTTCTTATGATATACATAGAATAGAGGTATTTAAGCACATGATTCGCCAAATCCGCTATGCCAGCAGACCGGAAGTTACGAAATATGAGTTTCTTTAAAAAAGTTTTCTGAGAAGAAAAGGGAAAAAATCACGTAAGAGCCGAGTGACAAGCCGTGTTACCATCGTGTTTATTATGCTCACTTTGTGCGCTTTCGATATTCCTAAATATCAGTGGCATTTATCACAATTTACTTATTCAAATTTAATCAATCTGGTTCAACTCAAACGTTTATACTTCCGTCTTTCGCTGTGTGTTGTGAAAAACTGGCATACGAATAACATTACCCGTTCAACCCTCTTCTATACAATCATTCTTTTTATCCATCATTTCCTCGTAGTGCACTCACTCATTCTCCTATTCATTCCTTATTCCTTAATCATTCGTGCATTATTTTATTCTACATAAACTTTTTGACGATTTCCCTCTTCCGTTCTTCTCTTAAACGAACTTGTTTTCAAAATTATTTATTATGGAGCTATGGCTTTCTACTGAGCCGTAATGATTCCAGTCGAATCAAATGGGTCCGAATACGTTAAGACATCGAAATAAGTCTTATCTATGGGTTGGATATGAAGTAGTGTTAAAGCGGTAATGAATTCGTTTATCGGTTTCTGGAAGACGGAAGCGAACTACAGAAAAGTAAAGGTATAAATTAATCGAAAATAATTGAATATGAATGAGCAATTTATAAGTGCTAACGATATCTGAGAAAATAAAAAAGTGCACAAAGCAGTGAGTACAACGAACACGATAACAGCACTATAACGCGGCTTTAACGGATTTATTGTTAGGTTCGCTTTTTTGTACACCGAACACACCACTCACAACATCTCTTATTTTGTCCACGAGATACCGTCGTCCAAATTGTTATTAGCAGCAATAGAATTTTTCTAAAAGAAAAAAAAGGACGGTTTCCTCAGAGTTTTCTCCTAGAGAATCTGTCATTCCGGAAAAAATTTTTTCCATATAACCGATTGGAAAATTCTATAAATAGTTCCATCCATAAAACTATTACATTTCAAAGCAACCATTAATAATGGAAATGCTAACGAAAATATCCGAATAGAAATGCCTTGAAAATGTGCAATGTTGTTCTGAAGTAAAACCTCTGTTTACTCAGTCGAAATTTTGAATTAGAATTTGTTCATGAAATTTGTCCTTATGGTTTGCCAGGATCTATCCAACATTAAGAATCTATTGCATCAAGAAAAGTTCGATTTGCTATAGTTTTTTTCGGTTTGTTAATTCTACAGAATATGCTGGAGAAAGTATTCAAAAAAATGTTTATGATCGTCTTCTCTACATCTTCATCAATGAAGATTTATTTCATTGAGCTTCGTAGCTACCAAGTTCTTAAGTGATTGCGTGGAAGTTCCAGTCTTCTTCCATAAGATAGTCAGGAACGATGTTAGAATTCCTTTCGGCACTCTAACGTGCCCTATAACTCCTAATAAAAGCTCTTTAAAAACGATTATTCACCTTAATTCTCTTTAAGTTCTCATTAGCCCTTTGTAACATTCTGGTGTCATTACACGCTTTCAACTTGCTTAACATTGGAAAGTACAGCAGAAGGTCTCGTATATGTATTTTTATACAACTTATTTTCACGCATTGCGCTGATACGGTGCTTCCCTAAATTTTGGCCCGTCCATTGCGTCCGTCTTTCACTGAAATCTTTGGATCTTTCTATGCTGGCACCAATTTGAATAATTTCTCTTCTTCGCACGCGCTGCTTGATGTACTAATCGGACATGATTTTTGTTGGTATCCCAAAAAAGGGTAGAAGAGCGTTACCCGGGCTTCTCCACAAGCAGTTGTTGCCTTTCATGAATCCAAAGATGGCTTCTCAGATAAAGTAATTTGCCACCTTTGAAAAGAGAGAATTGTGCGCGCCGTGGGGTTTCGAACCCTGGTGGGACCACGCCTGTATTGCACGGTGTCTAACCTACTAGTCGCATTTCAAGAACAACTGTTGTCGATTACAATTCTTTTACAACATTTTTTATCACAAGTCAGTTTACGGTTGTTTTCGTATCATGGCAGAAATAGTCACTCTGCTTAGTTAGAAATATCTGTCCTGACCTTCACGAATCTACGTTCTGTGCGGAATTTTGGGCTGGATACTTGCTTGTGTACCTATCTCAATTCGAAATGGAAAGGAGGGCTTTAATTGTTGACTAATTCGAACTTGTTCTGAGAAGCAGGTAAATTCGGTGCGTGTTACCATATATATTTACGTATTCAAGCCCACGTTCTTGTTTGCTGATGCGTAAAGAGAACTGTGGTCGTCGCCTCCAACAAACAAGCTTCACTTCTACTCCAGTAGAATCTGGCACACTACTTTTTGTTTAGTCTCTTAATATGCTAGCAAAAACTATCGTCTATGAGCAAACCGTTCTGCTTTTAATGTGTGTGGGAGCTCACTGGACATTTCTGCTGCGGGGTAGAGACCATTGGAGTCTTTACTAGTGTGGATTCAAGTCATTCAATTAGCATCGGAATTATTGATGAAATAAATGTGATTGTGATTGGATCTTGTTTGTTACACCGTCCACTAGCATGCTGTCGGTTATTTGCAAAAATTTACCCTAGACGCTGTTGTCGCGGAAAATTTTTGAGTCGCCAAGCAACAAACTACCCAGAAATCCATAAGCGATATCTCCTGCATGTGTTGAAGGCCTAGGAACAACCTAGCCGCTGCTCTTTTGGCATTCAAGGAAGAAATAATACATTCGATCAGCATGCAATATATCAATAAGAAAAGAAGATTACTCATCCACAAGTCGCAAAAGCTAGATAAGAACCAAAATAGAACATAAGTGTGGATGACGGATACAAAACAACGAAACAAATGGAAAATCGTGAAACTGTACAGGCATGTGAAGACGAAGCATCTAAAAAGTAGGACTGTAATGCAAGCTTTTTTCATATGCTTTCATGTAAGTTTTCATTTGAAGTCCTATTTAGAGAGAATAACAGGCAAGGCTCACTTGTTGAGAGTTTCTCCCGTAGTAGTGTAGGTGTTGTAACCTGAACAGATTGATTTCAGCCAAAGTTATTTTCTCTTGAGCATCCATTTATACACAACGTCCCTTTTTTCAAGCGACTGAATTTCCTTTTGAATTGGATGTGGAGTTACAATATCTTTTTCTTTTGTTTTCCGAAAGCAAGAAAAGAAACAGGATTATCGAACAGGAAAAAAAATAGTCAATATGTGAATTTTTCTCTTCTTTTCTGTTTGTAGTCCATTAAAACACCACTTTTGGTCTATTAACTCTTTCATCAATTTAACGCAATGACACGTGTGGCGCAGTGTTCAGAGGTGCCCCGCAACACACACGTGGAATCGATCCCGGCGCCTCTGCCCCACCAAGCCTTCCATCCCTCCGGGGTCGCCAAATTGTTACCATCTTTGTCACAGAGGATAGCAGCACTGGCTCGATACATCGGTTGGCATCCGCAAGTTATTGTAAAGGTCAGAGATGCATTCAATCATCTCCAAACGTTGCTCAAAGAAGACGAATGCAGGACGCATCCCTCAGGGGATTGATCAACGCCGAAAGCTTCATCCTTTTTTAATCAATTTCACGTAACAATTAGAAAGCATAACGCAAACAAATATCTAATAGAGAACGGAAATTAGATTTAATGGCTCTTTTTTGAATGATTTGTAGGTTGTTGTCTTAAAGCTAAAGTGATGAAAATTGATAGTTGTCGTTTAATATTTAGTGATTTGCAGAGGAAGAAACGTGAATTTTAAATAGGCTTATTTGACAAAAAAAATCATTTGTTTATGAGGCTGGTAAATTAACATTAACTAATGGATTTCTAGTAACCTGACAATGCAGTGTGTCCGAGCTAATCTTTTTTTTTGTGCCCCCTTATATGGATTTTGTTTTTTTTAAACTCCGTTATCGACTAAGAAGGAAAGCGGAAGGCACAATAATGCTAGATGTGGTGTTGAGTAATAGACGCACGGTCTCTGGTTGGAACCGTTTCCGGGCAACCGAGCGAGCCTCCTATTACTCCGGGGCTGCAAAATTGTTGGCAGACTTGTCTGGAAATCTCCAATTTCAATTACAATGGTATCGACGGTCTGTAGCGAAGACCTGTGAACACCTTTGCAGAGCTATGCCAGAATTCCAAGGAGATTTCTCCTCAACCAGCATTCAACAACACTCACAGAGAAAGCCATGAATCCTTAAGGAGTGAAACCGTGCTTTCGCTTCATGGACGATAGGTGTGCGGAAATTTGTCGAATGGTAGAAGTGTTAAGATTCGTGAAGGGCATTTGAAGACGAGTCCGATAACAAATAGGAACAAAATCAACCTAATAAAACGCAAAGCTTAACGTACCCAATTGTTTTAGGTCAAATCATAGTTACCACATTGAACAACATTCTCCAACGATTTTCGTTCGTCATTAAATGTTTTTTAAGTGATAGTGTTGTTGACCCATTGACAACTTTTCTTCACACGCTTCTAATTCTATCCTTCTTCGTGAAATAACGTACAATTTATCCACAAAATATGGTGAGGATATTGAGATTAGAACCTGAAGTTCTTATATATATATATATATATATATATATATATATATATATATATATATATATCCTCCCAACGGTTCACCGCTTCATCGTGACTGAGAGTGTCGGGCTGCACTGTACAGCTGGGAATTCATCCCCTTGGCAGGGTCTTCCAAGTTGAGAAGGAGTCCGGCGTTTCCGTCAGGAAGCCTAGCTAAGAGTAAGCCAATACCAGGATCTACCACGTTCTGCTATTAAAGTCGCATGGTGGCAAATCACCCTCTGATCTGCAACAGCTGCCACCGCCTGTGGTGGTAAAGACCTGGGGCAGACTTTGGCTAGGCTGACCTCGAGATTCCAAGGAACAACAATGGCTTAACCAGCAAATCTCCGAAAAACGGAGATTATGCTAGGCCCCGCACAACCATTGAAGACGGGCTATTCAAGTATTAAGTATATATATGCAAACTGAGCGCTTGTGGCGCAGTTTTCGGTGGCGCCCTGCAACACACACGTAGATTCGATCCCCCGCGCCTATGGCCCACTAAGCCTTCCATCCCTCCGGGGTCGGCAGATTAGTACCAGACTTGTCTGGAAGGATAGCAGCACTGGCTCGATTCATCGGTAAGTCACCGCGAGTCATTGTAAAGGCCAGATATATATTCAATCACCTCCAAGCGATGTCAACTCCGAGAGGTTTATCCTTTTTTTTTGTCCTCTGTCGCATGAAGGAGTATCCAAGTGGGTTCTGTTTGCTCTAGGGCACGTAAAATAAGTTGTTCATCACTTTTACTTTTACGACTCAGATCAATATAGCTGGAATGTTCGAGTAAATCCATTCTTTTGACGGTTAATGGAGCATCAGAAGCAAGTCTGCGCCTCATGAACATCGTTTTGATAAGATTTACTCGAAAATCAGTCTTTCCATAAGCGTTGTCAAAGTAGACCAGCATTAGTCTGCCATGCTAATCCTTGGTGTTTTAAAAAATGATGTCATCGGCACGGCAAATTTGGCACAATTGCCAACCATCCATTTTCATATACATGTTGTCCATCTTTAATATTGGCATGTCGTTCTCAATGGCAGCTGTAAAAAAATTTTAGGAGATCGTATCATCTTGTCAAACCTCTTTAGTTACCTTGATATTAATATCATCACATAATGGCGATATTCTGCTTGTGAAATTCGTACGTGGATTGTAAAGATTCTTTATGAATAGTGAATAGCGATCCTCTTGTTATCCAGAGCTTTTGTTGTTACTTCTTTCTAAATTGAGTTAGAAACCTTATTTAATTTAACGAAAGTGAGAAAAAAGTGGTTTCCTGTACACCCGCGATGCTCCAATGAGTCTTTATCACGTGGATGTGGTCTACCTTACTGGATCATTTCAGGAACACTCTTTGCACACATTATTCTCTTTCGTTTAAGATTCTATCAATAGTGATGAAAATGACTCGAGTGAAGTGCTTGTGGGCGACAGATTCGGCTTTAGTCACCGATGTCTCGGAAGTCACCCTTTTTGTGCAATAACACGGTGTTGACGGGCCTTTATAGAAGTGGAACTTTAGCGAATTCCGACAGATAGGATATGATAAGGTGAACCAGTGTGTGAATGAGGCGTGACCAAAGCTTTTCCAGGTGTCCTGATCTTACACACTGTGGACCAGGCGTTCTTAGATTCTTCACCGAGTGAAGAATCCCATATTGGATTTCTGAAAGGAAATCTGGTGGGCGACATATCTTTGCTCCTTTGTTTCATATGAGGAAAAGAGGACGTGGTTATTGAATAGATCGAAGCAGAAAACGTTGATAACTTCTCTCGTCTTTCTCAAAGTTGTAACTGTTCCTGCTAAACATCGGAGTGCAGTCATCTGGGTCTTGTAATTGGCGAAATTTCAGTAGGCATTGCGAACTCTCATCTCTGCCGCTGCGGCTGCAGCCATCAATGGTGCTCTTCTCACCTTGAGGTCCTTTTTTAATCGCCTTTATACAGTCATTTACAGGTTCATAATAGGTTGGGGACTTCTTGCAACTCCTGCGATTCGACGTTTGTATCTCAGCTCAACAGTTTGTGGAGACTGACTTCTCTTTGTGACTTTCGAACACGCAGCCTTAATAGCGCTGACAAGAAAATGTAGAATAAGCCGACCATGTTGCTTATCGATGCCGTCAGTGACACCATGGCACTTCTCCAAGAGCCGAATCCTGATCTGAACAGATCCCAGTTTATGGTCTTTGTGCCTTTTATGAATTTAACTCGTTTTTTTTCCTTTTCGCCACAAATGAAATCTTGCATGATGGGACCGATTTTCTGACCCGGCATAGATTTTTTTGGAGAATCAGCGGCACCGGTTAGGGGAAGTCTTAGATTTACTGGACTTTTATTCGACTAACGTTTCCATGTCTTCGCCATCCTCAGTGTCGGCGATCGAAGTCGATGTCCACAACTGCTCGTAGTGTGATGTGATCTTCATGGTACTCTCCATTGGGAGACTTCCACGTCCAGCGTTGAGATTCTTCTAGCGTTGAGATACAGGGCTTCTGGAATTGCAAGTTACCATGAATGGTCTTGGTTGTTATCATAAACTCAGACAGCCGCTTACCCTGTTCGTTTCATTCTAATCCGGGAATCCCAAGCGACGTCCTTCAGACACTTTTTTCTGGATCTATTCTTTGCGTTGAAATCACCAATGATAACCTTAAAGAACATGTGGTCTTCCTATAGAACTTCTTCACGTCCATATAGAGCGCTTCGATATCGTTTTAATGTCGATGCGTAAAAAACGGAGATTGTCAAGTTCGGTATTGGTCCACATTTCTTCAACTGTAAACGTCCGGTTCTGGTTGTTAGTTCCTCAAAAAAAATCAAGGTTTTCCAGCCGAATGAAAAAAGTGCTTCAGTTTGTCTTTTAGCCTATATCATCGTGTAGTCAGTGGAAGACTCCGTGACAAGTAAACGTGATTCGTAGATGCAGATGGTCATCTTGGTTCTTTCAAATTTAAAGAGTTGTGAGATTTTAATGGCCGTTTTCTAATCGCTTCAACTAAATGCTCTTTTGGTGGCGCTTTCGACTTTAGTAGAATAAGGCATTTTGCTGCATTTGGCTTTTGATAACCACGCATAGCTTGACGTGCGTTCAACCTGAGAGGAGGACATAGCAATGGCTAACTTGCTAGCCTCTTTCCTAATATACGTGGAGCTTGTATGTTATAGGAGACTTTGTTCCATGTCGCAAATGCTTCCCAGTCTTGATTGCAGGCCTTAGCCTGAAATGACTTGCGGAATGCACCCTGAGTTAAACACGGCACACCCACGCATATATGCAGAACATGTCTACATAGACGTAGAAGGTGTGTGCCAAATTGCACATATTAACAGGAAGCACGTCTCCTAGATCCATTTTTGTCTCAGGATAGCATGCGATACCATTCCTACCTGCCCCTGAGGGCGCTCCACGTCGCTCGCGACTAACAGGTTGCGTATCCTTCATTGATGCAGAACTATAGCCACTCTCCTTTAAGGCGGAAAATAGCCGTATACAGCTGTCATAATATAAACTTATTGTTGAATCAGAGTATTTGAATAGAAAAGTCTAACTCTTTCCTTCTCAACCACTGTCACTCTGCTAGGCTGATGGCTGAACTATCCGTTACACATTGAGGTTTGACACTCGAAAACATTGCACAGTTATTATGAAGCCGTATGCCTACTTTTTGCTGGTGTTTAATGTAGCACATCATTTTTTGGTTTGAATATCGCGTTTTTCAAGACGTGAATATTATAACACATAGTTAATGCTAGTATTTTTCTGATCATTCAAATCATAGGAATGCACTGAGGACATGAATCTACAATCGGCATATTTTATCTTGTATCTTTTCGTCCCGACATTTGGTATTGGCCTCAATTGGTATGTCTTGTGGAGGTTGCTTCGTATTGCCAGGTAAGATTTATGTCACTAAGTTGCTCGAGCATCTCGTTTTCAGGAAAAAAATGATCAGTCCTAATGTAGTGGAGCCTTGATTTAAATGTTATATCAGTTTTTAAGAAAGCCTTTTTTCCTAGGATTCTCAGAAAAAGATTCTGCCAGTGATTCCTTGTAAAGCTATAATGGAATTACTTACCATGGTTATCTCCAAGACTACAAGCAGAATTGACTCGACCAGCATTCTGCGGCACTCATAAGGAAGACAAACTCCTCACGCAGAAGTCAAGACGACACACGAAGTGTTCGATGAACTTTGTTGATGTTGGATGCGAGGAAACGAATCGAATAAGAGAAGTGCTGGAATCTGCACAGTAGATGTTCGACGGTTCATGTAAAATAAAATAGTAGATATATATATATATATATATATATGTAAATTTTTTCATTTTCCTGAAGCATTAATACGTCTAAATTGAGACCATTGAGTGCTGGATGAATGAACGAGTATCATAGCCTGATTAATTTTACACCAACCTATTACCTAATGGAGGGTTTTAATGTAGCTGGCTGGGAATATGACATAAGTCAAAACTCCAATAGATGAAGACAACCATCATTATTATCAAAGGAACATGTTGCTAGTAAACGTAGTGTTAAATTAAGATTTGATAGTTTTTATCGATTGATGTATCAAACAAGATAAGAATATTGTTGGGAAAGGGAGTAGTAGGCCACTTCCCATAGATAACTGAACCCATGTTTGCTGAACAAAATTCATTAATCAACTCTATTATTTTTTCAGAAAAAAGTGCGACTGGATTCGAGACCACTTCTGCTCTGCCGCTTGCTGCAATGTCAGCTGGTGATTCAGTTACTTTACTAGCAGAGCTAGTACAGACTTTATTTCATATTGTGCCAAAAAGTGGACTGCCAACATGGATTCTTAGTGGAACATGCAAGGTAGTAACATGGTTTATTAATTAAGGAACTTTTTTCATTTTAATATTAAATTCGAGCACTTTTTTTCAAAACACTATTGTAATCAGATCGATCTATATCTAATGCATACGACTTCGGCATTTTCGGTGTGGTGCTGGTTAGTATTGTCTATTCTCAGATATATTGCAGTATTTCATCCTATTAAATACAGAACTATTTGGAGACAGCCGAGGAATGCACTGAAGCAAGTTTTTTGTTTTCTTAGCTTTTCATTCATATAAAAGGTACGACTAGATTATTACTTCACACAATTCCAGTTTATACTGGAAAGAATACTTCATTACCTTCATTTCTAGAACTGGATGTCAATAGAATAGATTGAAAACACTAAGGGGAAGAACTTGAGCGCTATCAAAGCTATGAATTTATTCAGAGAAATCCATTTTCAGAGCACTCGGTTGTTGTTGCCTTGTTTTCGAATCCTGGATTTTGGTTGTTGTCGTGTATAGTGAAGATGGGCGTATATGTACAGAACAAGCGAGCATATCTCAACATAACCTTAAGGTAGCTTGACAAGAGCAGAATCAATTTTATTAGGTAGAGTTGGCATTCAACTCAAACGCTATTCTAAATCTCTACCAGGTAGTTTCTCTAATTTTACAGCTATTTATCTCTGAAGGTTTTCCTCTTGGACAAGTGTTGAAATCTCATTTACTTAATTGCTTTGAGCGATGTGGTGCAATCTGTGGTCGGTTTTTTAAAAAATCCTACATACCACCCGCAGAATATTTTTCTTTATCAATGCTTTCCGAAATATAAGCAGCGAACGCAATATCGTGCAATACTATGCAGTTTATATGATATCTCCAAAATTACCTTCGAAATCCATAGGGGCACACATTTCAGTGCAACATAAACGGCGCAGTCGTGCTATTTAATGAAAACTTGATATACGATCGTGAAGAAAATTGGAACGAATCTAAGAACAACATTTGAGTCCACTTGAAGATCTGCCACATTTTTAAGTCTTCAGTACAGCCACAATCAGCAGCAATCACGCGACTCAGCGCTATTGAAGCCTGAGGTTGGCTAGACAAGAATAGATAATAGTTGAAAAGCGTGATGTGCAGAGGAGCATTTCGCAGAGGAAGCCACTTTTAATCCAGGCAATAACAGGGTGCGTTGAGATAGTTTTACATCGTTCTAAAAAAGCATTCTGGTATAAGAATAAAACTTACACGCGTTTCGAATGTATTCGATGTCAGCATCGACAGGCTTCTTCACTTAGGCTGAGTGAACAGGTGAAAAAAATGGGTGTTATTGGAGATTTCGTCGGAGTCGCATGCACAAAAAGAATGTCTTTCCAAAAGTTTCGGAGCCGGATGCGCCTGCCTTTCAAAATGTAGCTGCTGGCGTTTTGAGAGATTCATACACGGTGCTATTTCGACATCCATGTATGATGTCGTTTAGAAACTGTTTCTTGTTAAGAATAAGGAAAAGAGAAGGAGCTGGCTTACATGAGTTACCTTATTGTGAAACATCGTTTTAATTTGAACAGGATAGCACCCCCAATTAAAAGAATAAAGGATAAAGCTCTCGGCGTTGATCAATCCCTGAGGGATGCGCCTTTCATTCGGCTTCATTAAGTATCGTTGGAGGTGACTGAATGCATATCTGGTCTTTACATTACTCGTGGTGGCCTACCGATCTATCGAGATAGTGCTGCTATCCTCCCAGGCAAGTATGGCACCATTTTACCGCCCTCGGAGGGATGGAAGGCGTGGTGGGCTATGGGCGCAGGGGATCGATTCCACGTGTTTCCATTCCTCCAACCACTGCTCCACACGCGCCATTCCCCCAATTAGTTCAGGTAAATATAAATCAAAACTTGAGGTGTCGTAGAATTCACGGTTTCCCTGAGCCATCTAAGAAGAGCATAAGGTGCGCTCATTGTTATGGCCATTAAATCAAATTTGTTCTTTAGCCCAAGAATGTCATAAACGATATAAGCTTAAGGCCGTCAACTCTGATTAATTCCTGGGTGATGGGCCATGCATTCGACTTCATCAAGCATCATTAGAGGGCATATATGGACAATGAAATAACTTGCAATAGCCCTCCGATGTATTTAGCCAGTGCTGCCATCTTCCCAGACAAATCTGCTGGCAATTTGCTCGCTATAGACGTGGAGGGGCCCGGGTTCGGGATCGTAAGAAGACCCACGTGTGGATTGCAGAGCATCCTTAGCCACAGCGCTACACGCTCTCCAAAGAACACGATGACATGATTGTAACCATGTATAAGACGCAGCATGACTTTTTTCTATTTATATACGACGAATAAAAAAATTGTGAAAGTATAAAATTGGGTATTTTTTTAAAATGTTAGTAACTTTTTTGAAAAAAAAATTCGATTTTTTAACTAAGACCTGAACATGAGCCTGATCTGCTAATTCTATCTTTTTAGGTAGCACATCTCATGGATATTGTGTTATTTTATGCGATTCCATTCTTGATAAGAATTTTCTTCGATGGAATTGTGCTATTCCAGTGCTCTGGCCCTTTTTTAGTAGTTGATACTCCAGTATTTAAAAGGCGATGCACTGGCAGCGTATCCAGTCAGAACCGCAGGTGATGGTAAATAACGTTCTACTAAATCCATAAAAAACGTGCACAATTCAGAAGGAATAGTCGATATCTTTCTTTAAAATGCATCCTTCGGCTACTCGTCAAAACCATAACAACTAACGCATTCGTTTGATATTAGCGACTAAGTCCAGTTCAGAAGCATGACTTTGCTGGATTGTTGTAACAAAGACATTTTTTTCACGTTTCCACTTGACTTTATTGTTATAGCGTTTTAATGAATCATCAACACACTCATTACTGCTCACATTATCGTGGTTTACATCTGGTTTGGGTCTCAGCATCCCGTTTGTTTCGTTGCCTTGAAACCATCATCAATGGAGTTGGTCTTGTTCGTCTATGTCTTCGGCTACGGCTCGAGGATGTGAAAGTTGATTCCAGTTGTGTGTATAGTTGCTTCTTCTCGCGTAACGAACACACTCATCGATGTTTTTGTGGTCTCCCACGACTTCATTCTTATTCTTTAGGGGATACATTCCATTGCCCCTTTCGTCCACCTGTCCTTTCTCCACGTGACCTGTCCACTGATGTTTACATTTCCAGACGTATTCTGTCTGGCCTTGAAGATATTCTTTGCTAATCCGAACCGCGAAGAATGGTTCTTAATTGAGTGAGCGGGTTCGTCTTGAGAAGACATCGCTTAAGTGCCCTGTGCACAACTTGTTCGGTATGGCTGAAGTATCAGCCCATGTTCCTGCTGCATAGCATAGAGCTGTCAGAATATCTGCGCCGAATAAGTGAGACACGTAGAACAAGACCAGTTAGCCAATCAACCTTTGTTAGATGCGCGATCATGGCCTATGCTGCTCGTTGTATCAAAGCTACTATTCCTCTCAAGTCGTTATCCATACTCCCTAAAGACAGCAAGAATGCGTAGGATGTGGCTTAATGGTGATCCATTAAGGATTGTCCGCTTTCTTTCGCATCAGAGGTTTTCTTAGTAAAGTGGATGGTGAATCGACTAGCTTACTGTTCAATTTTTTTCGTACTTCGTTGAGCTCAGTAAGTGTTGACCTGTTTCTGCTGCAGTTTTCGAAATTAATTGAATATCGCTGGCAAAAAAAAAGTTGGAGAGGCACTTGCCTATCGACAAGTCGATGATGATCTTCGCTGTACTATCGAAAGCACTGTATCATAAGATTATGTTTATGGAAGGCTTATAGGCACACTGAACAAGTCCATCCGGTCGTTACTGCGAAGGTTATCCTTGCCGTTTTCTTTTTCGCAAAATGACCGTGCGTGAAGTACTTCAATAACTGAGTATCCGTATCATTTTCATACATGATGGCATGTACTTTGCAAGAAGAACGTGGTTATCTGAATCCAGGGTTTGCGACAGGTTTCATGCTTCTAAGCGTAGAACGAATATAAAAAGCCTGTTGGTGTTGTGCTTACAGTGAGATGGCACGTCCTGGTGTAGGCGTTGTGGATTGCAAGAGATCTGGAGTCACTCTGTTATCTATCCCCATCTCACTACGGAAAGGTGTATCTGGACAGATTCTACTGAGTTGATTAATAAATTGAATATTGTATTTATGATCTCCAAAATTCATAAGGTGCCGCTATCTGGGCACACTCTTGCTGTGTAAGACGCCCAGCTATATTTGTAGGGGTGTTCAAATTTCAAACCAAATGGCCGACATAAAAAAGCCGTCCAAGGTAATGCTCCAAAGAAAATGACCAATTCTTGAAGGAAGCAGTCCCCATGGCGTGTCGTTGTTGAATCGTTGCTCTTTAGATCTAGCACTACCTTATTTTTTTTACATACGTTGAATGTTGGAAGAGTGTGGTTTTTTCTAAAATCTCGATGTAACTATCCCAAGGCGTACTGAGATTTCATCAAATACTTAAGCAAAAAAACATTTTAAAGAGATATGCCGTGACAGTATAAGTGGTTCACGTAGGGAAAGAGGTAAACGCAAGCGGGACGACATACGCTTACAGATTTAAGTATTATTATGCACGCATCAGCAGATGGGTGGCCATTTTTTATTCGGTTTTTTTGCAGGAATTCTTCTTCACCCAGAATATGAGACGCCAATGAATCCACTACAAAGCACAGTGTCATGTCAGCAAACTCTGTCGATCTCAACATCAACCGTTGATGTTCGTCATCTAAATAATTTGTTGTTCCTACCAAGCCTTCCTCATGACCACAAGTTTACTTTGGGAACATATCTTAAGCCTATGAAAACTTTTTAAGTAAAGTCGTCAGATGCTAATCTATCAGAGATAGCACTACGCGTCCGGTCCAATGGTTACTGGTGCCCTACAATGCACGTACAGTCATTGGTCCGATTGCGCAACTTATGCTATCTAAGTGTGTTCCATTCCTCAGGGGTTTGAAAACTTCTACCGGACTTGTCTGGAGAAATACAAACATTAGCTTGGTACAACGGCAGGTCACCGCAAGTCATTTTTTATAGGCCTATCCAATCATAAGCATTCAACCAACTCCACCATGCGATAAATGGAGTCACATAAAAAAACGCGTCCCTCAAGGACTGATTGACACCAGACGCTTTGTCTCTTTATAGTTTATCTGTAATATTAATGTTATTTCTTAATTAATAGCATAGGCATATTTACCATGACGTCTGTCTACTATTGCTATTAATTGAGCTCTGAGTTGTAGGGTTGCGTAAGTTTTTATTACTTCTAGCTGTTGCTTCATGGGCTACAGCTTTAATAAAATGAGGTGTACTAGTCAATATCTGTATTCTTATTTCAGCATTATGCAAAAAAAGCGGCAACTTTATTTGAAGAAGAAATCTGCCATGATAAGGCGGTCAATTACCATATCAGTAGTGAATTTGATACTGAATTTACCATTTCAAATCTTTCGAACGTGGCAAACTGTGGACTACGACAGTTTAGATCAAAGTATTCTTTCCACTATAGAACGTGAGTTTTTTATAACAGAGAAAGTGAAAACTAATAAAAGTAAGTTGTAGAAGTTAAAGTAACAATTCCATGAAGCTTCACTGTAGAACTTTCAGCCATTTGTCAAATTCTGTACTTCTCGCAGTTCATCTGTAACGCTTTCTATCTGAGCACAAGTATTTACGAGACAAGCTGCACGCATCGCACTATTCTACTAAAAAACGGTCGACAGAGCTTAAAATGTGTATCTACTGACGATTATTCGTAATCGACTGCATCTGTAGGTGCCGTTGTGTGCATTCGTGAATTATTTATTCTATGGAGGATTACTAGTAATATCGGTGTAAAAAACGTCTTTATACTGGTTTCGTACCAGATAACCGTATTTTGTTTCCTTTTACTGATATGAATGAAAATGGGTTTCTTATGATTTTTGAATTGTACAGTATTAATTCCGATGGCGTAATTCTATGGATTTTTAATTTAAATTAACTAAAAAAATAAAAAATTGCTTTGTGGTCTCTGTGAATATTAATATTGAGTCAAACTAGTACTGAAGTTCAGTTACCCGATCGACTACGACGCAATGACACAGTTGTTTCTAATGTGTTCGGATATTGTATAGTTCTTCATCAACATGATATTATGTAGTCACGGAGAAGTTAAAATGCTGTGACATATCCATCCACCACAAATAAACATGGAAGGAACATGGTTCTTGAGCATCATAGTCGTAGATGACATTTTGGAAGTAGATACTCTTTCACATGTTCGCAAGAGTCCGATCATTCTGATACGGTAATTGGCGAAATTTCTGTTTGACTGTGTCGTGCTCTTCCCTCTCTCTACAGCTCGGCCATTCACAGCTTTTGTTTTTTCCTTTAAGATCTCTTGTCTACTCTCTACAAAGTCTTTTCGTTTTTAGACGTGATTTTGGTAGTATATATGCTGCTTTTTAAGACTCCGTTTTAAAATTATGCTCTCGAAGACCATCTTGTCCACAGTTGAAGAATGGACTCCCGGAATCGCGAGTTATCCTTGATTGTCATGATACATTTTTACTGTTCCATTCGAATCCGCGGCTTTCATGGTGACGTTCTTCGGACGTTCTTCTGGGTCCACTATTAGTGTTGTAATCGCTAATAATTACTTAATAAAGAGAAGGTCTTCTCTCTAGGACTTCTCTACGTCGACTAAGTCCATGTAGAACCCTTGGATCTCGTCTTCGTCGTAACTTAATAGGGGGGTGGCGGGTAGGAAGGAGGGGGAGGGAGGTTATTATTGCGATTATTGTCAAGGCCAGCGTTGGTCGTCGTGTTTTCAACGAGAAACGTCCGATTAAGGTTATTAGCTTTTAAAAGTAATCGTGTGTTTTAAACAGAGAACTTTATCATGGTCCTTCCATGCTTAAACAGCCTAGAATGGCTCCGAAATTTTAGCAGCATCTCGGTTTTCGTTGCTTAGGGGAAGTCCATTTACTTCACTGTTTTTCACCTAATGTCTTGATATACTCACGGCTGACTTGCCTTACTTTGCTAGAATAGGCTTAGGGCTTACATGTTCAAGGCGACTCCTAACTAAATGCCCAGTCACCTGATTGAAGGCTTTTGTCCAAATCGACTTCTAGAATATAATCGGCATAAACGCGAACACGCACTCATGCATGAACTTGTCTACTCAAACGTAAAAGGTAGATGTAAAATAGGTGTGACAAAGAAAGAAAAATCCATTCCCTGAATCGACCTGCATTTCAGAAAAGACCAAAGTCTTTGGTCCTCGTTCAACCTACCACCAAGGAACACGTCTCGCTGCTTTTCAAGAAGGCATCGCAGAATAAGAAAGATCTGTGCATTTAAAGTATCCAGTTAAAAACTATTGCAGTTTCAACAACTGTACAAAACTATGCCTAAAATCACCAACTTTGGACGACTATAGCCGAAATAATTGTATCAACCTCCATGCATCAAATTAAAAAATGAGTCCTCCGTTTAAAATGTAGCATTCACGAGAAACACACAAGATCTTGTTATTGTTAAAATTAATATCAACTAAGTTCAGCTATTGCGAAATCTTTACTTCGTCGTCGTTGGAATATAATTTTGTATAACAAAATGTTTTATAATATAGTAGTTATGATTTTTTGCAGTATCAACAGAGCTTAGTTGTGGCAAAATGTTTACAACTGTCAAAATGAGACTTGGATAGGATGAAGGCATGATTATAACACGAAAAAAAATAAAGGATAAAGCTCTCAGCTTTGATCAATCCCTGAAGGATACGCCATGCATCCGACTTCATTAAGCATCGTTTGTAGGTGATTGAATGCATAACTGGCCTTTACAACGACTCACGGTGGCTAAACGACACATCGAGCTAGTGCTGCTATCCTCCCAGACAAGTCTGGTAGCAATTTATCGACCCTGGAGGGATGGAAGGTTTGACGAGCTTGGAGCGCGGGGGGTCGATCAATGTGTATTAAAGGGCACCTCAGTCCACTGCGCCACACACGCTCATAATCATTTGGAGCCAAACTGAACATGCAACCACAAAAACCCGCAGGTATGAAAGTGGGTTTCATCTCCTTTATGTGTACGGGAGTTAATCGTTATCGAGCCAAGAGCCCGTTCTAGTCACAGAATTTGCGTCCGTCTTGCAAAAAATAGGAGATCGCGTTAACCCGATTATCTGAGAATTTCAAAGAGGCTGATACATGATCAGCATTCGATGTGCGAAACAGAGGACGCCCGACCAGTTATATTAATAGCGATTACAAGATAATGAGACGGAGTAAGTAGTGCTGGAACTACTTTTTCTTAGGCTTGAGGTTAAAAATAATCTTAAGTTTGGGCTCTCCCTATACAAGTTTCTGAAACAAATATAACGAAACACTGCTTAAATGCATATAGTTCATGGGTGAACAGAATCCGAGCGTGGCGCTAATCAACTTTTCCTGTGTTGATACATAAACAAAAAAACATAATTGTTTTGAGATGGAAGGTAATTTAACAACACCAGCAATTATTTTGTTACTATTTTTTACCTTGGTGAAGAATTGGTGTAAAAAGGTCGTAAAATGTGGCAGACACAAGTCGTTATTAAATCTATGACATTTCCCCATTTGCATATCTTTCACGTTTTCTATCTGAAAGCGTCTTCAAGAGTTCTTTATTTAAAAAATAGAGAATAAAAAGGGCAAACCGTTCGGCTTTGATCAATCCGTTAAGGACACGTCTTGTACTCGCCTCCATCAAGCATCTTAGAGGTGGTTGGAAGCCTATTTGGTCTACGCAGTTACCTTGGAGAGGAGGCTGGCTACCGATTTGTCAAGTCTTCCATTCCCACAGAGTAGACAAGTCTAGTATTATACCTATTTATATGATATTATAAACTGATCTTGTTGAGGCAATGCGAGGTTGGTATATTTTCTCGTCGTAGTTGTCGTTGTCGTTGTTGTTTTCGTTGCTGTTGGTGTTATTGGTCAATGGCTGACGTTCCGGTGATTTCGCCTTCCTCAGAGCCGTGCTCTTATGACTGGGACTCTCACTGTTCACGGAAACCTCTGATATCTAACAATTTACTATTCATTGCATTAACATTCTTTGCGAGCTGTTTGATAATTTTCCATAAAAAATCAAATTCTACCCAAACATTGTTATTGATTTTAAAGAGAACTTTTCTTTTAAGTAGGACCATTTCACTAAAGCACTTCATCATTTCACTAGACATATGCTAAATGTAGACAACAGGGAGAGTGAAAATCAGTAACTGGTTCAGCTTCGTCATTTTTGCTATGCTGACTGATTGGTGGTAATCACATCACCAACGGAAATCATTTCAGCTTCGATAACGAATGTAGAAGAATTGCACATCAAATAATAAAGTAGGAAAATGAATTTCAAATTGAGGAGTCTCGCAATATTTTTCTAGATTCCTGAGCTTACATTAAGTTGTTGTAAAAAAATTATTCGGCCAACTTTTAGACGCCTTCGTCCTCTTAAGAGCGGGATTGATCCAAGTCGATTCTCCGCAGCCGTCCATTCTCACGATATGGTTCTTCGTAGCCGCATCGAGTTAAATCTTCTAGTGTACACCAATGTTGGCACTGCGCAGCGATCATCTATTCTTACTTGTTTTACAGTTTGTTATGAATTCCGGAACAGTCGAGTATTCCATTTATGCATGTGAAGGCTGGACTATTGTCATAATCGAAAACAAAGGAGGAAATAAAAGTTGTGTACAGCCTAAAAGAGCCTTATCGAAGCGTAGAAAAACACAGCAAGTACTTCGTTTCGTAACCGCATTATCGACTTTGCTCTTCTTCTTTCCTTGTCACACATTTATTGGCATTTCATCGTCACGCTATCAAAATTTAAGAGAATCCAGTAGAAATTTGATTCAAGAGCTGCCGTTGTACAAGTGCTAAAATCGGTGGGGTGACCAGCCAATTTTCCAAAGAAATTTTCGAAAGCTAAACTCGAAGTGGTTTGTGTTTTCCAGCGCACAGGGAATTCTTATAGATAGAATGTTCTTTCGGCTTGCGTGATTTCCACCTCATGCTTCACAGTACATGACAGCTCATCCAGAATGGCAGTCTTCTTGGTCTTTGTACAGACATCAGTGAAGTGTCTAGGTAGAATATCAATCCTCTTTTAAGTGATGTAGAAGTGTCTGAATAATCTTCTTGGTTCGCCGGTTCTTTGCCATGTTTGTTTGTGTTGAAATTTGCTGTTTTTACACATAGTGTTAGCCATTTCTCCCTAGTAGTGCTTTCAGATACTATTCTAATGGAGGTTTCTATACGAAGAGATACTAAGAGTATTTCTAAATATTACATGTATTAATCATATTGTAGTCACCTTTTTATTTACTGATTATTCACTGTTCATGGCAGGGGAATGTCGTGAAATATAACCACAGTGATACTTAGAAATTTGCAAAACTCCGATTCTCTGGTTCTTCAGCAAATGCTAAAGGGAAGTTACAAGCGTCGTTACAGATTTTTACTTAAACATGCTTTTTTTAGTTCTACAGGAAACAGTGGGTTTGAGATGCCATGCAACACACGCTTGCTCTGTAGTTCAACCCTACCCAGAGCCGATCAGGCGTGCCATCCCTTCTGGGTAACAAAAGATTTGTTTGCGCAAAACTTGCTTCAATCTAAAAGAAGCAGACGATTGCCTGTGCAAAGACAGGAGGCTCAAGGACGGTCAGAAAAAAATCAGCTCCATCGACACTGAAAGACATTCATGAAGAACGCGATATCCCCAAGCGGCTGCCGAATCTACACAAAAATCCGAAGATTTTCGTGGATGACGGATGCAAATAAACGAGACAAATGAAGAAGTGCTGGAATGTGCACAATATGCGGCTAGCACTGGTTTAAATAAATGGAATTCAAATATAAATTGATGACATGGGTTATTATTATTCATCAAATTACCGCTGAGCACTAGATTTAGGGAAATGACTGTAGAAAACCGAAACCAATTCAACGCTCATTACCTTGATTGAGTGTTTATTGTTTATATTTTCCATAGGCTTTTTTTTCGCAAATGTTTAAGAAAGTTTGGAGAAATCACCAAGAAGGAAAATTTTCAATACAATGTGATGAGGACAAAAGTTGGCTCATTAATGGTTTAACGTTTTCATGCATTTTTAAGTAGCAGCACTAGAGATAAGTTCAGAATTTGACGAAAACAGCGCATGCATAGATTCCTCATAAGCAGTTTGATCACGCAACACAATGACGTCGTTTTGAGAAACTCTTCATATAGTGAAGAACGTCGCACTTGTATGCATTAAAGTTCACTAAAAGACAGCCCTACTAGCATGATAGAATCCCATTAGGGAACATGATGAAACTCAAAAATTATACATTTCTAGACGCTCCGAATTCACGGAATTTTAAGTATGTTTTGTTGAGGATTTTTTGTTTACCGACCCGCGTTTTCAAGTTCACAATTTTCATAGTTTTTTTTTAGAAGGGATTGGCGATCTAACTAGACGGGATAAATGCTAGTTGAACTGTTGATATTCCGTTTATTTTCTTACAAAAATGAAATATGGTGTCATTTCTTGACTTTCGTCTAGCTGCTAAAACATAGCCCCCCGAAGTTCTTTTTTTCGAACAACTGGAAATAATTTATCAATCACTAAAAACTTGAGAAATTGAACACCTTGCATATTTATTGAGGAGACTTTGCTACTGTCGTCTAAAATGTTGGCATAATATAATAACTAAGGCGGTTTCTATAAATCTTACACAAATTTCTTATGCATTGCGTAGTTAAATTGTTGAACTTACACGAGGGCTGAGAAATAGATTATTTCGGCTAACGTTTCGACGTCTTCGTGTTCATCAGAGCCCATATGATTCGTGTAGGTGTCTCACAGTTGTTCGTGATCTCGATGTGGCGTCTTCGTAGTCGTACCGAGGCGGATCTTTTTCAGCGAACATCGCACGAATGAGCCATGCTCACCCGGCAGCGCTCTTACAGGGCGATTGTTGTTCATATTGACTATACGTTGATAAATAACGAATTTCAAATTGTTTCCTATGCAATGTTTTTCGTACAGCGCTTTTCAAAGTTTTTTTTTGGAAACGTGGGGTTTTAGGAAGACTGGAAAATGAAATTAAACTTTTAAAATTTTCAAGACATACGTACGAGTGGCGAGCATGAACCCATGCATTAGGTTGCACCATCGTGTCATGTTGGACAAAAATACTGCTTGTTTGTTAGGATTGTTTTCGAAATACCACCCTTGATGCAGAAATTTTAAAGAAGTACATCCTAAGCTCTAAAAAAATTGCTGGCAAGGTAAAGATACTTTCATCTTGTCGGTAAAGATTGGTAAATTCTATGGTTTTATTTCAACTCATAAAAAATTTAATGTGAGCTGAGATGTGCCGGTTTAAAACTGGAAGCGGTCGTTATTCTCGCATCGAATGCTTTCTATCCAATGTATCTTGCGCGTTGTGTGTTACTGGTTCTATAAGCAAAACGATTCCCCATTTACGTAATAAACACAAGGAAAATTTGATGTTACCATCATTAGCATAACGGATTCTTTTTGACTAAATCAAAATGCGATAGTTGAACTTTTATTCACTGCCCATTCCTTTTCCATGAAAGGTAGGATAGGATACGTAATAAAACCGCAAGGATGTTGAGACATGTGCAAAATCGGGAACCACATGGTTTCGAACTCGCGACAACACTTTCCGGGAGCTTACGTGCTGCACACCACACCAACCGGAGCACATGCCTTGCACTTCTCTTACCAGGTTTTCACTCTATCAGTGCTATCAGCAGAACAAAAAAGAGCGAAAAACTTGCTGAGAGTAAAGGAAAAGCAATGGCCTCGATGGGTGCCGTGGGTAGCATGTGACCCTCGAAGAAGGTAATCGCCGGTCCGAACCTCTCTACGAGTTCCTAGTTTTGCACATACTTTGGCGGCTTTATGTTATAATAGTTTAGGACAGAAGTCTGTTTTTACACGATCCGCTTTCGCATGGAGATCCCAGCACTTACTTCATGCAATTCCCTTCCTCGCAGCCATTTATTATCAATGAAATTCTTCAAACTTCTCCCTTTTCGGTTTGGCTGCTGCTTCAGTGTTGTCGCTATCTTTACAATTTTTTTTTGAGTGTTGTTATGTGGATTCTCTTTGTAGTCACGAAATAACCGGGCTAGAGTGTTCCTAATTCGAATAAGCTGTTTCCAGCACACTCTAAAAGTGATTTCACGACCCCAGTGGGATGCAAGGCTTGACGGGCCGCCGCAGGATGGAACTAGCATCATCCTAAAGACATTGACATCACTTCAAATTGCTGTTCTGCTCGGATTCTTATGCGTCGCAGAGATAATTCTTCTTTTACTGCGTGTAAGCGCGAAAATTTCTAGTAAATAAATTGCTATAATCAGTGTGTTAATGGATTAACGGCACAATTTGTACCGATCTTCTATTCCTAATTTTTCAGTCGATGACTTCAAATCTTATTAGTGACATCAAATTTCTAGTGATTGTCAAGCAGTACTCCATTGGTATTTGGTTATCCCGTCTTCAAGAATCATGTGAGCACCGCGATAATTTTCAATTCACCAGCACTTTGCTGCTGTGTACCTCTTTTCTTTCCTTCACTCGTGAACTTGCCGTTTGTTTCATGTTTTGCGCAGGTCACTGCTGCAAGCAGTTACCAACGTTTGCTGTCGTCGGCGGATTTGCCACTTTAAAGCTTCTGTCAGGATAGCGTTGGTCTACCGCTTATCTAAACTTAGAGATGGAAGGATCTATTTCGTATCTAACCTTCCCGGTTGTATCGCGAGGACGAACTCCTGCTCTACATCGCACCTAAGAACACTCTGTTGCCATGCTGAGACGGCGTACCATTGAAAGGACTATACAGCTTTACGTTTTAAAAAGTAAAATCTTTCCTGGATTTGTCAACTGGAAAAAAAAACTGTGTGCCTATTAGATTTGTAGTAGTACTGCCTTGAGTAATCCATAAAGTGTCGATACGAGATTTGATGAACGTGGAAGAATTTTAGGGCATCAATGAATCACTAGACAATTCCATATAGTACCTGATAGTTCAATTTTCAAGCAATCAGTCAAATTTTACTTTAATTTTCGAAAAGTGGAGTACTCAGTGGAAGACTCATAAAAATGATGAATGCGTGAAGAATCTGTTTTGTTTCCAATGCGATTGATACCTAGGTTTAGCGGTTTTTCAGCTCAGGTTATGGAGGTATTTGCTCAGCTAGATTGCAGTCAACTTGACATTTCCAAGCTCTGCCGAAGGCGCAATCCGCCGAAACATTGGCTAGTGATAAAAAGTAGCACCACAACAATCTTGTTTATTTTCATCAAGAAAACGCCGAATCATTGAATAATTCCGAGAGTAACGCAAAGTCGGTCTCTGGAGAAATGCTTTTGTTGCCAAGTCACATCACTACCACAATACAAATATCCTATTCAATTTTTGATATGACAACAGCATATAACATGACTGTCGCTATCAATGAAATCCTTATAGCATCGTCAACACCATTGCTCTTCAATATTTTCAAGCTACTCACTAATCTTGGGAGCATGATGTTAATGCTCTTGAGTGCCGACTAGTTGTTTTTTGCCAATTACTGTAGAGGAAATGTTCCTATAAACCTTGTAGCTGACGTTTTCACGTGTTTCTACGTTATTCAGACGGAAATTGGCGGGATACGTGTACCAGAGCTTATAATATTTAGGCCGACACTCGAGCAGCATTATCGAAGTGGGCGTGGTCAAGTCTCATAATTGGCAACGCACGACGACTTCTTGTAGTGTTGTCGTAATTCGAATATCGTTTTCACTTCTATAGACCCTTACTGTGACTGATCGCGGTTATCTACAACTACCTCAATTTTACCCAAATCTACCTCGTATTCTCGAAACCTCATTAGCAACATGTTATGTGCGATGTAATGTTAGTGCTTATCCCTATTACAAATAGCCAATGCTGGTCAAATACCAGTACCACCAATATTCACACCATGTTCGTTTCCAACACCAGTGCACAATAGACATGAGGTATGTTAAGTAAATTATTCATAATTTTTTACTGTTACAATAACTATTTCTGAGAAATCTGCAACTATCGACTGATATGCCAGAAAAGTAGATTTCGAGTTGTTGATTGAAAATGCGTAGAAATTGCTCAAACCCGTTGCGGAAATTCTAATCTAGATTAAATTACTCTGGTCGCAACTACTAGCCGCAGCACGCTGACACCAGTTATGAAACTTGTACGATGAATATCCTCTTCACATTTAAGATGAAGTTGACTGCGACTGCGACATGCTGTGTTATTTCCAAAAGTAGAGTTACGAAGAGAAACTGTCGTTAAACTGTGAAGTTAGCGTTTCATTAACAATTTATAAAGTCTTCATAATAAACAAGTTTTAATTCGTTATTTTTCTCATCGCATGTGGACACACAATCACATCGATTTTTTCCCAGTTTACGAATTGGAAATGCCAGCAACTACCAACAATGTTTCGGATTCTTATCTGTGTATCAACAACAAAATTTTCTCTCCGTTTAATCGAGTTGGCGAAAAACGAAAAGTGATACTACTACATCTACAAAAAATCAACCACAACCCTCAACATCGTGTGGATGTTGTCTCACACCTAAGCACCATTTTCTTTCAAAAAGTGAAGCTCACAGAAGCTCCGATGTTGATGAAGTGTAGAAGATTTTAAACAGATTTTACAGCATTTTGAATAATTGAGTAGTTGCAGGCAATCGCTACGTTGTTATTACATTTGTATATATATATATATATATATATATATATATATATATATATATATATATATATATATATATATATATACGTAACGCTCATAAGCAAAAGGTTAATGAGAAGTTAGTTAATATAGCTTAAAAGCTTACAACTTCCCAATCATAACAGAATAGTGCCGGAAATAAATTCTCAGCATACTTGCGCATTGGTTTTGTTCAACTATTCTGTCTGCTTGCACTTAAGTAATTTGAGAGGCTTCGCGGTCTAACCTTCACTGCATAGATCTGTCAGTAGAGTGTAGATGCCTATATCATCGTTACAAATGCTCTAAAAGAATGTTTCGACGAATGCTATATTGTCAGGTAAGGGGAGGACTGCACACTGGTATTGATGCCGACCACAGCGAGCACGGTGCTGGTACGATGTCGCAGAGGTTCAACAAGCCTCTTCCCCCTCCGAAGTCGGAAAGTTGATGCCAGACTTGCCTGGAAAAAAATCACTCTCTGCAATTCAACCGAGGGCGTTCCAGCTCGGTTAGCTCAGAATTCCGGAGATAATCGACACCAGCATTTCACGACATTCAAGGTGAACTGAAAGTCCTCAAGCAGCGGCCGAAACCACACGCAAAAAGTTGGAAGACCTTCGTGGATGATGGATGCGATGAAACGAGTCGAATGTGAGAAGTAGGTGTGGTCCGCACAACAGACATGAAGACGGGTCGTATAAAATATAATTTAGAAAATATATTGTCAAGTATGGAATCGTTAAGACCTTGACATACTTCCGGTCGACTTTAGATCTCAAAAATATATGAATTTATTAATGATCGAGCTCCTTCGATGAGATCTGGAGTTAAGATTGTGCCAAAATATCAGTAACGCTCCGACAACAACATGAATTCATTCATCATCTTATGATAGCTGTCATGCACTTCAGTGGCCCTATTCTAATATCATCAATCTCTGGAATCGCAGAATAATGGAGAGAGTCATATTATAGCAGACAGTCGTCCTTATCAGATTATTGGCAAATCACATCATGCTTATATGCACGTAGAATAATTTCGCAGCTACCGCATATCTTGTGCGCGCAAGTCAGCTTGACTAGAACGGATCTTTTGTATCCTCATCCATAACAGACTCTATCATACTCAGCTAGTATACGGTATTAGACGATATTTACGATTGTAAATGATTTTTTACGAATTTCTCTTCACTTTTAAATGAATTTAGTATCGTTCAATGTGCAAGACAATACCACGTCTGCCATTTATTTGTGACGTTCATAATCAACTTTCACATGTCAGTCTGATCGGTATAGAAGCAGCTTATGAAAGGTGAATAGAGAAGAGTTTGTTAACTTCCATTCATTAAAAAGTCTATGGACTGTTGATCATTAACATTTTTCAGATATAAGCCTTACTTCAATCAAAACAACAGATCTTCTTTGGCTCTGTTGATTGGTATGATATTTTTACATCTTAAATTCCAAGTATCAGGTTATCTTGATATTATTTAGTTTCAATTCAGTGCGTCAGCTAGAAGCGCCGGCTTCGGCTGCATCTGTCTATAAAGATGCATCGTATTCCTGTCTATTTGAAAGCGAATGTAATCAGATGGACTCTGAAGTGGTACATGGATTTGTGAACAACATCAAAATATTTATTAAGGTAATGATTTGTACCATCATTCAATTTATATCCGATTATCGAGTCGCTTGTCCAATTTCTGACCGGAGGATCTGGCTGCGCTGCACACTAGAAGTAATTTGGTTCCACAAGTATGTGATTTGCTAATATTAATTTTATTAGACCATACACAGAAAACCAGCAAAGAGGGCTTGCCAAGTGCACGAAAAGTTCCATATATGGGTGGGCGACCTGTGAAAACTGAGCGAAGAAAGTAACTCAAAAAGAGTACACGAAATAGCACGAAATGTGTTTAATCCAGAGGCGAACCGCAACTATCGCTTATCGTTTAAAGATGTTCTCGTCTAGCTTGTCTGTAATGGGTACGTGAGAACTTTCTTTTCACTTTCGTCGTTCATTTCTCCAGCGCATGTTCAGTTGCTTACACTTAGCTAGTAACATAGTAGTTACAAGTGCTCTGCATTGTACATGGCCTCTTGTCTAATTTTGTGCGCAAGGGGGAGCCAAACTCTCCATCCTTCCAAGTTCCGAAAACTACTACCGAACTTCGCTGGGTGGATAAAAGTACCTAATAGATTCGTACGCTAGCCCAAGTCATTGAATAGACGAGGTATGCATCACCTCTAGCATGCCAGAATCAAACGAATTGCGCATACTCCAAGGAGAGAGCAACTCCGAACGCTGTATGCGTTGTCCTTCCAAATTTAGTTTTAACTGTGCCGTCCCCCTTCGAAATTTCGACGACACTGGTGTTGTATGCTCTCCATCAAAATTTTGCAATATATAGTAGTTTGTAATATACAATACAAAGGGCAAGTATAGTGCAGTGGTCGCTCACCAAGCCTTCCATTCCTCTGGGGTCGGTAAACTGGTACCAGGCTTGTCTGGGAGGATAGCAGCATTGGCTCCGGTAGACTGCTGCGAGTAATTGTAAAGGCCAGATATGCATTTATTCCGATGCTTAATCAACTCGAAGGCATGGCGCATCCTTCAGGGATTGGTCAACCCCGAGAGTTTCATCCTTTTTTATGGCGGTTTGATTTCTTTTTAAAATTTTGCATTTTAACAGACAAATACACGTACTAAACGTTGTTAAACGACAAGTTGCAAATTACCTCGGCTGTCCGCTGATGCTACAATAAAATCTATGGCAAAAAAGCTATAGTAAAGGTTCGTGAAAGTGATAAAATTTCTCATATGGACATGCAAAAACCGGGTTTTTTTTTAAGTACTGCGTTCTATAGTTCTCTTCTACTGCCTCTACCGATTGTTTCGTGTTTATTCTAAGGTTATGACATTTCTTGATTGATTTTAGAAGTGGAAAAAGCTTACTGTCCTACCATCGTCGAATTACACGCTAAGGAGAAGTGACGTTTCCGTGACTATAAACTGACTGATTACAATCAAATTCATTACTTATGTCGACATCGAATGATATAGAAATAGTCTCTTCAAATGTCCTAAAGTTCTGCAGGTTTCCTTCCTAAATCGGTTGTTTTCTTCAATGTCATCGGTAAAAGGTTTTTTCGTTTCGGATAGGCCCGCTGCAATTCAATTCTCTTGTTTTCCCAGATGAGATTAAAGCTTTGTATGACCGATACCAACTGAACTCCTATCAAAACACTTAATAACGAGTCCAAATAAAAGCACTATTGAGAAGGAGAATTCCAGAGCTGGTGAGAGCTGTTATCGTATTTGCGACAAAATGCTTCTTGACTTTCCTTCTGCAAAAACTAGTTTGATCTCATGAAGAGCCGACAGTGTGTGGACAAAAGATTAACAGATAAATTCAATCCATAAGCACCGATAAATTTTGCTTGTGGAGCATTCATCGTCCAACAGGACTAATTCCTGCTCATATAGAGAACTTGCAGAACTGTTTTCGATATGATGCTCTTGAGTTCATGGCATCGACATTCATTGGATTTCAGTGCAACCACAGCATTGGTATCTTGACATCGTCGTCTTGGAATATTTTGAAGAAAAAAGGCATCGATGCTTCTCCTTACAGTTTGGATAGAGTGGTTGAATAGTTTGGTGATTAAGACCAGTACAGAAACTATCACTTCATACCTGCACGCCACAGGGTTAAGAATTCGTGATTGGCTTTGAGACCAGAACCTTAGAATATGCTAATATATATATATATATATATATATATATCACTTTTACATTAATAAATCAGAACATGTTTGTCTGTCAAAAAAACTTTGCGTTCTGTGGAGGTTCCGATGCCAAATATTATACACATTTTTAACATTTTTTGCTTACTGCCTACTATTTTTGATGGCAGGGTATATTGCGAAATATAACTTCAACGAAGCTGAGATATTTGCAAAACTCTGGACCGCAGGTGCCTATGGTGGGGAACGAACGCGCTATTGTCCTTTCCGGGGAGTAACGCGTTCACCACCACACCATGCGGGTCCTTCGTTTCGCCTGTCTCTCAGCTAGTTCTATCGATCTTTTTGCCATCAGCAATCACCCGTCAACGGGATTGATCTGGGGTGCCTGAATCGGCATTGAACCCAGTTAAGCTGAGGCTATAGTTATAATCACAATTTTAACCTTTTTTGCTTACTGCCTACTATTTTTGATGGCAGGGTATATTGCGAAATATAACTTCAACAAAGCTGAGATAAAGGCGAAACGAAAGCGAAACGAAGGACCCGCATGGTGTGGTGGTGAACGCATTACTCCCCGGAAAGGACAATAGCGCGTTCGTTCCCCACCATAGGCACATGCGGTTCAGAGTTTTGCAAATATCTCAGCTTCGTTGAAATTATACACATTCTCAGAAGAAAAGGAAAACATTGCTAAATTTCTACTTTATTCGTTCACGGTGTACAGTTCTAGTCTCGAACGCTGCAGGTCTTGGCAACACCTATTCCTTAGAGCTATAATTAATAACAGTCAAATAAAAAATGATTAAGCAACCTACGTTACAACTAGACGAGACTTTGTTGTTCATTGCATGCAACGACGATGTGTACCTTCGAGCTTTAGCCTAGCGAACCTTGCCAAGTGCTAGAGTCCAACTACCCAAACTGTTTATGTCAAATTCACCTCATGCTGAAGAAAGGGAAAAAAATAAACAAAGGTCGTTTTCGCGGTTAGGTTGGTAGAGTTTTGCTTTGAGGATGCTATCCATTTACAGAAAGCATAATTTTTTGAAGCATATGCGATGCGCTTGCTTTTAGATAGCTGGAAATCGGTACAAAGTGTATTGAAGTTCGCGCCATTTATTATTCTGCAAGCCATTTTCTACACATCAACTCCGTCAAAAACCTGGAACCAGGGTTTTTTATTACTTTACACGACGTCTTCCATATCTCCTGTGTGGATCTAAGTACTTCTTTCATTCGTTTCCCAGCATCCGTCATCTACCCTAGAATTTCCAACTGTTTGCTCGTTGCTTTGGCCATTGATTTAGGATTTTCCCCTTCGTCACGAATGTGGTTGAATGCTGATCAAGTCGATTCTCCGTAAAGGCCTAAGATAGCCGTTCTAGGGCGTTCCCACTTAGATCGCACAGAGTGACTTTTTTCAGAACAAGTTCGGTACCAATTTTTCGAGATAAGAGACTTGATGGGTTCGTTGCTGTGGAACCAGCACCACGCCGGTGAGGGTCGGCATCACTACCAATGCACTACCCCCACCCTCCCTTGCACGCAGTTGTTGGGTCAGATGTACATGGGAGACGGCTTAGAAGTCGTCTTCGGAAACTAGCTACATCTAGGGCTGGGAAAAAACACCTTTGCTCAAATGGCGTCACCAATAGCGGAACCTCAACAAGGTGATCATAGAACACTATAAATGAAGGGTATCATCCGAAAAGCTCGGCATCCTTCAGATCACAAAAAATGGAGAGGTACCCACAAGAGCTCCAGTATATAAAAAAGAATGGTACAGACAGCACTGCCTACTAGGATCACAGATGATTCAGGGAATTTTTGGCCGAAATGATCCCAGCAATCCCAGCAATAGGTGAAACTTTCCGACTTAATTAAAAACTATCTCGCAGGAGTTAAATGGGTTTTTCCAGGTAGCGATAACATTACTTAGACTGCCTGCTCTGCTCAGTTAGCAGTTTTTTATCATGTGCTTTCAGCCTATGGAACAGTCTCAGCGATCTGAGTTCTCGTGTCGCATACAGTCGCAACCAATAGCGACCTAATAGCGCGCGCTGCAATCGTTTATTGTTTCTGAGCTGAGTCAATAAACTAGATACGTCCAAGTGCAGGCGTGCTGGACGTAATTTATGGGAACTTTGATGGGATAGGGGAGTGGTTGTCTTGGAAATCCGTGCTGCTGTCCTCCACAACTTCACATCCTCCAGTTTTTTTTAGCTGCAGCTCCACTGACTTAATACTTACTCTGTTGCTACAGCATTGTAACTACGATAGGAGATCCCATGATTTTTCGCGTTAGCCTGAAAGTAGACTAGAAATGCTTTCAATGGAAATCGTCCTTTGGATTGTAGACTAATGGTGAGCTATGACTCACAGAGCAGTACTTTCTTGAAACCGACATTTGTCATTGACGTATCGCTAAAACTGATTCAAAACGTTATTTCGTGTTATGTTACCCAAGTAAAAAAAACCGCTACTGGCAAGTTTTAGTGATATAGTGCAGTGTTTAACCTGTATTACTGGCAACATCAATTTTTCTGATTCATAAGCTTCTTTTCACCTATATTCAGCTCTTGGCGACTTTCGCACCACAAGAACGTTTACTGCAATGTGTTATCTTACGAGAAAAAAGCCAAGTTATGTGCTCATGAAAGTTGACCCTATCTCAAATTTTCTTAAATAGTTATTTCATGTTTCACGCTTTTTCTCGTTGATCACCACTGCCAAGCTATTTAAACGGTGTTGTGAAACTACAAGCTAGCGCACTTATTTTTTGGGCCTAATGTAGTTCGATTACTTCCGGAATATTCGACAGAATCCTTATAAATAGCGACCAATTTTAGTACGCAGTACAGACTGCTTATAACCAATGACTCATTTCAGGATGTAGCACAAATCTTAGACTTCGCTGAGAAGAGAAGCGTTTTTCAAAGCTGCTACTAAAAATCTGAAGATTAGGCATAGACAGCCTAGGTCGGGAAGAATTTAATAACTATAATAATAATACTGAATGCTAATAACACGAACGTTTCTATGATTTTATACCTGAGGCACATTTTAGTCTTCATTCGCTTTCATTCTTCTCTTGTCCATCTGTTCACTCCAACTTGTCCTACTAATTTTTTACATGACCCGATTTCTCATAATGCACGAATCTATCATTCGATCCGTTTCTCGTATCCATAATCTATGAACGTTGTCTAATATGCGTGTACGTTCGACTGCTGCTTCAGCATTTAATCACCTTCACTGAATGTCGTTGAATACTGGTCAAATAAAGTCACGCTCTGTACTACGAGATTCCCGCGCCTTCACCACAGGTAGCGCTAACTCTTCTGGATTGGAAGCAGCTTTTTACAGGCAAATCTATTGCCACGTTTCTAGACCGGCAAGAATGAGCGCACTATTTGGCTCTGGATGGAGTCGAAACATCTAGCTTACAGGTATTACTGAATAGCGCGTCTTAAAAAATGAGCTTCACTCGCCCTGAAACAACAAAGTTATAGTCACATAGGGCCACTTTCATTAATTATTAATAAGTTGGAACATGTGCGCAGGAAACGGTGAAAACAAATATCCATATTAATTGCAATAAAACAGAGTCAAGACCACGCGCCCATAAAACCCTTGCTTTTTTCTCATGGTGTAGTAAAAAACTTTCCATTTAAAATTTAAGTGTAACCCACTCCTTGATCCATACATTATGATGCGTGAAAATAAGATATGATCTATGAAAAAGGAGGTGTTAAGGGTAATAACGCATGTAGCATAATGGTTGGCGTGCCTTGCAATACAAACATATCTTTGATTCGCTATCGTCGAAAGACAAACGATGCTATCTATCATTCCGAGGTCGGCAAAATGGTACCGACTTGTCTAGGAGGCGAAAAACACTGAATTGATATTCCAGGACCACACAAGTTGTTGCGTAGGCAAAATTTGCAGGTAGTGCACAGATGCACCTCAACAATTCTATGAATGCTTTAGTGAACCTGTCCGCTCATTGTTTGACAGCTTAATATTTTTCTCGTTAGAACTAAACAATTCCACACGTTGACTGCTACTTTTAAAGGCAAATTTTTCCACGTTTCATTATAAATGCTGACAAATTGGTTATACAGAATACATACTGAGAGTGTAAGGATTTGTAAAGTACTTAGCAGTTAGTTAATTACTAAAAACTATGCTTTTTTGGGTTGATGTTAGAGTTCGCTTTTTAGTAACTGTTGGTTTGAATCCAACACATTCCGATGTTGGCGTTTTTTATTTGACATTATTTCCATCAGTAGTAAACTTGATGTAACCTTGTGACAATCTGAGAAAGAAATTTTAGCAATGAAAAGTAATTTCTTAAGAAAAATGTGAAACAACTATCCATGCGCTTCAGATTCACCTTTTTTGCACGAGGTGGGTTTGTAAAAGATGCAGTTCTTGCAAGCGGGGAAAAAAATTACACCCAAAGAGAAAGAAAGGCACAATTGAATAACAGAATAACATAAACGCCATTAAACAACGTCGTCAACATTGTCACAATATAGAGATCATTGTATTTGCGACAAATCCATTTTTGTTTCTTTATTTTGTTTGCTCTGAAGCAGTGCAGTGCAGTGGTTAGAGTGCTCCGCAACATACACAAAGTCGCTGGTTGCATGCTGCGCTCCTAAGCTAAACAAGTCTTCTATCCCTCTGGGGTCAATAGCTTTGGAGGATAAAAACACTAAATTAGTATATCGATAGGTTGGCGCGAATCAGCGTATTGCCAAATATGCACTAAATAACCCTTGCGAGATTACCGATAGATTTGAAGGCACTGTGCATCTTTAGGGAAACTCGGTGATAAACGCTGATTACGTTAACCTTTAATTTGTTTAGTTTATTTTGTTGGAGCTCTTTGGAAACTGCTTCTGGAAGAACTGAGAAATTCCTTGAACTCTTGAGTTTTCACATTTTCACACTCTGAATTTCAACATTTTTTAAATAATAATGTTCACTATTTTTATTTCTTTCGTTGTTTAATAGTTCGAATCTCTCAATGGAAAGATCGTTTCAAGAGGAAACGATCAAAAATTATATTTTAAAAAAAGAATGAGAAAGATTAATTTGGAGTCCATCTTACTGATGAAGCTTTTAACATCGTAGAGGACATATCATAAAACAGATTTGCTCGATATGGTCTCAAAAATCATCCTGCTCGATTGTTACTTTCGTTATCAACCTTAACTGTCACTAACAGTTTCTGGGCTGTGATGAAATGTGCTTCATCTACTCTCAAAAAATGTTATCTCTTTCTCTTATTTATTTTTTTTTAAAAAGATCTCCAATACCATGTATTGTGTATCGCGCAGAACCCAGTATTTCTTTCATTTGATTCGTTTGCTCACAACTGCTACCCATAAAGTGCCTCCGGTTTGTACATGTGTTTATTTTGCTGCTGCTTGAGAACTTTGACTTTTATAGTGAATGAACATGTATTTAAACTGCCGAGTGCACGAAATTGGCAAATAATATCTATTTGTTTGTTTATTCAACTATTATCAGTAGCGAGTGCGGCGTAGTGATCGTAGGCGCTCCTTAATACACACATAGGATCGATCTCCGTGCCCATGGCTCACCATGCCTTCCATCTCTCCGGGGTCGGCATATTGGTATCACACTTGTCTGGAAGGATATCAGCACTGGCTCGATATACGGTCGGCCACCGCGAGCCATTGTAAAGGCCAGATATGCATTCAATCACCTCTAGCGATGCTTAAGAAAGCCGGAGGCATGGCACATCTCTCAGGGATTGATCAATGCCTAGAGCTTTATCCTTTATCCTTTATTTATTATCAACCTCATGTAAGCTCAACAGTTTAGATACATGTTGATTATTTTGCTACCGATATTAAACGACTGTCCGTTTGAGAATTGTTTTCCATGTTGAATGTCCTTGAATGATGGTCAAGCCTATGCTTTCTGGAATTCTGGGGTAGCTGTGCTAGGAAGTGCTCAGGTCTTCTCTACTAAAAGTCGTCGCTAATTGTAGGTCAGAAGGAGCTATTCACAGGCTAGTCCTGGACCAATATACCTTCGTTGGAGAAATTTGAGGCTTTTCGAGAACGCAAATCGTATTTCGTTTTCAGTTTAGTGCTTCACATTACAGATTTACGTGTGGAAGTTGTATGAGCGCTGGTTTCCTATCGATAATTCGTGTACACAAGCAAATGTGTTGGCATTAATGGTGTTAGATGGTCTGATAAATGATGTTCGGAAAATTCCTTATGTAGGAATCCATACGGGTATGTTGATAAACATTCGTATCGATCACTTTCACGTGTCGTTGTTGTTTTGTTTTATCTATTTATCAGTATTTTTTTCTTTTATCAGGAGAGGCACAGATACGCTTTGCACTTGGAAACATCGCCAGTGAAGCAAATAATGCACTAGCACAAGGTCAGTGATATCGGCGTCTGTATTGAATATATTCAATTCACTAGTTATTCTTTTTGCTTTGGTACTTCTCCTACATGGTCACTATTTTTTCTACGGTATTCTGTTGAATTTCTCTAGAAAAAACTGGTGGCATGTTAACATAATAATTTGAAGTCAGAAATATCCCGCATATCCAAGCTGGATTTTGAGATGAATTCTTTACTTATGTGCTGCTATACGTAGCATAACGAAAACTATTTAATCATTTCGAAGTCCTTGAAATTTTCGATTCGACGTCAACAAAGTACGAATCCAAAGAAAGCGAATAGTTCTAGGATTTATTAGGAACACAATTCTTCAATCCAAAGAGAATGATAAAGTTAGCGTAGCGGCCGAATTGCCGTTCACTGATACAAGCAATACCCTAGTTGGAATCTGCTCTAAGCTAAACAGACCTCAAAATGCTTCCACGTCGGCAAATTGGCACCATACTCGTCTTTTAAGAAGTCTCTTCTATCAACAAAGCTTGAGGAACTCGTGACAAGAGCCTGAGAAGGCTCCAGCGCAGCTGCCCCAGAAGATTTTGCTCTGACACCACCCAAGATCACTCATTAAAAAAGCCTAAAATTCTGAGAAACAGCCGAATCCACAAATAAATCGGAATCTTCTCGTGGACGTTGGGTGCGAGGAAACGAATCAAATGAAAGAAGAGCTGAAATCCGCACGGTAGATGTGAAGTCGTGTTATGTGAAGTAAATGAATAATCCGAAATAATCCGAAATATGAGTACTGAGTTATGAACGTTATGTGTAAATAATACAGTGGAACTAAACGGTTTCTGTGTGTTTACTTGTTAGAATTTTATAAGCCTTGTAACTAAAAAGGTATTTGACAAATAATTGACCAACATACGAGCTTCATTAGTGGCTTAACGTTCCTTATTATTTAGTATATTTCGTAACTTCAGAGATGCAACTTCTCTGCATATTTGCTACTAAAAATGCTTTGGCTTGAGTTGCATAAAGAATTAAAATTTACTTTTTAAAATGGATTAGAATAAAACACATCAAATTGTACGTTTCGGAAAACCTATGGGTCTTACAGAATCGAGATTAAAGGGTTGGCTTAGCTGAAGCAACGGCTCAATATTGTTCCACAAGAGCACATCTCGTAAATTTCGTCATCACCATTGTTACGTGGCCACGAGCAGCATATAGGACTGAAATGAAATTTTCGAGCAATATTCCCATGACAATTCATCTTCCTAGACCAGCAGAAAGTATTCTGTCCTCTTTACTTTTGATGAGTATGAAATTCGTTGAAGGATGACTTGGAGCTCTAATAAAATAATATGGTCGTGGAAGCATGCACTAATGGGTACAAGGAAGTCTATCTTTTCCATACATTAAGGTTTCTTGAAATTTTGAGCTATTAATAGTGTCTTCACTAAATTACGCTCATTTCAGGATGGCCACTTCAAGAAACGATCGAAGACATAGTGGACGATATCGGGTATGCACTGAGGGAATTGTATGTGTTGAAGGGCGAAACTAGAGATCATTCCGTTCCAAAGTAAGATATCATCGAATTCAATAAAAAACCAGCTGTGAAAAGAATAGATATGGAACTATGTGAAAAGTGGAAAAAAATTCAGATGGGCTCGTTATGCGTTCGCTATCTGTTTCATCTTGGTGGTAGTGGCATTGATAGTAGAATGGTGGGTGCATTCATGACGTTATGTCTAGATTCTTCTTTTAGGAGAAACTTTACTTCGAAGTTTTGGTGATTCGTTTCTTCCTGATCATATGGAACTCTTTGGCGAGGTTTTAGAAAAAATAGTTTCTATATGTGTTTCGCGTATACCCTCGATAAAAAGCATAAAAAATTTATTTGTTAGCCCAAAAATTCCTTGGACTTTGGTTTGTTCTTCGTTTATCTCCTCTAGTAGTTAACAGTTCTTATTCATGCGCAAGTCCTGTGAAGATTTCTTTATTAAGAACGTCGTCGAATACGGGTTGAGTAGGTTATCCCTTGAATGGTGGGAAAACTGAGCTAGAGCGTTCTCAGGTGCTTATTGTACGGTGGGAGCTTCCCAGACAACTCTGGCACCAATTAACGGAGAGGTGAGAGCTTGCTCAGCTTGCTGCAGGGTCGAACCTGAACACTCGCACTTGTCATTAAACACTATCTTTGCTACTGCACAGTGCTATCAAGTGATATGTGGACTTCCTCCTAAAACAGTAGAAAACCATAGTGCTTGTATTGAAGCATATATCACATATGATCGTTAATACATAAACCAAGATTTTTAGCAAAGTTTAAGCTGTACGTACTAGCTTAGGACGTAAATGTTCATTTTTTTTATATGGTACGACCAGAGTTTATCAAAAATTTGCGTGGAGTGCTGTAGGCACTGCATTGCATGAGAAAGACACATAGGCGTAGATCTTTGTGAAATGATAATTATACGAAATAAACCATTACCAATAAGAGCTTTTGCATTGAAGACTACCGATGGCTTATTTTTAGGTACATCGTGCGACGAAAACTTGGCGTACAAAAAAGCGGTCAGATTAAAATTTCCGCCGGTAAAAGTAAAACACATCTAATGTTTTAATAAGTGGACACTGTCTCTGGTTATTACCACACTGTTGAATTGGTGTATTTGTTTGTAAATAAGGACCACGTAGAGAAGTATCTTTGAAACTACTGGAAATTAGTTTACCACAGCTGCTCACATTTCCTTAACATTTGCCGTGATTTTATCTCTAAGTATACTCTATCTAATGCTCAGTTTGACAGAATAAATAGCGGCTGCGTATTCTCGACGGCTGAACTTTATAAAAGATTAGAAACAATCCATGGACAAAGTGGAAGCTGCTCAGAACAATTAAGTAATACTGACACCATTCGAGCAGCACTAGGCAAGATGTGTTACATCAATATTCTAACTGAAATTGGTAAATACACAGCAAGTTTATTGTGAGGAAATTAAAAGAACACATTAAGAACTTTATGTGAAACGAAGAAGTGCATTCTCCGCACTTGTCTAACAGTACGCAGCTCACTAACGAAGACATGTTCAGTTGAACTGAAGAAACTGTAGTCAGTGGCGATAGCGTCGTGACAGAAAACCATATGAGGGCGATGTCGAATTTTCAAATTAATGTCGAATTTTAAAGTCTCAATAACATTACGGCAAAAACGAGCTAACCACTGCAAGTCGTGCTTCCACGGTTTCAACGTGCATTGGTGAGCAGAAGGCAAGCAGTCTCACGGTGTGCAGACTTCTGCATTTTTCCGATTCATCTCGTTGCCCACATCCATGGAAGAAATCGGTTAATGCATTTAGCTCAAATGATGCTTGAGAATGTGTCATTTTCACCACCACTAACATAACAAGTGATGGCCAAGCGTGATTTGTCCTGGAAATCTGCCATAACCGTGCTATCGCGTACCATGTAGTCGTCGACCGACCGTCGTTCATCAGTAGGGTGTTCACCGCATTTCAACTAGAATTTTTTCGACAAGCTAGCAATTCCTGCGACTAGCCAAAACACAGATTGACCAACCGAGCGAGGATATGACATACCAAATATTGCTTAAACCGTGTCAGGAACTAATGAGTTAAGAGAATGTTCTGAAAAAAAAATAAATTGTTAGTTGACATTTCTTTTGCTGCCTATTATTATTTCTGTCACGGCAAGGTACAATGTGAAATACAACCACTACGACGCTAAGATATTTGCAAAGTTTCGACCACCAGAACACATTCGAATCCGCTGCTACCCTTTCCGGTAGCTCAGGTGTTATCCATTGCATCATTGAGGATCTCGGTTTGCTTTTCTCTCGACCGTTTTTTAAACTGTTGTTGTTCACATTAATGCTTAATCTAATACCAACAAATACAATTTAAAGGATACAACAAAAGGAATATGGAATTCGTACAAGGCGACTAATTTGAAATTTACGCCTTAGTGTAATTTAAGACAAGAAATTGCATTTTACTGTAGAAAAGATGATTTTTTTTATTTGAAAGCGCATGACACTATAAGTGGAAGTCAAAGCATAACCATCCAGAAAAATGTCACTTACTAACCGTTATATTGTCAACAAAAACAGCTGGCAAGCGTTTGAGAAGATGCCATTATGAACAACATCGATGAGAGCTTATCCAACACATTTTGATACAGTTGAAATAGTTAAAAGTTTAAAATTCGCAAACAAAAAGTCTGTCTGAAGGAGCAGTTGACCTCGTACGTCACTATCAAAAAACAAGCCACAGGAAATCACGTCGGAAAAATCTACGTTGGGCATCCTCAAAACACTGCGAGAATCAGTAGAAAAAATAGTTCAAGAAGACACCTTCCTACTGTCCATGTCAAAGTAACACCGGCTGAAACTGCAAAGATTAGGAAGTGCACTAACAACACCCTCCGAGAATTTGTGAATATAATTTCCTTCAGAAGTCCAGACAGAAGATTGATTTCTTCCAGAAAGTGGAAAAACCACCCATAATTTTCACTTCGAACTCTTCAACAACCGCGTCTGTTAACTTTTACTCCGTTTTAAAGTGGATACATGAGATGTTTCACCGGTTTTACTTCCGATTTAAAACTTCTAGTTGAAAAAACGTACAAGATCCACTCTATAAAGAATTAAGAAGAAACCATGTGAAGAGTCTAATACCACCTTTCATGAACTCCCTGGCTCAGGATTGCATGCTTCTCAAAGCGGAAGGTACTCAGTGATTGCCAAGAAAGCACAAAGGTATCAACAAAGCAATGAAGACGGCAAGGAACACCAGCCTTCACACCCACCTTTTCAACAGTGCGGCTATTTTTCGCTCAACTCGTGTTTCCGAATCGTCGACGTTACGTAAGTAGGGTGAAAGAAAGGTGAGCATTATTGAACGCTCATTCAAGAGAGTGATGGTACTTGGAAGTATCTCGCAAAACGAAAATAAGAAATGAGCTCCGAAAGTTCTGTCTACGTCAATGATCAGCGAGCAGGGACGGGACTTCACGGCGTCCACAAAATGTTAAAAACTTGGCCGGTCGGAGACGCGATTCATTCTAACTACAGCACACGGAGAAGGGGACTTTAATTACTGAATTTCACAAATTACCATGCAACGTGATCACAAGCAGATGTTCATGCCTCTTCTCAGAAATCCTAAAAACAATATATGAAGCTTTTACGTTTCCACTCGTGCGGAACCTACCGGACTGTTGTTACACACGATAAGAACCACTAAAGATTTAACCAATTCCCGTTCGAGTCACGCAACGTTCACAAAAGAGAACATGTGACGTCGTTGACGGAAAAAACGCTCTTATTTTGCTGAAATTAGCAAACCTCTCAATAGAAGGATATCATGAAATGATAGGTACATATTTTTCCTACTGTTCATTATTTTTTTATTATCGTTTGCAGACGCTCAGCACGAATATTAAATGTTGGTTTGGCGGGTAGAAGAACATTTGTGATAAACATAAATTCTTCCAAATTAAATTTCACTACAGCCAATCTCAAAGATTGGTAAACATAAAAGAATAAAAAGGATAAAGGTGTCTTCGAAGATTAATCCTTGAGGGATGAGCCGTGCATTTGAATTCATTAAGCATCGTTTGGAGGTGACTAAATGCATATCTGGCCTTTACAATGGCCCACCGATGTATCGAATGAGTGCTGCTATCCTCCCAGACAAGTCTGGTCCCAATTAGCCCACCCCGGAGGGAGGGAAGGCTAGGTAAGCCGTTGGCGCGAGAATCAATTCCACGTGTGTGTTGCACGGCGCTTCCTACCACTGCGCCACAAGCGCGCTTTCGTAAACATAATTACAGAGATACTCTTTGGGTTTTCAAACCTGAAAAGATTTCGTTTCTTGATTCTAAAACTTTTACACCAGCATTTGTCTACTGAATAACAATCACCGATTAGTTTTACTGGTTAAAGGATTTGTTATAGGAGAAAATTACCAGGAAGCACAGCTTCTGAGCGAAAGTTGGGCCAGTTTATACGAACTTCTCTTTTAAGGATAAAAAAATCATGTCATTACATAGAAAAAGAAGCATGCATAGCACCTTATGCAAATCTTTCAGATTTGTTAGTAAAGCGATTGTGAGCGATTACTGAACGCATCTTCTGCGAATATCACATATTCCAGATGGTTGAAAAGAGGACATTTTAAAAGTTAGAGATCAAAGCAGCAAATTATATATGACCTAGGAGTTTCTTCACTTATTTAGAAGTTCTTCACCTAGAAGTGCCAGATATTGCTTAATTTTTCCACTCAAAAGATGGCCTTTTTTTTTCAGACGATCAAGAGAACACAATGTTGTTATTAAACTTTATTGGTTGAGCGTTTCGACGTCTTCGTTTCCTTCAGAGCCAATTGATCCAAGTCGATTGTCCACAGCAATTCATTCTTCCGATCTGGGTCTTCTTGACCGTATCGATTAGAATGCGGTGGACTATCGCTCGATTAAAATAACCTTACTCGAGTGTCTTCGTTAATACACGACGTTTTTTTGACTGGTTGTCAACCGATAACGATTTCTTTTCATGTCGAAATTACATCCTGTACCAGCCGGTACCGGAAGGTCTAACTTGAACAGTTTTTCGACTAGAAATGAGAATTATCTGCTGGGGATCACACCAGATTACCTTCGCAAAACTTTTTAGTTACTGCCTATTATAGTTTTTCAGGGCAGAGTATTACGTGTGAAACAACCACAATGATGCTGAGATATTTGCAAAACTCGGAACCGCAGCTGTCTGCTGTGGTGAACGAACGCGCTACTACCCTTTCCGGGGGCCGACGCGTTCACCAGCACACCATGCCTGTCCTTCGTCTCGTCTGTCTTTCAGCTAGTTCTATCTATCAATGCCATCAGCAATCAGCTGTCAGCGGGATTGTTCTGGAGAGCCCAAATCGAGTTTTGCAAATATCTCAGCATCATTGCGGTTCTTTCACACCTAATACCCAGCCATGAAAAAATTACTAAAGGTTTTAACTAAAAAGTTAACATTGTGATTTCGACCACAGCCTCTGCTTAACTTGGCTCAATGCCGAACTGGGCTCCCCACATCCACAAATCAATCCCGTTGACGGGTGATTGCTGATGGCGCTTATCGATAGAACGAGCTGTGAGACAGACGAAACGAAGGACCCGTATGGTGTGGTGGTGAATGCGTTAGCTCCGGAAAGGGTAGTAGCGAGGTCGTTCCCCACCGGAGAAACTTGCGGTCCCGAGTTTTGCAAATATCTCGGCATCATTGAAGATTACCTTCATTGTACTTCCCACTCATTGGATTACCGGCCTTTGAACGAATCGAGGGGTGTGTGCATGTAAAAGATTGTCCATGTATTAAAGATATAAGTTCATCGACTGTGGCAGCGATAGAGTGCCCACTTTCTGAATTTACCTCTCATTTCAGTTCAAGTAAATCGCAACCTTTGATACGTGTTTAATCCAATAGCATGCAGATACGCGCTACATAGCTTGATGACAACTTGTCTTTTGCATCGCGACGAAATCACTTCTTGCTTTTGGTTGTCGAAGTGGTTTTTTTCTAGACATAATTTAAGCTATGGACATATTCGAGACTTTTACGCAGTCAGAAAAAAGAAACCAATTTTTTTGATCTGCCGTTCGTCCGACTTAACTCAGACCTATTTGCTATTTTGGCATGCTATTGGTTACCCACAATTCATCTTTCGTTTATTCTGAGCTGGAAAGGAGAACTACTACCAAATCAGCTATACTCTATTTCAAACCAGTTCTTCTCACTTTGCACTCTTATCATTAAACCACAAAACCTAACACATGTCCTCTTCTATATTTGTTTTCGTTTCTATTTTTTCTTTCATAAGTCATAATTCATCTGCAAATCCTCAACTGAAAAAAAGTGGGCTAAATTGTCTGTCTGTATGTCTATCTGGCTCCCACTAGCGTCACATGTGACGATTCGTCTCCGCATTCACCCATCTATACACGATTTATTTGCGCAACCCATTCGTCCTAATCCTCTCAAAGGCCACTTCGCAAGTGCCACTTTTTCTCATGTCCACTATCGTGGTCGTTTTTTTCCATTGAGAGACATCGCGAACCATTCTCATCGACATCGGTAGCGATGTGAACTATTCGTCGCATAATGTGGCGGATTCCTCTCTTTCGTGTTTTTTCTCACTAAAGTCGTTTTATTCTTCTCTTGATCTCCAAAAATTCTGTCCATTTCCGTAAGTTTATTATTATAACTTTCCTTAGTTACCTGAAATTGACCTGTGTAATTCCAAAGTTCAATCACAAGGATGCTGAGGTGTGTGCAAAACTCGGAAACTTTGTCCAAGAAAAGCTGAGGGTTCCGAGTTTTGGAAGTCTCTCAGCATCCTTGTGGTTGTATTTCACATTATGCCGTGTCCTAAAAAAAAGAAGATAACGCATTAAATAAGAGTTAGAAACTGCAATTTCACAGTAACTGAATCTCTCATTCCTCTTAATCAACACTCTCCAATTCAGTGCTGGACCTGTTAAACAGTTATTCTTCCAGGCGACTTCAACAAACTACATCACTCTAGAGTTTTTGCGTATTTTGTTTTTCTTAATGCGGAACGTTAGTCGAAATTTTGGTCACCTTTAAGACTAGCGGTGTTGTAATTAAACTTGTAGGACTTTTTTTCTTGCAGTCATAAGCCGATTAGTCGTTTTAGAACCACCACTATTTCATTGTATTACTTTATCTAAAAAGCTCAAGAAAGTTTTAACTTAGACATTATGTACTTATTTTTTATTGGGAAGATAATAATTCTTGAACCTCCTTGGATTATTAAGCTAACACGAGTTTGGTAAAAAAACAAAACTCTCGGCGTTGGTCAATCCCTGAAGGATGCGCCGTGCATTCGACTTCATTAAACATCGTTTGGAGGTGATTGGATGCATATTTGGCCTTTACAATGACTCGTGGTGGCCTACCGATGTATCGAGCCAGTGCTGCTATCGTCCTAGACAAGTTTGGTACAAACGTTCCGACCCCAGAGGGATGGAAGGCTTGGTGGGCCATGGGCGTGGGTATCGATTCTACGCGTGTATTGCAAGGCGCCTCTGACTGCTGCGCCACATGCGCCCTTTTATCACGAGTTTGGTGAAAAGATTTATTCGGCTGATATTTCGACGTCTTCGTCTTCCTCACAGCCGATTAATCTTTGCTGAAGATTTTCGAGCCCTTATGTTACTTTTCTTTCCACGTACGTACATTTAAAGAGGGACACTTTTAAGAGAACACACAGCGTAAGTGGCTCACATGACGCAGTGTTTAGAGGTTTGTAATGCAGAGAGACGTTTGTTCGATGCAATCACCCAGACTAACCAATCCTTCTATCCGCCCTGGCTTGGAAAGTTTTTATTATGACTCGACCTGCACAAATCATTACATAGGCCAAATACGCATTTAGTCACTTGCTTCATGAAATACAATACATGGTGTATCTCCAATAGAAAGGTCAACGCCGAAGCATTTGTCCATTCTATAGAAAAAGTAAGAAAATTAGGTGCGTGTAAGATTATGATCAGGTGGCAAGTGTAGCGCAGTGGTTAGATGTTTCCTGCAATACACATTCGGTCGCTGCTCCACTCTAAACGTTAGGTGTGAGAGAGTTCCAATAGAGAGTGGCATAACAATAACAAAATAGACCACATATCGAAGGTTTTCCCCAACTGATGCAGCTGTTGTCCTAAAATTTTACACGGGATCAGACCGCCGCCTCTTTCGCTCAGGATTCCTCTTTTTACGAAATGGAAAAAAGAAAAGTTCGACAACCATCGAGGGACGTCTGTTTCCATAAATGTTCCACCACCGTCTTGGTATCAAAGTCGTATGGTAATAAATCTCCCTCTGATCCACAAGGGTTGCGACTGCCTGTCGTGGTGACGACCTGGGGCAGACTTTGGCCAGGATGTCCTCGGGATCCAAAGGGAACCACAATGGCTTAACCAGCATATCTCCGAAAAATGATGATTATGCTGGGGCTCGCACAACTAGTGATGACGGGCCGTTCAAATGCCAAGTATCAAGTAACTAACCTCCAACTCACTTGTTCGAACTTGCAAAACAATGTAGACAGGCGATAAGAAAAGATGTTAAAGAGAGAGGACCAGCAGTTACGGTTGATAGTGCAGAGACTGCGAAAAGGATTCGCTAAAGCCCACTGAAGCTTCGCCATTTACAAAACCAAGCTAATTGAACTCCGCCAACCAGACAGAACACCCTTCAAGGAAAAAACAGTTACAGTTTCCATGAAGACAATGAAGAAAATTATTGACGTCTACTACTAGGATCTCTTTAACATCCACGTCTTCCTCCCGTTATATGAAGTAAAGGAGAACGAACATATTTTCCCACCCTTCTCCCTTTCGAAATTCCACATGATGTTTGGTCGGTGAAGAACCGAACAACACCTGTTCCGGAAAGGATAAAATCTGAACACCTTAAGAAGCTTCCGCCTGCCTTGAGCAGCCCATTGGCTCAATTCCTTGCACTTACCTGCCAGAGTATTCGATGGAAGACTAACAGAAACCTTTTTTTATACGACCCATCTTTACGTCTATTGTGCGAATCCCAGCACTTCTCACATTCGATTCGTTTTCTCGTACCCATTATCCACGAAGATCTTCCAACGTTTACATATGGCTTCGGGTACTGCTTGAGGAATTTCATTTCATATAGAATGTCGTAGAATGCTAGTCGAACCGATTCTCCCTGGAGTACAGAAATAGCCATGGTTGACCTTTCCCTTTTGATTGAAGGGAGTAATTTTTTTCCCCGACAAGTCCGGTACTAATTCCCCGACTCCGAAGGAATGAGAGACATGATAGTTGGCCCGGAGCGGAATCAAAATGGCACCATACCATGCTTGTAATGACCGGCACCACTATCTGGTGCTATCTGCTTCACTTTTAAAAAAAGGAGACCTTAACGAATTCGGCTTCTATCTCCCATTCTACCTGCTGTCTTTCATCTATAACCTCTTTACTAGAGTGATTGGACGAAAGACAGCCATGTGAATAAGTAGAGCTTCGAAAACGGTTCATTGCGATGCAGCAGATCCACCTAATAACAACAGTTATACAAAAATATGCAAGAGTCCATTCTGTTTAACGCTTGTCGATTTAAAGTAAGCTTTCGACTCAGTTGAGGTAGAAGCATCCGTGCGTGCTCTAGAAAGCAAGGGAGCCACAACTCAATATGCAAAGATTCTCCGTGAGCTATGTAAAAAATTTCACAACCAAAATATCACTATTATATCAAGGCGTTAACAAAAAGACGGCTTAGGGAAAAAGCTATAATATCTTGCCAAAATTAATCACTCCGACTCTCCTAAACGCCGTGCAAACATTGGAATGAGACCAGATATGAGTGAAAATTAATGGTGGACATTTATAGCATCTTTACTTTGCTGACGACATCGTTCTTACAACATAATGCATTAACCAAACAGAACGAATGCTAGCCGACTTTGATAATGCCTGTGGAAAGATTCGACTTCGGGTAAATCTCACAAAAAACAATGTTCGTGAGATGCGGATTGGTTTCGTACGCCTTATTCAAAGAGAAGAATATCTGCGAATGCTTCAGATACGACTATCTAGATCGTAAAATGAACAAAACAAACGACTTAGCTCCAGAGTTGAGCAGTAGGAGAGGTGCGGCTCGGTGAGATTTCAAACGTATCGGGGGTGTTGTGAGGAGAACAAAGAACACCCGACTTCGTGCCACCTTTTTGACTCAACGCTTCTTCTTGCCTTAACGTGTGCGTCAGAAGCCTGGCCGTTACATAGGCAGGATGGAAGATCACTTAGCTTTATAGAACGTCAGTGGTAAGGAGGACGCTGGGAGCATCCCGTATCACGCAAGTGCGGGAAAGGATCCAAAACTCCGACCTACATCAGCGATCGAAGACCAAATATGTCATTTTGTACGTTAAATTGTCGAAGAAAAGGCACCCTTGCAGTTAGTGCGTAAACTGTATTCCACAGGATGTCAAACCAGCAGCACGAACAGCACCGACACTGGTCAAAGTTTCTAAGGAAAAACTTTAGAAGAATGACGAGGCGTTCTGTCAGCGAGTCCCTAGAGCGAGCAAAACTCACTGGTCCTTCCGTGCAGGTGGCAGGTAGAAGGGGAAAATTTACCGGGACCTGCTCGATTCAGTTGATAATCAGTGGGGCGACAGGCGATATAGGTGGTGTGTTAAAGACATTTCATGGAAGAAATCATAAAATATCGTGGGTCTCGGCTTATAAAATAGTTTCTGGCAAACTCTGCGTTTAGAAAACAAGAAATTACAAATGATAACAATCTCAAGCGTTCGAAATGTCCTTGTTGAAATGATAATTTTGAAGAAGGACGTTCAGATACTTTGGAAAACTCGCTGAAACATTTTTCGTTGCGTCTTTCGCACTTTGACAGTTTCGCCTCTTTACTTAACATCTCTTCCAAAAAATTCAACTGACACTTAATCGTTCCTGGCTCTCACCAATCGAGGAAGCGATTTCGTAAGTCGTCCACAATGCGCAATTCACAATCAGCTCAATGTGATCAAATACTTAAAAAACGACATTGGATGATGAGCTCTTTCATTAGAGCACTTTTATTTCTATCAACTACCCAAAGTTCCACAGTTTTGAATATTTTTTGTTTTGTTATGATAGTAGAGTTCATTAACGACAGTGATGCACTTCTCTGATAAATTTTTGTTATCTGAAGTTTATTCCGCAAATAAACAATGTTTTAAAGTGCCGGTCTTTCGTCAAAAAATTCGGAAATTGGTTCGTAGTAAAGCTAAGCTAAGAGCATTCCTGAAGTCAGTTGCACTGCACTGCCTTATTTCCCGGGGATAAAATGTCGAGCCGAAGTCGATTCTCATGGCCTTCTTTCGTCTTCTGTGTTTACGTTCTCAAATTTCCCATAGTTTACAGAGGCACTTTTCGTTTATTTCCGGAGTGTTTTCTGTTTTTTGACATGGTATCTCATTTAACCGTCGTTTACTGCTTATTTTTTATCATAGAAAAAAAAGAAACAGATGCTTTAAAATTCATAGTATCTCACAGATCGCAGAAATATAATGCACTTCTCGTGTTCCTCCATGTCCTTCTGCCATATGGCGGCAGCTTGCCAAAATCAACAGTGTAAAGCACTTTAAGTAGGAAAAAAATTACTGTGTTCTATTTAAATGAATGCCATTTTTGGATATGTACTAAGTTTCAGAAATGACTAAACACTCAGGTAAGGAACATCAGTATTTATTACCAGCAAATCAATAAAAAATTTTCAAACGAATACTTTTTTCTTTTTTTCGCTTTGGTTTTCATGTTCCACTTTCTTAAGAGAACTGGTCTGAATCCGTTCCACTAATGGAAAGCCAATCTGATTGTTTAGCGCAACATGCGCAACACAAGCATACACAACTGCTCATAGGGTCTTTCAAAAAATTTCGGACTCGAGTATAGCTGAAATTTTTGGGAACATAGATTATTTAATATATTAGCACTGTTAATGCTCCAAAAACTATAAATTATGTTATTTTTTACGTATTACTGCAGTCGAGGGACAGCAACATAAGTTACATACTAAATATTTTTTCACCATTTGGGCATCCATACTAAAATGTAGAATATTGGAGAAATGTGGGCTTTCATCGAGATCTCAGAATAGCCGTGCTTGGCTCACAGTATCAGGTCTTCATCACATGCATACCCAGATTATTGTGGACCACCAGGTGGATTAGCATTTTTTACCCACCAGCATTCTCTAGGATAGGCAGCGATTCGTGTGAGTAGTCAACTGGTCGATGAGGAGAGTACTAGAGATACAGCAATCCCTAACTTTTGTTGCGCTATTCTGTCTATTTATTTTTTTATTGAGCTAGCGACTAAAATTTGCGAGGAAACCCAGCGCGGACGTGGCCTGCCTTTGTTGTTTCTTTGTGTTTGAGAAGATTTTATTCAATTGTTCATCTTTAATTTCCGGTTTTCGCCAGTTGTTGACTAATATCACTTTATTTTACACTGGCACTCACTTAATACAGACATATGGGATATCTAGCGTAGTGGTTAGAGGTGCTATGCATCGCAAACGTTGTATTTGCTTCAACCACGCGTCGTGGGGCACACTTTTCTTGGAGAATAAAAACATAGACTTGATCTATTGGTACACCATTGCAAATTATTATACACGCCGCCATTCAATCACCTCTGCAATAATACGAGTAGAGTCGAATGCATATTATATCCTTGGAGAGGATTGATCAACGTCTTGCGCTTTGTCCTTTATTCTTCTGCGTAGAAAAGGCTTATTCTGTAGACTGGATCATAAACATCGTCTCTGAATCTTATTGTTCCCAATGTAAAAAATTGAAAAAAGGTAAAGCTATGAGTAATTTTTGCTCGGTTTTTCCGACTTTCTATTAACCTCGGCGTTGCTCATGTAATTCAGTCTTGTTGATAAACAAACATCAGGTTGGTATTAAAGCATTTATTAATACAGAATAGCTGACATTTTGGTAGTTTCACCTTCTTCAGAGCCAGGAAATGTCAAATTGACATGCAATCCACTCAGTCAAACACTGTCATAACCTCAGCAGACAAAGCAATCTATTAATAATTAATAGCCTTGTGAACAGCTCCTTTTCAACACTAACCGTTTTGTTTTCCTTAAGTCCAAATGATTTTGAATTCGCTTACTTACGCTGGTGCTATCCGAACCAGAAACACCTCCGTTTTTAGGCAAACTTTAATGAATTTTATTTATTACAGTGGAAAAAAGAAAATGCTAGATTGCTGGGAAGTACCATCGTTACCAATGTTATTAAAGAATGTTCTGTTAGGAACATGGGAAAATCACTCGACCCACAGTATAATCGACAATGGTGGGCATCAATCTGTAAGTAAATCGAACCCTACATTTTGAAACCTTTTGCGACTAGGAATTATGATAAGTTGTATAATTCCTTTTCATCCTTTTATAATTTTAGTAAAGTTAACATCCATGTCTATTCGGATAAAATCAACTGTCGTAAGTGTAACAATAGTGACAAAAAACAGTATCGGGGGTTGGCTTTATTTCTCTCCCTTCCCATCTATATCTCTTTCTCTCTCTTTGTCCCTCTTTTTCCCTTCAGCTCATTTTTGGTTCTCTTTTTTCTATCTAATTCTGGCTGCATGATTTTGTTGTTATGCTGCATAGAGAAAGAATAATCACTGAAATGGTAGTATACGTTGGTGATTCTGTCACAATATGTCTCACTTCTAGTCAGTAGTATATTTGGTAAGAAGAAACACTTCCAAAATATTAGAAAACATTGGTTTTACAGCGCTTTTGTTTCTAAATAATTCCTAACCGTTGTATAAGCTGAAGTCGAAATCGGAGCGTAACCTCCACAAACACTGAGGGGCGGCCGCTGAGTGCAAGTGGTTTTAGCGGTCTTCATTGGTTTCGTCTTACCTCGACTGTGGTTATTCTACACCATTTCAGATTATGTTTAGTTTATTACTGATATTTCTACCGTGGGTACTAGGTAAAGTCGCCAATTACAAGACTATTCCGAAAGGCATCAATCCGACGCTTTACTCAAGTGATGATTTTGTCATACAACTCGATGACTATACATTTAATGACACCATATTCTGCACTGGAAAGAACTGTACCTCATATTTGGTCGAGGTTAGTTTGTGTCAATCGCTTTTTTTTCCAATTTTATCCCTCAGATTGCTAAAACTTCTCGGAAACAGGAGCAATGATAGTGTCAGTCTAATATGTTTGATGTATAGATCGTTTTCTTAATGGCTCAGCAAAAAAGCTGATATACCATAAAGTAAGTGCATAAAAAGAAAGAAAAAAACAAAAAGATAGGGCGGCACTTTTTTCTTATATACATATATACCTATATGTATATATGTTTCAACGTTGATTGAATCTATTCCTATATAGGCACCGACTTCAGTAATTCGCTATTTTCTCTATGAGCACACACACCGTTGTTATCATACTATTTATTAACAGTAGCCAACGTTTTGGCAGACTTCGCCTTCTTCAGAACCTGGAAAGATCAATGACTGAAGTCCAGTCGGTTCAATACTTCCATAACCTCAACAGAAAAAACTTTGAAGCCTAAATTTTAACCGTACTGTAAACCGAAACAGCTTGTTCACACATTTACCATTCTTTGTGAGCCTAACACTGAGATCTAAGAATGCTATTTTAACGCAAGTGAAGCAAATTATCCTTCCATGTTAACACTGCGTCGTTGGTTCGCACGTTGAAGACTCCGTGAAAGATTCACGAAAACTCTGAGGTTTGTGAAGAGCTGCTTTGTTTCCAACGCGACTGAAACCTAGATTTTGTAGTCTCTTTGGTAATGTTATGGAGGTGTTCGGCTGACAAGACTGTAGTCAGCTTGCTTCGGCTATTGTTAATAAATAGTATAATAACAACCTCGTGTGCTCATCGAGAAGACTGGTAATCATTAATTAATGCGAAGGATAGTAGAAAGTTAGTTTTGGAATTCACCACAAAATGCAGCTATGTTCGGTGTTGTCCTAAAAATTTCAGAACATGGGAAGCTGCTCGGAGAACTTTCGGTTTAACAGGGGAAAAAAAACCGAGAAAAGTAAGAACTAGAAGAATATTCAGAAGAATATAACATCAGCCTCTCACATATAGTTTTCCCTCATACAATTCACATTCTATAAAACTGAAACACGTGCTTTTAGTTCTATTCGGATTGGTGTGGTCACTGTCGTTCATTTGCTCCTCTCTATAAGGAATTGGCCAACGATGTTCGTGGTTGGCAAGATGTCGTACAAATTGCCGCCATTAATTGTGCCGACTCTGTGAACCACATAACTTGTCAAAGTAATGGAGTTCACTTTTTTCCATTCATTAAGGTAATGATAACTTCTCGCGTTATAGTTGTACTTCTAAACAGCTAGTGCAGTTTTGCAGTTTATTTATTTACTTTTTATTTCTTATGACTCTAGATAACGTGTAGTTTGCTATTCTTAGCATTTCGTTTCGTTTCCTCACATCCATCATCAACGAAAGCCTTCAAATTTGCGCATGGGTTCGACTGTCGCTTCAGTATTCTGTTCTACTTAATAAATGTAGTTGGATGTTGGTCGAGTATATAGAATCTGCCTGAAATCCAGGAATAGTTGAAATGGGACGTTTTTAGTCTCAAAGTAATACCACTCTCCAGCCTTTGTGAATCGGAGAGAATTTCTGAGCAAACCTTGCATCAACTTCCCAATCCGGAGGAATGGGAGACCGTAGTCGTTGGCCCAAATGAACGTGGGCCGTGAGCGTATTGAATCGCATTTCTCCCACAAACCTACCAGCACTCAACTATAGTCTACGCCTCAGCAATATGTCGAAAACCACTTGATTCGAGTTATATTTTCTATTATTGGATCTATGTAATGTTTTCATCCACTGTCCTTATACTAGGGCTTTTTTTTGTTCCAGTACTTTCCTCGGAATTCTACTCATGCCTTCAATGAATCAAAGTTGCGTCCGTATCACTCACTAGCCGAAATGAGAGACCAACTTACAAAGGTATGTTGGTTAATTACTGATATAAATATATATATGTAAGTTAGTTAATTACTGATATAAATATATAAATATATATATATATATATATATATATATATATATATATATATATATATATATATATATGTAAGTTGACGTCTTTGGTTCTCGTGGTTTGAAAAGCCGTAAAAAACTGGAAAAAAAAATAAATCATGCTAAGTATGTGTAGGTTGTGATGGACGACTATTCAGTGAATCGTTTCGAGGATTGGCCTAAGTTTGACTATCTCGGCGAGTGAGTTCTACCACCTCTTTGAATAGGCTTCTTTTCCGAAAATTCCTTAACTAGTTGCTCTGCCATGCAGTGTTGTAACTTGGGACGAGCTTTGGGATGGAACACCTGCTAGTGCTGAACATTTGGCAGTAGTGTTTGAGAATCATCAAGCAAGCCTTACAGGTGCACAGGTGAGTCGAACTTTTTTCCTCTTAATTGACAACTGTTAGCCCATTGACGATGACGCCTAATTTTGCTTTCCACCGCTTGGGGCGCCGCCTAAATTACGGATCTGCCAGTTTTTTAACAATACGCAGTACTTTCTTTGGAAATTAGAGCGCCTTAAGCTGTTATAAAGCGATTATAGAAGAAACTCTGTTCCACTGTTCCATAGGTATGAGTCTTCTCTACACTACACTTTACTACTAGTTACAATGGCCCTTTGTACAATCGACTGTCACCTTTTAGTAGGGTTCGACAGTTTATTTTAGGCCTATTTCGGTATTTTTTCTATACCCACGCAATTTATACACAATAACAAACATTCGTCATAGCAATCAAAATGAGGTGGCGGTTCATTGTCATTCAAGTTACCTTTGAATGAACTTATACGAAAGGAGGTCCTCTGTAAAATGTTAAATGCAGAGAATGGTGTCCCTAGTCTCACTTCTCGTACTTTGATATGCTTTTGATTAGCTAACGAATGGATATACATAGCATAGCAAAAGAAAAGTTCTGAAACGCGCTGAAATAAAAAATGAACACTGCAATGGATCTGTCGTCCACTCGGTTCGCAACGAATGAATACCGTAGTATAAATATCGTCCGTTGTCGAGCAAATAACATTATGCTCAGCATTCTGACAATCAGTTACACAATAAATATGAAGTAATCTATAACCACGTAAAGTCGAAAACGTAAAATTGAGCGAAACTCCGGACCACCGGTGTCTGTGGTGGGGATCGAACCCGCTATTACCCTTAGGGCTAACGTGTTCATCACCACGCCATGCTTACCTGTCTGACACTGGTGGTCCGGAATTTTGCAAATATCTCAGCAACGATGTGGTTAGGTAGAAAACGTCTGAGGTATAAATTCTGACTAAAATTTTCCATGTAGTCCCTCTGAAACGCAAGTGGATTCCCGAAGACTGTCGTTCGCTCTGCTGTGCTTGATCAAATTTTATCTTCCAACTGAACACACATGCATACCATACGTCCGTGGGGGGTACCTTTAGGTATGCGGAATGTATTCTACACATCGAGTCGGCGAAAAGCTTTAACTAAATAACTCGGAAATGTATAGCACACAATCTTGTAGCTCCTCCCACAGATAATCTTCCGACTGTTCTACGATAACTGTAGAAACCACACCTCGCATATCCAGCTTTCTGCGAAATAATCCAGCGAGCCATTCGCGGACGGTCTTCGAAAAGATTGTAATGATTGCTCACTACAAAACGTCGAGTCGGCGAAATCTGATCTTCTGTAAGGCGTGCGGAGACGATTACATTGGCGAAACGGGTAGACCACTTTGTGTCCGCATAAAAGAACACCTAGCCGGTAAACGTAAATCAAATACCCCACTAGGCACGCATAGGACCCAGAGACATAACGCGGAGGACTTTGAAGTACGGGTCACGATCCTCGCACAGGAAACGCGAACACAAACGCGCAAAACTCTCGAGGCGTTCTGGATTAATCCCAGAAATCTGAAAATGAACCGCAGGGAAGAATGCCTCATTATCACGCGTGATATTGGGCAATATATACGTATATTGTCGCTTCCATGTGAATTCTGTGCGGTTGGTCTCCACGCGACATACTCATAGAAAGCGGTGAGTGTGCAAAGGACCTATTTTGTGTTCAATGTGTTTGAAATCTTGGTTTAACGTTTTCTCTGTTTGGTTATGGAGGTGCTTGGCCGAATAGATTGCTGTCAACTTGACTTTTCCAAGCTCTGAGGAAGGCGAAATCCGCCGAAATGTCAGCTTGTTCGTGAATAAAGAATAAAAATAACACCTCGTGTTTGTTCAACAAGAGTAAGAAGAATCACTACAAACCCTCGAGAATTAATAGGGACACAAGTAGTAAATGATTGTCGTTGTACCAAAACAGTTTGAATTTGTGCATTAGATCTCGTGCTTGCCGAGAGTAGTAAAATCATTAGAATGGTGGGACATTGCTGTAGTTTCCTTGATATTTCGTGGAATCTTTCGTTAAAGGGTCATGTGCGACCGTTGTCGTTAGGATTGATAATGGATCCAGTCCACCAGATTCCTCATATGTTTCACGGTTCCTGATTTTTTGACTGTCAAAGGGGTCGGAACTCTGGCATCTCTATTTCACTTGCTCAATGCAAAATAAGCCTAGCATCAGCATCTCGACAAAATATTCGCTAACACCACGCTTTGAAAAGCCTTTAAAACACAGAATCATTACGGCACACGCGCACTCCCACTTCATTCACGTTTTACGTTTAAGATATGAGTGTCTGTTCATACTGTTACATACGTGTCTTCAGTTTTAAGATTTCTAGCTACTACTTGACTTGCACAAGCAACGAGATCTCCTTGTCTTACGTCGCTGCCTGAAGAATCATCCATTGGCGGACGCGCTTCATCTTACTGATTTTCCATCTTTGGTGATTTTCAAGCGAGGAGAAAAAAAGCCAATTGTTGTATCTGAGTAAGAATTTGTGTAATTTCGTTGTAATTTAATTTTTGCACCATAGATATCCTTTCTACATGATCCTCTCTCTTCATAATTGGTGCGTTCACGATGAAGCACGCAACCCTTGAAGTGTCACATATTTCTTGGGATATTTGGCATAGTGTCATCTTATTAGTGACACCAACTTAGTCTTCACTCTAAATAAAGGAAAAATAAAAGAGGTTCATCATTATAGGTCAATCCATTTGAAAATTTTTTCCTAACTTGTTTTTATGAAGAGTTATTAGTTCTTTTAAAGGTTTTTCCATGGACTTAATAAAATAAAAATTTTTAGACTTCGTCGATTACTTTTATCAGAGCTGAAAAACTTCATGAATGCTACGGCGTACTCGTCAATGAAATCAGTTCAATTCCATAGTCGCAAAAACCGAACGAATCCTTGTGATGTGGATCCTGAAAAGTGAGCTTTATAACTAGTCTTAATTGCATATCACTGTGAACTGTATTATATTTTACTGACTAGAAGATTGATCAAGACTGCTGCTTCGCCAGCTTTTTCCAATTGCGTTGATTCTTAAATTCTGAAATCCTGAAATCCGAAAAGCGCGTTATTTTGTTAATTTTCAGGTGTCGGGAATTATTCTATGCGTCCGAGGTGGATATGCTGAAAGCAATGCGGTACGCTTTATATCGTGAAAGCTCAAGAACAGGTGTTCCATTGACCGGAACGAACCTAACGGCCCTTCATTCGTTCGTTGGCCTTCTCGCCGATCATTTTCCCATGATAACGACATATGAAAACAATGTCAGTGATTCCTAAGAACGATCTATATCTACATCTATATCTACCTTTCCTCGAGTATCCTAGTGGCAGAACCATCAAAAAAATGAAGAAATGTGCTGATCCGAAGCCAATGTGATCAACTGGCAATCATTTACATTGGTATTTTTACAAGAATTTATTTCTTTTATTTTTGTAGACAGTGCTTGAGCAATCGATGCGAGCTGTCAAGGTCTTTGCTCGTTTGCGAGAATTTATAGAGAATCGCGGTCTAGAGAGTGAAATAACCACTGATGATTGGCAGAAGGAGTTCATTGCAGCCGAGGTAATCTGGGCAAGCGTTTCATAGTACATGTTCCTCTCTGGTTTCGTGCACAAAACCCGGTACTATAGTTTTAAAACTGCCAAAACCTTCAAGAAAATATGTAGCGGTAAAAGCGTACTTGAATGCTTTGATAGACCGTTGTCATGAATCGTAGGGGATTCAGTTCAATTCTTATTCATTTTCTTTCTTCACTATCTACGCGCATGAGATTAGTATCTTTCTCGTATAGTGATTGCGAGTATTATTCTATGATTTGCGGTGTATCTTTCTTAAATTTAGGCCTGTACACATTCGGTTGATGTGAGCTACATCCACGTCAACCATTATCGCAAGTAATCAACCAAGTGGGCGCCCATATCTTCTAGAGCTAAACTCAGCTGTGCTTCCGTTCACTTTCCTCATCACAAAAAAAACAAACGGTTCTTGAAGATTTGAAGTTGGAAAGCCTATTTGATGTTATTTCTGCAACCTCATTACACTACATCTTGAGGCTTTCAACTTAAAAACGAGTCAGTCAAAAAGGTTTGGATAAAAAGAGGTTTTTACTCGAGCAAGGTGATGCCGTCGTCTTAGTCAATTGGTTAGTTGCTGGTTTTCTTTAGAGGTTGATACTCAGATAGACGTGGCTTTTTCGTCGTCAGTTGAATTCTTCCTTCTATTATCCCACTAAATTTATTATACACTCAAAGTAAGGAACAATTCCCGTTATCAATGTTGGATCTCTGATACGATTAATTTCTCATTACTGGAAAACTCTCAGTATTGATGAATGCGTTCGAAATGTTAATAGCATTTTCCATAATATTCATTATAGACCAGTATTTCATTCCTAACAAGCAAATTGTCGAGTATGCCGCAGTGAACACTCGGGTACGTGACATCGCCTAGTTGAGTTCAATTCTTTGTGCTGAACTTGTAGCTGGACAAATACAGTTGGCTGTAGGGGGGGTTCGTATAAGGCATTGGAACTCTTCAGAGAAAGGAAAAGTAAAGATGTGCCTCGTGAATAAGATTATCTGCAGGCTTCCCCAGTTATTCAATTGAGGTTCGTCAGAGGTTTTCAGTGTGCACTTAAGGATGGTATCCGTGGAAAGCTTGTCGGAATCGTTCAATAATCTTGTCAAGCGATAGTTAGGACTATTACTTTGGTCATCTTTCTTGGAGGCAAAGAATGCATAGGCGGGTCCTATTACCTGTTTTTGTTCAGAGAAATTATTGGGATCTGCTACAGCGATCATGGAGTAAAAGAAATTCCAAATGAACTTCTCTGCCACTAATCTGTGGTGAGAATTCCGGAGTACTAATCATTGTTTAGAAATCCTTTAATAAATCGTTACCCTCACAGGTCTCTAGCTCCACGTAATAGATCTTTTCTCTGCTGCTTCATCGTGCTTTTCCTGCTGTTCATTTGTAGACTTAGTTCTTGAGATTATCAAAAGGGTTAAATCGTTTGGGTTTATGGAGCAATGGTCTTAGCGATACGAAGGCTCACAATGACATTATCGGTTCAATTATGGCGTGCTTTAATAAAATGATTGTAGATATCGGCACGTCAGTCGTATTTGCAGACAATTTAGCAAAAAGTGCTCATTTCATATACGACATGACTTTTTCAGTTCCGGTTGATGGCAATTATTTCATAGTTTATTGGCGAATTCTATATCGTCGTGCGTTGGAGACAGTGGTCGGGATCACTGAAGAACCATAGTCTAATACTAAGGATAGACCACACAGGCACCAGCTCTTCTGCTTATAAGGACGTTGTCGCTCTTTGTTTAAATCGTATTACAAGGAAACGTCCTTGCTTAGCTACTGTGTACTTTCTCGTTTCTTTCTTAAAAGTGAAATTCTGTAAAAAAAAAGAAGAGTTTTGGGCAGGGCATAAGCAGGATGGTTTTGTGTACGTTTTTCTAAGTGAAGTTAACATAGTTTTATATTATACTAGTCCTCTTAGGAAGAAGCTGGTAATCCATTTGCGGTGAATTCTGATTGGGAACACTGTCGTGGATCAAGTGGCCAGTATCGCGGCTACACATGCGGTCTGTGGGTTGCATTCCACGCTATCACCGTTTCTGCATATAAACAAGCTAGCGAACACCGTAAGTTTACCATTAGGAGAAGATGTTGAACATTAAAACTGGGAAAAAAAATTTTCATCAATTGCGTCGATTTTAAGACGTCAATCGGCTCAACTCATTAAAATTTTTTTCAGTAAGCGATTTTAAACCAGCCGAGCCACTAAAAGCGATTCGTGCATGGATAGTATCGTTCTTCGGTTGCCTGCACTGCCGTGAACACTTCTTGAAAATGACTACAAACACATTCCCGATAGAGACGCAGGTGTAGAGGAGAGAATTATTTTACAAATATTTCGAAATATAAGAGGTGACGGCAAAAGAGATGAATAAGTGCGAGGGCATACGAAATACCTCGAGAAAATCGACTTATAAAAAGAGCGTGAAAAACACAACAAACAAAGAATTGTTTTTTAGATAAGAGCGGTTCATCATCTATTAAATTATGCTTTCAGGTTCGAAATCCAGATGACGTTTTCATGTATTTATGGCGAACTCATAATATAGTGAATGCACGACTTCAAGGTCGCGATACAGAAGACCCACTGTATCCAAAAGTTCAATTTCCAGCAACATTTCTTTGTCAAAACTGCACATTAAATGGTTCTCTGGTCGACAAAGAAGTCCGAAATTTCCTTCTCGATTACTATTCCAGAATCAAACCATTCCAAATGAAAAATTTCTTTCTAATTTAGAACAACACTAAAAAAATTTTATGTTTTGCTGAGATATCAGTATTGTAACGTTTTGTACGCTTTCGTCCGATCCCTTTTGGGCGTAGTTCTGGAATGTAAAACTAGTTAAGTTTAATTACTTTGTTCGTAGTTTGGTACACTTGCCTAACACCTGTTCTCCTTCTCTCTAGTATTATTGTTTTCTGTCTGAGTTTACATTTAACTTACTCGTAGTTTTGACTTTAACCTTTTTTAATAGACGAGATAAAATTTGTTGCCAGGCTTTGCTTTTATATGGAATAAACTAGTTCAAGAACGTGTTTAACCTGGGCATCTATAAAAAACTTCAAACTCCTTAAAAAGTGGAACGATTACAGAGCAATACAGTCCTCCGTCTGTTCTGAAAAACCAAAACTATGTACATATATACATATATATATATATATATATATATATATATATATATATATATATGTAATGTTTTACTTTTTATTTTCTGAATGCTACGATTTTTCACGGCAGGATACTAAGCGAAATACAACCACAGTGTTGCTGAGATATACGTCAACGGGATTTCAACAACAGAATCAGCTTAAAATTGTAGTAGGCAGAAAATAGTGTGAATTGGCAGAAAAAAAAGTGAAACATTGTGATTTGAACTACAGCCTCAGCTTAACTGGGTTCAATGCCGATGTGGGTTCCCCAGATCAATTCCGTTGACGGGCGATTGCTGATGGCGCTGATCGGTAGAACTAGCTAAGAGACTGGCGAAACGAAGGACCCACATGGTGTGGTGGTGAACGTGTCATTCCCTGGGAAGGACAATAACGCATTCGTTCACCACCTTAGACACCTGCGGTCCAGAGTTTTGCAAATACCTCAGCAACATTGTGGTTATATATTATATATATATATATATATATATATATATATATATATATATATATATATATATATATATATATATATATATATATATATATATATATATATATATATATATATATATATATATATATAGAATTGCGACTACCGAGTCCTGGAACTAATTAAAGAATTCACTCTTTTCTTTATGGGGAGAAACGGGACCACTATTTCAGTATTTATTCAACACTAGCTGACGTTGTCACCGTCTCATCCTTTCTAATTCTTCCACTTATTTAATAAAGGCCAGCCGCACTGAGTCTTACTTGGGTCAGCAATTTGCCTATATCAGGAGCTATGACGCGAGGGGTACGTGGTGTCACAAGATTTCTCACTGCCCTCATAGTGACTCATTTCTAAACTTCTGGAAAATGATTTAGCCTTTTCTTCCAGGATAACGACTTTTGCTTCAGCATTTTCTCCATTATGTTTCGCGCCTTCCGCGTGCTTAGTGGTGCGTCTTGTTTAAACTTTCCTGCCACATGTCTCTTTATAGGGATGCAGGGTAGCCTCCTCGTTTCGCGAATGTATTCCTTCCCGCTTCCTTTATAACAGGACGCGTGTGGCGCAGTAGTTGGAGGCGCTCTGCAACACACACATGGAATCGGTCCTGGCGCCCATAGCCCACCAAGCCTTCCATCGCTCCGGGGGTCGGCAAATTGTTACCAGACTTGTCACAGAGGTTAGCAGCACTCGCTCGATACATTGGTTGGCATCCGCGAGTCATTGTAAAGGTCAGAGATGCATTCAATCGTCTCCAAACGTTGCTTAATGAAGACGAATGCATGGCGCATCCCTCAAGGATTGATCAGTGTCGAGAGCGTTATCCTTTTTCATTTATCCTTTAAAGAGATTGGCTACACTGTACCCAAATTCGGGCAACCACTGTCGGTACCGTTGCGGTAAATTATACAATTTTACGTTTTGCATAAGCGGTCATATAATCGTTTACGAACAAGCTGGCATGTTAATGCTCGGTAATATTCAAAGCATTGTCATCGATATCTCAAAGCCGACCCGTTTTAAATAGCTCTTTATGGCTATGCTTATTTCGTTGGAAATGAAGAGCAGAATAAATGGGACCTTATCCTCGCTAGAATTATGGTTTGGAGGTGTGATTTTTTCCTCTACACGTATCTCAGTGGACTGCAAGTTCGTATGCAATAGAAGTGGTTATTTGCCACATCATTTTTCAAGGATTCTTACTTCCTTCCTGAGCACACGCTGGTGGCTATTCGGTACATGTTTCTCAAAAGCGCCATTTTTGCGCGCCAGAGGTGAGAGCATAAATAATTGAACAGTATTTTTTGTTTGTTACTTGGCTTTTGGTATCTCTTGGTGATGCAACCGTTTCCGGATACGTTAATGTGAACATCCAGAAATGGATGCCAGTTTTCTTTTTGGTTTTCCTGGAGTGAATTTTACTGGCTCTGACTATTCCTTTAATAACTCAAACCATTTGTCGATCTCAAAGCAGATGACAAAGTAATGATCTATAAGTCCACAGTGGAGTACTAGCCTGAAATCAATTTCTAGTGTATTTACTACAGAAATAAGGGTCATAGCGAAGCTTAAAGCTTACTGCTATTCGCTGTCCCAGTGGCAACCTCTCAGTTTCGCGAAGTAATTCGAGCACTATCTGAAGACTGAGTAATTTAGGCACTACTTTAGGAGGACCGTAAGAGCTTATTACGTTCAAGTGTTGCATAAGGAGTTAAGACGGCTTGCATAGCGGGACTCGTTTGACACGCTTGTATATCCTCACTGGTTGTGAGGGTCGCAGCATAATCTCCATTTTTCGGAGTTTTGCTGGTTTAGCCATTGTGGTCCCGAGCTCAGCGTAGCCAAAGTCTGCTCCAGAACATCACCACCGTTGTCGTTCTGGATCAATGCGAGGTTTCCCCACCATGCGTCTAGTTTGAAACCGAGACGATGGTGGATCTTGGTATTTGTCTACTCTTAGCAGGGTTTCCTAATGAAAACGTCGGACTTCTTACTTTGTGAAGCCGTGCAGAGGGAATGAATCCTCCCGCTGTATATCGCAGCCCAAGACCCAGGAGCATGTCCCAACCGCGATAAGGTGGTAAACCTTTGGGAAGACACGCCTGTATAAAAAGCTCGCTAACGTCGATGGACTCCATCACGTTAATCCTGATGGAAGACGTGTTACGCAGACAATGCATGAACTTTTGCGTGTTGGAGCGATGGATGTTTCAACAACTGTGTAAATATTAAGGTTAAAAACCATGTTATCCTTCCCCTTTGTCTGTTGAAAAAAGCAAATTATTTTTCTACCCTTGAACTTTGAACAGTTGATAGACGTGCGATCATCAGTGGATACTGACTTGTGTGTCATAAGTGAGTAGAAGACTTGAGCATGTAGGCAGTTCAATTTTAAGCTTAGAAGTATCTGGATGGTTGTAATCCTGCCGCGCTTGCCACTTTGACCCATTCCGTTTCTAATTATCGGTGTTGACTCATGAATTCATTTTCAGATCATGGAGGACGAAGGAATGTACGTTCAAGGTATTTTCCCGTTATCTCAATATCCAACTAATAATGAATTACTACAAACTCTCCACTCTCATCGCATGCTGATAGCTTAATATTTCAGTTTTATTAGTTCTCGAACCCGTTGCATTCCACGTTTTTCCGCTGCTGTGAGGTAAGAACTTTTTTTTCGCGTTGATGGTTAAGGATTCTACAAGCCTCGTCTAAAAATATGAGTTGACGTCTACGGCGCCAGTGGGGTACCATGAGCGTTCGGAGAGAAGGAGATAATGCTGATGGCCCTACTTCTTGCTGTTCATACTCTTGAGTTGTTGAATAAACAGTCAGAATACAAAAAATTCCACCAGGCAGAAGCCGAAGGCAAACTGCGTTCCATTCGTAAAAGTTCAAGTTAACCAACTCGAAAGTGCTTAAAATGCAAAGTGGTGGCAAAAGCCAAGTAAAAAAAACATAGCGTTTAACTTTTTTATTTCCTGCCTGTTATTTTCATCATTGTGATTATATTTTGCATAGCACTCTATAACGTAAAAAATTAATGGGTAGAAACTAAAAAGTTGAACATTGTTAGTTCGACTTCAGGCTTAACTGGGCTCAATGTCGACTTATGCTCACCGGTTCATCTTCGTTGACGGTTGATTGCTGAACACGCCGTTAGGGTGAAAAACGGACTGAAAGAAACACAAAGCGATTGCCATGGTGGACCAATGGATAACACATGAGAATCAAAATTTTAAAAAATGGGAAAAAGCCCGGGAATGGTAATCGCGAGCTTGAAGCTGGCCTATGGTTCAGACTTTTGAGAATATCTCACCATCATTGTGATTAATAAAGACATACTTGTTCATTAGCTCTCCTCTCACTCCTTATAAACGAAACAAGCGCTTGTAAGAAACAACTTCCGACCAGCCACCACTGTATGGACAGGAAGAGAGCAGTAGAAGGAACCTCTGAAATTGGCGTGCAAATAGCCACTCACAATGGCTACGTGCAGTAAGTGTAAGAGGCTTATGGGCGTGTGTAGCACAGTGCTCGAAGGCGCCCTGCAATACACATGACATCGATACTCGAGCCCAAGACTCAAAAAGCCTATCATCCTCCCTTTGGGATCGGCAAATAGGTACCAGACTTGTCTGGAAGGTAGCAACACTTGGGTCAATGCATCGGTAGGCTACCGCGATCATTGTAAAGGTCACATGTGCATTCAATCACCTCCAACGATGCTTAGTGAAATCGAATGCATGGCGCATCCGTCATGGATAGACCAACGCCGAGAGTCTTATCCTTTTATCCTCGTTATCCTGCCCTTTATTACCAACGGAATAATTGCAGCTATAAAGTGTTGCTAAAGAACGGCCGGTCTAGAGAATACACTGACAGTGATAGAAGTACCACCGAACACTCAAAGACCCCAGCTAGTTCGTGATCGACTGCACAGCTAGTTCGTGAGCGACTGCATAACTGTCTATGTACATTGAAAAATTGCATAATATGCCCTAACGGTACCGACAGCGGTCGCCTATAATTGGGTTCCGTGTAATCCTGATCTCTGCAAGCCAATCTGTTGTAAAGAATGCGGGAATGATAAATTAGCGAAACGGGGAGGTAGCCCTGCATAAATCCGTATAAAAGAGAACGTAATTGGAAAACTTAAGCAAGACACTCCACTAAGTAAGCATGGGGCATGAAGACATAACGGTGAAAATGTTGAAGCAAAAGTCACTATCGTCGAAAACGAAACTAAATCGGCAGTACGTAAAACTGTTGAAGGATTTTTGGATAATTTCTAAAAAGTCCAAAAAATGAATCGCAAAAATGAGTGTCTTGTAACCACGCATGACTTCGCGCCATAGCTCTGGCTGACTTTTTTACTTGATCCAGGCGTATTCCTGACCCATGTAAGAATTTCTTTTGCTGGTCTCGAACAATAACTGGAAGACTTGAAAACGGCCAAACGGGAAATGTTTAAGGACAGTTGCTTACTATGCGAATAAAAATTTGTGTGTTTTTTCTGCTGAGGTTATGAAAGTGTTTGTCAGAGTAGACTGCATGTCAATTTGACCTTTCTAGGCTTTGAAGAAGTCAAAAGCGTGGAAGCTGAACCAGTATTGAAAAAATAGTGCAATCCCGGGTTTGTTCATAAAAAACAGCGAGTTATACATAAATATATACATATATATATATATGTATATATAACCCGCTGTTTATATAAAAAACTCGTCTATATATATATATATATATATATATATATATATATATATATATATATCTTACTCCACGTTTGATTTCCTCCCAGTTAAGGCCAATGAACACTGCAAACAGAAATGCACTATGATGCGTGGTAGTTATGCATAGTGTGTTCTCTTCTCTCATGAGACAGAAAAACTAGCATATTTTTTGTTCAAGGTCATCATAACTTCAATGATGCTGAGATATTTGCAAAACTCCGGACCGCAGGTGTCTGCGGTGGGGGAACGGACGCGCTATTGTCCTTTCCGGGGAATAACGCGTTGGCCACCACACCATGCGGGTTCTTCGTTTCGCCTGTCTCTCAGCTTGTTCTATCGATCTTCTGCCATCAGCAATCTCCCGTCAATTTCAGTGAAAAATTTCATAATCAGATCTGTAATTTTTGTCACTTTACACTTGACATCCCGTAAAAACTCATCGTTAAAGTCGATCGCAGAGCAATGGTCGTTAGGACGCCGCACTTGGTTTCCGACATGTTGAAATATTGGACGGAATCCCTGATCTTCGATCGTCGGCGCAAACAGATCGGAACTTTGGATTCTTTCTGTCAGTTGTTGCGCGATAAAGGATGCTCCTAGCATCACCGTTTTGATACCACGTTGCATAACACTGATTGCAATTTCATCCTATAAATAATAAAGTGATAAAGCGCTCGGGACTCTTCTATCCTTAAGGAATGTGTCATGAATTCGACTCTATTAAGTAAACAAGGTTTCTTTTTGTCACTCAAAATGCACGGATTTAACACTTTATCTTTCGATACAAGTCCGCTACCAGTTTGCAGACTCCGGAACGATGAGGACTCGGTTTCCTCGGACAGCGGCGTTGAACCAAAGACCATATGTGTAATGCAGTACACCTCGAAACATTTCGCTTCTCTGTATAATATATGAAGCACTAGACTCAAGATTCGATTTATTTCTAGCGGAAATAACTGGCATATCATTCTTCTAGACAGAGGCTTTTAGCAACCTAAGAAAACTACCATATTGACAATGTATCCTATGAGAAAGTATTTTTGTTGTTGCTCTATCATCATATACATGGAGATTTCATGAATGGGAAACGTTCTCTTTAGTTACAGAGACACTCACGTTCTTTTTAGTTGCAGAGACAACGGTAATTATTGTTTGGTATCACGGTGCCTTGTGTTCTTATGGCTACTAGTAGTTTTACACATTATTTACATATTAACACAATTATGTGGTAAACACATTACCCAATAAACACATTGCTTCTAAATTATCCTATACTCCTCCGTAATAACTTCCATAAATAGGGAAGTCCTCGTCTTTCATGTGCAGCACATGACCATGTACAACAACTCGTTTGAACTTATTCACTTATTATTTTATTATTACACGACTCGAAATTACACTGTACAGATCCAAACACTTCTTGAATTCGATTCGATTCATCGCATCCGCAGTCTGCATTCGTCTTTGGACCTTTTTTGTGTGGTCTCGGGTGCCGCTTGAGAAATGTTTCGTCTTCGTCACGAATATCACTTAATTCCGGTCGAGTCGATTCTCCCTTGAGTTCTGAGTAGCCGGATGGGGGTATTCACAGTTGGACTACAAGGAGTTTCCAGATAAATCTGGTACCAATTTCCCGGCCACCTAAAGATGAGAGGCTTGGTGGGGTTTGGCTCGAGGGTCGAACCATGGCATGGGTAGGATGGACCGTCCACGTTGTGAACGGGATCACTACCACTGCGCCTTCCACACTCTGTTCGGATTTAGCTTTTAATTCTTTCATGACCGTTATTTTACATTCAAGACTACTCTAATTACTAGATAAGAAGCCCACACTGAGAACGTCTTCAGCAGTTGCATTAATATGCTGCAGAACCAAATCGAAGCACATTCTTTTCCTGCTTTGATCATTATCTAAGCGTTTTTCTGTACCCGCCTCCTTTTCCTTTTTCTCTGGTTAAACCATATGCTTCATTGAAAGTGAAAGGCAACGCTCCCGACTTTCAATTTCGTTTCACACCATTTTGGAGACTGCTTTTAAAATATTTCTGCGCACCTAGCATAGGTGACCATAAACAAAATAGTCGTCGTTCTCAGAAATCGTTCACAAAATACCATGTGCTTACACCTTCTTCAAATTATAGTTCACCTTTCTCTCCAAGACCAATTGTGTCGAACTTATTGGTCCCCAGTTCTTCGCAACACTCTTTGTCCAACGTCAACATTGTTTAAATGAGTTTGTCCCGTTGTTCGATTTTATTTTTTCATCTTGTGTATATGGCTTTGCGGTTTGCACAGCAGAGGAGATATTGTGGAATTTTTAGAACTGTATGTGGTTTTCCAAAGCACTCAAAGCTATACAACTAGACAGCCGAGAACATATTTCCATACTCACACGAGTTGATGAACTTGCACACGACTATAACTGCAGAGCAATTTCTCGATAGTTCGGCCAAAGATTGCATCAACAACAGGGTCCACCACCACCACCACTCACAACCAAATTACAGCACTTAACTGGCTTCTTACTAATTCCTTGCTCACTTTACCAATTAGCAGTTTTCCATAATTTTATTTCCTTTTTGCAATTAACTGACATCATATTAGATTAAACTTCGATGAAAAACAGAAGACAGGGGACTAGAAATTACGCACACCAGATCACGACATCGATTTTTTGGGGGGGTTGGGTACTGCAGTAATGCAACAACTTGTTCACCATCTTGTTTGCTTTCTGGATAACTCTCACGTGCCGTCGCCCGATGCGCCCATATCACGCGCTCAGGCTCCGCCCCGCCACCTCGCCGCCGCGTGCTGGCTGGCCCAGATCGCCGTCAGCGCCAAATACGTTGTCAAAACACCATAGAATTGACGCGACCATATTTCTGGAATGTCACATTTACACCGTCTGCGTATGAAAAACTCCCAGTAATTCTTTGCGTTGCCAGTGTTCATCCCTTCGCACGGCATCGTTCCTTCATTCATTCACTCATTCATTCATATACCACCACTTTTCATATCGCTATCGTTATGACCACCATTTCTTCGAAAATAGTTCCGCATTATGTAACCACAAAATATTTTGTGGCTTTTCAAGACTTTTAATGACATTTTTTAGACGTCAAGTTAAGAACTTACCTCACTTCTATTTCGTCTAATAAATTTGAAGCCACAAATATTGACTGGTTATAAGTGGAGAAATTGCAACTTTTTGCTAGCTCAGAAAGATCAAATATGTTGATAGTTTCATGATATTCTTTGCAATGAAAATAATGACCATTTAGTAAAATGAATTTTATACAGTTTCTGCTTATAAATGGGATATTCATAAAGTGAAGCTTTTGCCATGGTATCTAGTGCACAACCGATAAAGATATATAAGTGAAGTAGTCTCTGTCTTAAAAGAAAAAACCAGCTTGTTTCGAACAGCAAAGAAGACAACCAGGTTTTCTTTATCATCTATGACGACGTAACGGTGTCTGTTTGCTGTCATAAATTGTTGTACTAAACTGACCTTTCTCCGTGTCATCGGTGTCACTGATGGAAGCTTTCGAGAGATGATGAGTTGCGTTTGGTATTTTCACTATTTGTGCAGTTTTTTTAAAATATTTTTAGACATATGTGTATGTCTATATATGCGAAAAGAAGAATAAAAGATATTAGCTTAATTTTTGCACAAATTTAATGAAGGAATTGGAAAAATGGTTTGGTTAGTGAGGTGGGCCGACTTGGTACTGGTACAAGACTAGAGATCGTTCGACGCCAATGCGACATAAATCAGTTTTTGATGTTCTTGTTTGTCGTTCTCTCCTTTTCTTGCTGTTTCACATTCATGGTTTTTAATAATGCAAGTGTTCATCGAAGTTGTTTTGAATAACTAGATAGTTTTTAACTTATATATCAAACATCGTTATAAAAGACAAAGCAACGAATCATTTGGTGTCGATCAATCCCTAAGGCATACTCCATGCACCGACATCATTCTTAACATCAACTTACGAATATATCAAATCAGTGTTTTTATCCTTCCAAATACATCAGTGCCAACTTTCGAACTCCGGATTGATGGAAGACTTTTATTCATCAATATGAGTTATCGAACTAGTTACCAAGTGTGTATTGCGGTGCACCTCTAACCACTTCGCTACAAGCGCCTCTTAGCAGTGGCATATATATATATATATATATGTATACATATATATATATATATATATATATATATAGCATAAAAGGAATCTATACACTGTCAACTTTAGTAATTGGATATAGTTAGAGGGTGTTCTAGTAATCTTAGGTGTTGGAAGAACGATTTGCCCATGTGTACTTTTGCAGCAGATGTTTTTTTTATTTTTTTGTACAACTAAATCCGGTCGGAGTAGGAAACCAGCGAAACGAAACAGTTTTGGAATGGATACCGATTGATATGGGATATTTTTTGTTATGTGCTCATGGTTTCCTTTTCTTTCTGATAAATGCTTTGAACTGTATTGCTCAAAAGTGCAGCAGCAGCAGAATTCATTGCGGTCCATTCCAGAAGAAAAGCACTGCAAGGATTTGCAAAAATTAACGACGAAAAATGGACAAATTATACTTCGAAATAAAAAACCCAGCGTTTAAGCACTGTTTTTGTTGAATTCTTGGAAAATTTGCGGACTTTGAAGCAAAGTTATTTTGTAAAGTTTCGAATTCGAAAGAATTTGTTTCAAATATTACGTAGTTAGAAAATGAAAAAGGGGATAAAGCTCTCAGCGTTGAACAGTCCCTTAGGGATGCGCCATTCATTCGACTTCATCCAGACATCGTTTGGAAGTGACTGAATGCATTTCTGGTCCTTACAATGACTCGCGGTGGCCTACCGATGCATCCAGCCAGTGCTGCTCTTCTCCCAGACGAGCCTGAAACCAATTTGCCGACCTCGGAGCGATGGAAGGCTAGGTGTGCTAGGGGCGCAGGGAATCGATCACATGTGTATTGGCGGGCGCTCTCGACCACTGCGTCACACGCACCCCGTTACATAACTACTCTAAGTAATCGTGGAGAGCGTCGCCATAGGGGCAAAGATTGTAAAAGTAGTTGTACAGCGTTGTCATATCTTTGATGACGGTTATATAGGAATGTTTCTTGGAAAAGAATTTTTGAAAGGATCAGAATTTGGTTCTTTGACCTCCAGAGGCGAATGTGGCACAGTGGTTAGAGATAGCATGCAGTAAACACGCTGTCTTTGGTTCAATTCTATACTCCGAGGAGACCAACTCCTCCATCATTCCGTGCTCTGCAGACTGGTGTCAGACTTGTCACAAAGGGTGGAACAATAGCACTTGATTCATTGACATGCCGTTGCAAAAGTCGTCGTAACCAGGATATGCGTATTCAGTCACCTCTGCGGTGTCAGGAATGGAGTCAAGTTCATGGCGCATCCTTAAGAGAGTGATCAATGTCAGCCGTTTTATTCTTTGACCTTTATTCTTTAACTTTTGAAAATCGCTACATAGAGCTCTTTAAATTATAGGATTTATACTGTATAGCTGGTGAAATATGACAGACTTTTTTTCTCATTTCATCATCTTGGGAATCCATAATATTTCCAAGTATGCACTTTAGAGATTCGAAATGATTAAAGTAGTTTCTGAATAACATTCCTGGAGTGAGGCTGATTTCATCAGCCAAATTTCTAGTTTCGCTGGGGAAGGAACTTTGCGAAGCTAACAGAACTGATTCGCCCTGCATAATAGGGAATCTTAACCAAATTTGCAATAAATGGATTTTCTTCTTACAAATCAGATATCACCATACGACGTACATTTGTCCTCGTCTGAGATATGGATGAGTTTAGCGATTCCTGTCAAAAATCCAGCTACGAATACGCGAATGATAGAAATACTCTGGTTGATTTTCTCTTGTAACACTCTTTGAAGAAATTTAGGTAGTGGTTCATACCGTTGCTTGTGAAGTTCAACAGTGGTATTAACAAATATGAGTGATGAGGCCAAATGGAGTTCTACAGAATTTCTCCATATTTTTCTTAAACATTGAGCGTGTCTTTACGGTGCTGCTGCAGTAGTTGAACATGTATTGGTATTTTTATTTTTTTATTCAGGATCGTAGCGAGGAGTAAACGGAAATGTTAGAGACGACAAAGCCGTTGAATGTCTATAGTAACAGCGAAAGCGGCTACGATTCCCCACATGCAAGTGGAGAATCGTCTCGTCGAAGCTCGGTCGGCTTTAAGGAGTACGTGAAGAGCCGACGATTTACAATGATTAGCAAGGTGAGATAGATCATCATCACAAATCCAGAGAGAAATCACGGAGCTATTCGTACTTGTTATGTTTTCACCAAGAAGATACGATTTTTCCATTTCTATTTATTACGGTAGTGTTATGATTCACATATGCCATTGACTGAAACATATGGAACGCAAAATGCCAATGAAAAGCGCTGATTTATCCTTCTGTCTATATTGAATGTGTTCCAGTCAAATCGAGTAACAGTACCGATACCATTGGCTTTGGATGTATCCAGAAAGACGAGTAGCACGGATTCGAATTCTTGTGGTGTTTTCAATGAATTAGACGATCTTTCACCAAGACCACTATATCAACGACGTATGAGTGTGCCAGAGAAAGTCTTTCATAGCGCTGTAAGTTGTCATCCTCTTAAGAACTTAAAGAATTATCTTTGTTCTGTTTATGTTAACAATTGTTATGGGAGCACAGTTATTTAGTAATTTCTTAGGACTATGCCATATTACGTCCATCCATGGAAGCTGATGTCAAATTTGAGATAGTAGCAGCATTTGGTTAGTGTGTATATCTGAGACAATTTACACTATGTACTCGTAAAATAAGGATTTATTATAGGAGAAAGTAACATGATAGAAATTTTCACTCTTCAAAGCTGCACTAATTCATTTATGAAGGCCTGAAATGGTTTAGAAGTTGTTCGTACGTGTGTTGGTCGTTTTTCACGACATTATACTTTTGCGACATATAACGAATGAGTCTTCGGCAGCGTAGAAGGAAATATCGATAAGCATTTATACTATCAGTACTGCTAAGGCCGTTCTGTTTATTATTGCGCATGTTACAGATCGTTATACCGATCCTTATCGTCACTACATGCAATCACTTACCTGCTACGATCTTCAACCCATTCACAGTGCTGTAGTTGTTATCGATGGACAACTCAAGGTGAAATACTAACTGAAGCAAAAAATCTATCCGAAAACTAGCAAATAAACTGCGCTGCTTCTACTCGCTAGTACTTGCATAGGTACTTAAACCGCCTGTTTTCACATTTCCGTTGAGATGGTTTCAAAAATTGTTCAGCAATTCTTTTTCTAGTTCATGTATGTCCATGCTAATAGAAAAAATATAGATATTTGTGAATGGACAAAAATAAATGTTCTAGTCAAATTATGTTCAAAACGGAAGGCGAAAATCTATAGAACTTCTTCTTCTTAGCGTCTTTTCTTTAAATTCATAATTTTATCGTTGTTTAAACTACTTCAGTACACTATTTTTTCCTTCATTCCCTGTCTATTCCAGATTCATAAAGCGTTAACTGCACTAAGTCAGTGTGGTCATCAGGTTGCGATCGTCTCCAATCTAGATGTCAAGGGTACCGTTTTCATCTGCTTTTTTTTATTCGTCGTTGTCAAGTACCAGTAATCTCACTGCACTTATTGTTTTTTTTCAGGTGGTCTTGGAATTATCACCGTCACAGATTGCTTGAAGGCTATCGTGCTTGCATCTGAAGGAGTGCAGAAAGTTGCCGAACAGACAGTCGCTCAGTTCTTAAAGCAAAATAATCACAAGCAGTTAGTGACGGCAGACGTGAACACTAGGTACTGTTTTCCGATTGTTTATGCTTAGATAAGAAACCGTCAGATAAATTGCACATGGAGAAGGGCCGCTACTAAGTGACTGTTCTAGAATGTTGGCCTGTTGAGAAGTGCATTGTGAATTGGAGGCTTGATCACATATAGTGTTTCTTTTACAACATTTCTTAAGTATCCTTTGCTCAGCTACCTGGACGAACTGTATCGCAAGGCTAGTACTGACATGTTGTCGTTCAAAGTCACTGATACAGTATGAAAATTAAGTGCGGTTCTAACCTTTTCTACCCTTGTAAAAGCTAAGTAAGTGACATGTATTGTGGCATAGTTTTGTACATTATGGTGCATCCATCTTTTTGAGCGCCGAGTTATCGTACAATGTGGATTTCGTTCTTCAGAATAATTACTCAAACTGGAGAAGAGAGAAGAGTTCGATATATCCATAAGGGGGGTCGACGAAGCTGCAGTGAATGCATTCTAATCGTTGACAGTCAAGAAGAATGCGTCGTATAAAAATTATGATAATTTTCGTGTCCCATTGTTCGAGTGGAGCCAACTGATAACCTCTAGCTCCAGAATGTGACGAAAAGAGATTCCATTTACTAATACATGCTCACGTTAGTCGATAATTAACAGGATTATAGGTGATCTGTGTTATTGTGAATCTTATTTGTGAAAATTATGGATGTAAATAAATTGGCATGAGATGTAAAAAAAAGCTCTCGGAGTTGATCAATCCTTAAGGGATGCGCCATGCATTCGTATTCATTAAGTATCGTTGGAGGTGATTGAATGCATATCTGGCGTTTACATGACTCGCGGTGGCCTACCGATGTATCGAGCCAGTGCTGCTATCCTCCCAGACAAGTCTGATGCCAATTTGCCGACCCCGAAGGGATGGAAGGCTTGGTGAACCATGAGCGCTGGGATCGATTCCACGTGTGTGTTGCAGTGGCGCCTCCAACCACTGCGCCACACGCGCCCCTAGCATGAGACGTACACGTAATTATACAAGGCATCACTGGTACTACATAGAATGACGTCATTGTTCTCTTATTAAGTCACTGGACTTCTGCGCGCTCTGATAAGCTGAAGATAATGGGTGGATATGCATGATCATTACAGTTGTTGTTGTACATTTAGTCATCATCCGTTAAATATCTACAGTTTTCCACACCCTCTGCTTTAGATCCGAATATATTTGGCTGAGTCGATGTTCTGACGATAGCGATTTCAATTGTAGTTCGAATACGCTAGTGGTATTGGTTCTTCGTTCGTGTGTTGCATGTATGTGCTGAGTGTAATGAGTGGTCCATGATGTCTTGCGGGACAAATGTGACAGACAGTATCCAGCTGTACACAACATCTCCATGACCTTCCAAGTAGGAGGATTATTTAGCTGCACCACACATGGTGAAAGTTAATGAAATGGCCTATGTGCTACGAAATATGCTCTTGTTATGGCAGCTTATTGAAAACTCACCGAACTCATAATCATCGCAAAATATCCGAAGTAGATATGACGCTTGACTAGTTTTCATCACTATAACATGTGTTTGGTCTAGTTGTATGTATGAATATTCTTTCAGTGTTTGGGATGCAGCAAAGTTGATATGTCTGAACAGAATTCATCGCATTCCAATTGTTCACTACGAAGAGTACGAAAATGGCAACGAAGCGAGAAAACGACAAGGCAATCTACTTTATGTTCTCAGTCTAAAAACAGTTTTCGCTGAGACTATTGTAAAGCTGGTACGATCCTTATCAATTTTCTGACTCTTCATTGTTTTTTGTCATCGTTTCACCGATTTTGAGACGTCATCATGAACAGTTTTTCAAGAGTGAAGCATCCACGGAGATCTGTGAATAGAATGACGGGTTTCATTAATTCTGTATCTCACTACTATTTCGAAAGTCATGTTTGTAGTTACGGAAACAGTCAAATTCTAGTTAAAGCTCAATGAAGGACAATAAGATCATTGCAACGATACCAATTACAGCCATGCCTTGGGTTTCACTCGTCGGGAAAACGAATTGCGTTAAATGGTTACAATTGGAGTGTTGCTTTAAAAATGGCTGATGGTTTTAGTCGGATCCGAAGCCGTCACTTTGCTCACACATCAAGCAGAAAACGGTGTCGGAACGACGAGTTGGAACGTGGAGTGGACTGTATACGGTAACCATCCCTTTCGTATCATTACTTTATATCTTATTTAGTAGATTACATACGAGAGAGAAATACCAAAATCCTGCCTCTTTGCTCGAATTATGTTATCCATCCGTGAAATGGATTTTGTCGTATAAGCTTGTTCACACTAAGACACTTGTTTTAAAAAGTACACAAATATTTAAGTTGAACGATATTTGAAGCGTTCTTGAACTTCCCATAAGACCATAAACGAATAAATCCATCTAAGATAATTCTTGTCGTAACGGTTAAAGACAGAGGTCAGTTTGTCATCTGTGACATTTCCTGCTTATCGAATACTCATAACGTTTCCAGGATCGACTTTCTATTAACCTCGGCATTGGAGTATGAATGCGTCGTTTTCTTGTTCAGCAATCGCGAGGTTGTTAAACAGCATACATTTACTTCCATAGAAAAAAACACAATACAATACAACAGTAGCCGACGTTTCGGCAGTATCGCCCTCTCCAGAGCCTGGAAGGGCATACTGACATACAATTCACTAGGCCAAACGCTTCAATAACACGTACAAAAAGACGAAAAACTCCATGGTAATTACATGATCAACAGCTTCTCGAAAAAAACTCACCGCTTTTTTACGTGCCTTCCAATGAGGAAGACTAGAACAGCTGATTATGGTCGCATAAGGTTGATGACTGCACCATCCCACATCAGAAATTGATGCGAACATACGGTGTCAGGTCACGTATGACCTCTGGGCATTCATCCCTGCTATTCATTGTAGGGTTTTTGGCATTTATCCAAAAAGCCTCAAGAAGTTTTCGCGCTGATGTTCTAGTCTCTTGCGCAAAGATATTGACTTTTACTTCAAAATCGTCCCCGCTGTGCTTTTGTATCCCTATGCGTGCCTAGTGGGGTACTTTGTCTTAGTTTTCGTTTGCCATCTAGGTGTTCTTTTTATACGGATACACAAAGGCCTGCCCGTTTCGCCAATATATTCATCTCCGCAATTATTACAAGAGATCAGGTGTATCGTACCTGAACTCATGCAATCACCGTCCCTGCCGTAAGGGCAGATTACGCAATTTGTTGTTTCGCATAGACGGTCATACAGGCGGTTACGACCTAACTGACGACGTAGAGTAGCCGGTGGTATTTCAACTATCGCTACCGATTCCTCTAGACCTGCCCTTCTTAAGCATCGTTTAATCGCTACGCTTGCTTCATCGCTAATAAAGGGCAACATAAACGGGACCTTCTTTTTGGCCAACTGTTTCGCTTGGGCGCGTCGCTCTCCTTCTAAACTTATCTCGTGGGGTTACTATTTCGTAGCCATTGGAGATGGCTATTTGCCGAGCCAAGTCGCGCGATTCTTCCTTTAGTTCCCTGGTTGTGCACACAGAGGTGGCTGTTCGAAACATGTTTCTCGCAAGCGCCCTCTTTGTGTGTGAAGGTGGGAAGAAAGGAAATGAACGAGGATGTTCTTGTTACTTGGTTTTCGGTACCACTTTGTCATGTAACCGCTACTTGACAGGTTTATTTGAACGTTTAGAAACGGAAGCCAGTTTTTGTTCGGTTTCACCCGGGTGAACTTAATGTACTCAGACTGCTCGTTCAATAATTCAAAGCATTTGTCCATCTCCTCCTGCGTAGAGAAGATGAGAAAACAATCATCTACATATCTGCAGTAGAGTAGTGACCGGAGATCGAGAACAGGGACTTCTATCTCAGACATAAACACAATGGCAAGGCTTGGTGCCAGTCGCTGTCCCATTGCCAACCTCCTTATTTGCGCGAAATATTTCCCAGACCATCTGGAAATCGAGCAGTTTAGGCACTCCTTTAGGAGAGCCATTAGCTGCTGGATGGACAAGCCATGCATATTTATTCTTCCTTCATGTTTAACAAGAAGTTCGCAAGAAGTTAACAAGAAGACAGAAAGTGGTACCGAAAGCCAAGTAACAAGAACATCCTCGTTCACTTCCTTTCTTCCCACCCTTCACACACAAAGAGGGCGCTTGTGAGAAACATGTTTCGAACAGCCACCTCTGTGTGCACAACCAGGGAACTAAAGGAAGAATCGCGCGACTGGGCTCGGCAAATAGCCATCTCCAATGGCTACGAAATAGTAACCCCACGAGATAAGTTTAGAAGGAGAGCGACGCGCCCAAGCGAAACAGTTGGCCAAAAAGAAGGTCCCGTTTATGTTGCCCTTTATTAGCGATGAAGCAAGCGTAGCGATTAAACGATGCTTAAGAAGGGCAGGTCTAGAGGAATCGGTAGCGATAGTTGAAATACCACCGGCTACTCTACGTCGTCAGTTAGTTCGTAACCGCCTGTATGACCGTCTATGCGAAACAACAAATTGCGTAATCTGCCCTTACGGCAGGGGACGGTGATTGCATGAGTTCAGGTACGATATACCTGATCTCGTGTAATAATTGCGGAGATGAATATATTGGCGAAACGGGCAGGCCTTTGTGTATCCGTATAAAAGAACACCTAGATGGCAAACGAAAACTAAGACAAAGTACTCCCACTAGGCACGCATAGGATACAAAAGCACAGCGGGGACGATTTTGAAGTAAAAGTCAATATCTTTGCGCAAGAGACTAGAACATCAGCGCGAAAACTTCTTGAGGCTTTTTGGATAAATGCCAAAAACCCTACAATGAATAGCAGGGATGAATGCCCAGAGGTCATACGTGACCTGACACCGTATGTTCGCATCAATTTCTGATGTGGGATGGTGCAGTCATCAACCTTATGCGACCATAATCAGCTGTTCTAGTCTTCCTCATTGGAAGGCACGTAAAAAAGCGGTGAGTTTTTTTCGAGAAGCTGTTGACCATGTAATTACCATAGAGTTTTTCGTCTTTTTGTAAGTGCTATTGAAGCGTTTGGCCTAGTAAATTGTATGTCAGTATACCCTTCCAGGCTCTGAAGAAGGCGATACTGCCGAAACGTCAGCTACTGTTGTATTGTATTGTGTTTTTCTATGGAAGTAAATGTATGCTGTTTAACAACCTCGCGATTGCTGAACAAGAAAACGACGCACTCATAACGTTTTTCGTGTGATTATTGATTTCAAAGGGACAGTGAAGCCGTGGTTAGAGGTGCCCTGGAATGCAGATTTGGTCCCTGATTCGACCCAACACCCTGAGTTCACCATACCTTCCTTCCGTCTGGGATCGGCGAAGTGGTACCATACATGTCTGTGAGGATAACACTATCGATTTCGTGCGTCGGTCGGGCATTGCGAGTCATTTCATTGCCCAGATATGCATTCAGTCACCTTAAACGGTGATTGGTGAAGTCGAATGTGTGGTGCATCCTTGAGGGTTTGAACAACGTAGAACGATTTATGCTTTATCCTTAACCAATTCTTTCAGCGGTAAATGTTGCTGTTTTATGGCCGTGGACAGTGTTTCGAATAATACATTATTTTGTAAATATTCATAATTTCCTAGTTTTGCAAGACTCAATGCAAACATCATCTTTATAAGATACGGCCAAATTCCACGATCTGAGTCGGATGTTTTCTGTTGTTCTGCACCGACTCTGCTAATTAGTACTCTGCTGCGGCGTTAGAAAAAATGGCAAGCACAACCATTGACATCGCTAATGTCGTTTTCACTAATACCCGTCACTATTTCCATATTAGAGTGCAAAACAAAAAGAGTATGGAGAAAAATAATCCAAACAATTATATCTATGATATTTTTCACATTGCCTTGTGTCAGATGAATTTACGCGATACGATTGATGTATGGTACGTATCTGGTCCGTGGATTTTCCAACCCGGTCTGAATGATTACAGTTCAGTGACAATGCTACACTGACCATCAACTGATAATAGGAAGCCTATATTCTGTTAAGGAGCTTATTTGTGGATGACAACAATGATAATAGAATATAATTTCATGACACTGCAATCTTTGATCAGTGTCGAAAGGAATACGTCATACAACAACGTGTGTGGTGTATGTGTATGCGTTTGTTTGTTTGTTTGTTTGTATGCGTGTATGTATGTATGTATGTATGTATGTATGTATGTATGTATGTATGTATGTATGTATGTATGTATGTATGTATGTATGTATGTATGTGTGTATGTATGTATGTATGTATGTATGTATGTATGTGTGTGTGTGTGTGTGTGTGTGTGTGTGTGTGTGTGTGTGTGTGTGTGTGTGTGTGTGTGTGTGTGTGTGTGTGTGTGTGTGTGTGTGTGTGTGTGTGTGTGTGTGTGTGTGTGTGTGTGTGTGTGTGTGTGTGTGTGTGTGTGTGTGTGTGTGTGTGTGTGTGTGTGTGTGTGTGTGTGTGTGTGTGTGTGTGTGTGTGTGTGTGTGTGTGTGTGTGTGTGTGTGTGTGTGTGTGTGTGTGTGTGTGTGTGTGTGTGTGTGTGTGTGTGTGTGTGTGTGTGTGTGTGTGTGTGTGTGTGTGTGTGTGTGTGTGTGTGTGTGTGTGTGTGTGTGTGTGTGTGTGTGTGTGTGTGTGTGTGTGTGTGTGTGTGTGTGTGTGTGTGTGTGTGTGTGTGTGTGTGTGTGTGTGTGTGTGTGTGTGTGTGTGTGTGTGTGTGTGTGTGTGTGTGTGTGTGTGTGTGTGTGTGTGTGTGTGTGTGTGTGTGTGTGTGTGTGTGTGTGTGTGTGTGTGTGTGTGTGTGTGTGTGTGTGTGTGTGTGTGTGTGTGTGTGTGTGTGTGTGTGTGTGTGTGTGTGTGTGTGTGTGTGTGTGTGTGTGTGTGTGTGTGTGTGTGTGTGTGTGTGTGTGTGTGTGTGTGTGTGTGTGTGTGTGTGTGTGTGTGTGTGTGTGTGTGTGTGTGTGTGTGTGTGTGTGTGTGTGTGTGTGTGTGTGTGTAAGCTTAAAGGGAGCAATACGGTTTGATTGATAACAGCGCTATAAAAAGACCATAAATATAGTAAGTGTGCAGAATATTTTCTTAATCAATACCAACCAGGACAATATGAGGGTGTTGAAAAACAAAAACTGAAATCCAGTCAAATCCAATAAAGACGAAATGAATGTGTAACTATCTCCTTTAATGTCGTAGTTTATCCAATTGTAATTATTTTTTCGCTAAAAATTTTGAAAATATGGACCACATTTTGGAGATCAAAAACAGAATTGAAGGAAATGTAAAATGCCGAAAATACTACTAGAAGGATGTCGTTGTACTACCGAAGAACACAACTGGTTAACTCTATTTCTAAGTTACCCGAAATATTCTCGTAATCATTAATTGGGACGCATATAGCGAACTGATAGAGGTACCGCTAAACAAGAAGCGCAGATTCCCGGCTCGACACCGCTCCAGGTCAACCAAGCCCCCTGTCCATCCGGAATCGCAGAATTCATCTTTGATTTTTCTATGAATAGCCGTCCCCTTGCGATCCACAAAAGCTGGAGAGTGCTTGTAATCAAAATTTGGGGAACGCCCTAGCAGGTTATCCGAGTTTTCTAGGAATGATCTAAGTAGACTAGCATTTAATGACACTCGCAAATAAAACCAAGGACGCTCATGTAGCGGGTGAACTCGTACGCTGATCGTAGGATCTTCATACGGGTAACGGATACAAAACAGTGGACCGAATGAAGGAAATGCTGAAATCCCCACAATCAGTGGACCGAATGAAGGAAATGCTGAAATCCCCACAATATGTGGTGTCGGGTTATGAGAAATCATCTAATACAATGCTATGGGATGAATGAGGAGCTTGGTTAATGCTCTTTCTGATCGAATCGACTCAATCGATCGCACATGGTTTGGTTGACCACCCTTGTTACATATGATGGGAATGGTATGGGTTTGTTTATGACAGCGAAATACGAACCAGTGAAAATATGCTTTGCCATATTTTCTTGTAGAACAAAGAAATTTATTATTTCTTCTTCTATTTTCTAACAACTTGTCATAGAACTAACGCCCAATACGTGTTGTTGCGGTCTTCCATAGCTAGAACCTCTTAGAAATGGCTAGTGAAAGTAAACTAAAGTCCAAGTGTTAAGCAGTTATCACAGATCTCTATACTAGTACTGTCGAGCAGAATTAGATCACAATAATTATTAAAGAGAGGTTTCCTTTCTTTGTTTATTTCCTAATAGAAAATCCTATTTGTTATTATGGTTACTATTTTTACCGCGTTACATGTGACGCTTGACACTTTGTTTGTCTCTAGGCAACGGACGTAATGAATTTTCTTGGTTTTTATCATCTTGAGAGAATGTTTGCAAGAATAATCATTGGTGTTTGAAACGAGATTCTCAATCAAACGCTGTTGTAAGACTTAATTGCAGTGCACTTTCTTCGTGTTCTTTTTTTTCTATTCTTTCTTTTTGTTACGAGAAGAAAAGTGTTTTCTTAAACTCCTGCTCAATGCAGTTATGATGTAAACAACTTAATACGTTATTCAACCATTGTCATATCATTACTATTGTACTACCTTAAAAACTACTTGAAATAAGCCTTTCAAATGATGCAGGTTTCTAGTAAATAAAGAAGAAAGGAATGCGTTAACGCATAGTCATACTGGAGTGAACTGGTGAATTCCTATTCCAAGTATCCGAGTTTATATCGGCTTACGAATCATAGAGAAAAGAAAAAGTGTAGCCGCTGCAGGAATAAATCCGGAAGCCATATAGACGTGAATGATGCATCGCTGCATTTACATAAAATCTGAGCTGAAATTTACATGCACGAAGGGTCATATTTCACCATTATAAACATGGAGAAAAAAAATTAAGAAAAAGAAGGCACTTGAAAACTTTTCCTATTTAACGACGAGCTTCACTATGAGGGTTTTCTTTCGCGTTTTTCAATTTCTAATACTTAATAACTTATAATTTGGTATGAAGGGCGCGTGTGGCGCAGTGGTCGGAGGTGCCCTACAACACACGCGTGGAATCGATCCCCGTGCCCACAGCTCCCCATGCCTTCCATCCCTCCAGGATGGGAAAATTGCTACCAGACTTGTCTGGGAGGATAGCAACACTGACTCGGTACATCGATAGGCCACTGCGAGTCATTATAAAGACCAGATATGCATTCAGTCACCTCCACACGATGCTTAACCCTTAGGAATTGATCAACGCGGAGAGCTTTATCCTTTATCCTTTTAATCTGGTAAGAAACTGAAGTGGAGTCGCACCTTTTTTCGATCACTTAAAATGTGAACTTGTGCTTTTTTAAAGTGGTTCTATCCTATTTTAGAATATCATTTCTCTTTCATTGGTTGGAATGTTTCAATGATGACAAGAATGCCATAATGTTACCAGTCGAATAAGTTCATATTATAAACTACATTTAGGTTTTCGGTGTATTAGAAACACATGCTATGAAAAATTTTCACCTTCAGTAATATCGTCTTTGTGTGTACACAATGGAACTTGAGTTGAACTGTAGTTCAAGTTTTAAACAAGTGTTTTTTACGTTAATTCATCCAGCAATATAATTTTCTTTCGTCCTAACAAACATCTAACTAACGTTTTTCATGCCATTAGAAATAAGATTTCTTGAACTGTTTGCCCTAGGAAGCCTTGAGAAATCGTGCGAAGCATGTAGAAGATAGCAGATTCACCATTCGCTACTACTGACGATATCGTCTCGATTATTAACTTCCTTTGTAGGTAAATTTCTAGCAAAGTAACGCAGTTCTGAGTAAGCTAGAGAATTTTCTGTTCGAAATTCAATCTAACTAAAAATGGTAATGGGGGTTTTTGCGAATTATTACTGTAGGTTAAGGGGTAAGGGATAAGGCGTTAGGCGGAGATAAATCTGTCGTGGATGCGCCATTAAATCGACTCCATTGCAACGTAGAGGGGATTGACTGCATATTTGGTCTAATTTAAGACTTTGTCTTGCATAACAGTCTATCAACTTAGTTAAGTTTTTTTTATTTACTACCTGTTATGGTTTTTCACGGCAGGGTATTACGTGTGATATAACCACAGTGATGCTGAGGTACTAATAGTAATAGGTATTAATAAAAGTAATAGGTATTAATAAAAGGGTAATAGCGCGTTTGTTCCCCACCGCAGACACCTGCGGCCCGGATTTTTGCAAATATCTCAGCATCATTGTGGCTTTATGAACTTAGTGTTTCATCATTCGAAACAGGTACCCCAACAATTTGCACACCACGAAAACATGGAAGACTTAGTTAATCCGTGGGGTAAAGGTGGACCAACGACCATGTGTGTGTTGCAAAGAACCTCTGAATTACGCCACAAGCGAATAGTGACATTTCTTAGACAATACCAGTTAGTTGGTGCATTCTACTAATGACTAAGTCATTATAAGCTAGAAGGTAATGTCCGCTTCATCAGATAAATATTTTAGACTTCAAAGTGATAAACTGTCTAAAGAGTGTATAAAAGTCATTAATTATGTTAAAAAAGCATTCCAAATTATGCATGGACTGAGCTTCATTCCGGTGCATTGACACTTTATGTCATTAGTTAAAGGGCTTTTCTCTTCCATAGACAGGGATTAATATCTGTTTATCTATTAACCATATGCACCTTGAGTGGTTATTATTAACATTGAACATAATCTTGTGTACACTGTGCTTCTAGTAATTATATTTATAGTCATCCTTTTCGATATCACGTAGTGATTCGTATGGAGATGGTTGATTGGGGTCGGATGTGTTTTACAGCATAATGTGGTCTTTCCGCATATGATCACGTGGCACAACCACCCAACCAGCCAGTCAGTCAGACAGCCGTCATAGTAGTCAGTGTTAGTGTGTATTTTGTTATTGCATTCGGCCTGTTTTCAACCAGAGAACGCAATGATCGATTGGAGAACAAGGGACGACGACGACACGAGGCATGCATGTCATGTTGCTCTGAGGGAGTGAGAACACTCAGAAATCCACCTAACCGATTCACGTCACCGGAATAAGCGGACTCGGAGTAGACTCACATCATCCGAACACTTCATTGTGCTCGTTGCCACCAACTTTTGTGGGTGAAAATTCGTTGAACACGTGAGTATCCTCCATACATGAGTGCTCGTGTCACGAAAGCCTAACAAAGTGTAAACTGAAGTATAACGGATACTCACACTTCGGATATGAGTGGCATACTTCTGCTATTACCGTGTGTAGATTTTTGAGCTGATTTCGACGAAATTGAGGCACATCACAACCAGATTTACTATTCGTGATTGGAAGTATTTGCCAAGCTTCTAAGACTGATGAACCCATCCCGATCATTTAGAAAAACGGTGCTTTTCGCCTTAAAAACCAGAAATGTTGACATGGTTGATAAATTGGTCTTTGGCGAAATAAATGCAACCAATGTGCTGAAAAAGTATCAGTTGTAAATCAGTGAGTGTTGCAAATCTTTTGTTTCAACACTTCACGAATAACTGCGTTCACCATCAAGTAATTCTATCGACAACCAAAAATTTTTTTAACATGGGTAACGATAAAAGGATAAAGGATAAAGCTTTTGGCGTTGATCAATCCCTAAGAGATGCGCCATGCATTCGACTTCACTAAGCATCGTTTGGAGGTTATTGAATGCATATCTGGCCTTTACAATGACACGCGGTGGCCTACCGACGTATCGAGCCAGTGCTGCTATCCTCCCAGACAAGTCTCGTACCAATTTGCCAACCCTGGTGGAATGGAAGGCTTGGTGGGCCATGGGCGCCGGGATCGATTCCACGTGTGAGTTGCAGTGCGCCTCCAACCACTGTGCCACACGCGCCCTATGGCTGGGTGCAATATAAAATACAGTACAATTGTATATCGCATCGTACTCTCCCATGAAAGAATAATAGACAGTAAATAAAAAAGTATATGTAGTAAGTAAAAGTTAAAGCATTGTTATTTCGACTGTAGCTTCCGCTTAATTGGGTTGGATGCCGATTTGTGCCCTCCAGAACATTCCCGTTGACGGGCGATTGCCGATAGCACCAATAGGATAAAAACAGTGCTGAGTGAAAGCAAAACAAAAAGCCTCGGTTGATGTGATGACATGTTAGCCTCTTGCAAGGATAATACCGTTTTCGGCGCATACCTGAGGTTCGTTGTTCTGCTCATATCTCATCGAAAAAGTTTTCGTTCGTCTTTATTGCGCAGCCGAGTTGCATGGTTGGTTCGGAACACTCAGCAGACACCAAGAACAGCTCCTTTCTTCCATGAAGTATTTCATTTCCACTGTATGTGGTAATCTACCGATACATCGCCCGTTAAGTTAACAACTAAGCGTTGTTTATAAATATACATGCATATACCCATATATATATATATATATATATATATATATATATATGTATATATACAAATGTATATGTATATATATGCAGCAGACGCACATACACAAACAAACACACACAGCCCACACATTGCCAAATTTCAAGTTGTTCAACTTTATTGTTGCTATATTCACATATAGTTTGTTGCAGAAATTGTCGGAAAAGAAAAAATCAATGTACAGTATGGGATGCATCCCCTGACAGGGTTCTCCCAAGCTGAGAAGGAGTCCGGAGTTTCCATCAGGAAGCCTAGCTAAGAGTAAACCAGTACCAGGATCCACCACCGTCCTGGTATCAAAGTTGCATGGTGGCAAATTTCCCCATATTTTACAAAGGAGGCGACCGCCTGTGGTGATCGTGACCTGTGCCAGACCTTGCCCAGGCTGTCCTCGGGGCTCCGGAGAACCACAGTGGCTTAACTAGCAAATGTCCAATGAATGGAGATTATACTGCGGCCCGCACAATCAGCGAACTTGGGCCATGCAAGTATCCAAGTAAGTAGGTAAAGTTATGTCTTCTCGAGATCAAAAATTTGACGACGTGCCCAAAATTCATTGCATTATCATCATTTTCGTAACAGATCGCCACATTTAATACATATTTGGTGTCCTCAAAGTGCAAAGTGATGGCATAAACAAAGGTATGTTCAAGACCGGAAATTTATAAAACAGCTGACGATGATAACCTTTGCTACGTTCGCAAATATGTAATTTATAACCTTTATGCTGCTGAGATATTTGCAAAACTACGGACCGCGGGTGTCTGCGGTGGGGAACGAACGCGCTATTGTCCTTTCCGGGGAGTAACGCGTTCACCACCACTGTGGGTCCTTCGTTTCGCCTGTCTCTCAGCCAGTTCTATCGATCACTGCCATCAGCAATCACCCGTCAGCGGGATTGATCTGGGGAGCCCAAATCGGCAATGACCCCAGTTAAGCTGAGGCTGTAGTTACAATCACATTCTTAACCTTAAGTGATTGCTGATGGCAGTGATCAATAGAACTAGCTGAGAGACAGGCGAAATGAAGGACCCGCATGTGTGGTGGTGAACGCTTTAATCTCCGGAAAGGACAAAGCGCGTTTGTTCCCCACTGCAGACACCTGCTGTCCGGAGTTTTGCAAATATCTCAGCATCATGAAAGGTTATATTTCGCAACATATCTTGCCATTAAAAAGAGTAGGCAGTAAATAAAAAGGTTAAGATTATGTAATTTATCTCAAAATTCAGAGAGGTGACGTGGAACAGAGGGAGAAATGGAGATCGCTTTAATGCGATCTAATTGTGAGCAGTAGTCCATTATTGTAAATTGAGCATGTGTATTCGGGTCAAAAGTTTAAAGAGAAATCCCACAAGAAGAAATTAAGGACAAACCAAGAAAACTCAGAAATTTTGCCAACAAATAAGATGCATCATGGAATAGCATTCCTTTGGCTGGTATTTTTTAAGCTTTTTGGGGCGATTTCGATTTAACCGATGAGCAGATCGTCGTAAGATATGCAAAGCTAAATTGTGCTCAATGGTAAACTATTGTGGTCCGTTTCCTCCTGGACTTCTAGGCTGTTAGATTTTTGAGAACTTCATGGTGTAATTTTCGTCTAAAATGGAGCAGCTATTACGCTGACAACAAGTATTTAAAGAGAACGTGTAATTATCCATATGCTTAAGGTACCTCAAACTGCTACGTGCGACGATGCGATTACCCTATTTCTGGAAAAGTAAGTTTAACAATTACTAACACCGCGGCTCTTCTTTCCCTTTCCTTTTTTATCAACGCCTTTTAGAAAGATCAGCAGCGTACCGGTTGTGGACTCGTTAGGATGTATACTTGGTGTAATAAGAAAAAGCGATGTCATGTATGAACTAGTACGCCATCCGAGCAACTACCTTGAGGTTTTGGACATTCCAATTATGGTACGGGACATTCTGCATTTACAACAAAAAGAGAGCTGCGAACAAACGATCGTGAATATTTTATGCATTCCAGAATTACTGCTTCACTTTTCCTTCATTTTAATTTAAAAATACTGAAGAAATTAATCGATGAGTGCTGTTTCTGGCACAAGCCCCTTTCATCAGATCCTGTTTTAATCCCATCACTGAGGATGGAAATCAACGGTATCACCTGTAGCTCGTTAATAATCTAGTATTAACTCGAATAAACACCAATGAAATCGCCATTCATCCCTATCAGGCGCCCGAGTTGCCCTGTGCTGCTCACTTGCACGAGCGAAATGAAGAGCGTCATATTTATGTTACGAGGAACATCATTTTTACTACTACCGGCCCGAAAGCAGTAAGTGTACCTCGTTGGGATTTATTCTAGTATAGTCCTACTCTTATGTGGATCTCCTCATGGAACTGTCGAAGCCCTTCTGAGCTTGCATGACTGTACTAGCGGAACCACTTAAACTGTACATAACTTTTCGACTTCCAAACACATCCTGAGCCACTTGCGATAGGTTGCAACAAACCAGAGGAGAGGATAGTGGAACTGAGTAAATTAATTTTGCACGTTATTACGATGTGTATCGCAGTGATTGCTCTTGAAGTAGTAAAAAAAATTGCGATTTCCAAGTGCCTTTCCTACGTTATCGTTGGTAAATGTATGATTGGTTTTTCTCTTGCATAATGAAGAGGTTTAGCACAGGATCCCCTTTGATATTTGTCTTCCATTTTCATACTTTCCAAACGACATTACGAGACCGAAAAAACTTATGCACCCTGTTATGGTCCTCCATTCCAAATCCTTGATTAGTTTCATGCTTACAAACAGTGCTTCATCAATTTCTCACCTTTCTCAAATTCACTTCTTTAAAAGCAACTAACATGTTCTTGAACTATAGAACATAGATATCTATTTATTTTTCGAAATCCATTGTTCCATTCGTTTTCTACCATTACTTTGTGCAACCTATGGGCTTTCCCATCCTCTTCTATCTATTGTAGAAAGTAAATCTCTGGTGAGTTTTTTCTTTTAATATAAATTGTGTAATGTGGTGTGGTAGTGAACGCGTTAGCACCTGGAAAGGGTAATAGCATGTTCGACCCCCCACCACGGCCATCTGCAGTCCGAAGTTTTGCGAATATCTCAACACGATTGTGTGTGTAATGATATTTTGCGACACTATACTTGTCTCGAAATTCTTAAGTACATTTGCGCGGCTTTCCTTTTTGGAGTTGCTCGAAATATCATTGTTTATTATCCATAAGCTTAAGAATTGCCGTCATTAGTAACTACATTAGATGAAATTTTTAAGACTCATACGATTTCATACACAGATGAGGTGGAATAAAATTTGGGGGGAAAAGAACTGGGTTGTAGAATAAAAAAAGAATAAAGCTCTTGGCGTCGATCATTCTATCTGGCCTGTAGGATGACTCGCGGTGGCCTACCGCTGTATCGAGCCAGTGCTGTTATCCTCCCAAGCAGGTCTGGTACCAATTTGAGGATCTCGGAGTGACGGAAGTCTTGGTGGTCCTACGGCGCTGGATCGAACCCATATGTATTGCGGAGCACCTCTAACCACTGTCCTACACGCTCCCTTGAATAATAGAACAAATCACAATAACAAAATACTATAACTGTAACTAAAATAGAACAAGAACTAAAACTAAAATTACCCCATAAACAGAACCCAGTAACGAAAAATGATAACTAAATACTCCTACTTATTGTCCGCTATTGTCTGCTTGTTGGTAAATCTCGAAGTATGTGATGGATGTTGCCCTGGTATGTCTGGTCGAAGCATTCCTCCATTCATTTCTCTCGCAATCCTCATACACTATAATGGTCGCGCTCGTATTTGGCTTTGACGACAACTTGAAGCATTTTTATCGCCTCTTACCAACGTTTTGAATGCTGATCGAATGTGACTTTCTCCGAATATCGGAGCTTGCCATGATGTGGCGTTCCCAACTCGCCACCATCACTGCTCTTTCCGACCTTTGTGGATCGGAGGGAACTCGCGGCCTTGCAACTTTGATTCTTCTCCAACACGACAGAGATGTTTGTATCGTTAGAAAATCCTGTGACAAGTCCACCCACCGCTTAAAGGCAGTGAAACGAGCCGAGTTTTGCGAATATGCGACAAGCCAAATAATTTTTTCTTTATGTAGAATAACTTCAATAAAGCTATCTATATCTATTTGTCCTATCTCTTGAATGTTTTTGAATTCCTTTCAAACATTTCGCTGTGTAATTACATTGTTATGGCTTATACTTCAGGATATAATAGCTTCTATGAATCCTCCTGTCTACGGCACTACAACTATGACGTTTTACGATTGTATCGCTACTCTTGTGAATACCGATCGACAGTCTATTGTAAGCATTTTATGGATTAAAATCTCCTCATTCATTTAATTATGTTATTAATCTATTAATTAAATTTTCTCTCTCCCTTTTCTAGGTATTCGAATTACTCGAGTACTAGTCGAATGCTCGAATATTATTAGTAATCTTAAGTAGATTTTAACATCGCTGTATCTGACGGAGATAGAAATTTATTCATCAGATCAATTCATTCAAGTTCCCACCTTCCTGTGGAATTTTTCATATTACATGTTGTACTGGTATTGTATTTATGATATTTTTAATTACGATTTTAAAATCTCTTAAGCGATTTGTCCGACTTTGTTCGATTTGTTCCGAATGTATCTTCAACGAGAAAAAAAGAAAAGCATATGGGAAAGCTTTTAATAAATGATAAGCTCCAAACACCGCAAGGTATTAGGAGAGAATTATAAGTTTGTTACATAAAAATAGGTAGAGGCAGAAACAACTATGCAAACCTGTATGTAGTTACCGTTATATTTTTCCTTCCCAATCTTTGTTCTCGCCAATAATTCAGAATTAATATAATCCGTTTCTTTATTGTTCATATCTAGGTGATTGTTGATGTTGAGAAACGACCGATAGCGGTGATATCATACTCTGATATCATGGATTACATCCAGAATGTTTCGAATACACATCACAAGTTAAGCTGGACTTAGCTTTTTCTTTACAGCAATATAGTTTACTCTAGTTCGTTATCAATACTTGGCCTAGCATATGTATTTACACCACAACTCAGCGACTCCTTTTTCTCAGGAATATTTCAAAAAGCACGTGTCAAATGCATGATGTCATGGTGATTTTGTACATCATTTTCGACTTAGAACTTCGTAATCTTTGTTGTTTTGTTGTTTCATCATTACTGATATGTGTAATGCAAAATAATATTGACAAGTTACTTGAGACTTCAGACTTCACTCGACTCGCCACCATAGGACTGATGGTGTATTCATGCTTATTTGTCCAATTATTTAGTCTAGCACTAAGCTGTCAGCAATATTTCCTCTACAGTAGTGATGTAAACATTAATCCATATGTTAAATAAGGTATACTGTAGAGTGATCGCTAAATCGCTGTTGATTTTTTTCAGTTACGTTTTTTTTTCTTGTTTTTACCATCATTGAAGTTACTTCCTATAGTTACGTTTTTGTTTTTCTTCGTCATAGAACTGATATATGTGTAGATATTGAGAGTACAAACTTTAGTAGATGTGTTGTTAGTGATTAGTCATTTTTTTCTTCTTCTTCTTCCTCGTCATCTTTTCGTTTTCACTTATATCCTAGAAGAGAAGTACAGTTGTTTTCGAAAACGAGAGTGGATATTTTTTTATTCGTATGTTACAGTGTTGTTCCGTAAGCTTAATGTTGTTACTTGTACGTTAGGACGAGTCTTGTCTTTACATGTAGTTTCATTTTCCGTTCATATACGCGTGTTTATAGTAGAGATGTAACAATCATTGTACATGAGCAGATTACACTTATATGGGAAGAATCACGCAGTACATATACTTAGTTGAATGTGAAGAGATATTTGTTATGTGGTAATGAAAACTGTGAATTACGGAAGATATCCTGCATAGTTGTTGAAGTTTTCTTCGTTGTCGTTTAACGCTATATATAACTATTACAAGAGTAATAAACATGTTAAAGATGACATTCTTTCTCTTATTCCCTACGTGATTTATGAACTTTGGTTAAAGTTCTCATCTTTTCGTTGAACTTCATCATATCGAATATCCCCCTAACAGTTCCCTTTATACACTGTACACACTTAGCCTCGTCCTATCCACAAATTTTAGAGAAAGCCTTCTATGGTCTTAGTGTGCCATATTTTGTTCTATTCACTTGGACCGTTTTCTATTATAGCTTATGGATAGGTAACGACTAGATCAAACGCAGTAATCGCTATACTTGTTAAACTGCGCAACACAGTTAAATAAATTTTGTAGGTCACCAAATATGAATTTGGTACGCATATATTAGTGTAGTTAAATATGAACGCGGACTAAAAATTCTACACCGCAACAAAGGTCTTTTGTGGACAATTTTGTGCGGCATGACAACAGGAACGGTAGAGAATGCAGGCTTATCTATTTACATGAACGAATTACTGCAACAATGTGCAACGGGAAAAAGTTAACTATGCCCAAACTATTTAAACTTATTATTTACTGCCTACTCTTTTTTAACGCCAGGGTATGTTGCGCAATATAAATTCAATGATGCTGAGATACCTCCCAACGGTTTACTGCGTCATCGTGGTTTGGAGGTGTTTCTGGGTGTCGCACTGCGATGTACGACGGGGAGATTCACCCCCTGGCAGGGGTCTCCCAAGCTGAGAAGGAGTCCGGCGTTTCCATCAGGAACCCTGACTAAGAGTAAACCAGTGCGAAGATCCACCACCGTCCTGGTGTCAAAGTCGCATGGTGGCAAATCTCCCTCTGATCCACAAGGGGTGCGACTGCCTGTTGTGGTGACGACCTGGGGCAGACTTTGGCCAAGCTGTCGTCGGGATTCCACAGAACCACAATGCCTTAACCAGCAAATCTCCGAAAAATGGTGATTATGCTGGGGCCCGCACAACTAGTGAGGACGGGCTGTTCAAGTATCAAGTATTAAGATGCTGAGATATTCACCAAACTCCAGACCGCAGATGTGTGCGGTGGGAACGAACGCGCTATTACCCTTTCCAGGGGCTAACTCTTTTCCACTGCAGACACCTGGTGTCCGAAGTTTTGCAAATATCTCAGCATCACTGAAGTTATATTTCGCAACATACGCTGCCATTAAAAAAAGTAGGCAGTAAATAATAGGTCAAAATTGTGATAACTACAGCCTCAGCTTAACTGGGTTCATTGCCGATTTGGGCTCACCAGATCAATCCCGATGACCAGTGATTGCTGATAGCATTGATCGATAGGACCAGCTGAAAGTCAGGCGAAACGAAGGACCCGCATGGTGTAGTGGTGAACGCGTCAACCCCGGAAGGGGGTAATAGCGCGTCCGTTCCCCACCGCAGACACCTGAGGTCCGGAGTTCTGCAAATATCTCAGCATTACTGAAGTGTTCAAACTAACTTGATCTATCGATAAGCTCACCAAAGTCATATTGCATAGGTTAAAGAGGAAGTAGATACGTGCGCGATACTATGAATGAAGTGAATTCATAGCGCATCCCTCAGGGAGTTGACCCACGTCGAACACGTCCTTCTATCCACTAACTTCCTCTGCTTTTTCACGGCTTTAAATAAACTAATTGAGCACTTGCAAGTCTCTTCTTTCTATATTTCTTCACCATTTCGCATATTTTTGCCATTCTCTCTTCTTCTCCGAATCTACATTTGTGTCCATAGTCTTCTCTTTTTCTCGGTATGTGTGATTCTGGAACCATTTGTCATTCTAGTATTCTCATCTCCCTTCGTCTTCTACTTCACCTCATTTTCATCTCAGCTTTTTGTCGCGCTCTATCCTTTCATATCTTTCCTTTGATTTCTTGTTCATCTTCACTTGCGCAATCTAGAATTTAATATGAAACGCAACAAGAAAAGGCGACAAAAAAAATCAATTCTTGTCATATATGCTTATCCAACACATTGTTTGAGAACACTGACTACATTTCCATCCTCGTTGCGTAGTGTCTTGGTTTCCAAGCTGAAAAGGAAAGACATGAAGAATAGTTGAATTAAGAAATGTGTGCGGAAGCGTATCTTTTCTATACTCTTATTGGCTCATGATGTCACTCTCTTTGTCTCAACCAACTCTGTCGCTATGCTTTCCGCCTTTCCACTGGATTAATTCTTAGTGTTATGAGAATAACGTTATCAGGAAAGCCAGTGTGACGTATCTGATAGCAAATGGTCCATAGTTTCATGCTGTCCTTTCTTGCCATGTTGCGATGAGTAAAAAGGCATTCTTAATGAAATTCCATCAAATTTTGAAACCTTTCTTCCACATTTAATGATGTTGTCTTTAGAAAATTGAGGAACTTCGTCGGGATGCTTCGTCACAATTCGCGAAGTATCTTTATGTAATAGTATATTGAAAAGAATTCTGTAACCCCTTAGCAACGTGTATCTATAACCACTTTCACATCGAAATGCTATCGAAGGATTTCTTCGACTTGATGAAACTACTTCATAGCGTCTTGAGCTCTTTTGATACTCCAGCGGGTTTCCTTAACGTGTTTATATGATGCAATTCCATGAATTCATCTCAAAAACGCACTTTATTCACATGATTATTCTCCTTTCATTGTTCTTTCAGTCTTCTTAAAGAGTAACTCCTATAACAAATTTGTATAAGGCAAGCAACAACCAAATGGAGTGATTTTTTACTACATATTTTGTACTTGCTTGCTTTTCCCAAATGTTCACCGCGTCATGATGGTTGAGAACTGTTCTTGGGTGTCGGACTTCTACATGCACTGGTGAGGGGTTCAACCTTGCGGCAGGATTTTCCTTGCTAGCATGTAGTTCGATATTTCCATGCAGAAGCCCAGCTAAGAGAGCATGCCAATCCCGGAAATCACCGCAGTCCTGGTATTAAATTAGTCACAAGGTAGCAAATCTCTCCAATCTACAAAGGCAGTCGAAAAATCGGAGTACCATTAATTGTTACTCACCAACTGGTATATCTAATGAGAACTTACTGGACGCATTCTATATGATCCGTCCATTCTATATGAAAGTGATCCGCAACGAAAAGTAGTTATGTTAATTCGTTGTAGGAGATTCCACTGTTAGATTAGGAACGACCAACAAAAGTGAGTATAGGACAAAAAAAAATCTGGAACTGCAATCGAAATGAGAATGGGAACCGTTTAGGACTCACATCCACAGCATTTCTGCCCTTTGGGAATTATCGTTTTTGAGAAAACAGAAGATCGCTGATGAACAGGGGTCTCCTTACGACACGTCATATGCGGAGATCGATTACATTCTCACCTATAGAAGACGACGCCTGTTCTACACCTCCATGGTGGCATCCATTCTCTTGTCGACCTGATAACTGTCTTCTCCTTGCAAAGATTTGATTCAGTCAGAAACTGGAAAAGAACTCCTATCATCGTCCAAGAAGAACAAGAGAAGTCGTGTATGACGAGATTGTTATTAGTTTAATCTTCTCCTCATGTTATCAACAGGTAAAGGAACACTCGACTGAAAACAACAAGCTGCTTGCTTAAAGACTTAAAACTTGAACCAAATTCGCGCCTGACTTCAGCAAACAATAAGTTCAGGCCGTATCTCCACTACCAATAAGGAGTTGCTCGAGAAGAGAACGAGGCTAAAAGCTTGATTCCACTGCAGCAACCTAATTCAGCTCGTAATAAACGCCATCTGAACAAGATCTTCGCGGGGGGATTTACATCGATATGAGCAGAAAATTTACTGGAAGAAGTTAAATATGACCTAGTCTGAAGCTTTGCTGGCAGGATCTACGCAGCTGTAATGTTCCGCTATCCATTCTGATGAAAGAAGATGGGGCTATCCCTGCAACTTGCCGTTATATGAAATTGATAGTGGAAAAGATCTATACCAGTCCTTTTCGTTCCACGAACTCAGGACCCGACAAAATCACTTCGAGCTGTAAATTACATGCGCTTCTCGCAACCCATATGAGGTCTTGCTTTCAGAATAAGAAAATGTCATCGTACCTAGAAAGGGTGACCGAAGGGATCTTTGTAAGTATGGTCTAATTTGCTTCTTGACTGTTCTCTGCAAGTGTTCACCAAGATTATGCTTTTGTGCGTATCGAACACCTTAGATGAGGCACAAGCAGTTCAACTAACAGGACTCCGACAGAGATTCTGATGCATGGGATTATGGAACGCGTCCAAAAATTTTCGACATAGAAAAGTTTGCATAGAATACTTCTTGTCTCTTGTCTTGGCTTCTGCCCAGTATAAAAAAAAGTGCTAACTTTTTATTTTCTGCCTGCTATAATTTTCACGGCAGGGGTATAATGAGAAATACAACCACAATGATGCTGAAGTATTTGCAAATCTCTGGACTACAGGTGTCTGCGGTGGGAAAAAAAATCAGTCCCGTTGACGGGTGATTGTTGATGGCATTGATCGATAGAACTAGCTGAGAGACAAGCGAAGCGAAAGACCCACATGGAGTGGTGATGAACCCGTCAGCCACGGAAAGGGTAATAGCGTGTTCGTTCCTCACCGCGGAAACCTGCGGCGCGGAGATTTGCAAGTATCCCCAGTATCATCGTGGTTACATAAAAAAGCGTTTGACAGCGTTGGAACGTATCCAATCCTCTTAGTGCTGGTCCACCCTAGAAGTGAACCCGTCCTGTACGCAAACATGAGCTGCCTATTATCGGAATTGCAGCAAAAAAATACTGCTTTTCCATCGATTCCTTATTGTATCCGTAGGAAAAAGAGGTTCGACAATCGGCCAACAATATTGCCAAAGCTGTTTACTGCTGCATTGCACTGGCTAATGAAGTAGCTCGATTGGGGCAAGAATTGCATGCGTACTTATGGAAAGCTGATATGAAATCTTACTTTCGCGGATAGCATCTTTTCGGCGACTACCAACGAAACCGACAAGATGCTGAATTGACTCAACAAAGCGGGAAAAAAAATTACAGTGAGCATAAGTAGGCCGGAAACCGGTTCGTGGAGAACCCATAGTGCGAAAGTGAAGAAATCGAACTGGGTGGTTCTCTGATTACAGAGACCACCTTGTACGAGTGCCTTGGACGGTCAACGAACATGGAGAACAGCAGGAAGGGAATTAGACAGGAGGGAAAAAGAAGCATGTGCCTCATTCTGACCTCCTAAACAAGCCATCGACTACCTACCGAGCCTAAAATCCGCGCACGCCTTTTTTCTACTCGACAATCGTTCCAGAACTCTGCTATGCAGCAGAGGCGAAGGCTGACCGTTCCAGCACGTCAAGAAATCTGCGCACCATCCGCAGAGCGCTTGTGCGATGTCTTCTGAAATTTAACCTGCACTCACAACGTCTAGATGGAATTCGCAGCTTAGGTCTCCAAAAGCTGAACCTTCCTGGGGATCCAGGAGAAAACACATCGGTAGCGAACCATGGATATCGGCAAACTTTGGGACACATTATAGAAAGAACAAATGACAGATGGACTAAAATAATCGTAGTCTGCAAGAGGTTGGAAGCGTCTTCTTGGACGACCACTCAAAAGATGGGTGGATATGTTCGTGGCTAACGACAACCATCTCCACTCGCAGGTAGGAACTATTCCAGGAGGGAGCTTCGCAGACCTTAATATACTCGTGATCGTTAATTGTAGAGGAACTGAGTTGATACATGGCTTCGCCACTACAAATCACTATATGGGCCTGATTTTTTAACCACCTCTAACAAAATTTGTTGAAGTCGGATGCACTACGCATTCCCTCAAGGATTAATCAACGCCGAGCGCTTTATTACTTACCCTTTATGTTGCACTTCAACTAAGGTGATCCTGTGGAACATAGGCTTTTATTTGATCACTAAGAAAACCAAGCTTTCCTTTTCTACGTCGATATTAGTTACTAAGACAGTAAATTATGGCAAACTATTTACAGTGGCAAAGACATGGTCTTCTATAATATTTGGATGTTGTTATTCATTATGCATTACATCTGAATAAAATTGGTTTTCCTTTTTGAAGATTTTTTGATGCCCTTATACTTACATGGTTTTGTCTCGTCACTGCATTATGTCTGGAGCTTCAGCAGTGGAATTTCCACTTTTTAAGCGAAGAGAATTACTGCTGGATTTCGCGCAGCGTGGTAGTTTTGGTAATGTTAGGGTCTTTGATAACACTTGCTACCCATTTACAAATGAAGACAGACAGATTATTATAGGTATGCTGTAATCTATAGACTTTCTTCCTTTGAGTGATTGTCCAACCAGTCCGTCGTGAGATTACCCCCATGCAGTGTAAAGCACAATGGCTTTCTACCAGTTGAGCCATCTGGTCTTTAAAAGGCCTAGGAGTTCTTTACTCATTATTTGCAGTAAAGTCTCCAGCCTTATGTCGCTTTACAAGCAAGACCGTGCAAATCGGTGCTTGATATTTCTGGCAGGAATTATTACTCCTAAGTAGTAGCTCTACAGTTTTATAAAAAGTTCAAATCACTTCCGTGAATGTTACAATAGGCGAAACTTCACTGTTCATTGCATTTTCACGCACTATGTTGTTCATATTTCGCTGTGAAATGGCAGAGATCCGAGGTATGTGGTAATTTTATGATTTTTGCTGATTTCCGCGTCTGTCAGTTTCTCTGCTTTACAACTGTCTTTCTTCTGTGAAGATAGTACGCAATGCTATCACTGATATAACTTATCGTCGGGCTTTATCAGTCAAAACGTTGCAGCAGGAATCATGACTCTATCAGAAGCTGGATTTTCTGATGGGAGCATTAAACTAGTCAACATCTCATATGACTGTGCTAAAGGATAAATCTGCGTCATATGGTACTACCCGATTTGGAAGAACAAAAATCCATCTACTGAAAATTTGGTTAAGATTCTCTATCATGTGGAATAAATCAGTTATATTAGCTTCACAACGTTCTTTTCTGAAAAAAGTGGAAATTTCGCTGATGAAATAAGCCTCGTTGCAAGAATATTATTCACAAGGTACTTTCACCTGGACTACACAAGTTTCGGTATCCTACCGACCCATCAATGCAATGTTTTATTCTCATAAACAAGTCTGATACCAATATACGGACCTCGGAGAGATAGATGGTTTACTTTTGCCACTGCACGGGTTCGAAACAGAGGACACCGTCGCTGTAGCATCCCTAACCAATGCCCCAGAAAGGCCTGAAGCTGTAATAATTAGAAGCTGTACAACTGATGATAAAATAGGGTTTTTTTGATCTAGCAAAAACCTGAATGCTGAATACCATTCTTTTAATTATCAACTCCCAAAGTTTCATTTCCCAGCGAAGCAAAGCAAGATGACCCACCATAATTGACAGTCATTGATTTTCACCAGTCTCCATTGGTCCATTATAAATCTGTGCTATTGCTGCATCAAAGTTGGAATAAATTCTTTACATTTAAGCTCATTGATTCCTGACGAAATTGATGTAATCAAGTTCTCCTTGTGCATCCACTTATCCGTTGAAGCAAATTGAGTTTCTAGTTGCATTAACTCCGACCGCTTTCGAATTTTTTAATGTCTTTCATTCTGCTGTGGAAAGAATGTTTTGCAACTCATGTGCAGTCTTATTCTTTTATGTTTACCTTTTCAATAATAAACGGAAAGAACCACATTTGTGCTGAGATATTTACAATACCCGGACCCCTGGCCAGATTAGAACCCACGATAACGCTCTTCGACAGCTCACGTGTTACCGATTTCACGAGCCTAGGCTCTTGTTTTGCCTTTCTCTCAGCAAATTTTTTTTACACTAATGGTGCCATCAGCATTCACATGTCAGCGGGAATGACTTGGGAAAACGGCTGAGAGAAAGGCTGAGTGAGGGCATCAGTGGTGCAGTGAGTGAAACGCGCGCCCTCGAAAAATGTCGTCGCAGGTTCGAATCTGGCCTGGTGTTTGAGTTCTGCAAATATCTCAGCATCATTGTGTCATTGTGGCTGTATTTCAAATAATCCCCTGCCAGAAAAAAAATAGTACCCAGTAAATGATAAGTCAACACTGAACGAATAGATGTTGAGCTATCATAATGCCGTATGTGCCAACAGTGCTTCAAACACAGCTCAGCTTCTTTAGCAACTAATGATATTTTTTCCAACTAAAGTGAACTTTAAGGCGAAAAAGTGACTATTTCTCTTCGGTTGAAAGAAACAAAAATCATTTTTTAGAATCACTGTAGTTCTGTCTGATAGCTGGAGATATGAGCAAAAACAATCATGAACTCGTAACCAATAAGCTTCTACGGTCTTGAAATATGGTTAGTTTTCAAATACTTTTATGCGATGACATCAAACAATGTATTCAATGGTCTTCTACATTGGAAATTACTTCCTGACTAAAATATTTGCTAAGGAGATCAGTTTAACGGGCTCTCCACAACTGCTTGAGTCATACGACTCATGGCTGGTAGAGAATAATTTCGGCTTTGAAAATGGAAAAGAATAAATTTGAGAATAGTATAAAGATCATTGAAAGATGAACATCGTTGTCAAGAAATTACAAAGTTCTTAATTTTACAATGACGAAGTTGTGGTTTTCTGAAGAACACAAATCTTTTCCTTTCGCTACTTTGCCGAAACTCGTATTCTGAAAAACGAACGTTGTACAGAACTCTTTAACATTGAAAGAAAGATGTGATGGAAGACCCATGACAATTAATAGAGCTGTGACAGAAAGTACATCAACGTTTAATGTTTTTAATCCAGTGTAGGCTGTTATAATGAGCGTAATTTAAAGAACGTCTTAATGTGCGACTACAACTTCAAGTTAGGTTTCTATTTCTTAGAATTTATTTTACTACATTGTTAGGTTTGGATGAAGTGTTACTTTGAATCTTTTGATTTACCCGAATACACTTAAGCATGCAACACATTTCATTTGTGAGCAGTTGGTCTATTAGATTTCAGTGTTAGAATATTTGTCTTATTAGCTTTCCTTTCCTGTGATTTTACTGATGACGTGCCTTTATTGTATTCCAGGCTTTAAGGAACTACATAACCTGAAAAGAGGGTCCTTTTACAATGGTTAAATGGTAAAAAGGATAAAGCGTTCTGCGTGGTTCAATCCCTGTGGCTTGAGCCATGCATTCTACTTTGTCAAGCATCTTTCGAGCTGATTGAATTCATGTCAGGTCTATACAGTGATTTGCTGTGGCCTACCGATATAAGTGATGCTATCCTTGAAGACAGCTCTCGTACCAAAATGCTGTCGCCGGAGAAATGGAATACGTGGTGAGCTCGGAACGTGAGGTCGAACCAATGATAGATCCAATGCTTATTGCACAGCACCTCTTATCAGTTACTGGTCTCATTTGATCCAATGAAGAAACTTTGTTCTCGGGCGGTTCTATTCATAGGAAGTTTTTCTCTTTAATAAACTGGTTGTTTCGCTCCAGTATCCTCTGTTCTACACAGTACAGCTTGGGTCAAATCAAATTTGATGGGCCAGCAGATATGTCTCACCTGAGATCATCTCTTCTAAAGGTCGAAAGTGGAGTGGGGCAATGGTTGGAGGCGCCAATGCGACACACACGTGGAGTCGATCTACGCGCCCATGGTCTACCAAGCCTTCCATCCCTCCGTAGTCGGCAAATTGGTACCAGACTTGTCTGGGAGGATAGCAGCACTGGTTCGATACATCAGCAGGGCACGCGAGTCATTGTAAAGGCCAGGTATGCATTCAGTCACCTCCAAACGATTCTTAATGAAGTCGAATGCATGGCGCGTCCCTTAGGGATTGATCAACGCCGAAAGCTTTAGAGCTTTAAGCGTCGAAAGTTGCTTTACCATTGCGTCTATCCTTGTCGTTCTTCTTTCATCCACTTTACAAAACTCCTATTTCGCACAAACGTTATTTAAGAATTTTGAATTCTTTAAACAAGGAAAATGCCACTCTTACTCGTCGAGCACTGTCTCGTTAAAACTAGAACTTGAAGTTCTTTTTAAGTGTGTATCGCGTTGCATAATGAAGTATATACAAAAAATTCATTTTCTTTTGGGAATTAGAACAAACCCTCATTCCAGATTTTGTCCCTTATCGTTTCATTTCTAAGTGATCGAGGTAAATTCGCGTAGTTAAGATCTAATTTAGTGGTTTTTCATTTGAATCAATTACTTCTGACATATATTATAGAAAATGGCTTAACTCGTTTGCACATCAAAAGAACAAAAATCGGGTTCCAGATTAAATTTCGTGCTGGTATCCATACGTGCCGCAGTATAATACAGCGATCTCGCTCTTCCCTGAGATGCAGGTGAATCTAGATGATGCACACCTTGCTTCCTCTACGGCCACTTGGCACAAACGCTCTGTGCCTGCGAGGGAAATTATTATAAATGCGTGAGTGGATGTGTTCTCATCTATCCGGATTGTATTCCACGAGTAAATTCGGCCAAAAGCGTGCAATGAAGTGAGTAGAAAGTGTGTGGAAGGCGCTTAGGAGTCGCCTCACACAAATAGACTCTTCCGTCTATTCTGGAAGAAACTAACGAGCTACCCGTGAGTATACGCAATCCCCAGGTTGAGAGCTCAACAAGCTATACGTAGGTATCAAACAGTGAACAGAGTAAGATACGACACCGTAAAAATAAGTGAGCCTCGTTCCTCTAAGCCGGGAAAAAACCCCGATAGGGTAGCGTGGGTTAGGGTGAGCACAGAGGGCCGCGAAAATCTCAGAGCCATCCTAGGCTGCTTAGACCTGGAATGGCTAAGGTGACGATCTGTACCTAAAACTTATATTCACTTTCACTTGAGTGCTCGATAGAGGAGTTGATAATGCAAGCAAAAAGGATAAGGTACGACATCATCGGGACTTGCCGAGACAAGACGACGCCACCAATTCAACGCTGTGTATGACACCGGAGAATAACTGGTTCTCGCAACATGCTATAGTAAAAATGTCGGCGGCTTCGGCGTTGTCGTCGACAGCAGTTTGGCTCAGGACATCGCTTCTTTAAGCAGCTGATAACTAGAGTCGGACCTTTAATGCTGGAGAGGACTGGATCAATACCGGCCTTGACAATATTCGTAGTTTGCCATGCTACGGCGAAAACAAGGTCGAGGCGATCTATGTGGACTTAAAGACGTTTTACAAAGAACTGCATACATCCTTTAAGGTCATCATTGGAGACTTTAACGCTAATACGGAACCCAGAAGAATGTCCGACAAAGTTCACATTGCTAACCAAGACTAGAATGGAAAGAGCAGGGTGAGCGGCTCTCTGAGTTTATCATGAGGACCATGACCATTCATGGTAACTCTGCAATTCTGGAACTCCCACTCTCTAAGCCGTAGTGGGAGTCTCCTAATGGAGAGTACCATTACGAAATAGGCCATACCCTAGTAAATCGATGGTTTTGCCTAATCGACGTCACTGTTGTCCTGAGTTCTACGCGGGACCAGGCCATCGCCTCCTTCGTGCAAGATCTCATTTCTCGCGGAAAGGAGAAAAGGCGCTGAGTTCAAAGAACGAAACCCTAGCCACAGTTAACTAGGACTTATTCAGATCACTAGTTGCCTGTTGAAAACATTCATTAGTTGACAACATCAACGAGGAATACGACTGGGTTATTCAATATCTTCACGTTAGTGCTATAAAAGCTGAGATTTCGAAAGCCACTGATGCACGTCTGCTTCCAGAAACAGAGTGATACGTCACCCATGGAAATATACAAGCAACAGGCAACCTCCAACTCACCTCCGAACTTGCAAAACACTACAGAAAACGATAAAAAAAGACCTTGAAGAAAGAAAAAGTTGCAGTAATGGTTGAAATTGCAGAAATTGAAACTGGGAAAACCGTTCGCATCGCCGACCGAAACATCGCGAATTACAAAATAGAGACAATTGCACTCCCAGGCCTAGGTGGAACAGTTACAGCTTTCAGAAAACATGGACAAAGTCACTCACGACTACTACTCGCACTGCTCCAATGGCTGCGTCATCCTGCCCTCGTACAGAATAATGGAGGACGGATATGTCGCACCACCGATTGCCTTTAGAGAAATCCGACACGCCATTTCGTCGGTAAAGCATCGAACAACACATAGTGCCGACAAGATAAGATCTGACCTTCTGAAGAACATTCTCCCAGGCCTCATAAACACTCTGGCTTGGGTGTATACACGTACCTGTCAGAATGCAGGGTTTCTATCCAAAGGATGACCAGCAAGACAGTGCTGTTGTTCCAGAATGGTGATCTCTGCAGTATGGAAAGCTATCACCTAATCTGCTTGCTCTCTGTAGTCTATTACCTCTTCACTTGAATCGTGCTGAACAAGATTGGCGGAACAGTTTACGAAGGACAGCGTTGTGAGCAAGCATGGTTTCAAAAAAGATTTAGCGCAATGGACAATATCCACATGATAAAGCGTATTGAAGTATCGCGAGAGCACAAGAGACTGCTCTTTCTCACTTCCATCGATTTAAAGAATGCTTTCAAATTTTCAGAGCCTGGAAAGGTCAAATTGGTGTGCAATCTACTCAGTCAAACACTTTCATGACCTATGCAGACTAGACTCAACCCATAAATTTGCATTCGCGTAATAAAGAGCCTCTTTTAAGCTACCACCGTTTTATTCATTTTTAAGCATTCCAGTTAATTGGTGGAGAGCAGCCACCGAGTATTGCATGGGCAAGGAATGTTCCTGGATCAGGTCATAGAATCAACTTGAACTATGGCTATCCTGTCATTCATTTCTAATGGAATATGGGCAGCTATAAAACGTTGCTTGAGAAGGGCTGGTCTATAGAATTGGATAACAGTGATTGAAATACCATCGGACACTCTAAGAAGCCAGCTAATTGTTAGCCGCGTATATGACCGTCTGTGTACAACGTAAAATTGCGTAATATGCCCCTAACGGTGGGGATGGTGATTTCATGAGTTCGGGTACGGTGTGCGTAGCCTCCTGTAAACCATGTGGAGACGAATACATTGACCATGCGGGAGACCACTCTGCGTTCGCTTAAAAGAGGAGCTAGTCGGCAAATTTAATTTGAAACCAAACACTCCACTAGGCGCGCAAAGGATACAGAAACATCACGCAGAAGATTTTGAACTAAAAATCACTATCCTCGTGCAGAAATTTAAAATATGGGCACGTAAAGCTCTTGAAGCGTCTGGATTATTTTCAAAAATCCAGAAATGAACTGCAAGGCGGAGTGTCCAGTGATCATGCGCCATACCTCAGGCTGACTATGTGACCTAGGGTACAAATTTCGCCCATGTAATACTCTCTATACGGCTGCTCTCCACCAATTAACTGGAAGATTTACAACGATTAAAGGGTTGAGTGTATAATAGGAGCTGTTCATTGCGCGATTGCAAATTTATTTATTAAGTCTTATCTGTTAAGGTTATGAAAGTGTTTGGCTGACCAGATTGCATTTCAGTTTGACCTTCTCAGGCCCTGAAGAAGGAGGAAGTGCCGAATTTGCTGAATGAAGAAAAACAGTGAATTGCTGATCAATGCCGAGGTTAATAGAAAGTCCGGCTTGGGGTTCGCTTTTTGACTGTGTTGAGACAGAAGCAGTCATGGAGGCTTTGGACTCAGTATATAGAGTTTTTTCGTGAGCTATATAAAAATTTCACAACCAAAATATCCCCATTCTACAAAGGTATTAAAGTTGACGTAAAAAGAGAGATTAGACAAAGCGATATCTTATCGTCAAAATTATTTACCGTCACCCTCGAGAGCGTCTTACGAGCATTGTAATGGGACAAGATGGGACTGAAAATAGGTGGCCGGCAATTACACCATCTTCGCTTTGCTGATAAAATCGTACTTATTACACCAAGCACTGGCCAAGCAGAATGAGTGCCAGCCAACCTTGAAAATGTTTGTGGAAGCATTAGTTTTCGACAAAATCTCGTAATAATGGTGCTCATGAAGAACGAATTTTTTTTGTATTCCCCATTCACACTCAAAGTTATGAATATCTCTGAATGCCCCAGCTACATCCATTCAGTTCGAGAAGCAAGCATGGTGGAAGGCAGAATTGAGCGGGAGGAAGCGAACGCCTTGGGGTGTTTTCAAGAGCAAAGGGCATGCCGTGAGGAGAACAAGGACCACCCGACACCATGTCCACAGTTTCGACTAAACGCATTCATCAGAAACTTGTTCGCTACACAAGTAAGATGAAAAATTACTCAGTGGTATACAATGCGCATTTGAAAAGGCGATGATGTGAATACGTTTTGCCACGTAAATGAGAGAATGCGCAACCCCAACCTACGCTAACGATCGAAAATCAATCACGTGGTTATACACGCTAAATTGTCGAGGCTTAGAGTGGGTCGAACACGTCATATTCCGAAAGACAATTGAGAGACAAGTGCCATTAGCGACTAGATTCCGTGGGATATCAAACGCACAGTAGGAAGGCCACCGCCTTGTTGGTCAGAGTTCTTCACGAAATGCCTAGAAGAAAGGTAAGATGCTAAACTAGTCTCCCAGAGCGAGTGAGAACACACTGGAGTACTCTTGCACGCGACAGAGAGAAATGGAAGGTTTACTGGCGCCGAACAAAGTCACTCGACGATTAACTGGACGACAAGGTATCCAGACTCCATGGGGCGACAGTCTTCAAATGGTGTTGCTATGTCTCTCTGGATTTGAAGTGGTCGTTGAAGTGGTAAGATGACGAAGATCGAATGCAGTATGTGGGTCAGTGAGTTATCAGTGATTCGGTTCCATGGTGTCAGAAGTACAACGAGGTGATAATTGGAGTGATAAGTTGCAATAATTCAATCCGAAGTAACGAAGAACGACAGTTTTTGTGCACATTCTTCTCAGTGTTTCTTTTTGCATCTGGAAGAGAGAACACATTACAGAAATTTCTACGCGGCAGTACTCACCATTGAGTAATTCAATTGATCACATGCGCTTGTGAACAATAGATGTATTAATGAACAGCTATATTTTATTAATGGCAGTCAAGTGAAAGGCGTCCATTAGTGCGCTGTATAACTATGAGTTATAAAAATTCGAAAAAAAGCGCATTTTGAGTGTTTTGCTATTAAACTTTGCTCTTACGGTCGTCCTAAAAATCCTGCTATTCAAGTAACCACCATTGAAGTGTTGGCAGCGGAAACAACTAGTTCATTTAAACTAAGAAGCTGCTTTTGGTCGCATTTAATTCTCAAATTTCACACGTGGAAACGCCATAGTACAGTTAACTCAAGATTCCAGGAAGAATCCACTCCACCAGCATTCGACTGCATTCATACAGTAAACCAAGATTCTCAAACAGCAGCCCAATCGATACGCATATCCACATATCTAAGCAGATCAATGAAAACAATGGAACGAAACCGATAAAAGAATTACTGGTATCAACACAACAACTGATGTCCAATTATGTGAAACAAAAAGTGAAACAAAGTAAAATTTCATGTTAAAAGCTGATTTCAAAGCCTACGACAAACTTAAACAATGGGTTTGGTTGCTGACTTGTGCCTATTTTTTTGGCCGAGGTAAGCATTTATTTTGAGTTTGCGTGAACGAATTATCTAGGACATCGGTTTAATTTATATAATGCTTCAACAAGTGTAACAAAGAATTTCGTATCGCTCTTTTTTCCCTTCTAAATTCTCACTTGGTTCAAAATCGTTTGCACCGAGTGTTAGTGGATAGTAACTTCAAGCTATAAAAAGATCATTTTCTTATTCTTTTCCTATCTTCCTCTTCTTTCTATTCTTATCTTTGCTACGAAACTATTTCAATTGTAACCATAGAGGAATTATGAGATCAGAAATCAAGTAACATACATTTGTTGCTAACATGGCATGATATAGTTCATAACTAGCTATCCACTAAAAAAGCGCCCTTTCAAAATTATTTTATGGAAATCGACCACCCATTATCTATTTAACTAAGTATTGGCGTAGTTTGGAAGATGACTGAGCTTATATAGAGGTTGCTGTAAAGTTTTTGCTCGGCTGAAATTTAACGTTAGAATCTATGTAGTGGCATAATTGGTCACTCCTTAGATGTATCATATCCGGAGAAGTTGGGTTTCAAACTCGAGCTTTTTCGACTGCACATTTATCTATGGATGTTCTGTGCTTGCCAATGCCACAATCAAGCCTATTCATACGAATTCCGCGTCTACACGAATCGTCCGATCCCAATCATCGACGATACAGTTGGTGCTGTTTGCTGTCATCCAGAAAGAGCATTCGTGTTCGTTAAGCTAAGCAAAAAACGAATGTGCCCGGAGTTATGACCTAAAACCAATCGTCCCGTACAAGCGGTAGAAGCAGACTAGTTTCTATGAAGTTTATTTAAGGGAAACATTTGCTGTCAATTGTAAAAACCCTCGTTAAAGCTAATGTGTACTTATAAGGTCACCTTGAGTTAGTGCGTTATGTTTTCCCTCAAGAATTTTATGAAAAAGTGCGTGACGGATTGTTTTCACTGGCAGGCTACCAAAAATATACAAATTTTTAGTAAGTTTTTATTGACTTTTTAAAAATAGTATAGTAATTTGATAACTTGCAAAATGTGACCACTTTTTTTCTATTTCAAAAAGGTGACCGTTTGACATCTCTTCTCCACATTTTCTCACTTCTTCCATAAAAGTTTTCTGATTGATTAACTGGCTTCCTCATTCAAATCGTGCATGCAGAATATCTGATTTATGGCTTATTCTGCATAAGTCTTCCTAATATCATATCCTAACTTCAGTTAATGAACTTTTTATTGATTGGTGCCATTTGTAAGACCTCATAGTAGAAAGGTCCATCATAATTTAACCATTTCTTTGCTACGTGTCGTGTCTTTCTTTTTCTATAATTTCTTCATAGCTATAGTAAAACTAAGAAAACATTAAGATCAATCATTTTTCACCATGATAAGGGCTGTGATGCTTCTGTGCTTGCTACAATACGCCGATAGGTTGTGATAATATCATTGCTGTAAAAATAATCGTTGTTACCATTGTTGCTGTTAACAATGTCACATGACTGCAATTTGCTCATAGAAATATCAGTCGTTCATTATTTCATTAGTGACCTTTCCTCGAAAAGACGTTGCTAACATTACCGAATGGTACGCTTAAACGTATTAGTTTGAGGGGATGAAACATTTAACAAGTACCGATCGTTTTAAGTTTACGCGTTGCGAAGTATTGTTTTCTATTGCTCACAAATAGACGATGCCGTCCGGATTTTGGTTCCCATTTACAAAGGTCAATCACTTTAAAGAGGACTAGGCGTTCGCGGAGCGGGTTGTCCATTGGAGCTTCTCTCTTTCGAGCAAGCAGCGTACGTTGTGGAGTTGCCAGCGGTGTTAACAACAGTCAGACTGTGATGAACAACATAGTAAGTTTTCTTTGAAGCTTATTCGTTTCTTTGAAGCTTAAACACTCATTGTAGTGAGGCGTAGAAAATCCAGGGAACGGACTTTAACTAACCTCAACGTTGATCAATAATTTACCGTTTCTTAATGAGCAGACACAAAGTTGTTATTAAACTAAATATTCACAATACCCGAGTTTTTCGGCGGTTTCGCCTTATTCGGAGCCTGGAGCGGTCAAGTTGACACGCTATCTAATCAGTCAAACACTTTCATAACAAAACCAGAATAAATCTCCGTACGCAAATTTGAATTTTTGAATTTACGCACCGAGTTTTTTTCAATATTACATCAATAAATTTCTGAGGATTATCCCAGTCTTTGGTCCCGACCTCACCACTGACGCGTTCTTCCCACTTCAACGCCAGTACAGGAAAGAACATTTGGCTGAGCCAGGCGGTGAACCAGTAGAATAAGGTTAATTAGTCAAAGCTGTAGTAGTATGAGGCGTAACATGGTTCTTACAATTCAACCAGTTCTGGGTTTTTCCTCATTATTAAATATTCATCACTTTTTGTCACTTTCCCATAGTCCTAGGTTTTGTTTACAAATACACATATGCTGTCGGAAAAAGCAGCGAATGGAGGATAGAGCTCTCGGAGTTGAGCAATTACTGAAGGAGGCGCCATGCATCCGACTCCATTGTAGAGATGATTGAACGCAGTGCCTTGTCTGAGAGCTTATCAAGGTATTAAGTCGATGTTTTTATCTTCTCGTACAACTATTTTACCAACTCTGCTACACCGGAGAGATCGAACGCTTTGCGAGGCACAGGACTGAACCAGGGATGAATCATGTGCGCATCGCAGGACACCTGTAACCCGTGTGCTACACATGCCTGGCTAATCTTATCAGTATAACTCATAATATATATTGAATAAGTAATATACTATAGTACTAATGATGGTGAACAAATCACAAGTTTCTATTTTGAACCCTGAATGTTTCTTCTTGCAAAAAACACTAAAATTGTTACTAAGCCAGTGTTTTCTTTTTGAGCAGACGCGAGGTTGTTAATAAGAACTATTCAAAACTAACTGTCGTTTTGGCGGTTCCGTCTTCTTCGTGGCTCTTATGGTCAGGCTAACATGCATTCTACTCAGTCAAACATCACCGGATAGAACTTACCACAAAAATTTCATTCTTATAGTAAACAGATCCTTTTAAACGCTCACCGTTTTGTTCTTTGTAAGCCTCCCTGTTAATTGGAGGAGACCAGCCGCTCAGGGTCTTATATGGGCAAGGAATATGTTTGGCTGAGGTCAAAAAAATCGGCTTGAGGCATGGCACGAAGTCACGCTTGATCACAAGGCACTCCTCCTTGCGCTTTGTCTTTGGATTTTTTGGAAGTTAAAATTGTGAACAGTGCCTTCTCGGATTGTTAAGCTAACACGAGGGTGATAAAGATGTTTGTTCGGCAGACACTTCGACGTTTTCGTCTTTATCAGACCCGGTTACCCGAGTCGATGGTCCACAGTAGTTCGTCTTCTTGATGCAGTGTCTTCATTGTCGTGTCTTTATCAGATCTTCAGTGTTGAGTCGAGTTGCATCTTCTTCGGTGGAACACCCTTCGAATGAGACAAACTCACCAGGCGTTGCAGGGTAATGGTGCCTCATTCGAAAGATGCTCCCTCTGAAGAAGTTAGAATCTACACGGCGATGAAGACACTACATCAAAAAGACGAACAACTATGGACCATCCAGTCGGATAACCGCCTCAGATAAAGACGGAGATATCGAAGCATCAGTCAAACAAACATCTTTATTAACCTCGTGTAAGCTTAACATTTAGTATTGACTATTACTACCGAGGTTAAATGAAGGTTGATTTGAAAAATATTAAAACTGTAAACCTTTTGAGCAAAAGATTTTCCTTAATTGTTAACTCATCTTCCAGCACACCTTGTATTTTTTTGTTAGCTTCGTTTTTTTTTCCTAGTTTTTAGCCATGCACAGTTTAACTATGGATGTTTCTGCTCGTTCTGATTCAGTTTGCTTTAATGAGAAATCTATCTTCGATAGTGGCTTGATAGTACTGAATGCTTTCCGTCCACTGTTTCGTATACCTTCGCTAGTGTCATTTGCATCACATTTATGTTTCTTCATAAATGTTCTTCTTTCTCAATTCAGTTCAATTTTCTCCACATAATCTGACGATTTTTTCACGACTGATTAACTTAAGCACAGCAGTATGATAAACATGGCTGTTGCCTAGAGCTTCTTATTATTCAGTAATGACATAGTAGGCAAAAGGTATCCGAAGGAAAACATTGTTATAAGTATGAGAGTGAAGGAGAACAATTTCTCGTAATGTTAATAAATTAAAAGGTTTAATAATGGAAATATTATCAAACTACCTCACAACTAGTTTAAAAGAGCACCAGTTCAGAAGATTTAAGACATATCGTGTTTTTTATCCGACATAGGTGCAATGATGTGATTAGTGGTGTTCTACGGCACACAGCTGGTCTTTGGCTCAATCTCGCACCTTGTATTAACCACGCTTTTCATTGCTCCGGGGTCTGCAAATTGGTGCTATACTCATAAGTAACCACAAGAAGAAAAGGTACTAAATTAGTTCACCAGGCAGACCACCGTAAGTCACTGTATGGGCCAAATATGTAGCAAACATGGGATGTTATTTTACTCTTTATTGCGTCGAAGCTGACGTTTCCGCGGATTTCACTTACCTCAGAATCTGCAAAGGTTAAGTTGACCGCAGTCTGCCTAGTAGGTAGATTGCAGTCAACTTGACCCTTCCAGGTTCTGAGGTAGGGCGAAATCGCCGAAACATCGACTTCAACGCAATAAAAGAGTAAAATATCACCTAGCGTTTGCTCATGAGTGTTATAAAAAATTATTCATGAATAGTGGATATTTGATATTGAGATTTTGCATTGATGTGTTTTCTAAAATCTGTTCTTAAAGGAATAAATAATTGTGTGTTAGAAGCTGGCAATTATTGAACATCGAGAAGCAGGAAATGTTGTCCTGTCATTTGTGACGCTTGAGCTGTTTAGATAAATTAACTACACTCAGGCTAAGATGATGGCATATTAAGAAGCACTTAGCTATCGTCAGATAAGATTCGTTCTTTCTCCTCATTTTAGCGGCAGTACTTCGATCGTACCAAAGCATAGATTTGGCTTGAATTTGTTTGCTGTATATTGATGTTAAGATCTTCTATGGTTTTGGAAATTTATATGCGATTTGATTCTGTTTTTAAGCAATGAGTTTGTTGTTTATACTTTTCTTCACCCTTGGTACAATTTCCGTTACCCCTTAGACGTAGAACTACACTATGTGTTTTGGTTCTGTTTTCAATAGTTATTTGGAAAGTACAGGCGTAATTTGGTTTTTCTTACCACCGATAACTAATTCTCTTTGTGCTCATCAATTCTGCACAAATCTCACTTTATTTCACTTTACATTACGAAAATAAAAGCTCTGAAAGTGTTTTTACCAATGATCGAGTTAGCTCGTGAAAGCTATCGTGGATTATCGTAAAGTAATAGGATTGCGAGAGAGGTTTTCGTTATTTGCATAGAGTGTAGCGTAACTTATAGCATATGGAGATATGCAGCACAACGTTTTAGGGATGCTGCGCGGTACGTGGTTTTCGGTTCGATCTCTCCTGTCTCACCAAGCCTTCCATCCCTCCGGGATCGGAAAATTGCTAGCAGATTTGTCTGCGAGGATAGTGGCATTCACTCGATGCATTGGGGGAGCCAGATATGCATTCAGTCATCTCTACGATGCTAAATGAAGTCGAATGCATGACTTATCCTCCGAGGACTGAAGAACTCCGTGCCCATTATTTTCACTATTTCCATATGAAGTTGGAGTTCATTCCACTACAGTAATGCGTTATAGATTGACAGGAATTCTTCCATGTACTCATCTTCGTACTCCCCGTTCTCTTCGTTCCTAACTTTGTAGGTGTCCAAAAGGTAGCATGTGGCTGTGAAAAAAAGTTTTTCGACGTATTTTTAACTAAATGCCAATTGGTGCAGATCATTTATTTACTAGATTCATGCGGCGCCAACACAGTACCCAAATCTCTATTTATTTCCGAATAGTCAGCATTTATGTTGCAGTCAGACTGAGATACTTCTTCATTGTTGCAAACATTTATGGCAGTGCACTTCAAGAAGAAAAAAAAGAACATGTGGTTTCCTGATTGGTTCAATGTCACCGAATGCCAAATTTCAAACACGAACTCACACAGTGTTGGTAAAAAGGCTCGGATAATTTTAATGTTTTCTTTTGACTACATTTCTCAAAAGAATTAGTGAATCCATTTTTCATCACGGAATACATGAATATCATTCATTCCAACATTATTCTTTAAACCGCAACGCAATTCCTTTAAGAATGTTCAACCAGTCGCAGTAATCTAAATCATTACTTTTCGCAGCGCCCACTCATTGCCGTATTCATCAGCATTTCGTCGTCGTCTAAATACGTGTATTTCACGTACTCAGTGAACTTTTTCACTCATTAAGATCAGCAACAAAATTTAAGCTCTTCATTGGAGCGCTGCTGTTTTTTTTGTCGCCCTTTAAGCTTTTTATGTACGCCGTCGGTAGGTGTTGCCTAGAACCGTGCGATAACTCTGAGCGTAGGAATGCCGTCAGGTCGCTAAGCAAGCATGTTTTTCTGATCTAATGGGTATCTCGTTCATCTAATATGTGTAGCACTACGTAATTTGCATCTATTTTTGTTGCATCAGTTATTCACCAGTAATTCCCTCCAGTTCCCACCAGTTCAGTGTTTACTTTACTTCCACGCCTCCTCAGATGGCCATTTGCCACCTTCGTTTGTCGTGAGCGTATCAGCACGTTTTCCTTTTGATTCGTTTGCATTCAACTGTCATCTAAAGAGCGAATGAATTGATGTATGAGTCCGAGTACAGCTTATCGGTCTTTCGTCTTCTGTCTTCACTGAAATGTCGAGCACTGAGTAAATTCTGTTTTTCTGGAATCTCATGAAGGTCGTCCTGAAGGTTCACTATTCCATCGTTACATGTATTGGTATGTCTTTGTGAATTGCATGGAAGTAAGATGATTTACGACTAAGACTCCTCTAGAGAGACAGCGACCTTTGCGACCGAGAAGAATAAAACAGGCCAAATCCTGTGTCTGCAGTTATGGATGTAATCCTATGCGAAAGTGTATGCTTGTTCATTCATAATTTTCAGCCTTCGTCAAATGGGAGTAAACTTTGTGAAATAAACATTGAGAGGTATATTTGTATTTTATAGAGAAAAAATCTAGACGTCTTCGAAGATTTTTTGCTTTCTCACACTTCAATACTTCTCAATAAGTTGACCACGGAGTGATACTGACTATGCCATTTATACCACACCGTGAACTGTTAGTTTTACATATTTCAGAGCAATTGAAATGAATGGCTCTATTTCTAACTAGTCTGTGGATGGATAGTAAATTACATGCTTACTTAAGCAATATGTCTGACAGATATTAGCTTTCAAGATCTCTTTCATTTTCGCAAATTCAGTGATTGGGTTTAGATGAAAACTCATGATATCTTGTGCTCTCTATATAGATATCGTTTGTATATTTCTCCTGTTTTCTTTGTGGTCGTTATCCTTGGCCATCCTTGGTCTTGACGATTTACGACAAATCCCAGCAAAGTTCCTTTGGACCGGCAATGTGCTGGTTGAGATACACTTTCGTTCCCGTAGGTCTAGGAACTTCTGCGACATTTCGCTAGGTCGTAATCATTTTCCAAATAGTCACTATACTGTTGTTATAATAAAAGTGATTGCTGGCAGTTATTTAGTTATATCTGGACTGCCGCATGGAAATGCCAAACACCTTATCAGCGGGGGAAACCGTTTTCGTAAAATGAAGCTACCTCTCTGCACATCACTTTTGATACCAAAGCACACCAGAAACGGTGAACTATCCGGTGGAGCAGGGAACGTGATACTGTCTATTACCAAATATTGACATGAACTACGCCGCACTAGTTAGACATGAAGTGGATAATGGCGAGAAGCACTTTGGAGGTCAGTATCCTGTCTGCAGATGACAAACGTCAAAAAAAATAATTTCTCAAAAACTTTGTTGGGGGGCATTATTTTCCACTCGCCGTATTTTCCAAACCTGGAAACTACCAGATTTCTGGTAGTGCAGTGGTTAGCGATGCGGTCGATCAGAAAAGAAAGGCGCTAGTTCGATCCCACCACACTGCTCTTCTCCAATCCACGTGTAAACGCCTTAGCCTGCCTATCTGCATTATTACAAGAAGAATCGACTCGTCCAGCTTTTTACGACATTCATAAAAAAGACGGAATCCTCATGCAGCGGCCGAAACGACATACGAAATGCTCGAAGACGTTTATGGGCGATGAATGCTGGGAAGGCGAAACCAATGCAGGAACTACTAAGATCCGCACAATAGATGTGATCACGGGTCATGTAAAAAGAATTCAATGTATATAACTATATATTTAAATTTGTAAAATCATGTCTTTTACCAGCGTTTTTTTCATGCTAATTGAGATTTCGTTTATGCGACTTCGGCACGCTTTCCTGATGAATATTTTTAAAAGGAAGTTCCATTGGTGCAATTCAGCTTTAATATTACAGTAGCTATCCCTTATATAAAATTCAGGAGAACTATATTCGTAATTCACTGTAAAACATCTGTGTTCTATTTGGAAAAAGAGAAGAAAAAAAATGTAAAGTTGACGAAAAGTATGTGAGATTAGTCAAAAATTTATTAATTCTGTTATTTTTTCTTCTTCTTCCTTCTTTCAAGTGAATATTTCTCTTCATTCTATTCTGCTGTTCGATCTCCACTCACAGCTGAGCATCATCATTCGCACTTCATGTCTTCCATAGGCCGATGAGTGATGTCATCTAGCCACTGAGTTTTCCGTCATCCTTTTAAATTACGCTCATTCCATACGACATTTATACTTATTTGACAATCAAGCTCTTAGCGTTTCTTATAACTTAAAACTTTAACATAATTAATCGTGACCCACATTTTACACTATCGATGATGATCTGAACGTCAAGCGAAGATTTTCATTGAAGAGAGTTCCCAAAAATTTTAGTTAAGCTTTCCCAACAGGGTGGTTTTTCTGAAACGTCTAGTAATCATTAGTGGTGGTTGGCTAGTCAAGCGTAACACTTTGCCACCGCGTGACTATGTGATAGGTAATCTCTGAATTGACTTTTAACGGAATCGTCCTATTGATCACAACCTACGAGATCTGTCACTACTGTCCAGTATTCAATCGGACTTCGGAAAATTGCTATCGGCCGGAATTTGTAGTCTGACGTATTTTATGTGAAAGTTTATGTTGTCAATGGAAATCGTGCTAAGTTTTAAATTCTGCTCTCACAGAACTTTCCTTCTTAATAGTATGTTTTTTCTCCGCCATGTTCTGAATGGATTATTCCAAACTTTAATGTATTATAGCTTTTATCGAATTTTCCTGTCAATGCGTCCATTGTTGGTGCACTTAAGCATCATAAGCGGCATTTCACGACTGTTTGAAGTTTTGTCCACGCCGACGATTCAGTAGTAAAGGACGTTCATTGATAACGCACACTTTTCAAAAAGGGTTTCGCACCATGACAAACTATTATTTTTTTGACGCTGCTTTCACATTGGATATATTAGGCGGGTTCTTGTAAGAATCCAAACGCTCGTTAAGGTCATTAGCGATATTGATTCAAAGGATAACCTATCGTGTGTGGTGTTAAGGTCGAGGAGAGTCAGATGAACGATTTTCTGCCTTCCCTGTTGACTCCTCGTCTACATTAGAGTTCCGTAAATTTTATAAATGATGATTATGATGTTGAGTTTGCACAGTGTGAAAATAACATTTCACCATCGCATAGATCGACTGCTCAAAATTCCGCAAAACATCGTCATCACCTAGGAAAACATCGTAAATAGACGCTACGAATGCAGTTTGTTTCACCCATACTTCCTCTGACGTAAAATTATTATGATTTATGCAGCCGAGTTATGTACTCTTTTTTATCAACTATTTATTTCTTTGGAGGCCGATAACGTTGTGGTGATGATAATGCAGCATCATCATCATGGTTACGGTGTGAGGCTCAACCGCGGGCTGCAAGGGAGAATCCCCTTGCCTGGATATTCCAGGAATTCAGGGAGAATCGACCCGATCAGCATTCCACGATATTTACAAAAAAGGTGAAAATCCTCATGCATCAGCCGAACTTACACGTGAAGGTTTGAAAGACATTCTTGGATAGTGGATGCGAGGAAATGTATCGGACCAATGCAGAAGTACTGGGATTCGCACAGATGTGAAGATAGATTGAATAAAAAAAATTTAGTTTTTTTAAAGTGATAATTAGTTAGCTGTGACTATCGGACTTCCTCATCTTCACATGTATTCTTGATTCCAAATGGCTAGCTATTAGTCCGCCCTGAAATTAATGTCCGACGTGTAATTTCGTTTTTTGTTGGTGTTTCAGCTATAGCTTCTTTATCGAACGCTGTACTGTAATTCGCAGGACGGAATTTCTGTTAGTGTACCGTGCTATTATGCTGTGATATATGCTCTTCTACTGTAGCTCATTTTATGGATTTTCGCTCGGTATTGTTGATTTGTAGTAAGTTGTTTTTGAGTTTTTTCAAAGATTAGAATTTCAGATGTCCAAGCAGCAATTTCAACAAAACTATTACGAATTCAATCTAGGATCTATGCAGCGCAAACAACTCGAAACATTCGTGATATATGAGGCTAAGGAAGCGTTAAAGAACGCGTAGTGCGACGTTGGTTTGGAAAATTTCGCTATGGCGAATTCGGCTTTGAAGAGAGAAAGTCCGCGGAAGTGCTTTTTGTTACTACCGACGACGAATTGAATTGTTTTGTGGAAGCAATCATAGGTTCAGCTACTCGAAAACTTCTGGAAGAAGTCAGTATAACATCTCAACCATTTCATTGCATCCAAAACAACCCAAAAGTCGCAGAAGCTGAACAAATAGAAGCCGCACGAATTGAATGACAGTCCAAGAAATCATCCTTTTGAGGTGTCGTCGGCACCTCTTCTGCGCAATCATAATGCCGCGTTTCTCGACCATACGGTGACATTCAACGAGAAATGATCCTCTACGACCAGTTGCGTCAATCGGTTGAGTGACTGGAATAACTGAACTATGATAAAGCTCCGGATTTTCTAAAGCCAAAATTCCACCAAGATAAGGTCAAGCTGATCTTGTTGAGCTGATGCGAAACTGGTATACTTGTCGTTATCTTTGCTGTTGCTGTTGTTGTTGTTGTTGCTGCTGTTATTATTATTATTATTGTTATTATTATTATTATTGTTATTATTGTTATTATTATTATTATTCTTATTATTATTATTGGTCTTGTTGGTCGATGATGGCTGACATTTCAGCTATTTCGCCTTCCTCAGTGCCTGGACATATTTTTATACAACAATGACTTAATAATTCAGTGGAAACGCTACGATAATAAACGTTATATTGATCAAAAAACTACTCATCGTGCTGTTGCTTGTGGGACTGCCCGCATGTGGTTCACGTGGGATAACGAGCGAGACTCACCCAGGTTAAAAAATTTTTCACCTGTCACCTCAGGTGTTTTTTCTGCCAAAAAAATTATTTACAAAGAAAGGTGCCAGACCACATGTAATAGTGAGGCATTCTTTCTTTCCTGTTCATCTTTGGATTCTTGAAAGTTATCCAAAACCCCCTCAAGAGGCTTGGGACATTTTCCCCACAGTTGTTAAGCTATTGTTGCATAAGAAAATCATCAACGCGCAAGACTCTTGAGGGGTTTTGGATAAACTTTCAAAAATCCAGAGATGAACAGGAAAGACAAATACCTCACTATCACACCTGGTCAGGCATTTTTTCTTCAGTAAATAATTTGTTGACCTGGTGAGTCTCGCTCGTTATCCCACGTGAACCACATGCGGGCAGTCCCACTCGCAACAGCACGATGAATAGTTTTTAACACCAATATAGCGTTTATTATCATAGTATTTATTATTTAATATATGTTAGATCTTCATTGATACTATGGTTTATTTTGACTTATTATTTACTGCCTACTCTTTTTTTAGCGGGAGGGTATGTATTGCGAAATATAACTTAAATGATGCTGAGATATTTGCAAAACTCCGGACCGCAGGTGTGTACGGTGGGGAACGAACGCGCTATTGTCCTTTCCGGGGAGTAGCGCGCTCACCACCACACCATGCGGCTCCTTCGTTTTGCCTATCTCTCAGCTAGTTCTATTGATCTTTTGCCATCAGCAATCACCCGTCAGCGGGATTGATCTGGGGCGCTCAAATCGGCAACGAACCCAGTTAAGCTGAGGCTGCAGTTATAATCACAATTTTGACTTATTATTTACTGCCTACTCTTTTTTTAGCGGCAGCGTATGTATTATGAAATATAACTTTAACCTATGGTTTATTCCACTGAATTATTAAGCCATTGTTGTCTAAAATACGTCCAGGCACTGAGGAAGGCGAAATTGCCGAAACGTAAGCCATCGACCAACAACAGCAACAACGACAAGTATACTAACCTCGAATCAGCTCAGCAAGATCAGTTCATAAGAACATGTAAATAAACACAATGATGCTGAGATATTTGCAAAACTCGAGACTGCAGGTGTTTTCGGTGTGGGGAACGAACGCGCTATTACCCTTTCCGGGGGGTTAACGCGTTCACCACCACACCATGCGGGTCCTTCGTTTCGCTTGTCTCTCAGCTACTTCTATCGATCAGGCCAAAAGCAATCACGCCTCAATGGAATTGATCTCGGGAGCCCAAATCGGCAACGAACCCAGTTAAGCTGAGGCTGTAGTTTAAATTACATCGTTGTGGTTAAGCCACACATAATAATCTGCCGTGAAAAATTGTAATAGGCAGTAAATAAAAAAAGTCAACATGGTAAATAAGTATATCCATTATTTATGCCGAGGTTTACAGAAAGTCGGCCTTTTGAGTTAAGCTGACCTTTTGGTGGTCTACAGCTGGTTAGATCCATCAAAGTGTCCTGAATCCAGGTGAAAGAATAACAGCGAAGATTTGCGTTCAGCAAATCGACGAAATATGTCAGAAACTTCAACACTTTTGCCACACACTGGCCATTAAAAAAAGCGACAACGCGCGGCCGCAGGTCGCACCACCGGCTCTGCAAAGGTTGAATGAGCTGCACCACGAAACACTCCTCAATTCACTATACTCGCCAAACCTCTCACCTACCTACTGTCACCTCATCAAGCATCTCGACATCTTTTTGCGAGAAGCTCTTCAGAAACCAATTCAAGGATGAGACTGCCTTGAACAACTTTGTCAGCTTCAAAACAGATTTTTTATGCAACTGTTACCAGTAAATTTGTTTCACAGTTGCAAAAATGTAAGGATTCCAATGGTTTCTGTTTTGATTAATAAGGTTTGTTCTGAGCTCAGAAATGCAAGACCTAAGACTTGACCTACCCTCTTGTTTATTTTTCTCTTTGTTAAGGCGAATAGATAGCATTTTGATAGACCATTTCTAGAGCGAAAGCGACGACATACAGCAAAAAATTTCACTTTACTCTATTTGGCCTACACTCTGCAACGATAAGTGATCCTAGATTTGTTCAGTTGGTAGCAGGGACAAACAACAGATAGGTTGGGGATGCTGCCAAATATGAGAATGTCTTCAAAGCAAAACATTGCATTGGTTCGCTATGGAAGTTCTAGAATGTTTGGATGGAATGGAGTCGCTGTCCGCCAAAAATCTAACAAGGCACTCAAAACTTCAGATGCATGTTGTTCATTCTATGCAATAGCATAAATCTTTCTATTTTTAGATTTTAATTTCAATTCCTTTTGAAAGGTACTTTATTTAATTGAATTAGCTATTTCTACTGAGTTCTTCACTTCGGCATCAGTCTATTTCTCTGTCTTCATGCATATCCTCGTCTCATCTCAATTTCAGCATTTCCTCAGATGTCGTTTTCCGCTTTGTTGGACGTTTAATCTTTTTTCAACCGCTAGACCACTTTTTAAATTTTGTTTTGGTTTAGTGATGAACCGGATTTCATGTACACTCTCAATAAAGCTCGTCTTCAAATGTCATTAATTTGCTTGCACATTCCGGTATTTCGTAAGAAAAATGCTGGTTGTATGGGAATGAAATGTGTTCAAGGTGACCGTTATAGAAATCTTGACGATCACCAATATGACTGCAGTCCGCGAAGAACTGCTCCATTTACATTGCATGTGTTCTAAACTCAGTACGTGATGAGTTGGTATGTTTTTTTTAAAAGTGCTAACGACGTTCTTCCGTTTCTAATGGAAAACCCTTTTCTCGTTTCCGTCTTTCATAGTTGTTTTTATATCGTAGGAAGGTCCCACAAGAGTTGGACAAACTCATCCTTTCTCGTCCTTTTGATATTTGCATGTTAACTATCTTGCAATGTAATCTTGAATGATACTTGTTGATCAGCACTAAGCCCAGCTTTGATAACAAAGTCTGACTAACTGCTCCTAGTGATGATTATCATATAGTTTCGCCTTCTTCCACGTGCCGATAAAGAAGAAAATGTTCGATTTCCACCTACTAAGCTTCGATAACACAAGCTCGTTGTTTCGGTCCACGTACGTTCACGTCTTTGTGTGGAGCACAGCCTGTTTCAACTTTCACTGTCTTATTAAATCTGTTTTTCCTCTTTTTAACACTCCACTGAAGTGAATGCAAAGAACGACGAGTACTGGAACGCTATAGCTCACTTCATAGTTTTTACGGCTACAGTTTTTTTGCGACTTGTATCATCCTCGGCCAATTTGTATCGAACACTAATACCGACTTTTCCTAGAGTAGTTATAAAGCTGATTTATTAAATCAACCTCAAATGCCTTTCATGTCCTTTTTAGCGAATAGAATTCAAACTCTTGGTTTAATCAATGTGTCTCGTAAAACTAATATGCGAAAGCCTACACACGTTTGAGGATATGTTAGAACTTATGGGTGTACAGGCCAGTCGGATCACAGCACTACCAAAGCGTTCTATCCTAAATACACCAGCATACCAATCTGTTCATTATCAATTTTCACGTCTTATCTTCCATTACTATGTCATCAGCAACTGGTCTCTTGGATGAAGCAAATCTACGGGAGATATTCGCATACATATGATCGTTATTATTAGTCGATTTCTAGTTATATGTTTTATTTCCACGGACGCACTTTCATTTGCTTGTTTCGTTGAAATCATTGTGAATTGGACCAAAACAGTAGTAGCATTGGAGTCCTTCATGGTTTTAGAAGCCATCAAAAGAAACAGTGATCATTTCGTAGCATAATTTCCACTTTTCCGGAGTTTTCCTCGTTTAGCCACTGTGGCTCCCTGAAGCATCGGGGTAAACCTTGCCAAAGTCTGCCCCAGGTCATCACCACCACAGGCAGTCGCCGTCCATGTGGATCAGAGGGAGATTTTCCACCATGTGACTAGTTTGATACCAGGACGATGGTGTATCCTGGTATTGGTTTACTCCTAGCTGGGCTACCTGATGGAAACGCCGGACTCCTTCTCAGCTTGGGAAGACTCCGCCAGCGTGATGAATCCCCCCGCTGTACATCGCAGCCCGACACCCAGAACACCTCCGAGCCACGGTGAGGCGGTATACCGTTGGGAGGATTTTTGTAATTCATGATTATTATTTCCACGAATCTAAGCGGGTTAGCACGGTTGTTTCGGGCTTTTGAAAAAAATTCTACTACACCAGAATTCAGCGACGTCGATGAAGAAGGCCAGCATTCTCAATCGAATAGACGAATCTACACGAAAGTATGAAGACCGTCGTGGGTGATGGAAGCATGGAAACGAATCGAATGCGGGAAGTGCTAAAATCATCACAATATGTAGTATTTGGACGTATTAAATTTTAAAAAATCCATGAGCCTCATCCACTAAAGAACATGTAATCGGCTTTTTGTGCTTTGCAAGGTTAACATATGACTTCTATAAATGCGTATAAATATTAATGTATGCGCGCGTAAGTATGCTTGCATGTATACGGGTTATACTATTTTGCGCATGGATTCAATCATAGCCCTGTATTTAAGCGCGTGACAACAAGATGGAATGTGGTTTGGAGTTTCTTTAACAAACTAACTCAGTGTATGATCTAGAACGGGTCGGTAAGGCTAAAAGTATGCCACCATATACCGGCCTTCTTATCAAAATCTAAGCTGCTCATCGCTTTTCCTATCCAGAAATGATAAAACTAGAAATTTCATTCAAATGATCTCGAAAGATTTCACTATGTGGAGGCGATCGTTTGGCCAAGTATTCGGAGGCCGTATAAATCTGGACTCCAATCTAGGCTGCTTAAATTTAAAAGAACTATCGCGATGATCCGTACTTACAACGCACGCACCTCAGCATGTGAGTCATCCGTGAGAATCTAACGATGTAGGATAAACAGTTGAAGTACAACATCATCACAGTGAGACTACGAGACAGTGCCCTTCTACCGCTGATGGTGCCTGAAAAAGAACTCACAGGCTTCTCCATTGACATTGGTCGTATTAATAACTAACACACCAAGTCGAAAAGTTAAATTTGAAGACATGCAGATGTTTTGGCTAACTGTTGTCGATGATATTTTGAATTTTTGCATGGAACTGGAACATCGCTTTTTACAGCATGGTAATTTTTTCTCTCAAGTGAGAGAGGGCTAGAAAAATTCAAAGAATAAAATTGAAAAACCATCGTGAATTGGTCTCTCGAAAACATACTGTTGTCGACAACATCAATGAAGAATGTGGCATGCCCATCCAACATTTTACAATATTGCTAAAAACCGTAAAATTCACAAGTAATCAAGAGATGTCTGCTTCTAGTAACTGTCGAGATGATACCTTTACATGATCCTAACAAGCCGTACGCAATCGCCAACTGGCAAGTTGTCCAAATTGCCATGCTCTGCGGAAAACCGATAGGAAAATCTTGAGAGACGAGCAGCACTCATGGCTGAAACTATAGAGGTAGGAAACATCACCAGCAATGTCCGGTGAGACATCCTCTGTTGTCTCATTAAGATGGCTACTCTACGACGCCCCCAGACAAAGTAGGCAGCGCATCTTGAAAGGCAATAAAAAGGATGGGCTACCATTGCTACTTCGATTTCTACGGTAACTATGTCCACGTGCCCTCAGCTCCTTCTTCTTAATTCGACATACTATTTTTTGGTCGGTTCCGGTTATTATACTACCATTCCACGCCTGCTATCACCTTGACTGGTTTCACTTTTAAACTGAATTTTGTGTTACAATATTGCTCTGACGGTGTGCGAGTATCCCATTTGTGATGATGTTGTCCAATACACGCAAGTCCCTGATTTATCCTAGTCAAGCAAACCTTCCATCTCTCCAAAAAAGTCGGGAAGTTGGTCTACCACCGATGAACAAAGACTGACGCCAGCACGTGATAAAGATGTGGGAAAGCCTTACACAGATATTCTAGGGATTCCATCGAAAATTACCTACTGTGTAACTAGAGCTTGTTGCTAACAAAAGGACCTCAGTGAGCATCCTTTCTGAGAGGGACGAATAACATTACAGTTCTGCTTTGTGGTCTTATGGCGTGTAACAATTATTGTTAGCTCTCTGAGATCTACTGCACTATGGACTTGCGCCTAGATGGGGTACTGGAGTTGGAAATGTGCACCCATTTCTTAGTTTTTTTTCCTGGTGAGGATGGACTTTTTTTTTATAAAATACGACTGAATACCAAAAAGCAGGTTTCAGCCATACTGGAACACTAAACCACAGAAAGCTTTGCGAGATAGATGCTAATAATAAGCACCACAAAGGCTGGAACAAAAAATTTTTTTCTGACCATATTCACACTGTTTAAGTTTCGTTGGTAATGCATTCTCACTTTTTTCTAGCAGTGTAGTCCCAACACTTCAAATACCTTATAAAGCAAGCGTACTTACGGGAAATCTAGCGTTTTTCGTGCTCTAATTCTGTATGTTTATCCTCCTAGTACCGCTTTTCAACGAATGAATAGTTCAAATTTTCCACCTTGTTAAAGAATTACAAAGGGGCGCGTTGGAGACGCCACTGCGACACGCAAGTGGAATCGATCCCCGTGCCCATGGCGCACCAAGCCTTCCATCCCTCCGAGGTCGGCAAATTGGTACCAGACTTGTCTGGGAGGACAGCAGCACTGGCTCGATACATCGGTAGGCCACTGCGAGTCATTGTAAAGGCCAGATATGCATTCAATCACCTCCAACGATACTCACTGAAGTCGAATGTATGGCGCATCTCTCAGGGGATTGATCAACGTCGAGAGCTTTATCCTTTATTTATAAGTTTACAAAAAAGGGATAAAAGGATGAACCTTATGGGCTGATCAACCCTGAGAGATGCTCGATGCATTCGACTTCATCGAGCATCGTTAGAGGTGATTGAATGTATATCTGGTCTGTAAAAAGATTTGCGGTGCCCTACCGATGTATCGACCCAGTGCTGCTATCCCTCCGGACAGCTCTAATCACAATCTGCCGACCGCAGAGAGATGAAAGGCTTGGTGAGCTCTGGGCCATGATCGAACCCATGTGTATTGCAGGGCAACTCTAACCACTGCGCTACACTCGTCCCTATGGACTACAAATAACAAAAATGTATGGGTTTCTGATGCGAGCTTTTACAACAAGCATATCTTTCGACATGCTCTCCTCCTCTGCTAATATCCATTATTTACTGTGTTTTTGCCTGGTTGATTAGTTTCTTTTCTTATTTAGATCAGTTTAACACATAGCCAATCGGAATTCTAGGCGCTACCTGTTTTTCCGTTCTCAGTACATAGTGACTGTTCTCTTGGTTTATTAAAAAAATAAAAAAAAGACTAGTTGCCGAAAATGGAGTGCATTCGAATGAACATCTTATTTTCCTGTTTCGTAGCTTTGCTGCTAACGAGGTGCTTTTCTGAATTAGATTACTTGAATTAATAGCATCGCTTCTAAAAAACAAGTCTTACCAACTACCGCGATGAGCTTCCAGTGTGTACATTTTTCCCTGTGCCGAGGGGACTTTTCAGTCTCCATTTTTTTGAAGTGTTTGAAGAAATTCTCAGAAAGTAGGAGAAAGATATTTTCTCCATATGGATGTTTAAAGGTTGCAGTCAAAGTTGACTATGTTGATGTACAACCTACCATTCTGATTCACACATGAGGTCTTTTACGTCTATTTCGCTGTAAACAGTTCATTTCTTATAGGTTTTGTACTCCCTCAATAAAATTGTAAAAGACAGGCGTCCAGTACAGATCAGTCCCTTAGGGATACGCCGCGCATCAAGATCGTTAGAAGTGGTCGAATCCATATCTGGCCAATGCTATGACTTGAACTGGCCTAGGCGAGCTATCAGTTCAGTGCTTCTATCCTGCCGAGTCTGCTTATCGATCTGCCCACCTTGGAGAAACGGAAGCCTTGGTGAGCCTGTGGCGCGTGATCAAACCAACAACATGTGTTTTGCAGAACATCTCTAACCCCTGCGCTACACACGCCCTTTCAATCTATACAGCTTATGCAAAACAGACAAGCTGTCAGACGTGGTGCATGAGCTACTGTGCACGACAGTTTACAACACTGCTGAACAGTTTTCAAAAGAAAAACCTTTTTCGGACGAGTTTTTCAATGAGCTCTCAGGCAATGTATTCTGAAATATAACCGGCACACAACATCTAACCCGAATGCAAAGCTCTGATCGTCGTAATTTTTCTCATCTTCGAGATCCAGGAGAATACATATCAATAGCGGACCATACATGAGCCGGTCAAATAGAAGAACAGACCACAGATGAATGAAAAGAACTGTAGAGTGAATCCCACGTGGATGCTCGCTTCCCTTAGGATGGTACCTACACGTACGGCAGACGTGTTCGTAACTAAAGTCAAACAGCTGTAGTCTCAACTGCAGTTGTTTTACATATCCCGGTTTTCAATGTATATCGTCTGTAGCGAAACCGTACGTAAGTATCTGACAATGAAGCTTATATGGAAGTCGAGAATGGAAACGATGCAATGGGAGATAAAGAGAATTTCCATGCGACATTCCTAATGAGGCCTAGACGTTTTAACGCAAATTCCATACAATGAAATTGTCTACATTCATTCACCTCACTGACGGAGGTTGCATTTTCGATGTTCAGTTGTTATCTGGAAAGAATATTTCATCGTTACATTGGTGGCTAGGAAATAAATAGTTTTTCGTCATAAATACACTTTTCCTCCAAGACATTTATCACAAGACTGACAGAGAATCCGATTCCGCAGCGAATGGCTCATCGATCCTCATGAAATGGTCTCAACTTTTTTATATGCATCGCCTAGTTCAATGGTGAGTGCATAGTGTTCTTGTGAATTTCCATGTAGGATTCTCGTTTTTTCCCTGTTATTTGAAACACGAGTAATTAAATTTTCATGCATGTATGCAAACAAGCAGAAAGCTAGTGGAGGAATGAATACGCAGAGATAATCTAAGGTGTAAGAAATAACATTGACACTAAGAGAGGATAGCTTCGCAGAAGAATTGATTACATGGTATGAGGAGCAACTAGTATATGATGTAAATACAGTTCGACCAAATAAAAATATTAAGAAGAGTAGCGCAAGAGCAAATTAACTGTTTTTTGTTCGATGGAGCGTCTTCGTCCATAAGGCGATGTTTACAGTTTTATATTGTTATGAAATCTACTAAGCAAGTGAGTAAAAAGTGAATAAGCTAGATATAAATTGCTAGAGGAATAGAGTGGCCAAAGGCTTACCACCATTCTAAGTAGAACAACCACTGCTCCGTTGAGATCGGAATGGTATGGGGAAAGTGACTTCTTGTAATACATTGGATAATAATAGCATGAGATGCGAAACATTGAACGAAAATCACATGTGAAACATATGTTGTCACAATTTAAACGAGTTTTCTTTTGCAAGATTTCAACAATCTGCTCAAAAAGATCACACCTTCACATTTTGTAGCGTCGATTAGTTTTTGCCGTATAGAGAAACTTCCAACAAAGAAGTTATTTTTTTCTAAGCTTTTTGTGAATCCGAGTGTTTTAGTGGATATATAATTGTTCCAGACCTTACACGTCGTTCCAGTTCTCAAATATCTCTAAGCTCTTCTCATATTGTTCTTCCCACTTATCGTCTGCAAAAGGACTAATGTAGCGTAGTGGTTAGAGGTGCTCTGAAACATGTTAGGTTGTTCAGAAATAAATGAGCGTCTTGAAATATTTGTTGTTTTAATATATTTTTTACCAATAAAATATTTTTTTGTAATCCCTTATCTATCATAATAAAGCTTGTTTTATGCTTTTTTTTTAATCATGTCTTTTATTTTGTCAAGAGTCAGTTTTTTTTAACCAATTTTGAGCTTTGCGATTTCAAATGTCAAAAACAAATTTTTGTCATGTTTTCTTTTATGAGTTCAAACTTGGCCGTGGTGCAGTAGAGGAGGCTTGAAACATTGACGAAGTTTGGGAAGGGTGAAGGCAGTGTTGGTGAATCAACAGCGCAAACATGGTTCCGGCAATTCCGATCTGGTGATTTCGACATCGACGATAAGGAAGGCCGAGAGGTCCCAGTGAACTTGACGACGACGAATTGAAGACACTAGTGGAAGCAAACGCGCGAACAACTGTTCGTGAGCTTGCAGAACAGCTTGTTGCAAACATAGGAGCAATTTCCACTCAGTTGAGTAGCATGGGAAAGACAAAAAAACTCGACAAATGGGTGCCGCAAGAATTAAATGATAATAAAAAAAATCGCCATTTCAAGTATCCTCTGCTGTTATTCTACGCAACAAAAACTATCCTTTTCTTGATCGAAATGTGACGTGCGACGAGAAGTAGATTCTGTACGACAATCGGCGACGTTCAGCTCAATGCTTGAATTGTGGTCAGGCTCCACAGCACTTCCCAAAGCCTAAATTGCAACAAAAAAGGTTATGGTGACTGTTTGGTGGTCTGCAGCCGGCTTGATTCATCACAGCTTTTTGAATCCGTGCGAAATGATTACGGCAGAGATGTGTTGCCAACAAATCGACGAAATGCACCGTAAACTCCAACAACAACGGCGGGCATTAGTCAACAGAAAAAGACCAATCCAGAAGTTGAACGAGTTGGGCTACGAAACCTTGCCTCATCGGCCATATTCACCAGACTTCTTGCCTACCGAATATTACTTCTTCAAGCATCTTTACAACTTTCTACGCGAGAAACAAAAAAAAATGCCTTCAACGAAGTGATCGCTTCCAGAACTCTAGAATTTTGTGCAACTGGAATAAATAAAAATTTTTTTCTCGTTGGCAAAAATGTGTTTATTTGAATAGTTTTCATTTCGATTAATACAGTTTTGTACGAAGCAAGTTATGACAATTCTTTATATTCCACATGTATTCTTTCTTTGATGAGCTTACACGAGGTTGATAAAGATATTTATTTTCGGCTAACGTTCCGACGTCTTCGCCTTCTTTTGAAATATCTTTATGTTCTTGTTAAGCTGACGTTTCGGCGGATTTCGCCTTCCTCAGAGCCTGGGAAAGTCAAATTGACCGCCATCTACCCACCAAACATCTCCATAACCAAACAGAGAATGCTAAACCAACATTTCAATCACATTCACCGCTTTCTATGAGTCTTCCACTGAATATGTCACGTGTAGACTAAACGCATAGAGTTCACACGGTCTCCACGTGACATATTCAGCGGAAGACTCATAGAAAGCGGTGAGTGTGCAAAGAAGCTTATGCTGTGTTCAATATGATTGAAATTTTGGTTTAGCATTTTTTCTGTTTGGTTATGGAAAGATGTTTAGCAGCGTAGATTGCTGTCATGTTGACCCTTTCCAGTCTCTGAGGAAAGCGAAATCCTCCTAAACGTCAACTTTTTCTTGAGTAAAGAATGAAATAACGCCTCGTGTTTGCTAAACAAGATTGTAAATAATTGTTCGGTCAATGTCGAGGTTAGTAGAAAGTCGGTCGTGGGAGTTACTACAAGACGTGCCAGCAACTTGTGACATTTTAAGTAATATAGTTAAAAACGCTCATTTATTTCTGAACAACTTAACACTTGGTCTTTGCCTTGATCCCGTGCCCAGGTTAACTAAGATCGTCATCGCATCTACGTCTGTAAACTGCTACAAAACTTTCAAATCTAGGGAGGTAAAAAACATTGACTGAATTTATTGCCAGACACATACAAATGATTGCATAGGCCATTTAGTTACCTCTACAATGCTGCGAATGCAGTCGAATGCATAGGACATCCCTAAGCGACTAGTGAACGCGGAACAATTTATCCTTATCCATAATTAATTAAGCTGTTCTGTATTTGAGTGTCTTATCTTTACGGAAAATCTTGCAGGCCCCAATGCATTTTTCTTTTGAATGCTAAGTTAACGATTTGGTGAAGGTTTTTTTGCTGGAATTCTGATATGAGCAAACGTGTTCTCAGGTGTTCACTGGAAGCAGACTCCAGCCCTTGTGAATGGAAAGGAGTGAAGTTTGCCACATAATACTAAGTTTTTTCGAAGTAGTCACGATTTCTGGTGTTGCTTCAACCGCTTTTTCCTCTGCTTTTAGATGGAAATGTCCAAATCCTTGTAGGCTTGTGTGACTTTCTGGAGCTAAACACTACCGCTGACGCATCCCTACCATACACCAGGGTTAACTTTATATATTGACGAACTAGCTAGATGAGTGGTAAAGTAACTGAACCATGTTTTCACTTATTAGTTTGGTTGTGTTTGCAAATATCAGTTACTTGAATGTGTCTAAATGAAAGCAAAACCATAGGCAGATTTACAGGTCAGCTAGATTTAAAACAAAATTGCCTTCCGTTTCACCATTTATGGAACATCTTGCAGTCTTCTGGCTTCCACCTTGAATGGAGCCACTATGACAGATTTCTATTTCAAATAACCTCAAAGCTAGTTCTAAGCTCTCTAGTTCTTTCTCGTTGACTATAAATTATTTCAAATTTTGAAAACCATTGTCACTTTTCAAATACCTATGAATCTTGTACATCATTGTCGAGAAAAATCTATAGAAGTGAATAGGCTAACTAGCTTTAATTTCGAACAATGTCTATGTAGAATTTTATTGTCTATACTATAATGGTTTCATATTACATGTCTTTGCCGCTGCCGTAATCATGAACGTTTTCATTGAAAGAAGGAAAAAAGTGTTTCAATTTCTTCGTTTCTCTTTACTCTTTTTTCTTTTAATCACCGTCGTATGGATTTGTCGTATAATGTGTTGTGTCGAGCTTTACAAATACTCAAGTGTTAATCAGCTTAAAAGGATAAGCTCGTCGCTCATTCTACTAGAATCCTACTTGTTAATCTCAACGCAATCTCTATGTCGACTTTTCACAAACCCCAAGCGTGGAATGATGGCTTAAAATCCGAATTGGACTGTTGGAAATCATACGGTCACTTAACGATGTAAATCAGCGTTTTTTCTTTCATTATTTGGCGATTATTTAGCAATTTGGACCTTATGAGTGTCTCACTATTCTCCATATTCTAATGAATAAAAAGGATGAAACACGTTGAACAATACATGCCCACATCTTTGGCGCTGTCCTAGATTCTGGGAGCGTGCTGCATTTTGTAGCGTTGTTGTTAGTGCTTTGCTTTCTCCCGGGCTCTCTATAAAGTCCAACGAAGTGATCCAAAACATCTCCGCAACTTATCAAGCTTTCTCTCCAAGGATTGCGAAGCACATATCTGGTTGTCTTATTCACTTGAAAATCTATTTGAAATAGATTCGTTCCCCCACCTAGTGAAAACAGTTGAGAGGTTTCATAATTAACATAACGATAACTGTCAGATTGAGAACAGTGTTGCCACATAGCATGTTCTCAGCGTTGTATCCCTTAACTTGATGTTCTTCAAATATTTTCTTCTCATGAAACAATATTATTCAACTATTAAATCTTAACATGTTGATGGCATTGTGCAAAAATAGCTGCTGATGGTTTGCGCCTCCAGTTTTACACAAACACTTCTCAGCTTTCACTGACCCTTAATATTTCAAATAAAAGCAGTTAGGATGTGCACATATTAGATAACAATAAACAACCTTGCTTACTTTGAAGAGAGTCTTTAGTCGTCTTGAACCCACGAGTTGCGTTTTTTTTCCTTTTTGTTTTTTGTTTTGGCGTTTCGTCTTGCCAGCAGTGAGTTTCTTGCTTTTAACTTTGTTTTGAAAATTAAAATCGGATGATATTTGAGAATAATTTCGCAAATTTCAATCTTAATGAGGGGAGTGGTCCCGATTTGGAGAAGCCTATTCCATAAATCCCTCGAAACCTTAGTTCTTTCCTAAGTATTCTCCGTTGTTCAATAGTCCCCACTACGACATGTTTACAGTTTGAATTCGATTGTGTGATTTCTTTGGTGTGAGAAACCTGAAGAAACATTTTCGCCACATCGTGAAAGAGTACAAGTACAAAGAGTGCCAAGCCATTGCAGTTTCTTCACTTACCAGGCGAAAATATTTCTGCACAAGCACCCTTTCGTTTCCAAGTTCAGAACGATCTAGACCTACTACGTGGGCCTCAATAATTGCATCTCTATTTATCAGCGATAAGCCGCCTTGGAAGAATTTGCCAGGTCCTCATGCGTAGGCGGGCGTTTCCATTCTCACTTAGTGCACGGAGCTGATGGAACTGCATGTGCGGCAATTGATCCACTCCTCATTGTAGATAAGATAATCGCCTAAATATCACTTTTCAGTTTTTTCTTCTCTTTTTTTTAAGGTTTATACTACTTGTTGTGGTTAGAAATTCTTATTTACGTCTCAATTTTTTTCCACTGCTTCGCTTTAAAACGTGAGTGTAAAATCCTTGAGCTACTTCTTTCTATTATAAAACATGTGTAATGGAGATTTCCTGTGGAGTAGCTTTTGAATAGTGCCATCTATTTCACTTCTAATTCCATTATTCATCGAGTAATTCGAGCGGGCACCAGTAAAATCTCCATTCATCCCAGTAGCGTGCCAAAACAAGCTAATGTGCCAGCACCACACGCCCGAAGGACACGAATAACATCGCACTTTTATATCAAGCTCCTTAGATTTTTAACGAAAAGCAGCTTCAGTTAGCATGAATGGGTAGAAGTGTTTACTCGCACGAATACCAAAACTAAAAAAACTCCTGAAAACACATAAGTGCTCTAAATTAAGATCCGAGCGCCAATCATGGAGGAGGGAAAGCCCATTTTGTTGTTTATCGAGATTCTCTGAAAATATGTCTTTCAATTCGAAAGTTTCGCAACTACTTATTGACTACAATTGCTCTATTTTTGCAATACTAATGCTTCTTTCATATCGTCCACATACTACGATAAATATCTCGTAGGAATTTTTTCTTTCTACTGCTCAGACTTTTAATCAAACAAATTCATTTCTGATGCTGTATAAGCGGTTTAAGAAGCCAGCCAGCACTATGAAAACATGTGTTGAGAAGTTTCCGCCTATCTACCGAATGCTTTGCGATTTTGATTAGAACGTTTTCTGAGGATGAGATCAGAGCTTTATTTGGAGCCTTTTATTTATTTAGAGGATTAGAGCATTTTGCAAGAGTTGCCCAGCGCAAACAACGTTTCGGATAGCGAGTTTGGTGCGATTGGTGCACCAGACCAGACCACCAACGAGTGTATTGTTTTTCTTAAATACAGCACTTCTTTACAATAAATGACTTAAGTGAATCATAGCATTTTTTGCTCTCATCTCTCATCATGTGCTACATTTAGAACGGATGTAATGAAATTATTTAACAAAGTTTATTTCGTTTCACCTGATGGTTGGATGGCTCGAGAAGTTATCAGCAATAGTGAATAATTTGGAATAACTAACATATATACATTTTTAATAGTGGGATGGCCCATTTGATAGGTTTGTCGATGTTGGTTTAAAGGTATTCAGTTGCAGTAAACTTTGTATTCTGTAAAGTTACTGCATTTAGCGGACGCGAGAAACGTGTAGAAAATTGATTTTTCCATCGCATCAAGATAATATGGTGGAGCTTAGGACGTTAATTGACAATGAAACGACTTAACTGCAAGCTGAAGTTTTCTACAAGTCATAACCAGTCAGTAACTTATCTCTAGGAGCCGCTAGTATTAGCATCACATTTTAAGCGATACCATCTTATTCCACTTGGAAACCAATCACTTGTTCCAATACTCGGCTGCTTAAGATACTACCCTTAGCAAAGAGAATGATTCATGGCTTCCATAAGCTTAGGCATCTGTTTTAGCGCAGTGTTTGAACTTGATAAAAATTTTGTAATCCTTGTAGAGAAAATGTGGAGTTGTTGGTCAATGATTTCTTAAAAGTAAAAAAAATATTACACAGAAAAAAAACGGTTTTTTATGCATCTACTTTAATCAATAGCAATCGCCGATCACATCACAGCCACTACTTTTTCTCCGATTCGTTTTAATCTTTTTCTGCTCCACTAGAGGAATCTGGTAGCCATAAACGCCCTTTTTCTATTTTCTTATGAAAGAAAAACGGTAAGAAACGGAGAAGTTGTTCAACATTTTAACGGTCGCTGTGCACTGTACATTTTTACTCTATGTCACTTCAACTAAGTGATAATTTTTTTGCAAATTTCGAAATCGTCGATTTCACGTGGTCCCATGTGCTCTCGCAAAGTCTCATTTACTTCTCCTAAGCCAAAATTTGCATCAGAAAAAGGCCGTGCTAACGCTTCTTCATCCTGCGGAAGATAGGATTTGTCGACCATAATTTTTGTGTGCTATTCAAAATTGAATATTGGAAACAGACTTTTTTTTGAATAACCCAATACAATTCAACTTAAATACCGTATTTTGCAAGTTTTCTTTTAGAGTACTGTGATACCATATTTTATCAATAGCTAAGAGTGACTTTCTCTTGATAGAATTCTTCCTGAAATTTGACGATGTAATAATCCCTTCAAACGGCCCACATGGCTTTAACAACTCCTTGCTTTTTTTCAAATTTTTTGTCTTTATTTTTTGCTCGCTCCCAGACATGGGTTATAAAGCGAAAGTTTTCCATATTCATGCCAGTAGAGCTACATGTCGTGGTATTCAGACGGATATTTTTCTCGTTGTCAAAACCTGCACTTTAAAATTAATGCCAAGACGAGAAAGAGAAGAAGAAGAAGAAGAAGAAGAAGAAGAAGAAGAAAAAAAAAGGACGAAGAACGAAAAATTTCTTCTAATTCATGCTATTTTACATGACCTAGACTGATTCCATATACAGTAAGAACATTTCAAATAAACTGACCAATCAATTTATAACAAATGAACAGTGTTCGACCTGCATACTCTGTCCGGTCTCATAATGCGTTTAACTACTAATATTGTAGGAATAGCACAATGGCTTATACTTCGTGTTCCTCTTTTGGAAGCAGCATTGGATTCCATAGTTGTATTTCTCATTAAAAACAGCTCAAAGACATCATCAAAACGTAGCTAAACCCCATCCAGATTGGTCTGCCATCCGAGTGAGATCCATTACATCTCGGATTGAAATTGTGAACAATTTGATCGTCGCTGTCATTTTCTAGATTTTCTTGAATAATTGAGACTATTTCGACATTTTTCATTGTACATACGCATTTATTTTGTGATGTATTTGCATGTGTCCAAGTGTCTATGTGTGTGTAATCGTACGTGTGCGTATGAATTAGTGCTATGTGTATGTGTAGCGTGTGTGTGTGTGTGTGTATATATATATATATATATATGTGTGTATGTGTGGGTGTGTGTTTCTGTGTGTGTATATGTGTGTGCCGTGGTTCGTTTGTGTTTCGATCGTTGCCGGCTAACCTCTTCCGAATGAATGTCCGGCTCTCATTGAAGGGGGTGTTGTCTGGCTGTCGCTATCTCTCCGACCATATTTTTTCTTCTTCATTCATCTCATCTAATCCAAACGAGCTCATACCGGTCCGACAATGCTTCACGCCGAGTGGACCGACGAAGACCAGGTGCGCAGAGTTTCGCTACTAGTACCTATTTGTATTAAACGCTATTAAATGTTGTACGCCGAAATATTCTTAAATATCCGCGCGATATGAATTCGGATATGCGCAGAGGGTACTCTGCTGTTCGCTAATCTCCTACTTTTTAATCTGTGTTAGCTCAACCTCAGTAGAATAAAGTGCACAACGTATATTTTATAACTATTATAAGTTAAAAGAATTGAGGTACCTTATGCCATGAGAACGCTCTTGGAGGCTGTTTTTCTCATCCGTCTCACCACTAGATTTCATTAACAGTGTGGACTTTTCGAACAGCTCCGTTTGAATATCTCATCGAGGTGTTCTGTAGTATTTTATGAAACATACTGTTCGTGGATTACACTAGATACCAACTAGAGTATTAAACAAATAAACGTGCAATGCAGTGCAGTGAATTTTCAAACTACATCAGTAGAACTGTGAATGAAACCTTTCAAATGTTTTCGGTCTGAAAAGAAGAATAAAGCACGGTAATTTAATGGTACCACTTAATGAAGTAGCGCGCATAGCGCACTGGCTACAGGTGCCCTGCATTACACTTGGTTTCAATCCCACGCCATAGGGCTCCATCCCTCTGGGTTTGGCAAATTAGTACCAGATCTTTTGAGAAGGTGCCAACACTGTCTCAGTACATCGGTAGGCCACTAGGGATCATTGAATAGGCGAGATACGCATTCAATCAGCTCTGACGATGCTCGATGAAGTCGAATGCATGGCGCATCCCTCAGGGGAATGGTAAACGCCGAGAGCTTTATCCTTTATACTTTATCCTTTATCGTTTATCCTTTATGTCGTATTGAACGGAGTTTATAACTTGGTTTTAAACTAGAGTTAAAAGAGTTGACAAACTTTTAGTTTCCAGAATCATATAGAATCATATATGGGGAGGCTATCTAAAGAGTTTCTCTTGACGATTTATTGGTGGCTGGGTGTTCCTAGATGTCGGGCTGTGATGTACAGGACTCATCCCCCGGCAAGGTCTCCCAAGCTAGGAAGGAGTCCGGCGCTTCCATCACGAAACCCAGGTAAGAGTGAACCAATACCAGGATCCACCGCCGTCCTAGTATCAAACCAGTCGCATGGTGGCAAACTTCCCTCTGATCCGCAAGGGACTGCGACTGCTTGTTGTAGTGACGACCTAGGGAAGACTTTGGTCGAAGACTGACCTCGGAACTCTAGGAAAACGCAATGGCTAAACCAGCAAAGCTCCGAAAAATGGAAAGTATGCTGGAGCCTGCACCCATTGAGAACGGGCCGTCCAAGTATTCTAAATAAGTAAGTATCTAAAGAGTTTATAGGAATGAGAAGAATCTACGAAATGTTATTCCTTATCGGTAATTTTCGTTTTCTTCCCAATACAATAGGTTAGTCCTCGGGTAATGGGGTATTCAGTTTAGCAAGAGGAGCTATGAATACAAACATATTCTCTTGTCCAACCAGCTTCTTTGCCAGAAGAGTATACTTAGTCAATTTTTTTAAAATAAGGTGTACATGTGTTGGATTTATAATCACTTATTGATAGCTTATCATATTTTCAAAAACGGTCGCGCTATTTTTTTTATTTTGGTGAAAATCTGTTTTTTCCTACAGGTATACTAGAACTCTAACAGAGGGCATTTTTGATCAGCGCTTCTTCTTGATCTTCTCGCTATGGTGAAACAAGTTAAGTAGCTGGAATCAGGATTGTAACTTGTGCCGTAACTCTATCACCATGCCATTAAGTGTTAAACTAGTAGTTTAGTATTGTATAACATATTTGAGTGAACGTAGCGCAGTGGTTAGAGATACAATGTGATATGCACGTTGTCACTGGCTCACACCCGATGAAACCAATCCTTCTACCACTGCGCGGTCTGCAAATTAGTGTTGAACTTGTCTCGAAGGATATAACACTGTTTTAAATCATTAGTATGCCATTATAAGTAATTCTGGAAGAGGATATATACTCAGTCACTTCTAAGATGTCACAAATGGAGTCAAATGCCTTGCCTATTTCTAAGGAGTTGATAAACGTCAGAAATGAAAGAACAAGTGATGCGAGCAGGTAATAATAAAATTCGGAGAAAATTTGGTAAAATAATAGTGTGTCGACTGCAAACTTTTTCTGGGATGTTGCGTGGTTGTACGCAGTTGTACTCTCGTCGTCTTGTTGATTAAAAATGGTAACCAAAACTTTGAGGGCACGTGTGGCGCAGTGGTCAGAGGCGCTCTGCAACACACACGTCGAATTGATCCTGGCACCCATAGCCTACCAAGCCCGTACATCCATCAGGGTCTGCAAATTGGTGCCAGACTTATCTGGGAGGATAGGTGCACTGCCTCGGTACATCGGTAGACCACCGCGAGTCATTGTGAAGGGCAGATATGCATTCATTCACCTCCAACGATGCTCAATGAAGTCGAATGCACGGCCCATCCCTCAGGGATTGATCAACGCCGAGAGCTTTATCCTTTACCCTTTAACGAAAACTTTGACGGCTGGGTGAACGATTAGAATGAAAAGCGCATGAGTTTGACGAATTTTTTGCAGATATTTTTGTTGAATGCTACCCTTGTTTTTTGTTCCTATCTGATCCCCCAAAAATTGCTCACGCTATATAAATTTTTTCATCGAATCTGAAAAAAAAATGACATCTGTGCTCTTAGTGATTTTTCCACCATGCAAGTAGTTGGTTTTAAGCAACGCCTTTAAACACGATGGATTTTAATTGATCTGCAGGACTTGATATAATTCAATTTGTTTTTTACTTTGTTAAAAGCCAGACAACTTTGTTTTTTTTCCTTAAGCAGTTTCGTTCAGCAACATGAACGATGTAGCAGCACATTAAGATATCCATGTTAGTAACGTAATTATATCTCAGAAAAGTCATCATTGAAAGCCATCAAAAACTGTCAGTAGTGGATCTGGAGTAGTTTCTTTGTTTATCTGTAAACTTCATACTAGCTTAAACTACTAGGAAACTGGGCTGTCGTAACGCAGTGGTTAGAGGTGCCTTGTCTTTGGTTACGAAAGTACACACATAGCTTTAGTTCGATTCCGCGCCTCGATGAAACGAATTTCTCATCATTTCAGAGTTTGAAAATTGGTGCCAGACTTTTCTAGGAGGATAAACTGTACTGGTACATCGCGATGTTTCTAGATTGTATAAGCTGAACGAGTATATGGTCACTCCTTACGGTGCTCCGAACTTAGTCAAATGCATGACACATTGTTAACGCATTGATTAACGCCGAGAGCTTCTAGCTCTTTATTAATGAACTTATAATGATGAAATTTAGAGTACCATGGGACTCCGCTGTTTTCGTTCTCATCCCAAAGTCAATATAGTTTATGTATGGAGGGAACAACGCAGAAAAAATCTCTTTTCTTACTGAAATTAGAGTTAATTGACTTTTCAAAGATTAAACTTCCAACAAAGCTATTATGAGAAAACTACTTTGATGTCGTTGTTATAAAACCTTTATTCGGCTAAGGTTTAAACTTCGTCTTCTTCAGAGGTGATGACTTGTGTCGATATTCCACAGTCGTTTGTCCACGGCGTGTGGTGTTCTTAGTTGTACCGAGTCGAATCTTCTCTAGTGAAACACTGCTCTAATGAGAAGTTCTCTGAGCACCGAATAATACGACTACAAGCAAGCTATCGACACGGATCATTTCGGCTGTGAAAAGGACGAAGACGTCGAAATTTTAGCGAATAAAAAGTTTTGTGGGAACCACGTGTGGGCCTAACAGTCTAAACAATTTTATTGATTATTCACGACCACGTTAAATGGAAATCGGTTTACTAACATACTATTTCCATGGTATGATCATGAAGGAGAAACGAGAAACGTTCGATGTTGATCAACCCATGAAAGACGAGCTATGCATTCGACTTCATAAGGCATAGTTAAAGAAGGCTAAGTACATATCTAGTATAGCGGTGTAACAGGGAAATGCTTCGACCACCCACCCAAACAATTCTGGCCCTAATTTGCAGAACACGAAGACATGAACGGCTTGGATTGCCTGGGGCGCGGTATTAAACCAAATGTATGTTTTGGAGTACCACTAATCACTGTACTACACATTCACTATAGTACCGAACTTGTGATGCTGCTGGGATACGGATGCTTCATTTATTGCACTCATTGGTTGACATGTACTAGGTTACGAAGCCAAAAAAGTAAGATGCTTCATTATCACTTATATCAGCTGCAGTCCCGTTGATTTTCGAGTGACTCAAACGGACGCCAGTAATTTTTCCATTTTTCCGTGTCGCGTGCAAGAGTAGCCTAGTGGGTTCTGCTCGCTATTGAGACTTGTTGAGCATCATCTCTTTCTTCTAGCCTTTTAGTGAAGAACTCTGACCATCGGATCACTGGTCTTCCTGCAGTGCGTTTAACATCCCGAGGAATCCAGTCACTAACGACTCTTCTCCATCGGTTGTCGTTTATAGGCAATACGTATCCGGCCCACCTTATCTTCGACTGTTTGGCGTACAGAACGGCATCTTTGAATATTAACCGTTGATGCAGGTCGGAGCTTCCTATTCCCTTACTTGGGTGATATGGGTGGTATTAAGTATTTCTAGACTTGTCCTTTCTATTGTGAGTTCAATAATGCTGAGTGATCTTTCATCCCTACTTACACAGCGACCAGGTTTCTGATGCATACGTTAAGGCAGGAAGCACAGTTAAGTCGAAAAGATGGGTACGGATTCGGATGTCGCTACATCCTCTACGCTCTCGAAAAGCTCCCCTAGTCGCTCGTTTCCTTCTGCTCAACTGTGTCCGAAGCTAAGTCATCTTGTTGATTTCCTGGCCTAGGTAGACGTAACTGGAGCATTCGGAGATACTCGTTCCGTTGAGTGTCAATGTGGCATACGAAACCAATTCGTTCCTCGTGAATATCGCTTTTGTGAGATTTAGTCGAAGACCAATTTTTCCACAGGCTTTGTCAAAGTCGGGAAGCATTCGTTGCGCTTGGCTAATATTTGGTGTTATAAGAGCGATGACATCAGCAAAGCGAAGATGGTGTAATTGCAAGCAATCGATTTTCACTCCCATGTTGTCCCGTTCCAATGTTCGCATGACGTTCTGGAGGGTGGCAGTAAATGGTTTTGGCGAGATGGTATCGCATTACTTAACCCGTCTTTTGAGGTCGATATTAATATCGATGTAGAATTGTGATGTCTTGGTTGTGAAATTTTTGCAAAGCTCACGAAGAATCCTCAGATACTGAGTAGGGACTCCCTGAGTGTCCAGGGCTTCCATGAGTACTTCTCTCTCAATTTGCTGAAGATATCACAGGCCTTATTACTGATCCTTTATATATATATATATATATATATATATATATATATATATATATATAGATAGATAGATAGTTAGATAGATAGATAGATAGATATACGCACATGTATATATGTATATAGGTGGTGTCTACCGTAGTGGTAATGGTACTATTTATTACAAGTACGGTGCTGGCTCGACCTCGTCCCGAGCTCACTAAGCCTACCTTCTCTCTGAAGTTGGAAAATTGGTGCCAGACCTGTATGGAAATAGTTGCTTACTTGCACTGCATTCGAAGTGGTTACGCCCTATTCTGGCTATCACAGAATACCAGGGAGAATCGGCTCGACTGACATTCAATGGCATTCATGAAGAAGACGAAAATCTTAAAGAAGCAACGCCACCTACGTATGGAATGTTCGAAAAACTTCGTAGATGATATATGCGAGGAAACGGATTGAATGCAAATGGTGCTGGATCAGCAGAGTAGTTATGAAGATGGGTAGTATGAAATGAAGAAAAAATATGACCATTTAGGTATTTCCACTAGTTAGGAAAATACACTGATTCGTACAGATCGTAATGTAGTGGAGCCGTATACTCACTTAAAGCTTGTACTACTATTTTCCAAGACCGACTTTCTACTAACCTCGGCACTGATCAATAAATCGCTGCTTTCCTGGCAATCACACACAATGTTGTTATTATACCATTTATTAACACTAGTTAACATTCCGGTAGATTTTGCCTTCTTTAGAGTCTGGAAAGGTCATGTTGAGTGTAACCTAGTCATACAAACACCTCAGTACCGTCAGCAGAATACCCACGAAACCTCGATTTTAATTTCATTGAAAACAGCTCAACTTCTTCACGTACTCACCACTTTCTATGAGTCTCCTTGTTCCAGGTGGAGACAAACAGCGCAGAGTCTTACATGGGTGAGAAATGTGCCCGGTGTGAATCCAAAAGTCAATATGAGATATGGTCTAAGTTCACGCGTTATCATAAAGCACTCCTTCCCGCCGTTCATTTTTGGATTTTGAATTTGTGCTCAACGCTTCAACACTTTTTACGCGCTGTGGTTTCAGATTCCTTTGCATGATAGCGACTTCTACTTCGAAAACTTCCCATAAGCGTCTGCGTTCTATTCACATCTCGTAGAGTAGCATGTGCTAATCAACGCGTTCTTTCACTTCTCTATCATTTTGGTCATCTGCTCCACACAAGAGGAGATAGCCAACTGTTTTTGCATTATTGGGCTAATACTCAAAGTAAGTTAAATTCACTGGAAAGATAGCGAGAGAAGCTGTATTCGCTTTTGTAAATTCATGTTAACTTATCCAAAGATGTCTTTACCAAGAAATGGTGCTGAAAACCAAGTAATAAAAAACACAATGGTTCATTGTCTCTCTTCTCATCCTTCACCTACAAAAGTAGCGCTTGTGAAAAATATGTTTTGAACGGACCAATATGTGCACAGGAAAAGAGGGAAAAAGGAGAAACCCTTGAAATTGGAGCGGGAAATAGCCATTTTCGATAGCTGCGAAGGGGTAGCTCAAGGGATAGATTTAGAGGAAAAACCCAGACTTCCAAACGACAATTCTTGCTGGAGTAAGGTCCTGTTGGTCCTCCTTAATAAACCGAAAGAAGCGCAGCATGAAACATTGCTCAAAAACGTTCGGTTAAGAGAAGTCGGTAAGAGTGAGTTACATACCAAAAATTGAACCATGCGCCCAAACGGTAGAGGAGGTATTGCATGAGTTCACATGTGGTTTTTATGACCTCTTAAAAACAGTGCGGGGACGAATGCGCAGGCAAAACGATTAGACCTCTCTGCATCCGTATAGAAGAGGACCTAGTTGGGAAATTTAGATTCAAACAAAACACTCTACTAGGCACGCATGGGAAACAGAGATATAACCGAGAGGGTTTTGAAGTGGAAATCACCATCTTCGCACAGGTATCGAAAACTTCAGTGTGCAAAACTCTTGGAGCATTCTGGATAAATTCCAAAAGCCCAAAAAATGAACCGCTGAGGAGGATTTCTCGCTACCACCAGTGATCTAACACAGTATATTTTAACGTGAAAGTGGCTCATTGCCCATCCATATGTACACTGTACGGTTCGTTTCTACTTGGAATACTCAGTGGAAGACTCATAGAAGGCTGTTACTGTGTGAATAGGTTGTTTCATTTCCAATTCGATTGAAACCTATGCGTCTTGGTTTTTCTGTTCGTGTTGTGGAGGTGCCTGGCTGACTAGATTACAGGCAAGTTAATCTTTTCATGCTCCGAAGAAAGCGAAATCTAGTGAAGCGTTGGCTACTACTAACAACTAAGATAATGACAACTTAGAGTGTGCTTATCAAGAAAACAGCTAATACCATCGCAAGGATGCTAAGATATGAGCAAAACTCGGAATCTCAGCTGCGCTTCGAAGCCTTGATTACCTTTACTGGGGGTTCATGGGTTATTCCTTCGACCAACGGAAACCTTTGTTTTGCCCTTCTCTCAGCGATGATTTCACTCTATCATTGCTTTCACCAATCATTTGAAAGAAAAAAAAACGTGGGTGAGGGAAGGGAAAGAAAAGACCTTTTCTGGTGTGATGTATAACAGATGAACACCTCGCAAGGGTAGTCACGGGTTCGAATCTTACCTGTAGTTCCGAGTTTTGCTCATGTCTCATTAACATTGTGGCTGTATTTCACGTATTACCCCATGAAGAAAGAATATGCCTAGGCAGAAAGTTATCACAGCCAATACTATTATTTAACACTTGTTAGTGATCGTCATATTATAAGCTGTTGCCCAAACACAGTAGTAGTTAGTCAACTAATTATAATAGATTTCTATGCTTCCTAGATTTGGAAATGACATGTTTAAGTACATAAAGAATGTCCACTGTTCATGTGTATGTTGGCTTTTTTTAATAATGAGATTTAGCAGCACATATCATTCTTTCCTGACAATTGCATTTCATACTAAAACTTCCTGCTATTATTTTTGAGGAATCCTTTAAAATTCCTTAGAGTTGATTAGTAGTGATCGATGGGAATTAACGCAAGCGGGATCTTGCTGCTACCATCGATGTGATTCTTCCGTTCGTTGACTCGCTTTTCTCAGAAACTTTTTCCTTTTCAGTAAAATGTTTCATAATATTGGAAACTGAGTCATAGTAATAACGTAGTGCAGAATTACGGCACACTGACGGCCCCCTTCACCCAGCTATATCCGTTCACGTTTTCATAATGAGTTCAGTCGCCGCATGAGAGGGAGCGCTTGAGAAACCCACTTCGTCATCCATCAACAATATCTTCGTTTATTCATACTGATTCATTTTTTATGTGTTCAGTCTCTTTCGCTAAATTACGTCTACTCACTCACTGATCAAATTATTAGCGTTAAAACACTTCAGGTAAAGGTTTGTTTGTTTTTTACGAGCTAGAGGTAACCAAGATATTGATTTATTTTTCATTTTGTCTTCTTTTTTTTCGTACGTTTTGAATCTCGCGGCTATGTATCGCCGTTTAGGCCGCACGTCTCCGAGCTATGGAGTCTCGAACTGGTTCTGTGGGTGACTGCTCTAAAATTGCCAACTATCGAACTAGTAGGCAAAATCTGTTAAGAAGACGGTTTGCTTTTCTTACCGGTCTAGTCTAATTCGTTATTTCCTCGTTCTCGTTTTGCTTATCTTTTTTTTTGTGAGTGATAACCAAAAACCTGTGAACAGAACCATGCATGTTATATTTTTGAACTCTTTGGTGTTTTGGAATGCAGCTGAACACAGGGAATCGAAAACGTTGTTAACGTAAATCGTCATTTATCACGAGATTTTTTCTTTCTAATATTCCGTAGTTGGGGTTTTTTTATATGTCCACCATTTGTATTTATCAAGCATATCTACTGTCGATTTCAGTTCAACAAGACGGCGAATATCTAATGCTCAACGTCTTGCTGATCTGGAGGACTTTATCAATCGAAGGTAAGTCAAACCACTAGCTTCCTATGTGTGGAGTCTGAATGAACGTTAAAAAAGTATTCGATACAATGGAAAAACTGAAGTTTGATGGTGGTTAATGGATAGGCATTTGTTCATTAATTGAATAAAATAATTAATAATTTCTGCATCCACCTGGTAATTTCTGTTCCTCATTTACCGTACTCTAATTTGCAATTGTTTTCACCCCATAGCGTCGAAGCCTATCTGGTTTTGAAGCGTCTACTGTATTATTTTCACTTTTTTTTATAGATCTAACATGTTCAAACACAAGTCCTGTGCTATCTCCATGATGTCCGCTTAATAAATGTGTCTATAAAAAAACTTGCTACGGTGTCTCTTCCTTTTTTACAATATATACATATAACTTCAATGATGCTGAGATATTTGCAAACTCCGAACGGCAACTGTCTGAGGTGGAGAACGAATGCGCTATCACCCTTTCCGGGGGACAACGCGTTCAGCACCACACCATGCGGGTCCTTCGTTTCGCCTGTCTCTCAGCTTGTTCTATCGATCATACATATATATATATATATATATATTTTTATATATATATATATCATCTACATCTGTTTATACATATGCATATACATATGAAATTCGCAATATTCATTACCTCCAATGATTCAAAAGTTCATCCATCGTTTGGTTTTCTATGCTGCATTTTTCTGTTAAATGTAGATAGTATTTGCCAGCGATCTGCGAAAGGCTCTATCACTTTTTCATTTCATTTCAAATATATCTACTGTGATTTTGTTGCTAAGCGGTCATTTTTCTCCATTGTTCAAACCAACTTGGGGTGTTGTGGAATGAACTAATTGGAGAAAAATAGTGTGCCATTCCATCCGAATAAACAGATTCCAGTTCTACAAAAAGGAGAGACATATATAACAGCAGTTATCAATAATTCTCACTATGAACAATCTGATGCTATGCTTGCGAATCCATTTGGATACTGTACAATTATATGTGGTTGTTGTGCAGAGCGGACCTGTATTGTATTCTGTGTGTTGTATTTCTCAAACCTCGCCTGGCACCAACCAAATCATTCACTATGCGGCTTTGGCAAATTGGTAGTAAACAGGCGTCTTCCTATCCACAAAGGCTTGTAGCTGTCTGTTATGAAGACCTTGGAACGCTCTTGTAGAGCCATCCTAAGATTGCAAGGAGAATCAGGCCGACTAAATGAATAAGACAAATTCCTCACAGCGACAGGCGAAGCCTCAAGCAAATCGAAACAGCTTTGCGGATGATGAAAGCAAGATGGTTAACCGAGGGCTACCAGCGGATAAAAAACATTTATGTCTGCATGGAAAGTATAAGTCAATAGAATGTAGCATGAGCAAACAGCCCATCTTTTGAACCTATCCATATTTTGGAGCTAAGGACCTACTCACTGTTAATGATTTTGCGTTTTTATTGTCATCGTTCCAATTATCTTAAGCCTTCTCACATAAATTTTTAATCCATAATAAATGCTATGTAGAATCGTTTAAGTACCAAAATGAAACCTAGTGTCAGGTTTTTTTGTGATTAAATGAGGACTTCCCACTACGGAAATGTTTAGCAGTTTGGACACACAACTAAAACATTTAATATATGGAATAACTTCACTGTTTTTCTTGTTTACAAACTCAGTTCACTAGTTAAAAAAACCATTTTACTTTTCCGAATACAAAAAATAGTTATATTTTCCTGGGTTAGGTTTTTTTCCAGAAAACTGCTGCACTAGTAGGTCTGACTTTTCACTCAAGAGTGGCAGACTTCGCTGCATTGATTTCGCTTTGTTTCAATGAATTCATTCGAAGCTTTCAATATTAGCTTAACTGTCACATCGATTTCTCTGGGGTTGTAGGAATGCTGTGGCACGAGCCAATTTGCAGATCAAAAAGTAGCATCACTCCATGAATTTAATAACTCAATTATCCAGTATCGCTCCAAACCTTGAAGAAATCAGTTATTTTTAATGCCCTAAATCTATAAAGCATATAACAGTAAGAATCTTTGGAAAATCCAATGCGGGACGACAAAACAACTTCGATGCTCTTTGAAATTTTTTGGTTTAACGGTTTGCTAAAGTCGCCTTGGATCGAGTTTTATCGAAATTTGTGTCCTTTCCTCCTTTTCTCGTTTTGTTCCTCGCTTATTTCTCCTGCTGCGTTTCCTTTCTGTGCCTTCATCTTTCTCTTGCTCTCATTGGATCTCTCTGTCGCTGTTCCTATGTATCTATTACTTCTCTTCAAATCTCATTATCGCTTCGCATTCATAATGTCTGACTGCTATAAAATTTGCTTTCTAAGTCTGCAATAAAGGAGACTGTCATAAGTCCACTGGTTACACTGGTTACTATTTTCGTATGCACTGATTTAATTAATGCCAATCTTTCTGTTAAAGAAAGCACACCTACCGAACTCTGTATTTTTTATGTTACTGTGTTTTCTGAAAACGACATTTCCTTTCTAGTTCGTCCTGTGATCTCTTCTTTAAGGAAAATAAGCAGATTTTACAACAATATGGAACGGTCATTCAAAAAAACCAATTTTCAAACAAAAAAACATCCTTTTCACCTTTTCTGTCAATGAAGTTCGACTCTAGTAATACGTCCAATTGAATTGCGACGGAAAGCATATTTCGCCATCTAATCAAAAATATTAAGAACGTGTAAAGCACCGTAACTTATCGGATTTTGCACAACGTAATGAATGTCGTTGAATGCTGATCAAGCCGATTTTCCCAGGAGTCCTGGGATAGGCGTGCTAGAGCGTTCCCACGTGGATTAAAGAGAGTGATCAGGACCCAGACAAGTACCAATTTCCCGTCTCCGAATGGATAGGTGGCTTGGTGAGGTCTATGCGGCGTGGAATCAGCATTGTGCTTGTGAAGAACGGAAACACTACCACTGCTTTATCAGCTGCATCTGAAATTGTTGTGAAACAAATTTTACTATTATACTGGCGGGTGATTGCTGATGGCAACGTTAAGTAGAAAACTAGCTGAGAAAAACGCAAAGCAAGGGCTTCAGTGGTGTAGTGTGCAATTCGCGAGCCCCTGGAAAGGGTAATAGTGATTCGATCTAGCCCAGGGTCCAAGTTTTGCGAGCATCTCAGCATCGTACTGGTTGTATTTCACAAATTTTAGTTCTCTTCGTATTCTTGAGGGAGTCGTTGTATGAAAAATAATGTTCGTTTTCATGGATCACAGGCAGAAAATACAACTTACTCTGTTCTTGTCAATATATGTGTCTTATTTAAGCATTTATTTTGACGGTGAAGCGTTTTTAACTGGTTACTGACATCGATATAATTAATTGCGTTTTTTCATAGTAAATTGTAACCACGTCTATGCTGTATAGTCGATGAGAAGGAAGCTGTTTGATCAAAAAGGAAATAAAATAAACCAAGCACTTTGGAATAGAAAAAGTTGGCAACCCACACTACTGCTAGAGCGAATTTTATTCAGCTGAGTTGCGGCATTTCTATTGATTTGGACGGATTCCACTCCAATATGTGCTTTATTAGATTAATTTCGCTGAACGACTTCTTCAACATAGGACGTTATCTGACTCCTAGCGATGTTAAGGAACGATGCTGCGGCTTTCTGAACGCATCATGAACTTTCGGTTCACTTTTTAAACATTCTATTCAGTTTATTATTTGCTAATTTGCCAATGTAATTACTTTATTTTCTTCCAGCCGCGCTGACGTTCTTACACCAAAATACCGTCGCTACATAAGGGAATATATCTTATGAGATTGTGTAGGTCAGATGGAATGTTGGAAATAGAAGTACATTTTATTTATAAAATCAATGCTTTCTCCTTGAGCAGACACGAACTTATTAATAACAAGGTCTAACAATTGCAAGATTAGCTGACATTTCGACGATTTCGCCTAATTCAGAGCTTGAAAAGGTCAAGTCAAGCACTATACCCCAAGCACAAAGCATTCAATACATAAATATCATTTACGTGCTAAACAGTTTCCTTTAAACAATCACTGTTCTGTTCTTTATAAGTTTTCCAGCTATTGTTGGAGACCAGCATAACAGAGTCCCACTTGAGTAAGGACTGTGCATACGTCAAGCGTAATCACGAAGCACTCCCTCCTTGCGATTCATTTTTGGACTTTTGGGATTTATCCAAAATGCTTCAGCGGTTTTACACGCTGATGATATAACTTCTTGTTCAAGGATAGGAACTTTTGCCTTAAAAGCTCTATCGCTATGTGTTTACGCCCTGTGTTTGTCTAGTGAAGTGTTTTGTTTGACTTTAAGTTTTCCAATTAGGTGCTCTTGTATAGGATTAAACGGTGGCCTACCCCTTTCGTCAGTGTATTCGTCCTCATGTACCTACAAGAGATAAGCTATAACATTCCCGAACTCGTACAACCACCAAACCACCGTCTCTACATTAGAGAAAAAAATATGCAATATCGTGTTATACACAGACGGTCGCACTAGCAGTTACGAACTACCTGTTGTTCTAGAGTACTCGGTGGTATTTCAATCACTGCTACCGAAATATTTAAACATGCCGTTTTTAAACAACGCTTTACTACCTTGCACGGCCCGTCCTCACTGGTTGTGAGGGCAGCAGTATAATCTCCCCTTTTTTCGGAGTTTTGCTGGTTTAGCCATTGTGTTTCCCTGGAGTTCCGAGGTCAACCTTGCCAAAGCTTGCCCCCAGGTCGCCACCACCATAAGCAGTCGCAGCCCTCGTGGATCAGAGGGAGATTTGCCACCATGCGACTAGTTTGATAGCAGGACGTTGGTCGGTCCTGGTATTGGTTTACTCTTAGCTAGGCTTCCTGATGGAAAAGCAGGACTTCTCAGCTTCGGAGACCCTGCCAAGGAGGTGAATCCCCCGCTTTAAATCGCAGCCCGACACCCAGGAACACCTCTCAGCTACAATGAGGCGGTAAACCATTGAAACGAACATCGCTTTATAGCTGCCATTACGTTCTTGGAAATAAAAAAGCAGGTGAAACTGGACACCGAGGAGCTGCCATATCGCAGCCATTGGAAATGACTATGTGCTACTCCAATTTCACGAATTCCTCCTCTGCTCTCTTGCTGTGCACATAATGGTGTGTGTTGGAAGCACATTTCTAGCAAGTGCCTTTTTTTGTGCAAAGATTGAGAGGAAAGATAATTAACCAGTGTGTTTTGTTACTTGGCACTCAGTACCATTTCATGGTGCAATCGTTTTTGGATACGTTAATGTGAAGATGTAAAAACCGAAACCAATCATCTTTCGTTTCTCCTAGATAAAATTTATGTGCTCTGACTGCTAGTTTAACAATTTACAACATATGTCCAACACCTTTTCTGCGAAAATATGACAAAACAGTCGTCGATATACCTACAGTAGAGTAGTGGTCGGCGATTGAGTATTAGAGCTTCAACTTTAGACATTAATGCATTGGCATGGCAAGGCTTGGTGCCTTTCGCTGTCCCATTGCCAACCTTCTCATTTGTGCGTGATCATTCTCGGACTCTCCGACTACTGAACACTTTAGGCACTCCCTTTAAAGAACCATGAGCTGCTGAATCGAGAAACCGTGCTTATTTCTCCTTCGTATTATATGAGGAGTTGGAGGACGGCTTGCATAGTGGAGTCATTCGACATACTTGTGTGAAGGACGGTACCGTCGAAGGACACTACTGCGTACAATCTGCTAGGACTCGCGTTATATTGACGATACATGAACATCTGAGTGGGCTAAGGTGTATTTCAGCAACTGCATGAGTGTTAAGTTCATAAACAACATTACTTTATTCGTGGAGCTGTCTCCACAGCTGATGATTGCTCTAACCTTGGACATTGAAGAAGACGATTTACAAAACCTTATCGCAGATTCATTTGAAAAAAAAACTTTATAAGAGAAGTGTGAGAGTAACGTAATTTTTATAAACGCTTTTTTTGAATTGAAGTTTTTGTTGCGTGAACTTCAGATGGACCTGTGAAACAGTTTTTCTTGGTCGCTTTCTATGAGTCTTTGGCTGGATATGTCACGTGGAGACCGACCGCACAGAGTTTACATGGAAGCGTAATGTGTCAAGCGTATGTATAAACGCTGTTTAATAAAATCCCTGGCTCGATCCACCCTGGACAATTAAGCTTTACATCCCTGTGGTCAGAAAATTGGTATTGGTACTAGACTTGCTTGCGGAGAGCTCACTCCGACGTTCAAAAGCAGGCGACTGCCTAGTATTGTTCTAACCGTGCTATCTTAGGATTCCAGAGATAATCTGTTTTACTGGGTTTCAATGGCTTCTATGAAAAAGATAAAATTCTTAAGTAGCACTAAACTCATGAAGAAATCCGAAGACTTTCATGGATAATGGATGCGAGGAACCTAATCGACTTGCCAAATATGCGATGTTGGTTCGCACAAAAAAAAAGCGAAAGAAAAGTAAAGTACATCACACGATTTCACATGTAATGACCACGAAGTCACAAACACCATTTATCAGTTATTCACTGGGATTTCATTATTTTAAATAATAGTTGTTGATGAATATGTCATAATGATATCACTGATTGACTTTATTGATGTCCTCCAAGCGAATAAGAATACAGCAAACAGTCCCATTCGTGGAGTACGTAGTCCTATCTCGAACTGGCATAAACCGACATTGTTTTCGAGGTGGTTGACTGAGTTTGACGTGATGAAGTAAAACCAGCGGCAATGGTTTGGGCAGAACATTCTACATCATCACCGAATTGCTTTCATGCATCGACGAATTGCTTCCATTACGTTGTGCTTTGCCAATTAAGCGATTTTGCTTCGCTCCATCCATCTCGACCATCGTCGAACAAGATGATGCTGGCGAAAACAAATGTAAATGCCTACTTTTTTTGCACTTACATTAATTGTTGTGAATTTATCTCATCATATTCTATTTGTCTTTTAATGTCATTCTGTTATGACGATGATAGCATTCGACGGCATAGTATAATACTCAGTCTTCGTTCATCATCTGAACAACATTGTCGCGTGAATACGAAAAATATCGCGGAAGCGAAACCTGCCCAAATAGTGTTATTACTAGTTTTCAAACCGACCAAAAAGCAATGCAACATGTCAAGAACAGAAGAGATCATTAGTGAGGAAAAGCTGAGTAGAAACTAAAGGAAATGGGAGAAAATAAAAGATACATTGCTTGTCAGTTAGCACCGGCACTGGAGATGAATTTTAAGGCACCAATAATTAAATTTCTAATTACTTCTATCATCGAATGGTTTCGTTCGGCTTAGATGGTTTACTAACTTCTTTTCACAAATGTCCAGTTCTGTTAATATCGGTTCCATTTCACTTTACATCCATGCAGGCTCGAATCCTACCCAACTTGTAAATAGCACTGTTTTCTGCAGGAACACTAAGGTATTTTTTTCTATTCAATGCGACTTGTCTGTACGAAATGAAAATACATAACTCATCACTATGGATTTGAATGTTTCCTTCCTACTAGTCGAATATTAAGCACAAATAAAACGATTTCTGAAAAGGTTTTTTTTTCCTTCTTTTCATTTTCCCATTGTTTTTTTAGTACTACCGTAACTCTTGACGACAAATAAAGAATTTGTTTGCCCGCTCATTCTAATTATCTGTGCACTTTTACTTCTGTGAGATTTTTTCACTCAGTAAGGGTTCTGTATTTTTTCTTGTATGCGTGAAGAACAGTTGGTATTTGGGTTGTTGTTTTATTTTTGAACTTGTTCCATGTTATGCATTATATCTCATCTCATGTTCCATTTTTTTTAAAGAAATAACCTGGTAACATCCAAAAATAAGGTCCCTATAGTATTCAGACATGTGTGTATATGTATCGAACGATGCAAGTCCTGAACCTCTTGTTTCTAGTTCCCTATCGCTACCAAAAACGCAGAACTTACATATCTCTCGTCCACTCCAATAATTTATTATGCATGAATGTTTTGCTACTCTGTGGTGTATATTTACAGTTTTGAGTTCCTAATTTATCTATAAGTACATTTTTTTCTCTACAATATATCATCATTCTCACATAACGCAAACTCGCCTCTATTAGGAAGAGAGGCTAAAGCATTTTTGCTCATATATTTTAAGATGTTTTTGTATGTGTGTACTTATGGGTGTGTGTGTATGTATGTGTGTGTTGTGCGTGTGTATGTGTGTGTGTGTGTGTGTGTGTGTGTGTGTGTTCGTGTGCGCGCGTGTGTGTGTGTGTTTGTCTGTGTGTGTCTATGTGTGTATGAGTGCGTGTATATGTGTGGCATATTCGTGTGTCGGGTAGTTAATGAGGATCAATGGTCAGCCCGTAGTCCGTCTGTCGTCGCCTTGTCACTCATTTCATTTGCCGTCGTCATTCACCTAACTCTTTCCTCTTTAAATTATTCTGCCCATGTTCATTGTACATGCTGAATCTCAGTATGTGAAATATTTCTTGAATAAGACTACCCTCTAAAGATCATTTAATTTTTCTGCTTTCTTCCTGTAGGTGTTTTATTGACATTCACAATCACAGTTTCACTTCCGGTAGTCTTTTTAGTTTCCATATTGCCATCTGTTCAATCATTATTTGGAATAATTTCACAGCTCTTTATATAGACGTTCCCAATAAACTATGAACTGTATAGAAACATAGACATAACTATATAAATCTTACTGCAACCAGATTTTCTTCGGAAAATTTTCGTTGCAACTCTCGCAGTGCAGTCTCGTGAACACTTAACTTCTCAGTTCGACGATATAAGTGTGTGGATGGGAGGGGGCTTATTGCTGTGTGAGTACGAGAACTGCTACTGCCTCTCTAAACAGTGACAATTTCTCACAACTAGTTTTAAACTTGAAGCAAAATTTGCCACATGCTGATATTTTACGGCTAGTTAAGACTCAGTGAAATTCCAGTGTGACCTTTTTCGTTGTCGTCTTTTGACTTCACTTCTCATGGCACCCTTGTTCTGTCCCGCTCCTTAGACGACGCAAAAGCCGCAATTCCCTTCGTGCATCTATATCCAATCAGTCTACAATTTTTTTTGTATCCTTACTTTGTTTTTCTATTAGCACCCTATTCATGTCGTTCAACAACATTCTTCACGCATAAAAATCAACAACTCTGTTATCCTCTCGTTTGCTTTAGTTATATCGTCGCACTCAGCACTGTTCTACTCGGTTCTTATTTATATTTACGAGAGCTGCGTTTCTCCCAGTACTCCTATCCGCCATTTTACCAAACGCATTTCGACAACCACCTGTGAAAAAATCAGCTATTTTGCTAAAAATGCTCAAGCCGATGGAACGAGCCCAAGCGTGGGCCGGACGTCAACTGAACAAAGCTCAGCAGATAATTCGTGAGCTCTCCAGTTCGTCTACTGATCCGAAGGAAATTTCACTTCAGTAAGTGATTGTAAGGAAAATCATGGCATACAGTAAGATGTAACATTTCTAATGTCATCTGTCTGGATCTCAATTGTCTTATGCTTAGTTTAGTAGCGTCGTTGTTTGCCTACTATTCTGTTATTAGACAAAAAAACAACGATTAATATTTCCGCGGTTGCCCTAAATTTTTCAAACTTATTAGACCTCTTTTTTCCTTACGCCTACGTGCTCGTATTTGTAGCACATGGGAGAACGGAAATCGTTGGTTTTTTATGCTTCTCACTCATATATATAGACTATTTCGTTTCAGCCACTTGTGTAATTTACCGATACGAAATGTTACATAGCATTTCACTTTATTAGAATAAGAAAACAATTACCGTATTTGGGTGACATACCACTCGTTCCGAGTGGAGTGGTGAATTTAGCCAACATCTAGGTGATATTTCCCGAGCTACATGAAATAATAATGTGTTCATTTTCGATGATACAATCACTGTTCGTGAAGTCAACACAATGCATACTTCAAATTTCTCCAGGCCTTACGCAGTAGCCATGTTTCTGAACCAGACCCAGAAATCGATACTGTTATGCCTTGCTTCTTTCAGCAATCCGTTTCCATAGTAGACTGAAATAAAGCAACTGCCATCTCATCAGCCGAATTGATAACAAAAGAAAAAACTATCGTTGTAGTCTTGACAGACTTACTACAATTAGTGAAATTGTTTTTAAAAAGTTCTATTAACTAAAAACATTTTTCCACATGACCCTAAATAGCCCAATGTTGCAATGAATTGTGAGAAATATTCAATTCCTTAGTCGAAAAAAAGAGACATTCTGTCAGAGGATTTGGGCAGATCAACAGTGATTTTCTAGCCGTCGGATAGTATACCATATATTTTTCAACAAGAGCGCGTGTGGAGCACTGGTCAGAGGCGCCCTGCAATACAAATGGGATCCATTCCCGCGCCTATGGCCCACCAAGCCTTCCATCCGTCCGGGATTGGCAGATTGGTACCAGACTTGTCTGGAAGGATAGCAACACTGGCTCTATACATCGGTACCACGACTCATTGTAAAGGCCAGATTTGCATTCAGTCACCTCCAACGATGTTTAATGAAGTTGAATACATGGCGCATCTCCCAGGGTTGACCAACTCCGAGAGCTTTATCCTCTGTACTTTGTATTTTCAACAAACAAACGAGTGCTTAGCAAATTAACCGTATTGATTTTCATGGGCATGAGCAAACTGTTTCGTTAGCAGTTGCTTATATTTTTTTAACTTTGTTATGTCACACATATGTTTTGCATTTATGTTACGCGTTGTAGATATTGTCATTTTATCAGCTGTACATTCGATGCGTGGTATTATGGAAGCATAATCATAGAGAATGTGTGTCGTAAGAAAAACTGCCTTTCATCTATCACTTTTTATTACATGACCTTACATCATATACTGTGCACATTCAAGCCGTTCTTCCCTGTGTTACCTCGAATCCATCATTTATGAAGATCTCCGCTTTTTATGTAGCTTAAGCTGTCACTTGGGGATCCTGTTTTTTTCATGAGTCCGAGCCAAATAGATTCCTCATAGAATTGTAGATTAATTATGCTAGAATGTTTTCTGGCATTCAGTAGAGGTAGTTTGTAGCCCTTGTGGATCACAGGTAGTTATGTTTTTCTGGCATTCAGTAGAGGTAGTTTGTAGCCCTTGTGGATCACAGGTAGTTCTTCCGAAAGAACTTTGGTAACGATTTTACGATTTTACGACCCAAGAGGCATGGATGCGTACGGTTGCATAGGGCACAGGGATCGAACCAAAGACTCTTTGTGTCTGCTACCTTCAATCATTAGACCACGCACACTAACGTATTTTATTGAGAGTAATGTGTTTTATGCGTACTGACCAACTGAAGTAGTTTCGTAATTAATCTACCATTTCATTTTCGTAGCATACATCCGTTTTGTTGCAGTGAATACGGTAGGATTGAATTTTTCTTCTACGCAACTACTCAAACAGTATTAAATTTCCAAAATAGAGAAACTTAACTTACTTGTTACTTGAACGAGTAAGTTAAAAAAAAACGAAGCCTAACTAAAATCAAATTTATTTCTCATTTGCAAACTTTTTAACTGTTGTTACACTATTTAGTTGCGTATGTAACAGCGATGCTCAATTTATCTCTGCCAAAAGTAAGTTGTAGTTCATAGTTCGAATTAACGCTTCAATGACCCTTCCTTCAAAGATCTTGTAGGCCCCAACACAATTTCCATTCCACTGGTTCTCTGTCGACTGAGGAAATGTCTTTCCTCCGGACTTCCGAGAAATCGCTTGCAAACCTGTCAAAAGTTGTCGCCGCATGTAATCACTATAATTTACGGATTGGAAGAAGGTTGACCATGTTGAGCATAGATTTCTCTCAAAACGATGGAAACGCCTGGAATTGGTTATTTTTTCTACCATGTCTAGTGATTTTAATATCGCACTCTTTCACCCTGAGTGATCCTTTTCTCGAACAAACTTTGTACTGTCTACGCACTATGTGTCATTCCAGCAAACACATTCTAACATACTACCTGTACTAACACATACTAAAGACTAGAGTTTTCAAATAATATGCTTCTGTAAGAGAGGCGTGTAGGGCAATTCTTAGAGGTGCAATGCAATAAACACATAACTTTGGTTCGATCCCGCCCCCGGCTCACCAAGCCCTCCATCCCTCCGCGGTCGGCAAATTGGTACCAGACTTGCCTGGGAGGATAGCAGCACTGGTTCGATAAGTTGGTAGGCCACCGCGAGTCATTGTGCAGACCAGAGATACATATAGTCACCTCCAACGGTCCTTGCTGAGATCGAATTCATGACACATCCCTCCGAGATTGATCAAAGCCAAGCGCTTTATCCTTTACTCTGTTATGCGAGTGCAATAAATAATAGACATTTGAGTTCTTGAAACAGTTCTGGCAGTCCAAAGGTCACCATCATTTTCACTCAAAAATCCAGTTGTGAATTCAAACAAATCCTATTTTCTGATGATACGAAGAGTTTTTTAAATCGACCGAAGAAAGAACTCTGTCTTCTTTTTCTCATAAATGTTGCATCGAAGAAGAAATGTAGTATCGGATTGCTTCGAAGATACGTCAGCGAAATCTCCTTTCATCACTCTGGGGTGCCAAAGTTCTACAGTGGGCCCTTGACGCTTTGAAGGGCACGTAGAACTTCATTTTTTCTAAGCTGTCCGGAACAAGTCTGATATTCTGGTCATGGCATTCTTTTTTCTGCGTTTTGCAGCCTGTCAAATTCAATCGCTGACGGCCCTTCCTTTCCGACTGTCGTTATAGCGCGTTATCTGACCAACCCACCCGATTTTTAGTATCTTCATGTATGCCGTGATGTCTCTGGTCTTTGATCGTGGGTATAGGCTGCAATTTCAGATTTCCTCATTCATTTTTGGTCGTGCAAGACACTCTTAAGTAGTATCGCTCTCTCGAATGAGAGCTCGATAGTGGTGACTGCTGTTTCACCCTGCTCACGTTGCACAGAGGTTCTTGAAGCTTATATTGAAGCAGTGCGAATCTCATGGAATGAAGGGATGGAGTGGAGTCAAAGAAAAATCATGAACAAAGAGACGGATTTTCTTCACCTTTTTCACTGGGTTTTTAATGTTTTTGTGTTGCCTTACCAGAGACTGTAAAGCTAACATCCTGACAAGTAATGTGTGAATAAGCCTGGATAGTGTGCTGATGAAAAGTTTCATTAGGGTTCCAGACATCAGTGTCTACTCCTCTCTGAGTAGGGAGTCGTAGAGCTATTAGCCAAGTAGTATGTCGAAACGGAATAACACTATGAGCATCTCGGACATGTTATTGGTGGATTCCTGACAACTGTTGCTGATGACCTTTCTCAACCTCCATCTTCAGCTGGCCCTCTCCCTTGAATCCCTACTTTTAGCGCTTCTATAGAGAGTTTTTCGAGCCTGGAAAGGATGGTGATTGCCTGCGGCTCGTACCACTTCAACGTTTACGTGTCAGTTTTTGAAGGCGTATTCTCCTTGCGGCCTTCAATCAAAAAATCTAGTGGTGACTCATGGAATTTCGCTTCTTGAATCTCGTCACTTTCTCACCTTTTGACGAAGAAAAGAGACACAAAAAGCTTGATGGGCTTATTCCTTGGAGAACATGAAGGCAGCAGCTATGATGTGGTCTTTTTCATTATATTGCATCATCCACTGTGAGACTCACACTACCAACTTTGAGAAAGGGATTCTAGATTTGTAAGTTAACATTAATGGTCTAAGCCAGAGTGAGAACTAAGACAACATTTCACTCTGTTTGTTCCATTCCTATACGTTGGTTCAGTTGCGAAATTCTTCCGGCGTTTCCACGGATTTGTCTTTGTATTTAAGTTTGTAAAAACAACCGTGTAGAGTGAACTTTCTTTCTTGTGGATGTTCTCAAATCCATATGGACTGTTTCCGTGTTGTCATTACAATAAGTCGCTTATTCTGTTTAGAAATTTCATCGTTTGTAGGTCGATTTGTTCTGAAAACTTGGTCGATATGTGTGCATGAAAACAAAACATGAGGAAATGGCATATCTTCGACTTGTCACTCAGAAAGTGGGAAACGAAAAAGACTCTAAAAATGTCATTATATTAGTTTGTTGTTGGAATTTGAGCGCCTACGATTGTCAAAGTCGGTATTGGTCCACATTTTCCACTACAACCGTAGACTTTCGATTCAGGTGCACAGTTGTTCAAAGGAACTAACCAATGTTCATAGCCAAGACCATTTCGACAGGGTCGCAAAGCACCAAGTTCGTTGGGTCGTTTACTATCCTGTGCTTCGAAGCACAATTCTTCCTCGATTTCATTTTTCTCATCAATTTTTTTTCCTCGTTGACCCATTGCCGATGACGCTTAATTTTGCTTCCGCCTTATGGAACGACGCCAGGTTTTCAGCCTTTACGAACTTCCTGGTTTTTGACAATAAACAATGATTCTTCGACAACTAGAGGACTCGATTGGTTGTTAACATGACAGCATTGTAAAGTAGACTTTGCTTTATCATTCTTTAGATATGAACGGTTGTTTACTACGAGTTACTGTGATCCATCATGCAAACGCATTGTTTTCGTGAATGGGTTTGACAGATTATTTTGAGTCTATTTCAGTATTTTTTCTTTCCAGCCATACATTTATAAAATAACGTGAATCTATAATTAGAAAACAAATGTGGGGATTCTTCGTTAGTCTATATTATTGTCGCTGTGGTTGAAAGCTAGAAAATTTGTTAGAAAAGAAAACTATACATTTCCAGACCACCCGTATTTATTCACTTGTGTTCAAAACGTCTACGGGATGTTCGAATTGACACACTTCACATCGTAATTCGTATCGTAAAGCATAAAAGGATAAAGCTCTCGGCGTTGATCAATCCCTGAGGGGATACGCCATGCATTCGACTTCATTAAGTATCGTTGTAGGTGATTGAATGTATATCTGGCCTTTGCAGTGACTCGCAGTGGCCTACCGATGTATCGAGCCAGTGCTGCTATCCTCCCAGACAAGTCTGGTACCAATTTGCCGACCCCGGAGGGATAGAAGGCTTGGTAGGCCATGGGCGCGGGGATGGATTCCACATGTGTGTCGCAGTAGCGCCTCCAACCACTGCTACACGCGCCATTTTCGTATCGTAATTCATATAATTCATATGGACCACAATTTCACTGTCAATCTGTTGGAATCTCCTACAAACAGTAGACTTCGGTCTCTTGTGCTTTAAAACGCTAATCTTTGCCTTCAATTTCTCTTGTTTCTCCCTTTTTTTCTGAATTTTTTGTTGTTCTAACCCCTTAAACCGGAGGCCTTAGATCAATATGTCAAGTGGTGCCATTTTTATTCTAAATGAGGGATTCTTCTTTTGCGTTTGCATAGTTTATGTAATGGAGCAGTAGACATATTTGGAAACTATTTTTTTAAAGTTAATGTGGATTTCAACCAAGTAGTCAGTGATTATAAGAGCGTTTCCTGTCACTTGATTGCCTGTACTCTCTGCTGATGTGCTTCTGTTGGATCTCGTAAAGTTTCTTTTTTTTATTAGAAAATTTGTCATCATTTTCTATCATTCTATTCACGGTTCCCGCGGCACCAGTTACAATAATGTGTTGCCACGGAGAAGCACAGTGCCACATTTTAGTGTTGACAATGATGATACCCGAAAGTTGTAGGTGATTTTTTAAACAGCACTTTATTAATGGTACCTTCTCACTTCGAGGCTCCAATAGATATCGAACTATTAGGTACAGCTGTTGCCTGTACAATGTCTATGTCGACATTTCCACTCAAAATGGGAAGGTGTTCGACATTTCTATTTCGAAATCAGCTAACAATATGCCATCGGCAGTGGTCGTTCCTGTACTGGGAGAAATCTCCTTTTAAGGTCTTTCCTTAGTAACTTTCTCTGCAACCACCGGATCTATGGTGAATGCCTGATGGGCTGGTGCCGTTTCTTCAGAGTATGAGAAGAGAAACTTAACCTGAGCAAAAACATAGTAACCAGAAAAAAATTTGTACTGGTATCGGCAAGATTTTTTTGTGAAGGAAAGTTATTTAGCTCTCAACTACCAAGTATCTTTATTTATATGTTCTTACGAACTGCTATTGTTGAGCTGATGCGAGATTGGTATAAGTTGTCGTCGTTGTTGTTGTTGTTGTTGCTGTTGTATGATGGCTTATTGACGTTTACGTTGCCCTCCTGACGATTTTCCATCTCAAACAACAACAAAAACAACAACAACAACAACAACAACAACAACGACAACAACAACAACAACAGCAACTTATACCAACCTCGCATCAGCTCAATAAGAGCAGTTCGTAAGAAAAATATAAATAAATATATCGATTTTTATGCCGAGGTTTATAGAAAGTCGGTCTTTTCAGTTATTAGATAACTATTGCTAGAAAAATTTCGTTCGAATAAAGGATTGCGAGAAGCTGCTGAGCTGTCCGCATCTCTTTTGTTCTTTTTTCCGAACCATCTTTTAAAGTATTTGATCAAAAGGATATCAGCCCGTCGATTCAAAGTAAGTACTGTTGATGGCTACATTTGTTTTGTTCATCGTTCATTCAATAGTTATAATTATTCATTTCTGTCTTACTACGTCTTTGCAACTATAGTGTGATATTTGTTACATCTGATGATTAAAACAACATGAATAAAATTAGTTGTAACTCTCATAATTCGTTCTTGCACAATTTTTTATCTCTTTACGTTTTCTCTTGTGCTACATTACCATGATCACCATGCAGAAAATCGATACAGAATAAGAGTCGATAAAGCTGTGCTTAATATTTCATATACTGTTTTTGTGTCTTATCAATAGATTTATCGTTTTGTGAACTTGTGCAAAGGTTCGTGCTCACTTAGTGTCTAAACATTCATGGCAAATCCAATTAAAGCGGCTACCGTAATTGAAGGAATGTCATAGGTATAATTGGGTGGTAACGTAGTCTATTAAGTTCTTACGCATACTCGCCAACATTTTTTCTACATGTGGAGTATTCCTCATACGATAGTAATGTAAAACCATCACATTATGGCAGTGCACAGACTGGTTACATACGTATGTACAATATCAAATCTGTTAGAAGTTTACTGCGAATGGTGCTAAAAACACTTGTAAAGGATAAATGACAAAGCGTCTGGCGATGATCAATCTCATGGGGATGCATTATGCATTCGACTCTAGTCGTAGTATCATAGAGGTGACTGAATGCATATCTGGCCTTGACAATGCCTTGCAGTGACATACCGATGTATCAAGTCAGTACTATTATTCCCTCAGAAATTCTGGTACCAATTACCTCACCACGGAAAGATAGAAGACATAGTGTGTTCATTGCGCGGCATCTCCATCTACTGCTGCTCTACACGTTCCCATCTATATACTCAGTGCCATGTTAAAAGTAAACGATTAAAGATTAATACCATGCAATCATGGTCATATTTATTCACTCCATACGAAACCGTTCCTTTATATGTTGAGATTTTCTTCAGCACTTTAGTTTCACTTTTGTTTCACTGTTTTGACTAGGACTATCATTCTAAGTTTTTAAAAGACTCACATTACTAGTTGACGTAATGACTGATACGCCGCGAAGTGTACCATTTCCAGTTAGAATTTACAGTAGATTGTGCAGGCCTGGTTATTGAACCCAAGCCATATAGGGAGGAGTTCAAACTCAGGCATAGTGTTCCGTTAACGGGAAAAGAAGTTACTAATATTATGAGTATTCTTTAGAGTGAAAAAACTTCTATTCTCCAGAATGTTCGAAGATATATCCTCCTTTCTGGCAAATTACAGCACTTGAACTTATGAATTCGTTTTACCCGCTAAGATATTAGGATGTAGATGACCGTCCGTGTCATTTCTGCGAATTAGGATTTTGATAAAACGAAATGTAACTGTAAATTTTTTGTATGAAGGGTAAAGATGGTGTAAAGAAGGCACTATTTCCGTTGCTGGCATGGCGACTGGTAAGCATCTTCGTGTAAGAACTCAAATAATTCATAATATTCTTTCACCAAAACTCATAACCACCTTTGAGAACCTAACAAACAGGATTATTCCGTTATTGAACTACTACTATATAGTAGCTTTGAAATACGACACTGTACGAAATGAACAAGTATTGATCTGTCGTCCTTCACAGACAAGTGAGCCATTGTAATCCACACCGGTATCGGCGTTTTGAATTTTTGAGCTTTCCTTAGACGTGAATTTCGTTTTTCGTGTCCTATGGCGTTCAATAAAAGAAAAACAAACAAACAAAAACAACAACAAAACAGAACGAAAAAAAGCAAAACGTTAACATAAGAAGTTGATCCCTTTTCACCAAACTGGATTACGAATCACTTACTTACTTGGATACTTGGACGGTCCGTCTTCACGAGCTGTGCGGACCCCAGCACATATGCCATTCGTTCTTTTCTCTCGCAATCGTGGTCCATGATGGTGGTCTTGTTCGAGCATGGTAGCGCTTGCGAGTCTCGTACCGTGATCTGTAAAACAACCACAGCTGCGGGTAGAGATGATTAACTTTGTTTACGAACACGTCCGCCCAACGTGTAGGTGGTTGCCTTAGGGAACTTTTGCTTATGCAAAGTCCGCTCTTTTTCCCCACTTCGTTGAGCTCGTTGATCATCATCTCTGCTTCGCTAGTCCTTCTTGAGAAGATGACAATGTCGTCGGCAAAACAAAGGTTTGATAAGAATTTTTCCGTCAATACGTATGCATTTCTCATCCCAATCGAGTGACTTCATTATCCACAGCAGTGCGGCAGTGAACAGCATTGGCGATATTGTGTCGCCCTGTCGATCCCCTTTTCCTTTGGGTATGGAAAGGGATCGATGGAAAAAGCTGTGGTTTCATAGTGCAGTCCGGATAACAGTCGGACAGAGTTCTTATGTAGGACGGGTCCACTTCTCGGTCGATGAGCGCTGATAGGATTGCATTCGTTTCGACACTGTCAAACGTTTTTCGTAGTCGACAAAGGTTAGGGACTAAAGGCAAGTCGTATTCCCGACAAATTTCGATGACCCTGCATACAGTTTGGATGTTGTCTATACAGCAAAATCCTTTTGAAACCCTGCTTGTTCTACTGGTTGCTCCTTATCCAATGTCCTTGAAATGCGCGTGAGGACAATCTTCGTGAAGAGCTTGTAGAGTACACCTAACAAGCATATGGGGCGATAATTACGAAGATTCCTTCGGTCTCCTTTCTTGGGTGGGATGACCGTGCGCGACGTCCTCCACTGGTCTGGGATTTTTTCCTTTTGAAGGTAGGCTGCCATATGATTTGCGAGAAGCACATGTAAATTGCGGCCTCCAGCTCTAAGGAAATCGGCGGTGACATTGTCTGGTCCTGGAGCTTTGCCTCTTTTCATGTTTTTCTATCGCAACTCGAACCTCCGACGGACGAATTCCAGGTGGTTTTTCTCCAGTGGTGATATTAGGATCCGGGACGGGTATTGCGGAACGGAAAAGGTTGGCGTAGAACGTTTCCGCTATTGATTCCATATCATAGCGGGAAGTTTTGACGATCCCATCTTCGTTCATCAGGGCTGACAGCAGAACATTATAATCACACAAGTCCTGACGGCATCTTTTTAGACTGCTCCTTTCTCTGCTGCTTCCAATAGTTTCTTCTGCTTGTACCGTTGTGGATCTTTCTGCAAAATTCTTCTGCAGCTGGCATTTGTTACTAGCCATGTTAAACGTATTGCAGTAGGATCAAGCTTCAGTTTCCTTCTCTTTCCGAGTAACTCCTTAGTAGAGATGGAGATCCGATTCGATCTTCTTGTTTGAGGAACTGAGGCAAATTCGGCACAGCTTTTTCAGTCCTTCGACAAGCAGCCCGTAGTGTTCGGTCGGGTCTTCTTTAATCTGCCAGTCACGTTTGAAAAGAACTTCTTTCAAAGTGTTCTCGTCGTATACAGTTAGTCTTTTTTCCTCGTGGTCAAAGAAGAGAGTTCTTTTCCAGCTTGCGCCTGAATCGAATCTTCGCGCGAAGAAGGGTGATTGGAACCAATACAGAATGACGGGACTACCGATGTGTCAAGTAGGCACCACCTTCTGTTTGTCAAAATATGGTCGATCTCCGCATGAGTCATGCCGTTGGGAGACTCCCATGTCCAGCGGCGGCTTTCTTTCTTCTGGAAAAACGAGTTTCCATGGAAGAGACGTGCTGCGGACAGGAGTACTGCGAGACGGGCCTTCATTCTGATTCCTTTCTCATAATCCAAAATTTCCGATTCTGTATTCGCTCTCGCTGGCCTTCCCTATTCTGGCGTTGAAGTCTCCGATAATAAATTTATGATATGCTTTATCACTGCGGATGACTTTCTCCAATTGATAGTAGAACGCATTTGATCCGTACTCATCAGCTGCGTCGGTCGGCGAGTAGCAGTTGATGATAGTGATCTTCTTATGATGCGACAGTTGAAGACGGAGGACGGCTATGCGAGGGGAAAGGATCTCGTATGAGTCGACGAGATGGACAGTGGATGGGTGGACGACAAAGCCTACGCCGCCAACATTTCGTGACGGGACCTTTTCTCCACGGATCACAAGGTCTCTTTGTTTAGTTGGCATATGTCGGTCTTCTCGATTTTTGTTTCTTGTGATGCGATCACATGAAATTTAATGCGATCTGCGGCTAATTATACGTGCATACTAAGAAACAATCTCCATGGCGTGTCATGCGTGTGCTCGTCAGATCCGGTTCCACTGACGTCCTGCGTAACCCGAGATTTCCTGGCCTCTCACCGGTCGTCTCACCGCCTGACGTCGACGGGAGCACCCAGTGTGCGGAATACTGAGGCTATTGCTGGTCGTACAACTTGGTCCTCCCTGGAGTCCTGACGTAACCTTGCAAGGGCGTATCCAGGTCCTCACCACAATGTAGATCAGAGGGAGACGTGTTTTCGGCGACGAATCCTTCGCTCTGTCTTCCTACTAGTTGATTCGGAGAGATGTTAAAACTGAAATCAGAAACGAAAATAGGAATGAAGAAGTAACCAACCGCTCAAGGACGATGTATAAGCCGAATCGAGATTAAAGCCGGAAGCCGGATTACGAGTTAAGCTTTTTAATTACACTTTGTAGTTAAAGAAAACGACTTGTGAACCCGTTGTTCGCCATTCACAGCGATAGTGTTGGTTTGAAGATCCGGTGTTGATCAAAGCAGTGTTTTCACGAGATGGAGTGAATCTTACCACAAGAAATATTGACTGAAGAGTTCTTCATCTACGAGGCTTTAGTTTTATTATTTTTTTGCACTTATTTTTCAACAACTGGACGAATTTGAAAAGTAGTTGGATACGTATTAGTTTTCTACCTCATACAGGAATAAAGTAACCAGTTCATGCACTGAATCCACATTGTCTTTATCGTGATTTTTTTTTCTGTTTGTTTAGAGTTCAAGCGTCAGACAACAATTTTTTCGAAAGAATCACTGCACCGTTGGATGTTGAACAACCGCCTGACGATGAACTTCTTACCATACGAAATCTTACACTGGATGCTGATCGTAAAAAACTCGAGGTATCGTCATTAGATAAATAGAGTTCTTTTAACGCCTATACCGTTATGTGTGCTGAAATAGTAGAACTTCTTAGAATTGCTACTATGTTCTGTAGCTTATGACAGTCTATCATGTAAGGTCGTATCACATCATGTTATTCGAATTATAACTTATTACAATTTCCAGTCACTGATTTGAACTTTTGAACATATGAATGAAACATCTGTTGACGTACTGGCGAGTAATTTGCTCGAATTGGAAAATACTAAAGTTTTAACCTATTTGTATTGCTATAGCATTTTATGGAAATAGCAGAAGTTTTCACCCTGATAGACAAATTAGAACGTTCTGGTAATGTGCATAAGGTATGTTAGAGCTGTTACTTTGGTGCTTTAATCTGTTCATCCGATTTCTTGCTCGATGCAAAACTCAGTAGGAAATATTCCTTAGCTTTCTAGAATTACTGCGTTAAAATATTTTTTATTTGGACCTTATTAATATTCTTGAGGGAGGCATCTTTTCCGTGGTTTAGTGGAATCTTGAAAATACCCTGCAAGGTTTCCTTTCCGAATCGACTTTTGATTTCACTTCTATTTTCTTTGTGTAGTGTCATCTCATTCCTGCATGTTTCGTCTTATTTTATGTTTGTTCCTTAGAAGAAAATTTTCCCATTCCAGTTTTTCTGCTTTACTTTTGATTTGTTTAGCCCATTCGCGACGGTGTGGACGCTGTAGTATCTATACTTTGCGGCGCAAATGGACGATGTGGACACTGTAGTCTCTATAGTGTCTATCTTCACTTCATTAGTTTCTAGAATCTTTTCTTTACCGCACGCTGTAAATACACTCTTTAGCTAATAGAAAGCAGACCGAAATAGGTGCTTGCGAAAAAAATACGTTCTCTTCACTTAATAATCTTCAAAAAAAAAGATCTTTTTGGTTGAGTTCTTTACTCGGCGACCCGAAAGTGTGGCGCGTAGGGAAATCGCCTACTTGTAGGGAAATAATGCTGCGAGAACATTTTTTATCATGTTATGCAGTTATAGATGTGTAGTTAATTTCAGCACAGTTATAAATTGTGTCTGGGAAGCGCTGAGCATCAACAATTTGTCCGTTCATTGATGTCATTTGTTGCTTCGCATATTTTAAAAAGGATCTCGTAATTTTTTCGCCGTTGTAACGAAAAAAAAACGCCCAAAAGCACTTCTTACCATCTCAAGGTTCAACAATTGACCCATTCACTCTTTCACATAGATAGCGAGGCTTAATTGGGCAGAGAATGACCAAATTTGAAACGTACTTAATTACTTACTTATCCACTTACTTACTTGATACTTGAACGGCCCATCTTCCCTGGTTGTGCGGGCCGCAGCATGTTCACCATTTTTCCGAGAATTGCTGGTTAAGCCACTGTGGTTCCCTGGAATCCCGAGGTCAGCCTGGCTAAAGTCTGCCCCAGGTCTTCACCACCACGGACAGTCGTAGCTCTTGTGGATCACAGGGAAATTTGCCACCATGCGACTAGTTTGATAGCAGGACGGTGGTGGGTCCTGGTATTGGTTCCCAGGAAAGTCCATCTGTCTAGGCTTCCTGATGGAAACGCCGGACACCCTCTCAACTTGGGAGACCCTGCCAGGGGATGAATCCCCGCTGTAAATCGCAGTCCGACACCCATGAACACCTGCCAGCGACGATGAGGCAGTTAACCATTGGGAGGAATTTGAAACTATGAGTGAAATTGTGCATTTCATTCTTGATCGATTAAACCAGTGCTATCCTTCGGTTTCATGAAGTAGACAAGTGTTAAGCTCTTATTACTTATAGGAGGCACCATTTAGAAGTGCAGTTACATTCTAAAAAATACGTACCACATGAAGGGAACAAGTATGGGATCAAGCGTCCAAGTTGTATAGCTAGAGACTGCCTGCCATACACACAAGAATAGAGGCTATGCCTCTATATCTTATCGAGAAACAGAAGTGTACCAGGAGCGACAGTTATATGCTGAATCAAGGTAGGCAGCTGCACACCAATAACTATGAGTGTGAACTACAACTGCAACGATACTAAGACATAGGAAAACTCTTAAAAACTCTAAGGTGAGCTTTGAACCTAGTGTTACCTTACTTGGGGCTCACGTGCAATCCAATACACCAACCGAGACTTTGCTTGGCCTTTCTGTCAGCCATATTCTTACTGTATTGGTGATTTTACTACACGAAACCCACCTGAGATACCCAGTTTTGTTCATATCTCAGTATCGGTTGTAGTTCACATAGTAACATGTCATGAAAAAATGGGCGATAAATGAGAGTTAAGAAACCATGAGTGTCTTCTTGAGGTAGTGACTCGTTCCCAGGAAAGTCTACCTGTCTTTTCCACCAGAGAACGTGTGAAGGGAATAAGTGGAAGCTCAATACAATCAGAGGAATAAACGGATATTTATTTTTGTTCCATAAACTACAAAATGAGCAAACAACCATTGCGACCAACAATGAGCAAACAACAATCGAAAAACAGCAATAATCCCATAGTACTTGAGTCATAGAACCGTCGATCGAGATTATTAATTCCCAGGATCGTCTTTCTATTAACCTCGGCATTGGAATATGAATGCGTGGTTTTCTTGTTCTCGTGGCCTAGTAAATTGTATAACAGTGTACCCTTCCAGGCTCTGAAGAAGGCGATACTGCCGAAACGTCAGCTACTGTTGTATTGTATTGTGTTTTTCTATGGGAGATTATTAGTCTCAGTAGATCTCCCAGTCACCAAGGAAACATTAACTGGCTACTTGAAAGAGGGATCATATAACGAAACTATGGGAAGATTCATAAGAACTACTGGAAAAAGTGATTAAAATACTAACAAGCTTCGTTGCGAGGAAGATGTCACATTATCCTCCGTCTCTTCACCTTCTTAATAACCAATCTGGCATGCTAGTTCGTCAAACGTGATTCTCAGCTCTATAAACTTTAATAGATAAAGCGGAAGTCTGAGACTCAAAGCGAAACTTACTATGATAAAAGGCTAGAAAAAGAAGGCAAGAAGTCAGATAATGTAGCAACACATAGTTAGTTACTGCAAGCTCAGAATGCTTAACCAAAGACCTGCTTCTTGTGTCTTCAGAAGCGTCATCATCGCCAACCAGCCAGAGTTCATGGAAAGCTAAGTGGACTTTTTTCTATTTCGGTCATACTTGGAATTTAAAGAATTATATCGTTGACCTGCACATAGTTGTAGATAGGGTTCTCAGGATTTTGGAAGCGTGCAACCTTCCATTATTAGAGCACCAAACCTGTAGACAGCAAACGCTGCCGTTTTCATTGAGAGAATAATCAGTATCGAAGGGAGTTCCCAAGATGCTAATTAGTTTGTTCTGTTCGTGAGTTTACACGATGCGAGTAAAAAATGTTTATTGTCGCTAACGTTTCGCCGCCGTCCTCCTCGGAGTTGTAGTGATTCTAGTCGAGCGTCCACAGTGACAAACATTATACTTACTTGAATACTTGAATGGTTCGTCCTCACTGGTTGTGCGGGCCCCAGCACAATCTCCATTTTTCGGAGATTTGCTGGTTAAGCCATTGTGGTTTCCTGGAATCAAGAGGTCAGCATGGCCAAACTCTCCTTCAGGTCTTCATCACTACAGGTAGCGGCAGACTCTATGGATATGGATCAGAGGGAGATTTGCCGCCACGCGATTTTGATACCAGGAAAATTTCCATGAAGAAATTGGTGGTATCATAGGCCACAACAATTGTTAGTTCAAGGGGATTTCTTACATTTTACCTTCGCTTTCATTTTGCCTTTGGACAGTCATGCATTAGTATGAGTGTACAAACTACTAGCAAAGTCGCCAAGATGTAGGTGATCATGAGACTCATGCTTGCAAACTTAATACCCATTTGGATGGCCACAGCCAGCCCCAGAAATCCGGAACATGCTGTGGACAGTAGACTCAAATCATGGCGGTTTTGAAGGCGAATGCGACGAAACATTAACCACAACAAACATTTCATAATTATCTCAGACGAGCTCGCGAATAGAGAAAAAAACTGCTTATCATGCCCGAATTTAAACAGAAGTTTCCTTTTAAAATATTGCTTACTATTTTGTTCAAATGCTAGCAGCAGTGACATATCTTAACCCATTTAAAATCAGAAACTGGCTACCATTTACAAATCCCTTTAACCTGTATACGGAGATCAATTTAAAAAATTAAGCTCTGCGTTTTTAATTAAAAATTCATAAGCTGTCTCTGTATAAAAGCGAGGAAGTTTGCTGTACAGCAGCAATGCTCACTGGTTTGGATGTTTCCGTTTGATGTTGGTTGTTGGCGCTGGAAGACAGTTCAAGAATGGAAATGTTAAAAATAGCACAACAAGGCTCGTAAAGTAGAAATAGTATGAAAGCCAAAATGGAAAAGGGCTTACCTTCTTGCTCTGAACGGTGACGGAATCTCGAACACGTGAAATGTCGTCGGATCCCTGAGTAAAAATAGAAAAAATACAGGGCATTTAGAAACGTGTGAATAAAAAAAACACGCGACAAATAGTAACGGTGACATATACAGATTTAGAACAGCTGAATACAGTCTTATTATAACGTTATGTAGCGCGTATTGAACATATCCCGACTAGAAATCGGAACAGCAAAATAAGTAGTAAGTGTAAGGAAAAACAACCAGTTTCTTTGTTTGCAAGCTCCTCAACCTCTCAAATCTTCAGTCGACAAAAGAAATTCCAGAATTCATTATTAAAATTAAATTATAGTTATAATTATGAAGGACTATTAATTCCCAGAAAAAACAACATCGTACAATAAATGAGCCATAGAAAAACTGCATGCTGCACTATGGAAGGCATACAATGTTCAGTTTCCACTCAGTAACCCATTATTATTCCATTTAGTGTCAATATGATGATTTCTTAATGGCACCTTGAACGCGTAGGTGTTGTGCCAATAAAGAAATTACAAGCGAAGCTCAACTTTACTAACAAAAAAACAAAGAAAAAACCCAAGTGGTGGTAGCAGTCCCTGTTGTATCATTGCCAATATTACCAATTGCAACATAGTAAAGCGCGGAATACAAAGCATATGTATCCAAAAAAAATGCAGCAAACTCACTTCAGAAAATAAAAACGTTAAGACAGGCGAAACGAAGGACCGGCATGGTGTGGTGGTGAACACGTTACTCACCGCAAAAGGCCATAGCGCGTTCGTTCACCACAGCAGACACCTGCGGTGCGGAGTTTTGCAAATATCTCAGCATCATTGAAGTTATATTTCGCAATATACCCTATCATTAAAAAGACTAGGCAGTAAATATTAACCTAAAAACGTTAAGGTTAACACTTCCGAAGTCTCCTACTTAATGACAAACAACAGCGCATCAGTGAAAAAACAGCGATGGTAGCATGTATCGATTGGCATCGCGACGAGGCGGGCACGAGTTTACCGTAGCCGACGGAAAATTGCTGATATTCCATAGGGCCCATTGCGCGTCGTGAATGGGTTGAACGAAATTGTTCGCCCCTACGCGGTGCAGCACCCCCTTAGTACTATATGAATAGCGCATCCCCTTAGTTCACTTTTTGGTGAAATATAAAAAAAATGTGACACTTTTGATATGATTGGTAGTCTTCACTTTCAAGTAAAATCGCTTTTTAGGCGTTATATGTCGAGGCTCTCTACACTATCACTCACAAGGTTGGTAAGGAAGAGTGCGAAAGCAAGGAGAATTTGTATAAGTATGTACGCTCGGCTTTTCAAGTGGACACACAGTTGCATAATACACTCATGGAAAAAAGCCAAACAAAATAAGGTAAAGAGATATCTAATTTCATTGAAAGTAAAAAAAACTCCATCCGTGTCTGCTTTTGAAGTCATAATTGTTTTCCATCAGCCTCCAGTCATTCTTCTGAACGTTCTTCTTCTTGAAGCCAAAGATCTCATCGCAAAGGACGTCAATGGTTCGTAAATCACTTATTTTCTTCCTCTGCCCGTGCTCAATTTTTTTCCGGCTTTTATAAATGTTTTAAAGTGATAAGTTTGGACGTGTAGTTAAGCTTATAAGTCCCAAAGGCTATGTCACAACATGTTGTCGATTTCCTGTGCAATCTCCGTTTTCGAACATCCTGAATTGCTCATGACTTCAGTTCGCGTTTTTGATTTCCAATTTGTGTATTTGCAGTATTCAGGATTTAGCGACCCATTTGCTATGATGGGTGTCGTTCCTGGAAAACGAGAGATGCCAGAAGTTATCGATGCAAATGAAGACGAACCTCTCAGATCTCCAAAGAATCAGGTTTTTACTTTTTTTTTCTTTCTTGCATGGGCAGACAAAAGCAAACATTTTTGATGTATGCTTCGCAGAAGTTTTCACTTTTCGCGCTAACAATGCAGATGGTCTATAATCTTAGTTGAAGTCACGAACTTCACTCAAGACCATTTTTCTTCGGCGTATTTAGAGTAGAATCTTTTTTCGGAATTAGATCACGCTACAAAGTAGGTTGTTTGTTGCGACGTTGAGCTCCCAACTTTATATGAATACTAAGTCGTTGCGAATATTAGTTCTTGTAGCTGCCACGCGAGACTTTTTTCCGAACTGTCGTGAACAACCTCGAGTTTGGGTTATAACAGTTTATAGCAATAACAAATATCTGATATGTGACGATATGTGGTTAGGGTGGGTGTATACGAGCGAGATTGAAATGAGAACAAGTGATACAATTGAAGGAAGCTAGGTGGACACTGGAGTTGGAGCAGTCACTGAGGAACTGAGGGATTGGATGGGCACTGGGCGAACGCTACGAACACTTGAAGACGAATGGCCTTCGACTCTCCCTGTATTCGTTCTGTCGTGGGTGGAGCTTTGCCAGAGGGAACTAAAGACGGCGCCTAGAGGGAGACGTTCTAAAGGTTTTTTTTCTACTAGCACAATCTGATAGAGCTACATGTGAAAGTAGCGCAGCTGCTCGTTCGGAAACTTCTTTGGAAAGGTAGATGCTGAAAAGTACATTCAGCTGACTGCTGTTGATTTTGTGCCCGAATTCCGCCACCTGCGAGGAAACTGCATGAGGTAGTGGCTAAGAGGCAATTAAGAGAAGATGCGAAGATAGATTTAAGATAGTTACAGGTGAACAACGAACACACACTAATATAGAAAATAGGAATAAGGTCACCGGAAACAGTATTCGAAACGTTTTACACAGAGAACATTCCTATGTTGGTGAAGATTGTTCTCTATATTGTTAATATGTCGACATAATCATTAACCGAGATAAAAGACGGTAAGCAACGACATGGCAATGACACCGTTTGAAGATAAATGGGTGAATCATGGGAAAGAATTTTAACAAAATAGAAGAAAAAAGCACAAGAGAAAAAAAATTTCAAAGCGTTGTGTAACGAAGCGGAGCACGAAGAAGAAAAAAATGGGAAAAAAAACAGGAGGAAAAGTCGCTGCGTTTTTTTTTCGTTATTGGCCTGTCCTTCTCTGTTAATAATTTTGCAAACAGATGATTAGAAACAGAGTTATTATGTCCTTTTTATCAAATTTGGGTTTGCTTAATAATTGAAGGAAGTAGGGCTATAATGACACTTGCACTCTTGAAAGTAGTACGGTGAGCGGAACCACGTCATCTTAAGAATCCACAGCTTAAATTTTAGTATCGAATTTGCTGTCAATGTGCTTAAGACGTAATTAATTGACTATGCTTTCTAAAATCCTATTTGTTATTTGCAAATTATTGCAGCAAAAGCGCGACAGCGTCCTCCACAGATTTGGTGGTTCATTTCGTCGAAAAGTTGGAAAGAAGACCTCTAAGATATGTTCACTCTCACTCCATAAAAGTAGGCTAAATTTTGTAACAGTTTGCAACAGTAGATTTTTAGTGGTCAGACGGTGGTACCATACCGGCAAAGCTGATTAAAGCGAGCTCGGTCCAGAAAAAAACATTGAATCCTCAGTGGAATGAAAAAATTTCTGTTCATAGTGGATGATGTCCAAACGGATCGATTTCACATGGACATATGGTAGGCATTGTAGTTCCGATATTGGTTTATGATACAGACTTTTTTTCTTTCAGATACGAATATTTCTATATGAATTTCACATTAATTCTATTCTTTGATTTGACTAGTCGGAAACCTGGGCAGCACAGTAGTAGAGAGGAGATTCGGTAATATGTTCAAGGTCCTAGTTCAGCACTGAACTAAGCTAGCCTATTCACAGCCACAAACTGCTGACAAACTTGTGTCTGAAGAAATACCTCCGATTCAAAAAGCTGGTAACTGCCCGTCTTTAAGAGTAGGAAGCACTGTAGCACTGCTATCCTAGGATTCCAGGGAGAATAAAATCAATCAATATTAACGAAATTCACAGATAAAGCCGAAATCCTCAAGCATTAAGCCAGCCAGTGAAAAAGTGCTGGAATCCGTTTTAGTCGGATCATGTAAAAAAATTCTGTAATATTTCGAGTGTTGCCCATTGTCGATCTACGTTCGTCGATTCAATTCCTCAAATTAAGGGATCATGATGACGAGGAACAATCTGTTTTTGGATGCCGTCTCGTCCTTAAATCAAATCACTGGAGGATTTAAGGTGAATCTAGCAGTAGTTTTTTGGAAATATTCCCTTTTTCTTTCGGCTTTCCGTAAGCGCAAGCAAGCACTTTTTATTTACAAAAGAAGAAGAAGAAGTAGAAAACAAGTGTTTCGCCGAAGATCATGGATTTTTTCTTCATATAATAATCATATGATCGTTTCGGGAATATCGGAAATTTCACTATGAGGCAAGGTTCTTAGGAATTTCTTTTTTGCCTCAGTTTAGAAGTTGGAATATCTTACTTATGCAGGAGAGGACAAGAGAATGCTTAGTAATGTGAAATTTTTACCCGGTTTTCTTTCAACCAGATAGAAGCGATTTCATAAAATGTTCCGCACCTGGTGTCCAGGGAAGAATAAAATATAATAGTATAAACATTAATTGTTAAATAAAAATATCAGTTTAATGTTTACATAATTAATGATCACTTAACACCCTTTTCTATTTAATACTCAAGAATCACTTGCGTTTTTTTCGTAGCGGCCATTATTTTGTGAAATGTGATTGAAGACGAACGTTACATAGGGACTCGGACGTTTCTTCAAAGAAGTCGCACAAAGTGCACGAGCTGATTCTGACAACACCACTGACGACTTCCTTGGATGTATCTCCATGAATCTAAGTGTGAGTGTGGAATTCATCAAGAAGGGAACATTAACTGGTTTACTTTACAGTTAGACATTATGGATGTTTAGGATATTCCTCCAGATGGCAAAGAGTACTGGTTTCCATTGCAGCCTCGCTCAGAGAAAAGCAAAGTGTCCGGTACCGTAAAGTTGAAGGCAAGCTTATATCTCAAGCAAAAAGTGGCTCTACTCATAAACACCTTATGGATTTCGTTTCCATTCATCACAAAATACTGATGGCGATGCTGGAGCAGTGAATAATCGGTTTGCCTGCTGATGGAACAAGAACCTGTTTCACTTTTTCTGGTTTTTGAGTAGGTGAAAATCGGCACAGCTCATTTGCTAGCGATGTGAAGTAATCACTGCCGTTTCGCTTGTATTCTACGCTAATCCTACGATCTATTCAAAAATTGCACAGCAATGAAAGACATTGTCATACTTTTCCTTTCTCTCGAAGAAAAACTGGAGTGATTTCTGTTTTCTGATGATTAAAAGGTCCTTCATATTTTATTCTTCCTTTACTACTACTCTAAGCTGCCAAATTCCAGCTATGGTTATCCACACGTGAAGAACGGCTTGATACTGAAGAGGACGATTTGCTCGATGTTAAAGAACATATTGAACTTATGAGACAGTTCGCACTGCATGAGATTCGCCTTAGTGGGGCACCAGTTCGACTTTGGGATGGTGTGTTTCCCGATAAAGCAAACACTATTCTCCGGCAACATGCTGTGCAAGGGGATCTAACAGAAATTCATGCGGCTATGTGGTTAGCAACGTTGCTTCCATTATTTAATCAACATCTGTTTCATTAGAACATGAACGTTGAATGTAAACTATGGTCTTATGCCAAATAAGAGAACACAGTTGTTAATCAATCTACAAAGTGTTCTCAAACATCAACGTTTTCCAACAAATTTCTACAATCTCTAAAGCCTTTAAAGCTTCTTCACTGTCTTATACAAGGAGGTATTTAGCCGATGGCTCGCATTCTATTCAATGATATCCATCGATGTATCGTTCTCTCTTCTTTCTAAAACTCTACAGAATATTCTAGATAAGTGGCAGCCAATGACGTTGGACAAGGTGAGTAGGAATTAGATGACAGAAAACATTTTTTTATCGGAAATACGGTTGCTTTCTGATTTCTGCAGTAGTACAACATTATACAGCTTGTCTTTATTCTCGTGCAATCTAGTCTTCGATTTACGAACGTAAAGTTTAGTTGTTCAGCAATCGCGAGGTTGTTAAACAGCATACATTTACCTCCATAGAAAAACACAATACAATACAACAGTAGCTGACGTTTCGGCAGTATCGCCTTCTTCAGAGTCATCAACAATATGCGACTATAATCAGCTGTTCTAATCTTCCTCATTGGCAGGCACGTAAAAAAAGCGGCTCTGAAGAAGGCGATACTGCCGAAACGTCAGCTACTGTTGTATTGCATTGTGTTTTTCTGTGGAAGTAGATGTATGTTGTTTAACAACCTCGCGATTGCTGAACAAGAAAAACGACGCATTCATATTCCAATGCCGAGGTTAATAGAAAGTCGATCCTGGGAACCGTAGAAGTTTAGGCTGAGGAGGATATGCTGACAAATTCATTTTCTGCATTCGATTCATACTGCAAGAGGGCATTTGGTGAGCATCGTCGACAGTTCCATCCATCTAGGAGGAATGCAGCTGAGGAATTTGCCTGCTTGGTTAGGTAAGTGAAAAATCATCGTTGAAGTTAATTTGTACAGGTGCGAAGTATTCTCCGACGATGATAAGTTTTGCACGTGTAAAAATGAGTCTTAGTTTTCTTTTCAAACCCTTTATCTTAGTTTGTTTTATATAATATTGATTTGGTTAGTTTTGATATTACCTTCATTATTCTAATGCTATGATGTGGTCTATTTCGTTATGGTACTCTCCATTGGACCACATCACAGTAAATAGAAGGTTTTGCCTAACCGATGTCGCTGTTGTCCTAAAATTCTACACGGGATCAGACCACCATCTCCTTCGTGCAAGAATGTACTTCTCGCAGAAAAGCGAAAAAGCCGCTAAATTCAAAAACCGAAGTGCCAGAACCACCACAAACTGGGACTTATTCAATTCATTAGTCGGCTATTGGGAAGATGCTGTTGTCGATAACATCGACGAGGAATGCGATCGGCTCATTCAACATCTTCACGTTAGCGCTATGAAAGCTAAGAGTTCGAAAGTCACCAAGAGACGTCTGTCTCCAGAAACACTCGAGCTGACGACAGCGTGGAATTGCACGAGCTGCAGGCAACCGCGAACTAACGTCCGAACTTGCAAAACAATGAGGACAGGGCGATAAAAGAAGATCTCAAAGAGAGAAGAGCAGCAGTTGTGGTCGAAGTTGCAGAAGCTGGGAGAAACACCTACGAAATCTACCAAAATTTCGTCAATTACAAAACCAAGATGATTGTTGCTCGGAAGGAACAGTAATAGCTTTCACAAAAGCAAAGGAGAAAATCAATCACGAATACTACTCAGATCTCTTCGATAGCCACGTCAACCTCCCGTCACATGAAATAAAGGAGACCGGATATGTTGCACCACCGGTTCTCCCTTCCGAAATCCGACATGCCATTTCGTCGGTGAAAAATCGAACAGCACCAGGTCTGGACAGGATAAGATCAGAACACCTAAAAAACCTTCTGCCAGTTCTCGTCTTCACAGTGGCTCGGCTCTTCACACGTTACCTGTCTGAATGCAAGGTCCCTACTCAGTGGAAGACCAGCAAGACAGTGTTATTGTTCAAGAAGAGTGACCTACACGATATCGACAACTGTCTGCCAATCTGCCTGCTGTCTGTCGCCTACAAACTTTTCACTCGAGTCATCTTAAACAGGATTGACAGAACACTGGACGAAAAACAGCCAGGTGAGCAAGCAGGGGTTTCGAAAAGGATTTAGTACGATGGACCACATCGACACGATAACAAGGCTCATTGAAGTAGCGCGAGAGTACAGAAGACCGCTCTGTCTCACCTTCATCGATTCACAGAAGGCCTTTTGATTCAACTGAGATAGAAGCAGTCATGGAAGCCCTTGATTGTCAAGGAGCCCCTACTCAGTACATAAATATTCTTCGTGAGTTGTACAAAAATTTTACAACCAAGATATCACCATTCTACAGTGATATTAACACCGACGTCAAAAGAGGGGTTAGGCAAGGAGATACCATCTCGCCAAAATTATTTACCGCCACCCTCCAGAACGTCATGCGATCAATTGAATGGAATAATATGGGAGTGAAAATCGGTGGTCGGCAGTTACATCATCTTCGCTTCGCTGATGACACTGTCCTTATAACACAGAACATTAGCCAAGCAGAACGTATGCTTGCTGGCTTTGATAAAGCCTGTGGAAAGATTGGTCTTCGACCAAACCTCACAAAAAACGATGTTCATAAAGAACGGATTAGTTTCATATGCCCCATTCGCACTCAAGAGAACGAATATCTCCGAATGCTCCAATTATGTCTATCTAGGTCGGGAAATCAAGATGATGAACGACCTAGCTCCAGAGCTGAGCAGAAGGAAACGAGCGGCTTGGGAAGCTTTCAAAAGCATCGGGGATGAAGTGAAGAGAACAATTCTTTGAAGAACACCCGACTCTGCGCCCACCTTTTCGACTCAACGGTAATTCCTGCCCCAACGTACGCGTCAGAAACGCTGTCGCTGCGTAAGCAAGATTAAAGATCACTCAGCGTTATAAAACGCGCAGTCGAAAGGACGATGCTAAGAGCATCCCGTTTCACACAAGTAAGAGATGGGATCCGAAGCTCCGACCTGCGTTAACGATCAAAAATGAAAGATGCCGTTCTGTACGCCCAACAGTAAGGTGGGCTGGTCAAGCAATGCGTATGAATGACAACCGATGGACAGGAACCGTTAGTGACTGGATTACTCTGGATGTCAAACGTACTGCAGGAAGACCACCGATCCGATAGTCAGAGTTCTTCACGAAGAACCTAGAAAAAAAATATGATGCTCGACGAGTCCCTAGAGCGAGCAAAACCCACTGTGTTACTCTTGCACGCGACAGGGAAAAATGGAAGATTTACTGGCGCCCGCTCGAGTCACTCGACAATCAACGAGACTACTGGTGATACAGGTGATTTTAATGTACATGATCATCTGCCGAACTCCTTGGGTATTACCATATTACCATAGCAGTGGAGTGTTAGAACATTGGTTTCACCCATATTATACAATATTTTACCAAGGGCGCGTATGGCGCAGTGGTCGGAGGCGCCCTGTTACACAATTGTGGGATCGATCCCTCGCACCCATGGCACATCAACCTTTCCATCCCTCCGGGGTCGGCAAATTGGTGCCAGACTTGTCTGGGAGGATAGCAGCACTGGCTGCATACATTGGTAGTGCACCGCGAGTCATTCTAAAGGCCAGATAGGCATTCATTCACCTCCAACGATGCTTAATGAAGTCGAGTGCATGGCGCATCCGTCAGGGATTGATCAACGCCGAGAGCTTTATCCTTTATCCTTTATTACCAAATTATTATAGAATGCAAACTGCTTTATAGTAAAGAAGTTTTTTAATCTAAAGTATGCTGGTATAGTTTGCTTTCTTATTTTATTTGTACTGAAATATCCCATTTTATTATATTTGATATATTATCATCCCATCAGGACACTTCAGAGAGGTATGATTGATTGTACCAGTATATGGGAAGTATTGATTTATATTTCGGCAAAATGGCAAACACTATGCAAGTATGTGAAAACATCGATGAAAATATCATAAGTAAGCGTAATTATATAAGATTTAGTATTAACTACTTAGGTGTATGAAATCGCTGCGGGATTCGCCATTTTATCAGAAGTACCTCCCATACAAACGACCTTTCCATGCTCATCTGGAGTCACTCATAATTGTAAATTTACTGCTAAATTCTAATATTACATATTACTTTCATTCAACGATGATACTACTATGATTTTCTGTTAAGAAGAGTGCTGAAGACTTCTTTGACGAAACCGTTGAAAGTGTACAAGACGTTGATCCGTGTAAAGAGTTGCTGAAATTACTAACTGTAATGAATGGCAGTTGCTCAAGATTCCAGCAGTATGCAAATATTGTGCGTGAACTTGGGAGAATCGACTACTCTCAAGTTACTCTGTCCATATGGGATAGGATGGTAGGTTGTTCTTCCTACCTTTTTTACCTTTTTGGTTTTTTTTAAATATATTATTTGCCGTAAGTGCACATCTATTGCACTGTAGTAGTAAATACTATTTCCCGTTAAATTTTTTTCGCACGACCCGTCTTCACGTCTACTGTGCGGATCCCAGCACTTCTCACATTCGATTCGTTTCCGCCCATCCATCATCCACGAAGGCCTTGGAAAGTTTACGCGTGGCTTCGGCTGCTGCTTGACGATTTTCATTTCATTTTGAATGTCGTGGAATTCTGGTCGAGTCGATTCTCTCTGTAGTGCTGAGATAGCCTTATTAGAGCGTTTCTAGATAGATTGTAGGGAAAGTTTTTTTTTCCGAGCAATTCCCCAATTTCCCGACTCTGGAGGGATGAGAAGCTTGGTGGGCCTGGGGGCGCGATCGAACCAGAGCCGTGCTCGTGGTGATCGGCATCACTACCACTGCGCTATCCGGCCCATAGTAGACATCCTCTGTTCCTCAGAGCAAATACTATTAGGAATACTATTGTGAAAATTTTCATCCGCCCCACACTTCGCAAGAGAACAAAGGCCTTTCAATACGAAAAATGTCGAAACCCTATTAAATCTCCATTTCACATTTCGATTGTCACTTCAGTTTCCTTCTGACCTTTCTGCTTTTTAGTTTGATATCCTGCAAATCTAGTATTCGCCCGAATCAGCAGACTATTTCCAGTTCGGTGTCTGTTGTTCATGATATTGCCCTGAAACGCATGTATCGCAATTTTTTAGCGGTGTCCTGCAGCTCATGCAGGATAGTTGGTTCGATCTTGTCTTTCCAACAAGCGAAGCACTAGACCTATTTGCGAAGGGAAAACATTGAACAAGTGTCTTGATATGCACCCGAAAGTCACTTTATAAACCAAATAAGCGTTCGTTCTCCTTTATGATGCTAAATGGAATCGAAGGCATGGTGCATCTCTAAGGGAATACTATCATTACTATCTTAATCTTTTTTATTTACTGCCTATTCTTTTTAGTGGCAGGGTATGTTGCGAAACATAACTTCTGTGACGCTGAGATATTTACAAAACTCCGGATCACAGGTGTCTGCGGTAGGGAACGAACGCGCTATTGTCCCTTTTGCGGGGAGTAGCGCGTTCACCACCACACCATGCCGGCCCTTCGTTTCCCCTGTCTCTCAGCTAGTTCTATCGATCACTGCCGTCAGCAATCACCCTGAGCGGAGAGACAGGGAAACGAAGGGCCCGGCTGGTGTGGTGGTGAACGCGCTACTCCCCCGGAAAGGACAATAGCGCGTTCGTTGCTCACCGTAGACACCTGCTGTCCGGAGTTTTGTAAATATACAATAGCGCGTTCGTTCCTCACCGTAGACACCTGCTGTTCGGAGTTTTGTAAATATGTCAGCATCATTGAAACTATCATTACTATTTCCCTAAGAGTTAGTATAATATCATAAATTTCTTCATTGTTTGCTAATCCTTCCAATGGTTTACCGTCTCATCGTGGCTGGGAGAAGTTCGTTGGGTGGTTGCGTGTTGGGCTGCGATGTGCGGCGGGGGTTTCATCCCTCCAAGCTGAGAAGGAGTCTGGCGCTTCCATCGGGAAGCCCAGCTAAGAGTAAACCAATACCAGGATCCATCACCGCCCTGATGTCAAACTAGTAGCATGGTGGCAAATCTTTCTCTGATCCACAAGGACGGCGAATGCCCATGGTGGTGGCGACCTGGGACAGACTTAGGCCAAGCTGACCTTGGGACTCTAGGAAAACACAGCGGCTCAACCAGCAAAACTCCGAAAAAATGGAGAATAAGCTGGGGTCCGCACAATCAGTGAGGATTGGCCGTCCAAGTATCAAAGTAAGTAAGTTTACTAATCTAAGCAAGCATTCAGTTATTAATATTTTGACTGTAATGTGAAGCACCGCTAAGAGAAAAAAATTTGATAATAACTCAGTATGTCGTGAACTTTATGCGAGTTTCCGAATTCATGGACAAATTGTTTCTGTCAATCAAGGGAACCAAATTAAAAAACCCTTGCTGCTATTTTGTGCTCACGAAGGGTCATTTCGTCAACATGAATTTTACAGCTAAACGAATACCTCACATCAGAGTTGATGAGTGAACGTAAAGCCGATCTTCGGTCACAGGTTTGTAGATAATTGATTTCATGATTACGAGAAAAGATTCTATACTCCACTGAGCAAGATATAGCATTCAGATTTTTCTTGGTTCAATATTTCAGTTAAAACTCTCAGCGAGCCAGGATCCGCCGAATGAGGATGACCTGGTAGATTTAGTTCGCATACATATGGCGTTTGTCGAATTAAGAAACTATCGACTTGCCAATCGCGTGTGAGCAGCATCTTATCTCCTATTCTTCAGTGTTGAAAGTAAACTAGTAAAACTGAGTATCAAAGAGAAAAAAGCTGGGGAATGGCCTATAAAAGGAGTATGTTTTGGAAACTAGTGATGTTGATCTGAAATTTGAATCTGACAACAAGCAGTCATTCCGTAATTCACATTTAGAACAATGCATAATCCAAGGTAGAAGCTTTACTTGAAGTGAAATGTAATGTACATTTACTATTTAAAGAAAGGGACCATTCTTTTTTTACTTACCTCACAGGTGATACTCTTGATACTTGTCAGAATTTATACGTTCAACAACAATTTCCCTATTTGATTTTTTACTTTGAAGAGCTCGATGTTCATCTCAGAACATTGTGCTACTTAATGAACTGAAAAGATTTCAGATTGATAAATATTTTCAGAAGAGGTAAAGATTTATCAGAATGGTATGGTCTTTTTAACAGAGGGATAAGAAAATTCCTAGATCTAGCCAAGGAGAAGGCACTAGCACGAATTTCACTTAGCTGTCAGCTTGATGTTCCTGTATGTTTTTTTTTCTCCAGTGCTAACATTTGTCTTCAATACAGATTTGATATTCCACCAGCCATTTTTCTTGGGTACGTTTCAGATTTGCACATCGTCAAATGATATGCGCCATTCCAGCAGTCACATTGACGTGTGTCATATCATTGAGCAGGTTCGGAACTTGTTAAAATTTTTTCTAATTCCAAAACGTAACATTAGAAACGTTTTCTTAAGCACTAACAAATGTCACTTCTAAATGAGGATTTCATGTGTAACCATTTCAAAATCCGATGCCGTGTTTCCTGAAAAATCATTTTCCTTGCTCTTTACAGATGACAGTGTGCTGGGAACGAATTGACGTTAGTGAACTCACGCTCAAAATTGACTACACTAGAGCTTTTGTCGATATTCTTTGTGATATTGTTATCACATATACTCAGAAGGTAATTTACCCGAAAATAACTTAATCGAGTGGAATTCATGCATTAGCAACGTGGTAATGGAATGCTCGTTAGGAACGAGAGTAAAGTTTTTGCCGTCTTTGTGGTGCAATACTTTTAAAAATCATAAAATTAAGATGAAACCAAAGACAAACAAGAGAAAATTGAAAGCATGGTCCTAATCTATCGAACGCGGGTTCTTGGGAATAGGTTTCGCATTACCGTTCTTAGTGATCCTGAAATCCCAAGTTTCTCGGAATGTATGATCGTGAAGGGTAGGAAAGAAATTACTGTGTACACTACTGTTCGACACTCAAGGCGTATCCAAGACGAAGCAGTAGTTGATGACACCTCTTCTGCTATAGAACTTAGTTGGAGACGCTGGTTTGTGTGGTGGTGTGGGATGGCTTTCTATAACTTGTGAAGGGTCTGACTGAAAAGATTTCACTAATAAGTTTTCGTGTATCATTCCACATGCTCTTCTTCTTCTGCAGAACCATGAGATAGAGTTTGTTAATAAATTGTGGAATCGTTGTTCTCCTCCAATACGAGTGGCGTTCACTGTAATCCGAAATTGGATCGTCTCTCCATGCTTGTCGTTCTGCTGGACAACGAACATGACAGAGCCGTATGTGAGGTGTACTGAAGCTGGTTTCTTATGCGTTATGCAATACTGATCACTTCACGACCATTATGTTGAAGGATTAACATGCATTGAGATTGAAATATGTGATCACTATAAAGTTCGACTCTTCGTGGAGTTCATCATGGAGGCTGTACATCGAAGCATTACACTCGGTTCCTCATGACTTTAAGACGATATGTCACAGGCGGTCACGTATTCCAGAATTTTTGACACACTTGTCTATGAGGTACTGCCATAGACGGACAGTGCCATCGTTTCATAAAGCACTGGGCTTCGTTGGAATATCTGACCTATCAAATTCGTAACCGATTCTCATGTCCAAAAGCCATGAAGCACAACACTGACTTTTCCGCGATACGCAGTACAAAAAATTTTCTGGTTTTTTATCTCTCTTATTCTAAGCTAGGCAGCTCCGCATCATATTATGTGATTAATTTTGTGGTAGAATTTCTGTTCACATGTTAGAAAAAAAATCTAGGTGTCTATCAAATCTGGAATTTCGCCAAATACATCAGTTGATTCAGATATTCTACAATTTGGACACTGAAGGCTTCACCGGTGATATTCAAGTGTTTGTGCCATCACCGTTGCTACAACTGGTAAATATTTGAATTGGCAGCTAATCGTTGAAACATTTACGGTTACGCTCTCCAACAAATTATGAAATTTCAGTTTTGTTCGGCAATCAACAACTGTGAACAAGTGAGGCGCAGTCTAATGATTCACGAAAAACTTCATTTAGACGACTTAGCGATCGCGTATGAGAGAGCCGGTCATGTTAGTCTTCAGAGTATTTTACAACTTAGTGCTGTACTATGTCTCGCCAACACGAGATGCTTATTTTGATAAATCATATTTTAAAATTCATGTAGTTAATCTCATAGCTGTTAAAACTACATTGTGTTTCGCACGCTTTGGCATAGTATGATGCGCCTAGTGGCAATGTCTGCAGATTGAGTAACAAGAGTTTGAATGTTGGTATATTTCTTCATCCAACTCAGCGCTACGAGTTTACAGCTTTTTTTCCAGTATATTCGGGGTTCTTCTTGATAGTTGCAGCGTAACATTTACTCAGCTGCGTTGTGATTACCTTTGAAATTACTCGTAACTTTCTATGCTGCTGCCAATCGTGCGATCTTTAGAATATATTGGCTAGATAGCGATCTTCAGATTAACCAACTTGAAGTTTGAAGCTTTTAGCAGCTAAAAATATAATTTAAGGGTACGGCGTCGTGGAAAACTGTTATTGAGCAGCGTCTTGAGGAGACGGACCTGACAGTTTGCACTGAAATTGATCGGGTGGTCGGATTGCTCACATCGCGATTACGTCCTCAAATGAAAAAACATGTTTTCCACTTAGCATGGAGTCCAACGGCACACCCTGTGGAGGACTCGCTTAAGCCCTTGACTGATATGGTAAGCTCTTTTTGAGAGATTTCGGAGCATCGTGAAGAGAGAGTCTTTGTACTCTTAGTGATCGAGATTGTTGTAAGACTACTCTTCTAGGCCTAAAAATAGTTAGCTTTTTTATTTTCTGCCTTAAAAAAGCTAAATATTGTGAATTCAACTACAGCATCAGCTTAACTGGGTTTAATGCCGATATGTGCTCCCCAGATCAGTCCCGGTGACGGGTGATTGCTGACGGCAGAGATCGATAAGAACTAGCTGAGAGACAGGCGAAACGAAGGACCCGCATGGTGTGGTGGTGAACGCGTTACTCCCCGAAAAGGACAATAGCGCGTTCGTTCCCCACCGCAAACACCTGCGGTCCGGAGTTTTGCAAATATCTCAGCAATCTTGTGGTTGTATTTCGCCTAAAAATAGTGTTTCGCAACAAATGTATACATTATGTCACAGCTTTTTCGGAAGTTCTGCTTGCTACAAAACTCATACAAATGAGATGCCAGACGATTCTTACTTCTCCTGATTTCTATTCCTCGCATATTCCTCTTATAAATGATAGATGACTTGTTGTCTATTTAAAATAAGTTACTTTAGATTGACATCGAACTCTCGTCTGTGCATAAGAACCTTCTACACAAAAACTTTCTTCGAGTAATGTCAGCACTTGTTGGAATCGTTGCACATCTTCTCAAGGAATGTGTCGATGAGAATCCTGGAGTGAGGCTTATTACAGTAGCTTGATGTGTGACTTTCATTTCTATTGGTTTAAAAAGATTAAGTTCAATTTTTTGTATAGATGGAACCGGCATTTTATCAACGTCTTTTTGTGGCGTGGCATGTTCTTGTTGATTTTTTCCATGCAGGTGGTAAAGGGTTATCAATAGAAGTATTAGAGACGTCTTCTCAGCATATGGCCTTGGTCAAAATACTATCGTTGAATCAAACACCTACGCAACAACTCATTGAGAAATACTACAAGGATCTTCTCAAGCAACAAGTTAGTCTTTTTCAATTCTACGATGTTCATTATAGAGTTCCTTTTATCGTTTTGCGCTTCTATTGACCGAAAGCAGGATGTGAGTTAGAGCTGCATTGTTTAGACATTTCTAAAATCCATAGATAGATTAAGACTAGATTGAATTGAAACACAATACCTTTGTGAATATTAGTATTATCAAAACGATACTTCCCCTTACCAAAAAGAGAGGAAGACGAACCAGTTACTTAGTAACCCGACACAATTCTCACCTTGTTTGCTATCGATAAACAATGCATATTGAAACGTCTGTTGAACTCTGCGAACATAAATCCCGGCTAACTACAGTGTGCGAATTTTGATTACCGTTCCATGTTGAGAATAAATAAAAGCTGTCGGCGTTCGTCAATCCCTGATGAATGCGCCATGCATCCGACTTCACTAAGTATCGTTGGAGGTGACTGAACGCATATCTGACCTTTACAATGGATCGCCGTCGCCTACCGATATATTGAACTAATGTTGCTATCCTCCCAGACAAATCTGGTACCAATTCGCCGACCCAGGAGGGATGGAAGGCTTGGTGAGCCTGAGGCGCGGCGACCGATCCCGTGTGTACTGCAGGGCCCCTTTAACCACTGCAGTACATGCCTCCTTCGTTTAGATCTACTAGAAAATTATTATTATTTTAACTTATTATTTACTGCCTACTCTTTTTAACGGCAGGATATATTGCGAAATATAACTTTAATGACGCTGAGGTATTAGCAAAACTCCGGGCCGCAGGTTTCCGATAGGGAACGAACGCGCTATTGTCCTTTTCGGAGAGTAACGTGTTCACCACCATATCATGCGGGCTTTCGTCTCGCCTGTCTCTTAGCAAATACCTCAGCGTCATTAAAGTAACTATTATTATTTTTAGAACGAAGTGAGTGAGTGCAAATATGGAATACTAAACGTGCGAGCATACTACAACACAAGCTCACAGACTCTTGTACTCGATGTAATTGGAGCTAAACAAGTGATTCCTCTGGATGCTAACGGTCTTTCGGATCCGTTCGTCATTATTCGACTCGTTCCCAAATACAGATATCCGACACAGGTTGTAAGTAAAACAAGAGTCGTCAGCAAGACCCTAAACCCTATATTCGACGAAACGTTCGAATTCCACATTTCACCAAAGCTGCCACCATGCGCCATGCTGCATTTCACTGTCATGGATCATGATTATCTACGATCGAATGATTTTGCTGGGGAAGCTTTTCTGGAATTGGCCGATGTTCCCGGCTTCGGTGTGGCTGGCGGCAACACCTTGCGTCAATTTAATCTAATTCTTATCCAACCAGAACAAAATAATAAGGAAATCATAGATGTGTTGGCCAGCAGAAAAGAGGACAAAGAAGCTCTTGAATTTCTTCGATCGATTAGTACAGTATATTGAATGGTAAATTATCATATGCGTGCTTTACCATTACAAAAAGAAAATTCTCATCCGTCGCGGGAATCACTACTCGAATAACTTTTATAGAAGCTTTACATAAATACGGTATAAATAAGTCAGTGCTAAGCAATTGTGTTCCTACTGCTTTTTTATCTAACCACGAATAATAAAATATAACTGCTTCGGTATTTGGGCATAACGATACTACAATACCATAATAACACTTTGGGCAAATACTGCAATCTTCGTTCATTTCGTGATTTTTTTCTTACGAATGATGCATTATGTGCATGAAATCTGTCTCAATAACCACAATGATGCTGAGATACTTTGCAAAACTCCGGACCGCAGGTGTTTGCGGTGGGGAACGAACGCGATATTACCCTTTCCGGCAGCTAACGCGTTCACCACCACACCATGCGGCTCCTTCGTTTCGCCCGTCTCTCAGCTAATTTTATCGATCAGCACCATCAGTCTCCGTCTCAATATTTATAGTTAATTCAGACGTTCTGTTCATTGATTGATGGTCCATAAACGACTACAAAGCGAAAAACAAAACGGACTTCCCCGTTCTTTCGAAAAATTATGAAAAAATCAGAAAATTGTAGGACTTAGCACATGATGCGATGCGGAAAACGGCCATTGGGGCTCAACCTAGAATTCTTTAAACAGATTTTACAGAATTCGTGATTTCCTATAGATCACGAGGCCGCTCTCACACAAGTACCGAATAGTTTTAGGTTGTTCGGAAATTAATGTCCAATTTATAACTTCGCATTTCCTGTATATGTCCCAAGTGTTTTGAATGATGTACTAATACATGTCATTGCAAAAACTCATTTCATGGACTTTGGGTACGTATAGTTAAATCATAATCTTTACAATTATTTAGAGAGCGGGTAGTGCAGTGGTACTGGTCCCAATCGTACACGAGCACGATGCTGGTACGATCCCACCCCGCGCTCATCAAGCCTATCATCCCTCCGAGGTCAGGAAATTGGTACCCGACTTGTTTGGGAGAAGTTCACTCCATGCAATCTAAGTGGGAACGCTGTAGTTCGCCTATCTTAGGACGCTGGAGATAATCGACTAGACCAGCATTTCACGACATTCAAGGTGAACTGAAAGTCCTCAAGCACCAGCCGGAGCCAGCAAAAAGTTGGAAGACCTTCGCGGATGATAAATGCAAGGAAACTAATCAAATGAAAAAAGTGCTGAGATCCGCCTAGATATGAAAGACGGGCGGTGTAAAAAAATTAGATCATGATATTTACTGTGTTAAATTTTTAAAGATTGGAACTTGAGATGTCAAAACAACAATTTCGACAAATCTAAGTGTACGGATCCGAATTCAGACGTGGACTGCGTAAACGGTTCGAAACATCAACGCCAAGGAAGTGTTAAAGAACTTCCAGAGCAACGTTAGTTTGGAACATCTTTCGTGGCGAAGGTGGGGGAAACCGTGTGGTCCTTCCGTTACTGACGAGGAAGAACATAAGGCTTTGCTATAAACATATACACACATAATGGTCCGAGGGCTTACAGAAAAACTCTGCGTAGTCACCTCTGCTCTTTCGGAGTACCTAGTGATAAGTGAAAAGCCGAAAAACCTCGACAAATAAGTGCCACACTAATTTAATAACAACCAAAGAAATCGCCATTCTGAGATATCGTTAGCGCTTCTTCTATGGAACTATAATGCTATGTTTCTCGAGCATATTGTAACAATGAACATGAAATGAGTCCTCTACACCAACCGGTAACAATCACTTGAGTGGTCGAGCTGCTGTGAAGATCTGCACCACTTTCCCAAAGCAGAGATTACACCAAAATAAGGTCACGCTGAATATCTGATGGTTTGTTGCTTGATTAGTGTATCATAGCCTCATGAATCCATGTGAACGATTACGGGGCAGAGAAGTACGTTCAGCAGATCGACGAAATGCACCAGAAAATTCAACAGGTGTACTCTGCATTGGTCAACAGAAGATGATCAGTCCTCTAAGATAACGTTTAGCCATACTTTGCATTATCTGCGCTACAATGGTTGAACGGGCTGGGCAACGAAAGTCCCCTTCGTCCACCATACTACCCAGATTTTTCGCCTAGCGATTGCAACTTCATCAATCATCTCAATAACTTCCTGTGTGAGAAATGCTTCAGAAACGAAATTGAGGCAGGAACTTCCCCCAACGACTTCATCGTCCCTGGAAGACCAGAATTTTTTAAAACATGGGTTCAAATCGGACATTAATTTCCACAGAACCTAATGATTGTAAAAAGTCTCTATATTACTATTATTGTTAGCACAGAAAAGCACATTAGCCACACTTGGGCAGTTATGTCGAAGATTTGAATTTTCTTTAATAAATAATTGGCCCGTCTTCACGAAAAACCATACATAGCTTAGTCCTTAGTAAAATTTTCGATTCACTGGTAATTTGCTAGTGCAGAAATACGGAAGGGAAAGAATTGTCTTTGGGAGACCTCGCTAGGGAATGTACCTCCGTTATATATAGTAGCTCAATATCCAGGAGCATTCTGTGCCACAATGAACGATAAACCAGTTACGTGGATATTTCTAGTAGTATATGACGATTTATAATAACTATACAAAGGTGGGCTAAACAGGAATAGAGTACCCTTAGTGCACTTGATGTGTGATGCTCAGTTATCAGAGATATGAATTTGCTTTGAACATAATTTTTCCCACATTGTGATACAAGGTACTTCTAGATGATTTACCGCCCCGCCGTAATACAAGTGTTCCAAGACGTTGATATGTCTTGTGAATACCAAGAGGTTGATTCGCTCACATCTCCAACCGATAGTTCATTTTAAGTGATCCAAATCAGAAATAGCTGCTTGTGGAAGAAAACCATACGAAAGAAAGCAAGCGTCTTAAAAAGCGAAAGCAGAGACTTCCGATAATGATGACGGTGATACGCAGTGGTTTGGTCATCTTGAGAATATAAGGAAGAAAAACAACTTGCGTAACCAATGAAGTATCCTTCCCTAAATTGAAAGTGTGCGGGACAAACACACAAAAGTGTTCATCGCAATGCGTGTTGGTTACAAGCTGAGAAGTATCTCTTACATTAAACAGCGAGTATTTATGTTCAGAAGTTTTGCCTATGTAGGATTCGAGTATATGAACCCTAGTGGACCACATTTAGTGATCACCTATAAATACCAGTTATCTTTATAAAAAACTAATGACACGTTGTGAAATGGTATCTACTGTTCGCTACTTAGTTCATGCTGTCATCACCCTCTATGAAAGCCGCTCAATTCCATCTGAAATGTCAGTGTGCGGATTCTGTCCGAACTATTTTTTAGAGATAACAAATTCTTTCTAATGGGTGGATGGTGATGAAGAACTAAATTTAAGTGGAAATATCCCGATATAGATATCTAATCATAATCGAAACGGAGTTCGAAATATTACTATGACGGCATGGGTGGAGATACAGAAAACGAGGTGAGACAACAGTTCGCGATAACTATGCATAGTATTCTTCTCCCATATCTCATAGTTTATCTTAAAATGACAAAGACATAAATTGAATACAATTTAAAAAGGCAACAAAACAAGAAAACAACTTGTTGAGGTCCTCGACCAAATTTACACGAGGAAGATCTGGTCAGGAAACAACAATGTACAATTTCGTACCGTTCGACAACGCAGTTCATTTAAGATTAAACCCTCACCACTACGTAAATATTGCAAACTGTAGGCTTTAACATACCACGTTATAGATTACAAAGTATGTGGTACTGTGGTAAGATATTAATCAAAAATGGAAATAGACGCATGAGAGTGTTGATGGACATGGAACAAAAACTGCCTATACTACTGCTAAATTCTACTAAACACAAGTCATGACTCGTGCAGATGAAAGACACTATGACGGGAATATAAAAGGTTACAATTCCCATAAAAAAAAACGTACGTCCGATGGTATCATGACACATTATTACTTCCACGAGCTTGGCCTAATCATCATAATGGACTTCTTCGGATGAATGAAATACTTTTTGTTACGTGTTTCCGAACCGCTGTAGGTGTAGACCATGTAGCGACGACTAGGCTCAGTATCACCGTAGATCCCATTCAGTGCCACGTGACCACAGTTGCTGTGCCACCAGCCTCTGAAATAAATAAGCAAAATTGCAAGAGGCAACCAAGCGGCTAAGAAAACCCTTGTATAATTCGCTCAATAAAAAGAACTAGACCCAAAGAAACCGACAAAACCTTGGGGAAAAAATCATGAAATAATTACCCATGATTTCGAAACTGAGCACAATTCAGTCCAACAGCGTCATTATCTCTATCGATAGTGGTGAATGGATAACCATTATTCTCCATCAAATAATCAGTAGAATTCGGACTAGTTAGATTTCCACGGAGAACAGGACCGAGTTCAATCACATACATTGACGAGGAGTCACCAAGCTGAAGCCCCAATGATATGCAAAAATGGTTTTTAAAACGCACGCATATTCACGAAATCATTTTACACATCACCTTGAAAGGCCATTCCGCCCACCAAAAACCATCATTTTCCTTAACACAACCTTGACCTGAACAAGTGTCTCCATGTAGTTCAATACGAAGAGTCCAACTATCCATATTACGTGGAGCGAGGCGGTGGATCTTCACTAATCCGAGCCAGTAAGATCCTACAAAAGTAACCTTTGTGAGACTTCGCTAATATCAACTTACGCGAAGATTGTAAATGGTGGGACCTTTGATGTCTCCAAAACCTTCCTCATATTCATGCCATGTACGATTGTAGAAATAAACAGTAGGGCCAGTTCGCCTGAATTATTACTGCTACAAAAAATCATTTGATTGCTTCTCATGTCTGTAAATTTGCAGTTACTGCAGTGGTGGACAAAGATTATGAAGACTCGTAAGCCCATAAACAGAGAATTCTAGTAAAGTCCTCAGGAGGAAATCTCATCTACCTTTGAATAACTGTCCACCCTCCGCCAGCAGTCTCTTGATCACAATAGACAAGAAACGATTCGCCACCATCCGGTGAAACTGAGTAAATACCGGATCCACTTCTCGTCTCAGCATGAACAGAGCAATCCTGAAAAGATCATCAGAAGAAAAAAAAAACTCGCTCCCTAAATCTCCTAACAAATAAAGCAACAAAACTGACTTTTTCCACAGTACTGGATACAGGGATATTCGAAATTCCCGCACTCTGCAAAGCGAAGGTGACAACAATATTTACTGCTTAGTTTTAACCTTATTAAAGAAGAACGTGACTTAATAGTTCAGGACGGAATATTACAAGATGAAATACAACCACAACGTTGCTGAGATATTTGCAAAACTCTGGACCGCAGGCGTCTGCGGTGGGGAACGAACGCGCTATTGTCCTTTCCGGGGAGTAACGCGTTCATCACCACACCATGCGGGTCCTTCGTTTAGCCTGTCTCTCAGCTAGTTCTATCGATTAGCGCCATCAGCAATTGCCCGTCAATATAACAAGATGGTTTTCTAATATAAACTCATCATTACCTTCTCATACTACAGCAGCCGTCAGCAAAACGGCTTTAAGAAAAAAAAACCTGAAACATGTACCATTATTATAAATCGTTACTACTACTATTTCATAAATATCCTTCATGAGGGATCTCGAACAGACTAACCACAAAACTACTTGTTATGACCCTTGATGATGGATAAGACGTTAAACGCGGATTTTAAACGTTAAACTTATATTTGCCTTCAGACGTAAGAGGATTTCGAAGTAGGCTCCATTTCGACTTCGTCAGATTGACCTGTACTTTTATTGCACACAGTCGTATTCACAATTGTAAATGTGCGTACGTTCCCAACGGGTTACCGCTTCACCGTGGCTGGGACGTGTTCCTGTGTGTCGGCCTACAATGTACAGCGGTGGAGTTCGCCCCCCAAACAGGGCATCCCAAGCTGAAAACGAGTGCGGCGTTTCCATCAGAAAGCCCAGCTAAGAGTAAACCAATATCAGGATCCAGCAGCGTCCTGATATGAAACTAGTCGCATGGTGGCAAATCTCCTGATACAAAAGGGCGGCGACTGCCTGTGGTGGTGACGACCTGGGGCGCACTTTGGCTAGGCTGACCTCAGGACTCCAGCTGAACACAATAGCTAAACCAGCAAAACTCCGAAAAATGGAGATTATGCTGGGCCCGCACAACCAGTGAGCACGGGCCGTCTAAGTACCCATCTAAGGGTCCAATTAAATAAGTAAATGTTTGCATGCTGATTGAATCCAGTACAGCCTTCAATCAATACAACCAGATGCGTGGGAGATAGCAAAAAGTCACCTCCAACAAGAAGCTTTACTCCAAATCATAGAGAGTAAGTAATTAAGCTCGGTATTCCAGCTATATCTTCATCAATATGCTTCGGCAACGACATTCTCAAAACAAAAAATTACTGCCAAGACGAAACCAGTACTGGTCGATTTTAATGCTACGTATAGAATGTTCAACGACTGAATTCAGAGGAAAACTTTTTGTGAAAAATACCAATCTTATGGGTCTTCCTGCGCCGACGTACTCCTTGGAAACGTGGACAGTACTTATGCAAGACGAAGGAGCGGTCAACGTTATCGATCACGTTCGTGAAAGTGGATGGGGAAGCAGGGTTGACTCGTTTTTTTTTCAAAAAACCGACTTTCCTTGAACCTCGGTATGACTAGTCCACATGCGTTTACATTAAACTGCTATGAAATTTGAAAGCAAGCTAAACAACTTAAACACATTAGTCAATGCTGAGGTTAGAGAAAACTAGGTTTTTGAAATATTGTTATGCTCTGTGCTAGTTCACAATGATACCGACTTCTGCTGGATGGATTGTCAGGGAAAAATAAGTTATTATCACCGGACAATCATGTCAACAGTAAGCATCCTGTATAAAAGAGCATCGCCCGGTAAGGCTGCATCGTTTGAGCGCTACTCCACTGAAGATCTGACTCGATACGACAACGAAGACACTACATCAAGAGTACAAAGAACTATGGACATCGACCCGGATCATCGGTTCTGAGGAAGACGAAGATGTTGAAACGTTTGCCGAATAGAAACTTCATGAGGACCTCATGTAAGCTAAACAATTTAAACATAAGTCGACTCTTACATTAAAAATCAAAAATCACTAGTGTTTCCGCAAAATACCATTGGAAACCCGCCAGAAACTAGGTCTCATGGTACATTAAGCAAAGAACAGGAATATCACCATCTAATAGTCATTCAGGTAGACCCTAAACGAAAAATATGGTAGTAATTAGCATTTCTTTTTTTTTCCTCGATGGAAGAAAACCCGTGTGCAAGTAACGATGTGTCAGAAAAAAAAAAGTAAACTTTACTGCGGCTTACTTAAAACACTCTATAATAAGCAGAAGGACAAACGGATAGGCAAAGAGATTGTTAGCATTCCTGATGCACCGAACAGTTTCGGTTTGGTCTACATGTCACCAATGGGTTTTACCGTATAATCACGAGTCAACAAGCTCACCCCTCCGTTATGATCAATATAGCTCAAGAGTTCAATGTTTCCATCAGGAAGCTGAACCAAGAGTCACACCTCAACAAAACCAGTCAAGCCACTTTCTCGTCAAAGTGAATGAAAATTAAGCCCCTTCACACTAAAAACGTGGAATCTTCGCAACCTTTCAGCAAGAGTACCAGGTTACCAAGATACACGACCAGAACGAATGAAAATATCCTCAGTATTTGTTCGATTCTGTAATTCAGTAACTAACGGTGATAACTTACAAGGATTATGTGACTATTATTGCGAAGGGTTAACAGAGATGTTAACTATCCCCACTGTACAAGCAACAACGTGTATAGGGGATATACAATTGATCATGGTCTAAACAACCACGCTTGAGGACAACCGTAAGTGGCAGAAGGTAAAGAACGACTACGGAGGAACAGTATGAAAGTAAAAGATAAAAATTACAATCCATAAAACACATAGCTACCCCACTCTATAAAGAATCAAGCAGAGGGAAAACAACAGAATAAAACACCGTTCACGATGTTCGACGCCTATTTTATCATTTTTGGAACAGCAATACCGCTTAAATAGAAGAAACAGAGGTAAATATTATTTGTTAGAAAGTTGGGTGCACATTGGAAAGGCGAAAACAGCTGAAATTCACTCGGACGGTGTAACTGTAACATTTAAAGCCCGTTGCGTCTCTCTCTCTCTTACTATACATATATATATATATATATATATACGCATATATATATATATATACATATATGTGTATACATATGTATATATGTAAGCATGGGCGCGTATTGCGCAGTGGTAGGAGGCGCGCTGCAATACACATGAGATCGATTCCCGAGCCCAAGGCTCACCAAGCTTTCCATCTTTCCGGGATCAGTAAATTGGTACCAGACTTCTCTGAGAGGATATCAGTAATAGTTCGATACATCGGTAGGCTACCGCGAATCATTATAAAGACCAGATATGCATTCAGTCACCTCCAACGATGCTCAATGAAGTCGAAGGCATGTCGCATCTCTCAAGGACTGATCAACGCCTAAAGCTTTATCCTCTATCCTTTTACATATATATATATATATATATATATATATATATATATATATATATATATATATATATATATAAAATGCATGTATACATATGCATCATATATATATATATATATATATATGTATACATATATGTTATATGTACATGTATATAATATGATCCTGGAAACCACAATGCTTAGAGATGCTATACAACAAGCACATATGGTATTTGGTTCGATCCAGGCCCAAATCAATTAAGCCTCCTGTCTCTCTGGAATCGGCATACTTGTATGAAAAAAGCTCCCTCCGATCTGCAATGTTGGGCGATAGCTCGTGTTGAAGAGCAGCATTTGACTGGGACCATGAAGAATATGTGATCTTCAAACAGCAGTCGAACGCGTATGCAAAACAGAAGACCTTTATGAACGAGAGATATAAAAAACGAAGTGAACAAAATACCACCAATATAATACACTAAAATGGACCAAAAAATCACAAACGAACATAAACGACTGAATGAATGAATGAACATACACATACCAGGTGATGTTTGAACACCTCAACTGGTGGTGATATAGAAGTCGTTTGAAGGTACTCCGTACGCTCAGCAGTGGTGGTCCGGCTCTTCGCTAATGGATTAGTATTAGCAGCAAAATTACCAGAGGTTGCTTTAGTAATAGAAGCAGTAGAACCCGTCGTACTTTCAATTAAAGTATGGTTAGGACTTAAAAGCGGTCGCTCCTGCTCTCGGTAAAACGCTTCCATGGGACCACCTATTTCTGACTCTTTCTTATTAGACGAAATTTGCAAGAATTGATTGTTTGGTTTGACTTGGTATGGCTTACGACGACTATAAGGCATGGTGTCCATTTTTACACCAAACGGTTCAAACTCCTTAAACAGAGAGAAACTTGAACCAATAAACAAAAAAAATTGACTCGAAAGAAGTCCTTATTAGTAGGGAGTCTCTTGGGGGTATCGTTGATTAGTCACGTTTTACCCACTTCTTTGATCTTGGCCAAAAGACCGCGTGTGGCGCAGCGGTTGGAGACGCCACTGCAAGACACACGTGAAATCGATCCCCGCGTCCATGGTCCACCAAGCCTTCCATCCTTCCGGGGTCGGCAAATTGATATCATACTTGTCTGAGAGGATAGCAGCACTGGCTCGATACATCGGTAGGCCACCGCGAGTCATTGTAAAGGCCAGAAATGCATTCAATCACCTCTAACGGTACTTAATGAAGTGGATTGCATGGCGCATCCCTCAGAGATTGATCAACGCCGAGAGCTTTATAGTTTATTTATTTTACCCACTTGAATTCACTATTATATTAGTGAAGACCACCCTTGTGAAAATCGAAACTGCAGAGTAATCAACCACCTTATCAAATTAGTCGTTGTCAGAAGTCAAAACAATGAGATAATAGACATTACCTACTTCAACATACATGGAACACCTAAAGCTCCTTGATTAAATCTAGATTTCTTTATAATTTTACGTCCTATTCTAGGAATTGGATGAGAAAACTACCTAAACTTACTGCTACTGAACCGACTTTCCTATAATCACGGAATGACTAATCAATATATCTCTTTGAATTGTACAGTTTACACGAGGTAACGTCGACTCCGACCATCGGCTTTGAGAAGGACGAAGCCCCCGAAGCCAAATAAAACTTATACAACAACCTCGTGTAAGCTGCACAATTCAAGACATAAAAATTTAATCTGGAGAAATTAAATCCTTATACCATATATAACAGTACCTGGTCGTCATAATCTAATGGAGTTCGCATATCAAAATGAGCATATTCCACGTCTGAGTCAAATTCCACGTTCGATTCGCTCGTTTTCGAGGGTTGAAGTAAGGCAAATACCAATCCGACAACAGCAAGCAACGCCACAACGATCAAAGCTACCAGTAGAATAATGTGGCTGCTGTAAGAAGGAATGTCGCCCTTAAAAGGAAATCAAAGTCCTATTAAGAAAATGTTAAATCTTCAAACAGAAGTGGACTTGAAGTAAAAACGATTCCACGTTAACTGACGTTTGACTTATTTTCGCGATTTCATCACCGTTGATTAAAAATGTGCCATTCCAAGATGTCAATAAGTACTCGTTTAATGAAGAAGAGATCTTTGTAAACACTTCTCTTAGTAGTTATAGAATAACAGAACACTAATAAAGGATAAAGGATAAAGCTGTTGGCGTCGATCAATCCCTGAGGGATGCCCCAAGCATTCGATTTCATTAAGCATCGTTGGAGGTGACTGAATGCATATCTGGCCTTTACAATGACACGTGGTGGCCTACCGATGTAACGAACAAGTGCTGTTATTCTCCCAGAGAAGTCTGGTACCAATTTCCAGAGTCTGGAGAGATGGAGGGTTGGTGAGCCTGGGGCGCGGGGATCGATCCCACAAGTGTGTAACAGGACGCCTCTGACCACTGCGCCACACGCACCCTCTATGAAGCACATATAAAGCGTTTTTAAAAAAGAAAGCAAAATAATCAAGTGTAGAAAAACAGAAAAGAAAAAACATAGTATGGCGATACAGGGATACAGCACTCACCACTTACAAAGCCAATATTTCGTTGGACGTGTATGAGCAGCAATGCATGGATCCAATTCGCATGTCTTATACCTACACGTATCCAAGTTGGTCCTGTGCTGTCTCATAGTGTTTCCCAAGAAGACATTAACCAGCTGTAAGAGTACGTAAATCGGAAATGACTAGCACAAAATCGACGAACTACATCCACGAACGAGTTAGGTAAAAAATCCGGAACCGATGCAGATACTCGTTACTAAGGGAAAATATTCGGCAACAAAAAAGCAAGGGAAATGTGAGTGAAAATTGAGTAGAGAGGATAAATCGAACTAATTGACGCTGACGTTCAAGTGCTAAGAGCTAATGGATCTTAAGGAACTTAAGGAACGAACATTCGTAACATTTAGAAGACGAGGGGATGTATTAGCCACAACACAAATCAATTTTTTAACATTCTTGTACATAATCAGATAAGATAACAACTGAAAACTGGCTCAAAACGACTAAGGATAGGACAAAACGACCGATTTCGGATCTAGAAGTAATCGATTCAAGAACGATAGTTCTATAACGAAATCCACTGCATCAGAGACATTCGTCTCACGACCCACAACCAGTGTGATCTACGCAAACCGCATGGTCCACGCATTGAATCACTTATACGATAAGGTGTTAAATAACATAGATGACTCTAAATAACGTTGAAGAAACTATTTCACTTGCAAGGGGATATATCCAGAAATACGATCCGTTGTGCCAGCGGCACGGGTAAATCCATAATATTTCATCATACAATTCAGAGCCCAAAGGCGCGTGTAGCGCAGTGGTCGGAGGCGCCCTGCGATACACATGGGATCGATACCAGCGCCCACGGTTCCTATACTCCTCCATCCCGCCAGGATCCGCAAACTGTTACCACACTTGTCTGGGAAGGTACCACCACTGGCTCGATACATCGGCAGACCACCGAGAGTCACTGTAAAGCCCAGATATGACTTCAATCACCTCCAAACGATCCTTAGTGAAGTCGAATGCATGGCGCATCTCTCAAGGAATGACCAATGCCGAGAGCTTTGTCTTTTATCTTTTTAATTCAGAGTCTAGTAAAATGAAAGGTCATCCGGAGGACAAATTCGCTCAGAAACAGTGATACAATGCTTGTACCACCAAAATCAGACTGAACAATCGTAATACTTACTTGGATACTTGGGCGGTCCGTCTTCACTGGTTGCGTGGGCCTCAACATATTCACTTTTTCGGAGTTTTGCAGGTCTAGCCATTGTAGTTCCCTGGTTGTCAGCCTGGCCAAAGTCCTCCTCCGGTCGTCACCACCACAGGAAGTCGGCGCCCTTGTGAACCAGAGGGAGATTTGCCACCACGCGACTAGTCTGATACTAGGACGGTGGTGAATCCCCGTATTGGTTTACTCTTAGCTGGGCTTCCTGACGAAAACGCCGGACTGCTACTGAGCATGGGAGACTCTGCCGGAGGGGATGAATCACCCAGCTGTACATTGCAATCCGACGGGAACTGTTATACCATCTGGAGACGGTTAAGATCACTACCACTCATTTTCGTCGTTTCTCCTCCTTTTTTCTTCTTGTTCTTTTTTTTCGAGACTACTCTAGGAAGAGAAGTAAAGTGGAAATTCTGCCTGGATTCTCGTTTACTTGTGTGTCAAATTAGCATTTTTTCAAGAGTGACAAATGAAGTAGAACATCGTTAAAATAGAAATGAATTGGGAAGAAGCAAAACTCTTGTTATGTGAGAACGATTTAATCCTATACTTTTAATCACAATTTTAACTTATTATTTACTGCCTACTCTTTTTAACGGCAGGGTATATATTGCGAAATATAACTAATGATGCTGAGGTATTTGCAAAACTCCGCACCGCAGGTGTCTGCGGTGGGGGAACGAACGCGCTATTGTCCTTTCCGGGTAGTAGCGCATTCACCACCACACCATGCGGGTCCTTCGTTTCGCCTGTCTCTCAGCTAGTTATATCGATCTTTTGCCATCATGCCTACATACCATGCCACCATGTGATGGTGAGTCCCGGTATCTACATAAATCCGATAAAAAAGATTAGAGATAAAGCTTTCGGCGTTGATCAATCCCTGGGAGGTGCGTCATGCATCCGACTTCATTAAGCATCGTTGGAGGCGATTGAATGCATATTTGGCCTACATAATGACTGGGGTTGGCCTACCACTGTGTTAAGCCAGTGCTGTTTTCCTCCCAGACAGGCCTGGTATCAATATGACGACCCCGGAAGAATGGAGGGCTTGGTGAGCCTGAGGCTCGGGGATCGACTCCATGTGTGTTGCAGGGCACCTCCGACTACTGTGCTACACGCGCCATTACATATACTTGATAAATATACTAAATAGAAGCGCGAAGCTGTTGATGACGTGGATAATCAGTTTCGAAGCTTCGCCATGTTAGTGAGTGTAGAACAGGAATGGTAAGTACTCAGATAGAGTACATCCTTCAGTAGTTCGATACGATTCTTCCATTAAAAGATTATTGATTGAGCCGAAAGCACAGTAAGTATGAAGTTATAGAGATGGAATTTATTGAAGGAATGCGAAAGGAAAAAACATGCAGTGATTCAGAAACAGGTTATAATGGAGTGTTTTATAGTTTCACACAACATGAATAGGAGACAATCGATAGATCTTAGCACGTTTACTAGTAATTTCAATGAAAAAAGTAATGTAGAATAGGTTAACACAACAACAATGACCTTAAGCGAACGAAACACGCACTAGACATGACCGCGTACGAAAATTGCGCTCCAAAAAACTAGTCGTAGACCTAAAACAGACATTTCGTCTTCACTGCAATTGATTGTATCATATAACAACCACAGAGTAGCGTTCTCGATTGACTAAAAAGTACTGCCATATGAAAGAATCCTAATTGGAAAGATCGCATCACGTCTTTGTCACGCAATGATTTTAAAAAGTTGTTCACGGTTTTGTTTTAAGACGCGTATAGCGCAGTTCTTAGAGATGTCATACAATACAAACACGTGGTCGATGGTTCGATCTTGGTTCCAGTTTAACCAAACCCTCTATCCTTACAGGTTCAGCGGCAAAGTGGTCTCAGATTTGACACATCTCCTTAAGTGTTTGTAAAAGCAAGGTATGAATTCGCATTCATCTTAACAGTGCTTATCGAATAGAATCGAATGAATGGCACATCGCTTATGGACTGATCAACGGGGAACACTTCATCCACTATCGCTTTTTATTTGTTAAGATCTAGGTTACTTATGGTCATAACAACGAAACACTGAAAAATGATCAGTAGCGCTTACTCAGTAACAACAAAAGATGCATCCACACAATAGCAGTTATATTACGCTTACAAGCAAAGAATACATCAATGAGTGTCGTTCGATAAAATCAATTAGCTAATGTATATGAGTTACTACAAAATGGGAAGATTTCTCTTTTTCTTATGGATGCAAAATACTATCACTGTTTTTTAATGCTGAATCTCTTTTTTTTTATTTTCAGACTAGTTCAAGAGCACCAACCAACGGCAATCGAAAACAACGGATGAGTTCGTCATCGCCGGTGGACTATCTTTTTTCTAAATGTTGTTTTAGAATTTTTTTTATTTCTTTTTTTTTATACGGCCCGGCTCCACATCTACTGTGCGGATCCCAGCACTTCTCACATTCGATTCTTTCCATCACATCCATCATCCACGAAGATCTTCCAACTTTTACATGTGGATTCGACTGCTGCTTCACGATTTTCATTTCATCTTGAATGTCGTGGAATGCTGATCGAGTCGGTTCTACCTGAAGCCCTGAGATAGCCGGCCTGGGGCGTTCCCAGTTGCACTGCAGAGAGTGGATTTTTCCCAGACAAGTCCGGAACCAATTTTCCATTTCCGTAGGAATGAGAGGCTTACTGAGGCTGGTGTAGGATCGAAATAGCACCGTGATCGCAATAATCGGCATCACTACCACAGTGTTATCCGTCCCCTGTTGTGTTAATATACAAAATGGAAATAAAAGGTCACGTCGTCACTGGGAATAATGAAAATAATGAAACATTACAAAACATCAAGGTGCTTTTGATGCGGTTCTTAGTCAATCATGAATGCTGACTACTTAATATTTAGGATTTAGATTATATGTAATAAAACAGATTTTGATAGCCGACTATCATTCAATCTCGGCATTAATAGCGAATATATTGTTGTACTGAAAAACTAGCAATGAAGTTGTCTTAGAATTTCTATTACCGCTTACATCCTAGCGCTTTCACCTTATCCAAAGCCACAATGTTTCTAAGTGTCCACAGTGGTTGTGCCAAGCTTCAAGCGATATTTCACTCAACTGGATTCAAAACGATGCAAAAACGAAGATTCTCATTGGAAGAATGAATGGCCGTGGACAATCGACTCAAACACTGCGATTTAGAAGAAGATGAATGCGCCGAAATGTTAGCCACTAGAAGAGTCTTTGCCAAAAGCTTGTGGCAACCTTCGAATACAACAAAATAGGAGAGTCATAATGACAACTTGAGACACTTAGTTAAATCACGAATATTACTGAAGTTGTTCCACTATTGACGGTTTACCTTAGAAGTGAACGGCCGAATGATGGTAGCTGTCGTTTTCGATATGACATTATGACGTCGTATCATTTCCCCTGTTAACGATCCACATTCCTCCGAATTCACACCTCAGCATTTGGTCGTATCCGATTGCAATCCAATGATTTTGCCATCACTTCGTAAAGCATCGCTTTCATATTCACAAACACGGAAATGTAGACGTTAAAGATAAGCAAAGATCATCGTTTAGAAAACTACTGAAGTGAAACAGAAAACAATGGACGAGTCTAGAGTCTGTTGTATGAAGAGTTCACATCCTGTGTAGACGGACATACAGAGGGATCGCAAAATGTAAAGAATAATTGAGTGCTTATACATGAAAATGACACCTAGAAGAATTGTAGAATACTGTAATCTAGTGAATCATTTCGTTTTCAAACCAGTTTCGGCTGTATCCATATCATTCCTTTGTTTACAAAAGTCAAAAAACAGAAGAATAAAAGGGCATTTAGTCAACAGATCAAGTAATAAATCAATTTGGACTTCCTCACTTTTTATTTTGGGTTAAAACAAGTCGCAAAATTATCAACATCTAAAAAAAAGTTCTCTTTTAAAGCGCCAACCGAATAAATCCTCTTTATCAACCTTGTATTAGCTTCATAATCGAAGACAGTGTAAATTATGAACAGTCTATGAAGTGAAAGAGGTTACTTGAAGAACAAATTGTTCCTTGGCTCTTCATTCATAGTCTCTTTCCATCTTATAACTTCCATCAGAATATTTATCAGATATTCAATTTATGGGTATCAAATTTTGACAATATTGTACTTCAATGTTCTGAGGAAAATTCGTTAGCTTGATTAAAGTATGTTCATGATGAAAAGTGGACCAGTTTTCACGAAACCGCGAAGTGCATCTTGTATTCCATTGGTACGTTTCAGCCTTGGAAAGACTTCCTTTCTGTGGACTGGAAAAAATTCTGGCTTTTTTTGTGTCCTGTGTATACCTTGTGGGTTACTTTCTCAGAGTTCAAGCCTTCTGTGTTGATGCCCTTCAATGCCGACACGAAGTTACTTAGTCGTTTTACCCATGCATCTCCATCACTGCATGTCAGTTATTTATTCCCCGTCTCCACAGTTTGGAAAGATTGTTTTTTACAAAGATGGGAAACATAGGCGGCTTTGAAATAACTGACAGCGGAGAGTGTTCAGTGATAGTTCAGTGACCGCCGTAGAACTATCTAGACCGACCTTTTTTAAGGCGCCTCTTAAAGGCGGTGCTCATCGTCTTGAAAATTACCGATGGTTTAAATGCAGTCGTATTCAAGTCACATTTATTGCTTTGAGACATAAGATTTGCTATAGATCTAACCTAGGTATTGTTGATTCGTATCCATCGAAGATGGCTACATGTTAGACCAGATCAAGCAATTACTTTCTCCTCTCCTCTTGTCCGTACATTTGTAGCTGTTCGTTATTTACACTGTTTTCCTGATGAGGTAACAAAGGGTTGTTAACAAAAGATTTATTTGATACAATGCTTGCCGACGCCTCGGCGATTTCTCCTTATTCGGAACCGTTTTGTTCTTTGTAAGTCCACCAGTTAACACTGGAGAGCAGACGCACAGAGTCCTACACAGGTGAGAAATCTTCGTTACACATTTCTGATATGTACCTACTTTTATGTGTGAAAGATAAAAAAGCAGAAGCAGCGAAACCGTAGTTTTCATTACTTAGTCTTCAGTGAATAGCCTATTTTGGAATGATTTTTTACTCGAAGTTTTTAGAATGGGAACCACTTTTGCTTAGGTTTTTGTTGCATGAATTTTACACAATCTGCCTGCAAATCGTTACTTCAAAACGTTTGTCCATTTCCTTTTAGGACAAAGCTTATACAATCTCATCTACCATTTTATCGCAAATTCGTGTAACGTGGAGGTCGAAATTGTAGTTCTTCTGTCATATTCTTGTCATTTATTCTTTAATTTATTTTTCCGATTTTACTAACTTGTAACATGTTGATTCAATTTTTTTCTGAAATTATTCAGCCTATTCTATTGATAATGTACTTCTCAATATAAAGCCATCATCTAACATCGGTGTTGATGATCAATACCTAGTTGTGTTGACACGCAAACACGAGAATGTTACAAAACCTTGCTGTGTGTAACGAACTTGACGCATCGGTATGCAGCCATATCCCAGTTTGTAGAACTGATTCATCCCTGCCATGTTACGAATGGAGACTAATGCATGGCACATCTTCCAGAAATTAACGCCGAAAGCTTTTTACTTCACATTTAACCTTTCACCTTCTTCATGCGCGCAATTATTCGAATCCAGTTATAAAGTGTAACATCGCACGAATGAAATGACTTCGGAAGGCAGTTCTTTTTTAAACAGAACGGTTCTTGAGTGGATGTCCTTAGCTGACTATTTGTTTTCATAAAGGCAATTAATCTTGTAGCAGTTAGAAATACATTGCCCGACAGGCAGCTATATAATGCTTTCGAAAACCAAATATGAGGAACGTGAAGCCACTGGAACGTGCAGGTAGGGCAATGGTTAGAGAAGGTGGTCTGCAACACACATGGCGTTTGGTGCGATGGCATTCCAGACCACGTAAGCTCCTCCTTTGCCTCATATGAGGTTCATAAATTAACACTAGATCTGCCTGAGAGAACCTCCTCACAAAGCCGCGGAATACCACTGGTGAAGATTTGGGGATGGTCTAATAGAGCTATTTCAGGATTCCAAGAAGAATTATCGTTCAATTAGAATTGAAACGCATCAATCAGAACGAGAAATCCCTCGAGTAGTAACGGGATCCACGCACGTATTCAAAGAATTTCCTGGATCACGGAGGAGAGGTTACGAAATGAATGGAAAAAAAGTGCTGAGGTCCACACAATATGCGAATATTTCTTTTACAGGGCCCATCTCTCACGTCTATTATGCTGATCCTAGCACTTGCATTCGATTCGAAATCTATTCGATTTATCCATTATCGGCGAAGGTTTTTAAATTTTTATGTTTAGTTCGGCCATGCTGTGGCGTTGTCACTTGGACCAGAAGGAGTCGTTTGTCTTGAAAAAAGTCTGATACAAATTTCACGACTCCGGATAGGTGAAGGCTTGACAAGCACGGCGTGGGTTCGAGCTAGCATGTGTTAGTGGTTATCGGCGTTACTACCACTGCACTACTCGGCACTATCTGTGAAGTTAGGTCATAAAAAAATAAATATTGAAGGTCGGAATTTTCACTGGTTTAGTGCACGATGAAATATTTTGTGAAAAGTGAACGCAGCAATACTCACAGATTCGAATACGATCTCAATCTGATGCTTTCTCCGCAATTAGAATGACACGGAACACAATTTGAATGGGGTTTAAAACTGGTGAAGGAACGTGTTTTTCCAAAACCATTTTTGCTTTTATTTCCCAAGTTTCCATATGTAAGAGAAGCAAAAAGCTTTCGAGTATAGGCCAATATTCTATATAATTATAAATTCAGTTGCTTTTAAACACACGTAGTATGTGCATACATATCCATACACAGAGAGCAGATAACACAGTGGTAGTGATGCCGGTTATCACTAGCACGGTGCTGGTTCGATCGCGCTTCAGGGCTCACTAAGCCTCATCCCTCCCGGGTGGGGGAAATTGGTACCGGACTTCTCAGGGAAAAGTCACTCCTTGCAATCCTACTGGGAACGCTCTAATCAACCCATCTATCTCAGGACTACAGTGGGAACTAACTCGACCAGCATGATACGACATTCGAGATGAAATGAATATCTTCGGGCACCAGGCGAAGCCACACGTAACATTTAGAAGACCTTAGTGGATGATGGATATGAGGGAACGAATCGAATGTGAGAAGTGCTGGGATCCTCACAGTAGATGTGAAAGGCGGGCCGTATAAAATAAAATAAAATAAAAATAAAAAAGATGCAAATATAAACAAGTAAAGAGCAGTATATAAAACGTATATAAAGATAACGATATAAAAGACATGTGAGTCATGTGCTGTTAAATCGGTTCGATATTTGTAGAATTCAGAGTGAGTAGATTTTTGATAAAAGCAATTATGAGTTACGCTTTACTAATCCGACTTTCACCTAACCTTCGGCGTGAGTGGTCATTATACTTCTTTAAACTCTTCGCATCATAAGGGGTTTTTATACAATTTTTATTCGGGTAATGTTCCGAATTTTTTATTCGGGTAATGTTTCGAAGTATTCGTCTTCGTCAGAGCCGAAATAATTCGAGTCGACGGCTCAGATTCGTCCCCCGTTGTATTGTGGGTCTTCGCAATCGTATGTACTAGAATGTTCTTGAGTGGAGCACAGCTGGAATGAAATAACCTCACACTTATACACGACGGTAGTTCACTGATGTCTTTCCATAACAACAACTTATGAGCGCGTGTAGCGCGAGTGGTTAGACGTGCCTTGCGATGCACACAGGGTCATCGGTTCGATGCTAGGTCTGCAGTTCACCAAGACTTTTATTCTTCCGGAGTCGAGAATTGTTACCATACTTGGCTGGGAGGATAGCAACATTGACTTCATACACAAGCAGGCCATCGTAAGTCATTGTATAAGCCAGATTTACACTTAACCACCTCTAACGATGCTTGATGAAGTCGACCGTGTGACCCGATCCCAGAGAGATTGATCAACACCGAATGCTTTACTCTTTCCTGTTCTACCGGCAATGCGAAGGTGTCGAAACGTTAGCCGAATAAAAGTTATATAATAGGGTCATGTGAGCTGCACAATATGAACAAATTGTGGCCGAATTATTTCGGTAATTGCTACTACAAAGGGCTATGTCTTTTTATTACTAGTAATAAATGGAGGTGCATCTGCAGAACATAAAAAAATTGTGTCGCATCATAAATGGTTATCCGCCATTAATTCGGCTTTATTCACGTTTATGAAGCTGTACATAGTGGTAGAAAAATAAGCTTTGTAGAGTTTTGCTGGGATTGCCCTCATCGTTCCTTAAGAAAATGAAGGGAAAAAACTCACTGCTTTTTCTAATGAGCAAAACACGACATTGTTATTATAGCATTCAAGGACTCACAATAACAGATATGTCGGCGGTTTCGCCTTCTTCAGAGCCTGGAAAGGTCAAGTTGATGTGCAATCTACTCAGCCAAACACTTTCATAACCTCAGCAGGCAAAATAAGATGTATAAACTTGCATCGCATAGTAGAAACCTTTTTTAAACACTCACTGTTTTGAAAATCGTCGTAAAAACTTCTAGTTTAATTGCTGAAGAGCAGCCGCACAAGAGCATTATGCGGGCGAGGGATGTGCCTGGGTCAGCTCATGAGAATCACCATGGGATATGGCGCTAGGTCACGCCTAATCACAAGACTTGCGGTTCATTTTTTGGTTTGTGGAATTCAAAATTCTTCAAGAGTTTTACGCACCGATGTTTTAGATTCGAAGATAGAGACTCCTACTTCGAAATCTTCGCTATGTTTCTGTGTCCTATGCGCGTCTAGTGAAGTATTTTGTTTAACTTTAAGTTTAGCGTCTAGGTGTTCTTTGCTACGAATGCGTAGTGCTCTTTTCATTTCGCCATTTTATTCTCTCCCGCACGCTTCATCTCGAGATTTGGAACACCGTAGCCAAACTCACGCGATCACCGTCTCCACAGTTAGCTCATATTATACAATTTTGCGTTGTACATCGACAGTCATATCGGCGGTTACGAACTAATCGACGTCTTAGAGAGTTCGGTGGTATTTCAATAACTTATCAAGTCCTCTAGACTGGCCCTTCTCAAGCAGCGTTTTATGGCAGCACTTATTTCGTTGGAAATGAAGGGCAAGAGAAACGAGACTTTCATTCCCGCTAGAATTATCGTTTGGGGCGTGGTTTTTCTCACACCTTGGCTAGATCATGAAAAAAATGGCTACATCATCAAGTGGTACCGAATGCCGAGTAACAAAAATATTCTGATTTAATACTTTTCTTCTCACACTTCCCACACAAAAAGGGCGCTTGTGAAAAAACATGCTTCGAACAGCCACTAATATGTGCACAGGAAGAAAGCACAAGGAAGAACCCCTGAAGTTAGCGCAATAAATAGGCATTTCCAAGTTACGCGGAACTTTAGCTCTTCGGCATAGGTGCGGACGAAATCGCCAGACCACAAACAATAATCTACCCAGAACAAGGTCCCGTATATCACGTCTTTCGTTGCCGATGACATAGCTGCAGCTATAAAACGTTTCTTAAGAAGAGCAGGTCTAGAGAATTCGGTAACAGTGATTGAAATAGCAACAGACACTTTCAGATTGCAGCTATAATAATTCGGGGACCGCCCATATGACGGTCTATGCACAACGCAGCGCTGCATAATATGCCCTAACGGTAGAAATGGGAATGGCATGAGTTCGGGAACGGTATACTAAATCTAATAGAGCACTGTGCTTCAGTGCAAAAGAAAACCTAGTCGCTAGATTCAAAGTTAAACCAAATGTTCCACTAGGCGCACGACACAGAGAAATAAAAAAGGATGAAGGATAAAGCTCTAGGCATTGATCAATCCTAGAGGGATGCGCCATGCATTCCACTTCATTAAGCATCGTTTTGTGATTGAATGCCTATCGGGTCTTTACAATGACTCGCGGTGACCTACCGATGAATCGGGCCAGTACTGCTATCCTCTCAGACAAGTCTGGTACCAATTTACCGACCCCGGAGGGATGGAAGGCTTAGTGGGCCATGGGCGCGGGGGATCGATTCCACGTGTGTGTTGCAGGGCGCCTCCGACCACTGCGCCACACGCGCAGAAATAACGGACGAAGATTTTGAAGTAGAAGTTACTAGCCTCGCAGAGGAATCCAAATCATCAATACGTAGAACTCTTGAACTATCTTGGATTATTTAGTAAAGGCTAGTAAAAGGCAGTAAACAAAAAGTCAACATTATGAAATTCAACTAAAGCCCCAGCTTAACTGGGTTCAATGCGAATTTGGGTTCCCCAGATCAATCCCGTTGACGGGTGATTGCTGATGGTAGTGATCAATAGAAATAGCTGAGAGACAGGCGAAACGAACGACCCGCACGCTGTGGTGATGAGCGCGTTACTCCCCGGAAAGGACAATAGCGCGTTCGTTCCCCACCTCAGACACCTGCGGTCCGGAGTTTTGCAAATATCTCAGCATTATTGTCATTTTGGATTAATTCCACAACCCAAAAAATGAACGGCAAGGAGGAGTGTCTTGTGATTACGCGTGACCTAGCGCCATACCCCAGGCTGATTCCTTGACATGAGCCGGGTGCATTCATCGCCTACGTAAGACTCTGTGAAACTAGTCTCCACCAGATTACGGAGAGGCTAACAAATAACAAAAACTGTAACTGCTTAAGAGAGGCTGTTAATTATGCGATTGAAGGATTTACGTGGTAAATTTTTGTCTAGTGAGGTTGTGAAAATGTTTGAGTTGGTAGATTGCATGCCAGTTTGCCCGAAACGTCAGCTATTGTGTATTAATAAATTCCATAAGTACAACCTCGCGTTTTCTCATCATAAAAAACCGCGATATTATTGATCAATGCCGAGGTTAAAAGAAAGTCGGTCGAGGGAAAGAAAAAAACATAAAAAGAATGAAAAGAATAATGGGATTTGATTAATCCTTCAGGGGATGCTTCCGCATTCGATTCAATTCGGACTTTCGTAGAGGTTATGGAATGCATATATAGCGTGTACAACAGCTTTCGGTGGTTTACCGATGTATTATGCTTGCGTCTTCGTCTTCCCAGAAAACTCTGTCGTCATGTTCCCTGCCTCGCACACTCAGAGTGGAGGATCGAACCAACAATGCTGTGTGTATAGCATTGCACATTTTGATTACTGTGGTACTCGTCCTAAAATAGTCATTAGCAATAAAACCTCATAAATAACAAGGAGCCGTACCTTTTGCTTATGATCTTTGTTGAAGAATTTTTTTTCTAGTGAAAGAACTCATGTTTAAAGCGTTCTATCGATTAGCAAAATAAAGTGATTAACAGCAGCGACCACGACTTACTATGGAGAATGTCACAGTTTACATACAAACGCACTGTTTCACTGCAATGGCCTGGTTTTCGTCGACATTTTCCACTTTTTTTTCGACATTCACCCAGTTCTAGAAGTCTAATTGCATCCGCACTTGCTAGTTTTCACAAATATCCACCAATTCGAATGAGCCAGAAAACGAAGTCTGCCTCTCATGTAGCCTTTCATGTGTTGTTCCAAATACTAATGAACACGCGAGCAGAGGAACAGTATTTACTGGGCTATTTAATGTATTTTGAAGACACTCATCGTAAAATTACTTTTACTCGACTCCGCTTGTTCCTAGAAGAAATCACATTCCTTTCTTACTGGAACGAAAACTCATCTAATGGTGGAAACAAATAGCATGTTAGATTGCGAACTTCATTCAACAATGCATCATTTCTATAAGCCCACTACTTAAGTATATCATAGTTGCAGTTACCATACATAACCCGAGATCACGTAACGTGGATCGTCCACTTCATAAGAATCGTGAACTCGCATCCGTTATCGACGATGAGCTTTGGATTGTTTTCGAATTTGGCATCAGCTCGAAGATTTCCCTGTTTTGCATACAAATGTCGATGAATTCTGATCGAGAAGATTCTCCTTGGAATCTTGCTAAAGTCGTGCCTGGGCGTTCGTTCTCTTGTCGCAATCATCAGCATTTCGAAATCAAGGAAAGCTTTCCAGGCTTGTCTGGCACCACATTCTTCATGCCGTAAAGAGGACAATCTTTGTTGACCCCGAGCGAGATAGAACCAGGGCTTCCCATGAGCGGCATCTCTACAAGTGCACGTTCAGGACGCGATAACGCAAGGATAGATCAATAAAAAAACTTTTATTTGATTGAAATGCAGCATGTGATTGGAAATCAGAATCCTTGTTCGAGTTTTCTTTTTTTTCTACTCCAATACATCAACCTACTTTTTGAATTACTGGATATCCTTTTAAAATTAGCTGTGTTATTTTCTTGTCACTAGAAGAATAAGGAGTTGCTCTTGAAAGCGCTTCTGGAAATTGTGAGCAAGGGTAATAGTAACCTCATTTTAAAAAAAATTTATAGTGTAATTGATCAAAAGTTACTTTCTAGACGTTCACCTCTTCAATGTCCACTTAAGATTCATTTTCGACTTTCTACTTGCTAACTTTTTTAAATTATAATTAACGCTCCTCTATTTCTTCAGTTACCTGCGTATCTCTTCATCTGATACTGATAAAATTCACAAGAGAGCCATGAAAAACTATGACGTAGAAACTTTGACAGCTACAAGCAATCAAGTATGGGCAGTGGAAATGTGAGGTGAATTCTTTAGTTGCATTTAGATTTTTTCAATTGAAGGAATTTTCTTTTGTGGGTAGCATCTCATCAAGATCGACAACTGAAATATGAGGTTGGCAGAAATCCAGTAATAACTCGACGTTGCATTAACAACATAGTGAAAATAGCAGAATGGCTAAGTAAGAAATTGTCAATACAGTTGCGAACACAGTCGGTTGACATAAGCAGAACAGGATGGCGCAGATACTTTCTACGAGATATAAGGAGATTCTGATTTTGGAGGATCTCCTCTGGTATGACGTGGCAGACTAGCATTACTTGTCCAAAAATATTGTCTCCTAGAAGCTTTTCAGATAGTGTAAAGCAGAAGCTCGACCTCATATAGGAAATTAGTGAGGCCACTTACATTGCTGCGTCCTGTCTTGAATTAGAGTTTGATTGAGTATGCCAAGAAGAACTGCAGAAGGCTGCTAGCGCGTTGGTGCTGACGCCGTTCATCACAGGCATTGTTCAAGTTCGTTCCCGCTCCTGGTTCACAATTTCTCTCAATCCTCCAGGATCAGGGAAATTGGCACTAAATTGGCTGACCTCAAGTTACTCCTTCAAGTTACTCCACGCATGGACGCTCTAACAGAGCTATACTGTGACTCGGGCGGGAATCTACTCGATCCAGCATCAAACGACTTTCATAAGGAGGACAACAATCCCCAGGCGGCAGCCGAACCGACACGCGAAAAGTTCCGAAGCCGACGAATCGAGTGGAAGAAGTGCAGAGATTCGCACAATAGATGTGCAGACGGATCATGTGAAATAAAATAGGAAAGGAGGTATGAGCATAGCACATAGGCCCCCAGTAAGGGTAATTGCAGGTTTGAAGCAGATGCGGAATTCCAAATTCTGCTCATATCTGCATATCGTGCAAGAAAGAATAAGCGGAAAACAAAAACGTTAGAAGGCAGATTTTGCGCGGCATTATCTGTAAGTCGTTGACCTATGAAATTAATGCTGGTGGAATGAATACTATGAATTTAGTAGCTGGTGGGATTATGCTATGGGATTATGGTAAACCAAAGTAGCGGCCAAAATTGTTGGCCAGGTCTATGAGTTTTATACCATGTCAAACACTAAAACAAATGGTTGGATCGTCATGGTGACAACATTAGCGCTGCTGAATTACATGTAACAGTCAACTTGAATCTACTCCATAGCACGGAACTTGCGTGTTTGGTTTTACTATTTTACTAATTCAATGGTCAATATCTCAAATTGCAAAAAGTCCTCGCAAGGCCAGCTGTCATGTTGGTGGAGGAAAAGGTTTTTAAATAAGAATTGCACACTGCCTATTATAGTAAGAAAGGTTTCGCTCAAATATTTAGGCAAATTTATCTATACTCTTATGTCTTTGGGAGAGAATAGATACAATAGCTTAGTCAAGCAAAAAGAAATATGTATTATTGGCAGGCAGTCAGGTAACTTCACTTTCTCTTTATCCTCGTGGCAACGTAGCGCTCTTCGTTTATGTAAGGGGATTGAAATGCGCTTCCTTTCTCCGCTGCACCAAATTTACTTCTAATCGTGAAAAATGACGAGATCATTAAACTAAGAAGTGAATGAACAGTGATTCCAACTAAAATTGCTTTTATCTTAAAACCGACTTTCATTAGGCCTCGAGAACTGTTAGACTTACACAAGCTAACAAGATGTTCCTATGGAACAGATTTATTCAGCTACGTTTCACTGCCTTCGTTTTCTTCAGGGCCGCGGTTTCGACTCTGTGCGCAACACCTGATAGCTGTTGTGATGCAGATGTTCGAACGAAGAGAATAAAAAAAATACATGCGTTTATACCAATTTAGCATAGTCAGTAATCTGAAAAAGATATTGTTCATGGTAATAGGACAAGCAATACCTCCGTGGCCGCTTCGGTGAAACGAAGAGGTGAATTAAAACTTCAGTGCTCCTAACATGATTGACTATATGATTAGTAAGAATACTGACGGTACAGGTGGATGAGGAGGACAAATCAGATAAAGAGTACGTAGCAAAAGTTTTTTTTCAAAAAAGGACCCTAAAAACACCTTAGCAAGAAAGAGATCAGGGTTTGGTGTAAAAGAAGCAGCAAAAGGTTTGATAACGAAATGATCAGGGTTTTCGAACGTTACGTTTCACACAAATACGATAGAATTGGCGTAAATTGCTGGTGTATGGAAACTTCAGGAATACTATAAGCCGTAAACGGTGAACAACATAGCTCACATTTCGGATCTACTCGGCGTTCATTTTCTGAATACATTTTTGGCCCAAGCAGGCGATGTACTTGAACCACTTGGAGAATTTTTTCCAGTTCTCTTCCAACTTTCTCTTACTAGGTTTTTTGTAGGCAAAGTTTTTTAGCCAACCGTACACCTTTATACCATTTATCAATGTTCGACTTTCAACAATTATCCAGTAAAAGCTGATCCTCGTCAATACTAATTCGTCCACAATAGTGCTACTCCTGCACGTGCCTCTAGTCTCCACTCGTGCACGCTGTGAACAACTTTATTTCATAGTTCTCTATTCAGTTCAAGACACAGTATTGGAAAGGAAATCCTTCTTTTAAATGACACGAAGTGCTTATCATATTACAAATGGCCTTAAAGCGTCTTCCTATAAGCTTTGTTGTATAGTTCAATAAAATTAATCAAAGTGAAGCGAAAGGTATTTCAGACCTGGTTCTTATTACAACCAGGAATCCATTAGAATTACGCGGCTGAAACCCCACAACCGTTCAATTGTGGCAATAGAATAATTTTCATCTAAAGCACACTTCAATGAGTCTCTTCATCTCTAAACAATTTTTTCATTTCCAGCACTGACAAATCTTTAGTGCAGGTGGGTTGATAAGTTTGACAAATGAGTCTGCAAATATTTCATAAAAAACACACCGACCTAGATCCAACAAGAAATCCCCCATTATTATTATTAATAAAAAAAGCCAATTATGCGATTTACTAAAAGAAACCTGTTATTTACTCAATGTTGGTCATTGAAATTCTCTGGGTCCAATAGAATTAACCGTCTTATGTTGATTGTGTCTTCGCCGTCACCTTCAGTTCTAAAATTTTCCAAGGAACCATTGACGATGTTTTAACACCAGTATAGGTTTTGGCCGTTTCATTTCTGCTTACACTCTATCAGAAGTTTGTTGAAGTCAATTTCCGCTTTATTTCTAGTTGATGTGATTTGTTCCTATAAAAAATATATGTTTTTTCCTGGATATTTATATTAATATTTAGACAACCCATATTCACGATTTATGCGTTCACGAATTATGCGGAGCAGAGCACATTTTCCGTTTGCTTCTTTACCTCTCAATCATCGTCGCTGGTGGCGTTTTGTTTCAAAAAATAGTGGCGGGTACGATCTAGCACAGTTATCTGTAAAACATTTGCAGCTGCAAGTACAGATGATTAATTTTATTGCAAACACGGCCATCGTGTAATTGGTTTCCCAGAGATGTTGCATTCTCTTGGGATCCAGTCTGACTTTTTTTTATACACCTGCCATCTGCTTTTTCTTGTTATGCAAGCGAACCGTCTATGTTTCGCTGTAGATGTGCAGTATGGTCACTCTCGAAGATGGGGAAGAATTCGAACATTTAAACAACGCACTCCGGTTGGATATTGTGCTAGCCGGTTTTATTTCAGAAGACACCATTCAAACGTTGTCAGCTCCTCTCTGCCGCATAGCAGATCGCTGGAAGAACTCTGAGTAGAAAAGGTGAGCCCAGAGTTTTGGGTGCTTCTGTTGGCCTATGGCTTCTTTGAGTGGCCCGAATGCAGCCCCTTCTTTTACTTAGTTTCTCCTTCATGTTGCTCTCCATTTATATTGAAAGCCCAAGGTACACGTACAAGGTGGTGTCTGACCAATCTTTTTTCCTTTTCGTCGAGATGACGGGGGCATCGTCTCTGCTTTGTTGGCACTTTTGAAAGGACTACTATATCGTCGATGAAATGAAGTTTTTATAGGAATTTTCCACAAATGCGTGTGTCCTTCCTGTCCCAATCGAGCAACTTCGTTATGCATTGCAATCGTCAGAACAGTTTCGGCGATATGGTAAGGAGATGACAGAAAATCTTTATTTTCGTGGGACAGTTCTGATAATAGCCAGCTACAGTTTCGATATAAGAAAGGTTCATTTTTTGGTTAAAGGACGATCAGAAAGTCGAAACGATCAGGTAAAAGAGGCAGGTGATATTCCTTACCAGCTTCAGTGACCAAGAACACGGTTTAGGTATGGTATTTTCAGGGGAAATTTTGTCAAAATTCTGCTTGTTTCGCTTAATCCATAGTAATTGGTTAACACAAAAAAAATAATCTTGGTGAAGAATTTGTAGAGTGCACTCAACAGGCTTATCAAACGATGGTTATGAAGAATCCCTCGGACATGATATTTGGGCAGAATGACCGTAATGCGACGTCCTCCAATGGTTTGCGAATTCTTTCCACTTGAAGGCAGGATATTATATCGGTTGTGAAAAAAATACATGTAGAATGTAGCTTCACGAAAGTTGGCCGTGATATATATCGCAAATCGAACCTCCGAAGGAAGAATTCCAGTTGGTTTCCCAGCGAGGAATTTAAGGTCTCGGACGAGAAGTGGGGAAAAGAGTGGGGAGACGAAAAACGCTTTCATAGAACTATTTATTTATTAACTTTACATTATTCAAGATGTGGTGGTAGTAAAATCTTTGTTCATCAATGCTTATACAGAACATTGCACTCGCAGAGTTGCCAACGACGCCTTTCCAGACTACTTCTTTTTTGTGCTACTTCTACCAGTTTTCTTCTGACCACCGGTGTTGAACATGTCACATTAGGGAACACGTTTCAAGTTCTTTCTCTTTTTGATCAATTTTTTTGGTGGCATTGGAGAAAATTCTTGTCTGAGGAACTGATGCGAGTTCGGCACAAGTTTTCAAGTTTTAAGTTTATTGACAAATAGCTCATAGTCTTCGGTCGGGTCCTTCTGAATTTTCCAGTTATTTATTGATACGGTTTTATTCAGAATGCTCTCATCACATACAGCTAGGCTTTTTCTTCGTCGTCGACGACATGAATTCTTCTGCAGCTTAGGGCTAGGAGTATGGAGTTACCTGTGGATGCGATACATGCAAAGATCGACCACACCTTTGGAACACAAGATCATGCCCTGATTGGCAAATCTGCAGCCCCTTATTCTGTAGTGGATCGGATCACCTCCTCAGCGGCAATATTCTTTCTTTTTGGAAAATGGAATAGCCATAGAAAAGACTTGTTGCCGAGAGGAGTCTGGCAAGGCAGTTTTCAGTTTGTTTTTTTTCTTAATCCAGCTTTTTCTGACACAGTTAACGCTCCAGTTGGCCTTTTCTGTTCTGTTATGGAGCCTTCGGCAACGAATTCTTGAGAAAGTCTTATCTTTGCGGACTATTATGGCTGCTTGGGTAATTCGGTTCTTCATAGTGCCCTGACTTAACCTCGCTAATACGTTTTCAGGTCTTCACCGCGATAGAAATGTGAGGGAAGCGACAATTTCTACGTATAGTCGTTCTATCAATTGTTCCAGGCACGATAGTTAAATCGCGTCCAAATGTCAAAGCAGGAAAGAAAGGCTGGTGGTTCGTTCAAGGACGATATAAGAGCCTAACTACCGTTGCCAGGAAACGTCATTAATTCCTGGGCATAATGCAGTAAAAATGAAAGCAGTGCGTTTGGTTAGTAAGCAATTTTTACTAAGACACGGAGATTTTCACCACTGAAAAGAAAGTGGGTCATTCGCTTAAAAGACAAAGCAATACGCATTGATCAACCTTGAGGGATGCACCACGTATTTATAGTAACTTCATTCTTGGCATCGTAGAGGTGATTGAATGCACCTTTAGCACACACAACGACTCAAGATGGATTTCTGATGTTATAAGACAGCGTAATTATCTTCGATGCAACGCTAGTAGCAATTTACCGATTCCGACGACCATATCTTGTCACAAAGCAACTCTAACCACTACGCTTCATGCCTCCCATTTAAAAAGCACAGGGCTAAAAACTTCAGAAACAGAGAAGTTGTAAGCAACTAGAAAAGATTACCTAGTTTTCCTCTACGGAAAACAACATTAAACAAACTCGCCGATGTTCTGAAACGAAAGCGCTGCACGAATTTTTCCAATATTTAGCTCTTCGTGGATGACAAGTCATAAAATTGATGCACGTTTCAACCAACCCTCTCTGCCGTAAGTTGTGTGACATTCGCTCTCATTTGGTATTCCTACTATCCTATGAAGTCGAAATCGAAAAAACTTTAACCTCTCCATTCAACGGCAGTTTCGCACACGTATTTTTGAGAGAAAACGTTGAAGAATCGTGCCTCTCTCAGGGAAAAAGTTGAGACCATTTTCATCCTTAAAATGTTCTTGTTTTTATTAAGGGTATAATTCTACATGTGAAGTTTTATTATGAACCAAAGACGACTCTTTTTATTTTACCGAATGCTGCGATAAAGTCTGCAATTCATCACTAGTGGTTTTCCTCAATAAAATGATAACCAGTTCCCCTTTCCTGATTTTTATTCAATTTCTTTGATGCGTTTGATATCATCTGTCGTTTTAAATTTCCTCTTCGTTTTGTTTTAACTCTTGTCTATTTGTTCATCCAGTCATAGAAGAAAATTATTTCACAGATCTGCCGCATTGCTTTTCCATTTAAGAATTCTTTTTTTGGTTCTGAACAAGCCCTCTACAGCTGCGCTTTCCTGTTACGTCCTACTCTTTAGTTTTCATTTTGTTTAAAGAAAAATCAACGCGACGAGTAATGAGATCGATTCCGGTTAAGAAACTATAAATAGTACACGAACTTCACAATAAAATGCACTGAAATAGCATATTCTTTCAATATGTCTTCATAGAAGGGAAATCTAGCATTCTTCATGCTTTATGTTAACATTTTACTATCTCAACCAAGAGGTTTGTAGATGACAACAGGTGTGAATGCTTCTAACGATCGAACATTTGATAATGAAGAAATTGAAACCTCTGAGAACACACGAAAGATCGAGATGCAAAACGCCATTGATGCAAAAATTTCTGAAAATGGGACTGTTCAGGTACGTTCTTTATGGGAACTTTTTACTCACTCGATCGAAGATCGAACAAAACTGACGTGTTGTCATTGGTTAGAGGTTGTACTAGATGAAATCCTCAATTTCCTGCTTTTTATTGAGTGTTTTTGCCGTACTACACACTTAGAACTACTGCAGGGATGGTGGAATTGTGTCTCTCCGTCCACACATATTATTCCTTATCGTTTAACTATAAGATCTATCACCTCGAATTAAAAAATGGAAGAGATTACTTGCGCAACCAGCAATGTAAGTCTGGACGAGTTACCCGTAAAAAAGATGTCTTTGATTCATCATTTAACCAAATGTTATTTATTGGCAACTGCGTTGTTGTGTAAGTCTTGTTCGCTTTGTGTTTGTGTTTATTTGCGCTCTATTTAGCTTACTGGAATAAAAAAATGAACGAATAGCACTTGAAAAAAACTCGGTAGGAAGCCAGAATTGAACGTAAATCTATGGCTTGTGAATAATTATGAACTATTATAGACCACATGGATAAAGCCTCCTCAAAAAAAATTCCTAATGAAGATTAAACCATTGAAAAGGATCTGTTCTTTAACCTCGGCATTGGGTGGCATTCGACAAAAGCAGGACTTTGTTAGATAACTATTTTCTGCATATGTAATTATGACCCAAAATGCGCTTCTCGATGCAGAATTTGAAAAAAGAAGTTTATAACGATGGCTTTTTGTGCTCGAAGATACGAATAGATCTAGCAAAATATTTTGAACGACGTCCGTGTAGTGCAATAGTTGGTGGTTTATTGCAATACACAGTCCTCCGCTTTGTCTTTCGTCTCCAACAAACCAAGTTCTGCATAAACCTGTAGGGCATCAGCACTATTTCGATGCATCGATAGTCCACCACAAATCAGTATGGGTGAGACTATGCATCCAAACACCTCGATGATGCTACGAATGCACTTGGATATATGGTCGCATGCTGAGAGAATGGTTATTCCCGAGCGATGTTACGCTTTTGTTTTTTTCGATTATGACCTAGCAATTACAGTAGGGAATATCGGCGAAGTATGGAAACATCAGTCAGGAACATTATTGCATGTTACCGGTAATGACCGAATAAAAAGGAACAGTTCTACTTCACGATCAGGCCTGAGCACCCAAAGTTCCACAATCAAACTATTTGTGGAAAATGTTGCCTAGTATGTAGTGATTTTGACGGTGTTCAGTTATATTGATAAGGTTTTCCATGTAAATATCGTATCATCTGTATTTGTATGAGAAAATGGAAAGCTACCAAGACGTGCCATAACCCAGTAAGTGTAAGCCATCACTACTATTTCGGATTGTTTCTCACCTTTTTTGATACGACGTGATCCAAATCCTCAGTGAATCTCATATGTAGTCACGGCCTGTGGTGAAGATCTTGGAACGCAACTATGTCAGAACCCTACAAGATCGTTCCATTATCTCCATACTTTGTTCGAATTCAGTTCTGTGTGCCTTTCGTCTTGTTTTTCGCAATATAAATGTGTTGCTTAAATAATATGGAGAAAACTTCATGACATCGTAGTTACTTTTTTGTGGATATAATGAGGTGCATGAAGACTGACTTGAGTAAGATAAAATACTCTAGAAGCAAAGCGAACTTTCTGTTTCTGCCGAAAATCTTCTGCTAAGAACAGAGCATTAATGCTTTGCAATGGCGCATTTCCATGTTAAAAAGTCGATTTTAAATTCAAATGTTCGAATGAATGATGGATTGACAATGTGAAGAATAACAGATGGACTAATCTGCTGTTTGCGAGCTGCCTTTTTGATCGGATTAAAGATGGTGAATAAATGACACTGGGGGCTCACTAATAGTTTATCACCAACAATATGGAATTTAGGTATTTTGTGATGACGACGAAGTGAATCACAGTCCAACGGAGAAGTCAACCTGTGATAAGTTTATAAATTACTTGCTGTGCAGGTGAGAAAAAACAGAAATAATCGAAAGAATACAAATTTATGAGGAGGATATGTTAAATTTCTTATGTTATTTTTTTCTGCAGAAGCGATCTTGCAAAGCAAACCTTGAAAGAGAAACCAGTAGCACTTCATGAACTAGTAAGAATATATTTATAACTTACATTTTAGATTTCTAATGTTACCAAAGCCATTCCATTTATCCTGTTTTACAGTTTCGATATTCAACTAAATTTGACATGTTCTTGTTGACTGTTGGTAGCATAGGGGCCGTAATCAGTGGGTGTTGTCAGGTATCGCCAAGTTTTTTTTATCACTTCTAGGTAAACGTCAGATTTCCTTTCGCATGGTTTTTCTTCTCTTGTTGAAAATTTTAGATAGAACATATTTTCAATGTTAACTTTCGTTTAACCTCAGAGCGAATAATGAATACACCGTCGTGTTAAAAAGCTATCAGAAGGTTATTACACCAATGTTAATTCTGGCTAACGTATCGCGGCTCCTTTTCTCCTTCGGAACTACAATGATTCGAACCAGTGCCTATAGCAGTTCATTCTTGCGACGTAGTCTTCATTGTTGCTCCAGATCGAGTCCAGTAGAATAGAGCACGGCATAATCTCACTCGGAAGTACCCAGCGATATTATGCGCAAGAATGAATCACCGGTCGAATCACTGCGGCTCTGAAGAAAACGAAGACACGAAGACGTTACTCACAAGGAAGTTTTGCAACAAAGTCTTGTTAGCTTACCAGTGGAACAAAATATTTTTTTCAAACATGTCTCATGATTTAGCCTATACTCGCATTTATTTCTGGAAAAGTATTTGGCCTTCTCACTACTGGAAATTCAACATATAGTGCAGAGATGGAACAGCAGTTATTTAGCTATGTCTATATGTATCTTGGGATTGGCACAGCCTTTTTATTAGTTCATTTTATACAGGTATGTCGAAATATTTTAATATCCGACAAATATAATAGAAATTTGGAGTATTTGTTATAGCCATTCAAATTTTCGCGGCATGAATGAGTGAAATTCAATGAGTAACCGGAATTTCATGAAAAGGCGAGAGAGAGAGCGGTGAGGGTTAAGGTAGAGGTGGTATTCAACACCACGTCCACCGGTAGTTCGATCCACCCACGTCGCCCTCGCTCTGAGCACGGGAGATTAGTGCCAGAGTTGTATAGGATCGGCTTGCTCCCTTTTAGTCCCTCTAGACTCGGTGAGGATAACAAAAGTTGGTGACTGCTTGCGATGATGATTTGGGAAGGCTCTGTACAGTTATCCCAGGTTTCCATGGAGAACCTATTCGATCAGCATTCACCGAACTGAAACGCAAATTAGAAGGCCTTCGTAATTGACGGAAGTGAAGGAAAGAATCGAATGAATGAACTACTATGACAAGCACACTATGTAGTGTCGAGCAACGTAATAAGTAAATGGGAGAGAATAGTTATTACGAATATTATAGCATAATACCGGGTAGAAAAAATATTTTCTTGATCGCAAATTGCTACTTATGGATGAATGCGATGAAATCTTGTGTTATTATAAACAACGAGTGACCATCTTTTTACAGTTCCTGTGCTTCTATAGTGTATGTGCTCGACAAATTTCGAAAATTCGCCTCTACTACGTGAAAGCAGTACTTCGTCAAAACGCTGGTTGGTTGGATAAGCACCACAGTGGTGTCCTGACCACTCAACTCAACGAGTTCGGTTATCATTATAATGATCAAGAACATGTTTTATTTGATGCACTATCTTTCATTGATAATCTAATACAACGCTGTTATCAAAATTTTAAAAATACTCATTGAACAGCTCCCAGGATCGGCTTTCTATTAACCTCGGCATTGGATTACAAATGCGTCGTCTTCTTGTTGAGCAATCGCGAGGATGTTACACAGCATGCATTTACTTCCATACAAAAAACACACAATACAACAGTAGCTGACGTTTCGGCAGTATTGCCTTCTTCAGAGCCCGGAGGGGTAAAATTCAATAACACATACAAAAAAGACGGAAATTTCTATAGCAATTACATGATCAACAGCTTCTCGAAAAATCACCACCTTCAACGTGACCTCCAATGAGGAAGATTAGAACACCTGACTATAGTCGCATATGGTTTATGACCGATGGTTTTGCCTAACCGATATCGCTGTTGTGCCAAAGTTCTATAGGCGATCAGACCACCTCCTCCTTCGTGCAAGACTGCATTTCTCGCAAAAAAGGAGAAAATCCGCCATATTCAAGAAGCAAAGTGCCAAAAATTTCCATAAGTTGGGACTTATTTAACTCATTAGTCGGTTGTTGGTGAGATGACGTTGTAGATGACATGGACGAAGAATACGATCGGCTCATTCAACATCTTCACGTTAGCGCTGTGAAACCGGAGAGTTCAAAAGTCACCAAGAGACGTCTGTCTCCAGAAACACTCGAGCTGATATGCCAGCACGGAATCGCAGGCTCTGCAGGCAACCGCATACTAACGTCCAAAATTGCAAAACTGTGCAGACGGGCGATAAAGGAAGATCTTAAAGAGAGAAGAGTAGCAGTCGTGGTCGAAACTGAGGAGGATGGGAAAAGCATTTGCAAAGCCCACTGAAGTTTCGCCAATCACAAGAGCAAGATGATTGCACTCCGACGCCCAGACGGAACAGTTACAGCGTCCAGAAAGGCAATGAAGAAAATTATTCACGAATACTACTCAGATCTCTTCGATACCCACATCCACCTTCCGTCATGTGAAATAAAGGAGGACGAATATGTTGTACCCACCGGTTCTCCCTTCCGAATTCTGACATGCCATTTCGTCGGTGAAAAGTTGAACAGCACCAGGTCAGGACAGGATAAGATCAGAACACCTGAAGAACCTTCCTCCAGTCCTCGTAAACACACTGGCTCGGCTCTTAACACGTTATCTGTCTGAATGCAAGGTCCCTACTCAGTGGAAGACCAGCAAGACAGTGTTATTGTTCAAGAAGGGTGACATAAACGATATAGGCAACTATCGCCCAATCTGCTTGCTGTCTGTCGTCTACAAACTTTTCACTCGAGTAATCCTAAACAGGACTGGCAGAACACTGGGCTAAGGACAGCCTTGTGAGCAAGCAGGGTCTCGAAAAGGATATACTACGGTGGACCACACCCACACGATAACAAGACTCAATGAAGTATCGCGAGAGTACAAAAGACCGCTCCGTTTCAATTTCATCGATTTAAAGAAGGCCTTTGACTCAACTGGAATAGAAGCAGTCATGAACCCCCCTTGATTGACAAGGAGACCCTACTCAGTACATAAATATTCTTCGTGAGTTGTACAAAAAATTTCGCAACCAAGATATCACCATTCTACAGTGATATTAACATGGACGTCAGAAGCGGGTTTAGGCAAGGCGATATTATCTCCCCAAAGTGGTTTGCCGCCACCCTCCAGAACGTCATGCGTACATTGGAACGGCAAAATATGGGAGTGAAAATCGATAGTCGGCAATTCCTTCATCTTCGCTTTGTTGATGACATCGTCCTTATAACATCAAACATTAGCCAAGCGGAACGAATGCTGGCCGAATTTGATAAAGCCTGTGAAAAGATTGGTCTTCGATTAAATCTCTAGATCACAAAATTTATGAGGAACGGATTGGTTTCGTATGCCCCATTCACGCTCAACGGAATGAATGTCTCCGAATGCTCCAGTTATGTCTATCTAAGTCGGGAAATCAATATGATGATCGACTTATCTCCAGAGTTGAGCAGATGGAAACGAGGGCTTGGGGAGCTTTCATGAGCATCGAAGAAGTAGTGAAGAGAACAAACAACACCCGACTCCATGCCGACCTTTTCGACTCAACGGTGCTTCCTGCGTTAACGTATGCGTCAGAAAGCTGGTCGCTGCGTAAACAGTGTGAAAAATCACTCAGGGTTATTGAACACGCTGTCGAAAGGACCATGCTAGGAGTATCTTGCGTCACACAAATAAGGGATGGGATTCGAATCTCCGACCTAAGTCCGCGATCAAAAATCAAACATACCGTTTTGTACGCCAAGCTGGCGAAGATAAGGTGGGCCGGACAAGTAACGCGTATGAACGACAACCGATGGACAGAAGTCTTTACCGACTGGATTCGTCGGGATGTCAAACGCACTGCAGGAGGACCACCGTCCCGTTGGTCAAAGTTTTTCACGAAAACCCTAGAAGAAAGATATGATACTCTACGAGTCTCTAGAGCGAGCAGAACTCACTGGGCTTCTCATGCACGCCACTGGGAAAATGGAAGATTTGCTGGCGTCCGCTCGAGTTACTCGACGATCAACGGGACTACAGGTGATACACGTGATGGTTTATGACTGCACCACCCCACATCAGAATTTGATGCGAAGATATGGGGCCACGTCGCGTGCGTGTGTGCAAGAACCCTGCAATGAATAGCAGGGGGGGAACACCCAGAGGTCAGAGGTTGAAGCGTTTCCTCCCAACGGTTTACCGCCTCATCGTGGCTGGGAGGCGTTTCTGGGTATCGGACTGCAATGTACAGCGGGGGATTCATCCCCTGGCAGGGTCTCCCAAGGTGAAAAGGATTCCGGCGTCTCCATCAGGAAGGCTAAATAAGAGTGAACCAATACAAGAGGATCCACCACCTTCCTAATGTCAAAGAGTCTAATGGTGGCAAATCTTCTTCTGATCCACAAGGGTTGCGGCTGCCTGTAGTGATGAAGACTTGGGGCAGACTTTAGCCAGGCTGAGCTCGGGATTCCAGGGAAATGCAGTGGCTCAGCTAGCAAATCTCCGAAAAATGGAGATTATGCTGGGGTCCTCATAACCAGTGAGGACAGGCCATTCAAGTATCAAGTATCAAGTACTGAAGCGTTTGACCTAGTAAATTGCATATTGGTGTACACTTCTAGGCTCTGAAGATGCGATACTGCCGAAACCTCAGCTACTGTTGTATTGCATTTTGCTTTTTATGTGGAAGTAAATATATGCTGTGTAACAACCTCGCGATTGCTCACAAGAAGACGATGCATTTATCTCATGTAACTCTTATTCGTTAAGAGATGTCTGATATAAAGAGCACATGTACACACCTGCAAGCCTGTATATACATATACATACATGGTATATTTATATACGTTACACATATGTTATATAAACGTTACATAAATATGTACATATACATATTCCGAATCTGTTTGAATTCGGTCTTCGTCATTTTTCTTCAACCTTTCCATGGCGTTCTTGTGGATAATTTTCTCTTCACTTCAAACTTCATGCCTCACCTAACTCAATGATGGTGACATAGAGTTTGATTAAATGTCTATACCACTTCAGTCGCTGCGCGACCAAAAATTATTCGACTGTGATTGCGTGGTTATGCCTTTGAAGACAGTGTTTTCTACGCTTTTCATGGGGATCGTCTGCGCATATTTCTGTGTGCAGATCTTCGCCGGCTCAGCAGTACCTCGTGTGCAGTTCTCGTCACTCAGTCTCACTTCGGCACGAAATGTCTCCACTCTGTTTCCTTTTCCTACCACCAATTTCGAGCTTCTCTTGTCAGATTTGACAAGCAGTAATTCGAGTGGAAAAAGCGGCCTAGGCTATCTTTCTTGCAAAATCAAAACATTTCAACAGTAACATGGCGACAACGTTTTCCATTTCACTGTACCTTCCACTTAAAGCGACACTAAAATAGAACTGTTGACAGTTTTAAAATAATTGTACTCGTCAACTGACCTGTTTTCACGAACTTGACAGGGAAAGATATACAAGCGATGGTGGCAAGAAAGCGGATCACCATGCATCCCTTTTTTTCTTTTCGTTTTAAAACACATCTTCAAAAATGAACGAAGACCTCCATCGATATTCTACTCGGTCTTGAAAGCCAATAGTTTGTTACGTGTCATCCGCATCATCTTTTCGACTTTTTGGTCATCGGATGACTAAAGCGGGCACCATCAAATTTTCCATTTGTGTCTCTTGAGTGCACCGCTATCGCAATGGGTTCTACTTGTTCTAGGGACTCATTCAGCACCATATCACCTAGTATTTTCGTGAAGTGCTCTTACTATGGCGTAGTGGTGTTCCTACTGTGCATTTGACACACTGAGGAATCCAGCTGCTATCGGCTGCTCTACATCAGTTGTTGTTCGCACACATCATCTGTTTGCTCTACTGAATTTTCGACATTTTTATATGCAAACGGCATTTCTGACTTCTAAGCGTTGACCTATATTAGAACATTGTATTCTTTCTCTTAATTCCGTGATACAGAATACTTTTAGCATTGTCCTTTTCACTGCGCATTGGTTAACGCTGGGTGAACTTCCACCCAACTTACCTAGCGATCATCTTTCCAAAACGTAAGTTAAGGCAGAATAAATCGTTGACTAGAAAAAAGTGGGCAAGGAATGGGATGTTATTTGTTCTTTTTTTCACTTCATTCTCAATGCACGTAAAAAGCTCGCCAAACCGCTCGCATCTTCCTGTAAAACTTTGTGGCCAAGCTTTCCATCATGTTGACTTCCCGATGCAGGTATGCATAGCTGAAGTATTTGGATAAGTTTCTTCGTTGCGCGTGAATAAGACGTAAAAGATGGATTCGTTTCTCACTGACACCGTTTTTGTTTTATTTAGTCAGATAACAACCTTCGAGTGTTTTCGAAGCAGGCCGAAATTCGTTTGACCAGGACAATGTATGGTTGTAGAAACAACATTATTAATGAAGCGAATATTGTTTGGCTGGTGACCATCGACTTCTACTCGCATGTTCTTCGATTCCAGGTTTCGGAATTTTTTCGAAGATAGCTGTAAATAATTTTAGCAAGATCATATGGTTCCGGTTGTACAGTTTTTATACAGTTCAAGAAGTACTTAGCTCTTTATAATGAGCAGCGACATTCTGGCTCTCCACTTTTTCAAGTCGACGAAAGCGAGGCACAGCGGTCTCTTGAACTCTCCTAATGCTTCGTTGAGCCATGTTGGATGGCGTGGATATGGTCTGTCGTATTGAATCCTATTTTAGACTCTCCTTGCTGTCCGTTGTCCAGTGTTCTGTCAATCCTGTTCAGTGATTACTCGAGTGAAAGTTTGTAGACGACAGACAGCAGATTAGGCAATAAGTTCCAGTATCGTGAATATCACCCTTCTTGAACAATAACACCATATCACTAGTCTTACATTAAATAGGAACCATGCATTTTGAAAAGTAACGTGTGAAGAGTTGAACCAGTGTGTTTATGACGACTGACGGAAAGTTCTTCTGCTATTCAGGTCTCATCCTTTCCAGACCTGGTGTCAGTCGATTATTCACCGACGAAGTAGTATGTCGGATTTCGGATGGATGAACCGGTAAAACGATATACCCATCTTCTCTTATTTCGGATGAGAGCAGGGGGAAGTGGCTATTGAAAAAATCTGAGCAGTAATCGTGAATAGTTTTCTCCATTGCCTTTCTCAAAGATGTAAATGTTCCGTCTGGGCCTCGGAGTGCAATCACGTTGGTTTTGTAATTGGCGAAGTTTCAGAGCCTTTGTGAATGCTTTTCACAACCTCTGCATCTTCGACCATAGCTGCCGCTCTCTCTCATTCAGATCATCTTTCATCGTCTTTCTGCATTGTTTTGCAAGCCAAGTGTTCTAGAGAGAGACGTCCTCTGGGGTCTTTAGAAACCCCGGTTTCCATAGCGGTAATGTGAAGATGTTGAATAAGTCTGTCGTATTCCTAGGCGATGTTGTCAATAACGGCACCTTTCCAAAAGCCTACTAATGATCCAAATAAATCCCAGTCTGTGGGGCTTCGTTTTTGAACTAATCGGCTTTTTGCAAGACTACAGATAGCACAGATAGCAGGCGTTTGCGGTGACGATCGAACAAGCTGTCACGCTTTCGTGGGGTAACGCGTTCACCACCACACCATGCGATCCCTTCGTTTCGCCTTTCTCTCGGCTGTGTTTTATAGGTGCTATACACACCAAACACAGCTGACAGAAAGGGGGAAACGAAGGACTCACATGGTGTGGTGGTGAACATGTTAGCCCACGAAAGCGTGACAGCTTGTTCGCTCCCCACTGCAAACACCTGCGGTCCGGAGTTTTGCAAACATCTCAGCATCATTGTGATCAAATTTAACATCACACCCTGATATGAAAAGAACTGGCGACTAAAAATTGAGTACATTCTTGTCAGCTTTTTCTCCTTTTCGCGACAAATGAAACCTTGCACGAAGGAGGCAGTGGTCTGATCCCGTCTGATGATTTGCCACAACAACGACATCGATTAGGCAAAACCTTCGATTTACTATGATATGATCTATTTCGTTATGGTTTTCTCCATTGGAAGACTTCCACGTCCAGCGTTGAGAATGCGCTTCCTGGAATTGTGAACTAGCATGGATAGTTGCGGTTGTTATAATAAACTCAGATAAAGTTAACTATGTTCGTTCCTTTCCAATCTGTGGTCCCAATGTGGCGTTCTTGTGGGTTCAATCTTAGTTTTAAATCGCCAGTGATGACATCAAAGAATGTATGGTTTTCTCTGGATGACTTCATCAAGTCGAGGTAGATCACTTCAACTTTGTCGTTGTTCCAGCTTGATTTGTATGCGTAAGCGGCGAACAATGTCAAAACCAGTGTTGATTCGTAAATCTTCAACCGTAAGCGCCCGATTTGAGTTGCTAGTTGTTCCAATGAGTTCGCGTTCATGGGCAAACTCGCGTTGACGAGAACGCCGACTGTGTTCTTAGAAACAGTTCTGCGATATCATAGATAGCATTGCATGGGCTGTGTCTTCTCATCTGAGCTAATCCGATGTCGTTGCATCCTATTCTTCCCGGCTACATCGTCCAGTCCTCTAGGAAGGGAATTCGAGCTTATCTGAACGAGCATTATTAGTACAATTCGTCACTCTAGTTTTTACCGTGTTTAGCAGTCCAGAATGGCTTTGAGATCTCACCATATCCTCCGTATTCGTTGCAACGCTGCCTTATCGGGACGTTTTCGGAAATGGGAAATGGGGCGGGGCCCATCTACTTTATCCTGCTTGGCTCTTTAATGGGAGCTGTGGCGAGGTGTGGCGGAGGCATTTTCGTTCTTAAAATGGCAAAACCAAATCTGCTACTTGTTAAAGTTATGAAAAAAATGACGCAGATCTGAAAGCTAGCAAGAATTTTACTTATTAACATGACTTCCTTACAGTAACATAGAGCGCATTCGTGAAGGAGTTGGAGACAAATTAGGACTCCTTATTCGTGGATTTACTATGTTCGTTGCTGCACTCATACTCTCATTCTCTACGGAATGGAGATTAGCGCTTTTTATGTCACCAGTGGCTCCACTATCGTGCCTCTGTATGAGCATTATGTCAAGGGTAGGCTATAATATTCTAAATTGTTGCTTCTGCAGATTTTATTGATGAAGCAAGTCATGGTCTTATTAGAATACTGTTTCTTAGAACTAATAACTACGTTTCGCACTTTTTTCTCGAATTTAAGAAAATCTCTGAGTCGACTTCTAAAGAGCTCAAAGACATTGGGAGAGCTGGAGCAATCGCTGAAGAATCAGTACTAGGTGTCCGCACAGTACAGGCACTTAATGGACAAGAAGAAATGGTGGCAAGATACTCCCAACAGCTAGAAAAAGGCACTGGTCACGCATCAAGCAAAAGCTTCTGGAGTGGTTTATGGGGTGGAATTTTCTATATTGTCCTCTTCATTTTCATTGGATCCGGTTTTCTGTAAGAATTTGGTTGATTCTCTTTAATTTCGTAGTCGTGTGACATTTTGAAAATAAGGAATTGGAAACAAATCTTTGGTAATGGAGATTTCCAAGCACACAAACATTCAGAATGAATCTGAAAAGCGTAGACAAAATTTAAAAAATTTTTAACAGGACCGCTACAGTCCGTGGATCAGTCCACTGTATTATAAGTCCATGAGAGTTGCAGTTTTATGTTTAAAAAATTGTTCTAGCTGTGTTTAAGCAGGCTGTTTTTTTATAAAAGCTATCTCTGTTCATTTGACATAGTCGTGGCTAAGTGTGATTAGACAACCACAGAGATGCTAAGATATGAACAAGCAAAACCCGGAACCTCCAGTGGACTTCGAGCCCACGATTACCTTTTCCAGGGACTCACGTGCTATCCACAATACTAACCGAGGCCCCCTGCTTTGCCTTTTTCTCAGCCAGTTTTTCTACTCTAAGTGATTCCAAATAGTTCTCCCAGATCATCCTTTTTGATGGGTGATTACTCATATTACGCTTAAGGTAAAAAAAAACAACTCGCAGAGGGGAACAGAAGGAAGGTTCTCGGTTGCTGTGCTGGATAGCACGTGAGCACCCGGAAACGGTCTGAAGTCTAAATGAGGCTCCGAGTCTTCCTCATACCTCAACATCCTTGTGGTCGTTCTGCACATAATGCAGTACCGTGAAAACAGATAGGCAATAAATAAAATCTAAGCTATTATAATTAGATTCCTAACCTTTTTTCTTCTTTCTAGCCTCGCATAACTGGGTTCCCACATGAATAAGTAAGTGAGGAGTTAGTAAATGAGTTAGTAAGTGAGTTAGTGTTACAAGCTTTCTTGTTTATCGTATGATATTGAGGAGCATACAGAATTGTCAGCATTGAGCATACCGCCTTGTGATCATTCTCTGGCTACTACTACTTACCCCACTTAGCACAGATGCATAATTGAAAGCTTCAATGGTTTCGAAAGACATGGTATTCATTGAGAAACCCATTTTACGGGTATGTGCTAAAAATATGTTTCTCTCCGAAAACAAATGAATCCATTTGCGAAATTCTTCAGTAAAAAATCATGCCAGTTAACTACTTCTACTGATATCGGATTGATTTCTTTAGGACAATACACTTACATCTGCCTCTTACTGCGCACATTTTGTATAGAATCTTGCTATCTTCGTGTCAGCCTTCAACTGACACAATTTCTTGCTTTGTTCATAATTCAAAGAGTGGAGTTTTTGCGAAGTTAAAAGCACTCGTTTAGGTTTTGGAGGCCATCTTCTCCAGGTAGGAGCCATTCAAACAACAGGCGACGTGGTTACAGTAGTTATTTCCATGATGTTGGGAGCATACTTCCTGGGTTTAATTTCGCCTCATCTCATGGTTTTACTGAACGCGCAGGTTTCGGCAGCAGTCATCTATGACACGATTGACAGAGTAAGGACAGAGAGTGTCATAAATTTCATGTTACATTAAATAAAATCACGGATTTGTAACAGCATTGCCCTCAGCGAGGTTCTTATTCCGGGTCAACCAAGTTTTTAATGCAACTGATTGGTAACAGCAGTTTGATTTTTATGCCCGAATCTGCTACAAAACATTTATAGACTGGTTAGGTTAATAAAAGGTAAAAAAGGGTACCAGCTTTGTGGTTATGCCTCATTGTTATGCTATATGAAGAATTCACAACCTATTTTCAAGAATTCATTGAAGAAAATCTTCCTTCATTACAGGAACCCCACATTGATGTCTATTCAACAAAAGGAAAAATTCCAATGGATGTGCAAGGTGATATTGAATTCGACAACGTTCATTTTTCTTATCCAACAAGGAAGGATATCAAAAGTACGCCCAACTTTCCTCGACAAAGCCCTTATGGGTTGAAAGCACCATATTTTAGTGAAAGAGTAGTTGCTGTGCTAAACCCAAATAAATGCGACATTGAAAAAAACAACTTTAGCATTACTTAGGTACTTAACGGTATCAGCTTAAAAATACATGCTGGTGAAACGGTGGCTTTTGTTGGGCACAGTGGCTGTGGGAAATCAACTGCTGTTGGCCTCATTACGAGGCTCTATGAAGCTGAATCTGGAACAGTGAGTGATGTACTCTTCAATATTTTGGAGAAAGCCGTTGAAATTATTTGTAGGTTATCACTGAGATTTATCAGGTCTGGTTCTTTAGTTGATTCTTGTGTTTTTGAGCAATTTAATCATATTCGTTAAAGAATAGATGGAATTTTTTATCCACGCTATTTTCTTGGATTGCAGGTGGCAAAAAAGAATGGTGTTAGCCTATTAGAATGTATAACGCAACTATCATGTGCGAATTGCCTAGATTGGTTTTCGGGAATATGAAATGAACGTTGTATTGTCATTGTTGTATTGAAACTCGTGTCAGGAATTCAAGAACCCAGTAACTGACAGGTGTATCTGGTCCATAAACATCGAATAATGTTCAGATTTGTACAAATGGGTTACGAATCTGCATAACCATTATTTCTGTGCAATTCAGTAATATCTACCTGAAAGAAATTCAGGTAAAAATTGGTGGCTACGACGTTCGGGATGTAAATTTGGAGTGGCTTCGCAACGCTGTTGGCATCGTTCAGCAAGAGCCGACGCTTTTCAGTGGTACTATTGAGGTAAGAATATATTGCAGTTAATGTTTAAATCCACATAGCAATTATTATTTTGACATCAGGAAAATGTGAAAGTCGGCAATCCAGCGATTACAACATCGGAAATTATAGAAGTGTGTAAAGTAGCTAATGCTCACGAATTCATTACAAAACTTCCAAAGGGTTATTCGACGGTTATTGGCGAAGGAGCTGTGCAGTTATCTGGTGGTCAGAAGCAACGGATTGCGATCGCTCGCACGTTAGCTCGAAACCCACAAATTCTTCTTCTTGATGAGGCCACATCTGCACTCGACGCAAATAGTGAGAGTATTGTCCAGGTAGGATTTACGAATTTACATTATTTATCTGACATAATTCATCTCTGTCACCGGTTCGCGTTAACGATCGATTGAGTAGTGGATGCCACCAGTTTCCATTCATTTTTGTCCCATGCAGTAAAACTCCTAGTATGTTCACCTTCCAAGAGGAATGACCACAGTTTTCATTCAGTTTCTTTCTTTACAAACGTAACCACTGGGTCAGCGCCCGCTATGCTGTGAGATTCCTATTTATTTCACTCCAACGATATCCATAGATGGTTAATTGGAAAAAAATTTGTCAAGTTGAGTATGAATGGCACCAAAAACAAATCCGTTTCCTTTAAATATCGTCTTTGCGGACTTCGGATGGATAATCCTGCGACGCCGCGGAAAGCTGCGACCATTCGTCTCGTGTTTCTACGTATGCTTCCCGAATGCGGTTTTTTGCGCAATTTGGTGAGATTATATCGCTTTCTCAAACTCCACACGTTTCACGTTCATAATACAAATCGTACTGCGTCGTTTCCTTGTTCAGCAATCTCGAGGTTGATAAACAGCATACACTTACTCCCATAGAAAAACACAATACAGTACAACAGTAGCTGACGTTTCGGCAGTATCGCCTTCTTCAAAGCCTGGAAGGGTATACTGACATACAATTTACTAGGCCAAACGCTTCAATAAGACTTACAAAAAACACAAAAAACTCTATGGTAATTACATGGTCAACAGCTTCTCGAAACACTCACCGCTTTTTTCGTGACTTCCAACGAGGAAGGTTGTAACAGCTGATTATAGTCGCATATGGTTGATGACTGCACCATCCCACATCAGAAATTGATGCGAACATACGGGGTCAGGTCGCGTATGACCTCTGGGCATTCATCCCTGCTATTCATTGTAGGGCTTTTAGCATTTATCCAAAAGCCTCAAGAAGTTTTCGCGCTGGTGTTCTAGTCTCCTGAGCAAGGATATTGACTTTTACTTCAAAATCGTCTCCGCTGTGCTTTTGTATCCTATGCATGCCTAGTGGGGTACTTTGTCTTAGTTTCCTTTTGCCATCTAGGTGTTCTTTTATACGGATACACAATGATCTGCCCGTTTCGCCAATATTTTCATCTCCGCAACTGTTACAAGAGTTCAGGTATATCGTACCTGAACTCATGCAATCACCATCCCTGCCGTAAGGGCAAATTACGCAATTTGTTCTTTCACATAGACGGTCATACAGGCGGTTACGAACTAACTGACGACGTAGAGTAGCCAGTGGTATTTCAGTTGTCGTTATCGATTCCTCTAGACCTGCCCTTCTTAAGCATCGTTTAATCGCTACGCTTACTTCATCGCTAATAAAGGGCAACATAATCGGGACTTTCTTTTGGCAAACTGTTTCACTTGGACGCGTCGCTCTCCTTTAAACTTATCTCGTGAGGTTACTATTTCGTAGCCATTGGAGATGGCTGTTTGCCGAGCCAAGTCGCGCGATTCATCCTTTAGTTCCCTGGTTGTGCACACAGAGGTGGCTGTTCGAAACATTTTTCTCACAAGCGCCGTCTTTGTGTGTGAAGGGTGAGAAGAAAGGAAATGAACCAAAAATGTAACAAGTAAGAAGAACATCATCGTTCATTTCCTTTCTTCCCACCTTTCACGCACGAAGAGGGCGCTTGTGAGAAACACGTTTCGAACCTACCTCTGTGGCCACAACCAGGGAACTAAAAGAGAATCGCGCAACTTGGCTCAGCAAAAGCAAATGGCCGTCTGCAATGGCTACGAAATAGTTGCCGCACGAGATAACTCTAGAAGGAGAGCGACGCGTCCAAGCTAAACACTTGGCCAAAAGAAAGCCCCGTTTATGTTGCACTTTATTAACGATGAAGTAAGCATAGCTATTAAACGATGCATGGTGAGCATGGCTCATTAGTGTGGTGTTCACTGAAGAAGATACCATCTCGGCAAGACCACGAGGACGCCACATCGAGATCACGAGCAACTGTGGCCCACCGACATGGATTATCAGCTCTGATGAAGACGAAGACGTCGAAACGTTAGCTGAAATGAATCTATTTATCAACGTGGTATAAGCTGAACATTTTAAATAATGTATCAATTATTGAGCAACTTCGAGTAATAAACACTTGATTCTAGGATCGACTTTCTATTAACCTCGGCATTGGAATATGAATACGTCGTTTTCTTGTTCAGCAGTCGCGAGGTTGTTAAACAGCATACATTTACTTCCACAGAAAAACACAATACAACAGTAGCTGACGTTTCGGCAGCATCGCCTTCTTCAGAGCCGCTTTTTTACTTGACTTCGAATGAAGAAGGCGATACTGCCGAAACATCAGCTACTGTTGTATTGTATTGTGTTTTTCTGTGGAAGTAAATGTATGCTGTTCAACAACCTCGCGATTGCTGAACAAGAAAACGACGCATTCATATTCCAATGCCGAGGTTAATAGAAAGTCGATCCTGGGAACAAATCGTAGTAGTAGAACGGCAAAAATTTGGTTGTAAAGTTAAACTATACTCTTGAAGAATATTTGTGTACTGAGTACGGACGCCGTGGTTGTCTAAGCGGATATTCTCGCTTTTTCATCACCTGTAAAAAAGCGGATGTCGTAGAATGGAGAAGAAAATCGTAATAACGACGTATCCGTGATAAACGAAATCTATGAAAGCAAGAGTACATGAATTTTCAGAAGACCGAAGTAGAAATCGAAGTTAACCTTGAATGATCTCATAAGACCTAGTCAATGTTTTGACCGGAGGTCAGACTGCGGTCGCATCCGCCATGTAATCGATTAGTATGCTTTTTTCTTGCAAAGCTTTATAAAAAAAAGCCACAAATTAGTTGTTGCCTCCCATTCACGCAGCTTTGAGGGTAGAAGTCTTTGAAAGATGTTATAAATTAGCCGATTGCAAATATTATCTGAGTGGTCGGTCACGATCTCGAAGATGGGCAAAAATGGGTTAGAACGACAAAAAACTCTCAAATTTTGACGGATCCTTAATGTCTGCTTGATGTCCCTCAATGTTTCTTTAATCCTTAATTTGGAACCTGATTCGCACCACGTTTCCTCATGAGTACTTGCTTTTCACTCCATTGAACTATGCATAATTTTATTGGAAGAGTTTAAGTAACTAGAAGAAATATTCAAAGAGAGCTCTTGACGCCGCGTCTGAAGGAAGAACTACAATTGTGATTGCACATCGTCTGTCCACTATACGTAAAGCGAGCAAAATCATGGTATTCGAAAAAGGAGAAATTATAGAGCAAGGTACGACGATTAGGAACAAGGTATTCATTAAAAGTAGGAGTTGAAATTAATTAATAAAGTCAAATGACTTCAGGAACTCACGAGGAACTCGTCGATCTAGATGGGCGCTACGCTAAGTTGGTAAGAGCGCAGCAGTTTCAACCAGAGGACGATGATGACTTTGAATCTCTGAACACGCAACATGATGAGTAAGCCATTAAGAGACCAAGTTATGAACGCTAATCTTTTCTTGATGTGTTAGCCCCAACGTTAACTTTTTCATAACTAGCGAGAATATGGAAGGAGGAGCATGTCGTAAGGATTCCGAGACTCCATCAATTGGAGCAGACGTGTTCATCAGAGGAGTGATGTCCGGACAATCCATCAGAAGCAGCTTTTTGGTGTCGAGTGGCGAACAGGTTATGATGGCAGTAGAGAGCACACAGTTTGAGCAGCAAGTAAAAGCTGAAATGGAAGAAGTGAGAACAATTCGAGTCACTATTGATAATTTCTTTACATTAGTGAGCAAAGTTTCCGTGGTGTTGAAAAGTCTGTTTATTATGACTAAACTTTTGGCAAGATTTGACGCCGCAGTGGGTTAAATGTACACAATATGGTTACTTTATGTGAGCTCTATCTTCGAAAGTAGCAAAGCAGATAAATCCTTACGCATTATAGTATTTGATCGTTCATTTCTATCCGGTTTTTATTACTCACGTTAAACGGTGACAGTCCCACTGGATGCTTCACTTACGTCTATCTAGATCGGGAAATCATCAACATGATGAACAACTTATCTCTAGAGTTGAACAGGAGGAGGCGAGTGACTTGAGGAGCTTCCGAGAGCGTCAAGTTTCAGTTGAAGGGAACAAAGAACACCCGAATCCATGCCCACCTTTTCTACTCCACGATTCTTCCTGCCTCAAGGTATGCGTCACAAATCTGGTCGCTGTGTAAGCAGGATGGAGGACCACTCAGCATCATTATACGCGCAGTCGAAAGGACGATGCCCCAAGAGCATCCCGCATCACGAAAGTGAAGGTACGAATCCGAATCCGACACGCAATGCGTATGAACGACAACCGATGTACAAGAACCGTTAGCGACTGGATTCCTCGCGATGTCAAACGCACAGCAACAATACAGTGACCCAATAGTCAGAGTTCTTCAAGAAAACTCTAGAAGGAAAATATGATGATCAACGAGTCTATAAAGCGAGCAGAACCGACTGGGCAACGCATGCACGCGGCCGGGAGAAATGCAAAATTTACAAGTGCCCCCACGAGTCACTCAACGATCAACGGGATGACAGATGGCAGGTGATCCGGTTATAGTCATCATCATTTGACATAAAAAGAGAGCTGAGCCAATCGTGCGAGAAGGCACTGATGTATTGCTAGCTCGGAAATTTGGTCATTGAGAGGCCACGATGGGGCGCTCCCAGCCTATGGTCACATCCAAATATCATACTTTAGAAAAAAATTTTTTTACAATAGAAAAATTCACACTAGTTGAAAAAAATCATGATGAAAGATTTGTGACGGTTATATATCGTCAATGAGATCTTAAAAATTTGAACCTCAATGGAGAAAGCCTTACAAAGCATTAAACCAATACAGATAAAGTTAACTTCTCTTAAGTTTATGTGAATTACAACTTAATAGTACCATATTTCACTCACTAATTAAGGATGGAAAAAATCAAAGCTGGTTTAACGACCATCTTCCGAAACGCCGAAGGACAATACTGCAAGTTGGCACTAGCCGTGACCTGCGCGATATTTCGAGGATTTGAACTGCCGGCGATGGCTTTCGCTTATTCAATGGTTGTGATTCAAGGCAATGAATTGTAAACTGCATTATAACAATAAAAGCACTTTCTACTTTCAAGGTATTCAAAGCAATAAGATATTACGAGACGGACACATCGATTATGATGTCAAGCTTGATTATTTGCTTTGTCACCTACATCTGCATTGGTATCGGAACGTTTATCTTCCACTTTATTGCAGTAAGTAAAATAACTAGTATCTAAAGACTTCAATACCGTGGTTTGAAACGTCAGTAACTTCAGAATATGTTGTTTGGAAGACTTTCCGAAGAAATTACACTATCGTTCCGTGTAAAGGCGTTTCGAAATATTTTGTATCAAGTGAGTAATTTTATTTGTCGTACACAAGGAATAACATGACAACCATCTGATTTAAACTTTCATAATATAAATTTTCTTCGCAGAAAATCATTAGGTCATTTCGTAATTGTGAAACCCTCTTTTAGAATTGAGAACTACACTTCAGTACAAAGCATTGCAATTTGCACACGTGGAACTACTTTAAAAAAATTCGACATGGAGCTAAAATATAGCATGTCTTTGGCAAGATAGATAAGTTTAGGTGAAGTAGAATAGATGACTAAACAATACCGCACCTCGAAAATAGAGAATAAAGGAGTGATGGAGTAACATGCAGTACTGCATCTAACACTCCAATGCACTACCATAGATTTTAAGGACGCCGCCTACTTCGACAATCCCGAGCATGCACCTGGTCGTCTCATTACCAGACTAGCAACAGACGCTCCTAATGTCAAGGCTGTTGTGGACGGTCGGATGATGTTCGTAATTTTCAATTCGACGGCATGGGTGGTTTGTATAATCTTATCGTTGAACTCATCATGGCATATCGGAGTAATGGGAATCGTTTTCAGGTCTTTTTTTCTTCCGAATCTTGATATGACAATTTCTCTAATATGTACAAGACATAAATGTATAGTGCAGATCTCATTTCAGCATTCTATTGGGAACAATCATGGTGTTATTAGCTCGCACTATTCAGGCAAAAAATCTGCAAATGATAAAGGAAAATCAAGCCGGCAAGGTCGTTTAACTTCTGAGTGTTTAAATCATTTGATCAATGCTAACTTAAAGTACAACGGAGTTTCAGTTATCCATCGAGATCATAGAGAATGTCCGTACTGTACAACTGCTTACTCGTGAGAAATATTTTTACGAAAAATACATGGAAGCGTTGAAACAACAAAAAAAGAAGGAGCTTGAAAAAGGCTACTATGAGGGTGCAAATTTCGCTCTATCACAAACATTTATTTGTTTCTCGCTAGCATGCGCATTTTCCATTGGTATACCTCTTATTACTCGCTGGCAATTCGATTCTGAACAAATTTACAGGTGAGGTATCGAAAAAAGCACTCCTTTGAAGAAAATACGGTTTTAATACTCAACACCAACCCTTTCTTAGTCTCGGAATTAGTCAATAAATCGCTGTTTTCTTGATAATCTATGCCCACAAAAGCTGACCTTTGTTTTTTTTCGAAACGTTAGCTTTTGAGGATAAATAAGTAGTGGAGTAACAACCTAGTGTGTGCTTGTCACAGCGAATTGCTGTTTCTAATGCTCCGTTTATTAACACACTGACGACGAGAAAAAGCTTTATATATGACGATTTATATGTTTTGATCCACAGTGGCCAACACGAGTCATATATGACTCATTTATTTTCTGCTGTTTATTTTCTGCATACAGCTTTTTGTTTTCCTTTGTGCATTGCTATTTCCGTTGTCGACCTTTGTTCTTAGGATATGCTATCGTAAAATTCACTTTCATAACGATCAAAGTGAAGTATAATATTTCCTAAACAGCTGCTTAAACCAAATTGCTTTACAGAGCAGTGTTCTCCGTTCTTCTGGCATGCATAGGAGTGATGAATTGTTCAACGTTTTTCCCCGAATTCACAAAGGCCCGAACAGCTGCCGGAATGATGTTCAACATGATTAATCGCCGTCCAAAAACCGGTGATATTAGCCAGGGAATGCAAGTAGTGAGAGAATTTTTTTCAATAATTCATTAACTACTTAGTGTAAGCAGGCTTGCCTTTACAATTTCTACAGTGATGCAACTTTTTTTTAAGAGTACAACACGTAACGAAGCTTAAGTGGAAGATATTTGTTACAATTTTCAATGTGAATTTACATTAAAGTGTTTAACGCGTTGCATGGAATTCGAACAGTAAAAAAAATTGATGATTCTATCCGGGGTTTCTAGTGAGAAATTTAGCCTGAAATTTAGATACCGCGCTTTAATGTCTTTATGCAGAAGCTGACTGAACTCCACTGAGATGTATAGAAATGCAAACAATGACACTCGTCGTGCATGACATTAAAGTCGATGACTTTGTGTGGACGTCGTAGTCTCGAGAGCAACTATTTTATATCTTTAGATGAAACGCTGTGGAAGACATATCCTCCCATAGTAGGATTTCGAGATTAACTCCTCGTAAATGGTTTCTTTTGAATATATCGTACAATACAGGGATGGCCACCTCTTGGATACGGCAGCGTATTAACGAACGTAATCAAGATCGCCGTAATTGTCTCGCAACATTACTACGCCAGAAATGTTTGCACCATTCTTGATTAATACGTGGATCACTTTTTATTACCTGTCCCCTCATTTATTGTTGAGTGACCCGTGCGAATGTTAGGGAAGTCTGCATTCTTCACTGTCTCCAGCAATGTCTACTAATGGAACAGTTTGGCAATCCAAAAATGCTCCCAAGATTTCTGCAGTAGTTTGCTTACTCACCCCTTGTAATGATGTTGTGTAATGAGATACTCCAGGTTCGAAGAAAGTGAGAACCTTTTATTTACATCGTTTCTGCGAGACCTTCTCGCCATTCCTTCGGCGAAAGCTCCAGGTATAAACGTGATGCCTAATTGTTGACGACGACCTCGAGTGGCTAGCTATACAGAGCACGTTCTTGGCTGAATCATCGTGAAGAAGGGCACAGTGCGCATGAACGTAAACACAGCCATGTATGCATATATACGTGCACGTATGCCATGCACATATATGTGACAACGAATCTGTATTATTATAGAATTGATATGCGATATATCAACGAATCGTGATAAAGGCTGTTTAAGAGACTGTATATCCAACTTAAATTTAAAGTATTACTACTTTTTCTGCACCGTAGCTTGAGCAGCTTGAGCACCTAAAGGCTGTCACAAAAACAAATCCAGCAGGAGAAAAACATTAAATAGGGGAATCAAGTAGTTCTAGTTTGAATTACCAATGAGTAAAGAGTTTTTCTAGCAAGGAAATTTCCATTTTCAGAAGCTCCGTGGAAATGTGTTCTTCGAAGATGTACACTTTTCCTATCCTCAAAGACCGCACCAGCCAATTATGTGTGGTCTTCAATTTACTGTTAAAAAAGGTCAGACAGCCGCCATTGTCGGACCATCTGGATCTGGTAAGAGCACTGCAATATCGCTGTTGGAGCGTTTCTACGACACATCTGCTGGTACAGTGGTGAATTTCAAGTTTATTCTCTTAAATTGTGCTCTGTACTATGGATCTATCTTACAAACACATTTTTAAGCGTCTCGATGGACATGACATTCGTAAGCTATGCTTGAGTAATGCCAGGTCGCAGATTGCACTGGTGGGGCAAGAACCAAGATTATTTGCGGGAACAATAAAGTAAGTATAAAGAAGCGTTCATGTTTACTTAAAGAAGAATAAAAAAACGGGTAAATTAAGAAGTATGGGAAAACATACTGTATGTGCTGATAAATATAACCTATTCGTACGAATCTATAAGCAATCACATCATGGGTGTCAATTACACAACTCGAAGGGCACTCAATCAGAAATCAGATTTCTTCACAGTTTTAAAGAAGCCTCGATTTCTTTCTCATCTTTCGAGCTATCAGAGTCCACTATGCAAAACTAGTAAGTGACAAGGACGAAAAAAAGACTTTCCTGTCAATCGATGATCGCTTTATAACGACTGTGAGCAGTCATATTTCCGCTAAATCCGTCAATAATCGAAAAATGAATTCGGGGGGGGCAAAAAATAGAGTTAATGGAGTGCTTCGATCAGCTCCTCAGAACTTAGTAGTCTCTGTGGTGTTTGGTCAAACTGATACGTGGAATGCACAGGAATATTATTTGCATGTAAACAAACGCACTCAAGCATGCCACACATGAATATGTAATATGTGCATTGAATTACTTAGTTGTATTCAATCTGGCGCACTACACACAAGCAGCAGATTCCTTGAATCGCCTTCGGTCCATATCTGATCCGCTTTCCACCTTTCTACGACCTGGTTGTGTACCACACTACTGATCTACTCGATATCTCTTGCACATTAGATCTTTTTAAGAATGGATTTAAAAAGAAACACTACTCTTTAATTGCAGAGAAAACATCTGCTTGGGACTGAAAGATGTTGCCGATGCCAAAGTTCGCGAAGCTATAGAAACAGCTAATGCATCGACATTTATCAGCACTCTCCCACAGGTTATTCAGTACTGTGCCTAGTGTCTTAGTTTCCAAATGAAATTTCATCAAAAACTGATCGTTAGGAATTGTTATGAACAACTTTTGGAAATATGCTTCCATGAAAGCAAAACTGCGCATTTGTCAAATTTATTGTGAAGTAGAGCTCGGACAATTACAATTGGTTTTCACCCGGTAATGAATGAAAACCTTATTTTTGCGATTAACTAGTTGTTTTACCATAATTGAGTTAGATCAGTTGTTCATTTTGACGACCAATCCAAAAGTTTCCTTCTCTTCATTTTTTTTTCTACGGTTCTATAAAAGAACTGAGGTAATATAAAGTTCACAGGGAATCGACACACAAGTTGGAGAAAAGGGGACGCAGCTCTCAGGTGGTCAGAAGCAGCGAATTGCAATTGCCAGAGCTTTGGTTCGTGATCCAGTTATTCTGCTTTTGGATGAGGCGACAAGTGCGTTAGACGCCGAAAGTGAAAAGGTATGATTAACCACTTTTAGTTACAAAGCTTTCGCGCAGTGCACCTTTATTCGCGAATGAAAATTTGAGCAGGTTATGCGGCTAGACAACATAAATCAGCAAACATGAGAAAAAAATGTTAGATGGGATTCGAAGACGATAAAACCTTGCTAAAAGAGACTTCCTAGACTAGAAATATTTTTTCCCTCACAACAGGCAATTGTATGCACAATTGAACGCGGAAATGAGACTAGGTAATAACACACTCGACGTCTATCCGCTATTCAAGATATTTGACAGGAAAGCTCTATATTGCTGGATTCTGCCGTGAGGATGATGGGTATTCCTGAGAAAGGTGTACAGCTTTTTTCACTGGTAGAGTAGACACTATGCTTGTTTTTCGAAGATGACCACAAACCTCATCACACGCACTTTCTCAATCGCCCTACTACAATCTTTTGCCGAATCGAGATACAGTCCGTATGCATGCAACTGTATCCACCAATCCATTTGATTAAATGGGAAATATAAGATAAACCGGATCAGTAGAGAAGAATAGTCACCTTGTAAATCCAACTGTCCTCGGCATGTAAATGGGCATTTTAGCCCGTATATAACAACAATGTCGTCACTTTCCAATGTGCCATATAGGCTCGTTCTTTACCATAAGAAAGATTTGTTGATTTTTTGGTTTCAATTTCTTTAAATGCTTATGCCTTTTAATGTAACCGAATGGAGATGGAAAGAAGCACGAGTAGCGCGATGGTTGTGATGCCGTCCAGTAGGCGCAAGACTCTTCTTCGTTCCCGCACTTCGCTAATCAAACCCCCCATCTTTCCGGAGTCAAAAAATTAATAGCAGACTTCTTTAAGATGTCTTCTCCAATCTACAAAGGTTGGCCATTATTTATGGTGACAGACACAAAGAAGATTAGGGACCTTTATGTAGCTACTTAGCTCACACGCAAAATTCGAAGCTCCTTGTAGATGTTGGGTGTGAGAGAACGAATCGAGTGGAAGTGCTGGGATCCGTACACTATATGGTGTCGCGTCGTGTAAAATAAAGTAGAAAAAAAATTCTAACTAAGGAATCAAAGTGAGATGCAATCACTATGATGCTGAGATATTTGCCGAACTGGAGCCCTAGGCAACATTCAAACTAGTAATTAGCCTTTACGAGGAATCACGTGTTACCCACTGCACTATTGAGCCCTTTGAGTTCAGATCTGGCCCAAAGTCCAAGGTTTGCAATCATCTCAGCATAACAGTGATTGCATTTCACATCATATCCTACGTGAAGAATAATAAAAGGCAGTAAACAAGGAGTAAAGTAAGATAGTTTTTTAGCGAAACAGTGAAAACTTTTTCTTCATTATTATATTCTGTTTTGGATAAACGGACATCATATATTGTGCGAGTCCTAGCACTCCTTCATTGTATTCTTTTACTCGCATCCACCGTTCACGAGGATCTTCGGATTTGCGAGAACATTAAGTGGCTACGTGCCAACTTTGCTCTCCTTTAATAACTGTTTTTAAACGCTGGTAGGATAAATTCCTTCGAATCCTGTGACAGAGGTTCTAGGACGCTTCCATGTCCCCATCACAGACACCTGTAGGGCTTTTTGAATCGGAAAGATCTATCCTCAGACAAATTCAGTAACAATTTCCAACGCACGGAGGAATGAGGGGTTTGTTTGACCTTGAGGGGGGCTCGGAAAAACGTTGCGCATAATAATGAGCAGCAACACTACCATCGTGGCTACCTGGGCTCCAATACTGGCAATATATTTTTTAATTATAAGATGTCGCACCACATCTTTGCTTACATTTTATCTCAGCCAATCTTTTGAACTTGTTTTCTTCATTTGTAAGAGATCTGTCACTTAGACCGTACAAGAGGCACTCGAACGTGCACGAACTGGCAGAACATGCATTACAATTGCTCATCGCCTATCCGCTATTAAAAGTGCTGATCTTATATTATATGTGGAGAATGGAAAACTAAGGTTGGTGCTGCACCAAGAGGAACTCAACTTATTTAATTGAAACCTCATCTTAAAGAATGTAGAACGTAATTATTTAAACACATTATTGGACAACATATGAAGAATTCTAATAAAGTAAATGAGCAGTTATTTTGGATTTTCAGGGAAAGTGGAACGCATTCAGAACTGATGAATAAAAGGGGACGATATTTTCAACTTGTGCAGAAACAAGACATTGCTTCGTAAAATACCCATCTACAGTACGTCTGTCTTGGTATACAACGTGCTGGCCATGATCACCAAATAAGTTTTGCTATAAAAAGTACATTTTACTGTGTTCTAGATTCCCACTGACACAGAGTTCTTCATATGACATTTATTTCAGAATGTCTGCATCTCTAGTGGGCAATGAAGTCGAAATCCGCCGAAGGGCTAGCATTAGCTCATTGAGAACACGCTAATTTATTGATCAGCGCTAAGGCTATAAATTTCCGTTCATCAAGCTATAGAGTTATGACGTATATTTTTCACATATCGTACTCTCTTAATATATGATAGTGTAGGAGGTAACCTTCAATGATATGCAGAAATATGACAACCGAAAGAGTGGAACATGACAATTTCATACCCGTTTTTATTTGTATTTTTGTCTTCTTTTTTATGGTCAAGTTTTTTGTTCAGGTCTGTTGTCTACGCTTTACTACTAGAAGAGCATAAGTTTTAAGAGAAGCAGAATTGTGATATAAATCCATTTGTTCATTTAATTTTGCAGAACAGTCCATAAATGCCTTTCAAGGCATTACTTTCACCTGTCAACAATCCAGAATTTCCGATTTATGATGCTATTTTCAAAAGAGCGAACAACATTTTAACAACTACAATCACAAATTCGTCGTTTTCTCTCATCAATCGAGAGGTTGTTAAACAGCATACGTTTACTTCCATACAATAACACACATACAACACAACTGTAGCTGACGTTTCGGCAGAGTCACCTTCTTCAGAGACGAAACGTCAGCTATGATTGTGTTGTATGTGTGTTATTGTATGGAAGTAATCGTATGCTGTTTAACAACCTCGCGATTGTTGAGTAAGAAAACGACGAATTTATAATCCAATGCCGAGGTTAATAGAAAGTCCATTCTGGGAACTGTTACAGTCAGAAAAATGTCACCGATGAGCTCATCTTGTCCATCTTCCGTCGTCTGAAAATGCATCCAAGCTGCGTCGTAAAACTAAGATGATTTGAAAATTACAATTAAATGAGATTGTTCCATAGGTTATTTTATTATTTTGGTTATTTTATTTTCATTCATTTCACATAACTCTACATCACATGTGCAGATCACAGCACTTTCATGAGCTTTGTTTTTTTGCATCTGACATCCAAAAAGGTCTTTGGATTTGATTGTAGATTCAGCTGCTGCTTGAAGGATTTTTGTCTTCGCCGTGATAAATGCTGCGGGTTGATGGTGAAGTTGATCCTCCTTGAAGTCTTTAGGATAGTTGTGCCAAAGCGTTCCCAAAGAACTCTGGTATTTGCTTTACGGCTTCGAAGGCATGGAAAACTTGGTTAGCCCGGTCCGCGGTTCAACCAAGGCCCACGAGAATTATTGGACGGTATCTTTACTAGTGTGCCAAACGCTATCTTATTAGATAACGCCATCACGAAGTGCAGGCATGTCGATATTCTCGAAACAAGTCACTTGACAACGTAATCAATCAGACACTAGAACTCAATATTTGGTCACAATTTTAATTTATTATTTACTGCCTACTCTTTTTAATGGCAGGGGTATGTTGCAAAATATAACCTCAGTGATGCAGAGATATCTGCAAAACTCCGGGCCGCAGAATGTCTGCGGCGGGGGAACGAACGCGCTTTATCTCAGCATCAATATTTGGTGTTCTGAATTCCTATATGACATCGGTGATCCCTTCCATGATGGGTTCGCAGAATGTTGTAAATTTCCTGAATTTTTTTTGAACTGTTAAAAAATGTCGTATCAGCAGAAACTGAATTTTTTAAAGCAGAAGGCAGAGGGAACCCTTTCCTGCGAATGATAAATCGTCTTCCTCGCGATGATAAATTTTTCATGATGGCAAAAAAAGAAAATCTAAGTAATCCACTCTTTCTTGTTCAGGTGTTATTACTAGATTTTCGCTCTCCCACAGCTGCAGTTCCACATAGATCCTCTTATGCATAAAAATGAATCGCGTTTTTTTGTTAGAGAAATGATTGCAACAATAATGCAGATGGCACCAAAACTATCAAAAATGGCAGAGAAACACAACAAAAATTGTTTTTGAAGTCCGTATATTTCTAGAAAAAGAATAGGATGCTCACTAGCAGTTCTCGTTGAATCATATTTGCTCTAGCAAAATCCATATGCAAAAAATAAGACAAAGGCAATGCGGCCAGAGTTTATCTAACATTCATGGGTACGTTGTGCATTCAACCCCCATGCGTGACATTGTAGAGGTGATTGAATCCACGTTTGGGTTACACAGTGACTTGCGGTGCTAACTAATGTGTCAAGCCCCAACTTTACGACCCCCGGAAGAATGGAAGGATTTATGAGGCTGAGGGGTGGAATCGAACCAAGGACCGATGATGCATCAGTTGCATGGAACCTTCCATAACGGCGATGCGCGTATCCCTAAAAGGTACATCTATGTATAAATATGGTTAGGAAAAGATATAGGTTAATCTAATGCAGTAGAGCAAAAAATCCTTTAAATCTGTCTATGTCTCAACAAAGTATATGGTTACTATTAGTTTGTGTTATTCATACTACCCCTCTCACCGCTCTACGCTTCCAAACAAATCATGCAATTTTCCTTGAAAATAGGATCCGTTATCAGTAGTGGGACAGCAGGTTTTCACAGGCGTTTTTGGATTTGTTGAATACCGCTGACCGTTCCTTGAGATTATCTAACGCGATAATCAGTCGTCGTAATTTGATGGTGGGTGACGTTTACTTCAATTCTCTCCTATTCTTTTATCTTTAGACGTATCTTATCACAATACTGATCAAATAAAGACTTCAACTTTTTTCTACAAATTTTTCCTAAGCCAGGTCCTTTCCTGTCGTCTAATAACTCTGGCATCTAGCACATTATGCACCTTACTAGCTGGATAGATGTACAACGTAGATGGATAGTCCGTCCTTAAGGATGATATATAAACCAGATTTTGTAGAGCAAGAATGTTTTTTTAGCAAAGAACTTCGTGCGACCCATTTACCAATTGTAGTTTAATTTATACGTTGCTTTTAGTTTTTTGCATATGTTTTGAAATAACACAACTCAAAATTACTCAAACTAGAATGTTTGAGAAGGATTGAAAGTTCGCCAGCAGAAATCTATGAAATAATTCTTTATATTGTTGCAGAGCAAACGCGAGGTTTACTCTATCCTTTATTAAAGAACAAGCTGACGTTTCGGTAGATTTCGCCTTCCTCAGAGCCTGGAAAGGTCAAGTTGACCGCAATCTACCAAGCGAAATACTTCCATAACCAAACAAAGAGAATCCTAAACTAAGATTTCAATGACATTGAACACAGAACAGCTTCTTCGCGCTTTCACCCTTTTCTACGAGTCTTTCACTGAATATGTCACATGGAGACCAACCGCACAGAGTTCACATGGAAGTAATAACAGTTTTAAATACTGTCCATTATCATGCGCGAATATGAGGCATTCCTCCCTGCGGTTCATTTTCGGATTCTTGAAAAATGCCGAGGTTAATAGAAAGAAGGTCGTGGGAGCTATCGAAATAATCCAACGATTCTAATGCATTTCCAGTTGCTTTTTTCGCAAACTCCAGATCATAGAAGAGAGATAAGACGGATCGATCTTTAGTTAAGCGTCATAAAGGATAAAGGATAAAGCTCTTGGCGTTGATCAGTCCCCTGAGGGATGCGCCATGCACTCGACTTCGTTAAGCATCGTTTAGAGGTGACTGAATGCATATCTGGCCTTTACAATGACTCACGGTGGCCTACCGATGTATCGAGCCAGTGCTGCTCTCCACCCAGACAAGTCTGGTACCAATTTACCTACCCGGAGAGATGGAAGGCTTGGTGGGCCATGAGCACGGGTATCGATTCAAGGTGTGTGTTGCAGGGCGCTTGTGAGCACTGCACTACAAGCGCCCTTATTAAGCTTCATAGATCCTTTAGGTGTTAGGAAATCCAAAGGATTTGTATCCAGTTTGATAACATTCGTTCAGATATCCCTCCTGTTAAAAAAAAAGTCTGTGAGTACAGGACTTTCATTACATTATATTGCACTACAACACCAAAATTAAGACCTCGTATTGTTTTTCAGAATTTTTATGGTCCTAGATAAGGGCGCTTATAGGAACCTTGTTAAAGATGCTTATATTGTGCACTGGTCATGGACTTGTTCCCCGACTGCTGCAAACAAACTCTCCGATCTTGGCAAGGTAGCACATGACAGTTTTAAACAAATCCAGAAGAAAAAAAAATATGTTCAGTGAAATTGATATCTTTCGAGACTAAGTCCTAAGGATAGGTCGTATTTTCTACTCAACGACAAGCTAAAAATTGCTCTAGCTTGTTTTTTTTGGAATTACGAGATACCCTTGTTAAGGTGCCCTCATTTCTTCACAAGAGGTAGTCCTTGTGTATCTGAAGGACATTTGCTACATTGCTACTAGGATTTTTTCAGAATAGCAGCAATTTCTGTGGCGGCAGTGAAGAAATAAAATAAGCTCTTACAGCAAGTTTTGCCAATTATGGGGCAAACGAAGGTTTAGAAACCGGCAGATGGCATGTAGCTCCGGAAGTTCTTGGTCAAATATCTCCTACATTCGTATCATCTCAAAACAAATAAAAAATGTCAGCCTAGCACTGCCACCTGGGATGGTACAGCTAATCGTATCGGTGGTGAATCACGCGACGCTTCGTCAGAATAAAGCTCGAACTTTAAAGAACCTACCTACCCTCAGTCATCCTCATTATGTTGATTCGGTTTTCACAAGGTGCCAACTGGACCTAGCCGTAGGTACTCGTATGCAAGTTTTCGAGCAATACCACAGTGACCTTGGGTTTATTTATTGGAAGCGGGCTTAAACTGCCTATTATAGGATCTTCAATCAGTTGACTTCAGCCTTTTTTTACTACTTCTGCTACTACTACGTCAAATGTGTAGGTCAGTTCGACGCAGTTGTGACTGTGCATTTGAAACCAACTTCTCAGAGCAAGTCTACGGGTACCTCTGTTTGTATAGCAGTAGTAGTACAGTCAAAGAACGTTTGAGGAGATAATTTCGATGGTGACAAATCACTGATTCGCTGTTCAGATTTGTTCTCTTCCTTTACGTAAAACTAGTTTATTTCCTATAAATACAATAATATAGAAGGTAGCTACGATAATTAGGACAAGAAATGATGATCGCCCTTGTCGTTTCATTTCGCAGCAGCAATGAGGACGTGATGCGTCGTTTGTTAGCGGCGAATGAGATTCGTCACCAGCCACAATGCGTATCACTCTCTCACTCGCTGTGAACATCAAACATTAGTCATCGTGTCATTATTTGTCAAGTCTTATTTTTTAATCGATCATACGCGTGTTGTCTCATTTTATCAGAGCGACATTATCATGCTTAAGTCCAACTAAGGATAAACCAATGCAAAGAGTCAATCGAAACAGTGTAGTGGCAAGGCGAAAAATCTGCTGATCCACAAGTGACGGATAGTGCACGCAACGATGACCTGTGAACGTTGCCACGGATTCCCAAAAATCCCGCCCCCTAACAAGTAAACTACCAGTTAAGTGGCGAATGTGATGCGGCCTGGATATGTTTCGTGAAGACGAAAAGTCTATTCGAATACTGAAGTGTTCAAGAAAAAATAACGTGCGAACCATAGATAATCTTTGTTTCCTGTGCTGTTTTTAAAAGTGTTTCTTCAGCGGGAACATTGATTCCTCTATTGCTAGTATAAGAAACGAGTTTCTATTCATTCAACGACCTATTTCTTATCCTAAATGTTTCATCTTCATGGGCTTATTTCTCTACGGTTAACTGACATTTCACAGATTATATTCGGCGCATTCTAACGTCAGATTTTTTCGGTTCCATTGTTTTCTAGGATTTTACAATTTTATTACTTTGGTTTGATGTACATTTGATGAGAGATTTGAATAAACGATGATGTCTATGTGTACTGCGTGTTTTTTTGTGAGAAACTTTTGCTGTTTTTTTTTCAGTTGTTCTTACTTATTTATTGGTCATACGAGAACCTATGACAGATGCGCGTTTAGCGCACCAGGTTAGGGGTGACCTGCAATACACATGTGACTTTTGGTTCGTTCCCAAGCAGTGGGCAAAGCAATCTCTCCATTCTTCAGGGGTCGGCAAAGCATTACCAGAGTTGTCCAGAAGGATTAGAATAAGTTGATTCATCCATAGGCTATCCTACTAGTGTAGCCCAGATATGGATTCATTCACTTCTACGATGTTACAAATGGTTTCTAATTCTTGACGCATGCCTTAGGGATTGATCAACGCAAATAGCTTTATCATTTACCCTTCACATTTTCGTGTTCTCTGTCTAAATTCTTTCCATGTGTGCATGTCGTTTTTTCTCTCTTTCTTTTCTTCTTCTTCTTCACCTATAATTATATGCCATAGCACTTTCTACGAAAAGTAGGAAATTTTCGAGAATGTCTATCTAGAATTTTGTAATGTCAGAGGTTGTTAATGAAGAAACAAATGCGTACATTTTCATCAGTTTGCAAGTTTGAAATCATTCATTATTTGGTTCCAAGATTCGTTCAATGTGGTGAATTTAAAATCTGACTACTAGGAATGTAGTGAATTAATGTCTCAATGAGTTTGAATTTCAGCATTCATTCTACTAGATCGTTTTATGATTTTGAGTCTCCGGATTTGTTTGCTCCTGATTCATGATGTTACAGCTCGAACATATGCGAAAACTACTCATGAAGTAGTCGTACATGATCAGGTATGTGCCCGTATATGGAAGTCTTTCGTTGCGCAACTATAACTACGACGTCAAAAACCGTTTTTTCTTCCAAAATTGACTTAGGAGACTTGGGAACGAGTTTTTGATCGAGGTATTATCCGAGCTCAATCTCATTCTCCTCACTCATTCAGACGAGCAAGCTGTTATGCTTAATGTAGTTAATTAATCCCATCAACAAGCCTAAACTCACATCAATAACTTCATGATCGATTTTATGAGGCTTCAAGGCACTCCATGTGTAAACGCTTTCTCGAAGGCACCTAATTTTGGAATTCGCAGCAAGGAATGTCACCGAATTTTCAGCCGTTTTAGGAATGCTGGTTTTCCTAAACGAGGCAATATTTCCACAATCGACTTTCTGTTAACCTCATTATTAATAAATAATTCGCCATTTTCTTGATAACCACACACTCGGCTGTTAGTACATAGTATTCACTCAAAAAAAGTCCACGTTTCGCCGGGTTTCGCCGGATTTCGCCTTGTTCAGATCATGGAATGGTCAATTTGTTTGCAATCTACTCAGCTCGACACCTCCATAACCTTGACAGAAAAATTCAGGATACATGGATTTCAACTGCATTGGAAATAAAACACCTTCATCACACAGTCAGCAATTTCTATGATTCCTCTACTTTGTCTTCACGTCAAGGACAACAGCAGAGTTCGCAAGGATGGGTAATGAACCCGTTTCACGTAAAATTACCAATCTTAAATATTGTATGTGATCCCATGTAATAACGAGGCATTTTGGACTCATTGAATCTATCCGGAATGCTCCGAGCATTTTAAGTGCTGATGTTTCAGACTCCTTTAGGAGAATAGTCATCTCCATTTTAAAACCTTCCATGTCACGGCTCTCTGTCCAATGCCTGCTTAGCGAAGTATTTGGTTTAAATCTTTATATTATCTTACAAACAGATCTTTTTGAGCTGATGCAAGGTTGGTATAGGCCTTCGTTGTCGCTGTTGTTGTTGGGGTCTTGCTGCTGGTGTTGTTGGTCGGTGGCTGACGTTTCGACAATTTCGCCTTCCTCAGAGGCTAGAGGTATTTTTATGTAGCAGTAATCTTATATTCGGTGGAATATTTATGGTATTAATATGGACCAAACTTTCAAATAAACGCCATATTGATCAAAAGGCTATTCACCGTGCTGTTAGGGAGTGGGACTGACCTAAGCGTTGTTCACGTGGGGTAACGAGCGAGGCCTAATTCAGTACATTGCTTTATCGTCTGTTCCACACATGAACAGATGGATGAGTGCTTCAAATTGTTAAGTAGACAGTCAGGCTATATAAAATCCACGTGGGAAAACAACCGAGAGCTGTATTCCACTCTTAAACATCCAAATAAAGCCCTCAGAAAGTGGCTATGTGGCAAAAATGGTATCGTAAGCCAAGTAGTAGAAATATTCTAGTTTTTTTCCCCCCTCTTCTCATCCTTCACACATCAAAGAAGCACTCATCAAGAACATGTACCGAACGGCTAAAAATGTGTGCACAGGAGAAAAGCAAAGGAAGGAATCGCTAAACCTGGAACGAAAAATAGCCATTTCCATTGCTTAGGAAGCAGAAGCCACTCCGGTCAGACAAAAGGTAAAATTGTTCCTCAAAATAAGGTTTCGAACTTAAATAAGATCCCTTTTAAGCCGTCCTTCATATCGAGCGAAATAAGCTACACCGTTAAGACTTTCCTAACGGAAAGTGGTCTTGAAAACTATGCAGCGATTACTGGCCTTCCACCTAATGCCTTACGCCGCCAGTTAGTTCGCAACCGTCTCTGTGATCATTTGCGAAGCTCAGAAAACTGTATGATCTGTCCTAACGAGAGAGACGGGGATTGCACGAGTTCAGGTATAATATATTTGATCTCATGTAACGCATGCGGTGAGGAATATATTGGGGGAAACGGGTAGACCATTTTGTTTCCGCATAAAAGAATATCTAGATGGGAAAGTTAAAATTCGTGAAAAGACTCCCCTAGGGACGCCTAGGACACAAAAGTATAACGGCGATGATTTTGAAGTGACTGTGCGGAATCTAGCGCAGGAATCGAAAATATCAACGCGCAAGACTCATGAGGCGTCTTGGATAAATTCCGGAAATCCAAAGATGAACTGGAAAGACGAATGCCTCCCTATCACACGTGAGCTGGCGCCTTATTTCAAAACGATTTTTTGACCTGGGTGGATCTCGCTGGCGACCCCACGTGAACAACGCGTGGTCCTGTCCCGCTCCTAACAGCACGGTGAGTAGCCTTTTTGATCAATATGGCGTTTATTTGAAAGTTTCGTCTTCATTAATACTACAAATATTTCACCGTATATAAGACTACTGTTACATAAAGTACGTCTGGGCTCTGAGGAAGGCGAAATCATCGAAGCGTCAGCGATCGACCAACGACACCAAATAGCAACGACAACAACAACAACGACAACGACAACGAAGACCTATACCAACCTCGCATTAGCTCAAAAAGATCAGTTTATAAGATCATATAAATAAATATACCAACATACCAATATAAATAAATACAATAAATATATTTATGCCGATGTTCGTAGGAAGTTGGTCTTATGAATTATTTTGTTTAACATTAACATTACCGTCTAGGTGATTTTTTTATACAGATGTACAGTGGTCAACCCGTTTCGCCGGTATATTCATTCATTCATCCCCGCACACTTTACAAGAGATTAGGTACAGCGTACTCAAATTCAGTAACAGTTTCTACCGTTATGACAAGTTATGTAAATTTGTGTTCTGCAGATATGGTCATAGGAACGGTTGCACTGCTACCGATTTCTCCAAACCGGCTTTTTTAAGCAGCAAAGTCATTGAAAAACCGGGATTTCATCCATTCACACTTGGTAGTGTCCTAAAATGCGCGTTTAATCTAGTGTTTAGCGATAAAAGTTTCAAATTTCTTCCTTCCCTTAGTGCTTTTTTAAACATTATTGCGAAAAATTATGGCAATAATTAAAACACTTCGAAAAAAAATGTTCCAACGTTCATTCACTGTCCATTCTTTTTTTCCCATGGAAGGGGTATTATGTGGAATACAACAGGGTGCTGGGACATGTGAAAAAAATGGGAACCTCACGTACGCCCCGATCCCGCGGTTACCTTTGACGGAAGCTCACGTTTTGTAAAAACTAGAAACAGGAAGGCAAATCAAGGCCGCGATGATGCAGTAGATAACACTTGAGCCCCAGAAGAGAATCGTTGTTTCGAGATGCACCTGAGGTCCCGAGTTTTGCTGGTGTCCCACCATCTTTGTAGTTGTATTTCACTTCAGAACACTTCTGTACGCCTTTAGAGTGATAGGAAACGGTCTAGTCTGTACTTCCTTATATAACCACTTAGATCCCCGTCTTCAGATGTCATTCATGAACCAGCACTTCTTCCACTCATTTTGTTCTTCTGCAACTGTCGTCAATAGAGGTGGTTGGATTCGGGCGTGAATTTAGCGCCAACTTGAGAATGATCTATATTCTGTCCTCATTGACATGCTAATTGCTGTGCAAGTATCATTTCTCTAGAATATTGTAGTATTGCTAGAATGTACTCATTTTCTGTCACAGACTGCCGCAACCCTTCATGAATCGGGTTAAATCTCAGCCTTGCCGGCAGGATTTTTCCAAACCGAAAACGATCTATATGCTTAGCTATTTTGAAGGCGAACAAACCGACATATAACAAACTGAAGATAGTTTCTATATCCATATTTCTATAAGTTTCCTAACATCTTTGCCGATGTATCTGAGGCTACTCTTTTCTTAAATCACTAAGTGTGGAAAACTGATGCAACAATTTTTGGGTTAAGATAGAGAACTGTCGAAGTTTCAAGTCTAGAAGTTAAGCTCCATTCAGCCAGAGAACAAGTGAAACAGGTAAATTGCTTAAACATCTCTGTAATAATTCTGTGCAACTGAAAATGTGCAACAGCAAGTAGAAAAAATTAGCATCCTCCATCCTATCGCGTTCTCTGCTGCATAATCTTGAGTCTCTAGTCATGTTATAAGTCCATGATACCCAGTAGACATTCACGCACCATTTATCCGTTCCTGTATATGGTAGCTACGAAGAAGAAGGCTGTTTCGCTGTCCATTTCTTTTGTCACTTTGTCACTCTATAATCTCCAATACGGTCTAGTGGATAGCAAATAATAGCAACCATGAATTTGACTCGTACAGAAAGAATTCTAAACTATCTCGATAATTGAGGAATAATATGACCGTGTGATGTGAAATGTCTTGTCGCCATTTAATTACAGCCTCGGTAAAGCCCATTCTTGTTTTGCAGGTACTCCCTCCGCCTCGTGTCAGTGAGAATGGTTTTCTCACATCCACAGGATCCTTGCCGGATTGGAGTGACGTGAAGCGAAAATCACCTTACTACATCGAAGTTCTTCTTGCGGTAGACTCTGCAGTGGTGCGTGTGTACCAATATTTCACTAGTTACTTCGATGAATTGTGTAGCAAGCGAACGATTCCACATCCTGATGCTCTCGAAAGTATTTTTATTTTATAGTAATTCCCAAGGCCGACTTCTTATTAACCTCGACATTGATCATATATCTTATTTTATTCTTGACGAGTAAGCACAAGGTGTTGCCTTATTCTTTGTTGGGCGAAAAGCTGGTGTTTCGGCGGATCGGATTTCGCCTTCTTCAGACCATGGAAAGGTCAAATGGACTGAAATCTACCCCTCTAAACACATGCATAACCAAAGCAGAGAAAATACTAAACCAAGAATTCAAACTCCCTAAAAATAAAATAGCATTTTCGCACACTCAGCACTTTCTATCAGTCCTGCACAGAGTATTTCACATGGAGTATAACCGCATAGAGTTCGCATAGAAGTGTAACGTGCCTCTTTCACATTAAAAATATCAGTTCTAATTACTGTGTCAGATCACACGTGATAATGAGGCATTCCTCCCTGCGGTTCTTAATCTGGTTCTTGAGATTTGTCCGGAATGCTTTAAATTTTTGCAAGCTGAAATTTTCGATTTCTGTGCGAGGATGGTAACTTCTACTTCATGATCTTCCCGTTATATCTCTGTGTCCAATCTGTGCCTAGTTTAGTATTTGGTTTAATTTTTTAGTTTGCCAACTAGATGTTATTTTTATACGGACGCAGAGTGGTCTACCCGTTTCGCTAATGTATTCGTCCCCACATGCTTTGCAAGGAATTTCGTACACCGTACCCGAACTGATGTAATCGTCGTCTCTACCGTTAGGGCGTATTATGGTATTTTGCGTTGTACATTTTACGCCAGATATTTTGCATTGATATTTATACAAGCGCTCGCGAAATATCTGGCGTCCTTCCTGGAACACTGGATGGTATTTCAGTCACTGCTGCCGAATTCTTTAGAGATGCCTTTGGTAAGCAATATTTTTGTAGCTGCACTTATTTCGTTAAAAATGAACGATAGGATTAACGGGACCTTATTATAGCTATAATTATCAAGTGGAGTCTGTGTTTTCCTCTACATCTATTCCGACGACCTACAGTTCCGTAACCATTGGAAACACCCTATTTTAAACAATTTTCAGTTGGCCTGGAGAAGATTAGGCGCAAATGAGAGGGTCCGTAATGGTACCGAGATTGGCACCAAACCTTGCCATTACATTTTATATCTAGGGTGGAAGCACCAGTAGTCGATCTCCGGGCATTACTCTACTATGGATATATAAATGATAGTTTTGTCATCTGCTCCACACGAAAGGAAATAGACAATTGTTTTCAGATATTGAATAAACAGTATGAATACATTAAACTCACCTAGGAAAAATTGAGGAAAAAACTGGCTTCTATTTTTGAACGTTCAAATTGACCTATCCGAAAACGGCTACATCACAGAATGGGACCGGAAGCCATGTAGTAAAAGCATACTGGTTCATTACCTCTCCTCTCACCCTTCACACACAAAAAAGGCTCTGCTAAGAAATATCTTTCGAACAACCACAACCGCGCGACGAATAGCCACTTCCAAAGGCTATGAAACTGTAGTTTCTTGGGATATGTGTAGAGGAAATCCCAAGCCACCGAATGATGACTCTAGCGACAATAAGGTCCCGTTATCCTGCCCTACAGTTCTGAAGAAATAACGCATGGCACAGTATGTCCTGACGGAAGAGAAGATGATTGCATTAGTTCGGGTACTTTGTAGCAAATCTCTTGTAAAGGCTGGGAGCCAATTACAGCGGCGAATGGGTAGACCACTATGTAACCGTATAAAAGAAAACCTAGTCGGAACAAGTTAATTAAACAAAATACAATACTCCACCACGCGCGCATAGGACACAGAGACGTAACAGGAAGACTGAAGTAGAAGTAACCATTCTCGCACAGGAATCGATAAATTCGGGGCACAAAACTCTCGAACCATTCTAGACAAATTCTAATAATACGAAAATAAACCTCAAGGAGGAATATCCGTAACTGCACTTAATCTCACACAGTATACAAGACTGCAATTTTAATGTGAAAGAGGCACATTAAACATCCCTGTGAACTCTGTGCAGTTGGTCTTCACGTCAAATACCAATAGATGACTCATGGAAATCGGAGAGTGTGCGACGAAGCTATTTTTGTTTTCAGGGCAATTGAAATCTTCGTTTAGTATTTTGGCTGCTTCGGCTATGGATGTGTTTGGGTGCGTAGATTGCAGTCAACATGACCTTTCCGGGTTCTGAAGAAGCCGAAACGCGCCGGAACATCACATTGTCCGTCAATAAAAAAATGAAGTAACAAATCGTTTTTGCTCACCAACAATTTGGTGAATTATTTCACTTCAGTGTTAACTTTTTTATTTACAGTCCATTACAGTTTGTCACGGCATGGTATTATTATTTGTGATACAACAATGATGCTGAGATATTTACAAAACTCCGGACCGCAGATGTCTGTGGTGGGGAACGAACGCGCCCTCTTTCCGGGGGGTTAATGCGTTCGCCATCACATCATGTGGACCCTTCGTTTCGCCTATTTCTCAGCTATTTTTCTATTGATGAGTGTCATCAGCAATCACCTATCAACGGGATTGCGCTGAGGCTGTGGTCGAATTTTGGCTCACCAGAACAGTTCCGTTGATGGGTGGTTGATGATGGCACTGATCAATAGAAAACTAGCTGAGAGACATGCGAAACAACGGACGCGCATTTTGCGGTGGTGAACGCGTTGGCTCTCGGAAAGGGTAATGGTGCGTTTGTTCCCCACAGCAGACACCTGCGGTCCAGAGCTTTGCAAATAAAGTGCGGGGAAGAAGGATTAGGCTTATTACACCGTCGGAAAGAGATTGGTCCACTAATCGCAGAATTCGCTGCCCCCACAGTAATCGCTGTCGTGTTGGAAGAATCTAAGTACCAAAGTAGCAAATTTGTTAACAATACACAAGCGTCAGTACTTGCCTGAGGTGACAACGCTAGAACGAGTAAACCCTTCTGCTCCGAGTTTTCGAGATAAACCACGCTGGAGCAGCATTCACTGTTTTAGTTAGAGAAGCAAACATAGTCTGTTTGCGACCAAAGCCACCTACGAGCGCTATTATTTTTCGTGTATAACAGCAGCAATACTGTACAAAGAAGCAGATGGAAGAAGTGCTGAAACATGCACGACGTGTGACGTCGGCTCATTTGAAAATAACTTTTTCCAGTTACTATCTATTTTGTTTTATTTATTTCTAATTATTTATTATTTATTAATTATTTATTATTCATTTATTAAAACCAATGACAATTCCAAGGGAATTACCTTCCAAAGAAGAAAAAAACGGTTTTATTAGGAACTATTATCAGACAACCGAACTACCAGTCTGGAAAAAATCATCTCACAACTAATGAGCCTAACACAAGCAATCTACCAAAACTAGTCAGAATTACTTGATACTTGATAATTAAATAACCTAACCAGTCAGAATTAATGAACAGAAATCGCGTTGCGTATCACTACCGTAACACGTCATTTTTCGCCAGACTTCCTTGCATTCGCTGTTTTCTACCTGTGCTCAGACCTGTTGAGAACCAGCAAAATAGCGTGAATTCCACTTCTCTGGGAACCCAGAAAACAATTTTTAAAAAATTAGTTTAGATTTTTTATTTGAAGGCTGGATGGATAATTGAATCAATTCAATAAAAGGTTGGATGTAATTGTACATTTCCTCCTAACGGTTTACCGCCTCATCGTGGCTGGGAGGTTTTTCTGGGGTCGGGCTGCGATATACAGCGAGGTGATTCATCCCCAGCAGCCCCCTCAAGCTGAGAAGGACTCTATCAAGAAGCTCAGCTAAGAACAAACTAGTACCAAGATCCACAATCGCCCTGGTGTCCAACTAGTCGCATGGTGGCAAATCTCCCTCTGATCCACAGAGAGGGCGACTGCCTGTGGTAATGGCGACCTGGGGCAGACTTTGGCCAGGCTGACCTCGGGACTTCAGGGGAACCACAATGGCTAAACCAGCAAGGCTCCGAAAAAAAATGGAGATTATGCTGGGGTCCACACAGCAAGTGAAGAGGGCCATCCAAGCATCCAAGTAAGTAATTTTAGAGTTTATTTAAGGCTCGATATTATGGCCATGAACTCGAGAGAATACGAGCTGCTATGTTGACGTTGATGCATGCAGTTAATATGGTAAGTTAATTCCACTTCATGTTGAAGATTTCTTCTTCTTTGCTTATCATTTCTAGTTTTCTTTTTGTAACAAGTGTTTTAGTACGCCTTCCAACTCGATATTCGTATAACTGTGGTCGATGTCGTTCTGATACACAGTCATAATGTCACACTCGAACAATTTATGGAGTGGCGACATACAACAGAGCAACTGGTAACTTTTGTAAAGATAACACCGAAAAATCAGACAACAAAAAAGTGCACTTGAACATATAGGCGAGTCTAATTCTGTATGGTAGCGGCCTCAAACGGATAAAGTTCTCGGCGTTCATCAAACCCTGCGGGAGACGCCACGCATTCGACTTCATTAAGTATTGTTGGAGGTGGTTGAATGCACATCTGGCCTTTAAAGTGACTCACGGTGGCTTACCGATCTATCGAGCCAGTGCTGCTATCCTCCCAGACAAGTCTGGTACCAATTTGCCTACCTGAAAGGAATAAAAAGATTTGGCGGGCCACGGATGCGGGGGTCGATCCTGTGTGTGTGCCATTGGGCGCCTCCGACCACTGCGCCAAAAGCACTCTGTGCGGCACAAGAAGAAGTGGGATAGACATTAAAGTCAGTGCATAGGACCATTTCTTTGCAAATCAACAAAAAATGATTGTACGAAGCACTGGTATTATCCAGAAAGGAAAGTGAAATTATGATTGGGAACAAGAAACGTTAACGAATAGGAACATGAGAGGGAACGGATGGGTTTATTGAATAAACAAGGAAGAAGTCTTACACAGTTTTACAGTTTTTATACAGCATGGTGAGAAAGCGGGCTTTGCATTCTTAATGCCTATTCCTTTCCAGCCAACTCATGATTTGGCCATTCTTGTTCGACACCGTTACGAAGGAGGTGTCGCTTATGTGAACGGAGTGTGTAAACGAACAGCCGTTGGTATTACTGGGGTATAAGATTTTTTTATTTTATCCCTTTTTGATCCCTATATAATTTTAGCACCATATACAAACTTTTTTATTCCAAAAACAATTTGTTTTCAAAGGAAGCCTTCACAACCTATTTAGTTTGTGCCGGTCATTAATTTCACTTCCTCATTCCCACGTTCAGTTTTTCCCTGAAGCTCCATATGAATATGCGTCGGTGTTTTTCCACGAGCTCTCGCATTTACTCGGACTTTCACATACTGCAATTGCGAACTGTCACTGCCCAAAAAAGAAGTACGGCACCTGCCTTCGAATTCAGTATGCCTTTCTCACCTTTTCTGAACTTATCTGTTCTTATTTTTTCCAGACATTTTGTAATGCTTGCAGTGGAACGTTTTTCAATTTATAGAATACATCATAATTTTTCCACCCATTATAACTGGATTGATCTGAAGTATATACTCTTTTGAAAAGATAAAGGATAGAGCGCCTGGCGTTAATTCACTCTTTAGAAATGCCCCATACATTCAACTCCTTTCGTAGCGCTGTAGAGGTGATTGAATGCATGTTTAGCCTAAGTAATGATTTGCGGTGGCCTAATGACGCATCAGATCAATGCTGCTAACCTCCAAGACAAGTATGCTACCAATTTGCGAAATATGGTTGGATGGAAGGCTTGCTAAGCTCGGGCCGTTGGATTGAGCCAACGACCATGTGTACCATGGATGGGCACCCCCTAACCCCTGCACTCCACGATTCATATATTTTCCTCTATGAGAAAAATCGGCCTACCAAGTCTATGATTAGGTAATATCAGCAAGTATGTTGAAAGAATATTTTAAGCGTTAACTGTCACAATCAGCTAAGTGTTTCACTTCCACTATTACCTTATTTCGATACTTCTCTGCATGCCTTTATGCATCACCACGCTACACCTGCCTAAACCAGCCGAAATAATACCAACAGTAATCACTTTTTATTTACTGCCTATTCTTTTTCATGGCAGGGCGTCATGTGAATTATAACCACAATATACCCTGCCGTTAAAAAGAGTAGGCAGCAAATAATAAGTTAAAGTTGTGATTATAACTACAGCCTCAGCTTAACTGTGGGTTCGCTGCTTCGTTGCCGATTTGGGCTCTCCAGATCAATCCCGCTGACTGGTGATTTCTGATTACAGAGAACGATAGAACTATCTGAGAGACAGGCGAAACGAAGGACCCGCATGGTGTGGTGGTGAACGCGTTACTCCCCGGAAAGGACAACGGCGCGTTCGTTCTCCACCGTAGACACCTGCGGTCCGGAGTTTTGCAAATATCTCAGCATCACTGATGTTATATTTCGCAACACGTTAAAAAGACTAGGCAGTAAATAATGAGTTAAAATTGTGATTATAACCATAATAATTGTGAGATTCTCGCAAAACTCCAGATCGCAGATGTTTGCAGTGGAGGTCGAACATGCAATGGCCCCTTTTGGGGGCTAACGCGTTCACCGCCACACCATACAGATCAAACGTTTCGCTTTTCTCTCAGCCATATCTTTAAGCTATCAGCCGTCACCCGTCAACGGAATGTGTCTAGGGGAGCCCAAATCGAGACTGAATCCAGTTAAGTTGAAGCTGTAGTATAAATCACAATGTTGTTATAATATCAACAATATCAGCGAGAAATATTTGCTATGGTTAGTAACCATCTTTGTGTTTTATAATGAGATCCTTAGTACTTTTGTTCTAGTGGCTTCGATAATGAATGCAGTGCACAAGCTCTGGTAGATCTACTACCGTCAATTGAATGCCTCATGGAACCATTGCAACTACCACCCACTGTCCTAGCACTTTGCGGAAATGGAATCGTTGAAGACGATGAAGATTGTGACTGTGGCCCACTACGGTAGCATTGCTTTTTGATACTCAAAGAGGGGAATTGATGTAGAACAGTACCACGAGTCTCAGAATCTACTAATTTGACAACCATTATGCCAGTCAAATCTGCCGTTTGTAAGATATTGAATAACCTACTGACAGAGTCAGTCATATGCTTTAGAATTCTGCAATATTACGCAGCTATAAGTTCAGTGCTTAAACGATTTAGAATCATTCTCTGTAACCAAATATAACTAATCACTGATATTTATAAGGCATCGTTTTCATTTCTTCTCTTTTTTAAGTTCGCATAAAACTATTAAGCTTCCTGCCACTCATTGCTTTTTTAAAGATGTGGTGATTTGAAATTAAGGTATTATGCCTTCAGATACTGTATTAATGCGCTATGTGAGCCACGAACTTGTCGTTTCATTGTGGAAAAGAAGTATTTGTACACTATGGTTACGTTTGGAACAGCTCTTACAATCTGCGGGATACTAATTGTTATCAAGTGAGTGTTGTTAAAATCAAATTACTTTGTTAACCTTTTATTTGCTGCTTAATATGATTTTTTCGCGGCACGGTACGATGTGGAATGCAACCGCAACGATGCTAAGATATTTTACCTTTTATTTTCTGCTTTCTACACTATAAAAAAAAGTATAGAAGGCAGAAAATAAAAAGGCAAAATATTGTGAATTCAACTACAGCTTCAGCTTAACAAGGTTCAATGCCGATTTGGGCTCTCCAGATCAATCCCGCTGACGGGTGATTGCTGACGGCACAGATCGGTAGAACTAGCTGAGAGAAAGGCGAAACGAAGGACCCGCATGGTGTGGTGGTGAACACGTTACTCCCCGGAAAGGACAATAGCGCGTTCGTTCCCCACCGCAAAGCCCCTGCGGTCTGGAGTTTTGCAATATCTCAGCAATCTTGTGGATGCTAAGATATTCGCAAATTTCGTCTTGGACTGCGGGCTAGATCGAACCACAGTTACCATTCTGGGGGTTCGCGTACTACACACTGCACCCACGGAGACCCTCGCCTTGTGTTTGTCGCAGCTAGTTTTTCTTGCTTTGCTGACTAGTACTTGAATGCCTAGCAGTTCACGAGTGGGTGTAATTTTTACATTTCTAACAGTGAATAACGTACTTTTAGACAGATATTGTCACGGAGAGGTGGTTCAAACCGAAGGAGTTCTGCAAAGAAGTGGGTTAATGCTCATATTCGTTGTCCTTCCATGCTTTTTAGTTTATCTAACTGCTTTAATTAGCTCTTATCTAAAGTCCTAAGTTGGTCATAAATTGATTATGATGATTAAACTTTAAATGACTAGTTTCTCTGACCCCCTCAGTGTCACTTTCATTATTAGCCTCATATTTTGTAGTGCTTGGTCGTTTTTTAAAATGTTACGCTACTTATTGCGCTGCTTTTGCCACAATTTTCAATACATCGAAAAATTCGTTTCCCTCGTTCTCTCCCAAGGAAGCGTATAACCTAATGGTTAAAGCGTATAACACTAGTACACACGTGCCTCTTTGTTCCATTCCGCTCTGCAGATTAGACAATGTCCTGTCTGGCGGCAGTCGTTAACTTTACCCTAAACATATCTGGGAGGACGAAAACACTAATATAATAAATCGGTAGCTAACTGCAAGGCATAAGCCAAATAGGTTATTCACCCACCTCGACGACGATTCGAGTGGAGTCAAATGCATGGATCGTTCCTAGGGAATGGATCAACGTCAGAAGCGTTTTTTTTGTCCTTTTCTTCAACAGTTCCCGTACACGATACCACAGGCCATCAGTTTTCATGGTCTGGTGTATTTTCACATTCAAAGCTAGGAGGAAACAGCTAGAGGGATGTTTGAGAATGAGGTAGCTCAGTTGAAAGCAGGTGGAAGAACTTTGCAGCATATGTAAAATAAGTGTTGCAGCTCATCTCTATTGCCTCACAAATCTATGTTATACTACAATGATTTGTCGCCTATTGAATTAACTCCATCACATATTGGTGTCAAGAAATGCTTGACCACCTCAATGATTTCTTCACCATCGGTTCCTCTGCCGATGGCAAATGTAGGTGAGATTCTTCTGAAAGTTGGTGCTTCTGATCCAACAACATCATAACTATTTATTACGATTAAACAATTTCTCTTCTAGTAAACACATCACTTCATCCCATACCGAAACCGCGAATACTGCTAACACTGGATTCAGAGATACCGGTATCTGTTGAACCGGTACTTTCATCAGACTATGTACCTATGAATCCACCAAAAGGAATGGGAAGGATCCAATTTTTCGAGAGTGGTAAGCAAATTCTGATTTCACATTCCCGTTTTACCACTTGTTTTATGTATTTTGCACTGCAATATTTAACTAATTCCAACTTATTTAAGACTTGGCACTTTCCATGTATTTTCTACATGAAAGCTTGTAACAAACCTAGATCCACCACATTGTAATCAACTGGGTGCTCTACCTTATCGATTATTATCAGTTTTTGTCTGTTATATGCAAACCATTTTTTTGAATACTACATTTCGCAATGTTGAGTATCAATTTGAAAATGTGGCAAAATTACGTAGCCTACAGCGCTTTCCGTAGCGCCGTTGCAAGAGATGCTTTCAGTACAAATAGACTCACTGTTTTGATCTCCAGCCTCAGTCTTTATTAAGTCTTTTATTCTCTGAAATTGAGAAATTGAAACCAGACTTCTCTGAGAGGACAGAAACATTTATTTGATGCATCGGTAGGCCACCGCAAGTCATTGTGTAATCAAACATTTGCATTCACTGCCTCTACGATACCACGGATATAGTCTAATATATGGTTTCATCTCTTAGAAATTGATCAACGTTCTTTCTGTTTTCAACGTAATCATTGCCAAGATATTATATATGCATATACTTATGTAGAACGGCGCGTGTGGCGCAATGGTTGGAGAGCGCTCTGCAACAGACACGTGGAATCGATCCCCGCACCCATGGCCCACCAAGAATTCCATCCCTCCGGGGTTGGCAAATTGGTACCAAACTTGTCTGAGAGGATAGCAGCACTGGCTCTGATGCATCGGTAGCCACGGCGAGTAAAGGCGAGTAAAGTAAAGGCCAGATATGCATTCAATCACCTTTCCAAACGATGCTTAATGAGGTCGAATGCATGGCGCTTCCCTCAGGGGATTGATCAACGCCGAGAGCTTTATCCTTTATTTTTTATACTTATGTATAACGGTTGAAGGATAAAGCTTTCGACGTTGATCAAACCCCTGAGGGACGCACCATGCATTCAACTTCCCTAAGCATCATTGGACGTGAGTGAATGCATATCTAGCCATTAATGACTCCCGGTGGCGTATCGATGCATCGACACAGTGCTGCTATCCTTCCAGACTAATTTGGTACAAATTTGCCCACTCCGAGAGATGGAAGGCTTGGTGAGCATTAGACTCGGGGGATCGACACCCTTTGTATTGCCTCTCTACCACTGCGCTGCACGAACTCATTTCTATCTATATAAACTTTGATAATTGCAGTAAATAGTGGCACTTTATTTATTTACAGGTCGTTTTTGGTCAGTTACTCCACAATGTCCGAAAACAAGCAGTACTATTTCGTCTACGACTAGAAGCAAGAGGGTGAACGAACAGATTTATTGGCCTATTTCATTATCTCGTAAAAGTCCTTCCATTTTTATGCTCTTCCCTGCCATTCGAGTTCCTACCCGTTTTTCATTTTCTACAGTTTTCTTTTCAGAACAAGCCTTCTCAAGTCGTCATCTCATCCCTAGATGACGTGCTTAGCGCGCCAAGTCCTAATCGTCAGTGATGTGAGTGATAAGTTAGTGAAGTTGATAGGCCTTTTGAGTTGTCAATACATGTAAGTAAAAATTCATTCGTTATAGACTAAGCTGAAATGTCTTGTTCCTGAAAGAACAAACAATTCTATGTTAGGTCCATTCATTGATGCCTAGGCAACGACTATGTGATTCACCAGAATATAAATATTCTTGGTACACTATTAAAGCACAGTGTTGTTCATTCCATTTTTCATCTCATCATGATCTTGCTCAGTTTACTTTTACCTTCTTCATTTTTGCATCTTTCTTTCGTGTCGTATATATGGACAGCAACAAAAAATGAATTCTGGCTTGGAAGAATGTTTATTGCAGATGTTAAAACATAATTTTAACAGAAAATCAAGTAAAACTGTAAGTGCATTCCTCATGGAGGATCCTGTGGCAGATTTTGGTAGGATCCCTCTCTGTGCTCTCGATGGTGTCCTGCAGTTAATGTAGTCAACTTGGAATGCAAAGAAAATAGATACTTGTGGTGTTATCGAGAACTGAGTCAAATAGTATACTTTTGATGTAGCGTTGATGTTCATCTTATTACGTGGTGTCCCCACAGTGTTTCATTGGCCGAGCGAAAAATTTGTCCCTAGGTTTTTTCAAAAACGTATGCTATAGTTCCTCATTTACTAGAAAGTAGTTTTCTGCAGATTTTCGAGAAGGGATTAAAGGCTTATTTATTAGACGCCGCGAAAAAGCTCAAAAATTACACCATCAATTTGACGTTACTCCAGTACCTTCATCTTGTATTTCCTGTCATATTACCTTTATCGTTTGTGTAATGGTTACCTCACGTTCATTTTACATTCATAGATTGTGCGATGTTAACGCACAAGGCGGAGACAATGGAAAGCTAACGGTTGCGTGATCGCTTGCTGAGCCTTACTAGTAAAAATTTAGTGAGCCTAAGTGTCAGAGTGGTGAAACCAATTCAAGTTCATATCGACCATCAGTCTTATTCTTTGGTCAAATCATTTTATCTCCTATCGGTCTCCAACTCAACAGTACGGTTTGCGTGTATCGTTCACACTAGCCATCGATTTAGCGATCTATGGCTCTTGTTAGAAGGTACACTTTGTTCTAGTGTACTAGATACCTTGAGTCCTTACATGTTGCCATTTTCCAGCAATCACTAAATGACTTCAGTGGATACCAGAAAACCGTCCATTCTTTTCTGGTTCTGCAAAAAGAGTAGAGTATGGCGTAGTGGTCGGAGGCGCCCTGCAACACATACGTGGAATCGATCCCCGCGCCCATGTCCCACTAAACCTTCCCTCCCTCCGGGATCGGCAAATTGGTACCAGACTTGTCTGGGGAAGATAGCAACACTGACTCGATACATCGGTAGGCCACCGCGAGTCATTGCAAAGGCCAGTTATGCATTATCACCTCCAAACGATGCTCCATGAAGTCGAATGCATGGCGCATCCCTCAGGGATTGAACAACGCCGAGAGGTTTATCCTTTTTTTATATGCTAGAATTTCAGGCATATTTTCGTTCGATATTCTCACTAACAGCCCTGACATCGTCTTGTCGTTTGATGGCGTGTTCTTGTGCTTGACATACTTTTCAATTTAAGCCGTAGACAGACGCTTTTACATGTGCTATCGAAAGCGGCTAGCATTCTATCCCTTTACTTGGTGCTTCGTTTTGTGAGGACGGTGTCATGAACGATATGAAACCACTCTTGTTCGTAGAGATGTATTTCTAAACTGTTCCAGTCTTGACTAAAGGGTAAAGGATAAAGCTCTCGGCGTTGATCAATTCCTGAGGGATGCGCCATGAATTCGACTTCATTAAGCATCGTTTGGAGGTGATTGAATGCACATCTGGCCTTTACAATGACTTGCCGAGGCCTACCGATGTATCGAGCCAGTGCTGCTCTCCACCCAGACAAGTCTGGTACCACTTGCCGAGCCCGGAGGGATGGAAGGCTTGGTGGGCCATGTGCGCGGGGATCGATTCCACATGTGGGTCGCTGTGGCGGCTCCAACCACTGCGCCACATGCGCCACATGCGCCCTGTCATGAATATGGCAGGGATAATGAGTTTGTGAAACATCAACTGACTGGATGGTATTTACTTAACTCACTGTTTTTCTTCAATAAGCAAACATTAATAATACTATTTATATAAATACTTATAACAAATAAAAAGGATGGGCGTTTAAAAGAAGCTGTTTATTACGCGAATGCAAATTTATGTGTTAAGTTTTATCTGCTAAAGATAAGAAAGTTTTTGGCCGAATAGATTGCATGTCAATTTGAGCTTTCCAGGTCTAAAGGTGGCAAAACCGTTAAAACGTCATCGATTGTGTGCTAATAAATCCTATACTATCAACCTCGTGTTTCCCCACTGAGGAAGAACGCTGAATTATCAATCAACGCCGAAGTTAGTAGAATATCGGTCTTGGGGATGGCTACTTATGTCGATATCGCATAGATTCCTCTTCCTGCAGATCACTATGATCCCTATGATTCTGCGTCCAGAATACTTTCATTAAGATAAGCAATGAGTGAAATTTTTTGCTACCTATTCACGTGCAATGGCGATGTTTCCAGCTCTCAGATACGAATTTGGTTGGGTGAGTATTTTACTATTGCTCACCGACTAGACGGTGTATAGGGTTTCCGTATGGAGAGCTGCTGAGGTATCAAACCAAGTATCTCTAATGTTGGTGAAAATAGGTGTTGTGGTAGAAAGTGCCTTCTCCACTGCCCTTCCAAATGCCACTACTCTCTCGTCAGGCCGTGAGACGCGGAGGAGGCTATTAGAAGCAGCCATGTTCATATGCGGTGTAGAGCTTTTAGTAAAAAGCAAAGAAAAAGTATGAATTTTAGTGGGGCAGAGAAGAGCGAGTCGTGCAATAAGTTGTACGACTTACATGCGCAATCTTTTGGATCATGCTACGGCAAAGTTTTTCTAAAGATTTCGAACTGAAATCGTTGTCACATTTCTGTTCCAGTATATTCTCGAGTTTGGCCTAAATTATCAAAACTGAAAAAGGTACAAGGCTCTGATTACTACAGAAGCAATGGAAATTTCAGCCATCCGGAAAATTTATAACAATCAAACTTGAAATACCCCAGCTACGTATAAAAACTGCATCTAATAATAAAGTATTATATTTAGAACATACCTCTCCACACTCCAGGTATGTCTCAACCAGGAGAACTATATCAAGGCATAATTCGCATGCAATATTCATTTTAGCTGTAATAAAGGTAGGACAAGGTAGAAAGCAGTAAAAACATGGGAGATATAAAGACGCCGAAAAGCGTCAATTTCAAAAAGATGAAAAAATCCTTAATAACTTATACAACAACCACCGAAAAGTGATTCGGCACTGATCCTTATCAAGCCCCTAACCAGATTTTCCGTTATGCTTCATATCACTTGATGATTAGTGATCCTTTGCGTGCTTAATTGTCCCACAAAGTCTATTGGGGTATATTAGAATAGAATAATGATAATTTTGTTGAACTAACCGTTTTCTGTCCGAATGAACTTGGATTCCTTAACAGCCACCTTACCGCAACCACCTACATCATTGAGTCGAGCATCATACGGTGTAGAGAATACAGTACTGCACAATGTAGCTCAAAATGAACATTGTTTGCTTCAGTTCGTTGCCACATTATATTAGTCTACAGACTCCTAATGGTGACACATGTCTAGTTTTAGTGAATCTCTATCCACTTGCCTTTAACGTTCATTTGCTGCACTCTCTAGTTCTGCTGATGGGCAAAAGACCTTAATACTCAACCAGCATTTTCATCTAGGCATGGTACACCACATACAGTGTAATAAATGAAAGGTCATAGAACTTTCGTCATAACCAGGGCACCAAGTCCTGGGATTTGCAACACCTATATATATCGGCAAAAGAGAAAGAAACTAGGAACTAACATCTTGTCTTTCACCGTCGTTATCAAATCAACCCCTACTTTGTACCTACTTTCTTTCTAATACTTACTTACTTACTTGATACTTGAACGGCCCGTTATCACTAGTTGTGCAGGCACCAGCATAATCTCCATTTTCCGGAGATTTGCTGGCTAAGCCATTGTGGTTCTCTGGAATCCCGAGGACAGCCTGGCCAAAGAAAGCCCCAGGTCGTCACCACGAAAGGCAGTCGCGGCCTTTGTGGATCAGAGGGAGATTTGCCACCATACGACTTTGATGCCAAGGCGGTGGTGGTTACTCTTAGCTAGCCTTTCTGATGGAAACGCCGAACTCCTTCTCAGTTTGGGAGACCCTGCCGGGAGGACGAATCTTCCCGCTGTACATCGTAGTCCGACACCTAGGAACACCTCCCCAGCCACGATGAGGCGGTAAACCGTTGGGACGTTGTTTCTAATAACGAGAACATTTCATCAATTAACAACGGAACTACAAAATGAAAGTCATAAAAGAAGAAGCAAAAAAAATTACACCTACCGAAAATAAGGGTGAACTTCATCTCGAGGGAAAACGTTATCAGCGCGAACTTACGACTCTTATGCGTAGCATTATCAGTTCACGGTCGATCACATTTAATGCTATCACAAGGCGATTACAAGAAAGGTGATGACAAACAATTTGTGGAATTCATTCAAGGCAACCTCTCAACAATTCTTTAAATTCTCACATTTTGAATTATGGAAAGGCGATCAGATGATTCGTTGTCATGAATAAAATACAGAATTCCTTCAAAGCAATCTCTCCTGAATGATTTATAATTGTGTAAAATACTACGTTAAAATCTTGAGACTTGATGCCAATTAACAGATTTCGTAGCTTTGCGCCTGCTTATGTAAAAATCTTTATTCGCTTCGACAAGAACGAGCATACCAGTAACATAGCGCTAAAACTTTGAAACCATATATTGCTTGCTTTCGAGCTGAATGATTCGCTATATGCAATAGCAAGATAGCGACAGATTTGAGGAGATATCACGAATAAAAGCAAACAACAATGAATTGACAATAGTAGTAAGCCGACAGAAAAATTAACTGTACTGAAAGAATACTGCACAATAGATAACGGTAAATGATTAAAAAAAATTTGTCCACGTTCCAAGAAAGAGGTTTCAAATACCAGTTTTGAAATCTATAGAAACACCATATAAAATAATACGAAGAATTTCAAAGCTGCAAAAATATTGTGATAGAGAAAGTCTTAAGAAAGCGTCTGAAATACATTGCGACTCGTTCAAGAAGTCTCCGTGTCCCCATTATCCAATACCTTTGGCTAAGGCTCCATGGTTGGTGTTTCAAAGGCATGTTCCACAAAACTTCTGTGCGAAATGCAGGAGGAGCTTAACTGAATTCCCGGATCAAGAAGCACAGCTTTCATCACATCGGAGATCGAGACTACTCCCTTAAGCATGGCTTCCATCAACCATCGCAAAATATTCTATGACATAAATAGAAACTATTGTCGGGTGGAGAACTTAGTCCACGTCTACATTTCATTGTGCGCACTACCCATATCGCAGTGATATTCGAGTCCTTCAATTCTTATAATTTATCCTCATTTTCTAATAAAGGTTTTATAACACTACAGTTAAGAGGAACAGTAAAATATTAACTATCTTTATTTACTGCCTATTACAATTTTTCGTTCCCCACCGCAGACACCTGCGGCTCGAAGTCTCAGCATCATTGTAATAGTAAAATAATTAAAGGACTGTTCATATATGGTATTGAAACTAATAGCATCCCACAAATTAATTATCAAGCCGGTCTTATACTAAGACCGACAATGAATCCTAAACAACACCCTCGCTTAGGCTCACCTTCTTCAAATCTGCTTCATTTCGGACTACAAGAAAGTATCGTGCTCCTAATATGGATGCGCTAAATTGTGTGGAAGGCTGAGTGCAACAAATTGGACATACTGGTTCAAATCATACAAACAGTGATATTTTCTAAATTTTTAAGGAATTTACTGAGACAAATCATGAGTCCTAGGTTTTGTTAGTTGCTCATTCACAGAAGATTTAGTACAAATAAGAAAATATACAAACCCGAATAGCGGTATCGGAATTTACGATGAAAGCTCGATGAGCATTGTTTTTCATCATCAAGCTAACAACTCTATAAAACGAGTCGGTATCACTCACGACAACTGCACAAGCACGATCCTATAAGGAAAATTCTTGAAACTCATGGTTGCAAATTATACAGCAGCAAAAATAGAACTACTTCGAATTCATGCAAACCCAATCATATAAATGCACAACTGACACTGCATTACCCCTTTCACGACCATACGCATTGATTTCATGCGTTGCGGTACTTTTCAGACCGTATATATAAACTTCAATGCGTATTTCTTTACGCTCCAAGGACACGCGGTCCGATCGGACTGCCATGCGACAGCGACCGTGTTTGTGAAAGTACCACAATGCATTGCTTCGTTGACGCGAGAGCTGCATTGGGTGCCAACATTTCGTAAGGTCATATGCACGCAGTGCATTACATTCGTCTTTCGTTGCTTTGCGAAACACTAAACTTTTTGATGCCGATCTGTAGCTTGCTCAACGTAGATGCTGCGCCAGCTGTGGCGCATGGTAAGCTGTTCTCTACACTTAATAATTTGCAAAAAAGAGCTTTTTCTCGGACAAATTAATTTCTCGCCTAGAGACCACTGCTGCCAAATAGAGTGTGCAAAACATGGTGTATTTTGCAAAAATATAGATGCCTTCCCACGGATCTCCCTCATATGAGGAGTGGCGGGTAGGTATTAATCGCGGAACAAAAGCGACCTTTCCTTCCCTAAGATGCAGGTAGCTCGAGGGGGATGGACTCATTGGTTATGCTGCGCCGATTTGTCACACACTTCCTATATCTACGAGGCGTATTCATGCACGCGTGTGTGGGTGCGTTCTAGTTTATGCAGGTTGTATTCTACGAGGCAATTCGGCCAAAAGCCTGCAATCAAATGAAAGGGAAGTATATGGCAGGCGGTTAGGAGTCGCCTCCAACAAATGAGCTCCACGTCCACTCTGGGAGAGCCTGGCAAGCTACCCGTGAGTATACCCAACCCCACGTTCAGAGTCCAGCAAGCCATACGTGGGTATCAAAATGCTAAACGCAGTAAAATCGCTGAAAATGAGAATCGCTTCATTAGAACAGCTTACAACACGAATCGCACGTTTACGATTAAAAAGATGTGGATCAATACCGGCTTTCACAATCTTCGTCGTTTACGCGCCTACATCAAACTATGGCGAAGAAGAAGTCGAAGCGTTCTACATGGACTTGGAGAAGTTCTACAGAGAAGACCACACATTCTTCAAGGTCATCATTGGAGATTTCAACGCCAAAAATGGACCAAGAAGAACGTCTGAAGAACGTCACATTGGGACCCACGTATTAGAATGCAGCAAACAAGGTGAGCGGATGTCTGAGTTTATCATGACGACCAAGACCATCCATGGTAACTCACAATTCCAGAAGCCCCACCCTAAGCGCTGGACGTGGGAGTCTCCCAATGGAGAGTACCATAACGAAATAGACCACATCACAGTAAATAGAAGGTTTTGCCTAACCGATATCGCTGTTGTCCCAAAATTCTACACGGGAAGCAGACCATCGCCTCCTTCGTGCAAGATCCTATTTCTCGCGCAAAGGAGAAAAACGCCGCTAAATTCAAAAACCGAAGTCCCAGAACCACTACAAACTGGGACTTATTCAATTCATTAGTCGCCTGTTGGGAAGATGCCATTGTCGATAACATCGACGAAGTATATGATCGGCTCATTCAACATCTTCACGTTAGCTCTATGAAAGCTGAGAGTTCGAAAGTCACCAAGAGAAGTCTCGTCTCCAGAAACACCCGAGCTGATACGCCAGCGTCGAATCGCATGAGCAGCAGGCAACCGCAAACTAACTTCCGAACTTTGCAAAACAATACAGATAGGCGACAAAAGAAGATCTTAAAAGAGAAGAGCAGCAGTAATGGTCGAAGCTGCAGAGGCTAGGGATAAGCATTCACAAAGCTCACCGAAGATTCGCCAATTTTAAGACCAAGATGATTGCACTCCGACGCCCAAACGGAACAGTTACAGCGTCCAGAAAGGAAATGAAGAAAATCATTCACGAATACTACTCAGATCTCTTCGATAGTCACATCCACCTCCCGTCTTATGAAATAAAGGAGGATGGATATGTTGTACCACCGGTTCTCCCTTCCGAATTCTGACATGCCATTTCGTCGGTGAAAAAATCGAACAGCACCAGGTCTGGACAGGATAAGATCAGAACACCTGATCAACCTTCCACCAGTCCTCGTAAACACACTGGCTTGGTTCTTCACACGTCACCTCCTCTGAATGCAAGGCCCCTACTCAGTGGAAGACAAGCAAGACCGTTCTAATGTTCAAGAAGGGTGACCTACACGATATCGGCAACTATCGCCCAACATGTTTGCTGTCTATCGTCTACAAACTTTTCACTCGAGTCGTCCTATCAGGGTTGACAGAACACTGGACGAAGGACATCAATGTGAGCAAGCAGGCTCTCGAACTCATTGAAGCATCGCGAGAGTGCAAAAGACCGCTCTGTCTCACTTTCATCGATTTAAAGAGGGCCTTTGACTCAACTGTGATAGGAAGCAGTCATGGAAGCGCTTGATAGTCAAAGAGTCCCTACTCAGTACATAACGATTATTCGTAAGCTGTACAAAAAATTTCACAAAGAAAAGATATGACCATTCTACAACGATATTAACATTGACGTCAAAAGAGGGGTTAGGCACAGCAATGCCATCTCGCCAAAATTATTTACCGCCACCCTCCAGAACGTCATGCGAACATTGGACTGAGATAATATGGGAGTGAAAATCGATGGTCGGCAATTACACCATCTTCGCTTTGCTGATGACATCGTCCTTATAACATCAAATATTAGCCAAGCGGAACGAATGCTTGCCGACTTTGATAAAAGACTGGTCTTCGACTAAATCTCACAAAAACGATGTTCATGAGGAACGGATTGGTTTTGTATGCCCAATTCACGCTCAACAGAACGAATATCTCCGAATGCTCCAGTTATTTCTATCTAGGTCGGGAAATCAACTTGTTGAACGACTTAGCTCCAGAGGTGAGCTGAAGGAAACACGCGGCATGGGGAGCTTTCAAGAGCATCGAGGATGTAATGAAGAGAACAAACATTAGTGATTGGATTCCTAGGGATGTTAAACGCACTGCAGAAAGACCACCGACTCGATAGTCAGAGTTCTTCACAAAAACCCTAGAAGAAAGATATGATGCTCGACGAGTTCCTAGAGCGAGCAGAATCCACTGGGCTACTCTTGCACGCGACAGGGAAAAATGGAAGATTTACTGGGGCCCGCTCGAGTTACTAGACGATCAACGGGACTACAGGTGATACAGGTGATAGATGCCTCTTTTTGAGAATAGAATTTCGAAATTTTGGGAGTGCATTTTGGTATGGCGAAATGACAAATCATCGAGAGGATCCCGTTGAGGTGGCTCTATACTTACAGAAACAGTCGTCGAATCTTATTACTACAACCTTGTACCAGTGTTGAAATATAGTGCATAAGATTTCCTTACAATCTACTACTTGTGCCTTGTTTATGCAAACAAGTTACGTATTTTGCACTGAATTAGCAATTTTAGCTTAAAAATTGCAGTCCTTACATACATGCAATTCTTTATCTGAAATTTGCACTTCGTGGTTAGCAATGTGTAAAACACTTTGAAATGCTGGCAGCAATGTGGTTATATGGTACAACATCGCATTACATGTTAAACAAGGGTAAAGGATAAAGCTCTCGCCGTTGATCAACCCCCTGATGGATGCGCCATGCATCCGACTTTATTAAGCATCGTTCGGAGGTGATTGAATACACATCTGGCCTTTACAGTGACTCGTGGATAACGATGTATCAGTGTTGCTATCCTCCCAGACAAGTCTGGTACCAATCTGCCGACCCCCGGAGGGATGGAGGGCTTGGTGGGCCATGGGCGCGGTGATCGATTCCGCGTGTGTGTTGCAGGGCGCCTCTGACCACTACGCCACACGCGCTCAATCTCATCCACAACGAGTAGTTCTATGAATACTTTGTTGGAAAATTCAACCTCAGATTAGGAAAGGCAAAAAAGTACGAATATAGGGATGGAAAATTCGGAATAGTAGAGCGAAATGAGAATGAAAACCGTCTTCTAGGACTCCTGTCTGCGTGTCTGACCACTGCGCCACACGCCGCTTATATATAATAGGAACATCATTATAATTCTATCGGTAAAAAAAGACTTATTGATCTTTATTTCAAAAAAGCACAGGTGAGATATCTCGACTTCAAGTTGAAAGTGGCCGTCATTCTCGCACCACAAGCATTCAAATCAACAGATTCCTTCGTTAATGTGTTAAATGATAATTCGATGTTTTAAGTTTTTTCTACGATATGATGTAATTGAAAATTGACAATAGTTATGTAATATATACTACTCTAATCTCTTATTGTCAAAATCCCTCCCAGCGGTTTACCGCCTCAGCGTGGATGGGAGGTGTTCCTGGGCGTTTGGCTGCGATGTACCGCAGAGGACTCATCACCACGGAAGGGCCTTCCATGCTGAGAGAGTCCGGCGTTTTCATCAGGAAGCCCAGCTAAGGATAAATCAATACCAGGATCCACCACCGTTCTGGTATCAAACTAGTCACATAGTAGAAAATCTCGCTCTGATCCATAAAGCGTGGCTGTCGTGATGACGACCTGGGGGCAGACTTCGGTCAGATCGACGTCGGGACTGTGGAGAAGCACAACGGTTAAACCGGCAAAACTCCGAAAAAATGGAAATTTTGAGGCCCCACCACCTGTATGGACGGGTCATCCAAATAACCATGTATTATTTTGTGGATGTGTGGCACACTACGTAACTTTAACATTTTACAGGACTTGAGCATAGAGTAAATCATCTACTCCATCTAATGCCGCAAATCTTGCAAAAATTGGAACTGAAGAGCTCGGTTTTGCTTATAACAGTTTGCATAGATTTGCATAGACGATATTATATATCAACACATGTCTTTGAAGACAATGGGTGTTGATAAGTTCGAAAATGAAAGAGTAATAACCTACCGTGTAAGCGGGTCTATACTTGAGCGCTTCCCTTACGTTTATTGCAGGGTCAAAGCCTTCTTTTTGCATAGGAACATTCATTGCGTCAAAACGACAGTACACGTCAACAACTCTGAATGAATGGAACATGCTTCTAAAGGTATGTATTCCAAAATGAATGGTTGAACCGTTGAAGTCTAGCACAAATACCTGAGAGTAGGAAGTTCAACAACTGGCACTGAGGAAACACCCGCACTAAGAAGAATATCCAAACAATTAATCAGTGGAGTATCACGGTGAACGACATGAAGCCCTTCCCACGTCCCAACATTTAGTTGTTTTGGAGTTTTGGTAAAATGTGATGGTTGAAAGAAATCTCTCCCCCTAAAACATAGTGATACTGATTGTAAAGCAAAAATCGAATCGCGATTTTAATAGCAACATAATTCTTTTAGATGGTTGTTTTGCCATTGACAACAACAGCGAACTTACATGATACCATAGGAACTTCAAAATGTGTTTAAGTGTTAGAATTCCCACAGGGTCAAATGAAATTGGATCAATCACAGGAAGACGATGAACTCGATGGGTGGATAGCATCCTAATGGCTTGAAGAAGACTAAAAGAAGTTTGAAAGAAAATCAAACGCCAAGGAAATTTATACAAATTAACTAAGATAGAAAAAGGCAAAAAAGACAAAAAGGTCGAAGAAGAATTTAGGGTATGATAATGTAGTTGCCTTTCTATTGTGCTGATCCACACCAACGTTTTACGCGTCGCTACCCTCGCAACCAATTCTGTAATTGCTGTTTCGAAATGAAATGAAATACTATATAATAAAATGTAATGATGCTTTCCTTGATATCTTTTGACCGTAATGAGACTGAAATCCCTTCTTTCTTCTGCTGTAATGAAGTCTGGCTCGCGAAAGATTTTCAAAACAACACGAATGTGGTCGGTGGATGATAGCACACCAGTAATGATGTTATGAAGTCCTCCACTGAACAAGACTACATGGTGAGTTCCTATAAATATTACAGCTCAAACGTTGAAACACAGCTTTCTAGATCATATTTTTTAGATAGATACGTATAAATATAATATAAATAAATACACATGCACATACATATATATAAATGTGATACAAGATAAAAAAACAAAACTGGCACCATTCAAAAGGAGATGACGATGTCTTTGCCCCATTCTCATATCCTCATTCAGAACGAGCACAGACTCATCGCGTGGTATTGCTTCCGAGCAGGCATTCTTCTCCAGTAGCCTTGCTATCAAGTCAGGCTTTATCTAAAAGTTCCATCAAAACATAGAAATAAACAAATGCGCTAAAAATGAAACTATAAATATATTTATTACCCATTTGTGACCAGTACGACGGCTGACGCTCGCTGTAGAACTTTCGTCAGGTTTCGCCATCGATAATCGAGACACAAGACGCGATTCCATGAAAATTCGGATTGGAATTGTAAGCAACGAAAGAAAGCGGCAGAAAAAAGACTTTAGAAAAAAAACTAAGGAACCATGATTCAGAAGAGTTGCGACAAATTCTCATTCTAATAATAAATTAAAAATAGTAAGTTAAAAAACAACGGATCAGCGGACAAGATGTCATTGGGATTTATGCGATAGATTTGGAACAAAAACTGGTATTCTCTACAAAATCCTACATATAGGCTACTTAGTTTTATTTTAAAAGCTTACTAACGATATTAAGCAATGACTACGCAAAATAAGGATTGAGCTATGTCAGCTTTGCCGGAGCTATTTATCAATTCCACGTAGACTACATGTTATCAATTCATGTTCTAACGTGTTTGTTCTTGTGAAATTGGTTCGATACCATGGAAAACATTGAGATAACGGCAAAGTTGACTAGCCAAAACTTCAATTCACTATTACGTGATCTACTTCACCATGTCACTCTCGACCGGCAGTTTCGCATATCCAGCGTTCACAGAGGGCTTCTGAAGCTGTGATTTAGAACAAACCGTCTTGGTCATGATGACAAAACCAGTTGCCCACTCGCTCGTTCCGTTCTAATCCGTGATTCCCAATGTGGCACTCTACAAACGTTCTTCTGGGTCCAATCTTAACGTTGAAATTTTCAATGAAGACCTTAAAGAATGTACAGCCTTTTTGTAAAAATTCTCCAAGTACATATCGCCATATTTCAGGACTTTTTAACTTCGTCTCCTCCACAGATTGATGTCGGTGCATGTACGACGAAGACTGTCAAAGCCGCTATTGATCCAAATCTCTTAAACGGTAAACTTCGATCCGGGTTGATAGTTGTTCGAAAAAATTCCTCATGGCCTAACTGGTGATGACGTGAACGCCTACGCAGCCGATACCTCTATTGTTGCATGTTTCAAATAACAGTTCTTCTGTGGTATCGCGTCGTTGAATTGGTTGCGTCTTCTCTTCTCGGCCAGTCCAATGACGTCGTGTCTTATCCTTCCTGTTTCCATGATCAACTCTTCTATCGAGTACTCAGATGCAAGTGTGCGTGTATTTAGGTAGAGCTTGTCACCTTAGTCCTTTACGGTCTAGGCAGTTCAGAATGGCCCTGAGATTTTAGCAGCCTCTCTGTACTCGTCCTACCCAACGCTGCTCAATCGGGGCTCATTAGAGGTTAGGGGAATGAGGTCCGTTTATTTTACTGTGTTTAGCATGTCTTTAAACTGGTGAGTTTACACGAGGCTGATAAAGATATTTATTTCAGTTAACGTTTCGACGTCTTCATCTTATCAGAGCCGATAATCCGAGTCGGTGGTCTACAGCTGTTCGTCATCTCGGTGTGGGACTGTGTTTAGCCTTTCGACACTCACGCATAGCTCGTTTGTCTGTGATCGTGGGGGATGAGTATACCTTTGTGTTGGAGGCGACTCCTAAACGCTCCCTATGTACTTCTTTATCTCTAAATTGCAGAATTTTGGCCGAATTAGTTCGTAGATTACTTACGTGGATACTTAGATGACCCGTCCTCACTGGTAGTTCGGGCCCCAGCATCATCTCTATTTTTCGGAGTTTTGCTGCTTTAGCCATTGTAGTTCCCTGGAGTCCCGAGGTCAGCCGAGCCAAAGTCTGCCTCAGGTCATCACCACCACAGTCCTTGTGGATCAAAGGGAGATTTGCCGCCATGCGACTAGTTTCCTACCAGGACGGTGACGGATCCTGATATTGGTTTACAATTAGCTGAGCTTCCTGACGGAAATGTCACAAGTCACTGCACTTCGACAGTTGCGACCAGGTGGCGGCCTATCTTAAGAAAGCAAGTTAATGTTTTTGCACATCTAATTTTATCTACAGTTTAAATTTGTACAGTTATTCTCATACTTCGTTATGCAAGCGTGTTTCGTGAATGCCTAGAGAATCTGCTGCTACCCAACGAAAATGAATATAAGGCAGAAAAAAAAATGGAGTTGGAAATGGAAATGAGGATGGAAACCACGTTGTAGAACTTCTGTTCACAGGATGTCTGCTCCATAGTAATTAATTTTTTGAAAGTAGAGAATGTCGCAGATAGAAATGGGAGTGTCTTAACAATACATGGCTTACGGAGATTGACTAAACTCTTACGAACAGGCCTCTGACAACAGGTGAAGCCTCTTTGGGACGGCACTCCCCCCTGCTGCAGTGATTGTCTACTAGACATGTTGAGCGCGTTTTCTTCCAAAGATTCGATTCGGCTGGAAGCTAGAAAAGGGCCTGTTATCATCCAAGAGGAGCGATACAAGTTGTATATGACGAGAATATTCTCAATCTATTCTTCTTCTCACATTACTAGTAGGTAAAGAAAAGCCCAACCGAAGACTACAAGCTGTTTATGGAAGGACTTAAAATATGCCACAAACTCGCCACTCTTCCTCAAACAAGGTGTTCAAACCGCACCTCCACTACCACTAAAGAGTTGTTCGAGAATAGATACTGAAGATTGATCCTACTGCTACACACCTAATCCGGTCGACAATAAATACCAGCTGTAGAAGACCACTGCAGGAGGGTTTACCGATGTAAGCCAAAAAAGTTATAAGAACCAGCTCAAAAACAGTTTAGTCTGAAGAAGTGTCGTCATAATTTGTAAGACCATAATGGTCCGCTATCTGCCATTACGAACCAAGATGGACCTTTTTTTCGATCCTACCAGTGATCCACTCCAAGCGATTCTACCCGATGCGACAACGAACAAACACATCGCCAGGACGACCACATGTGGATAATCGACTCGTATCAATGCATTTCTAAAGAAGACAAGGACGTCGAAACGTTAGCTGAATGAACGTCTTTATCAAACTCGAGTTAGCTTAATAAGACAAGGAGGCAAGACGGGCCTATCACCATATGCAGCCATAATATGGAATTCATAACGGAAAAGTTCTATACCAATGTTTTCCTTTCCACAATCCCCCTTTCAGATGCCCGAACCTCTGCTGGACAAAAACCGTAGAGGATTCCGCTCTCTGAAGTTCGCATTGCGACAGAAAGCATGAAGATAGGCGCAACCAAAAAGGTACAATACCTTCAGAAGCAGAAAATTTTAAACCAGAACAAAATGTTGTGTACGATCGTCCTAGCCAAGTAGAGTGACCAAAGAGGTCTTCGTAACTGTCTTTCGATAATTCAAAAGAGCGGCTTTCTATTAATATCGGCGCAAGTAATCAATATTTATGTATCTACTTTGTGAACTGTCCTTGTTGACCTGATGCGAAGTTGGTACAAGTTGTCACTGTTGTTTTTGTTGCTGTTGTTGGATGGCTGACGTTTCGGCAACTTCGCCTTTCTGAGAGCAGTGCTGTTGTGTGTGTGACCAACTGTGTATTGTTCAGGTGGGATCTTCCGACATGCTTGCTGAGTATACTCTAGAAGCTGCCCCCGAAGATTACCTTTTGCGCATATCCAAGTATTTGGCGCTCAACCAAACCAATATGAGCAAGCAGTATTCCGATAGGAATCCTGCCCCCTTAAACCACATCCAAACAGTGTCAAGGGTCATATAATTCTGTCCGAAGTACTACTCATCTCCTGTCCTAACCTTCGTCGACCATGAAAAAAGCGTTTGACAGCGACCGAGCAAATCCAAGCCTATCAGCGCTCGCGAACCGAAGAGTGCATTCGTCCTATAAAAGAGCTATAGCTGACTGTTGTCGGAACTGCACAATAAGCGCACAGCTTTTCCATCCACTCCTCGCCATACCCATAGGAAAATGAATCTGCAGCTCCACACAATATCGCTGAAGCTTCTTAATGCCAAAATGAAGTGGATGATGAAATCACTCGGTTGCGAAGAAAATGGCATGCGTAGTCGTGGGAAATTCCTATCAAATCTTCGTTTCACGGATGACGCCGTCATCTTTTGGAATAGCACCAATGAAGCAGAGGAGATGCTCAGTGTGCTCAACGACGTTGGAAAAAAGGTTAAACTGCGCATGAATATAACGAAGACCCAGTTAATGAAACATCCAAGCTGCGAAGGCGATGTAATCAAACTGGATTGTTAAGAGACTACAGAGACCACCTCATAAATGTACATTGAACGTTCAATGAACATGGTTAAGAACATGAAAGAGGAGTTATACAGAAAAGGAGAGTAGCGTGGGCCGCATTCGGGCCTCTCAGAGAAGCCAACGACCAACTACTGAATCCAAAACTTCGGGCCCCCTTTTTGAACTCAGCAGTCCTCCCAACTCTCCCTTATGCAGCAGAAACATCGGCTGGTATTGAACCACGTCAAGAACTCTGCGCAACATCCACAGATCGTTTGAACAGTGCCTTCTTAAATTTAACGGGCACTCAGAACGTGTAGTTGGAATGCTCAGCTCAGGTCTTCGAAACCTATCGGACTTTAGGGATCCACAAGAAGACACATCATTTGCGAAAGACAACAGGTAGACGAAAAGAACAGTGGACTCCATGAGAATGCAAGCATCCTACTGGACGACCGCTCAAACAATAGACGAACGGGTTCGCAAACAACGTCAACCATCCATATCCGCAGATGGGGAAAGGTTTACGGAATGGGCCTCGCGGACCTCATCTTGTTCAAAGAAGTTCATCACAATGGATAACAACTGCGAAAGAAAAAAAATCGAATTGAAATTGCACTGGGGCACTCAGCACCGGTGAAGGCTGGCCATCGAATTGCCCAAGTATCCAAGTAAGCACTCTATACATAGAGCAGGTCAAGGGCACAAGTTTGGAGCATCTTTATTTGTTTTAAACAACTGCTATGTTCTCTTAGAAACAAATTATTGTTATTATGCGCGCTCCTGGAAGAACCGAATTTTTAAGCAGTAGCTTAAAACTGTATGATGAAAAAAGCGTTGTGGTCAAACAGATCGTATTCTTCACATAAAATGAAGACGTATATGTTCATATATAACGATTCTTAGTTCATTAACCCTGGTCTCTGGTGATGAGAGCTATTTATGGTTTAGAGGCACTAATGTTCTTCGTAGGCAATTTAGGCATTCTAGCAGTTTTAACGTTCGTCAAAGCGCTGCCTTATTATAGACAAATCCTCAGATTACGTCATGCTCTGAATCACTTTATCGTCGATATGTATTTCACAAACTGTGTAATTACATCAGAAAAGAAATATTCTATCAAAATCCTAGAGGTAGAGCAAGGTAGGATGGTTGAGTAATGTAACTCAACGCTAGCAAAAAATCTTTCAGTAAAGCTAGAAAGGAAATTGTCAAAGAATCACGTGAACAACGGCACACAACAATGCCTCTAATGTCATTACGGGATTGCAATCTACATTTGATCTGACTACGATAATACACAGTTAGTTCAATGCAGGTTTTTGAATAAATTAACTGGATAACCCATCTTTAAATCCCAAGCATACTCCAGTGTCTCCTCCATTTATTAAATTGTTTTGCAACCTCATTTTCAATGATGGTCGGGATTACATGGTTCGCCATTGGATAGATTATCAGTCTTCTAAATGACTTGTTAAATGCAAACAGAGGTTGGCTTCATCACCGGGTCACCATAAATACCGTCCCAGATCGTCCCTACGTCTTATCACAGACAGTTCGCAAGTATTGTGGACCGGGAAGTTTACTGTATGCTGCGATTGAGGCTCTTCCAGAACGCTAAACGTTCTTGCAACTGTTCAATCGGCGGTTGGAGGGCGATGTGACAATTTGAATTATCAGGCAGTCAAAGTTCCTGACATATTAGTGAGGAAACACAACACTTCGCTTCGACAGGTTTTTAGATAGAACCATTTGATGGACCTATTCCAAATCTTCATTTGCGTTCCAGTTCGGCTTTCCATGCGCTAATGCGCTACATGCGGAAATGAAAAGTGCTTAAGAAAAAGAAGCAATGCATGTTATTTAACAAAATGAGGGACTTACAGAAGCATACAAGCAGGCCAAACATACTATTGAACAAAGGAGATTTGTGTAAGCACGTAGGGCTTTGAAAACAAGACGATAAATCATATCTATGCCGTCACAATGTCTATTAAAATATCCTGTGAGAACAAAAGCAAAAGACACCTACCTCTATGTCCTCCTTTCTTCGGCCTCAGCAGATCGTTCCATCGCCTTGAGCTGGAAGCGATAAAGGAAGCTTTATGCTAACAGGTTACCCTGCCTAGCATGCAAATATCCTTCACAGAAGCTATCTATCTATAAAAACCACACTGCAGTAGCGACAACTTGAAATTAGCTTTATTAACAGTAGAATTCGCAGTATAATGAAGAACATTATTCACAGATGTGTAATGAAACTATGCGGTACTTACTGCAGTGTTTAATATCACATTGTATAAAGAAGAAGGAATTAGGATTTGTAGTAAAACAAAACAAAACGAATGTTGACATTACAGAAATGAGCAATAGTCGAACTGTGAACGAAGTGGGAACCTAAGGACTGGAAAGAAAGAATCCCGTCTTTTAATCTACGGCTCCATTTCAGATCTGATTAGAGATAACATACAAACCACAAAATATGTAATAATTACCTACTGAATGATGTTAAATTTAGTGAATACTCATACTTCCAATGTCTTTCTCCAGTTTTCCATTTGCTGTATCTTCCGGAAGGGTTGCACTAAGATGAAGGCGATTCCGTAATTCCTGAAAGAAGCTGCATGATCAATCTCAACATAAGACGTTACCTTATACAAACGGACATGTGGTTTAAAACTGTGTGGATTCATAGCAGATTCCACAGATCTTCTTCACTACAGCTTTCCCACTTGTCCGATTGCTAACGCGCTTAAAATAAGAGTCTTGATGAAAAAAAAAAAAAAGTGAAGGTGTGTCATGGGCTCCAGAAATCCAGAACTCCATTTTTGTAAAATAAGATAGGATGTGTTTTGTAGGTACAAATCTTTGTATTCTAGCAGTTAGTTTAAGATGAGACAGAACAGTTAGAAATTGAAAGTGGCCATAAATTAGCATAAAAGGTATTGGACCCAACCTATTACCAAGTGTTAAAAAAGAGGTTTACTGGGAAGGACAGTTTTGCAAGAGGTTTAGTGCGAGGGAGCACATCCACGTAAGTGCGAAACTCGGTGAAGGTAACGATGAAGTACAATAAGCCACTACCTCGCCTCAAACAAATGGCGCGTGTAGCTCAGTGGTCGGAGGCGCCCTACAATCCACACATGAGATCGATCATCACCGTGCTCGTGGCTCACTAAGCTTTCCATCGCTCTGCGTGGGCAAACTGGTACCAGACTTGTCTGGGAAGATAGCAGCACTAGCTCGATGCATCGATAGAGAAACGCGAGTCATTGCAAAGGCCAGGTATATATTCAATCACCTCCAACGATTCTTAGTGAAGTCGAATGCATGGCGCATCCCTCAGGGATTGATCAACGCTGGAAGTTTCATTCTTTATCCTTTGTGTTTCACGCACATCAACGTAGAGAACAATTATGACTCCTTAGGACTGGCAACTACCACAAAAGCCCCTACACTGTAGACGAGTCACTAAACAAAACATGACGAATTTTCATGAGTTGTGCAGTATTCATAACAGGAACTTTTGCGTTCTACAACATGGAGGAGAGCAGCACGAAAAGGCCATACCTTCTCATAAAAACTACTCAGCGCCAATCTCGAAAACACCCATGTAATGACTGGAATAAGAGAGCATGGTAGTAAAGCGCCACTGGTCTCCAACTTTATGATCTTCACTTTTTTGATGACACTCTCTTACAACACCTATATGAGTCAGATGAAACGAATGCTAGTCGATTCCAACAACTTGAGCGGACAAACTGGTCTTCAACTTTGCCTTCTCAGGAAAACAATAATTGGAAACAGAACAGGACCATGCACAATGCAAATAAGAGAGAAGACTCGAAGCTCTAGACACGTCTAAAGACCAAACACACAGTCCCATAAGCTGTTTTATGGAATCCCACCAAACCAACAGTGACTTCATCACGAAAATCCTATAGAAAAAAAATAAGACGATCTCCTACTCTCAAGAATTAAGTGAATGCATTGGACTATTCCCTATGTGATAGGGACAAAATGGAGACTTCAATGGTGCCCGCTAGACTCATTCGAGAACCAGTGCGAGAACAGCTGAATGTAGGATTTTAAAAAAAAAGTTTATCGCTTACTTTGTCGTTGGACTCAGATGTATGGTATGCGTAGTGACGCCGTGTAGGTTGAAAAGGTTTCAGATTTGCACCTGGTTTGACAACCATGTAATTTATAACGTCAGAAAGCGAAATGATACCCCTAAACAGACCTCATAATAATCGTTGATTCTGGGAAGTATAACTAACGTTGTTTTAAAGAAGAATGAACAAAATACTCGAAAGAGTTATGAAAAAAGGACAAACAGAAATGATACCCTCAATGGCGCCCTTCTCATTGACGGCACACAGACGATGAACATTTCTCTCTACCAGCACTGTAATTGCTTTCCATAACGTGTCCGTGTCTTTAACCGATACTACACGATCCGTATTGTTTCTGTCAAAATTCTTGAATTTCAGCGCCTCCTCCACAGTGACACCTAAACAAGCGTTCTCCTCTAACGCGATACTAACTGCATCGAAACGCGAGTATATGTCAACAACCCTTAAGTAAAAACAATGCTGGACAACGAATTCGACATAGTAATGATGATAGAGACCTCTAAAATAACTCTAGTTGAAGAACGCTCATAAATAAACTAACTTAAAAGTATCACGCTCAACTACTGGTACACCTGAGACTCCTTTGTTAAGCAAAATGTCCAGACAGTCGGTCAAAGGAGTATCCGGAAAAACCTGGATATCTATGCTACAACATGGCCACGAAATGTGGAAAAACAGACCACTACGAAGATCGACAAAAAACAATCAAGAAGGCAAGAAAGACGAACGAAAGGAAGGAAAAGTCGCAATAAAAGTCACAGAGAACGCTTTAAACTAGAAACAGACCACACGAATCCCAATCCAAGATCCCACGTTCAAGTCCTTAGCAGTACAGACGTGGAATTCCGGATGAGAAAACTGCTGACCCTGTATGTGTAATGTAATGCTTAAGAATGAACCCCAATATTAAATCACTGGCAAAAAAAGATTCATCAAAAGTAAAATTGAACACGAACAAAACACCAGAGAAATTTGAGTAGCCGTTTATGAGTAAGAATAAACAGTGGACTGCCAGTATCCGGATCGAAAACTGGCAAACGATGTATTCGATGTTGAACAAGTAATCGAGCTGCTTCCAGCAAACTTGAAATATAATCATGAGATCGAACAGAAACAAGACAAAGAAGCAATTTCTGAGATGGTACCTGTTATCAGCGCTAATATATACCAATTCCTTGAACTCTCCTTCTTTTTGTACTAGTTCTGAACGAGAATGAAGAACGATCTACCTATTCGAACAATTAAACACTATATCAACCTCTATACTTTCGTATGGTCAGCTTTCCAATATCCTCTTTCGGATCCGCTATGTCACTTTGTTTTCGTTCTCTAAAGATGGGACATTAATCGGTAACATCTCATAGAATTAGAATTTTCTGCATGTTTTTGGACGAAATATCGTTTTTATCTTCTCGAACCCATTTGTTTGAGATATATTACCTCTGAAATTCCTCGCATTCAAATCAATATCGGTTTATGACAAACAAGAACAAGAACTGATGAAATTCACTACTTCTACTAACTAGGTGCCATTGATTCCAAATCGACCACACTACTATATTGTTCTACGAGTCAGACATTTCCAATTTTTGACAAGAACGGAGCTAATAAAACCGTGTAGATTCCACCTATCCTAAGTCTTCAACGGAATGGGATCATAAAGTACTCCATAGAATTTATAACATCTGGAAAAAAAAGACTTGTACCTGTGTAACATCAGTATTACTCGGATAAAATCTGTAACTGACAGAATGCCAGTAATTAATCCACCCTTCTCGCCATTCGATAGCAACACATGTCGAGTGTCTGAATGAAAACGTACAGATTGAGAACGACAATTTAAACCAGTCAATACTTTAACCAAATCTTAGTGATCAATTGTAAACATTAGATAAACACAAAGGTGAAAGAGCAGCGTCCGGTGTAGGAATGAAGCAGATTACATATGTCTGTTACTCATGAACTAAAAGTTCGGAGTTTTCACTGGAACGTTCAATCGGCCTAGGAGTCAGGCTTAGCGACTAAGAGTCTGATGGACATTTCTCATTCATACAACGACACTTCGAATCATAAAACTGAGATTTACCGAACTAAAAGTTAGTGGAAAACTATAAGCAATAATGACTCAAATAAAGAACATTCAAACAAAGGAGGGACAGAGATTTTAATCTTAAACTCCCCTTCAATCTCTTCCTGCTAATATCTGTATGAATTGCATGTCTAAGGAGAAGTTGCATAATTAAGAAATGAACAGATCCTCCAGTAAATTCTACCTCAAACCTATATCGTTACTCAGACACGATATGAAGTAGTCGAAGTCATCCATCTTTCTTCGCTTCAGAGTCGAATAGAAGTAAAACAGTTGAGAAAAAAAGAAAAAGCAGGACTTACTTTGATAAATAAGTCCATTCAAAGCTTTCCACAATATAAGCTCCGTATCAAATACGACCACTTTACTTGATGTTGGCATCGCTTCATAGCATTGATTCATTTGAAGAAGACGAGCATACGAATCGGGTTCATGATATGGGACCTGTAAGAAGAATCAGAATTGTTCATCACCCTAAACCATAAAAAATCATCACATAAACAGTACATTTTAAGATAGAACAACCATTATAACCATAATGAAGCTGAGATATTTGCAAAACTCAGGCCGCTGATGTCTGCGGTGGGGAACGAACGTGCTATTACCCTTTCCGGTGGCTAACGCGATCACCACCACCCCGTGCGGGTCAATCGTTTCGCCGTTCGCTGAGCTAGCTTTCTATCTACCAGTCCTATCAGTAATCACCCGTCTTTGTATAACTATAAAGTCACTGATCACTACAAAATTGGGAGGAAGATAAAAAAGCTTTCGGCGTTGATCAATCCTTGTGGGATGCGCCGCACATTCGACTTCATTAAGCATCGTTGGAGTTGATTTAATCCATATCTGGCCTTTACAATGACTTGCAGTGGCCTAAAGATGCATCGGACCAGTACTGCTATCTTCCCAGATAAGTTTGGTACCAATCTGCCTACCCAGGAGGGACGGAAGGCTTGGTCGATCAGGCGCGCGGGAATCGATCCCACATGTGTGTTGCAGGGCCCCTTCGACCAATGCGCCACACCCTTACAAAATTATAGTAGGCAACAAAGAAAAAGTTAACAATCAATATGATTGAAAACCTCTGATGTAGATTTTTCTAGAACACTGCGAGCATGTCTGAGTCCATGGAAAGAATGCGGCACCGATCGGATCGACGATGATTGCGTGCTAGCAGATCTCATCGCTCTGGGAGAATGAGGCGATATCGATTCGGAATGCCACATCTCTAGTCTTCTATAAACAGAAATAGTTTAAAATGGCTTTGGAATCACAATTTTAAGAAAGACACGTCACAACAACTACAGCAACAATAACAACAACAACAGCAACAACAGCAACGACAACAACAACAACAAAATGTCATCGAACCACCACATTCATAGCTGTGATGTTGTTCAGTGTAATAGAAACACTTGTGAGAGACATCAATATGAAACAGCCGCAGAAAAATCTATGTGAAAACCTGTGCCATGACAGACAGAGAGGGAAGATCGATGGTGCTGATTGAGCTACGAGAAGAATTGGGTTAGAAAATGTTATAAAAATACTACACATGTAAGTGCTAGACCAGTTGTCTAGCCTGGAAGGACGTCGACGCACTAAAGCAGTAAGCTCATAATTGAAATAGTAAGACAGTAAAGTATTGTCAACAAATCCTGTCTATTGTTTCATTGTAGCTTAAACACGATATTCCAAATACTAGGAAGACGTCGGGATCCGATATGAAGAATTATAAGCTTCAGTTGAACAGAAATATTGTAGAGATACAAAGTGATCCTATCTATGAACCAGAGAATAGCAACAAGTCTCCTATCTATAAAAGATCTGAGGCTCTCGGCGTTGATCAATCCCACGGATGCGCCATCCATTCGACTTCATTAAGCATCGTTTGGAGATGATTTAGGGCATATCTGGCCTTTACAACGACTCGCAGTAGCCTACGGATGTATCGAGGCAGCGCTGCTATCCTCTCAGACAAGTCTGGTACCAATCTGCCTGCACCAGAGCGATAGAGGGATTGGTGGGCCTGTGGGGCGGGGATCGATCCCACGTGGATTGCAGAGCGCCTCCGACCATTGCACCACATCTGCCACTTCTATACGTACTATGCCGAAAATACACGTTCTTTTAAGGCATTAGAGACTTTTGGTAGAATTAAGTGTTGAATGCCATTAACGTAAAACTATATCGATCATAGTGATGATGCTTCAATCTTACAACCTTCGTGACTCGACGTCTTGAATGAGAGGTAAAGTATATAGCCAGTAGCCAACTAAAACAACCTAGAGATTCATCAATGTCCATAGTTCATTTAAACGCCGAAATAAGATAGTCCTGCCCAGCAGTACGTCAACTACTTAGAGATTTATTAAGTGAAGTGCAGATCTGTACAGTTAATTTATAGTTAACAAAAAGAAAACAGAAAGCTATTGAAGTAAAGGACATTGAAAATATTGTTGTGTAGCACAAATGGGTCGGAAATCTCTACAGAAACGTCCAGCATCTAGCCAGGAATTGTGTAACGATTCCAAAACACTCCGTTTAGACATAGAGAGCAGAATATATATTCAAGACAACAGAAGCATGTATAGCAAGGAACTTAACGGTATTGATCTGAAAAACTTAACTAACTTACTACTTTGTGTCGAGGGAACATCGCTTTCGTAGGAAACAATTACTCAGAGTTTTACAGGTTTAGGTAAAAGTATGTGAAGCAGAACCCCTAGTGTTTACATGAGAAACAACAACTGACGAAACCGCCTTTGACAACAACAAGTTCCTTTCTAATAAAGTGTAATGATGAATCTGCCATCCCCCGCCAGGGTCTCCCAGGTTGGGATGGAGTCTGGCATTTCTATCAAGAAGTCCAGCTAAGAGTAAACCAATAGTAGGATCTACCATCGTCCTGGTATAAAACCAGTCGCATGGTGGCAAATCTCCCTCTTATCTACAAAGACGGCCATTACCTGTGGTGGTGACGGCCTGGGGCATACTTTGGCTAGGCTGACCTCGGGATTCCAGGAAAACACAATGGCTAAACCAGTAAGACTCCGAGAAGTGGAGTGTACTGGTGCACTCACGACCACTGAAGAGGGGTTAACCAAGTATGCAAGTAAGAGAGGTGTAATGATGAATATAACACTAAAATAGACAATACCTACACGAGACCCAACTGTGGAGACGAATGTTGTATGAAAAGATGTATAAAGGCGGAACTATTCTGACTACAAACTGCTATACTACTATTATTATATTACTGTATTACTATACACTACTATAGTGCTATACTATACTACTACTATTATACTACTATAAACTATACTAACTATCTTGGGGTAATATTTCAAGCGTATGGATGAGAAATTCCAGTCTAACAGCACTATGCAACCGATGCAGAATCATTTGCCTTAAAAATGCATTTCGGGGACAAATGGGATGAGATCCAGGGCGTCTCTAGTGTATACAACAGCAATGCATGTATATATACATATATGTATGCATATATATGTATATATATATATGCATATATAAGCATATGTACACGTATATACGTATATACGTGCATATATATGTACATATATATGTGTATATATATATATATATATATATATATATATATATGGTTTAGTATATACATAAAACGGCACCTTCTAAGGAATGTACAGCATATGTTGCTCTGTGGTTAGTTAGAGGCGCCCTGCAATACACAAGGATCGATCCTAGGCCCCAAGCTCACCAAGGCCTCCATATCTCTGGGATCGGCCAATTGGTAGCAGACTTGTCTAGGAAGATAGCAGCACTGGCTCGATAGATCGGTAGGCCACCATGAGTCATTATGTAGGCTAGATGTGCATTCAGTCACCCTCTAAGGATGCTTAATGAAGTCGAATGCATGGAGCATCCCTCAGGGATTTATCAACGCAGAGAATTTTATGCATTGTCCTTTTACAACAAACGGCTTCTCTTAAATAATCACCGTTTTGTTCGTTCTTTCTTTATGTTCTTCTGTTCTTTCCTTCTTCTCTGTTCCCCATTTTTTTGTTGGAGACCAGCTGCACAGAGTCTTATATGGTTGAGAAATATGCCTGGCTCCGGTCGAAAAGCCAGCTTGAGGTATGGCGCTTGATCACAAGGTACTTCCCCTGCTGTTCATTCCTGGATTTCTAAAAAACTGACCAAAACGCTTCAAGATTTTAACGCGCTGATGTTTTCGATTCTAGTGCGAGGATAGTGGCATTTAGTTCAATGTCTTCTATTATGCTTTCGTGTCCCTTGGGAGCCTCAAGTGGTTTTTAGGTTTCCCAAGTAGGTGGTCTTTTACAGGGGCGTAGAGTGCTCTATTCTTTTCACTAATGTATTCGTCCCGGCACGTTTTAGAAGTGACTGTGTACACCGAAACCTGAACTCTGCAATCGCCAACCCAGTGTGGCGACGCATGCACTTTTGTTGTGCAAGGACGCTCATTCAAGCACTCATGAACTAGTTGACGACGTGGAATGTTCGATGGGAGTCTAGTAGCTGTTGCCGACTTCTGTAGAACGGTTCTTTTCAAACATAGCTTTAGAGCCGCACATATACCATTGGAAATTAAGGGCATGTTAAACGTTTTCTCCAGACTCGTCGTTTTGAGGGGTGATTTTTCCTGTAAACGTGGCACGAGTGGCTATTGTTTCGTAGCCATTGAAAATGACTATTTTTCGGCAAAGTCCAGCGATTCCTCCTTCTGCTCTCTTCCTGTGCACACATTTGCGAATGTTCGAAACATGTTTCCCACAAGCGCCCCTTTCGTGTGTGAAGGGTGAGAGCATAGGAAATGAACAAGTATGTTTTTTGTTACTTGGCTCCCGGTATCATTTGATGTAGCCGTCTTTTACACGTTAACTTGAACATTCAAGAATGGAAGCAAATATTTATTTCGTTTCTCTCGGATGAAATTTGTGTACTCCAACTGTTGATTTAACGATTCAAAACATTTGTCCCTCGCCTCCTGTGTTGATTACATGACAAAACAGTCGTTAATGGGGATAAAGCATGGAATGGGTCGAAGTGGAAAGGAGAAGGTGTAAAAGCATCGGCTATTTCGCAACTTCTGAGTCACCAACAAATCCCATCATTTATTTACCTATCAAAACTCATTCCTCCCAACGGTTTACCGCCTCATCGTGGCTGGCGGGTGTTTCGGGATGTCGGACTGCGATGTACAGGGGGGGATTCACCCGTTGGCAGGGTCTCCTAAGCTGAGAACGAGTCCGGCGTTTCCATCAGGAGGCCTAGCTAAGAGTAAACCAATACCAGCATCCACCACCGTCCTGGTATCAAAGTCGCATGGTGGCAAATCTCCCTGTGATCCACAAGGGCTGCGACTGCTTGTGATGGTGAAGACATGGGGCAGACTTTGACCAGGCTGACCTCGGGATTCCAGGAAAAAACAGTGGCTAAACCAGCAAGGCTCCAAGAAGTGGAGTGTGCTGGGGGCCTGCACTGACCAGTGAAGAGGGACCATTCAAGTACCAAGTGTCAGGTCTCAAAACTCATTAATTAGCATCCACTGATAATTTTGCGTCATTCAACCTTTAAGGTAGACTCATCATCAGTTGTGTAGACGAGCAAACGGGTAGAACACCTTAGGTTATAAGCCTAATATCTATTGAGGAGGTTGAGGATAAAAAGTCAAAGACGCGATTTTACACACAAACTTGTCGAAGATAAGATGAGCACGATACTCGATACGTTTGAATAACAACCTATGGACATCAGCGATAAGCGACAGGATTCCTTGGGACGTCAAACATACTGCAGGAAGCCACCGACTCGACGGTCAGAGTTCTTCACGAAAAAAAAACTTAGAAGATATGATATTCAACGAGTTCCTAGAGCAAGCAAAACCCACCATTCTACTCTTGCACGCGACGGGAAGAAATGGAAGATTTACAGGTGCCCATTCGAGTCACTCAACGACCAACGTAACGACACGTGACAGGTGATAGTCATCCAATTGCAGAAACACATACCACTCTATCTCACGAATACCCAAATGTTCCTTGATCGTCTAAGTAACGCGCATCCTAACAGTGCGTACGTGATTGAGCCTTTCGACGTTACCTCACTTTATAATAACTAGTCGAATGACTCCGCAATGCATGCTATCCATGCGCTCTCTGTGCAACACGAAGTAATAATAAACGTGTATGGCTTTTCGATTCAACAGCTCACGGCTCTCTTAAAGGAGTGCCTAAACTGTTTAATCTTCAGAGATTCCGGGGAATTCCTACGCGCAAATGAGAGGATTGGCAAAGGGAGAGCGAATGACACCAAGCCTTGCCATTGCGTTAATGTCTAAACTTGCAATCCGTGTACTCGGTCTCCGGCCACTAACCTACTCTAGGCATACTGACGACTGTTTAGTCATCTGCTCAATACAAAAAAGGAGATGGAAAAAATGTTATGGTTTGCTTAACTAACGATAAGAGTGCATAAGTTCGTTCCACCACAGAGAAACTGAAGAAAAATTGGTATCCGTTCTTGAACGTTCAATTCAATCAGCTCAAAAACAGCAACATCACCAAAAGGGTGCTGTAAGCCAAGTAAAACTAGCATATTAGTTCATTAGCTTTCCTCCCAACCTTCACGCATAAAAAGCGCGCTTATGAAAAGCATGTTCCGAATAGCCGCCAATGTTTGCACAGGAAGAGGGAAAAGGAGGAATTTCTAGACTTGACCGAAAATATTGCCATTTTCATTGGCTACGACAGAGTAGCTATTCGGGGTTGGTTTAGAGGAAAAATCACGACTCAAAACGATAACCACGGTGAAAATAGGGTCCCGTTTATCCTGCCCTTCATTACCAACGAAGTATGTCCAGCTACAAAACGTTGCTTAAAAACGACCGGTATAAAGAAATCGGTAGCGGTGAATATCACTGAACACTCTCAAAAAGCCAGCTAGTTCGTATCCGTTTGTATGACCTTCTGTGCGAAATGCACAATTGCATAGTTTCCAGTAATGCTAGCGACGCCGATTGCAAGAGTTCGAGTACGGTTCACCCAATTTCTTGTAGCGCGTGCGGGGACGAATGCATTGAAGAAATGAGTATACCACTGTTCGCCGTATAAAGACCACTAGAGACGGAACTTGAGAAGCAGAACACTCCATCAGGCAAGCACAGAGCATGAAGACATAACGGAGAAGATTTTGAGGTAAATTCACCATCCAAAAACAAGAATCCGAAAATATCAGCGCGTAAAACTCTCGAAGCATTCGGGATGAATTCCAGGAATCCAAAAATGAACAGCGAGGAATACTTCGTTATCACATGTGATCCCACACAATATCTCAGACTGATATTTTTATGTAAAAAAGGCTCATTACGCAACTATGTGAACTCCGCACGGTTGGTGCGCAAGTGGAATACTTGGTGGAAGACTCATAGAAAGCGGTGAAGGTGTGAAGAAGCTGTTTTATTTCATATGCGATTGAAATCTAAGCATCGTGGTTTTTTCTGTTGCGTTTATGGAAGAGCTTTGCAGACTAAATAGCACATAATCTGACCTTTCCAGGCTCTTAAGAAGCGAAATCCTCCGAAACGTCAGGTTTTGTAGATAAATAAATAGCATAGTAGCAAACTCGTATGTGCTTCTCAATAAAACAACGAATTTTACTGTCCAGTGCTCAGCTTAACAGAAAGTCGATCTTGGAACTGTTAGTTCACTACAACAGTTCAAAAAACACTTCACAGTCGCTGCTACAAAATGACGACGACGATGATTCGTACTAATGTGTTACAGGAAAATAATTAAGATTTAAGAGCAATTTAATTTGGTAACAAAGGAAGAAAAATAAGTTTGTAACATCTTAGGATCATACACCACATAAAAAAGCACCATTAACGTACGATACAGCTGATATGTAGTGAAAAAAGCGAAAACTATAACAAGACACTGACCACTCATTCCCGCCTTATCAAACCAGTACCTGTTTGTCCTCTGCACCACAGCATCAATAAAGAACTTCCGTAATACGAGGAACAACTACCATGTATAAATAGGAACTGTAACAAGTGCATTAAAAACTCTAAATCAACTAGAGATGCAAGCGAAACTCTGAAGTCCAGCTAAGCTTCCAACTAGCGACTAACATTTCCTGGGATTCACGTCCTATCCACCACACAAACCGAAGCCCTTGTTTTGACTTTCTCGCAGCTCAGCCAGTTTTTTTTACTCCGACGATGCTATCAACAATCACACGTCAAACATCCTTGTGGCTGCATTTCACATAATATGCTGCCATATGGCGTGTTGTGCAATGACTAGAGGTCTTCTGTAATAGACACGTGTTCGTTAGTTCGGTGACGCGCCCCAGGCTCACCTAGCGTTCCATACCCCCTTGGTCAGCGATTTCGTACCAGACTTATCTGGTTGGGTAGCAACACTGACTCGGTAGGCCATCTCAAATCATTGCATACCAAATGTGCACAGATTAACCTCTGAGATGCTCGAGGAAATTGAATGCATGGCGAATCCCTCAGAGATTGGTCAACGCCGAGAACTTGGTCTTTTATTTTATTCTTACACTGGCATAAAAAAAGGGATAGGCAGTAAATAAAAGCTAACAGTTGTGATTTCTAATGCAGACTTGAGAAGGGCTGACATCGTAAGCAGATGGCAAAACCATAACACGAACAACTAAGAACAGTTTCCGCACCACGGTCTAGTTAAATGTACAAATTGAGATACAAAACCATAAAAGCACCAATTTAAGGTAACTGTTACCACCACATTATTTCTTAATTGTACACTTCCTAACTAACATATATTCTAACCATACTGGACAATAAATCGAATACATTATCCTGACCTCCAGAGTTGAACGAAAATATCGAAGACAACTGACAACATCTGCACCCGAAATCTCATGGAGACGTGATTAACACTTCAGCGACGACATCTAGTTGTTATTTGGGGACCACAGAGTACGAGACCTATTTTGTTTTTAGGCAAGTCGTCCATTGCGTGCCTTGACTTTTCAAAAAATTGAACTTGGTTAAAAGAGACATCAAGTGACCTCTTGACTGATTACTATCTTTGTAGCAAACGAACGAACCCACCCGAAATTTTTTTCCCCAAATTATGATATATACAGAATCGTTTTCTTGGTGAACGCCTTGTAAAACATCTACGAACAGATGACTGTCGAGCGAATACAAAAAAGCAACGAAAAATGTACGTGAGGGGAAAAATAACCAGGAAGGAGAGGCACTGAAAACAACTCGCACCGTCCGTTGTGCTGTCTTTTCTCATAATTCCGATTTTTCAACGTTTTCTGTGTGCAACAAATCAAACAAAAGGCACCGTTTAGCGCTGACAATTTGCGGAGCTTATCAATTACTAAAAACTAGTATTAGCTTCACAATGGCTTAGTTTGAGACATGAAAAAAACAAACATAGTTATTCGAACTTACATTCAAATGGTATTGTTGGAAGTCGTCTCCTACACACTTGAAACAACGTATCCCGTTGCTGATCCGTTAGGCGGAATAACGAACAAAGAAATAAGACTAGAAAGTAAAAGTTGTATGAAACCTAACAAGTAAAGGATATTTCATTAATTAGCAATATTTGCCGGAATTCATCTGAATATGTCTGCTCTTCGAAATCTGAAACAAACCTCTCATACGATGAGGAGCAGGTTAATTCTTAATTCGAAGTATTTGCATTAATTTGAAAGCATTATAGCAAAAAGTTGGTGTTCTCCCAAGAAAAGTGTTAATATCAACCAATATGAGCTACTGAACGAGGTATTCCAGCGATCTAACCGCTACCAAATATTCTATGTACCGTGAGGGTTCACGTAATCCTCTTTATGGAGAAGTAAATATGCTCATAATCTGGATCAATGTAACAGTGCCGAAGCAAGATTCACATCAACTTTTTTCCGTTTCCAGAGAAAAAACGTCGATGTCAACATAGTCTATTGCAAAGCAAAGTGAACAACACTACTAAAGAACAATGAAATTAAAGACACTACAAAAGCATACGAAAGAAGCTGAAATGTCTTAATAACTATAACCGTATTAGTGCAGCATACGTAAGAAGCTGAAGTATCTTCATAACTACAACCTTAACAGTGGCTATAGAACAGCTCTCAGCAGGACAATATACCTTTTACTTTAAGTAATTTAAATCTACTTTTCTAACACCACAGTCATGACAAAACGACAGCATTCCATCATACACTTAACAAAGTATGATATAATCGTAGCTAGGAGTATTTCTTTCTCAGATGATTTCAAACGTTCACTCAACTTTGTTTTGAAACTTTGGTCGTGCTCCGCGGAGATGTCGGTTGCTTCGGCACTACTCTATTCCGACGACTGAAATCTCTTCTATCATCGGTAATCTGACAGAATTCTTTCAAAATTCTTAGAAATTCCTGGATTTTCCCAATGATACCTGTGCATGGCTTCAAAAAATCTTAAAGTCGCAAGTAAACAGTTGAGAATGATCGATGCAACGAAGTACAACTGTCATGGTGAACTTCGTTTCTCGTATCCTTGAGGCCAGAAGTGATCGTAGACTCCACCATGCTCAATCTCAACAAATACCATTCAAACGCAGATCTTTAACGTTCTGTGTGTTAAAATGAATATCTTGAATCCTTCTGTAAACGTACTATAGTTGCTGAAAGACAAATCAAAACATACGAAAACGTTGTCCACAAGAGCTTCTACCACTGGAGTAATGTATTCAACAGTTAATATTCCACTCTCGTCTTCAGCATCAGAAATTTTTTTCCTGAGTAGTTAACCTCCTCGCAATTCCGTTTATGCTATAACATTGAACATTTGTGCTATGTCTCCTCATACGTTAGCAGTCCGATTGGGTTAAGCATCAAACACGAAAACTGTAAAACTAACAACTCTGACAATCAACTCAACTTCCAACCATGCAAGATCCCAAAACCTCCGGTTTTGTTAGCTTTCCATATATCGCACGGAGAAAGAAACGGTGTCTAACTGCTGTGCAATGGCGTAAGAAGCGGTATAAAGAGCCAGCTTACTTATTGCTGAGAAATTCAGAGGGTATATAGGGATAAAGCTCTCGGCGTTGATTAATTCATTACGAATGCGTCATGCATTCCACTTCATTTAGCATCGTTGGAGGTGATTGAATGCATATCTAGCCTTTACAATGACTCGCGGTGGCGTGCCGATGTATCGAGGCAGTGCTACTTTCCTTCCAGACAAGTCTGGGGCAAATCTGCTAACCCCGGAGGGATGGAGGGCTTGGTGGGCCTCGGGCGCGGGAATCGATCCCATGTGTATTCTCCACAGTGTACCGGGAGGTAAAGTTTATACAAAAACACTGGGAAAAACATACCATAGACATTACAGGAAGAGTTGTTGAGACCATTTCCTGCTTCGAAAGTGGAAATCTGTCCGGAGAACGCGATGCCAGATTAAGCAGAACGATATTTGTGCAAGTAAACAGACCTCAATTGCTCTTCTGGAATAATGTGTGAAAGAAAGCGGAACCACGGAAGTCCAGTAGTAAACATTTGTATAGACCACATGGATCAATCAAAATACAGGACAGAAGAACAATTCACAATATTCCGACTTCTGGTAAAAACTAGGCAGAACTCTTCTCACCAACAAGAGTTTGATACGAAAATACATGTGATGAAATTATATGTGAATTAACAGTGATTAGATTGTGTGACTTAACAGTTTAAGTACACAGAATCTATGGTCCGTCCTAACGGTTCACCGTCTCATCGTGGCGGGGAAGTGTTCCTGGGTGTCGGGCTGCGAGAGGATTCATCTCTCCGGCAGTATTTTCCAACCTGAGAAGGAGTCCGGCGTTTCATCAAGAAGCCTAGCTAAGAGTAAACCAATACCAGGACCCACCGTAGTCCTGACATCAAACTAGCCGCATGGTGACAAAACTTCCTGGGGCAGACTTTGGCCAGGCTAACCTCGGGACACCAGGGAAACATAAAGGCTAAACCAGCAAGATTCCTAAGAAATGAAAATTCTCCTGGGCCCCCCATAACCAGTGAGGACGGGCATCCAAGCATCCAAGCAAGTAAAATCTATGTTAAAGGCACTCCGTATTGACCATAGTATGATCAGAATCAACCAATAATTTTCCTGAATTAATAATACCTACCGTTTTGTCCACTTAACCACACATAATGCAATGATAACGTTAGTCTCGTTGTTGCATAGGAACACAACAGTAAAAGGGATGCAGTAAACTACGATTGTATTCAGTTCAACTGATCTGGAAACAACCAACAAACTCTCACCTGTGACACAATGTGGTTCCCCATAACGCCGAATAAAATCTGTTCGAAGAAATTAAGGGTTCCGTTGAGACAAATAAGATTCTGCACGAAACCAATGAATCCGACGAATTTGCCCTAAATGCCTTCTAACCTTAAAAAAGGGATGAAACTCTCAGCCTTGATCAATCTCTGAAGGATGCGCTACGCATCGGACATCATTAAACTTCATTTGGAAGTGATTGAATACACATCTGGATTTCACAGTAACTCGAGGTGGCCTAGGGATGCAGGAAGCCAGTGCTGCTATCCTCCCAAACAACTTTGGTACCAATTCGCAGATCCCGGAGGGATGGAAGGCTTGGTGGGAATAGGGCGCGGGAATCGATCCCAAGTGTTTTGCAGAGCGCCTCCGAGCATTGCGCCACACGCGCCCTTCTAACAATGTACAATTTTTATAGCCACTTTTCAAGCAATTTACTCCCTAAAACGAAAAATCTAGGAAGAAAATGAAAACTTTGGAACGTTTGGCCTCCTACCTGGTCACTGGTAACAGAGCATTTCGAACAACAACCATTCACTAGCTCACTACGATAGCTGTTACATTCTCCTGCTGGAAGAACGGTAGCGACGATTGCCAGCTAAAGCTAAAATGACGAAATGATATTAACATCTTTAAGCTCTTGTGGAGAATTCACGAATAACATAACGTTAGGCACAAGCAACGAGACTTAGGTTCCATTTTACTTGGTAAGGAAGTATCTAAATGATGCGACAAGCGAAATAACCGCAAGGATACGCTGAGGTGCGAGCACAGTTGAGAGCCTCAGAGGGACATCGAATCGGTGATTAACGTCCCACGATTAGGCTCACGTGCTATCCACCATACCATCCGGAGCCCCTACTTTGACTTTCTCTCAGTCATGTTTTTACTCTATAGGTGCTACCTCAGTATCACTCAAAATATCTATTCTCATATCTCAGCATCCTTGTGGTTGCATTTCACATCGTAGCCTGGTCATGAACGAAAAGAGAATAGGCAGTAGGTAAAAGTTAACGGAAGAGAAACAGTTCTATTTGAATGCAATCAAACAAACGTCATAAAAGGATAGGATAAGGAGAAGCTAACTGCAGTATGACAGCACAGTATTTAGCACACAACAACTTAGGATGTGGAGAAGTAAAATGTAAAACGCTAGCACACATGCGACATCAAATATATCTCTGACATGAACTATATTATCTTTTATGATTGTTATCAAATATTCCTTATTTGTCATACGAAATTCGTCAGCTATAACTCGACAAGTTTACAACAAAGAGTTAAAAATTAACTTATCTGTACAGCTGCGGCGTGTGTGGCGCAGTGGTCAGAGGCGCCCTGCAATACATTTGGGATCGATCCGCGTACCGTAGGCCCACCAAGCTTTCCATCCTTCCGGGGTCGGCAAATCGGTACCAGACTTGTCTGGGAGGACAGCAGCACTGGCTCGATGCATCGGCAGGTCACCACGAGTCATTGTAAAGGCCAGATATGCATTCAGTCACCTCTAATGATGCTTCATGAAGGCGAATGCAATAGCTCATCTCTCAGGGGATTGATTCAACGCCCATAGCTTTCAGAGCTTTTTATCTGTACAGTCTACCATAGTAATTCATTCGTCTATTACTGCAAACATCTTACAATAGTACTAAGAGTTTGTACCATCTAGAGTACAGGAGTTAACTTGTTATGTGTTGTATTAGAAATATATTAAAATTAGAATATCGGAACACTAGTACTACTATCAAACTAGTTCTTAGCACAAGAAAGCACAGCGATGTTAAAGAAGCCAAGCCAGTAAGTTAAGACATTTAGACGTTTCGACTGGGGACTCGAAACTAAGATATGAAATATGACCTACCATTTTCATTGTAAGTCAGGGCACATATAAGAAATTATCGATTGGTGTTGGCGAAGGAAACGAACGGAATCTAACAACGACTGTTATTGCCACTGATACGTTATCGAAATAAAGCAAGCAATCGATTTTTAGTGCAGAGTTCTATGAATCTAATACAGGTTTAATCAGTCAGTTTTTCGCAAAGAATATCTACAAGAAAGACGCATAAACTCAATGAACGAACCTCCCTGATATTTCGTAATAGTGCAAGATGCCACGTTGAACTGTTCCCATTTTATTTACTTTACTTACCGCTCTTACTTAGTTAAGAGTTACGTTAATTAAACAACCACAATAATGCTGAGATATTTGCATAACCCCGGACCGCAGGTGTCTGCGGTGGAGAACGAACGCGATATTATCCTCGCCGAGGGCTAACGCGTTCACCACCATACCATGCGGATCCTTCGTTTCACCTGTCTCTCAGCTAGTTCTATCGATCACTTGCCATCAGCAATCACCCGTCAACGGGATTGATCTGGAGAGCCCAAATTGGCATTGAATTCAGTTAAGCTGAGGCTATAGTTGAAATTCACAGTGTTGACTTTTTTATTTACTGCCTTTTACAAGTTTTCAAGGCAGTATATTGTCTCTCAATCCCGTTGACGGGTGATTGCTAATGGCGCTGATCCATAGAACTAGCTGAAAGACAGCAGAAACAAAGGACCCGCATGGTGTGGTGGTGAACGCGTTAGCCCCTCGGAGAGGGTAATATCGCGTTCGTTCCCCACCGCAGGCATCTACGGTCCGATATTTTGCAGATATCTCAGCATCATTATGGTTGTTTCACAAGCAATACCCTGCCGTGAAAACTTGTAAAAGGCAGTAAATAAAAAGTCAACATTAAGTTAGTTACAATTCTAACTTATTATTTACTGCTTATTCTTCTTAACGGCAGGGTATATTGCGAAATATAACTTTCAGTGATGCTGAGATATTTGCAAAACTCCGGATCGCAGGTGTTTGCAGTGGGGAACGAACGCGTTATTGTCCTTTCCGGGGAGTAACGCGTTCACCACTACCCACCATGCAGGTCCTTCGTTTCTCCCTGTCTGTCAGCTGCAGCCTCAGCTTAACTGGATTTGTTGCCGATTTGGGCTCCCCAGATCAATCCCGCTGACGGGTGATTGCTGATCCCAAAAGATCGATAAGACTAGCTGAGAGACAGGCGAAACAAAGGGTGCGCATGGTGTGGTGGTGAACGCGTTACTCCCCCGGAAAGGACGATAGCGCATTCGTTCCCCCACCTTAGACACCTGCGGTACGGAGTTTTGCAAATATCTCAGCGTCATTGAATGTTAAGTTAGTTAGTTATGCGGTTAATGTAAGCTCTGCAGCGTAAGCGCTTCCTCTATTCGGAACCCATGGGTGCTTCGCACTCTGCACAGAAGTTGAACAAGCATAGTTTCACTTTTTCTCCAACCACGTTGTCATCTGTAGTCACTTTTTAATTATTTCCTGTTCTTTTCTCATGGCAAAGTGTGATGTGAAATTTAACCATAACGATGTTGAGATGTTTGCAAAACTCCGGACCGCAGGTGCCTACGGTGGGGAACGAACGCGCTATTGTCCTTTTCGGGGAGTAGCGCGTTCACCACCACACCATGTGGATCCTTCGTTTCGCCTGTCTCTCAGCTAGTTCTATCTATCAGCGCCATCAGCAATCAGCCGTCAACGGGATTGATCTGTGGAGCGTAAATCGGCGTTGAACCCAGTTAAACTGAGGCTGTAGTCGAAATCACAATGTAGTCACTTTGTACCTAAAGCATATTCTTTTTCGTGGCAGGGGTGCGATATTGTTTCCTTTATTAGAAAAGATGTTTGATAGGGTAAGACCATTATCTGCGAAATTACCAGTCACTACATTTGTAACTATACCATCTTCCCTTGTCAAGTCACTCCTATAATACCAAGTATTGCCATGCGGTACGAACGCAGACCGAAGCGAACGGCTTGGAGGGTATATAAACAAAAATTCTTAAATAAAGTGTCGCCTAGAACAGACAGGCCCTATATTTAACCTAGATTTCTCGAAAAAAATCACCACTTTATGCCCTAATCCTCACGCTGGAGAGTGGCTAGATACCACTGCGTCGGCGAAACAATAAATACAAAAAACTCCATTTCAACAACTTTGAAAGAACACCGCCTTAAGCAGCGTTTCGGAAGACGATCGAGAATGGTTTGTTAGCGAAGTTTCCGTCTGACTCGATCAAGAACGGCTATATTCACCATCTGCACTTACAATGCAAGTAGAGTAGAGCCGAATGTTTTCATGAAGAAACTAACAATACGAGCTAGTGAGGCCACGTAGGACGTATTTAGATTTATCACAACAAAAAGATAGAGCCTTCTATACACTGTTTATGACATAGGGAAAAAAACTGTTGCGCGGACCTCGTGGTAGTATGTCAGTTAGCAAAATTGGCATTCTGGTTAAGACGAGCTTAACTATAAACGTCAGTGCTTTTAAACTAGTGTCAACCAGAATCCGGCAATTATAGTCATATAAATGTAATAAATTCGTGGTAACATTATAAAATCAAGCTATTAAGAAGAGAGCGAATTTTTACGAAATTTTGTATCTACCACAATGGTTCACCTTTGAGCAAAGTCATCACAGCTGTCGAAAAAAGCATTGGCTCTGGTAGAATGTCTGAAGTAATTGGTATTGAAAAATCACTGTATGGAGGGAGACGAACAAGATGAAGAACTGTTGAACCATCAATGGTAGCTTCCAACTACAAAAACCTCCTATCTAAACTGGACTCACGAGTCTCTGAGTGGAAGGATGAAGTAGACAAGTAATTGGAAAACAGTGGCTTTCGCCTCGTCAATGTTGCTGCTGTCCGAAATTCAGGAAAGCATAATTAAAAGCAACAAGCATGGATTTTTTTAATTCTTTTGACAGCTTTGGATCGACCTTGTTCCACTGTGCTTGGTTGTTCGCAGGAACTGAAAACCTCTGTTTATATCACTTTTGAGGACAAATTTTCTGATTGCAAGAATATCAGTCATTCTAGAAGAATTTCGGTCACTAGGTAGCGGGACTCCTTCAAATTCAAAACGACTACAGTTGTCGGTGGTGAAGACCTGAGCACTGTCCAAAAGGCCTAACTCGAGAGAGAACTGCGATAAAACAATATTCGCTATAATGATGAAAAGAATTAACGCTAGATTGCCAAGGTACCAACAAATCCTCATACGATCTCAACCACTTCCATAGAAAAGGTTTCCATGAAAGCGAAACAAGTTGACGTGATGGAGCCCTTACGACATTTGGTCACGGAAAACCGAAATATCTATGTTGACCACGTTTTGAGAAGATAATGTTATAGATAACCACGATGAAAAGTAAAATCGGTCAATTCAACACCTCCACGAGTGAAAAGAAAACGTGGAGCTTTAAAAAGACATGAAGGAAACTTGGACGTAGAAAACTCTCGAGCTGATAAGCTGGAATAGAACCACACGTTCCACAAGTAAACTAAAGGCTATCTGGAGAAAATTAGAACCGAGCCAAGAACAGCGGTAGTGGTTTAAAGTCGATCAGTTGAAAAAACACCACAATTCTATATCTCGACGATGCAATAACTTCTTCCAAAACAGCATTGAACACCATTTTTCTTTACTTTTAGGTTCTTGATATATTTGTCAATCTGCTTTTATTCCACCTACTAGATGATACAAATGTTCCAATAGTGATTCCATTTTCTGAAGTCTGACGTGGTATCTCGTCACCAAAGAATCGCACAGCTCTGGGGTTCCAAATAGTCATACCCGAGAGTATTTGCGTTAGTAACACACTAAGGTGGTTTTTTCACACTCTTCTTTTTAATAAGCACTCTAACACTATAGAACAAACAATGCTTTGTCATGGATGATAACGGAGACCTCTAGAGATTTTTTAAATTGTTGTTGAGAAAGAGACACATGTTGAAACAAGTTGGCAAAAACAGTGCCTTAACTTTTGTCGATTGTGAAAAAGCGTTTGACGGAGTAGGAACGAATGTGCAGCTATTACATCGAGTTCTTACCATACGCATGAGAAAAGTAGGTTCGACAGGGCAACACATTATCGCTCAGGCTGTTCAGTTCCGCACTGAAGTGGATGATGAAATCAGTCGATTGGGGCGAGAAGGGGGCACATGTATTGCGGAAATTCCCTATCAAGTTTTCGTACAACGAATGACATCGTCATTTTTTGGAACAGCACCAACGAAGCAGAAGAGGTGCTCACTGATCTCAACGATGCTGGAAAAAAGATTGTTCTGCGTATGGATAAAACGAAGACCCGGTTTATGAAACAACTAAACTGCGAAGGCGATGGAATCGCTGGTTGTGAGACTACACAGACCACCTCATTCGTGTACATTGAGTGTTCGATCAATATGGATAGGAACATAATGGAGGAGTTATACAGAAAAAAGGAGAGCAGTATGAGCAGCATTCGGGCCTCTCAGGGAAGCTACCGTGCCGCGTTTTGAACTCAGCAGTCCTCACAGCTCTCCGTTATGCAGCAGAGACATGGGCTGGTATTCAACCACGTCAAGATCTCTGCGCACTGACTACAGATCGTTTGAATAATGTCTTCTAAAATTCACTGGGTGCTCACAACGCGTATTCGGAATTCACAGCTCAAATCTTTGAAAACTACCTCATTTTAGGGATCCAAAAAGGATATAGACCGTTAGTAAAGCGCACAGGGGCCAGTCACATAGTGAGCAGAACAGAATGGACGAAAGGAACAGTGGACTACAAGATGATGCAACAAGGAGACCTAGCCTTGCGGTACTTTACTGAATGCCAGTTGACAGCGATTTAGAAGTCGATTGCTTTTTGCATGCCGCGTTAACTCGAATTTAGCCGGTGCGAATGAAGCAAAGCTTCTGCTACTCGTATCTGCTCAGGGGATACACTGGCCAGTTCCGTGCCGCCCCATTCGTTAGTGCTTTCTGTTCCAAGAGTTTTTCGAAATCTTCAATCTTTAAAAACTCATTAGCAGGCTAAAATTTAGATAAACACATAATATTAGATGTTCATGGAAGACGTACGTAAATCTTTCGCACCAGAGACGGTGAGGCCAATCCTCGAATGCCTGTGTCACAGGATAAGTGCATGGTACCTTCCAGCCCTTGTTTATTTAACCGCATTTTAAGTCCTATTTATTCAACACCTGTGTGGTCGTACTACCTTAAGCAGTCACAGATTAAAATATATTCTTTTCAGAAGAAAAATGTATGTCCTATCAGCTATTCTTGAGGTTTGCTGTGTTTCTAATCTCTGGTTGGTAAAATACATCAAAGATAAGAATAATTTCTATTAGAGAGGGCTTAACTCGTGTTCGGTTAAAGAGGGCTTAGCTCCCATAAATTGAGGAAACTAATCCTAATTCATGTTAACTCGCTGCCTTACCTCGATATCAGGTTTCTGGGATGATAAACTGTGTTATACAGCAGTTAACTTAAAGAATGGTCGAGTGAAAGGCAAAGCAAGGCCTCTGTTGGTACACTGATTATTGGGAAGGTCACTTAGACTAAGGATTTTCACATCTCCAATTAGAGGCGGCCCTCATCACGGCATGTTGCTAGATAGACGAATTCATTAAGTCTCATCGCAACCGGCTAAATCGGCCTGCAGATCTACAAGGGGCGACTGCCTATAGTAAGGTTTTTCGTATAAGCATTTTGCCATCTTAAGATCCCAAAAGAAAGAAAAGCCACCAATCCGGCCTGCAAAATTTGAGTCAAGTGGAAAATATAAAAAACAAGTTAATAATTCTGAAAAGTTATGCACCCTGACTTCGTAAAGATGTTTTCTCTGGGCCCTTTTTCACTCCTATAGTATAAGATATGACACTGGGAAGGTTTTTTCTGGTGATTGCTAATACCACAGTGAGAGTAAAAAAACTGGTTGAGAGAAAGGCAAAGGCCTCTGTTGGTACAGTGGATAACACGTGAACTCCAAAGAAGGGTAATCGGGGGTTTGAAACTCATCTGGCGTTCTGAGTTTTGCTCAATTCTCAGCGTTCTTGTTGTTGTATTTCACATTATACCATGCCATGGGAAAAGAATAGTCAATAAATAAAAGTTAAAGTGGAGTGACATTTCCTACTTTTTTATATGCCGTAATGACAGTAATCACTGTGACCGCTTTAGTAACAACAAAAGCAATAACGAATTAAAAGGAACATGTTGCTGCACCACAATGTCACCGTAGTGACGAAAACCATGGAAATTCGCTCGGTTCTTTTTTTTGCTTCGCTTTCCATAAGTTTTACTGATGTTTCAGAAGTCCCTAATTAATTTGTCGATTCTGTATTTTTACTTTTGTACATTGTTAATACATGGCAACACACTACCACGGGAATGATCGTTACCACTAAAGCATGCACTTTTCTCACATACAGTGATGGAACATCTCAGGAAAATCCATCCAATCGACATTCCTCTGGTGCTGTTTGTATCACCTGGTCAACGACTTCGTGTCCATTGTGCGTTGAGTATACTATGAGTAGCATCCGAACTAATCACTTGAAACGTAATACATTCACATCAGTTGTTTTCCACCATCTTAATAAACATTGCTTTGAAGTTAGCTTTTCACTCTTTTCAAACTGCTGATTACAGAAGTACGAGTTTGAAAGAATTGAGAGATGTACGTTGATGAATTAAACGAGGTAATTTATGTCTCGAATAAACGTTGTCGCTAGTTATAGCCGAAAGCTTATCTTCAACTCTATGCTTTATCCTTCTTTTTTGCATTAACTCCATTTAAACCACTGTCTTCTTCTTGGCGAGATATATCACGATAAAGAATGTCCTGTTTGAATATCTATTTTCAGTATTTTCTACAGATCGCTTGTTTTAACACCACTGAACAAAGCATTTTTTAGGCCTTGTGAATGAATGCTACAGTTACTTCCTGTTTAATACCCTACTATGTTCGCTTTGTTCTCAAAGCCATGGATGCTGTGTGAACTCTTCGCCAAGCGTTCATCGAGCCTTTTCTCTCTATTTCTGTTTTCAATTAATAGTTGACATGTAACTGTTTTGTTTGGACACCTCTGAACCTGAAACCCAGTAATAGGGGGCCGACCGTAAGGCGGGCATTTCCGGCCGTTGCATCGGCCCCACCGCGTTCGGATGTATTTTTTATTTCATATCATCGTCGACGCACAACTTCACGACAGGACTCTTATACGCAGCCTATCAGCGAATGCTGTGATAATCGCCTCTTGTCTAATTTGGTGCGAAACCATCCAGATGTTTGGTCTTGATTCTGAGCCCTTCCCTCCATCATCACAACGATTTTCGCTCTTCTCATGAAGGCAAAATTTCCTGTTGTTGTTGTTGTTGTTGTTTTTTTGCAAGGTATGAATGTGATTTGATGATATCTCATGAGGAATTCGCACTTCATCCAATGAAATATTTCGTAAGTGGTTGTTTTTTTCCCAATAACGTGAAGCGTATCGGATTATAGTTGACAATATCGATATTCCACTTAATATGACGTGCAGTTTCAACTGGATAATATTAGCTTATTAACAATCTTCGTATGACTTATAACTATGTCTTGTAAGACCTGCTTCGCTTTTTTTTTCACTGACCCATTCGTTAGCCCCTGTAGATATTCGACTCGAATCAGCGCGGCTTGGGGTTAGGTGAGGGCACTGAAACACTAGCCCCCAAAAAAAACTTTTGCAACAACTTCTCATTAACTTGTCAATACTCATAAATTATCATTAGTATAAGATAACGATTATTCATATCGAGTTCAAATGAAAACTAATTTACTAAGGTGTCGTCTCAATGTTGCATGCTGATATCGAACTCATTGCTCAAGTCTTACCACCGTAATACAAAGTTTTATATATTACATCATCTATGAATAATCAGCGACAACATTTCATTGTTTCTTTTTTTTCACCTTTACAAATGTAAGAAGTTGCAACATTCATTATCTGTTTGCGTCGTAATTTTGAAGCATTGTTGGAAACTTGTTTGAGACTTTTTTTAACACGTGTGTATTCCTTTACATTTTGTAGTGGTATTAAGTGGGACTCTAATTTGAAAAGAAAACCTGTTAGAGATGTGTCCTTGAACCACTTGTCTCCATCGCTGACTTCTGTCCACATTTTAGTAGTGTTCGATGAATATACTTGCTTTAAATCAGTCGAACCATTCCATTACATGTATATACCTATCTATACCTATACATATACACATACATATACATATATAAGTGCATTTTTTGTGGTTAATCCATATACTTCTCTCCTATAACGTCCGACTCAACAGATTGCAAGTTCACAGCTCTGGTAAACCACAGACGAAAACCTGTGGAAATTCGTAATTCATTTACAAATTCTTTTTAAACAGATTTGATATGAACTTCGTCCACAAAAACAATTTCGGTTGTTTTCCAATAGAGGTAAATCAGTGTTCTATCTTTCGCCAGACGAGTAGGTGACCTATTTATCGATCTCGTCGGAATTCAATGCTTGAATGGTTCGAGTTCACTGGTCGTCGAACCAGCGACTGTGTACGTGTCAGTTACACATTATCCCACTATAGCACTTGTTACGTCACATTAATAAATAAATAGTTAAATATATATGTATGCATGTAGATACATTGATTGACAGTGCGAGCTATTTCTTCAGACGAAAAAAACACTACAACTGAGATTGGTAGTCTACTGTATCTTGAACATCTTTGTAGTTGTATAATGTTGTAAAATGAATTGCTTTCCCCATCAGATTGCTGGATTTTCTTCCTCTTGTTTTTTTCGTTTCATGTCATTTATGTGCTTTCCATGTCAAGTAGAATCTAAGCTAAGTTATGAAGAAAATTCGGTCAGTATTATGAATCCTTCAGTTCTTTGAACTATTGCCCATATGTCTTAACTTCGTGGTTTTCTCCTTTTCCTAGTACACTGCAAGGGCTCTAGAGGTGTACTCAATAACTGAACTCAAAAACAGCGAACTGGCAAAGATATTCTCAAATGTTTTACAGCGTCTATTATCAAAAAACGATACCACTTTTGAAGTGACAGTATTGGTCTGAAGAAGTTGGGATCACTCGAAAAACCACACTATTCTAATGTTAGGTGTCAACTAATCTGGGTGATCATAGATGCAAACGGGTCTCCAGGATGTGCGCAGTGAATAGCTGTCTTAATAGAACAATTTCCCATGTGACTGAGTTTACACGAGCAAGGTATAAAAGAATTTTATTCGGCTAACGTTTCATCGCGTTCTCGTTTCTCAGAACCGCGTTGATCGGAGTCGATCGTCCCGGACTAGTTGTTGTCGCGATGTGGATATTCGTAATCACATCGAATCCGAGTCCAGTAGACAGAGCAGCGCCTAAATTGGGAATTTCACACGGTGGTGCTTTTAAGATGTCTTAACGCATTCTCTCTCCCTCTCTCTCTCTCTCTCTCTCTCTCCCTCACCCTCCCTCTCTCTCTCTTTCTCTGAGGTATTAAATGGAATCAAATTCGAACTGTACTCGTATCTACCAAGCAAGTTTATTTAACTTCATTTTTTCAAATTCTTCTTCGCGTCATTTTTTTGTTTCTTCTTTTAAAATTGAAATCCTTATTATTTGTCAGTGAGCTTTCGGAAAGTCTACTGAGAGACTGCAGAGGGGAGCCACTTTACGATCAAGTCCTACAGAAACCAAAAACAGCTTGTAAGCAATTCAAATAACCAGACAGTCGTCAGTCGCTTGGTTTTCAATACGTGATTTTATCACATTCTTCTCCAAAGTCTTATTCCAAAACGTACCACTTTGTTTACAATTTCTGTTACTGTTCAAAACCATACAGTTGTTCTTTCCACAAAAATCCCTCCATTTCCCCATTTATTCTTTGTCTTTGAGAAGTCGAATGATTATTTCACTTATTTATGGAACGGACGCTGCCCTACATCGCTTTAAGGGGTGTGCATAATTTTTCTAAGATATCCATTCTAATTTTTTAATGGAAAATGAAGAGAATAGGAAAGGAAGGAAAAAAGATAACACGCTATAAAAAATGCTTGGTGAAGCTGCTTGAGAAAGGATTTTCGTCAAAAAGAATGAAAAAAGAAGACCCTTCCTTTCAAAAAACCAATTCTCAATTTTAACGTGGTAGAATGTGGAAGCACACCTTATTGGAGAATATTCGAGCATTACAATGGTAGCGTTGGTTTGAATTAAGAAAGCTTTTTATAAACTATGGTGTCTTTGTGAAATGTAGCTGTAAGAATGTTGAGATATGAGCAAAACTTGGAACCTCAATTGGGCGTTGAGCCCGTGATTGCCACTACCTTTAACTCGTGTGCTATCCACCACACTAACTAAGGCCTTTGTTTTGCCTTTCTCGCAGCAATGTTTTTACTCTATCAGCAAAATCAGCAATCACATGTCAAGGAGAATGATCTGGTGAGCACATATCGGTATTGAAACCAGATAACTCAGTCGGTGCATGTCAGCCCTCGACAAAAAGTAATTGCGGGTTCGAAGCACAACTGAGCTTCCGAGTTTTGCTCCTATCTCAACACCGTTTTGGTTGTATTTCTTATACCACCTTTACATGAAAAAAACAATAAAGAGTAGATAGAAATTATGACATTATCGAGTCTTCGTTTAACGATGATAAGTTAAATTACTTTGCGTATCTATACAATGGGGTGAACGCATTTGGTCGCAAGTGCGTTAATAACATCGGCCAAATAGTGCGAAACGGTTATGGTCGAATATCATGTTAAGCATTGTCAACGTCGTAAACAGATCAATATTATTATTTTTTGATTAAGTTGTTTATTATTATAGGAATTCTGCTGACATCATAGTTTTAAACACAAAAGCTGAGCTCAAAAGCATAGGATGAGTGAACTGAATCCTTCTACATTCCTTATTTTAACAGTAGTTTTCACAACCACTTTTTCATCATGTACTGGTAAGTGATTAGCACAACTTCAATTTAATTTTGTTGGAAATAAACAATCTTATTTCAGGAATATGCATACAGAACTTTTTTCGCGCAACCTGTCATTTACGATAAAGCTATGGATATCGATTTTTTACTTCACTGGGTTGGTGATCTGGTTTTCAGCAAATACGTAAATAATGAAGCGTTCAGAATTGGTTAACATAAGAGGAATGTTATGCATTTAACTCCATTCATATCATCGTTGGAGGTGATTTAATGCATATTTCCAGAGGTTTGTGGTGGCCATCCAATGAATCAAGTCAGTGTTCTTATCCTACCAGATAAATTTGTTAGCAATATGCCGACTCTGGACGGATGGAAGACTTGACTTACTAGCAATCATGCGCTAAAGCTAGCGACCACGTGTACATTGTTGGGCTTCTCTAACCACTGTGCTACACGCATCCCATTTTCTGTCGAGCTTGAGTTTTGCCTGTATGTTATTCTGTCCGAGTTAATGTTCCGAAAAATGGTCGAAAGTTTTTCTAATATCGAAACTGTAAAAAAATACGTGCGCAAAATGGTTAGAAGTGCCCTAATAATGAACGTCTCTCTCTGGTCCGATCTCTCTCGTGTTCACCTTTCCTTCCAGTCCTCGTAGATGGCCAAATTTATAGCGGACTTGTCGGGGTGATTAAAACATTGACTTGATACATTGGGAACTCACACAGTATTTCTATAGTATTTGTATTGGCCGAATATGCATTCAATCATATGTTACTTTGCTACGAATAGCATAGAAAGCATGACGCCTTAGTCGCGGATTGATAGACTGAACGCTTTATCCTTTTTGACGTTTCACATTTTTAATAGGAAATTTAAAGAGAATGCAACGTTCCAAAGTCTTCTTTTATATATTCACTTAACCTGGGAAACGCTGACGTAGTACGTTGCCTCGATTCTCACTTCATCGTACCATGTTGTTTTTTAGTACTACAAAAAATCGCTGAACATCATGTGAAGAGAATTCCTTAATAATGTCTAGTATAGTGAAGGTTCTCAGAATTAATGTTCCATCGGTGAGTGCATGTGCTGAATTTTGTGGAACAAGACGATTTTGTCGAACAGCAGTCTTCAATTCACACACAAAGACATGTGCAATCTCCTATGAGTACACACTTAACTGCAGGTCTGGTTTTTATTTTTTTGATTCAGTGGTTAAATTCAGTAGTTTTAATTTAATAATCGTCATATCTCGTGAAAAATCCATTCGATATGTGCATTTACAGATATAATAAGAACCGATTCACGGATTTTGATGCACATCATTCTACTAGTAATCTTATACAAATAGCGTGTGTTACGAAATGCAACGACGATTTCATGGAGTTTGGTAAGTTGAATAGATTTGTACAAGAAAATGATGCTAATGTGTGAGTGAAATTTATGACCTAGTCATACTTCATGAATAATATCGATCGTCTTAATCTTCTTCCAGTGTCAAAAGAATCTTCTCGTCGGTATTTGAATAAGAATGACCTGTATCGCTGTTTAATATCACTTGTATTCAATTATGGATATAGTTTACATAAAAACAACAACAGATTTCTGTGTAAAGTTGAAGTGACGGATCCCGTAGATTTATTCGCATTAAGAAATGAGGCATTAGAAAACGAGGGAACAGTGTTTACACTATAAGAATTCTGCGGCGAGATATTGCCTGTAAAATCAGTACCGTCACCACAGGACCACGGTTTTGTTTTTAAAAGTTTGAATGATATCATCACAACGTGGTTATGATTGACAGTGTATCTCAATGGTTATTGAGACAGTCACATTTAGCGACGACAACCAGTAGAACAGATGGTATACGGCAATCGAAAATGCTGGAAGAAATCGAGGTCGTCACCGATAAGCCGGATGGCGGAACGCACAACTCTGGCACTCACAACAAAGAAGTCGAAAAAATAAGTGGAACACGTGTCGAAACTATAACTACCGAGACTGACGAAAAGGTTACGAATGGTCTCAACGTCACCAACTTTACTGAAAACATTGCAGGAGAAGGTGCATTACTTAGATCAATGATGGAAAGTGATAGACTTTATTTACTTGATACTTGAACGACCCGCCCTCACTGGATGTACGGGTTCCCAGCATAATCTCCATTTTTCGGAGATTTGCTGGTAAAGCCATTGTGGTTTCCTGGAATCCCGAGGTCAGTCTGGCCAAAGTCTGCCCCAGGTCTTCACCACCACAGGCAGACGCAGCCCTTGTGGATCAGAGAGAGATTTAACACCATGCGACTTTGATACCAGAACGGTGGTGGATCCTGGTATTGATTTACTCCTAGCTAGGCTTCCTGATGGAAACGCCGGACTCCTTTTCAGCTTGGGAGACCCTGCCAAGGGATGAATCCCCCGCTGTACATCGGGCTCTGACACCCAGAAACACCTCCCAGCCACGATGAGGCTGTAAACCGTTGGGAGGGCTAGACTTTACATTCATTCTTTTTAGTGGATAAGAATTTTTGGCTCTAAATTTTGACTTAATATAGTGGGAAGACTTGGCAGATACTTGTTGGAGGTGTATTAATAACCACTTATCAACATATTCTTTCATGTTCGGAGCGCTTAAAAATTCTCTCAAAAATCTGGACGTAAGCAGAAGCAATTTCAGCTTCACGTCAAGTGTGCTTTCGAGCTATTCAAAATCGTTATCTTCTCGGAGGATTATTTGAAGAGCATATGGTATCGTCTATCGACGATTGCAGGTACACATCGTCAATATGCATAGAACCCGTAGAAAACTAAGCACTAAGGAAACATAGTGCTGCAGCATGAAATGTTCTGCTATGCCGAGCATTTGGTTGTATTTAAAACTCTGTTAGATCTCAAACTTGGGTACCCAAATCCTTATGCATCTGCATTTAAATCACATCACATTTACATGACTCGTCATTACATCACATCTGTGCGGGCCGCTTCTTGCATTTGATGCGTTTCCTCACGTCCAACGCCCACGAAGGTCTTCGAGCTTTTCGATTGTGGATTGCGATGCTGCTTGAGGACTGCTGTCTTCACTACGAATGTCGTGGAATGCTGCTCAAGTTCAATCTCCTTGTAGCCTTGTAGATAGCTGAGCCAAGGCGTTCCCTTAATCTTGGTACAAACAACACTAATTTAGCAACAACAACATGACCAGCTTGATATTGATGTGGATTTACCTGGGGGATGAAGAATAGCTTTAATTCATCAATGACAAGAAAGATATGTGCATATCATACATACAAAGTTCATACTGCATATGTAGACAGTTTAGAAATTGTGTTCTATTACATGAAGTAAGGGAGCAAGAAGAAAGTTGAGCTTGGAAAAACGCTAGCTGAGCGAACAATAAGATGAATAGAGGAGAACGTTACCTATAACCTTTTGGAGTGAACGGACCCTTCTGCACCTTTGAAATTGTCTGTTATGAAACTACTCATTTCTAACCATATTCTGCATGGTCCAATTGCCACAAGCATAACGATCCTTTATTTCATGACAGCAGAAGAGAGCAGCCCATAACAACAGTACATTCTCGACGTAATGACAAGTGTTAATATGAAAAGATAGAGAATTTCCGCCAGATGTAGAGGTTGAACTCTATACTCCCTCTCACTTGAGATGACAGCCTACAATGACGATTTTATCCACTCCAAGGAGGGAAATCCACCAATGTGTATAACACACAGTAGGATTTCAAAGCTTACGTCAAGGAAACATTACCAGTATCACCTGTTTCGCGTGTCAAGCGTCGAGTGGCTGAAGCAGGCGCTAATAAATCCTCCATTTTTCCTTGAGGCGTGCAAGAGTAGCCCAGTGGGTGCTGCTCGTACCATCACATCTTTGTTCTTGGGTTTTTGTGAAAAAACCTTGAGCATAGAGTCGTTGTCTTTCTGCAGCAGGTTTGACAGGCCGTGGTATCAAGTCGCTAACTGCTCTTGTCCATCGCTTGTCGTTCACACGCATTAATTGTCCACTCCATCTTATCTTCGACAGTTTGACGGTGCGTATAGAACGATGTCTTGTATTCTTACTGGTTGACAGTGATCGGAGCTCCGAATGTACCTCACTTGCGTGATACAGCATACTCCTAGCACCGTCCTTTCGGTTGAGCCTTTAAATAACGTCTAGTTACCATTCATCTACTACTTATGCAGCGACCAGGTTTCTAAGGCAAACATTAAGAAAGGAAGAATAGTGGAGTCGAAAAATTGGGCATGGTGTAGGGTGTTCTTTCTTCTGTTCACCACATCCTCGATGCTCTTGGAAGCTTCATAAGCTGCTCCACTCTTCCTGCTCAGCTCTGGTGCCAAGTCGTTCATCATGTTTGAGTTCCAGACCTAAGTAGACGTGGCTGGAGCATTTGGAAATATTCATTCCGTTGAGCTTGAATGGGGGCATACGAAACAAATTCATTCCTCAAGAACATCGTTTTCGCGAGATTTAGTCGAAGACCAGTCTTTCCACAGGCTTTATCAAAGTCGGCAAGCATACGCTCAGCTTGGCTAATGTGTTTGATGTTATAAGGACGATGTCATAAGCAAAGCGAAGATGGTGTAACTGCCGACCATCCACTTTCACTTCCATATTATCCCATTCCAATGTTAGCATGACGTTCTGGAAGGTGGCGGTAAATAATTCTGGCGACATGATATCATCGTGGTTAACCTTTCTTATGACGTCGAAGTTAATATCATTATAGAATGGTGATTTCTTAGTTGTGAAATTTTTATACATCTCACGAAGAATCTTTGTAGATACACTGAGTAGGTATTCCGAGACTATCAAGCGCTTCTGTGTCCTGTTTTATCTCGTTGAGTCAAAAGATTTCTTTTCAAATTGGTTAAAGTGAGACAGAGCGGTTTCTTGTACTCTCGCGATAACTCATTGAGTCTTTTTTAAGAGTGGACATGGCACATCATTCTGAATCCATTACGAAACCCCTGCTTGCTCACATTACTGTCCTTCGTCCAGTGTTCTGTCAATCTTGTTTAGTATGACTCGAGTGAAAGATTTTAGTCGACAGACAGTAAAACAGATGGGGTAATAGTTGCCGAATTCGTGGATTTCACCGTTCTTAAACAATAACTCGGTGTTGCTAGTCGTCCACTGAGTAGGAACCTTCAATTCAGACACGTAATGTGTGAACTACCGAGTAAGTGTGTTTATGAGGATTCCTCAAGTGTTCAGATCTCGTCCTGTCCGGACCCGGTGGTCGATTTTTTCACCGACGAAATGGCATGTCGGATTTCGGAAGGGAGAACCGGTGGTACAACATATCCATCCTCCTTTATTTCATATAACGGAAGGTGGAGGCGGATATCGATAAGATCTGAGTAGTATTCGTGAATGATTTTCTGCATTGCCTATCTGGACGCTGTAAGTGTTCCGTCTGGGCGTCGGAATGCAATCATCCTGGTTTTGTAATTGGCGAAGCTTCGGTGTGCTTTGCGAATGCTTTTGCCAGCCTCTGCAGCTTCGACCGTAACTGTTGCTGTTCTCTCTTTAAGATCTTCTTTTATCACCTGTATTCATTGTATTTCAAGTTCGGACGTGATCTGGTGGTTGCCTGTACCTCGTGCCATTCCACGTTTCCATGTCAGCTTCAAGTGTTTCTGGAGAGACAGACTTCCGTGGTGACTTTCGAACTCTCAGCTTTCATAGAGCTAACGTGAAGATATTGAATGAGCAGATCTCATTAATCGTCGGTGTTATCAAGAACGGTATGTTCCGGAGAGCCGACCACTGATCTGAATAAAACCCAGCTTATTGTGGTTTGCGTATTCGTTTTTTGAATTTGCTGGCTTTTTTTGTCGTTTTCCGTGAAAATCGAAATCATTCACTCTGTTACGCAAAACTGTTCTACTATGATGTGGTATATTTCGTTATGGTACTTTCTATTGGGACCAATGAAGAGCGTATCTCCCACCTTCCTCATTTTCAGGGGGCATCTGGGGTTGCGAGTTATCATCAGTGGTCTTGGTCGTCTTGATAAACTTAGACAGCCGCTCACACTGCTCGTTAACTTCTATTCCCTCGGTCTCAATGTGACGTTCTTTTAAAGTAATTCTAGGTCCAATCTTAGCGTTCACTTAGCAGATAATGGCTTTCAGGAAGGAGTCTATGGTCATCAAATTATCGTGTAGAAGCTCACCCTATACAGACGGCCTCGGCTGCGCTGTCGTCATAGCCTTGTTGTCGGTGCATAAACAACGAAGATTGTCAAAGCCGATATTGATCCACATCTCTTCAGTCATAGATGTCCGATCCTCTCTGTGAATTGTTGGAATGAACCGACCTTCATGGCCAAACTTATTGACGAGAACGCCAACGCCGCGGACTCCTTTACTGTCGCATGTTCCGAGAAACAGTTCTTCTCCGGTGTCATTGGCGGTCGTACCTTATCCTTCTTGCCTGCTCGATCAGGTCTTCTATTGAAGACTCAGATTCAAGTGTGTATGCATTGTAGGTAGAGATCATCACTTTAGTTCATTGCGATTTAGGGCAGCCTGGAATAGGTCTGAGACTTTAACAGCCTTTTCTTACTCGTCCTATCCAACGCTACCGTAGTAGGCTTTTTCGTGCTCTTTGGAATGAGGCCCGTTTATTTTACAGTGTTTAGCTCTTTCATGCCCAGGTATAACTTGGTGAACTCAGAATGTATAGGCTGACTATACTCACGAGATGCTTGCCAGTCTCCTCTCCCAAAGTAGACGGGATGCTTGTTTGTTGGAGGCAACTCCTAACGGCTTCCCATATAGTTCGCTCTCACTTGGTAGCAGGCTTTTCATCGAAATAACTTTTAGAATGCAATTCGCATTAACGAAAACACACCCACGCATGCATGCTTGAATACGTCTTCGTAAATACGGAAGATATTTGTCAAGTCGATGCAGGAGAAAGAGGAAACCGTCTCCTGTATTCATCTTCATCTCAAGGAAACAAAGGTCGCTTTCGGGCCCAGGTATTACAGTGTTTAGTCACGAAAACTTATTGGAATAAAACTGTTCATGTGACTGAAGCCGTGTTTCGCGGACGAGTTTTGGAAAAGTGAAGAATTCCAGGCAGCGGAATGGAGTGAGAATGCCTTGCGTACTGTTACTTAATTCTGGAGTTAGAAATTTGGTGTTTCGATTTGTGTTGAAACGTTTTCATTTGCTGTCATTTTGCTAAAGATGTTTGAAGCGTTAAATTATTGCTAAATATTCTACTCCCTTGTTCCATCGATGGTTCTCGAAAGTCGTCATTTTCTACGGAACCTTTTGACGTATACCTTTTTTAGATGCCTTTGTGCAGCAACTTTTTTCGACTTTGCGCTTGCATCGATGCCAATCATTGCAGTGGTATCCATCTGGTAAATGCGTCTTGAACAAAGGCTCGCATTTTGGGAAGTTCGATCTCATCGAACAGCAAGATGTGACGTATCAATTCGTCAGCTGCGATATGCAAGGTGTAATGCCTAAAATTACAAATGAAGTTGTGTTCATCTACCAAACTATCTGATTCTCATTTTTCGTTAAATAAGATGTATTTTAGTACTTCTGAAGATTTCTTCCAAAATTTGCAATGCTGACGGCAGTTCTAAATTTCCAGCTGCGTCATCAGGTAGTAAAAACTACTTTTATTTTGAGCATTGTTCAACTTATTATATACTTTCTTCAAGATTACATAAGCACTTCAGCAATTAGATCTACAGCGAAGGGAATTCTGAATCGAGTCGAGTCCGTCACAGGTAAAGCTTATTTCTGTACACTTGCGTTGCTTCATGATGATGACGATGAGGCGTCAAATAAGCTTTCACTGTATCTTACTTGCCGTCCTAATTTTTATCTGCTGTTTATTTGATCACCTTTAGATCCATATGTGTGTATATATATATTTACGTATACATATGTGTATAGACACATATACATATATATTTCAGATGTTCCAACAGCTATGTGGGATTTCATGACGACAGCAACGACAAGTTCAACGAGAAAAAATCACTGATATGTCACCCACAGAAGACCTAGAAAGAACGGCCTCTGGTGAAGAAGTTACTGAGATCGTAAAAACGGATAACGGACCAACGATAGAGATGCAAGAACCGTTTGATGACAGCGAAACTCTTACGGGATTTGATAATCGAATCGAGTCATCGAGAACAGAGGTTGTGCAATACGGTCCATCGAATTCGACAATTCCTTCAATGTCAAACATATCAGAATATGATGCCCAAAATGTCTCCCTCAATATAAGTAAGTCATTTCTGTTTAGCAAGAATCCTAAATCAACAAGTTAGTGAATCTTTATTAAATGTAATGAGTATGATAGAGATGTTCTTGCTTGCTTAACTACGTCATTATTATTAAGAGCTTTGCGAGTTTATGGCAAAGGTGAACAGAAATCACATTACTGTTTTGTAGTTAATAATGGTTGCTTCGAGGAAATTTCCGGCTACATGATGATTAATGTCGCCGCTGGTCTAGAACATGACGTTAGTATGGAGGAATGCAAATGTTACTGTGCGAACAGCAAGTAATACTATATGATATGATATGGTCTATATGATTTTACCTAACTACTAAGATTTTACCCTTCTTATAATATCTTTCTTCAGTCTCTTTATTTGTAGAATTTTGCAGATTCGATTTACTATCGCACTTTATTATTAGCTTCTTCAAATTAAATACCATCTCAGTCTCCTCAGCTGCATTTCTTTAAGGATATCTCGACGATATTCGTTTGAATGTCTCTCATCCACTTATTACCACGAAGAACGCGACTGTGTTCTAAATTTGGACGATCGCCATCGAAGCCCACAACTTTTGGAGAAACAAACCCGCCAACACGCTATCACGTATCTTGCGCCAAGTTGTGGAAAAAGGTTCTCGAAGTTCTTAAGCGTCTCTTTGTGTAAATCGCTCTAGCCAATCTTTTTTATGTGATAATTTTTCCTTGAGTATATCTATAACGCAAGGAAAATAAATAATATGCGGACTAGGGTAGGCTTGGCAGGTGTTACCATCACTCCGGCCACAGAGTGCTTTTGTGACGTTAGGTCAATCGTATTGGTATGGAAAGCATCTGTGAAAGCTTGATTTGATGGAGCGATGTTAAATGAAGGTTCCTGGGTGAAAATTAACTTCTTGGACTATACTTCATGAGATTCATGAAGAACAAGGAACGTTCAGTACGTTTGGGAAATTCTCTCATTGGGAGATGCCATTTTAATATAGTGCTTTCATTTACCATAGACAGGCTTTAAAATAATGTCATAATATTGCTTAGTAATCTGTTAGACAACATGCTTTCACTTTTCTCAATAAAATTTGAGTGTTGTAAAATGTGACCTATTTGAAATCTATCTCAATATTCAGCTTTATTGTTCCGAGAAATTATTTGGTTCGCAACCTTAAAACGAGTGGGTTTCGACTACACCTTTAAGTTCAGAGATGGAATTCAGAAGCCGAAACTGGGAACGTTACTCAGCATTCATTCCGCATCTATTCTCCACCGGACTCCTCCAGTGATCTGGTTTCTGGATATTATAAACGTCTCGTTATACGATAAAGGAATGCCTTTAGCACGTATAAAACTGATTCTGGAGGATACCTTTGAAGTTTTCAAAGGAAAATTTATTCCATGGACCTTTCAGAAGGAGCATTATTTTTCCATGTAGAAACGAGCTTGTGTTTTTTGTTGTTTTTTTTTCTCTTTCCATATTACAGGTGAAGAAGGAAGGAGGATTCTGCTTTTCCTTGAAAATATATGGATTTGTAATGTTTTGAAATCGTCATCCTCTCTTGATTCCCATACTTCCCTGAGATGAAGAATATTTCATCAGCATCGAAACTACTCAAACTTTAAGAAGACAAGTATAGGTGTAAACAAATTCATGTCATTGTTATAAACTATGTGCTCATATTCTTCTCGTTGATGTGATTCCCTTAGTCATTACCATTTCGACATTATTACATTATTCACCTTGGAACACAGAAGTGGAATGGGGTTTTTTGATTTTGAACGCTTAAAACTCGCAACTTCTTCGATGACATATTTCATTCCAGTTTAAATGTCCTTCGCTCAATTTGTCCGACCTTTACTGGTCAGAGGGTTCACTGTAACACAGATGGAGTCGTTGCTTCGATCCCTAGTCGCGGTTTATCAACAGCCATTCTTTAGGGTCAGCAAACACTACTAAAATGGATCGCTGGGCCATTGAAATTAATTTTATAGATCAAATGTGCACATAATTACATCTAAGGGTCCAATGAATGGAGTCGAATACATGATACATCCCTAAGAGACTGATTAACACCGAAAGCTTTTTTTTTAATATCCAGAGCAGTGGATGTGCTGCTTAGGTGGTTGTCTTTTCCAAGATAGAACCCACTACGAATCTATTTGTTTTAGAGGAAACCACTGCATCATTAATGAGAAATTCATTCGATACTACCTGCAAACGGGTGACGCAGAACTCGATGTCAACATCGAAAACACGGAAAATTGGTGGTTTGTGTAAAATAATAATACCTTTTTGTTCTTTATAATTAAGCAAACTTGGTGCCTCCTTGGGGCTTGGGAAGCGCAATGGTTAGACTAGCCATTCAATAGTACTCATGAGGTTAGTAGTTCACTCCGGACCAACCACTATCCTCCAGTCGTAGGGGTGGGAGAAGTTGGCACCAGGTTTGCGACTGCGATGAAAACTCAGAAATGTGCAACCGTCTGTGGGATAAATGATGAATGATGTAAGGAAACGAATTGAATGAGAAAAGTGTGGGGATCCCCGTAGTATTTGATGCCGGACCACATAGATAAAAAAAGTGCTTGGCTAGAACAGTGACTTTGCCCCCCGTCATCTACTGTTGTTTTGCAGGAGGTTCAGGTGATCAAAAGGAATAGTGCTTGATGGTTGGGCAAACTAGGAAAGCGCATAGTTTTCTTTTTATTAATATGTGTTTCTTTCAGCAAATACCGATGAGTGTTTCCTTGAATTGTCGGATTTCGTTTTGGAAGGTACTGCTTTAGCCATTGAGACCACAGTTTCCGTCCAGAAGTGCAAGTGTAAATGTATTCAGGGAGAGTTAATGTGAGTATGTGAAATTGTTTATTCTTTGAATCTTTGTAGTTATTTTTTTAGTTGTGAGCGTGGTTTTCTCATAGTTGCAATTGACCTTAACCACTTCATGTAGAAAAGATAATCTATTTATGCCCGCTTAACTATTTTCTGTAATGTACCATCTGTTGCGAACACAAATGCAGTTGAAGCATCTGTATTACATCCAGTAGAGCACGACAGTGCTCCTCAATTTATAGCTCATTTTCATGGTTTCTGAGCTTTCATACTAAATCCTGAATCCTCAGTTTTCTTTCCCAATTTTCAAAAAAAATTTTTTCCAAACAGTTTTAGAACAAAGAGAAACGGTTTATAGAAATCTTCTTTAGCACTGAAATCATAGAGTAGGGTCCCTTCTATAAAACTGTGTATTTGTCTACGAAAGGCTCGAGTCCCAGGTTTCAGATATGGTGAGGCGTGTCAGTCATTCCAATACTATTTCGACAGCAACACTTGCTTAATTAACAAGCAGAATAGGTAACATTTAATTTTAAATGCGCCGATAGTCTGGTACCTATTCACCACAACAGCTACTCTCTTCGTAACAGTGTTTGTCGTTAATGTTTAAGACTACGATCTCAATGATCAAAGAAGACCCTTGGAAGGAACATTGACGGCAATCTCCCATTACTGTTAATTCAGCCTGTTATGTGATTATTTAGATTTTCAAATCCTGAAAATTTGATCTATGTGCCAAACTCTCATCCGCGTAGCTATTTCGAGCACAAATGTGCAACAAAAGGTAGGACTGTGTTAAATAATTTACAAGCACGGTGAAAAAAATAGGCACAGACCAGACTAATTTGAGAAGTGTTCATGCGATTAGTCGCAAAGCTATGTAATTAATACATCTCCAGGTGGCGCATTAGGAGGTTAAACGCGCACAAAAACTATGCACTTGTTAGACACGCAAGACAAACGTTGATATCATATGAAATTCCTCCCTCTAAAGCACCATATTAGTTTATTTCATCTGTATGAAGTATAGTCACATTGTAGTTTATCGTTTCTTTACATCGAACGGGTTTTCCTCTATGCTCAGCTGCAATTTATAGTTTTGGGTTCTTCTCTCTCTAGGGTACAAGGTAGAACTCCATTTCTGCAACATCTTGTTAACATCAAGAAGGACTATCATCACAATCCATGCGTATTACACCTACTCAATAACAATGGAGTTTTTCCGAAAACATCGGAAAACTTAGCACAGTATCACCAGATTGAACGGTAGAGCTAGAAATATCCTCGTGGACACGGACTAGATGGAGCGAAAACAGCAAAACAGCACGTGAATATTCGAAATCTCAATCATTCGAGAATTCTTTACTTGCTTGCCTGATGTTTGTATTCATTATTGACAACAGAGACTGCGAGCATAACACGCTCATTTAGAGCAAGAGGAGACATCTCGGAACATTCTAGAGTTTACACACCAGTTCACAGCTGCATGAAACGCAGACAATTGCGAAGCTGCTTCTAAGTTTACGACAACAGCAGAAAATCGATAGAGGGAAGCAATACTAGCCTAAGACGGGAGCTAGTTGTAGCATCCATAATCTTCGCAGAACATTCGCCAGCTATGAAATCAGGCCGACCGTTCTTGGACGTTGAACATACCGGCTTGAGTTGAAGACTAGTAATAACATCGACAACGTTCGCCGGCTGTGCACCAGGTATGAAACCTGGGCGATCGCACTTGGATTTCCAAACAGGACAACTTTTGTATCGCAGATGGGGAGCGAGGAAATATAAGTAACGAAACAGGTAACGTAGGTATTTTAGCAGTGAGCATTTATTGAAATTTCCCATTCGCGTTTATATCTAGAATTGCATTGTCTTTTATAAAAAATATCTGGCCTTCAAGTGTACTCCTTAATAAACTTTAATCACAAAGAAAAAACCTGAATTTCAGACGCTATTCGTCTTAATTATGTGACTGATTTCTGCACTAATGATTCTAGTGAACTTCAACATAACACAGTTAATGTTGCAAACATATCTGAAAAGGTTTGGATGTTTTTCTTCTTCTTAAAATTTTGTTGCACAAAAAATAAAAAATTTCAAATCTTTGTGTGGCTAGACTTAAAACTGGCAACATGGCAGATATGATTGGGAATAGTATGGAAGTTTGGACACCGGAAGCAAAGTTTTTTATAGTTGTCGTGCAATACAAGCATGATCTTCAGTTCGACCCTCTCCTGAGTCTCCATTCCTCACAAATCGGTACCAGCTTTGTTTCGGAAATTCGTAACAAAAACCTGAGCGCGCTGTAGTGGAGCTATCACCGGATTCCAGAGAGAAGTGATTCAATCAGCGTTCAACGATTTTCGTAGAGGAAGACGAAATCGTCGAGTAGCAGCTGAACCAACCTGCAAATCAGAATGCCTTTGTGAATCTTGATATGTTACGCAAAGTACCGAATAAGAGACTTGCTCAGATCCTCATTGTATCTGAATACATATCAAATAAAAAAATATGAATGCCATACGGATGATGAAATATTCGCAAAACGGGCCTCCCTGGCGCAGTATGTAATCTGCAAGCCCTCGGGAAGGGAAATCGTGGTTCGATCTGGCCAGGAGTCCAAGTTTTGCGAATATCTCAACATCGTTGTGGTTGATCCCTAATACCCCTGCCGTGAAAATTGTAGCAGGCAATAAATAAAAAAGTAAACATTATGGATGTCATACTTGATACGCTAAGGAACGAAATGCGCAATTAAGTGTACTTTTCACTTCTGCAGTTGAACCGACGCAATTTTCATTTGAGGGTAATGAGAATCCTGGCTTGGAAGCGATGATCACTATGGTAACAGCCTCTTCGAAACCTAACGACGAAGGTCGATATGCTAATGATGTGAGTAGCTCAGTATTTAAAAGTACTTGTTAGCCATATTCTTTCCATTTTCAATTTTTTTAAATACTACATGAAAATCATCTGAAGCATTCACAAAATGGTGTGACTTTTCCATCCGTCATGCATTACTTAATATGTTGTAGAGATATCCTGTAAGCAAATAATTTTTATGAAACGATAGCCGCTTGGGGTGGGTTTTAGAAGAAGAGCCATGCCTCCAAATGTTATGTCTAGAGAGAAGAAGTTCCTTGACGCCCTGTCCTTTATTCCCAACGAAACAAACACGGCTATAAAACGTTGCTTAAAAAAAGCCGGTCAAGAGAAATCAGTACGATTGATTTAATTATCACCAAACTCTCTAAGACGCCTGCTAGTTCCTAACCGTTTGCGTAGTCATCTGTGCATAACGCAAAAATTTTATAATTTGCTCTAACGGTAAAGGCAGTGGTTGCATGAGTGGGGACGGTTCATTTAATCACTTGTAAAGCGTGGAGGGACAAATGCATTGGCGAAAGGGGGTAGACCACTGTGCGTCCGTGTAAAAGAACACCTACTCGGTATGCGAAGAGCTAAACAAAATAACCCACTAGGCGAGCTTACGACACAAACCCACAACGGGGAAGATTCTGAAGTAGAAGGCACCGTGCTCGTACAAGAATCTGAAACTTTGACGCGTAAAACCGTCTAAGCATTCTGGATAAATCTCAAGAATCCAAACATGAACCGCAAGGAGGAGTGCCTCATTATCATGCGAGATCCGACACAATATCTGAGACTGATATTTCAAAGTGAGAGGGGCTTATTGCCCGTTATGTGAGCTCTAGTACGGTTGGCTTCCACGTGAATACATAGTGGAAGACTCATAAAAAAGTGGGGAGTGTGTGATGAAGCTGTTTTATATCCAATGGGATTGAAAATTAGGCATCGTGGTTCTTCTGTAGAGGTTATGGAGTTGTTTGGCTTAGATTGTGGTTAACTTGACCATTCCAAAGAAGGCTAAATTCTTACTCACCAGTGCTGAGGTTAATAAAAGTCGGTCTTGGGAATAATCTTCATCTAAATCATCTAAAATTGAACTCACAAGGTAAGTTTATTACCAAACAGCAAAAGTTGGAAGAATGCTGCAAGGTAGCCTCAAGAATGTACCTCAGTGATGTTATTGAGAAATTTCAGTTCCAGAAAAACGAAAAGCTTAGTCGAATGCCCATGTCAGAATTTATGGTGTTTAAAAAAATGCGTTCTATACACTTCGTCACGATGCACTGTTAAAGAAATATGTTACACGTTGGAAATTACTTTTCTGCAGAGCGAACGAGATCCACCAAAATGGAACTCAAGCAATGAAACGAGAGACGAAGGGTTCCTTACTACGGGAAATCAATTTCAACACAAATTTGACATTCCCGAGGCCGAAATGGAGGAAGATAATGCAGTGATGGAGGCTCCATCTACATCAACCACCACCACAACTACCACCGCAACTACGCAGCGTGCTAAACTGAAACGATATGTTGTGGTAATCAAAGTCACATAATTATTCAGCCTCGAACCTCCTAATTATTTGTTGATGTTATAGAGGGCGTATGTGAACAAGAACATTCCAGAAACGGATGGGTTGGACGAGGGAGAATTCGACAAGATTGTTGAATTAGAACTGGTATGCTATTCAGCAAGTTTTTATGTTGTCTAAATCAACATAGATGCCTGTTCTTATTTGTGTTCAAGAAAAAGAAGAAAAGGATCGAACGAATGTTGTTTAATACTGAAAATTGATAAGACACTTGGCATTAATAAAATTTTGAGGGATGCGCAATGCACTGGACTTAATTCGTATCATAGTATAGGTGACTTAATAAATATTAGACCTATGCAATGATTTGAGACTGCCTACTGATGTGCCAAGTCAGTGCTTTTATCTTAATCGACAAGTCTAGGACCATTTCCTTAGAATGGAGGGCTTAGTTTGGTTAGGAGCAAGCTCGAGCCGATGACCCTGTTGGGATTGCATGGTTCACCAAAAGACCGTGTTGTCACGCTCATATTATTTAAAACTTGGTTACTTACTTATTCAGTCGGCTCCTTATCGAAAGGGCTGCGGGCACCAGCTCATCTTCTGTTCATTTCTTTTTTCGCACCATAATCACCCATCATGGTGGGCTACTTGGGGAGATGGTGATGGCGGCAAGGCCCATAATCCAGAAATTGTTTCTAATTGCTCGTCTGAGAAAAATAGCCCGCTCATCGTTTGGCTGCTCGTCCGTGAAGATATTATCATTTTCTCGGAATCCATTACACTCTACTTTCTGACCATCTGTTTCCCGCTCTTCTGGTTATGAGACCGATTAAATTTTAAGAGGCCTTTTTCAAACTCTCTGGGTTGTGCACAGAATTGTTGCCGTTGTCGGAGTACCATCCCACGTTTCTGCTGCATAACACAGCGGTGCGAGGGCTACTGAGTTGAAAAAGGTGCACGCGGAGTTTTGGTTCCCTTTAGTTGGTTGGTTGCCTCTTTTGAGAGAATCGAATGCACCCCATGCCGCTCTATTTCTTCTGCACATTTCCTCGCTGTTATTGTTCTCCATATTTGTTCAACGCCCAAAATTCACGTGCTGGGTGGTCACTGTAATAAGAGAATTATCCAGTCTGATTTGTTCACCTTCGGACCATGGATTTTTGATGAACTGGATCTTCGCCCTATTTGTTTGCTGTCCAGTCATTTTTCCTGCTTCGTTAAGCTTATCGAGCATCGCTTTTACCTTATTGGAACTTCTCGAGAAGATTGGGATGGCATGAGCAAAAACAAGGATTTGATAGATGTTTACCATCAGTGTATATGGTCTTCTCGACCTAGTCGACTTCTTAACTTCCTTATCCACTTAAATACAGCTTGTTGAGCTCCTTTTTTATGGGAATAGTAAGGGGTCAATGAAAAAGCTGTAATTTATGCTACACTTACGGCAATCGCCAGTGGACGAGCGCTGATCGAATTGCTTTTGTTTAGATGGTACTTTGTTTAGGCGCTCTCAACCGCTTTTTTTTTGTCAATAAAAGTTATGACAAGCGACAGATGATGACCTAAATAGACTTCGATGGTACGGAACATGGCTTAGATTTGGTCAGTGATGCAGAATCCGTGTCGGAATCCTACACTATTAAGAGGTTGCGCCTCATTTGCCTATGATATGCGTGACAAGACAATCTTTTTTGAAGAGCTTGCAGAATGGGCTCAGCAAGCATATCGGGCGACATTTACGAAGATCCGTTAGGTCACCCTTCTTGGGTAGGGATACCGTGCGTGAAGTCCTCCACTGCTCTGGGATTTTTTTCCCTCTGAATGTCATATGGACTGAAGAAGGATTATACATAAATTTATACCCTCAAGCTCTAAGGAAATCGGATGCGATATTATCTGGTCCTAGAGCTCCTTTCTTCAGGTTTTTTTATTGCACCTAGTGCTTCAGATGGCAGAATCGGTTTCTCCAGCAGGGCATTCTGGCTTTCGCGTCGGAAATTGTGAAAAGGAAAAGATTGGTATACAGCTTCTCTGTTATGGATTCCAAATTGTGGCGGCATGTGTTGATAGTCTCAACTTGCCTTCTTGGATTATTATGTTAGCCCGAGGTTGATAAAAAAAAGTTTATTTGGTTAAGGTTTCGACGTCTTTGTCTTCTTCAGAGCCGCATTGATCCAAGTCGATTATCCACAGGTGGTCCTCCTCGCTATGTGGTTGTTCATTGTTGCACCGAGTGGAATCTCCTAGAGTGGAGCACTGATAGAATCCAAAAAAAATGTCTCATCTTGGTTCGTGATGATGAATAGTACGGTCCCACAAATTATGAAGACACTTCTTCAGACTAAACTGTCTTTAAGCTGCTTCTGATAACTTTTTTGGCTTATAACGATGTAGACCCTCCTGCAAAAGAATTTCTACGGCCAGCATTCTTTGTCGGCCATGTTAGCTGTGTAGCAGTAGAACCAAGTTCCAGTATCTATCCTCGAGCAACTCTTTAGTAGAAACGAAGGTGCGGTCTGAACAACTTATTTGAGGAACCGTTGCGAGTTCGTGGCAAATTTTAGTCCTTCCATAAGCAGCTTGTAGTCTTCGGTTGGGTTTTTCTTTACCTGCTATTATTGTGAGAAAAAAGAATAGATTGAGAATATTCTCGTCATATACAACTTGTATCGCTTCTCTTGGATGATAACAGGCTCTTTTCTAGCTTACAGCCGAATCGAATCCTTGAAGAAAACCCGCTCAACATGTCTAGTAAGACAATCACGGCAGCGCGGGGTGTCAAAGAGGCTTCACCTTATGCTTTTGAGAGTGTAGTCGATCTCCTTACGCGATGTGTCGTTGATACACTCTCATTTTCATAAGAGAACTTTTTTGTTCTCGAAAAATGAATTCCCATGAAGCATACGTGTTGTGGATAGGAGTCTTAGAAGGCAATTCCCATCCTCATTTCCATTTCCAGCTCCGAATTTTTTTCAATTCAGCATTCATTTTCGTTACCCGCTCCCAATTTGGCATTAATGGTGTCTCCAAAGCGAATTTTTAGAAGCACTTCTCCTTGTGGATTACTTCTTCCAAATGATTGCGAAACGCGTTCATTTTGCTTTCATCAGCTGTACACAATGGCGAAAAGAACTAGATGATGGTAAATTTCTTTGAACGCATTAGCTGCAGACGAATAATGAGCAAGCGAAGTGATAGGACCTTGTATGAAATGATCGGATGGGAAACAGGTGGACGTACGACAAAGGCAACGGCTGCGCCTTTTCGTACTGGAATTTGCCATTCATGAAGCATAGGGTGTCGTTATTCAAATGGCGCACGTTGGTCTTCCTGCATTTTTCAGTTGCAAGAAGATGATATGGAAATAAAGCGACCAGCGCTCCTAAGAAGGGTGTAGAGATAGGCATCTGAAGTGAATGTCTTGGTATTGAGGTGCAGAACATGTAACAGTCTCCAAATGAAAACGATGCTGTACTATGAACAAAGCTAGGGACGCCACCACACTGACCAAGGCCCTTGCCTTGCTTTCTCTCAACCACTTTAGTCTCCATATCGTATCGTGGACGCATTCTTTTGGTCACGTTCCAATATATCCTGAGCGACAAAAGATTTGATTGCTTCTTACTGATTGTTTTGCCACCCAACCTCGTAGGAAGTTCTCAGTATGCGAGGTAGTGAGCTTGATCCACTTCTAGCTGAGTAATTCTTCGACCCCCAAGGTAAGGCTAATTGGAGTTTTCAAAGTGCTCTCGCCGATTCATAGGCATCAGTGGGAGATTTGCCATCCTACGACCGATTTGGTACCAGGACAGCGGTGATTCCTGCTATTGGTTTACCATCAGCTAAGCTTCTGGTAAAAGCGTCGAACTTCTTCAATGCTTAGGAAACTATACTGAGGGAAAAAAACCTCCGTTGTAAATCGCAGACCGACACCCCTGTGACGCCCACTGAACACCTCGAAGTGGAAAACAATTGCGGGCATTGTCTAGTTGCAGAAATCATTGATTTAACATTTATCATTCGTCGCATCCCATTTTCGGCTTCCCAAAGCTGTGCCTTTTAAAAAGATTCCTCGGATTTTATTTACACTTTCCTCAAGTTTGGCATCAGCTGTTTGCTGAATACTTCTCGATTGCTAAATTCCACGGAGCTTTATTTTTTTTCAAATATTAGACTCGGCTGTAGTTGGGCTTTTTGGATCTATCTCATAATGACCTTCAAGTCGAATAGTTATATCGCATTAGTTGTTGGTGGGCCTATTTTATTACGAATTATGTAACCTTTCCATTGGATAGCTCATCATTAGGGTAAGTCGTTTAAGACCATTATTAACTCAAAAAATGCGAACTATGCGATGAAATTGCAAAGACGGTGAAAACTTTGGCGAGCACTGATGTGTTTCATATGCATTTTATCCAACGAAAGTTCGTTTTAACCGAGATTTCATTTAGCCGGATAAATTCCGCGGTGATCCATCGGAATTTCTGCCACCGGTTGATGCCGAATACGTGTACGTCATCTATAATTGTGTTTGTAAACAAATATGATTCTTTTGGTTTCTTCTTTTTCAGGTTGGTCCAATGGCCATCACGTTTAAACGGTCCTCGCAGCACAAAAATTCGATTCTAAAATGAGAAACTCAGGTGAAAACACTACAGTCACAGGAAAAACCAAAGCGACAACAACAACGACAACAACAACAACTACTACAACAACAGCTGCAGCAGTAGCGGCAACAACAGCAACAACAGTCGCAGTAACAACAACAGCAACAACAACAGCGACTACTTCTAAACCGGTAAGTTTATGCATGCAACTCACTATAGAAACTCTTATTTTTTTTATTTATAGGGAACAATGAGCTCAACAGATGTCACGTCACCATCGACTCTCGTTTATCCAACTGTTGGAAGGTGTACTTACAGTGCAATGTACCAAACTTCTTTTCAGGGTACAAAATTGATAAGGACTATTTACGTGAAAAGGTTTGGATCAATATTTCTGATAATTCTGAATATTCACTGAAGCGATACCTTAGATTGGCACTGGCCTCTTGTTAATGACTTATTTATACCGAATACCATAAGTCTACTTAGTCTTCTCTTTATCAATGCTGATTACCAACGTATTACCGACCACACATAGTTCTCATCTGCTACTGCATATCTTTCGGACTCAAACATTTAAAAAAATTGGAAGTGAAATTTAAGCTTTCAAATTTCCGACGGAAACACGGCGACTGATGAAATCATCGGCCATGCATTGCAGAACACCATAGCGCTTCGCTGTGCGAAATGCGCGCACTGAAGAAAAAAGAAAGCGGATGAAGTGTATTATGGTCTTCGAGAAACCAGAAGTTTATAGCTGTTGAACAGGAAATTCTCTAATTTGCTTACGAAAACCTTTAGATTCAAAAGGATTCTATTTGGAACAATAAAGTTTGTTATAAGCTGGAATATAGTCTTTAGAGTTCAAAGGCTGAAATATTTTCAACCACAAATGAGTTATAGGTTCCCTATGTCACCAATGTGTTGTTTTGATGAGCAGAAAAAATATGACACCCATAGCAGCAACTGATAAATGAACCTAAGGCAAATTTTTGAAAATATAAGTAGCATTTGCTAATCCACACTTTTCTCATTATACCGTTTACTTTCCAATTAAGAGGTCTACTTAAAGAAAACTCTCCAAATTTTCATAGTAGCTAAGCAGAGTTATGCTGACACAAAAAATTGTTCTCGTTGTTTTCATAGATTTCTAAAAGGAGCGTTACCACTGCACTTCGATCATTAAACATTAAGGAATAAGGACATTAAGGAGGCTTGAAAAATAAGCTAAGGAATAAAATGGAAAGGATTCATTGTTTTCTTGATAAGCAAACACGAGATCGTTATTGCAGCATTCTTGGCAATAGCTGACGTCTCGACGACTTCGCCTTCTTCAGTGCGTGGAAAGGTCAAATTGACCAGCAATCTGCTTAGTCAGACGCTTTCATAAAATCATCGGACAAAACTCATTATTTAAACTTTCATTCACAGAGTAAACAGCTTCTCTTAAACACTCACCGCTTTGTTTCTTATGGCTATATAAGAAAAAGCAGTGAGTGTTTATGAGAAGCCAATGAATATTCTTGTATTAAGTTTTATCTGGCAAGTTTATTAAAGTGTTTTACTGAGTAGACTTTTGGTCAGTCTGACTGACTTTAACAGGCTCTGAAGAAAAGGGAAGCAGCCGATTTGTCTTTGGTCATCAAGAAAACATTGAATTATTGATCAATGGCAAGGTTAAAAGAAAGTCAGTCTAGCGATGGACAAGACTGCTTCCTATTTGGATTTTGTTGTTTCTTTTTTTTAGTTTGGGTGTTTTGTTCTAGAAATATTTTTAGCCCGGGCGATTGCTTTGCGGCTTGTCATGCTCACAGTTGTCGATCTGCAAATATCATATCAAATGGTTGGTTAACATAGATGTCTTTCCATTTTTACGTGATACATTTCCGGTCATGAGGAGGGAAGAATTGAAAATTACCTACATTTTCGGTTATAAAAACGAAAAGTGTGAAGCACCCAAGCTTTTTCTTTTTGCTTCGATTTTCTGGTGAGGAGAATTCTTCGAAGAACTTCAGTGTTGTCTCAAAGGTGGAGAAACCTCCTAGTCAAAGTTTATTTTACTACTTTTTCAGACTCTTAACGGTGGTGGTTGCTTTTTGTATAGTAATGGCATGTCATCTATATATTAATCCTGGTCCCCGTTAGCAGTCGAGTAGTGTCGAATAAGGAAGGCACCAGTAAGGTCTAGTTGTTCTTGTCGCACAAGGAATACTAGGGTCATCGTGGCCTTAGTGTGATACGTATTGTTAACCTACATTGACAATAAAGTAGCCTACCGGAAGTCGGCTGATGAACACGTAGATTTAGTTCTAAATGAGCTTCTTGATGAAAACGTCAAACTTCTCTGCTTGGAATACCATGCTGCTGGAAGCATACGCCTCCACTTTACATTGCAATTTGTCACCCAGAAACAGTTCTCAGGCACAATGTGGGGGTAAATCACTGGAGTTCATGAACGGATGTAAATGATAGAAGACCGTTAACTCTATCTTGTGGCTTTCAGGTGCGACGAACACCTGTGAACTGTTCCGCGATTCGATCATTGACTATCGTCATCTCGGAATGATCATTTATGATGCATCAACTGTGTACCTTGACGGGATTCGATGTGAAGACCCATAAATGGAAAACGGGAGATTTATAAAGCATACGACTTTACATCATACATACTTTTAAAGGTTTTCCAATGTCATCCATTCTCATTATCCTCATCCATTATGAAGTCTCCTAGGTTGATTCTCATCTATTTGCAAGTGTCGATGTGGTACAAGTTTACTACAGGTGCTTCTACTTTTGATGTGCCAAATTAAATACTTTGAAGTAAATGTCTCTTGATGTCATTTTCTAAGGCTGTTTTGTTCACATATATGCGGGTTTTTTTATTTACTCTGTTTGTGCTAAAAGTACTAACGATTATATGACAAGTACCTTTTTTTAAAGATTATACTCAGGATATAGAATAAAGTATTCGCTTAACGTATAGCATGGTTACGGAGAAGTTCTCAGTGTGTGCGTAATTTGTGATCAGCAACTTCGAATTGAGCAAGAGAGAAACTTGCGGAAGCAGCCATACGGTAGAGATGCCGTTACATGTGTCACTGTTTCGAACCCATTTCGAGCTAACAAGGTTTCCCACACAGCCAGTGTGGGTAAATTGCTACTAGAGTTAAACGAACATCTCTCGTCTATCCATAAAGGCAAGTAACTGCCTGTGACGAAGGCCTGAAAGCTTCCTAGAACCAGCTAGGCATTCCAGAATTACAGGACCACCATTCAACGACTTTCACAAACAAGACCGGAATCCTCAAACAGCAGCAGAACCCACTCGGAGAAAAAGTTCTAAGGCTTTTATGGGTGACGGATAACACGGAACGAATTGAATGATAGAGGTGCTTGGATCCACACCACATGTGAAAAAAACAAGGAGAAAATGTAGCAGAAAAAATAAAATAAAAAGTGTAATCTGTAAATTTACCGTGGACTTGTAGTAAAAGCAACCTGAAACGTCATATGCGTCTATGTCATGAATGATATTCCAACATTGCTTCATGAAAAAGTCAATAACGTGAAGAAGCAATGCTATTTCGAACCATGAAACTAGAAGCGACGATTTTCAACATCTCTTTAGCAGCGGTGTGGTTAGTAAAGCTTTTTCTTTGCACGCAGTTACCGAGGTACTTGACAAATTGATAGCCGGTTGGCGAGGTTCAGATGAGTACATTGGGTGAGGGAGAGTTTCGTAGCAAAACCAGTGCAATTTCTGCAGTGTTGGCTGCTCAATATTCGCCCTAATGTTGCTATGAAAGAAGGTTGGAACTTTTCCTTCCATCGATTCCATATCATATATATATATATATATATATATATATATATATATATATATATATATATATATATATATATATATATAACTTTTTTCTGTCATATCTCGGCATCTTTATGGTCGCATTTAGCATAAGCAACGGAAGTCCAACTACGGGATGGTCATCCAACCTAAGGAGTTCTATTATTGCATCGTGAAGAAGACAGAATGAGTCAATATCCAATCCATAAAGGCCGAAGGCTTCCCTGATGACAATTTGGGAACACCATCAGCAGGATTATTCCGAAATTTTCAGGAAAAGAAAACTTGCCCGAACAACAAACTGTTAGTTAAGTAAAAAACTATTATGGAAACTGCACTATTGTCATGAGTCGTCCAATTATCAGAGAATGTGATCAGCTCCTATAATCTTGGTAAGCCAGTAGTAGATTACTAATGAATAAATATAACATCCTTTTAAGAATTGACAATGACATCATCAACGCCCAAGAGGAGTAAAATGAATGCAGCTTAAACAACCAACTACTTTCGAAATCTCGTAGGAAAGTCGTGTGATGAATTCCAGTCTTGCTTTCTATGAACTATAACAGAATTGGAATCTGAGCAAAGCCTGTTGGAGTTATTCGTTAAATCACATTGGGATATTTTCGTGATAAGTATAACAGTAGAAAGCTAAAACCCTCGACGATGACCAATTCCTGCAATGTATTCAACTTCATCGAGCATCGCTAGAGGTGACTGGATGAATATCTGGTCCACACAATTGTTTTCTGTGGTACACAACTTATCAAAGCAGTGCTGCCATACTCGGAGCAGCACTGTGGCACCAGTTTGCCAACTCTGGAAGGATGGAATAGTTCGTGAACCCGCGTACGCAATCGAACCTATGACCACGAATCTATGGCAGGACACCCATAACCATTGCGCCTCAAATGTCACGATACCTTGAAATAATGACAAATGATAAGGAAAAAGTTGATCAATCCGTCGAGCGTCCGCCATGTATTTCACAGCATTTCGATCAAAAAACAGATGTGATTGAATCCCCTATCTGGTCTTTACAAACTTGGCGTTGTATCACATCAGCGTTCTTATTCTTCCGGCATTTGGGCTAATTATGTTGAAATGATGGCAGTAATAGTCTTGTTGTTTGTGACCTAGGTGCATAATGAAACAAAACAAACCTTGTTCGCAGAACCTCCAGCGCATTTCGTTGGTTTTGGCAAAATGTTAAAGTGACTTGCGAAAAATTCTCACCAGGTTCGCCGTCGAACATCTCCAATATTTCACTTACATTGTAGTATGCACGTACTTAGATACTTGATGACCCGTCTTCACTGGTTGTGCGGGCCCCAGCATAATTTTCGTCTTTTCGGAGTCTTGCTCTTCTAGCCACTGTGGTTCCCTGGAATGCCGTGGTCAGGCTGGCCGAAGTCTGCCTTAGGTCGTCACCACCACAGGTAGGGGGCAGCCCTTGTGGATTAGAGGGAGATTTGCCACCATGCGACTAGTTTCATATCAGGACGGTGATAGATCCTGGTGTTGGTTAGCTAGGGTTCCTGATGGAAACGCCAGATTCCTTCTCAGCTTTGGAGACTCTGCCGGGTGGGCGAATCTCTCCGCTATACATCGCAGGCCGACACCTAGGAACACCTCCCGGCCACGACGAGGCGGTAAAGCATAGAGAGGAGTATTATTACTAAAGTAGTTTTGTTAATGCAAGCATTATTAAAGTATTATCATTATATTACTGTACAATAAGTATTATCAAGCTATTATTGTTTCCCAGTCTAATTATGGAGGCAATTGGATCGATAGATTGCAGTCAACTTTGTCTTTCAAGGTTCTCCAGAACGAGATATTCGCCGCAACACTTGTTTCATCACGATGAAGAATAAAGTAACACCTCGTGTTTAATCAACAAGAATATGAGGTACTACTGTCATTTTTTTCCGGAAAATTTCGGCTTCGGCATCGTCCTCGAGCGGGCGTTCTTTCTTCATTTCTACGTTCGTTTCTGATTTTACTTTTAACGCCTTCTCTGAATTAACTAGTAGGAAGACCGAGCGAGGAAATATTTGCCGAAAAAGATACTTACCTCACATCCAGATCATAATGAAGAACTGGATATCCCTTGCAAGGTTAAGGACTCAAGGGAGGATTAAACTGCTCAACCAGCAATAGGGTAGCCTCAGTACCCTGCACAATGGCTGCAGTCTATGACATCAGGCGATAAGACGACCGGTGAGAGGCCACAAAATTGCACGAGCTCACTGGAACCGGATCTGACGAACAAACACACGACATGCCATGAAGATTATTTCTTATTCTGCACGCATAATGGCAGAAGGCTCGCCACTGACACCGATCTTCACAAGCTTCTTCTAGCCGCAGATCGCATCAAATATTTCTTATTCTGCACGCATAATGGCAGAAGGCTCGCCACTGACACCGATCTTCACAAGCTTCTTCTAGCCGCAGATCGCATCAAATTTTGTGTCGTTGCACTGCAAGAAAGAAAAATCGGGAAGACCTAGACAAGCTAACTAAACAACGGGAACCTTGTAATCCGTGGAGAAAAGGTCCCATCACGAAATGTAGGTGGCGTAGGTCTTGTTCGGCCGTTATTGTCCATCTCGTCGACTCGTGCGAGATCCTCTTCCCTCTCATGGCTGTTCTCCGCCATTAAACGACGCTTCATTGGAAGATCATAGCCGTCAATTGCTACTTATCGAAGGATGCAGCTCAGGAGCACGAATGAATGCGTTCTATCAGTTGGAAGGAATTATCCAACGTGACAACGCGTCAAATTTGTTGTTACAGAATTCAATTCCAGAATAGGGGAGGCCAAAGACAGCGAGAGCATGGAAACTTGTCGCAGGACTGCTGTCTGCAACATCTCGCTTCCACGAAGACTCGTTTTTCCAGAACAAAGAAGACCACTGCTAGATATGGATATGGGAGTTTTTCCAACGCCACGACTGATGCGAAGATCGAACATATCTGATAAACAGAAGGTTGTTGCTACTTTACACATTGTTGCTCTCATCATACCTTACCGATTTCGAATGCCGCCTTTTCGTGCAAAGATTCTATTTAGCCGTAGGATGGAATAGAATTTATGCCATCAACCACGACGAAAAAGTCTAGCTGTATATGAGGAGGACATTGTGAACGAAATTCTATCCAAGCTGGAAGATTAAGGAGGACTCGAGAAAAAACTACGACCTGCTTGTCGAAAAAAATCGAGTTGCGATAGAAAGCATGAAAAGGAGCACAGCTCCAGGACCCCATGATATCACAGCCGACTTCCTTTGAGCTGGAAGCTGCGATTTACATGTACTTCTCGCAAACCATATGGCAGTCTATCTTCAAAAGAAAAAAATCCAGACCACTTGAGGACGTCGCCTGACGTATCGAAATTTGACTTTGATTGATTATTTGTTTTTTATCAATGGATTTGTCGACCTAGAAGAATAAGAGAGAGCATCTTCCTGATCTGAAGATCAGACAGGTTTGAACATTTTGATTTAAAACATTGGTTCAATCTGAGTTGTTTACTTTATAGTGGTGAAGGTTTGAGTGAATGTGCATTGAAGTTGTCTGATGTGTTAGTTGGAGTTTATATGACAGAAATTGTTATCCAGTTCTCCCAACTGAATGTGGAAGGTTTGAGTTCATCTCCATCATGAGGACAGGAGTTTTCAGCAGGCAATGCTCCACAGGGAAGGAGAATGAAACGATTTGAGCTGACCTTTATAGCTAAAACTTTTATTGTCCAGATTCAGAATGTTAAAGGTGATCACATATGTATGAGGGTTTTAGAACTGAAAAGAATTTGTCAAGGTGGATGAGCGATGTGAACAGAGACATGATTTGCAGAATTAATGATGAACATGAGCCTGACTTTTCCTGTTTACAAGTTCTAAGAACATTTATTGTCCCAGTGAGTTACTTTTCGAACAACTTCAAGAGATGAGAAAAAAAATAAGAGATCCTATAGCTTGTTTGTTAACAAGATTTTTTTTGAAGTAGTGGACACACCGTGCAACCGAACCATCCCAAAATCAACTATTAATAACCAGTCTCTGAGAAACTTATTTCCTCCACATCTCTATGTTTTTGTTATATATGAACAGTACAGAGAGAGAGATTTATGTCAAGAGAGAGAGAGAAGAACAGAAACAGAGAGAAGAGAGTGTTTATATGAGAGAGAAGATTTAAGAGAGAAGAGAAGAAATATAAGAGAGATTTATATATGGAGTCTTTTCAAGAAAGATTGTTTGGTTGAATGTTAGATAATCAGAAAGGAGATTTGATGACAAAGGGAAGCTTTTGTCAATAAAACAGTTTATGCAGAAAAAGAAAAAAATGAATGGAAAATATTAGATAATTGGTTTTTTGAAATATAGAAATGGGATGTGATTCGATCAAAGGAATCAAAAGATCTTTGACTCTGAAATAAGGTTGATGGGGAAAAGGTTTTTTCTGTCGCTTTCTCAACATAACAACTATGTCAGGGTTGTTCACAAGGGAATATGGGATTTTAGATATTTTTACAACGATAGAAATATTTTATCTATCCTGAATTCTTATATCATTAAGTCGTGATCAGTATTTGAATAAAATTGTTTACATAGGAATGGTATTGTTAATAGAAAATTTATTCAAACAGTTCAGAGGATATGGGTGGATACTTGAAACGGCTATACCTTGTGATCACCAGTATTTTTCTCCACACGTACGTCGTTGCTTTGCAACAGGTAAGATTTATTACAGTTATCCATTTTCTTTACGTTAGATGTTCAAAGTCTTTTCTCTCTCTCGGTGTCAAAATAAGACAAATTGACCGCAGGATCATTTGTTTCCACAGTCATAATTCTTGTTATCGTCTCCTTGCATTAAGAAATCCCATAATTTTAAATTTATTTAAATTTTTAAATTTACAATTTAAATTTAAATAAATTTCCAAGCATTTTCTTTAAGCAGCGCGAGAAGATGTCTTCGTCCGCTTCGGAATTTAATATGACTGCCCTGCCTGAAGAACAATATTCTTGAAAGTTGTAAAGATACCAACTGAGGATCGAAGTACTGCATTAAATAGCTAATTAACACATTTGAAACCTAAAAATTATTAAGTCCTCCAATTTTGAACAAACATGTCTTTCCTTAAAAAATGTTCAAAATCAGGCAGGCTGGTACGGAACGTGAAATATCTGAACGATAACAGGTGAGAAAGAGATGTTAGCGATTGGACTCCACGGGATGTCAGCTGCGCAGTAGGAAGACCATCGCAACCGCCGGTCGAAATTCTACACGAAGAACCTAGAACAAACACATAATATAACTTCAACGAAGCTGAGATATTTGCAAAACTCTGGACCGCAGGTGCCTATGGTGGGGGAACGAACGCGTTATTGTCCTTTCCGGGGAGTAACGCGTTCACCACCACACCATGCGGGTCCTTCGTTTCGCCTGTCTCTCGATCGATAGAACTAGCTGAGAGAAGGCGAAATGAAGGACCCGCATGGTGTGGTGGTGAACGCGTTACTCCCCGAAAGGACAATAGCGCGTTCGTTCCCCACCATAGGGCACCCGTGGTCCAGACTTTTGCAAATATCTCAGCTTCGCTGAAGTTATATTTCGCAATATACCCTGCCATTAAAAAGAGTAGGCAGTAAGTAAAAAAAAACACGTAATAGTCGCTGAGTTTCCAGAGTGAGCAGTACCCATAAGGTTACGTTCTACGAGACAAGGACAAATGGGGAACTTGCTGGTGCACGTTCTGAATCACTCAACGATTAACACGAGAATGACTGATATTTCACCTGATGATGAGCATTTTCTCCATGCCACCAGGGTCAGAAAGATATAAAACGTCTTATTCTGCCATAACAAAACCCTCATATTTCGAAGCACACAAACCTTCCTTTTTGCTTTTGTCGGCGAGACTCGTATCTCAAGCAACGAAGTGATTGAAGAAACGTGCTGCTTCAGATGAACATGATATCGTTCAGGATGCTTCGGTATTATTGAGATGGCCACACTTGTGCTCGAAAATTTGAAAGCAATGTTTCTTCTAACGATCTTCAAGGCTTGATTTTTAAGCAAATTTTAAGCGCTAAAAAATTTTTTAAAAGCTTTATGCACATACGTATCTATCCCCTTCAGAACGACAATCTATGTAGCTACTCTTCTACAAGTGTACTACGATAACAAGTAAAAGCCTTTTTTTTTCTTTTGGAACATGCACAGTGGAAACTATAATATTTAAAAAACAGAAAAAATTAAGTGTAGGTACAAGTATTAGAAACGAAAAAAAAATGATCAAAAAACTGAAAAAAAGACATATAATACTGATGGTAAGCTACATCCATCAATGTTCGTAGCTATTGTAGTTTACCCCTCCTGCACTTCATCCTTCTTCAACATCTCTACTTCTTTTTTTCAATTTGTGCATTTTTTTACATGAATGTTCTACATATAATATCGAGAGATAGTTAGAAAAGTACAAGGGGGCGCTCCCAGATGGCGTGAGGGGAGCTGGAATTGGACCAAGGGCGACCTTATCATACTTGTCTTCACGACAGTATAGATGTCGACGACCATCTCATTGTTTCTCTTGCATGAAACTGAAGCATACGTCTAGTATAAGACTAATTTTACTCGTCCATCTCCAGATTTTCAAAGCGATAGTTTTTCGCGTTTCCTACACCACTTCGACATTCATATACCAAAAAAAGTTTAACACTTCTTGTCACGGTATATCTATTTCGAAATGGGGAAATCGATGCTACAATCTCTTTCTACACATAGTTTGATGCACCACATGGTGCTGCGCGGAAAGATTTTTTGTTCAGAAAAAGACTATAACCCTAATAAAATCCTACTTCGGCAGACCATGAAATAAGCGTGTGGGGCGACTACGATGACATTAGTTCATCGTGCCCCAGCGCCATTTTTCGATGTCGGCCCATAGGAGGACTTCATCGAAGTGTGCAGATTATTCTAGGTTTTTGACAACAAAATATCTCTTCTTAATAGCTAGGGGCCTGTGGGAATTTGAGACGACTATGAAGATAACACGATTGTAGTAAGGACTTGGCTCCACCGTTTTATGCGTCGCCGGCTGTTGGAAGTATTTTGCAGTTTATGACGAGTCTATTTCAGTATTTTCATATCAACACATTATGTACAATAACCATGGTGATTAAGATGAAGTAGCAATAAGTTGTTAGTCAAATTATCGACCAATGAACTTTTTTCGAAAAAAAGGTTTTCTGCAAATCGTTAAGAGTAGAGAATGGCCTTTATGTTCTCATCCGTCCCATTTTGCTCTGCTTTCAATTAGATGTCGAATGAATATATACATAGTGAGGTAAAAAAGAAACGAACCCACTAAACTGAATACGGACACTTTGACACTTTCGTGTTTATACAGTCATTTGGTTCAAACCGCTATGGACATTATAGTGTCCATACGAGGAGGAAGGGGTTAATGATATATTGCAAAAGCAGAACAGCTGATCGGCATTAGAAGTTTTCATGATCACATTTTCTTTTATTCTTCGAAAGCACTTCACTTCACCACCAGATTCGTCACCGCCCTTTGCAGACTCATAACGTAGTAAAAATGTTCTATGTAGTAGTCCATGTACAGTTAACTTTACTGAGTGCTCAGACGACCTAAGACTGACAGTGGTGCAAAGAAAGGCAAACCATTTTCGAGGAAAGTATGGACTTTCGCCGTGTTTTTGTAAAACATAGACAAAAAAGCCATGATGGCAATGAGACATATACACCCGCGGTTTCGACTGTCTCTGCGTTTTTCTTCTTCCTAAGCGTGACACAACTATTCTGCGCAACTTTCCTCACTGATATATACGCATTACAACATGCAAAGCAAAAAAAATTTATATATGTAAGGGCGCGTGTTGCGCAGTGGTCGGAGGCGCCCTGCAACACACATGGAATTGATCCCCCGCACCCATAGCCCGCCAAGCCCTCCATCCCCTCCGTGGTCGGCAAATTGGTACCAGACTTGTCTGGGAAGATAGCAGCACTGGCTCGATATCTCGAGTCATTGCAAAACCCAGACACCTCCAGCGATGCTTAATGAAGTCGGAACGCATAGCGCATCCCTCAGGGATTGATGAACGCCAAGAGATTTATCCTGTTTTATTTTTTTATATGTAGAGTAGAATAGCCAAAATGTATGAAATGGTACTGGAATTCTTTAAGCCCACTTAGTTCTACTTCGAAATATACGAGGGAAAATGTGAAGTACTTTAGTGCAGATGTTAATATTTACGTTGATGGTAACTTTTTCTCATATTTCTAGTGAATAATTTATTAATTTGAAGTATACATAACAAAAAATATTACAAGATTAGCAACATGAAAATGTCGATGTTCTATAGCACAACCAAGCAAAGACGTAAAGAAAAAGGAAAAAACGAAAAAAAAAGAAGTCATAGCAAGTGAATGAATAACGCGGCTAAGATTCTAGTCCAATCTGCGGTATAAAAACGTTCCGCTATGGAGGATTTCTTTTGTTTTTATCGAATCAAATAAATTTAGGCATTCACTTAAGAAGATTCAAAAAGCTGAAAGAGTATAGGAGGAATTTATGTTCCGGATTATTGAATATTCTGAGCATAGATGCAAAAAAACTGTGGTCTTGTATTTGCATAGAAAAACGCTGTGCTCCTAAATTTCCAATAGAAGATTCGTTTTCGACAGTTCTCTCGATCATAAGGAGGCAATGGAGCAAAACGGCATGAAACACTTAGATTTCCGCAAACGACTGCTACTCTTTTATATTATCCCACAATAAAAACCAAACGCAGAAATGTCTATCACAAATACAAACTGAAAACGAAAGGGCAGTCATTTTTGGCGAAAGCAATCTGTTGCAATTCCTAACAGACTAGAACTACGCTAAACATTCATCGGTAATGATAGCAGCTACAACTTTTTTGTGATTATTTATTATCCGTATAATTTACAAGCTCATCCTACGAGCGCTCATTTTAGTAAGTGAATCCCCACTAAGGTTAAACTGTTGATGTGAGGGTCATTCTTCATCTCTTGTTTTTTCTGAAACCAATCGGTAACATTTGCAATAGTGACAACTTTCACATTAATAAAATGATTTCGCATAAAAACATGGCAAATAGCTTTTGGAACGGTCGAATTCTAGAAATTACTGCAATTTGAACTTCCAATTCACTACAACTATTTCATAAACTATGCTTTTACTTATCGTATAAGAATAGCCAACAATGAGGTAAAAACGCTAAGAACTGCCGCTCCGTCAACAGGGCCTAACGCATCCGGCTCACTCTGTACTGGTTGAACATCTGATGACTCGACCTAAACAACATTCGTGTATAACATAAGACTGACTATAAAAAATTCAATAGCTTCGAAGTAGTACACAAATTACCCAATCCTTCACACCTAAGAACACTTCCAGATTGAAGCTAAAATAAGTGAAGAAATAGTTTAGCGCAGTTTGGGATTTAGGATATTTAGCACTATATTGCAGTGGAATACGACGTATTCGAACGAACCCAGCTAGCTTTCGTTTCAACAGTTTTTCCCTCTTTTGCAACTATATTGGTTTGTTAGAAACCCGCAACACGTCTCTCTTAGTGACACGAGCATCATCGATTGGCGCACATAAGAGCACTGCTCAACCTCATCTGTCTTATTCTATTCACGTACTGCGTTTACTTTTCCGACAGCTAACCAACGTTTAGATTAGCATGTTTCACTAGCCTTGGATCCTTTCGTCTTAACTTCATAGTTGCTTCAGTTCATTCACAACAACAAAAAACTACATGCAAATAATGCTTTAAGGTTCATTAAACACATTTTATTGAAGCTTTTGCTAAAATTCGAAGCAAAATATGCATTTCTAAAGAAATGTAAAGTGCACATGCCTTATTTTCCTCCTCCGTTTCCTCCTCGGGTATCTTGCAGTCCAGAACGCATTTGTCTAGTTTATCAACATGCAAACCCTAAAATATAAATGTTACCGAAAAAAAAAGTAAGAAATCATGTAGAGAAAAAGATATACCCATGTACAGACAAGAAATGTTAACATTAGAAATATTTCCAATCTGGTTTGACAGAGGAATTAAGGGATTCTTCCTTTTGTGCTCCATGAATCTGGGGACGACCGTAATACTCTACTATCATAAAAGAGAAGTGTGCTCAGGAAACACAAGTATAAACATCGTCCGATTTATATCACTTCATTAAATGTACAGGGAATGGGATAGCAGGGACATTAAATGGCAGTAGGAAACGAACACTCTGACTGTTCGAACAAAAATTGATGGGAAAAAGGAAAACCGTAAAAACACATTACTAATGCGAAAAAAATACCTCCAACAGAATAGAACATTCTTCCAGAAAAATGAGTATTAGTAAACCAACCTTGAACATGTTTGTTAGGGATTTACACATAAGTTGTGCAGCTTCGTGCTTACTGCATAAGTTGCTCATCGCTCTGATGTACTCTTGTAGCTTCAGATTCAACTAAAATTAAGCGCACGATTTAAAATAAGCGATTTTTTGAATTGGATAAGCTGAAAAAGAGGACGACACTCACATTTATACAAGCTTCTTCATCATCATCATGATCAAGAAACTTCTCGCTTAAATATGTTCCCGCTGATAATGTCATTTCGCCAATTTTCTCCTAAAATCCCGATAATGTCATGCAGGATCCGGTGAACTGTTGATCCAGGGTGACCTTGTTACACCTACACTACATCTGTTCGACAGGTTGACCTCAAAGCGTAAACGACAAATGTACGGCTTATGGAAACGAATGCATTGATTACAACCACTTGTGATGAGTAGCAACAAATCCGACGGTAAATACTAAAGTAACCGACATCAAAACTGTCCAGCAAAACATTACTCACGGATTTCAAGCAATCTCTATGTTTTGTGAGAATTTCTTGTCCTTCGGCAGAACACGCATAGGTGAGTAAATAGTAGCTCTTAAGAAATGATCCGGAATCTTTTCTATGAGTGAGAAGATCAGATACTGTATTCGACACCTCGATCACTTCACGATGTGAACATTGATGTTGCTCTTCAAGATCATCCTGAGAAAAAAAGAAATGATAGCTCCATCATTATGCACAAAATTGATCATCTAAACACTGCACATCTGAGCAATTCCAATTCCTAACGTGTAGGCGTCCTGACTTTACTAATACAAGTATTCGAACGAATTCCTTTAAAAGAATGATTTACTTAAGGCATTCGTTTTTATGGAACTGTTCACTTGAACAATTCTTTCGCTTGGTGTATTGCTTTAATGGCTCTTAATATGTAGCTAGGCGATTACGACACATCAAACCCTACCGCAATTACGCTGCCCAATAACCTCATCCACAATTTCCCAAGAGCAAAACCGATAAGTCATAATTACAACCCAATTTAATTAACAGCCGTGGTTGATGGTCACGAAAAAAAACAACAAAGCAAAAATAAAAAATCCGATCCATGTGGTGGATGAACACATCCATTCAGGTACCACTCCCTTCGTGATCAACAGGAACGAGAAATTGGATGGTGTATAAACGCTTCGACAATCGGTGCGGAATTCGCGATCATAAAATGGTGGTCACTGCCACAGTTTCATAAACGTTGGAGACAAATTCGAGACTAGAGACACATTAGGAAAAACAGCAAAGAGTAATCCATAGCTAAGAAATACAACTAACATGGTGGAAGTCTAGTCATAATGTGAAAAACCCCGTAATTCATAATGGCCAGTGCCTCTTTAGGTTTGTGACTTTAGAACGTCGAGGTACGACTGCTTTCGGGAAAAGGGTAAAACACTTGTGTGAGCATTAAAATACCAGTTTAATGAGAATTCTGTTGCGTCAAAGATATTCGTGACGACGGCTCATCTAAGTATCTAAGTTCACGTACATGTTTGAAAATGTGATTTAAGTACGGCGCAAGGAATGAAAAATGTAGTGCCGAAGATGCCTTTTAGCGTTATAAGATTATCGACAGGAGAGTGTCAGTACGTTGACAAATATGTGTTGTGACTTCTTGTTAACGAAGGAGAAAAAGATGCGTTAGTTCTACAACGATGAAAAACCACGAGTGCGTGCCAAGTAGATGTACCGAAAAAGGAAAAGGAAAACTAAAACCCTTATCTTACAATAGCTTTTGAATCTGAGAAACATGGAGTGGTGTTTGATGCCACATTTATCTCTCCATCACTGTACGTATGCCCCGATCTGCATCGAATTCCGTCCTATGGCAATTTTCAATAGCAGCTACTTTTCATTGATTTTATGTCATTCAGAAACAATTACTATCGCTTTCCATTTACACGAAATTAAGTCAGAATCAGAGCAAAATTGGTCCCATAAAAACGTGATTTGTATAGGATTTCACAGCGTTTCATTCGTTGATGAGGATAAAACGACAACAACAATGAAACCGATTTCCAAGAGGACAAAGTGTATACTGACGTATTTCGGAAACGAATAGATGAAAATGCTAACGATCTAGTCATTCAAACTTTGAATACTTGAATGGGTGGAAATTTAGGTTAGCTGGTTGGTCCTTAATAGCGTGGAACGAAGAAAAAAACCACTTTAACTCACTAACTTGTTAATTCAAAACGGCTCTGACGATTCATCAGTAGTAGTTACTAAATATTGAGGGACTAAACCTATCAGTACGGAGTACTAAAACATTGACTACTCAGGCTTTTGGGCATTATGAGCCTTTAAGCTAACTATATGTAAACTGCACTAAACCTATTACCTATAACTGACCACTAGTCCTTTCTTCAAGCTAAAACGAACGAGGATAGGCGTTCAGCATTCCTCGTTTCACTTGAGGCTCATGACGTTCAAACAGCAATCAAACGCCATCGCTAGGCACATGGAATTCCATTTGAATAGAGTGAGAGTGGAAGCGAATTTCTAGAAACATCCTGCAGCACTCTGTCATCATGTACTATGTAGGATGAGTTTGCATATGAGATTTCACGAGAAAAAAAAGACAAAAAATCTCCACTATTGAGGGGAAAAAGTCATTCTATTCTCACATGGATTATGATTGATAAGTTTCCTTCAACGATAATGAAACACTCCACAAAGATTATCACGACAAAGAGGGCTGTTCGAACTAAACAGAAAACTAAAATATCCACTGAAGTTGCAGGATAGCCGGCTCGGCGCAAATCCGAAAACCATCTTTTGCTTAAACAATGAACTCAAGTGTTCAATGAACCCAGCTCAATGAACATCATAGATGGGAAAAAATTCCATGTGATTAAAGACTTGAAAGAGTTTAAAAATGCAAAAGTGCTCGTTTAATTGCTCACAAACCTAATAACATAAAAAACTGAAGAGTTGCATGATAGCAACAAGCCGAGAGCCTCATTCTTAGATTTGGTATGAGCAACCATTCAAAACCGCATGTATGCTAATGCCTCTAAGTTGCTAAGCTTATTTTGCCAATCAGTCTCCATCCGCTTCGCGTCAAATTTATGAAGGAACCAAGACCACGGAAACTCCAGAGTCATAAGGAATAAAAATAATCAAGAAGATATTGAAAATGCGTTACAGAAACTTAGTCAAGTACTACGGTAGTCTGATAAGTAGTTAGAAAATAGTTATTGTGGCAAAAAGAAAAGTTACTAAGCAAATTCTTGAATAAGGAATTGATGAGTGAATGTGGTCGTATAAAGCAAAAACTGTGAATGAGAGAAAAAATTGATGACGATCCTATGACAAAGGAAAAAAGTGAGCCATTTGATAAGATTGCTAACACGTTGTATGATAGACAGGATTAACTTAAAACGAAGCGAGTCCTATAATAAAAAGTCAACACAACCATTTCTAATAAAAAATCATATCTAAGAAAAAAATAATCTTCTATTCATGCGCCATTACGTTCGGTGCCCATTCGCGATCAGTCCGAATGATCCCCTTATTGTTAAAGAAGTGAAAATTCTGAGCAAAAACTAAAGGAAGTGACTTCTGCAGGTTTTCAAAGGAGTAAGCTTTGTCTCATACAAATCTTTCGACAAGGATCTGAATAAGCTACAATAACGAGGTTCTCTGCAGAAGATGCAGAGAATTGAGTGGATGGTATGAAACTTTACAGCGAAATCCTAGAAATTGCCGAGAGTTCTTCTTGCGAAACACGATAGATTGCCAGTTTCTGATACATTTATATATTCAGTTCTATCAGATACGAGCAATATTGGCCCAAATTGATAGTTCGACTTTCTCGAAGCAGCTCATAAGAGAGAATTGCTTAAAGTAGCACCTAATGTGTAGTATAACCTCTTCTCCATCGCTCGCAATCATCGTTTAAAAAACAGGTCAACTTAGTCAAGGGTGGAAAGTCCGTAAATTTGGTTAAAATCATTTATCAATTTTTTTTGAACAACTCATGTGGAACCCAAACACTGACCTGGCCATCTCAAGCTTTCGTGTTCACCTCAAAAACCGGTTTTTTATCAACAAGTCTTTCCGTAAAAGGAAATCACATGACATATGGAATCCTTAAGCAAATCACCTCCGTACACAGCACACGCTTTCAGTTGAATCGATGATGCTTCCCTTGCCTCCCCGAAAATAAAATGGCAACATATTCCTGTTATGAAACGTTGTTAAAACCTACTACATTGAATAGAAGCGCTGATATTCGCCTCTACGTTCTCGTTGAAAGAGCCTCTATGAAATAGTATATATACATCACATCCTTGGAATTCGCAACAGATCGAATTTGCGACGCGATCCTGGCGGCCGTAAAAACGGGCAAACTTTTTGCATCAATCCAATACATGCTCAATTACTCTGTTCCACTTTTGAAATCTCATCTGCGTAATGCTGACAATTCATTCTGTTTGTCAATCATCATATCTGACAGCTACAATAGGCCAGCTGGTGTCTGCGAAGTGGTGCTAAGCAAAGAATTACGGTAATCTGCCACTCAATAAAAAATGGATGCAATGTCACTGTGTCAAACTGAACAAGGCCAATCGCCAACCTTTTGTAGTGGTATCCATGATGTCCCATTATAAGATTAAAAATGTATCATTTAACTCGAATTCTGCCGTACAAAGCATGGAAAGCCACTGTCTACTCCTATTACCAATTAATCATGTGAAATCACAGCAGCAATGTTTACTTCCATTATGACGGCTACAAACTCCCTTTAAGAAAAAACTAACCATTTCTAGAACAAATTAATGTTGGGACTTCCTGAGTTTTCTTAACGCGAAACAGAAAGCGAAAGCATATAATGAGTTTCTGTAAGCTTATGAAGATTTCAATTTTGGTGCGACTTGATTACGCGCTAACCACATTGGTAAGGGTTCGTTTCGTTTGGAGTCGGCTAATTTGACAATGAGAGTGGCGGAGGGTCATGCAGACTGCCAACGAAGCGACGTCATTATCCTTACTCCCCTAATTTCATTAAATGCTGTGGGAGACGTACACAATGCAACCAGACGGACGAGTTATCTGAGCAACCTCTCGACTCCTTCATACACAACGTCGTGAATAGTAGTGCTGACGCCTTGGTGTGAACTGACATCAAGTGTTCATCTGTTCACTAATAGGCCACGGAGGTTGAGAAGAAAACGAGAACTGACATGTGAGGTCACATGAGGTAATTTCGTAATCTATGAGGTGAATATGGTCGATGTCCCATAAGATACTGATGATTTGACGGATTCAACAGCTGTTCATGTTACATTTAAAGACCAGTATACACATATGATTGTCAGCGTGATTCTACGCCGATCGTCTAATCTGCTTATTTCCAATTCACAGAGGCGGTGTTACGGTCACCGCTCTTAGATGATTGTTTAGCACATTTCATATGCAAATGGTTGTCGGTGTGTCTCTTGAAGAATTGAATATCCATCAGATGTTCTATTTCCGTGTCATACGAATAAAAAAGGAGAAGAAGATAATCTAGAATGCAAACGCAATCGGCGTCCACGAGATATTTGACTATTAGTTGAGAATGATGGTACGAACATAATAATGAACACTTTCGAATCTGTTCACATTTACAGCGACGGCTTTGTTACAGTGCTTTTTAATTATTTTAACACAATACTAACGACAGGGCATGGAACCAAGAACCATGTGGGGGAACGAAACTCTGAGTCAAATATACCGATTACTGAGTCAAGAATACTCTCTAATTTCCACTAGAGCAAAAACTGGTAGCAGAGAAGTTCTCCATGAACATAATTATACAATGACATCTACAGAACTTACATTAAATGAAAAGCTCAAGCAGTCCCACAACTTTCATTAATTAAAAAAGAAGTATTTCTGAAGGATGAAAAAATATCGTTGCCGTGAACATCAAACACGCACCTTAATGCATTTGTCAAGTTCTTTAAGATGAGCGCATTGATCAGAGGTGATCGTGACAACATTGTCTTTGAGCTCGTATAACGTCCATGCCCATTCATCTAATATATTGATGAAGCATTTCACCAATCCGATGTAGTTGCACTGAAAATAATCGAAGAAAAACAAATGAGTTCAACAGTAGCTTGGAGTAATTGTTTTGAAATGAATGGCACGTCCTACTTGTTTCGGTTGAATTTAAAGGCTTATTGTAGCTGAACTGAACCCATGTGGCTATGATAAGGATTTGCTAGTGAAACATAATGAAAGAAAAAAACTTTGCAAGCTTCCTTGTGACGTGTTCACTTCTTTGAAAATGTATTTTGTTCATGCCTGTATTCATCTTTCATTGGCTTTCTGGCGAGCAATTAAGCTTAGGTTTCACGCGGACTGAAAATCGTCGGCTGAATTATTCTTGCGATGAGTGAGAGTGTGAAGCCAGAGAAATCGTGAAGAATTCAGACTTTCCCAACAAAAATCTTATGGAAACTCAATAATGGCGTAAGATGGGTTGGTTCTAAACAGAAATAAAGCGCCCGAACTAAACATATGAACAAGAACATGATAGGCATCTGGAAAAAAAAGTGTTCCGATCTTGGATGGAAAAATTTGATGACACTGGCGAAAGAATTTTAAGCAAGAAAGAAAGGTATCCTTTATCAAAAAAAGAAAAACCCCAGTAATGAAAAAATACTTCGTCTTTATTACAACATGGAAGCACGTAGAGTGTATATCTAGCTGCTATCAGTTATATCAACCCACGAACTAGAAATAAAAAAGTGGACATTGTAGAATCCGCCTAAGGAGAGAAGGCTAGAACGTAACCTGCTTAAGGATTAGAGGTGGGTTTAAGAAGCATGCAGTTATCTGGCAAGTGCATAACAATAGCATCGATCCTCATTTTAACGAATTCTCCTCACTCAATCAATTTCCCTTCATCCACTGATATTATACGAATTATTAGTCAATATTTCTCTTAAATTCACTCCTATATAACAACGTTCATTATTTTCCGCAATAATATGGGATTTACGAGTACTATTTATCAGCCAATTGTACGAACCGTAGACCTCTGAGCGATAGTGAGCTGAGTTACCACAACGGCAATGCAAACGATGTATAGCATCGGTGATACCATTAATGTTTGAACGATCTGGAATTATTTTTCGAACGATATCACCACAGCATATTATCACAAAAGAAACAAAATCATTCGGATTTGGCAATTTAAAACGAACATCAGAATAATATGTTCATCCGTAACAATAATACTACACTTATGGTTGTTATTCCTTCGTCACCAAAGTTCGATATCTGTCTTAGCTTCCTTCGTTCTTTTTCAATACAAGTCTATATTTGGGGAGAAAAATAACATTCACAACAAGGAGACGCTTTGATAATACTAAATTAATCTTAGATTATATAAGTTGCAGCTGTAGATTTACATAGGTTATTACTCTCCCAATGGTTAACTAAGGTTAGGTGTTTCTGCACCTGGACAACTTGATAACGACATGGAATGCGTGAATTTCTGCCGAGTTGTTCTCATGCAGAGCTATGGCACTTCATGTGAATCGATATACCTGCTCAAAGAAAAACGCATAAAGAAGAAATAAAAGGAAAGGAATCAAAATGGATTTGTGGGCAGCCTCAACAGAGTGAGGAAAACAGCGCTAAGCACGTGTCTGATGAGACAGCGGTCATGTACTTACTTCTTCATAGACACGGGCTGCTCATACAGCAGCTTGTTGAGAAGACAAACACAACGGCATGGACACTGCACTCTTGAGGCGCATGTCAAGCGTCTCTATAACACCATCGCAGTAATCTAGAGATATGCATGAACTATAACAGATGAAATAAACAACATGAAATGACAGGCGCAAGAATGCTATGAATTATGTGCAGAGTGTTCGTAGGAAGAAATGAAAAGCGAAGAGGAAAATTTTTTGACACAGCGCCAATTGCTGCATGCATGTAGTTGTGTTAAGCTAGTAGTAGCAGCAGCAGTAAGTTGCGTCTGGGCCTCGTCAGCGCAGCTCTCGATTATTGCTCATGCCAAACGTAATTCAGGTACGACGAGATGGCGCCAAAATGGCCGAGAGTCGCCGCTACCTTCAACGCATTTAAGTACTTCACTCACAACTTTGATTGTCAATAGTAAAAAACGTATTAATAGATAAAGTACAGAATTATTAAATACAACGTGTCCTTATTGTAGAACAAGAAGTAGCAGCGAAAACGACTCAGTGAATTTTCTGGATGTTGAGTTCACCTTTGCGTTAATACTATAGGTAAAATTGTTGTGAAGCATTGTGAACGGAAAAGGTAGTCAGTTGTCGTATAACAGACAACAATATCGTCACTCTAACAACTGGAAAATATCGTAGTACTTGATAAATGCATAGAAATAGGATAGAAACGAGGTTAGTAAGAAATTGGAAGAGCATACGAAATCCAATATGGGCTTCGAGAGAGGGCTAAGTGAAGTGTACGCTGATTAATACCACTCGCAGTGTTGTATACACTAAGTGTGCTCAGCAACAAACTTCTATAAAGCAAGCAAATGGTGAGGACTTTGATCTTTAATCTGTAACCACAACTCGTTGAATAAAACACGATACCTGATTGGTAATGCATCACGATTGTCCCTAAGCTATATGAAAACAAATACCTTGCATATAACTACTTACATTAAATCTACTAGTAACATTTATACACCAGAGATACAAAACTTTGTGATAAACGGAGGTGACCAGGAAATGCAGAATGAGGGTACAAACGGAGTTCACCGAAGGGTGAAGAAGATCAAATCAATCTTTGTTTGAAAATTAGGAAAAGAAAAGGACTTCCAATGAATAAACGACGAGAAATCAATAAAGTCTATAGAGCTTGATGCAGATTTGGGGCTTTTTTTCAGAGAGCGACAGCAGAAGTGGAGGAGGGGGGTGAGCGTAAGGGCGCGGGTCCGCCTCATTAGAGAGGAAGGCCACAGGAAGCGAGGCGTGGTACAGCGGGCAGAGCACCAAGTATAACGTATCGAATCAACGAAAACCACGAATTCACTCAATGACGACAGTGCAAAAGCACTTGACATCTTAGAAAAACGAGGAGAAAAGACCGCTTAGTCTTGTGATATTCGGAAAGAGCGATAACGGACCAAACGCGCACCAACTCCTTATAGTCCCTCATAATGAAATGTCCTGACGAAAATAGTCTTATATTAGATGAAAACTAGGACAACTAGCTTCCATAGTTCAGTGATTCAGATCAATTTGAGACTTTTGCCAAATATGAACCATAGATGTGTTATTCTGGTTTATTTCGCGAGCCTAGTAGGTATGAATAATTTTTGAGATATTAATCAAGGGTTAATAATGTTCAAGATTTTTTTATCGTATTGACCATGAATGTGAGGATGACGGTATTTTTATTTGTCATAAAGCTAGGTGGCTTCTCGATTTGTGAACCTCAGCATAAAAAGCGGTACTTCAAAGTAAGTGTTGCTCACAAAATGATTAATTTGATTCTCGTGTGGTGAACTTAGACGTTTGCCCGACAAATTCAGCATTTTTGTGTGTACGTTCTCCGTTGTGTTAGCAAATGCACCTTGTCTCCTCTAATCCGGCGTCGGACGGTGCTCAATCCAGTATCGTATTTCGACTGGCGCTCTGTTCACTGGTACTGCCGCTACTTGTTCACATTCTGCTGAAGTCATTTCGCATCATCTAGTAATTACATGAAGATAGTTCCAAAGTATTCTCAGTTTCAAGGAATTTGGATAAAAAAGACAAGATAGTCCAGGAGTCACGAATGATGTCGACCTCAGAGGTAAGAAGCTGAAGCGCCCCCAGTTACTCTTCCAAGCAGCGGTAATAAATGTACATAATTTACATGTGTAATTTGATGCGTACATATCACATTGAGAACGGTATTCAAAAATTAAATGCTCCTGATGGTGTTCTAGACTAGTAAATAAAAACATTCAAGGTTGAGCCTTTTCAAGACAAATTCTTAGAACATTATTTTCGAAGATCAATGAGCTTTCCAGCGCTAATAGACTTAAACACAGCACGAACACATATTGAACTCGGACAATCTAAAAACAAGGGCTCATATTAGCACACCAATCGTTTGATTGCCGGGAACGTTACAGTGAAACGAAGGGTTCAGTCGCGAAATTGTTGAAGGTAAGGTGCAGCGGTATAGGAAGCGCACACACGACCTTTTTTCAATAATCACAGGTTTGTAGGATGTGATTAGATCGGAAACCGTACCCATAACGAACCATACAAGTCATTGTTAGCAAAACGCATCTGTGCGGTTATGTGTTCGAATTACACATAGCAATATAATGCAATTGTATCCCCATATGGAGAAAATGACAACGCTAGGTATTAAGTTACCAGTTGAAGCGGTTAAGTTAAGCACAGGAACGCGCAAATATTTCAGGGTTTAACGGTAGAGACGACTGACGATACCGCATTATCTCATCCGATCCGAATTCAGTCAAACATAGAATTTATGCTATAGAAAGCTGTTACGATAGCTATTGTTCTTTCAGGGATCAATTGAAAACTTCGAAGAAATTAGCGAAACACGTTGAGTGTAGAGCAGTAGGGAAGATGTATATGTACATATATATATATATATATATATATATATATATATATATATATGCATATATATATATATATATATATATATATATGTATGTATGCGTCGTTTTCTTGTTCAGCAATCGCGAGGTTGTTAAACAGCATACATTTACTTCCATACAAAAACACAATACAATACAACAGTAGCTGACGTTTCGGCAGTATCGCCTTCTTCAGAGCCGCTTTTTTTTTGTCATCAACCTTATGCGACCATAATCAGCTGTTCTAATCTTCCTCATGGGAAGGCACGTAAAAAAGCGGCTCTGAAGAAGGCGATACTGCCGAAACGTCAGCTACTGTTGTATTGTATTGTGTTTTTGTATGGAAGTAAATGTACGTTGTTTAACAACCTCGCGATTGCTGAACAAGAAAACGACGCATTCATATTCCAATGCCGAGGTTAATAGAAAGTCGATCCTGGGAACTATATGTATGTATATCTAAACAGTATAGAAATAGAACCTTTTTATGAATGGAAATAATTTGATCAGCAATTTAGCAAATAATAAACGATATTTGCACTGTCTTCAGGCGGAATAGCGATGAATTCCGTATTAGCGAATGAGTGATGTTTGTACGAGGCCACTTAACCTCTTCGTATACAAATCACGAGACATGAGAGTGTATCACACATTACATACCAATGACCACTAACAAAATACAGAAAGTCAGAATTGGAAGAAGAATATTTGCCTTGGTTGAAATAAAGGAACTGATTCTTTGTGACAAACTTATTGATAAGCAGACGACTTTGTACTGAACAATTCAAGCAACTGCAACTGCCTGTTGTATTCAGAAATCGCGCAGCTATATCAACAATAGATGAACGGTAATTTCGCTCTTCTGCTTATATCCACAAAGGCCAATGTTGATATTATCGATCATCACTTTCAATCATTAAAATGTTTACAATGTACAATTACATTGTGCATTATTACGTATACTAAAATGTTCATAAAAAGATGAATGCTTTAACCACACTATACTCCTCCCAACTTGTCACAACTCACAGCAGGGTGAGCAAATCAACAGCACAGAATAGGGTTTAGAGAAAAAAGTGCACGACGACGAAGACTACTGCAATGACGAGATGTAGTCTACTCAGAAGTAAGAAAAGTTAAGAGTTATCTGTTCGGCTTCACTAGCGGGTAATAGCTATCATACCAAGTGGGCATATAATCACAATGCATAAGATATAAATGCCAATGTTTAGACGAGTCGTTTCGAAATACACATTCGTAGTTGGTTATCCGTAATCACCACAACCACTTCCACTAACACCTATCAATAAACGTGTTCGTCATCCTTTAAGTTTCAGAAATTTGTTGACGACGGTCACCACTCATTTCACTTATTCACACAACCACATAACGGTTTCTTGGCTGTTCGATACTCACACGATCCATTGTTACGAGTTCATATTAGAATTCATCTGAATGCAAGTACAATGTAAATCTTTTAAGCAGAGCAAGAGAAAAATATCGTTCCAACCCCAGCAGAATTAAACGACTTTTTTTTCTTCTTTGCTGGTTCCAGAATACTGCTGCTATGAGTCGAATTTTGAGCAAATTTCGGAAAAAAGGTAAACGAATAGCATCCAAAGAAAAGGTAGAAAAGAAAGACACAAAAATCCCAGTAGAAACCATGGACCATGTTATTTCGAACCAAACAAATTTGGAAACACTTCTGCGCTTTGAATTTCAATCACCTTTGCGTCCAACGAATGCCATATTTCTTCCAATTCGCTTAAGGTTATTATATAGTGAGGTATTTAAATGAATATTTTTGTTTTTATACCAATAGCTGTTAAACTGTAGTGGAATTCTTCGAAAGCTCACGAAGGATGTGAACTTGAAAACTTTGCTGATATATGCAATGAAATTATGCAGATTTGATTCTCGACCGAAGCCTCGCAATCCCAAAACGAAAAGATGGAGAGAAGAAGCGAAAATTAGCCAAGAAAATCAGAGAATACATACAGAGAGTGCTCAGCCAATAATGGAACTTCAACGTGGACAACAATAAAGAAAAGCGAAGAAGAGAAGAAACGACGTAAACGACAAAGTGATATCATTTGGTTCTCAATTTTGCTATAAAATTGGGAAACTCAATTATCTATAGTGGCGTATCGTTCCTCAAACATGTCGAATAAAAAAAACAATGGGTCAAAAAAATCAGGAAAAACACGAGTTACCATGCAAATAACTGACATGACTTCTTGTAAGTTTTTTTCTTCGTCTGCCTCTCGTCCATCTCATGCAACCGTTTTTGCCTAGAGCATCGTTAACAAAATAACATACGTTAATACACTGAATACCAAGGCCATTCCGTTGAACTACTTTATAAAATAACGTACATGAAACTGTTTTCAGGAAGGTTTAGACAACTAGCTCATTCATTCTTTTTAGAGTTAAACTAGGGAATTCTAATCCTCAACACTTAAGCTTATTTGTAATGTAAAAGTAAAGATTCGAGAAATATTTATAACATAATTCCGATACAATAGAAATTTACCGTGTCGGTCTCTTTCTGCTTTATTTCATTTGTAGACAAAAATTTTAAATTTGGATGCCTAGCTTGACAGCTTAACTTGGAAGTTAAGTGATCACTTACACAGCACTTCACTACTATTAGCATACTGCTGTCTCTTTTTTCAAACTGAACACTTTCCACTCTATCATGATAGAACACCATTTAAGTTGCTGTTTTCCATGATAGAGATCATTTTTTGTTGAGCTTCAGTGATTCTCATTCCTTAATACCACTTAACATGTTTTTATACTAAGGCAATTCCACATGAAAAGTGCTAAGCAGAATAAATGAATGTTTCATTTCTTTAGCAGACAATCGGTTAACAATAAATGAACACCGAATAAATGAGTAAGGAAAGAATAGCGGGAATCGTGAATAATAATAGTCGTGTGAATAAGGGGTTTTGTTATTGAGCTAAGATAAAATCAGGGCACGGCAGTGCACTACTACCGCTACACCTCTATGGAACCTATCAGTAAATTACAAAGAAAGTGTCACCAAATCTAAAAAAAACAGTCTAGAATAAGGCGCCTAAAATCGATGAAAAATCCTAACCACTTGCCATGAACACGACGTAGACTGAGGGCCAATAAAATCCATGTTAGCTACAAATAAATAGCATCTTGTGATTGGAAGATGTGTTGCACAAATATATGTAGATTATAGACTTCCTCAACGAATGGAATGTTTTTCAAATAGTTCATTTGAAGACATGTGAGAGTAAATAGTCAAGCAAGTGCTGTATGGCTGTTCAGCAGGTGAGCTTTTAGATTATGCGAAAGCAAATCAGCACTATCTTTCCACGAAAGCAAGAAAAAAAAACTGTGCCACCTCTACCATAAGCAATCCGTTTCATCATTTACTGCCTTGAACGGTCACCAGTAAAGTCATCGATCAACCTCCCAACAAAGCGTTAGACATGATATACTAGCTTGAGACAAACAAAAAGAAATTACATTTGCCGCATGAAACTCTTCTAACTTTCACGCTTTGGCAAAAATAATACCCATGGATAGTTAGCTGAGTACTGTGAATGTTCAGTGTAGTAACAGATTGCCTTTTGAGCGCAACGGAGTTAAACACAGGTTTTGGGCTAAATCGGCGAGCCGATACAATACGCTTACACGCAAGCGCATCAACACACGTCGGTATGAATATGATTATACGAATAATGAAGGGCTATCGATACAACAGAAGCTGGGAGTACATCTAATCAATCTACCTACATCTCAGGGCAGGTATGTCGTAGTTTTAGGTCCGCGTTCAACTCCCTATCTGCAACTTGTAAATGAGCCACCGTGTATGTTTACCTCAGGTGTGGGAAAGGAAGCAGTGAATAGGATGGGAGATGTATATGTATAACTAAACAAAGGAGCTAGCTCGAAGTTACTTCAAACATGTGAGGCCTACGTGTTCTCCGGGAGCCCTCGACAAGCAAACTGTGGGCATCCTGCGCTTGAAAACACGACGAATTGTTTATGCGCGCCTTCTTGTTTAATACACTGAAAATAAAAGGCATTAAAGGAAAATGTGCTTCATCTCGTATCCGCCGAGTTAACCCTTTCACGAGCAGGAGCGCAACTGAGATGCGCATTGAAATGAAAGTGTACGGTCCGTAATTCTGCACAGAACGTACGAAGCACTGTTCTCTTGAGGCTGTCGTCCTATTGTTCGGTTTCATCAGATTTTTTCCCATGCCTCTCTCATTTCTATATACTCTGTATGTTCTTCTGTGTTGGTTCCTATGTTTCTGAACACCTTTGGATGTGATCTAACTTATGTGTGTGAAGGAAGAAAATCGTCCATTATCTAACCGTAGTGTTATTAGCCCTTCACATAGATGTTAGTGTTATTAGCCCTTCACATAGATGTTTTTATACCTGACGATTCATTCCACCGTCCGAAACGGCTTTTTGCACGTATAGCTGCAAATACTATCTCTAGACCAGCTCTAGTATAAAAATCTGCTTTCGACAAACCATCGATTGACTACGAAGAGTTGTGAAGGTGTTATGTGATCAAAAAGTAACGCATTTACGTGGAGATGTTTGAACAGAAACAGTTCTGGTCAACCCCGTGCCCTAAATAGTTGTTGCAATACAAAGTTTCAACACTTTCACTAGTTCCGCATTCTTGAGTGGCTGATCCATTTGACGGCGTATCATTGGAGCGCACCTCATGTGCGCATTGAAATCAATATGTACGCTCTTGAAACGGGTATCCTAGCCTGCTGGTTAAGTAGCAATAAGAGTAGAGAGATGAATAGTCCTTAAAAAGAGAGAATATTATATGGCAATGATAAATAGCAACAGATGCATTTCGTTTTTGCAAACCGGGAGCAACTCCTGGTTAGCGCAAATAGATGAATTGCTTCTCTATTTGTTGTATAGGTCACTTATGAAAACTTAGTGAATCACAAATGGTGCGGGCATCTTAACTATTTTCAAATCATCCTGGTGACAAAGCTTACAAGATTCAGGTGGATTTGAGTATCTATGAGTGAATATTTGCACCAAAGTACATCTTAAATCTGACAGTATAGTGGAGAAACTGATAGGTTTAACCTAGAATTGAGAACGTTTCAACGTACGGTAGTAGGGGAACACAATGGCCAAATATGTAGTGAGCGTCTAGTGGGTACCTTAGAGACGCATAATACCAGGTTTGAGAAGGTAATTATTCGTATCGTTACCTCATCACATCCAGTAATGATAAAATGTGGCAGGTGACGAACGATGGCTATTCAGAACAGAATGCGAATTACTGAAAAGGAAAACCAGAACTAATCCTAACTACCGTAATAGCAATTCGTCAATACCGGTGCATAAGCTCAGAGCAAAGAAACTAAGGCTAAAATTAAATGTCAAAAATGTAGCACTATCAATTTCTACTCTTTGTGCTTATTAAAAGACCATCGTGAAGTGGAAAAAAATATCACAGTGAAAATAAAGGTGAAAAACTATGATAGAACTTCAATACGGTTGGCATTGCTAGAAATAAAAGTGTTCACCTTATTCCTTGATAAATACCAAAAAGCAGATAGTAGTTATAATCACTATTTTAACTCATTATTTACTGCCCACTCTTTTTAATCACAGGCTATACTGCGAAGTATAACTCCAATGATGCTGAGATATTTGCAAAACTCGGACCACAGGTGTCTGCGGTGGGGGAACGAACGCGCTATTGTCCTTTCCGGGAAGTTACGCGTTCACCACCACACCATGCGGGTCCTTCGTTTCGCCTGTCTCTCAGCTAGTTCTATCGATCAGTGCCATCAGCAATCATCCTTCAGCGGAATTGATCTGGGGAGCTCAAATCAGCATCGAACCCAGTTAACCTGAGGCTGTGGTCTAAATCACATCATTGTGGTTAAGTCACACGTAATAAGCCTGATAGTAGTGTTTCAAACGCTCCTTTTCCCCACTGGTCGAATTTTGTATGCTGCAAAAATGACGCTAGAAATTCAGTGTGTTCATCATGCAAGAATGTAACTTACGTATTATTAACTGATATTGAAAGAACACGTTGCACATAGGTCGAGACATAATGAAATCTTAGGAACATATTTCCAGTAATTGTGTTTTAAAGTGTTAGAACGCAGCGATATAATCTCTTTAAGCTTAAATAGCACATTGGAAGAGACACAGAAGCAAAATAGGGTGGGACAACGTATTCATATTGTCCACAATTTATACCCGATAATTCGTGAATTTGGCTTTCGATAATTCATCCTTCCTCCATTACACGTATAGGATTCCTAATTACTCTATTCTCATCACATTAACTGTAGGTGATCTGAGTCAAATTAAGTCGTAACCTCTAAGAAGAATCACATCTTATGTTATTTTGAATACTACTAAGGGAAACTCACGTGGTAGAAGGATATAGATAGTCTAGACAAATTACTGCAATAAGTTTAAAAAAGTCGTAAATATTTAGGAATCTTCAGTGTGATTCCTGGATGATTTTGCGACAAAACTAGTCGTATATCAATGAAGTCAGCTGTACTTAATTCAATTCGACAATCAGTACCGGTTAATTGAGCACTGAAAACGCCAATGGCGTAGACGAACAAATCCACTGGAGTGAGTACGTAGACTACAAAAAAAACATTTAGGCGGAATAAGGTCAATGAAATAAAGGAGCAAAATCGTTGGAATGTGGTGGAGTTTAATTTAAATAAAGAACGCGATATTTTAATAAGAGTTGAATGCGATTTCAATGCTACATGTGGTAATACTTAATGGGTACTTTCAATTATGGGACTCCTAAAAATCATTCGAACTAAGAACTATGAGAAGAGTAGGTATGGATACGTGAGAAATTCTTGTTAAATGATTATACAGAACTGATTTATGTTAAATTTCCGTTGCTTTGCAGAATAATATCTGTCATATGCAGCAAAGATTTGCAACGACGGAGGACGGAAAAACTCATTAACTAATTGGCATTGTTAAGAGGTTGAACGGTGGTGAAGCATTTCCCGGCACAGAACCCGTCTGCTATGAGGTCACAGATGTGCTACTTAACGAGAGACCGCAACTAGTAATCAACTGTATGAATGAGTTTGACAGACCACTGCAATAATTTTTGACGACAATTGGGGTCATTCTAGGCTTCTATATAAAAATTTATCTACTGTCAACAATAAGTCAGTTATTTTCTTGTTTTCGTTTAATTAGTGCTTTTCAATACTATGAAACTCGAAGATTTATCATTATATAAGTTGTAGCAAGCAAAGTGACTCTAACCTCCCAAAGGTTTACCGCCTCATCGTGGCTGGGAGATATTCCTGGGTGTAGGGCTGCAATGTACAGCGGGGGGATTCATCTCCTGGCAGGGTCTCCCAAGCTGAAAAGGATTCCGGCGTCTCCATCAGGAAGCCTAGCTAAGAGTGAACCAATACCAGGATCCACCACCTTCCTGATGTCAAAGTCTCATGGTGGTAAATCTTCTTCTGATCCACAAGCGTTGCGGCTCCCTGTAGTGATGAAGACCTGGCGCAGACTTTGGCCAGGCTGCCCTCGGGATTCCAAGGAAGCACAATAGCTCAACCAGCAAATCTCCGAAAAATGGTGATTATGCTGGGGTCTGCACAACCACTGAAGGGTCGTTCAAGTATCAAGCATCAAGTAGGTAAAGTGACTCTAAACAAACCTTAGGTTTATGCCCTCAGAGGAGCTTAATCCACCACCTAACTTCCTAGGCATTCCTTAACAACACTTAATCCAAGTCATAGCAAATGCAACTGATTTGATAAAATTGGTTGATCTGGTTTGCGAAATGTGTAAACACGACAGTGGTAAACCATTACAAAAAATATGTTGTACTACTGCATACTAAAGCTACTGTAAAAATGAAAATATCGTGTGCGAAACGAATAAACGAGAAGACAAAAGATAGCTAATAGAAAAAATCAAAGCAACATTAAGGTGCTGCAATATTTGGAAGACAAAATGTACTGAAAGAAGCGTCGAAAATTTGCGTAAAGGTTCTTCATTGCCGAAGGATGTTTAATAAGCTTAAAGACCTTCATAGAACCCTAATAACCTTGAAACGAAGTCAATAAAATGTGAAAGAGAAAGCATCAAACACAATAATATTACTGTTTATATCCCAAAATTACTATTAAGGAGTAATCAGAATGAGACCTTAAGACATTTAAGCCCTAGAATGGTGAGAATGGTGCAGAATAATACAAAATTGAATATTCAAACTACGTCAATATGCTATTTATCTGTCTTCTTCCACTCGATTTCGCTCTCGCTAGACAACAAACTTGTCACTGAATAGTGCTGATTGGCCGTACTTTACTCCAATGGAAATCTAACAAGAGTAGACTATATCGGATTTTTCCGCCAGCCCGTCATTCTTTGCCATGAGGCTACACGGTACGTCGTCGAAACTCATCTACTGACAACTACTAGTCAATGAATTCGTGAAGAAATCGTTAAGTATAATGAAAGACAAGTAGGAGTAAGCTGAAAAAATGAAAGGAAATAAAGCTGTTCTGTAAAGAACACTCACCTCTGGGAAGCCGCAGCAATGTGTCACAATTTGCAGTCAATTGAGTGCTTATGACCCAAGGTTTCGAAATACCTCTCAGCCATCCATATATTCTCATAATGAGATAGATGCATATCTAAAAAGTTAAAGCCATAGGATCTATAACGATATGAAAAACTTTCCTTAAATAGGAAGCTGAAATGAGGAGCGGTTGATACGTTGGGTACATGAACGACTTTACGGGAAAATCCTTGAGAGTTAACTAAACTTACTAAAATCAACCACGTCATTAATAAAAGAGAAATCTTGGAAATAATGTAACTAGACAATGACCACCTTTGACGTATAACAGCGAGTAGAACTTCTCACTTATAACAGCCGTGAGGAAAGAACTCATTGCTTATATGAACAGCAATTCGTTTGTAAAGAAAATAGCTAACTAATATCGTCATACCGATTGTGGTTAGTCAGGAATGCCTAGTTGAAGTTAATACAATACTTGATACTTGATAACTGGTGCTTAAATGGCCCGTCCTCACTGGGTGTGCGGACCCCAGCATAATCTCCATTTTTCGGAGATTTTCTGGTTAAGCCTTTATGGTTAGCTGGAGTCTCGAGGTCAGCCTGGCCAAAGTCTGCCTCAAGTCTTCACCACCACAGGCAGTCGCAGCCCCTTGTGGATCAGAGGGGAATTTACCACCATGAGACTAGTTTGATACCATGGATCCTGGTATTGGTTTACTCTTAGCTAGGGTTCCTGATGGAAATGCCGGACTCCTTCTCAGCTTGGGAGACCCTGTCAGGAGATGAATACCCCGCTGTACATCGCAGTCCGGCACCCAGGAACACCTCCCAGCCACGAGGAGGCGGTAAACCGTTGGGAGAATTTAATACAATAGTTCCTCACAACTACGATAGTGAGAAAATATTTAGACGATAGCTAGAATAACCAATGAAAAATGAAACAGCGAAAAAGGTACCTTGTTTCTTAGTAAAACTCGTTGCTAACTTTCCAATCAGAACCGTCAACAACGCTTGCATAGTTCGATTAAGACCTTAACCAGAGTTTGACTAGCACTCTGTAGCTACTGGTTAAAAAAATACAGAAAAGTCTCTACTAAAAGAAAAAAGTGATTATATAGATTTAGTAGTCGCATTTTCTGGAATCATTGGCTACTTACACTTTGAAAGAACATAATTTTCCTTGATGTGTTGCCCAAATTTTTATCGGCACACGATAGATATCTCACACACATTTCCGATTTACCTGAATGTGTCATCACTTATCAAACGAAAATAGCCAGATATAATCACAATGATGCTGAGATATTTGCAAAACTTGAACTCCAGACGAGATTCGAACCCACGATTACACTTCTCGGGGTCTTACGTATTACCCATTTCACCGCATAATTTGCCTTTCTATCAGCTTGTTTTTTCTTTTTACTATAACGGTTCAAAAAAAAAGGCTGAAAGAAAGGTGAAGCATGGGCCTCGATGGTGCAATAGGTAACATGTACACCCCTGGAAATGGTAATCGTCGGTTCGAATTTGGCCCGGAAGTCGACGTTTGGCAAATATTTCAGCATCATTGTGGTTGTATTTCACATAATACCCTGCTATGAGAAAAGAAAAACAACAGAAAATAGAAAGCTATGCGTTGTCTGGATATAAATGTATGACCCATACGCATTCTTATGGCTTCAAAATAATTTCTTAATGCACTCTAAGCAAACTGTATACTAGTGAAATAACATGTAAAAAAAAGTAACCTGGACACCCAGGTTATCAACACGAAACGCTCAGACTGGGCTCCGGGAACAAAGTGGTGTATCCGCTTCCTTCCTTCTTCCTCTTTTCTTCATCATTACCTTTTCATTACAAACTAGTGGCAGAATCCTAGAAGGTCCTTACATAAAAGTATGTCTTATAGAACTAGAATTATAACAAACATAACTCAGTATAACACGAAGACTTGCCTTGAAATATTGCCGATGAAGAGGAGCTTTGTGGTACTCTCATGGATGACGAAACATCCATAGTGGTCAAATACACTTTGTGGCGGGTGCCAATCAATTTCCGAAACACTTTTTGAATGTTTCACCTTGGTTAGCGAGTTCAGTGGTTACTTTCCCAATCTCCCCACGATTCATAAGCCAGCAAGAAGAAAGAACACATAAAGACACATTGATCAAGTCATACCTTTATGTAATTTAACCTAATACTGCAAAGCAACGAATCCACCTTGAACTACATCAATTCCTGCCTTTTTATTAATCCACTATGACCACCGACGATCACCTTTTTTTCCACTATTAACCGAATATTTCCATCCATAAAATTTCTGCTGCTTTCAGTTCACAACATTGCAGCAAGTTCAGAATTGTCTTAAAAGTTATCTGGTGGAATGTAGAAACAATCAAATAATATTTATTCACCGGAAACGAAAGAACGGTAATCAGTATAAATGACTACACATTCATTCACGAATATCAGCAAGTACAACGACGATCTGGTCGTAATGAGTAGTCTGTCATATCCCCCGGGGTTTAGTATAGGGGGTTCCGTCGGTCGGCTTCATGTATTTCTCGTTTTCTCGAAGCCCTAAACAAAACTTTTCACTGCTCTATTTTTCTGAAAATTTCTCCATTAAATTAATGGTAATGCTGAACTCACATTTCAGAACTTTCTGAAAATAATTCTCCTGAGATTGCTCGGGAACACAATATTTAGGATCAGGAAATTCACCAGTACTAGGTCCTCGTATCGGTTCGCTCTTATGACCGCTAATCCCTGACAATGCTGAGTTCCCAGTAAGCCTCTCCATTGTACTTTTTGCGGGTGTTGACTAAATACCGATCACTACTGATAACAAAGCTAAATTACACTTTACGGAATAAATTGCAGAATATAGCGAAGAAACTGTCAGTACTATGACAAATGTTACAATGTTTATGAGGAAGTGGTGACTACAACAAAAGAAACAACAAAGAATTACAAGTACAAGAAAAAAGAAAATCACAATTTCGCTTATGAATGCATCTACACATGTTAGATGTAACAGTGACAAAAAAAGGAAAGTATATGCGGCTCACAAGAGAAGAATGAGACTTGTCGAAAACGCATGTGATCATTAGGTTTCTGTGTTTTAACACGTTAGCAACACTTTGTTTGCTTTTACAAACGTGTCTCTTCACCCCACACATGTCTGCTTTTACTGTAGAGTAAAGTAGGCTGTAGCTAGCACTTCGTTCATTTAGTTCATCATTTATTAAATCGGAGTACTTTTCGTATTAGAATAAAGAGTCACTAAGGAAATACATTAAGGCTTCCCGTTTGGATCTTGCTAAAATGTTTCATAGTGGGATTTTGAAAAAGAGCTTTTTCTTCCATTCCAAGTGTTTTTTTGAAGTTTACGTGAAATGTGTTCAGCCTCTCATTGGCAACATACATCGGAAGCTTTTCAAGTTTTTCACGTTCGCTTGCTGTCATAACGATTTCAGCTTTTCTCTTGATATTTCTGGCAATGTCATCTTGTACCATTGAAGATATATCGTCTCCTAGAGGGCAGGTGTAGCGGATGATGGTGCTCTGCAGTACCCATATGGTCACTGGTTTCACAATGCGGCCCTGCCCTAACCAAACGCCCCATCGCTCCTCCGAAATTTGAAAACGGGCTTAAAGAATAGGAACACCGGATAGATACACTAGCAGATCTCCTAAATTCTTTTCATAGGCCGAGTGTGAATCCTGTAAACTTCACGATGCTATGAATGCAGTTCAGTGCATGTGCACAAAGGACATATCAGTTATGAGTCTTGTAAAGGAAATTTCCATACCATCGTAAACGTTTTGAAATAAAGACTAAAGTCTTGTTGGATTTCTCTACGGTTTTATCCTGTAGGTTTTGCCGTAGTTACGTGATTCTCAGACGCAATTGCAGAAATCAATTGGTCCCCAGACGATTGCTTGCCACTGTATTGTTAGTGGTGTTGTTAGACTTTGTTCAGGACGAATTCCTGTTCTTCTTTTTTTCTGGTTTAGTGTTGTGGATGAGAATTTATGAACAATAGTTTCTGCTAAACTTCTCTAACACCTCATTCATCATTTCGCTTGAATTTCAGAGAAATCCATACATTGTCGAGTCTGCCCACCGAGCTATATATGGTGAGCACTTTTGAGTGTTGGGAAATAATAACATGAAGAATCTTTTCCATATCTAGTTCTGTTCAGAGGCAAGTTCAGCATTCTGCAACAGAAGTGTTGTCTTCATTATGTGAAGGCCAATCGCGTGAAGAAAGGCGTAAGACGTTAAACGGACATTTGACAGAAATCCAAAAGCATTATGATAGCGTTCTGTGTGAGATCGTTCGAACCAAGACAAGTATCGAGGAGGCCAGAGTGAAATATGAGAACATGAATGACATGATCCGAACACTCGAACAGTTAAAGTGTAGTCTGGAGCAGCACATTCGAACTGTAAGGTTAAATGAAAGTTCGTTTGCTGGAACATCGACTGTTCTAGAATATGACGCAGCCAAGACACGTACCAACAATCTCATCAGTGTTATCAAGGTCTGCGGCTGCATTCATTTCTTCGGCTGGACATTCTCTTTATTCTTTTTCCTTTCCTTTTCCCAAGTTTGGTAAAGATTCTCCATGAGACCATCTATAGGCGAGGTCACAATGGGAGAGAGCTAAAGAGCTGTTGAAAGAAGAGGGAAAAGAAGACCAACGGAAAATGTATGAATGTCTCGCAGATATGCAAGCCAGTCAAGAAATTCTAACCAAGTTTGTCTCGAAAGGCTTTGGCACTAAGGAATTCGAAGAAATGAAGGATCGTTTCCTGGCATGGCAGAGCGCTGCCTTAATTTTTGCCATACAGCAGGCAGATTTCGAGAAGTTAGCGGAAATTCAGAAAACTTATAAAAGTCTTGGCCGTAAGGATGGTAAGTTCTCAGTACCTAGCATTCTATTTTCTGAATCAGTTTGTCGGTTTGAACTTGTCTGTTTTAGAGTTTATTTCTATTTTCCGTCGTGTTTCGATAAATAGGCTACGGGAGTTCTCCTCAGATGGAACGACTATTCAGTCGATCGTTGCTTCTCTATACAAAGAACTGGAATTCGTTTTCACACATCACCACAAAGTTCTTCGTCGATTCCTCAATGATGACGATGCGACAGCTCTGCTCTCAAAAGCTATCGAAGAAGGTCTAAATGAGCTTGATCTTTCAACATCGATAACCAGTCTTATTTCTGCAGATGAAAATCCAGTCGAACTTCTCCAGAAGATCTCAAATGTACTGGCCACTCGATCAGAAGTTTCTTCGAAACTCACACAACTTGCTGATGCTTATTTTCACTTGAGAACCAAAATCATCCATGATCTCGTGGCCCCATTCCGTTCTGCCCTGACCGCCTATCTGTTGACAAAGATCAATGCCTTTGATTTTGTGAGTTTTTTCGTTAGACATATTTTTTTCGATATTCTACACTGTTCGTGTATTTTTCAATGAATGACTAGCTTGAAGAGTCTTCCATTGTTTCACTTCAAATTTCTGCACGTTGACTTCGATATAGGTGGTAAGTTTTATTGGTGTTAATTCTGTTTATACTTCCCAAAGGTTTGCCGTCTCATCGCGGCTGGGAGGTGTTCCTTGGTGTCGGGCTGCGATGAACAACAGAGGGACTCATCCCACCGGCAGGGTCTCCGAAGCTTAAAAGGAGTCCGGCGCTTCCATTAGGAAGCGCTCCTGAATGTAATCCAGTACCAGGATCCACCACCGTCATGGTATCAAACTAGTCGCGTGGTGACAAATCTCCTTCTCATCCACATGGGCGGCGACTGCCCGAGTTGGTGACGACTGTGATCAGGCTGACCTCGGGACTCCATCGAACACGTAAAAAAGCGGCTCTGAAGAAGGCGATACTGCCGAAACATCAGCTACTGTTTTATTGTATTGTGTTTTTCTATGGAAGTAAATGTATGCTGTTTAACAACCTCGCGATTGCTGAAAAAGAAAACGACGCATTCATATTCCAATGCCGAGGTTAATAGAAAGTCGATCTTGGGAACTATTTCAGGAATATTTCTCTTAATATTTCAGGAAAAGGGATCGTTCCGTGCACGAGTGGGAGCGCTGAAGACATCAATCGCTGAGCTTCTCCATTTTGTGACTGATCTTTTCGTTCATAGCGAAGCATTGTTCGGTGCCAGAGTAAAGGACGTTGTACAACAGCCTATTGATGTTAGGTTTAAATTTACCATCTTTTTTTAAAATTGGAACCAGGTTCAAAATATGAGCACGTTCATTTACTGGTTAGTTTTATGAGTAAAACTTCGCACGTCTATTATTGATGTTTGGAAGCAGTTCTTTCTTTACCGCTACTACTTTTGTAAATGTAACAAAAGTCCAGTTACATTAAATCCTATTGCCTTTCACCCCGGGAAACTCATTGCTAATAATGTGTTCAATTGTTCTACGAAGCTCAAACACTCTTTCCAGAAAGCTCTTGAAAACTTTATGGTGAAGATGCAAGTCTGGAAACCACTGATGGAAGCCGAGCATCGTACCCGTTCAATTGAGGACATAGTTTCGGTGTGTGCTAGTTCCGGCCAACTTGTTTTTGGTCTTCAAGAGTTCAAAGCCATGGTGACTGGTGTTGAACGTGAGTTATTTGTTTACTTATGATAACGTACGATCTTGACGATGAAATGAAGAAAAATGGAGAGTTTTCTGTCTAATATGTGTTATAGTTTCATAGAAGGTCAGTTTCGTCATGACATATGGGTTCTACTAATTCTTCTTCCACTCATTTTGTTCCTACTACTTATGGACGCTTCGTCTTTATAGACGAGTTTCGTTTGCGGCTGTATACGGCTGTACCTCTGTTGTAATGCTCGTTCAGCACAGTTTTTGGCTGAAATATTGAGATAGCCATGCTACGGCGTTCCCTTTCACCGTTTTTGGACTACTATTCTTCCAGAGGGGCAGCGATTGTGAAGCGAACAATTCAGTATCTATCACTGGAATTGTAAACGTTAAAAATAATATGAGCCGACCTTCAAGATATTTCACTCTGTACAACAACAGTTTATTTTCCTGTGTGGTTTAATGTGCACTTACTTACTTACTTGGGTACTTGGACGGCCCGTCCTCACTGGTTATGCCTGCCCTAATATAATCTCCAATTTTCGAGGTTCTGTTAGTTTAGCCATTGTGGTTCCCAGCAGTCCCGAGGTGGACCAGGCCAGTGTCTGCTCCATGTAGTCACCACCACGTCAGTAGCCGCCCTTGTGGGTCAGAGGGCAATTTGCAATCATGCGACTAGTTTGGAATCCTATGGATCCTGGTATTGGTTTACTCTTAGCTGGGCTTCCCTAATGCATACGCCGGACTCAGCTTGGGAGACCTTGCTGGTGAGATGGATCTCCCTTCTGTACATCGCAACCCGGCACCCAGTAACATCTCCCAGCCACAGAGGCGCTAAACCGTTGGGAGGAATGTGCAGTTATGAAGTACAAATGAGTTTGCTGGCAATGTGGTGTGTTTTAAGCATGTGTTTGTTATCGATAGAACCTGATCAACTTGTAAGCTTGGGACACAGTTTGTATTACTATTATATTATTATATTATATCTATATTATATTATAGACTGTCAAATTTGCATTTATTGCTGCTACTGCTGCACTTACTTGTTTAGCGTCATTGTCTCCCAATATCAAGGAAGCTTTGAAATGGAATCGTTGTATTTGCAATTTTGTTATCAGAGCTGCAATCGACAAAGTGGTCTACAAAATGAAGTTGAGAATGAATGAAATCGTGAGTCTGACTCAGTGTTTATTATGTCCATGTTATTCTAAAATTTGATTTTTCATAGTTCCTTTGTTGTTCTTTTCGCTGTTTCGCTGATCAAGTACTTCTCTTTTATTGTAATCATACTTTAACGGTTTGTTTAATCGTAAACTGAATTGAACAGCTTGATATCCAAGACATGACATTCGCCGAAAGAGAATGTCGGCGGAAGAGTTTCAATTATGAGCTAATGTTTTCTGAAATTTGCTTATAGTATGTTATACTCTACTTGATATTTGCACACTTCGATGGCTTATCCTGACTGATTGTGCGGGCTTCAGCACAATTTCCATTGTTTCGGAGTTTTGCTGGTTTGGTCCTTAGGGGTTCCCAGGGGTCCCGGTGTCAGCCAGGCCAAAGTCTGCCCTGCGTCGTCACCACCACAGGCAGTCGCCGCACTTGTCCATCAGGGGGAAATTTACCACTGTGCGACTAGTTTGATACTAGGACGGTGGTGCATCCTGGTATTGGTTTACTTTTTAGCTAGCCTTCCTGTTGGAAGCGCTGTCTCAGCTTGAGATAAACAAAAACTAGGGGACAAAAACCGTTGGGAGTGTGCTATACATATATATATATGTATATATATATATATATATAAATGTATATATATATGTATATGTATATGTATATATGCATACATACATGCATACATATACATATGTGTATATACAAATATGTATGTATATATATGTATATTTACATATATGTGTATACGTATATATGGATATGTATCTCCATAAAGGTATACGTGCATGTATATATATATATATATATATATATATATGTACTCATATATATGTATATGTATATTGATACATGTATATATATATATATATATATATATATATATATATATATATATATAATATGTATCTATTCCGATACTAGGACGGTGGTGCATCCTGGTATTGGTTTACTTTTTAGCTAGCCTTCCTGTTGGAAGCGCTGTCTCAGCTTGAGATAAACAAAAACTAGGGGACAAAAAACCGTTGGGAGTGTGCTATACATATATATATATATATATATATATATATAAATGTATATATATATATATATATATGTATATGTATATATGCATACATACATGCATACATATACATATGTGTATATACAAATATGTATGTATATATATGTATATTTACATATATGTGTATACGTATATATGGATATGTATCTCCATAAAGGTATACGTGTGTATATATATATATATATATATATATATATATATATAATATGTATCTATTCCAAGCGATATTTCAGAGGAACACGGAGTCAAAAGAATTGCGTATAACGGATCTTCCAACGTTCGGCACTTCTCCTCATGAATACATCACCACCGTAGGGCAGGTATGAGCACTCATTGTAATAACTTCATGCGTACTTCGCGATTACATTGTGAGTTACATGTTTCTGTAATGGTGATAGTTTTTTCAAACTTTGTTTTAGGAACTCCTTCAGCTATTTCACCTTTGGGAACAGTTTTTCCTTGACGAGAATATTGTTCACGCGTTCTACATTGCTCTGAAGAAAAAATATGAAGGCATTGTTTAAACCATCGTTTAATATTCATTTTGAGATTATTCTGCTCACGCATTACAACATTCGGTTGTGAATTTCAGGTGACGAATTGTTCAAAAAGACCGTGACTGAAGTTGCAAATAATGTCATCACCGAATTTGTTACATGTGTTGGTGATCCGATGCTACTTTCCAGAGATGCAGCAATGCAATTTTGTACCGATACCAGTTAGTTTTGATAGAACTATAATTTCTTCTAAGGTAATTTTGCTACTGTAGCGATGTCTTTTGTGTTTTCACACTCAGTAAAGGGTCAATTTTAATTACCAAGTCTACAAAAAGAAATTTATTTGATCGAAATTCCAGTCTTTCTCAAGGATGCTTTCGAGGATTTGCGAACCGGAAATGTGAGTCAGTTGTCCAAGTTGGAGGAGGAACTCAAGCATGCGATAAAAAAAAGTTGATCTCTTACACGTTTCAAACTTCTCGGGGTGATAGTGTCCCAAGGCTGGCTTCCTTATTGTGGGGTAACGTTCAAAAATGTCTACGGTTTTCCACTTTTGTGATATTTAGTTTGGTGGTGATATCTTTCTGAGTTCTTGGAGCTGTTAAATCGATTTTTTTTCTTGGTGGAAGGCTATTTATTTATCTTATTTATTGTGCTGTGATTAATAATGTTCGAGCTATACTGAGCACATAAGAAACGATTTTATACATGCATTACATAATGGTTAAATTACTGACGTTCGGATATTAAAAAGATGATAGAATGGTGTGGCCATGTTAGAAAATGTGAAAAGATTTTAAAGAAGAGGCCACGTCTTACCTCGGAGACTGGTTAATTGTCCAATGAAAATTACACGAAGATATGAAGAATCATAGACAAAGAAGTTAGAAAATGAGATCAAGTGGCAGTTTTTATAGCTATAAATTTTCGGAACGCTATAATTCTGTAGGTATCTTGTGTACACCACACAGTTTGTTAATTCGCAAAGGCGGAGCCATTCAAACCCCAAAAAATACTAATTGCTAATGCAATTACAGCCACACCACCAGTGATACCAACGAGCACATATGACTGTTTGTGCTCCAATTTCACGAGATCGTGTTCACCAGAAAAGTAGATCATCTGTAATTCTGTAAGCGGAGTAAGAATCGAATACCACATAGTGTCTTGTAGTGGCGGACATTCTTCAGTGTCATTCGGCAAAAGAATTTCAATTAACTCCCGGACCTAAAGTAGGGAAAAGTTAAGGAAGCCTTCGTAATTTTCCGAGTTTAAGATTGCTTTTATAACTAGCTCATTCGAGCAGATGAAATTGAAAGCGTTGAGATTAGAACTATTAATCGTTTATAGAAATACTGAGTATTACTTCACTGCGTATAATGAGATTAAAGGCTCAATAATATTGTTAAATTCTAAGCGTATCCCGTTAGAATCGTGAAGTGTTTTAGAATTAGGCGTGATATTTGCTAAGCCGGTTGAAAGTTAAATGCTGTTAGACAAGTAAAATATCTAATAAGTTGTGAGTGAACTTGTATGGTTACTTAGATACTTGGATAGCCCATCCTCACTGGTTGTGGGAGCACGAGCATATTCTCCATTTTTCAGAGTTTTGCTGGTTTAGCCACTGTGTTTCGTTGGGCTCCCAAGCTCAGCCTGGGCAAAGTTTGCCCCAGGTCGTCACCACTACAAGTGGTCGCAGCCCTTGTGGATCAGAGGGAGATTTGCCACCATGCGATTTTGATACCAGGACGATGGTGGGTCCTGATATTGCTTTACTCTTAATTAGGCTTCCTGTTGGAAACGCCGGACCCCTTAGCTTACAAGACCCTGCCAGGGGATGAATCCCCGCTGCACATCGCTGTCCGACACCCAGGAACACCTCCCAGCCACGATGAGGCGATAGATCGTTGAGAGGGACTTTGTATGATTACAGGCAGAAATTCTGGTTCCCACCAGGAATGTGCTCCTCATCTAGTAACAATATGTTCATGGCCACCAACATAACGTATTCAATATGTTTAGAGCGTCTCTTTTATCTTTGAAGGCGTGTAGATTGTATTTCGAATAGCTATGACGTTCTATAGATGTGTCGATTAAATATTTGATATTTTCGAGTATTTCCACATACTGCATTAGGTGTGTAGTCCTGAAAAAGTACACTGTAGCTGGATTGATGAACGAGAAACATCTGTCGACAAACTGTTTCGTCTAGAAGTGGTAATCGCTTGTAGAGTGTCACACTCATTGCTGCTGGCAATGGCGCTGACAAGTAAACCGGTCGCACTCCGCTATACATATGGACAGTTCTGAAAGTGTTCGATTGTTGTAGTGATGAAATAACGATTACATTGACATTTCACTTATAACCAAAGTAAAACAGAAGATAGGAAAATTCATTTCATTCACACAGTTTTAAATTGGACGTAGTAGATGACCAGTAATCCCTGTATTGAAGGTAAGGAAGTTCTTTCGTCCACATCGCATTTAAGTGACGCGTTAGGAAACCCATTGTTTATCCTTACCTCTTATTTTGTCGTCAGAAAAAAGAGTTGTAAAGTTTGTTAAGTAAGTTGTTGAGGGAGAAAATAATCTGTGACAGCTCTTCTAGTCTATGTTGATTTAAAGCAGATAATTGTGAATTATGCACTAGAAATGTAACAGTACTAAAGGATTTTACCTGGCTATATTATTCCAGTAGAGTAGTGGACATATATTTTCGTTGTTAACGAGGACAAGTAATTTTTCAGTGCAGTTTGTTGTGCTTTTGAGAAGATCGTCTAGCTCGTTGATATTCTGTGGTATAACAATTTTCACCTCATCCAGTTCATTTATCCACGTTGATACCGATTGCTGTAAAAGAATTTTTGTTTAGCTCCATAGAAATTGAACGATTACCGATCCTTACTAACTCGACTGCTAATATTTCCAGTAAAGTAGGTCGGAATTTGAGCGATGATATAAACCAGTGTTGGAAACTGGTCGATATTTGTTTCGTTGATGAGAGCTAATGGCTGAAAAAAGTGTGAATGGGAAACGTCGAACCATGAGAATAAAAAACCTATCTTTATGTGTATGAACTCACTCGTTTATATGTATAATAGTGATACCCGATTACGTCACTACCGTGATATCCTTTATCTTCGTTTATATCACGAACCCATTGAGGAATCTGTAATTTTTTTCACAGTAAGGAATAACGGACATGATATGTTTTAATTGACAAGTTTGAAAAATCGCCCTTTTTTGATGGAACTCAGTCTTACACGCTGTTGTTCATAAAGTACTTGCGTCGGAGATTTTAGAATTTTGAATTTTGTTTTTCAGCTTTCCGAAATCTAACCCTAAACAAGTTGTCAACTCGAGGAAATGTTTGAAGAAAATCATGTATACGTGCTAGAAACAGTAGGATAAAATCTCCTCGGAAAAATTCTGTGAAGTTCTAAGCTGTTCAAATACCGCTATTTGTCAAGAAGGAACTATCAATAGTGATTACAGGTAGAAGTACATTGATAGGGAAATAACTCATTATTCGAAATAGTACAGGCTTCCTAATTTTTTTCTGCGCTCTTAATGACTATAATCACAATGCAGCATTAGATTTAGAAGTTATTTTATAATCACAATATTGTAGTTCTCACAAAGCACTTCTAATGATTGTCATAAGCAATAAAGCATGTGCAAACCCTAATTTTCACGTTTCAAATAAAGGACGTTCCATCATAATTTAAGCAATGCAAGGACCTAGTTTAGGACCCGATCTGCCTGGGAAGTTCCCTTCTATCAAAAAGATGCTGGTGACTGCCTGTTGTTAAAATCTGAGGACGTCCTAGCACGACTAGTCCGAATTTCCTAAGGGAAATCAACTCGTCTAGCATTCGTGGACATCCATAAAGAAGTAGCGGAAATCTCAAACAGGGAGTCGAACCAATATACAATTTGAAGAGTTCATGGATGGTTGATGCGAGAAGATGATTCAAATAAGGCAAATGCTCAACATGTGATATCGGTTCCGGTTCATGTAAAAAGAAAAAACATGTTTCAAGTGTATACGAAAATGATGATGATAATAGTTATTGCCATTGTCATTATTCTTACTTAGTGCTAATACTGTTCCTATTAGTATTTCCGTATTTCTAGAAAACTCCCTAGTATTAGATTGCGCGGAAATTAATGTCAAATTTGTGATTTCACAGTCCATGTATATTTCTGAACATTAGGTTTTCACTGGATGCTATACTATTACCTGTTATTGCAAGGCACATTTTATGTACTCCACAACGTTTAACTGGACGATGATGTAAATTGCCTTTTTTTACAAATTTTAAAGCCTAGGATTTCAGATGTCAAAAGAGGAATCTCGGCAAATCTGCTTCTGCGAATTCAAACATCCAATCACGCACAGCCAAATGCTCGAAACATCAACGAGGTGTACCAAGGAAGTGTTACGGAACGCACGGTGCACTATCAGTTTGGAAAATTTCATCGCAGTGAATTCGACACTTGAGGTGAAGGAGGTCGCATACACCCTTCTGTTATTGAACACGATGAATTGAAGCTTTTGATAGAAGCAAATACACGTACGACTGTTCGAGAACTTGCAGAAGAACTCGGTCTGAGCACAGCTTCAGAAGATGTGAAAATTGAAAAGTTGGAGGTAATAAAAGGATAAAGGCTTCGGTGTTGATCAATCCACAAGGAGTGTGCCGTGCATTCGACTTCATCAGGCATCGTTAGAGGTGAATGAATGCATATTTCGCTATACAATGGAAGGCGCGGACCTACCGATATATCAAGTCAGTGCTGCTACCCTCCTAAACAAATCTAGCATGAATTTGCCGATTCCGGAGGGATGGAAGGCTTTGTGAGCAGAACCAATGTGTATTGCAGGGCACCTCAAACCACTGTGCTACACCGCGCCTAAAAAAGATGAAAAGTTGAAGAAGCTCGACAGATGGATGCTGCACGAATTCAGTGGCGATCAACGAAATTGCCATTCTAGGGTGTCGTCGTCGCTTCTGCGTAACCAGAACGACCGGTTTTTGCATCGTATTGTCACATGCGAGGATGTCCTCTGTGATAACCGGAGTCGGTCGCCACAGTGGTCGGATAGGGAAGAAGCTCCGTTAACATGCACCCAAAGCAAGCCATTGTGACCCTTTTACAGTGTGCAATTGGTTTGATCCGTCATAGCTTCCCGAATTCGAGCGGAGAACTATGTCAAGGAAATTGACGAAATTCACTAGAAACTTCGACGGCTGCACCCGCTTTGGTCAACAGTGGGACATCAATCCTTCTCCACATCACCACGTGGCACCACGTCGAACAACCTACGCTGCAAAAGTTGAATGAGCTTCGTTACAAAAATTCTGCCTCATCCACCATACTCATCATACCTTTAGTCTATAGGGCCACCGCTTATTCGATCATATCGATAGCTACCTGTGCCAGAAAAATGCTTCATAGACCAAGCCGAACCCGAAAGTGCTTTAAACGACTTCATCGCATCGGGATGTCCAGAATTTTAGCAACTGATGTAAACGGATTTGTTTCTCGTTGGCAAAAAATTTAAATATTTTCATCTTCTGATTAACAGAGTCTGTTCAGAGCTAATAACAGTTTTGAAAACATAGACTGAACTCCAACATTAATCTCCGGTAAATCTAATATATAGCGTTCTGTGCAGAACTAGAGTCAAGTCTTTCAGCCTAGTAAGTTCACGACCCATGTTTACATAAATGAACCACGAAGAGTTATTCTTTTTATCCAAGTTGAAGGAGACCAGGAAAAGTTCGTTCTCACGTGCTTCAATATCGTAATTTTCTAAAATTCTGTCCGTTGGATTCAGGCAAAAGCCGGATTTTCACAAACAGTGTTGAAATCGGACAGTATTTGTTCCGCCCAATTCTTGATGCTATAGAAACGACATTGTTGGCAAAGAAAGGATGCAATCGCTGATAACTATCGACTTTGACTCTCACATTGCTTCATTACAGTTCTCGTGCGATGTCCTCGAAAATGGTACGAAGTAATTCGACCGTAATGGTAACACACCGTTCTTTATGAAGATGCTATCACTAGTACATCGTGGAATTCTGTGTGCAAAGAGCAGACGTAATTGTATATAATTCGAAGAACAAAGATGAGGTTAGCGTTATCCAATGTGTTACTGAATTCGTCCTAGCGGCATTCTGTATAGCGGTAAAAGAAGTAAGAAAAGAACACGGAATTCGATCAATGTCGATGGCCAAGCGATCAGGGAAACTAACGCATATGCGAGATGTCGAAGGTCGGGTAGGTTGGAAACGAAACGCGTCTTGACAATTGGTGAAGATGAGCCGATGAGTGTCTTGAAAGATGTTGTGTCTTGCAAGATGTGAAGTACACAGAAGGATGCAAACCAAATGGTCAGGCTTTTTTCATTGGGACATCAACGCACAATATAATGCTGTTTGTGTCTGTCGGTTGCGGAACTCAGTGGGCAAGTATGACGCAACAAAGTCGATTTTAAACTTTACTAGCGCTGGCTGCAACCTCTCCACAAACAGCACGACGGTTAACAGATGATTAGTCGGCGCTTGATACTAGATTGACATGTTTTTCTAGTAACTATACAGAGTTCGTCACCATTTCCATTTCACTGACATGTTTCTGATTGGGAGACTTTTATCCGGATTACTGACTTAGCCTACGATTGAGGGGGTGCTGAAATAGTTTCAAATCGACATCACTGCCAGTCATCGGGCTTTGTGAATTAAGAAGGGTCGTTTGCCACTTTGCGAATAAGTTTTCCAATGTGAGATTGTCTGAGCAAAACCATCGTAAATTTTTAAATGAACTATTGCGTTTACCAAAGAGCGCAACCTTGGGCAGTTTTTTCGGCACAGCAATAATACCAGTCGTCCGAGTTCTGTTCGTTGTTGTACAATCGCCATCGTTCGAAGATAGGCCTTTTCAGCAGTGTCTAAGAACAAAAAAAAGAATTATAGGTGTAGTTTGTAGATAATTGCACAAAATTTGTTCTCGCATCCTGGGAAATTCATATTAGATCTTTGCATCGTTACTGGATGTGAATAAGAGGGTAAATTCACCTGTGCCCGATAGCTGTTGTTCCGCAGTAATATGATCTCGGTTGATAGGTTCAACTCCCATGATGACGACCAATATGCAGATTTTCAACAACATCTGGAGCTTTTAATGAACCCCACAGAATGAGGCATGGATTATGAAGTGCTAAAAATCGAGTTCTCCACAAACGATCGATGGAAATCTTCATGTTGCGTAATCACAAAGCAGTAATGTATTAGGGTGATTAGAATGATAAATCCGTTAAAGCAAGTGCTCAGTGAGGTTTTTTGCAAGTTAATAAGGTTATATAACAAGTAATAAATGGATTGTAACGGATTCGATTCATGCGGAACAACGGACTCGGCTCGTATCGCAAGTATTACACCAGGCCGGCCAACATATGCCACAAATATTTCGAAAAAAAACCCTGTGAAGCATATTTATCGGTGAAAATGTAGGAAACTTAATTCTTCTCTGAAAACATTCCACTAATTCGAGATCTCTTTCTTCTTCAGTTTTTCTTACGTGATCTCCGCCATCTTCTCTTCATTGTTATAGCGGTTGATCAAGTAATCGACAATCAAATAAGCTAACAAAATAGTCACCACCAATGTCTATTTAATCCATACGCAACACATTTGAAAAGTTCTAGATTAAAAGTGGTGGTTAGTGATGCAGTCCATTATGAAGCAAGTAGTAGTTCATTTCCCTCCCCACCTCCACTTTACGTTGGAACGTCGTTGTTCGGCTATTTCCAAGACTTCAAGGTGAATCGACTCGACAACCATCTCACGACATTAATAAATCACATGTAATCCTCAAGCAGCAATCGAAACAACACGTGAACTGTTCTAGGAATTTTATACGCGAGGAACAGCGAATCGAATGCAAGAAGCGCTGAGATCCGCACAGTAGGTCTCATCACTGGTCATGTTAGAAGGATTAGAAACAAAATAAATCACACTCACAGTGAGTCCCACCATCCATGAATGTCTTCGCATTTGCGTGTTAATTCAGTTGTTATTTTATTTCAATCATTGTATTCGTCTTCTTAGCATTGAAGTTTCAACCATCCCGATATAGAGTAGAGTGTGACACTTAGGATAAAAGTGTAAAGGGATAGAGCTGTCGGCGTTGATCAATACCTGAGGGATGCACTAAACATTCGACTTCATTGAGTATCGTAAGAGGTGACTGAATGCATATATGGCCTTTAGAATGGCTCGCGGTGGTGCACCGATGTATCAGGCCAATGCTGCTATTCTTGGAGACAAGTCTCATGCCAATTTACCGACCCCTGCAGGGATGGAGGGCTTTGTGAGCGTGGGAGGAGGGGGATCGATCCCATGTCTATTGCAGAGTGCCTCCAACAATTGCGCTACATGCGCATGTTTGCCATTTGCAAGACATCAGTTGGTCCTTTAATCCCATAATTTTGGTCAATCCATACATGTTATGCAGGCATTTGGCGACGAAAATGGAGCTTGGTTTTCCAAAAGTCTGCAAAGTACGGTATACTTCGCGGGATCGCTACCGCTTCACACACAACGACCAACTTTTCAAACTGTTTTTAAGCTGTTTTTTGTGTTTATTCTTAAAGTTTTTCAAGTCCGATGCCCAGCGCAATGGTCTGCGTTTGATAACTTATCGATCCAATGCAGAATGTGCAACAAATAGCTTGCTTATTGCAAAGTAAACGACTGAGAAGAAAATAAGTACTATAGCCACTCGCGGCCGTCATTACGTCGACCTACATATGAGTGGAGATCCTCTCACGACGATCTTTATCTTTCGAAAGGCACTTGTCATTATTTTTCAACTGTGTGATTCTTGGCATCAATAAAAAGTAACTGATGAGTTTCCGAGCAGAAACTTCGCTTTCATTTTCGGAAGGTTGTATTCGAATCTGATGTAGTTCAAGCACACATGATACGGCACAATGTTTCATCCTTATATTTTTGTGAAATGATCTGGTAGTTCCATAGTAAGAAGTTCGGTTATTCAACTTGTACTCATGAAATGTATTCATTACCCTACCAAGCAAACAAGATTGAAAGGAGATTTTGTGACATCACTTTGGTTTTCATCGTTTTTTCTATGATATTCCACTAGAATGATCTCTATGAATGACGGGTGTTTTCGATGCAAGTGTATCGCGACTGCTTTTGCTTGACTCCAAATCGACGACTTCCTGCGCTGTTTTCTGCACCATTGTATTGTAATTTCTATAAGGACGCATTCAAAAAGTTGTTTCTCTTCTACCTTGTGAGCAGAAAGAACTTTATCATTACTAAGGAGAGCTGTAACAGTACTGTATGTCGATGAACGATTAAGATTTCAGCTTCTCTATTAGCTAGCAAAGAACCCTGCCTACGGTTCTACTTATTGAATTATTCGTCCATATTTCATTAAGAGAAATTAAACGAGATAGGTGGGCAAACGAATTCCTTCATAACCCTTGCACTTCATTTTCGATGTTTTTTTTTCATCTAATGCTCACTTCCATTATGTAGGCACATCTTTCGGTGAAATGTTAGTTGATTCATCCAGAAAGTTATGAGCGTATGTTGAACCAAATCCGTCTATGCGAGGAAACAGTCGACTTCACCAACGAGAAGACCACTGCGTTGGAAGCCACTAGAATTAGGGCTCATCTTCCAGTTCAAGCCTTTACCTTTAAAACTTCAAATGGAACCTTTTAGAAGGGTGATTTTTTACCTCTATCTAAAAAAACACTGATTTCTGTACCTTACAACGATTCTATCACTGTGAATTCTTATCGATATTGATAATCCAAAATAACCCATATATAAGCAAACGCAAAAATAGAATATCTCTGACGCCAACGTTGTTGTCGTTCCTATAGCTTTCCACTATGTTCTTTCCTACTTTGACGATATGAACACATGTGGAATGTTTTAGAAAACTACTATTAACAAATATTTTCATATTAAGATCTCGTATTCAATTTTCTTTTAACATTTTGTACATGAATTGTGGAGGGAAAATTAGTCGACTGACGAAACAAACTCAAGGCTATTGTTTTCATCAGGCACACAGTGCATCCTCGCCTCTTGGTTATGATAACATGGCCCAGTTTATACCACGAACAATCGTCCGTTTTCTATCTTGTTATCATGCTTCTGGCTGGACTCTTGGCTCGCGTGTGAAATTCGCAAACATGAGGGGCATCATCGATCATAAGTACACTAGCGTCATGATATGATGAAATATCTGCCATTTTATCCACTGAATAACGATCACCGTCGTATAAAAATTGTCACGTCTTCTGCTTTTCCTCAAGCTTTCCTCTTTATTCGTCAATGTTAATTCGCATAATGCCTTACCATCGGTTTATTGCGAGAGCCATCATTCATTTTTCATTCTAACATTTTCTCAATTGGCCATTTCGACTTGTTATTGACGTACTATATACATGTAAAGGGTTCCCAACCCTTGAGGTACTCGATGTTGGGAAGCTAGCTTGCTTCGCATATTAGTTGTATCAAAAAGTTTGCTTTAACTGCTCGCACCGTTTTTTAGCACATTTCTTGCAAGCAGCATCTCAGCGATGTCGCTCGAATAGAGGCGTTTTTCCACTGTCTCGGTTTTTTTTCTGTAGAAACACAAGGGCATGTTACAGAACAACTTTTTTTATTTTTTCATTTTATATGACCCATCTTCACATCTCCTGTGCGATCCCAGCGCTTCTCACATTCGACTCGTTTCCTTGCATCCATCATGCACTAAGATTATCCAACTTTTACGTGTTGTTTCGGCTTCTGCTTAAGGATTCCAATTTAATTTTCAATGTCGTAGAATGCTCGCCGAATCGATTCTCCCCGGGGTCCTGCCATAGTCGGGCTAGAGTGTTCCCAGCTGGATTGCAGAGAGCGATTTTTTTCCCGTACAAGTCCTGTACCAATCTTCCAACGTCGGAGGGATGAGAGGTTTGGTACGCTTCGGGGTAGGGATCGTACCAGCACCGAGCTCATTATGATCAGCATCACTACTGCTGTGCTCCTTCTTTCCTGAACATTCACATTTTTTTTATTTTTTTATTTTTCTTTACTTCTGAACATAAACTGTGATTGGAACAAAATGCAACAACTAATTCTGTGAAATGTGGTAAGCGGTGGGATGTAAGCTGGAGGTTCTACGGGATGTAAACATGCGCTGTTTAGAATACGCAGAGTAGATAAACTCATTTTGTAAGATTCAGTGAAATTTCAAAAACGTGGCTTGGAGAAAAGCAAAGGAAGAGTTTTGCATGGTGTATAGCACATATGCCCCATGAGAGGGTGGCGATATTTTTGAAGACCACCTGAGGTTCCGGCATTTTGTAGCATTTGGATTGAAAGGTGAGCATGTAGAAATTGCATGAGCATCTCTTTGTAGAAATTTGTTCATTATCGTTTTAAGATTCATCCATGTTAAAGCTTAGTACAGACTTATCGTTTGAGGGCTTTGCTTTTCCTCTAAAGTTATCCCTGATGATCTACAGTTTCGTAGCCACTGGAAGTGGCTACTTCCCGTGCTAACTTTGGAGAATCCTCTTCCTTTCTTCCTTCTATGCGTACGTTTTTGTCTTTTCAAAACATATTTCTACAGAGGCTCTTTTCGTGTATAAAGAATAATGAGAGGTAATAAACCAGCAGGTTTTTGTTACTTGGCTTTTTGGCATCATTTGATGATGTAACTGTTTTTGAATTGATTGATTTGATCGTTTAGAAACGGCTTTCTTCTCGGCTGAAATTTATATACTCTGACCGTTGATTTCGTTCAAAACATTTTCCATCACCACTTGCACTGAGCTGGTGACAAAACAATCCACTATATACCTACGGTAAAGCAGTGGTCTGAGACCGAGTGTGGTGCTGCGACTTTGAGACATGAACGAAATGGCAAGCGCTTGGTGTCAGTCGCTGTCCCATTGCTAACCTCCCATTTGTACGTAATATTTCCCCAAACCATCTGACCATGGATCTCTGTCATACGAGGGATCCCACTAGCTGGTTATTCGCGAGGCTACGTGGCGCGCCCGCAGGTGGCGGAAAGTGGGTTAATCGCGAACCAAAAAGAGACCTTTGCTTCCCTGAGACGCAAGTGGATCCAGGGGATGGACTCCCTGTTTCTGCTGCGCCGATTTGGCACATACCTTCTGTATTTACAAGGCGTATTCATGCACGCGTGTGTGGGTACGTTCTAGTTTATGCAGATTGTATTCTACGAGTCAATTCGACCAAAAAGCCTGCAATCAAGTGTCTGAGAACTATATGGGAGGGAGTTAGGAGTCGCCTCCAACAAGTAAGCTCCACGTCCACTCTGGGAGAGCCTGGCAAGCTACCCGTGAGTATACCCAACCCCCACGTTCACAGCCCCGTAAGCTATATGTGGGCATCAAAAAGCTAGAAACAGTAAAAGAAACGGGCCTCATTCCCCTGACCCCGAAAGAGCCCCCCAATTCGACAGCGTTGGGTTGACGAGTACGGAGAGGCTGCTGAAATCTCAGGGTCAATAGAAGCTGCCTGGATTACGAAGATCTATGGTGACGATCTGCACCTACAATGGACGTACACTTGCATCCGAGTCCTCGATAGAAGACTTGCTCATGCAAGCAAGAAGGATGAGGTACCACGTCATCGGCCTGGCTGAGACGAGAAGATGCCACCTTTTCAACACCGTCCATGACACAGAGAAGAACTGTTCCTCGGAACATGCGACAGTAGAGGAGTCGGTGGCGTCGGCGTTCTCGTCAACACGAGTTTGTCTTTGAACATTGGACGATTCATTCGAACAACTAACAACCCGAATAGGACGTTTACGATTAAAAAGATGTGGAACAATTCCGGCTTTGACAATCTTCGTCGTTTACGTGCCAACATCAAACTGTGAGAAAGAAGAAGTAGAAGCGTTCTACATGGACTTGGAGAAGTTCTACAGAGAAGACCACACATTCTTCTAGGTCATCATTGGAGGTTTCAACGCCCAAAAATTGGACCAAGAAGAACGTCTGAAGAACGTCACATTGGGACCCAACGGAGTACAATAGAACGAACAGGGTGAGCGGCTCTCTGAGTCTATCATGACGACCAAGACCATCCATGGTAAGCCGAAATTAAAGGAGTAACGCAATTAACCTGCATTTATAACATAGACGAAGAATACGATCGGCTCATTCAACATCTTCACGTCAGCGCTATGAAAGCTGAGAGTTCTAAAGTCACCAACAGACGTCTGTCTCCAGAAACACTCGAGCTCATATGCCAGCACGGAATCGCACGCTCTGCAGGCAACTGCATACAATGTCCAAAAATTGCAAAACTGTGCAGACAGGGCGGTAAAGGAAGATCTTAAAGAGAGAAGAGTAGCAGTCGTGGTCGAAATTGAGGAGGATGGGAAAAGCATTTGCAAAGCCCACTGAAGCTTCGCTAATCACAAGAGGAAGATGATTGCACTCCGACGCCCAGACGGGAAACAGTTACAGCGTCCAGAAAGGCAATGGAGAAAATCATTCACGAACACTACTCAGATCTCTTCGATAGCCACATCCACCTTCCGTCATGTGAAATAAAGGAGGATGAATATGTTGTACCACCGGTTCTCCCTTCCGAAATCCGACATGCCATTTCGTCGGTGAAATGTTGAACAGCACCAGGTCACGACAGGGTAAGATCAGAACACCTGAAGAACCTTCCGCCAGTCCTCGTAAACACACTGGCTCGGCTCTCAACACGTTATCTGTTCGAATGCAAGGTACCTACTCAATGGAAGACCAGCAGGACCGTGTTATTGTTCAAGAAGGGTGACATACACGATATAGGCAACTATCGCCCAATCTGCTTGCTGTCTCTCGTCTACAAACTTTTCACTCGAGTCATCCTAAACAGGACTGACAGAACACTGGGCTAAGGACAGCCACGTGAGCAAGCAGGGTTTCGAAAAGGACTTAGTACGATGGACCACATCCACACTATAACAAGACTCAATGAAGTGTCGCGAGAGTACAAAAGACCGCTCCGTTTCACTTTCATCGATTTAAAGAAGGCCTTTGACTCAACTGGAATAGAAGCAGTCATGGAAGCCCTTGATTGTCAAGGAGCCCCTACTCAGTACATAAATATTCTTCGTGAGATGTACAAAAATTCAACGACCAACATATCACCATTCTATAACGATATTAACAATGACGTCAAAAGAGGGGTTAGGCAAGGCGATACCATCTCACCAAAATTATTTACCGCCACCCTCCACAACGTCATGCGAACATTGGAATGGGATAATATGGGGAATGAAAATCGATGGTCGGCAGTTACACCATCTTCGCTTTGCTGATGATGTCGCCGTTACAACACCAAACATTACCCAAGCGGAACGTATGCTTTCCGACTTTGATAAAACCAGTGGAAAGATTGGTTTTCGACTATTCTCACAAAAACGATGTTCATGAAGAACGGATTGGTTTCATATGCCCCATTCACGCTCAACAAAACGAATATCTCTGAATGCTGCAATTATGTCTATCTAGTTCGGGAAATCAATACGATGAACGACTTAGCTCCACAGCTGAGCAGAAGAAAACGAGCGGCTTGGGAAGCTTTCAAAAGCATCGGGGATGCAGTGAAGAGAACAATTCTTTGAAGAACACCCGACTCCGTGCCCACCTTTTCGACTCAACGGTATTTCTTGCGCTAACGTATGCGTCAGAAACCTGGTCGCTGCGCAAGCGGGAGGATAGATCGCTCGGCGTTGTTGAAGGTGCAGTCGAAAGCGCGATACTAGAAGTATCCCGTTTCGCACAAGTAAGATTCCGAAGCTCCGACCTGTTTCAGCGATCAAAAATCAAAGATGCCGTTCTGTACACAAAACAGTCGAAAATAAGGTGAGCCGGAGACGTAATGCGTGTGAAAACGAAAAATCGATGGACAACAGCCGTTAGTGACTGGATTCCTCGGGATGTTAAACGCACTGCAAGAATACCACCGACTCAGTCATGGTCAGAGTTCTTCACGAAAGGCCTAGAAGAAAGATATGATGCTTATGATGCTCGACGAGTCCCTAGAAGCGAACAGATCCCACTGGGCTACTCTCGCAAGCGACAAGGAAAAGTGGAAGATTTATTGGCGCCCGCTCGAGTCACTCGACGATCAGCGGAAGTGCAGGTGATAGAGGTGATTTGAAACTTTAGCATCAGGCACTCTTTTAAAGGAGCCGTGAGCTGGTGAATCGACAAGCCATCCATGTTTATTTCTACTTTGCATTGCGTAAGGATTTCGAGAATGGCTTGCACTGCGAAGCGTTTCTGTAAAAGGGTGCTTACTCGTTCACTACTGTGTTACGGAGGACTCCGTAACGTGCACAGTGTAAGCATTCGCGTTACGCAGACGATCCTGAAACATTTGAGTGTTCCTAAGATGGGCTAGTATGTGTTTCAGTAATGTGCATAAGGTTTGTAAACTGCGTTATTATATCCGTGGGGCCATCTACAGCACTGATTATGGGTCTAACGTTGAATATGAAAAATTTGCCATTTATTGCACTCCATTCTCAAGCAGTGGTGAGTGAATGCATATTCGGCCTATACAGTGACCTTCTAGACCTAGTGTTGTATCAAGTCAGTGTTTTTATACTAGCGGGCAAGTCTGGTGCTAATCTGCCTACACAGGAAGGAGCAAGAGATTAGTTAGTCCATGACATGAGATCAAACCAACGAAAAAGTATGGACTGGAAGGCACTACTAACTAGGGCGTTATATGCGCAGGACAGGATAAAATACCGCATGCAGTTAGCAAGTGTTTGGTGCTGGCTTGATTTCTGTCTTCACCAAGAAGAAAGGGTGTTGGATGGTAAAATGTCCTTGTTAACAAGTCAGCTATTGATATACTTTGTCATATGTTTCTAGTTACTAAATTTGAGAACTTGTGGTTATTTACGCGGTAATCTGGCGCCGAATGGATGGAAGTTTACATTGTGCTACACGATTTCCCAACAGGAATGGTGTATATAGAAATTTCAGTTCTGTTGACATATCCGAAGGTGTTTGCCTCTAAGTATGACAGTGATTTTCTCAGGTCACTGACATGTATGAGTAAGAAGAAACGTCGATTTCCGCGCAAAGCCGTTGTCGCTGTAGCCACTGATGATCGACGAGTGGAGAGTACTTGACCAATAATAATTATCGAAAATATGCGAAACGAATACGGATTTGAAGATATCGATGGTCAGTAGTGTGGTGAGATGCTACCGCTGTTTCTGTTTTCACTTCTTATTTTACGTTTTCAGAACATCACTGCATTGTTCAACGAAGATATCAGCTGATGTCGTTCCTCTGTTGATAGCAATGCAACGCTCATTTCATACTCCGGTGACTTTCCAAAGTACAAGCAAGCTACATTTCATTTTGACAGTCTCCTACTTTTCTACCGAGCAAATTCGAAAGACCAATAACGCAGTATTAGATTAAAAAAGAACCTTATGACTTTATAGATGAGAACTCCACAATCTGTGCCTTCAGACTCTAGTTTAAATTATCAACTTCATGAAATTCATGGTATGACCGCGATGCATTCCAGTTCCACGCCGAGTTTAAACCGGGAAGTCATTTTGTAAGTAAATTTAGGTATAAGCATATAAGCACAGGTGGTGACTTCATTTATTCACGCTTATTTCAACAGCATTGATATTTTAAGCATTGCCAACCACCAATGCCACAATCAGATTAACTAAAGCAAGAATGATTTCACTGGGAGGGATATGTCTCCGGTAGAACTATCCACAGTTGCACATTATCGATAAAGGTGAAGCGTTTTCGCCTTCAAATGAGACTATGTCATTCAAAGTTGGCTTTAGAACACGCAGCTCAGCCTGATGGACCTCTAAGTCTCCTATGCAAGGAAAACGACTGGAAAAAGTGAGACAGAGAGAGTGGTCAGAAATGGGGACGTGGGACGATCGAAAGTGAGGGAATAACTTATTATTAACTATTGTCGTTAAAAATTACAATAAAGCCTTTATTAAAGAAACATAACCTCCAAGATGTCGGCGATCACTGATTGAGCATGAAACCTGACATTAATTTAGTATAACAATGCGAACCACTTTACTCCAAGGCGGACACTGTTGAACGTCCTTTCATATGAAAAGTGATTTTGTAGCCTGCTTGTTCACAGTGTCTCATTTCAATGCTGGCTAAGTATTTTGCTACTTGACCCGATTCCCCTTTTCGGCAGGACCTTCTTTTTAGATTCACTAGTGACTCTCAACGGTTTACCGCCTCATCGTGGCTGCGAGGTGTTCCTGGGTGTCGGACTGCGATGTACAGTGGGAGGATCCATCCTCCCTGGCATGGTCTCCCAAGCTGAGAAGGAGTTCGGCGGCCCCCTTCAAGAAACGTAGCTTAGAGTAAACCCAATACCAGGATTCACCACCGTCTTGGTATCAAACTAGTCGCATGGTGGCAAATCTCCCACTGATCCAGGCTGCAACTGCCTGTGGTGGTGACGACCTGGTGCAGACTTTGGCCTGGCTGACCTTGAGGACTTCTGCGATCCACAGTGGCTAAACCAGCAAAACTCCGAAAATTGGACACTATGCTGGGCCCGCACAACTAGTGAGGACGGGCTGTCCAAATATCTAAGTATTAGTGAGGAAATACATTTCCTTAGCCTATGCCTTCGTTTACGTTTTTTCTAATGCCATTCTCTTTCAGCTAAAAAGGTGTCAAATGTTGAATAACGCATCGTGAAACCTGATGCTTCCATTCATCCTAGCGCACGATTCTTCATCTATTATTCCATAGAAGAATACATTCTTTAAACTACACGCAGGCTAGAAGAAATGTGAACTTTTGATGCTACACACATCATTCTCAAGTTTTGGTTCACGAAACGTGGGTATTCTAGGTACTATTTTAGAAATAAAAGGAAGAAGTCATGTCACAGTGTTTGCAATGAGAGTTTTCACCTGATTTGACATTTGATTAATAATTCGTAACGACAGAGAACTAGTCCAACTAAATCCAACTAAACGGTGGCATACGAACAAGTCAAAGGAAGCTTTAAGAAGCGTTTATCAACAGTCCCAATGATAGTGAATTCACTGATATTGCCGTTTTGGAAATGCAGGGTAGGAACCAAGGTTCGTATACAGAGAAAACTCAACACAACCAACAGCTGTACAGTGTTCACTCATTTTTCGGAGAGCCTTTTGTCTCGACATTCATTGTCTCGTTTTAGAAATATCAGGATTGCATGGTCATTGCCATTGTTGTCGTGAAACTTTCAACCCTATAGTTGCTATGACAATAGAAAATTGGCATACGTTTTAATTGACTTCAGGAGGCTGTCATGAGAGGCAATGCTCTTTCAGCAAGTTCGTCCTAAAGCAACACTGAAATTCTGGATGCTCACTGTATCAGTAATAATCATTTGATGGAGATGAAAACAGTTTCTTCGTCTCCAACGTAACACCTGTGGCTTATATACTGCTGCTTCCAAGGACTTTTGAATTGGTATACTTTAGAGATATCGCGATAATGAAGATAAATGCTGTCTTTTTTCGTAATAAAGCCGTGTAATCAGTTAGATTTCTCGAAACTACGGATGATTTAGACAACTATTTCAGAAAGACATCAAGAAGGCAGTGTTCTTACCATGACCTTTCAGAACTAGCCCTGGAAGATGGATTTTATTTGATTCATGCCTGCAGAAAATCGCTAAGTTAGGCTGCTTTCCTCTCTTCTTTTAACAGCTTAGGTCTTCATTTGGCAAGGTTTTATGATGGAAATCCTAGAATGGAAGAACTGTCGAGTGACCATGGATCGTCCAGAGTTGTTTTCTGCTTCACAGCGAAACTAAACCAACATTCACTAATGGATTCTCATATGCCACGTGTTATTATGACTCCTGCTTCACAACATCCCAAAAATTCCTTAAAGGACATCACGTTGTGTTGTTTAAAGTGCTGACCTTGGATCCGTGTACTTATTTTCTTACCATTTAAATTTCTGAACGTCTAGGATTTTTCTCAAGTTTTGTTCACCGCGATGGTATTGGAATGGACTGACAAGTCCTTCATGGAACTGGGTGAAATCCAGAAACAGCTAGGACCGGCTATTGACATTAATGTATGTTTGAGAAACTAAATTATATATCGAATTAGGAGTAAAAGCATGCCTTAACTTCTATACTACATTCCAAAAGATCAGTGAGGAATAAATTTGTTAGTTACGGACATTACAGTTACAAACCGAAGGTTTGTAGGTAACGAGTGATGTTGGTGTACGAGAGTTCGCTCATGAAGTTATTTCTTGTTTACCTTCAACTTCTTCGGAGACCGGTTTCGAGATACTTAAGGTTTGTTTTTTTATATTTCTGGCTCGTGTAAATTTGTGTAACTTAGACTTTTTATCAGGGTAAGATTACGGAACGTCACGATTTATTTAATGAAATAATCATTACCATTGGTACCGAAACAGCAAATGATCTTGATGAAAGTCTTTCTAGAAGAAATATTAATGGGATTGGTACTCATGGCTGAGAGGTTCGCCGTATTTTATTGCCTTTAGTTGGTATTATTGATATGGAGCGAGGAATAATTAGAAAAGTTTTCTCTACATGGAAGTTGAACTAGATTTTCACTTTCTACAGTGTTTAGGTTAGAGCGCACATAGCTGAACTTACCTGTTTTGTGTTTCAGTGCCGCATGAGAGGGCATTGAATAGAGCTATGAATGCGTACCTCGTCGATAACGTTTACACTTTTTGGGTTTTAAACTATTTATACGCTTTCTGTTCGTATAGCTCCTATTTAAAAATTTCTCTTTAGGTTATTCCAGTGTTAGCCCATTTGCTTCGTGAGTTGTGCAGTCTCAGTCCTGGCGTTGATAGGCGAACGTTTTCCGTTATGTAGAAAATGGATCATAAGGAAAATACGTTTGATGAAAGGTTTGGAAGAACTGCTATATGATTATGAATCAAGCTCGCATACGAACATGCATAGGTTAGTTCTTTTTTTCGACTTGATGAGTGGTGGTTTCAAAGTATTTCGAACTTTCACAGGGCTTTATCGAAAATTCGCAAAACACTTTTTTTGATGATGAATTTTTTCGAAATATCTTATGAGTATGCACCCAAATAAAGAGAAAGATAAAGGTTTGGTACTCTCAGTGTTTGGAAATTAACTAATCTGTTTATTTCAAGGTGCTGCAGTTTTACGTCATCACAAAGGTTCTTCTACAGTATCGCGTGCAGAGCGGATCCTTGCAGCTTAATCAACCAAATTTAGATTTTGCGCTGGATGAAGAAACAGAGCTGCCCTTTGTGGTAAAAGTATATCAGGTCATTCCTTACTTAGCTTCATGTTGTTCAGTAGAAAGAGAGCTTAGTATTACCTTTTACTGGGTTTTATAATACCTGCTGTTGACGTCAATTTAGTAGAAACATTTGTTAACTGCTTTTTTATTACTGGTCGGTGTTAACTCGTATATTTACTGCGTGGGCATTAAATTACATTGATTACGCTGCATTAGTGTTAATAGAAATGCATAAATATTGTAAAATATTTAAAACGATAATGGAAACATATGTGCGGTGTTCCAGTTTTTTATAGACTGATGATGACATGAGCCATATGCAAGTCGCATGTTGGTATCCTAGTATCACGATGAAACTATGGGCGATTAGAGCCCGTAAGTTGTTTGGGTTCTTTCTTTTTTTCGTCTTTTTTCTTGTGATCGAGGTTCGTATCTCGCACAGCTCATCAGATCAGCAAGTATTATTCTGTTTTCGGGATTTGTTACCAATGTTTCATTAATATACTTCAGCTTCTACATCGTCCTTCAGCGATCAGTTAATTTCTCATTCCTATTTTTGTTCCTGATTTCGGTTTTAATATCGTCTCTGAATCAACTACTAGGAAGACCGAGCGAAGGATTCGTCACCGAAAGCATACCTCCCTCGGTTTCACATCGTGGTGAAGGCCTGGATACGTCTTTGCAAGGTTAAGTCTGGACACCAGAGTGGATCAAGTTGCACAACCAGAAATAGGCCAGCCTCAGCACCCTGCACACTGCGTGCTCCCGTCTATGACGTCAAGCGGTGAAATCACAGGTGAGAGGCCACAAAATCTCAGTTTACGCAGGGACATCAATGGAAGCTAATCTGGAGAACACACGCACAGCACACCATGGAGATTGTTTCTTATTCTGTAAACATAATGTCAGAACACTCTCCACAGATGCCGAACTCCACGCAGTTCTTGAAGCCGCAGATCGTATCAAGTGTTATGCGGTGGCATTGCAAAAACAAAAATCAGGGAAGACCTACACGCCAACTAAACAACAGGATCCCTTGTCATTTGCGGAAGAAAGGTCCTGTTACCAAATGTCGGTGGCATGGGCTCTGTCGCCCGCCCGTCCATTGTCAATTTCGTCGAGTGGTACAAGATCCTCTCCTCGCATGGGCCGTACCCGATCTTCAACTGCCAGGAATATCATAATCACCAATTGCTACTCATCGACCTATGCAGCTCATGAGTGTGGATTGGATGCATTCTATTATCACTCGCAGAAGGTTACCCGCAATCATAAAGCATATCATAAATTTGTTGCCGGAGACTTCAACGCCAGAAAAGGAAAAGCCAGCGACAGCAAACACAGGATCGGAAATTTTGGATTATGAGGAAGAAATGAGAATGGGAAACGTCTCGCAGGACTCCTGTCCGCAGCACGACTCTTCTATGGAAACTCGTTTTTCCAGAAGAAAGGAAGTCGCCGCTGGACATGGGAGTCTCCCTACGGCATGACTCATGCAGAGATCGACCATATTCTGACAAACAGAAGGTGGTGCCTACTTGACTATTGGTAGTTCCGTCATTCTGTACTGTTTCCGACCACCGCGTTTTTTGCGCGAAGATTCGATTCAGGCGCAAGCTGGGAATGAACTCTCTTCATCGACCACGAGGACAAAGTCTAGCTGTATACGACGAGAACATTCTGAACGAAGTCCCTATTCAAACGTGACTGACAGATTAAAGAAGACAGACTCAACCAAAGACTACGAGCTGCTTGTCGAAGGACTGAAAGACTATGCCGAATTCGCCTCAGTTCCTCGAACAAGAAGATCGGATTGCATCTGCACAACTACTAAGGGATTGCTCGAAAACAAAAAGGATACTGAAGCTTGATCGATCCTATTGCAACACGTTTAACGCGGCTAGTGATCCACAACGGTGCAAGCAGAAGAAACTACTGGAAGCAGCAGAGAAAAGAAGCAGTCTGACAAAATGTCGTCGGGACTTGTGTGACTATAGTGTTCCGCTGTCAGCCCTAACGAACGAAGATGGGATCGTCAAAAGTTCCCGCCATGATATGGAATTAATAACGGAAACGTTTTACACCAACCTTTTTCCGTTCCACAGTCCCCCGTCCCGGACCCTAATACCCCCGCTGGAGAAAAACCACGTAGAATTCTTCCGTTGGAGGTTCTGAGTTGCAATAGAAAGCATGAAAAGAGGCACAGCTGCAGGACCCCATAATATTACTGCTGACTTCCTTAAATCTGGAAGCCACAATTTACATGTACTTCGCAAATCATATGAAAACCTACGTTCAAAAGAAAAAAATCCCAGACCAGTGGAGGACGTCGCACACGGTCAACCTGCCCAAGAAAGGAGACCGAAGGGATCTTCGTAACGATCGTCCCATATACTTGTTGAGTGTACTCTACAAGCTCTTCACGAAGATTATCCTCACGCGCATATCAAGGACATTGGGTAAGGAGCAATCAGCAGAACAAGCAGGATTTCGAAAAGGATTTTGCTGTATAAACAACATCCAAACTGTATGCAGGCTCATCGAACTTTGTTGGGAATACCACTTGCCTCTAGTCCCAACCTTTGTCGACTATGAAAAAAGCGTTTAACAGCATCGAAACGAATGCAATCATATAAGCGCTTGTCGACAAAGGAGTGGACCCGTCCTACATAAGAAGTCTATCTAACTGTTATTGGAACTGCACTACGAAATACAGCTTTCCCATCGACCTCTTGCCATACTCATAGGAAAAGGGATTCGCCAGGGCGATACAATATCGCCAAAGTTGTTTAGTGGCGCACTGCAGTGGATAGTAAAGTCACTGGATTGGGATGGATGAGAAAGGCATATGTGTTGATGGAATATTCCTATCAAACCTTCGTTTCGCCGATGACATCGTCACCTTCTCAAGAAGTACCAACGAAGCAGAGACGATGATCAACGAGCTCAACGAAGCGGGAAAAAAGACGACTACGTGTAAATTGGATGAAGACCCAGTTCATAAAAAACCCATGATGGGAAGGAGGAAAAATTGAACTGGAAGGCTCTCTGATTGCAGAGACCACCTTGGAGGTCTACCTTGGGCGATCAATGAACATGGAAAACAACATGAATGAGGAACTAGACAGAAGGAGAGTAGGTTGGGCCACATTCGCGCCTCTCAAAAAACCCACCGGCCACCTGAATGACCAGGAAGTCAGCGCTCACCATTTCGATTCAACGGTCCTCCCAGCGCTCTATTATGCTGCGGAGACGTGGGTTGATACTTCAACTACGTCAAGAGTGCTTCGCACGACTCACAGAGCGTTTGAGCGATGTCTTCTGAAATGTAACCGGCACTCTCAATATTTAGCCGGAATGCGAAGCTCTGACCTTCGAAATCTGTCACATCTTCGAGATCCAGGAAGCTATACATCGATAGCGAAACATAGATGGGCCGGCCACAGAATAAGAACGGACGACAGATGGACGAAAAGAACTGTGGAGTGGACTCCATGAGAATGCAGACGTTCCGCAGGACGGCGACCTATACGTTGGGCGGACGTGTTCGTAAACAAAGTTAATCAGCTGTACTCGCAGCTGCATTTATTTTACAGATCAGGGTATGAGAATCGCAAACGCCACCATTCTCGAAAAAAACCAGCACCATGGACAACGACTGCGAAGGACGGACCATCCAACTATCCAAGTACCCAGTAGTAAGTTTTATTAATAATTTGCAAGTATAAGTTATTTTATTCATTCATTTACTTATTTGACTTATCTCCAGTATTGTGCGGACCCCATGCAGTAGGAGTTGATTGCCATGAAATCCTGTGATAGTTCTACTCAGCGTTCTTCATTCTTCATACTTCATATTCAGTCTTCATACTAGGTATATTTATTTATGTGATCTTATAAACTGATCTTCTTTAGCTGATCCGAGGTTGGTATAGGTGTTCGTTGACGTTGTTGTTGTTGTTGGTGTTGTTTGTCGATGGCTGACGTTTCGGCGATTTCGCCTTCCTCAGAGCCTGGACGTATTTTTATATTAGAATACTTTAGTTATTCGGTGTAAAAGGCTAAAGTATTAATGAAGAACAAAGTTTTAAATAGATGGTGCGTTAGGATGCTACGGTCATACTGAAAGGCTACTCACCGTGATGTAACGAGTGGGACTGGCCCACTCGTTGTTCACGTGGGGTCGCGAGCACGACACACACCGGGGTCAAAATATCAACCCCTATATATCTATATATATAGATATCGAAACGTCAGCCATCGACCAACAACGCCAACAACAACGACAACGACAACGAAGACCTATACCAACCTCGGATCAGCTAAGGAAGATCAGTTTATAAGATCACATAAATAAATATATCAACTATCTATGCCGAGGTTTATAGAAAGTCGGTCTTTTGAGTTATTCATACTAGGTAGTCACTGACACCGAATGCCTTCGTCGGCCCATCGTGGGTTTGAACCAAAGACCATGCGTGTGATGGACGGCACCTCTATCCAATCTGTCTCCCACGTCTAAGGCTACACTAAAATATAAATGAAGATTTTTGGGCAAAAAATGCCTAAAACATGGAGCACAAATTTGAAACAACATGAAAATGGCCCTGTATAAGTTTCTCAAGTACAAGTCTTCAAATACTCAAGTTATAATCCAATTATCGCAGGTAGCGAAAAACCAACTCCATCATCGTGGGAGGTTAATGTTAGACCTAGGTTCGGCATATTTACTAAAAATTCTTTCTACTTTTCTTTTTTTTATCAAAATACAAAGGGCTAAAGAGAATGAGAGAGAAAACAAACAGGTTTACTGAGATTCCCACTACGATGGGAACACTTGGAAGAATTCAGATGTAAAGATAATTAGTCGTCTTCAATAACGAGTATAATAACACCATCGAACAAACTAATTTTGATAATAATAAACCTATGGGTCCAAATAATAGACACTTCATGGCAAAATTTCCGTGTCTTCCCTGCTTCTTGTTCTTCTTTGATATAGATGATTTAAACGTTCATGTGTCCTTTGTGCCCTTATGGTAACTGCTGTCCATATAGTGCAACAAATTTCGCCTAGTGTAAATGAACTTCCCACACACAAAAACCTGGTAATTAAATTTGGCTAGAGTGGACTTCTTTCTCTTTCTCTAGCTTTATGGGAAATCTGCTCTACTTTTCCCACCACTTGTAGTCTAAATTGATAGTAATTCATTATTCACATTGACTGCTATTCTTTGTACTTGAATACTTGGATGGCCCGTCCTCACTGATTACGCGAGCCACAGCATAACCTCCTTTTTTTCGGAGTTTTTCTGGTTTAGCCATTATGGTTTACTGGAGTCCGAGGTCAGCCAAGCCAAAGTCTGCCCCAGGCAGTCGCCACCTTTGTGGATCAGAGGGGAGATTTGTCAGTATGCGATTAGTTTGATAGCAAGACGGTGACGGATCCTGGAAATGGTTTACTCTTAGCTGGGTGCCTGGTGGAAATACCAAATTCCTTTCCAGCTTGGGAGACCCCTGCCATGGGTATGAATCTCCCCGCTGTAGATCGCAGTCCGACTCCCAGAAACACAGCCACGATGAGACAGTAAACCGTTGGAAGGCGACTGCTAACCTACTCTTTTGAATTGCTAGATTTCACGTTTCCATCAATTTTGTCTTATTTCGTCCTACTTATCAACCAACCAACTTACTTCTTCAGAATCAACCATTTATAGTTAATCTCACCGACTAGTTCAACAACAACTTCTGCAAAAAACACCACGTCTCTCATTCGTATAATACATTGGCAAAAGCCGTCAATAAAACGTAGAAAAAAAGCTGTTCTGGATTGAACAATGAGGACTTGAAAAAGAAATGAGGTAGAGCAAGACGAATCAACATCAGCTATGAATCATATAGAAGTACTGAATGCAATGCCAAATATATACGACTATTCCACAACAAGAGAATTGCACACATAGACTGTGTAAAAAGAATTCACGTAATATCTATCACCGCTATGATGTTCATCAACAACAACAACGTGTTCACTGTATAGTTACCGGTATTAACGATAGACAACTTGGCACAACAAAACCAAAACGATTCCACAACATCTCAGACTTAATGTAGATGTGAATAAAAAATAAACGATAAACAATCATCTGAAGAAGTAAGTGCTACGCTCTCAACCCAACTACTCGAAAAAGTACACATATCTCAAGAAGAAAAATGCAGAAGATATCCATTTGGAATTAAATACGAACATCTGATATTGATATATCAAATAATGGGTGGGTAACAAAAGATCGTCTGATTTTTCACCTAAACGTATTTGTACGGAAAAACTTCGACGTTCTAATGGGTGTGCATAAATGATTCCAAATAGATCACAAGTGTCGATAATACGGGGAAACTAGAAATATATGAATACTATAAGAAAGTGCAACGCCAACTGCGGAAAATCTCCACGAAAGCAACGATTATTCTGGATGAATATTTAGACGCAAGGCAGTAAACCTAAGAGACTGCAACAGACTATGAAGAAGACTGCCCTAGCACAGCTATGTCTTTATACTACGCACAACAAGCCTTCAACACACCAATAACAGAGATGATGAATCCTCACGTTGCAGTCAAATCCATACACGAGCCTGACTATCTCTGTGGATGAAAGTTGTTTACAAGATAATAAAAGCGAATCGAAGTGTCAGGCACTGCACGAAATGTAACTAGCCCAGTCTTCTATGAGATAATGGAAATTCAAGCAAATCAAGTTCTCAAAAGTGCAGACAACTATGGAGCCCACCATGTAGCGCGAATAGAACGAAAGGGACGACATAATAGGAAACAGTAAAGTTACGCATTTCATGCGTTCACGGTGAATGAAAGGAACAAGAAAGGAAAACAATAAGCAATAGCATGTAAGCAACAGCATATCAGAGATCAACTGAACGTACAGCTCTAACTCGATCAGATTACGACGTTGAAGGAAGGTAGATGCGGAGGTAGTTGGAAGAATAACAAAAAGTGGACGGCGTAGCAGCACAAAACACACACCCGACTTAATCAGGCCCGTTTCATACACAACTCTTTTACGAAAGGATCCACTTCCCAGTTCTTGAATAACTCCATCACTTGCATATTTTCCTCGTTTTGAGCGAGGATATTCTGGAAAACGACTAATAGACAAAGCGAAGTAAACTTCATTCGTATTGTAATTAGCTCCGACTTTTAAATAATTAATGAGATATGTTAAAATAATAAAGGACGCCTATACGATTTTGTATAGGCCTTATTCAAAAAGTCAAGGTATACATACCTGTATACTAGCTGTCATCATTAAGAGACTGCCATATTTTTGAACACCAGCTGCCACACCAAGTTTATTAGTTATACATGTGAAAAGAGCGCTAAGGTATTTGTTTCGTTCCTCGTAGACATCCGGTTTTGCTTGATTAGATAAGTCAAGTGCATCTGAATTAGTTAATCCTAACTTTCGAGTTGAATTTACGACGAATGCCTTGCACCTCATACATAATATAGGTAATATAAAAAGAAAAATATTGAACTGGCTGTTCATAACGGACCGGGATTGAAGAAGAGAGCCGCTTTAAATGTAGCAAATTCGGAAACAGATAACTGAAGTCGACGAAATGGTAGCATAATTTCATCCATTTGTCGAGTATAAATTGGACGACACCCGGATAATTGTACCTGAACTCTGACAGTGATTCAATTCCGACTTCTCCCTTAGAATCACATACCACAGTTAAACAGAATCTCGACCTTCAAGAACGTTACTCTACAGTTTGTTGTGTTTTTATTCTGTGGAACATCACCAAAGGACAAGACTATATGAAAAAATTCTGAACCTCCTGTTCCCTTCGTTATTCAATAAGTAGAACAAAGAAAAAAATCCGTATTCTTTAGTTTAAATAAGTTTAAAATGCGTAATGCACCTGTTGTTGTGGTTGTCGCATGATGAATGCTCCATTTTGAAACACAATTTTATCAGGCCCATGGTCTGGCGAGTAGAAAACACGATTGAGTAAATTGAAAGCGAAGGCAAAATTGCGTACCAATGCAAACTGAAAGTGTACTTGGTTAGATTCGTTGATAACGAAAGAAATCTCATCAGTGGAAAGCTTTTTTCTATACGAGTAACTATTAGTCTAACAATCAGCACTACTTACAGACGATTTTTGTAATTCACTATACCGATTGCTGACTATTAGCAGCCCACACAGCAGAACTATGAAGTCGATTTGGAAACATTTACATAGCAATACAAATACCCAGATTCTAATGACTACAAATTCTAAAACGAAATCACTGGAACGTTAGTCATAATAGAGACATATGACAACATCGTTCAGGCACATACTCAAACAAACCGAGATAATCATTAACCAAATTCTTTATTGCTAGAATTATCGGGATCTTATATTTATACCTGCACATGAAGTGCACGTTTACTACTTTAATTGTTACCGAACGATGGAGTAACTACACAGTTGTCGAAATCCCTATAGTAACAGCACCCGATAACTATCCATCCATTCTCTGCTAACAACAGTGTTTAAGGAATTTCTAACAACACAAGATCCTACGGAATACGATTGTGGTATAAGCATATATTCATGCAATTTTTAAACTATGTCATCGATAATTATATCATGACATATCACCTGCTTGAAATAACAATTAATTTCTTTTTTCCTCATTATTCAGACAAAGTTCACGGTTCAGTAAGTTGAACATGATGATCAGATATGCTTTCTTAATTCTTCAATTATTTATTTAAATTGATGATGAAGACATCCAGATGAACGAAAAACTACCATGACTAAAGAATGACTAAGAACACTGTCAAATTCCCGACAGTCTTCTCTCATGTTTTCGTCGCTGAACTAATTCGCACTTGAGTACGATCTAAAGGGTGGAAACTACTTAGCGGGGAATGCGGCCCGAGTGGACGAAAACTAGTCGAACGCTCGGTCAAAGACTTCGCCACGGCGTCAACACATTGTGTATTCTGGTGAGCACTGAAGATGGCGTGATTCAACTCGGTATTGATTACACCTTCAGAAGTTAAGCAATGGATGTAGCTGCACGAAAAGTAATGCTACATGGTTATGTTTATGTTAAGGTTATTCATGTTCACAAATATCCAGACTAATTGGTAGAGAAACACACCTGATCGAAATGAGAAAGTCGTTGGTAGGCCTCAAACGTCTTGCCCCACTCGATGCAGATCCTCATCTCACGAATATTCCACATACGTATATCGTTCATAGACGCGGGATACAACTCTTTGAATACCGTACTTGGCTGAAACGGCCTACATAAAACTTCAGTGGTTAGAAATGTACTGCTGTTTAATAAAGTCAGAATGGACTCCAGTACGAAACACAGCCAACGATTACCAACTCAAACAAACAACTATCAAGTGGCGAAAAGTTGACTATCGATTGACTAGAATTAAAATGCCAGACAACTTTTCAAAGCAGTTAGATTGGAAAAAAGTAGAGATCTGTTTCAAATGAAGATATAAAACGATTGGAGAACTCACATCGATCATGAGGTCTGGTGTCTCAAAAAGTAGACAAGGAGATGAAAGGGCTTGTTGAACTGTTGAGACCTCATTCATTACACATCGCCGTAATTCCTGACACAGTCCTTCCACCTGCGTCAAATGTTCCACAATCTCCTGAATTGAACCGCTGTAGTTTCAGACACACATAAACGAAAGTGTGACATAAATTGCATCGATAATACCTTGTCCTATTTGAATTCATGCATGACATACCAAATGATCAGTAACAACCGCATTTGATTCACCAAAGATGTTTTGAAGGTTCTTGGAATTTTTCGAAATGTGGTCATTTATTTGTAAGATAGTAATTCATAAAGGGCTCGCATTGCTTTCTATAAATTAAGAGTTCTACCTGATCTTGCATTCGATGAGGTGTAACAGTTTGATCCTCATCCGATCCACTACTCAATTTCGCTTTTTTTGTCGGACCTATCCGGTCACGATCGTTCTGTATCGCTGCAAGTAGTGTATGTAACGAAAAACGAAAATGTAGAGATAATTTAAAGGGAATATTTAGTAAAAATTATGCAAGCTAAGAGAAAATGTCTGTCCTTTCCATGACAATGATGATGTTATCAAAGAAGCTCAATTTGATCACCTTTGCATCCATTCCAACTGCCAAGCACTTGTTGAAGCGGCAATGTCGACAAGCACATCGTATATCTGGAGAGTTGGGAGAAATTCACTAACATAAATTACTGTTTATTTAGATAGGTACTGTAAGATTTTCAACAATAGTCATCATTCCACTTCAGGTAACTATTATTCTCAACCTTTTTTTCGTTTCGTTCTGTTTATGCAACGCACATGCTTCTTGCCCTTCACATGCTTCAATTTCCGCTTCAGTACATTGTACATGCACTATAGTTGTTTACGCGCTGAATTGATGACCTCATCACACTTTGTAGAAAATGAAACATTTAATGAATATTTCTGAATTACGATAGGAATACGTTTAAATATATACACGCGTATATACATCATATATAATATAGACCTCCAATAAGACGCTACCGTTCGAAAACCTTAACTCGGTAGAAACGACAAGTCCCCGAATTTAACGCCTTCTCTCACTCACCTCTTCTTGTCTCTTCTATCTCTCTCTCTCTCTCTCTCTCTCATACACACACACACACACACACACACACACACACACACACACACACACACACACACACACACACACACACACACACACACAAACACACACACATACATACATACATACATACATACATACATACATACATGCTCACTGTTACATTGAGCAACCTTAGTGATAATATAATAATGTAATAATAATAATAGTAATAATGATAATAATAGTAATGACAGTAAGTATTACAAAAACTTATACTTACTAATATCAAGCATACGAAACACCTACTCTTGTGCACATCACAGTTTCCATTGTACTGACAGATGAACGTTTGCTCGCTAACAATCGTCCTTCGGAAGAATGTCTTGCTGAACCGTATAGAATACGCAAAATGTTCATATTGTTTATGGTTATGGCAAAAGAATATTTGTGGCGAACACGTGTTTAGTTAGTGCTACATTCGGGCAGAATGCTTACGTCATAAACGTGCTTGTTGTTGTGTGCGATTCGAAAACGGCTCGCTTTTCATCATCGCCCACCCGTTTACTTCTTGTTCAAAACTAATTAGTATACAGAAATCAATCGATAACAGCGACAAATCCAAAAAGAGAGAAGGATCTTGTCATATTTTCTCGTATATTCACTTAATGAACACTACAGAAAAAACGCTAGATCAACAAGGAAAAGAAAACAAGAGGAAAAAAAAGGAGAATAGAAGAAGAGAAGTTAGCATTCACATACAAAAGATTGAAAGCACCGGAAAAGCTCCCAATATTGGAAGTTGACTTCTAAAAAAAAGCACTATGGCATTTTTGACATATATTTGTTCACGTTTACATTTACATAATGTGTAGCAATATGACATAGAGGCGTATCCTGTATAAATCCATTGCACTGAGAGCGTAAAAACAGAAATACTGCCTTCGAAAACATAGTCTCTAGTACCGACAACGTTAAAGACTTGGTTTGGACACATTTTCATCATAAGTTCACAATACGAATACAAAGAACATTAAGACTTACTAAAGAAGAAGAAAAAACACTGAACGAAGATGCTTTTGAGAAATACCTACCAACCATTACAACTTGCAACACCGTAGTGATAGCCGGTAGCTAAATCGGAGCACACAGCACACAATTCACCTTCTGGCACTTTTCCGTCCTGTAACCCTCAAACCAAAAATATTACACAAAAAAAAACTTCATCACTGAAGATCAATGTGATTAACTCACGTTGTGCCATTCGTTTGTATGAAGGTGAAGGAGTAAATGGTTTAACGTCGACACAATTTTGTATGTTTGTATAGGAAAGTTGATCGGCAAGGTTGCCATTCAAGGCAGCCATGCTATAATAAATTATTCCCATTATGGTGAACACTTTCCTTAAGCTATTGCGTCATAGGTGAATACACACTTTCGTAAACAAATGAGACAGACTAGTGAATTGAAATTGGCAAGCGTGCCGTTACGGTGATGATCGTCAGAAACGGTACCATACACATTATATTTAGATATAACAACAACGCCAACCACAGCAGTCATGGCGGAAGTCGTTTCGCCTAATAAAACATCAACCTACTTGTTGCTCACAGAACTCATCAAATTGGCAAATGAAACCTCAAAATGAAAGCATACTGGCAAATACCACGATTCAACGACAACATTACAACCCAGAAATGAAGTAAATCATGTATTGAGTCCGCCTAACTTTCAGACGTCTAGGAGCCATAACATATGACATCACGAGAAAAAATTGTGCTGCTGTGATTGTTTGTCGTCTAAAAAGCATCAAACGGCTTTTATTTGGGGACAGTTGATTAAACAAACAACGATGCAGACCACTAGAGGTTTTGAATGCAACAATAAAAAGTAGCGCAACTGCATCAAGTGTCCTGAAAAAAAGGAAAGAAAAACACTTTCGGTTATCGATGAGGCAGTTTTTGTTCGAATAACACAACATATATCCATCTATTCATTCAGATCTATGAGTCCTAAGCCAATTGAGATTTGTGCCAGATGAGCGTCTTAAACAGTTAAAACGATGGCAATCAAAACAACGGAAGCCAATTTAGCCTCAATCAAAGCAAAATCGCTCAACTCCGCACACTGACAAACGTCTTCTTTACATCGTTTTAGTACTACGTGCTAGAAATTGTCACAACAACGATCACATGTAGGAAAACGTCAAATGAACATGCAGTTAGAGGATATCAAAACAAACTGCATCAAAAACTTGGACGGTAGTAATATCGCAAAGACTAAATGAAGGTGAAGACAAACAACACCAATGATGTACTATAGCAAATGTCAGAAGATATGAACAGAAGTTTTCTAATATTCTTCAAGGGATAGGCATACAATAATCCATGACGTGTAGAAATCGTGACAGAAAAGTAGGTTTTTATATGCATAGACTGGTATTCGTTCTCCTAAACGATTAACGTTTTGGTAATCCCGAAAAAAACAGCGAACACAAGGAAAAAACCCAACACCGTAGTAACACTAAAGAATACGCTGAAAGGAAAGCCCAACCCACGTTGCTATCGACGCCGTCAGCCCCCACACCACCCATCGAAGCGTCAGCGGGAACAAAGTACACGTCTGAATTCGAAGAACAAACTACCACTACTACTCATTTAATTACTTGACTACGTCTAAATAACAATTTCCGCGCAACAGGTACTCTTAAAGGAATCGAACTAACGACACGAAATTTCAGTTGCAGGCAATTTTCATCAATTTTTTATAAGTACACAATTCTATAAAAACAATGCAACCAAGGAAATATGATAAATGGACGACTTCAAGATTTACTACCAAATTATTGGCACCGTAATGTTTTGATTTTAAATTTCAGCCTTTTATTTTCTTTTCATAGCGGGGTGTGGTGTGAAATACAACCACAAGGCTGCTGATGTAGGAGCAAAATTCGGAACATCAGGTGCGTTTCGAACTAGAGAGTACCTTTTCCCTGAAGATCACGTGATCCACTACACCAGCCAAGACACTGTTTTGCTTTTTCACTCCAGCAATTTTCGTTTTTAATCTTAAAGCAGTTCTATGAGCAATCACCCGACACCAGAAATGATCTGGAGAGAACAAATCGGCAATGAACCCAGTTAAGCTGAGGATGTAGTCGAAATCACAGCGTTTTAATTTCTACTCGCTGTCCTTTATTCTCCTTTCATGGCAGGGTATGTCTGCACGTGAGCAGCCGAAAATGTAATCACGCGCTCGAAACGCACCTGAGGTTCCGGGTTCTGCTGATATTTCGCCATCTTTGGGTTGTATTTCACGTCACATCATGCCAAGAAGAAAAGGACAGGGAGAAAATAACAGTGAAAACACTGTGATTTCGACTACACCCTCAGCTTCACTGAATTCAATGTCGATTTGCTCTCCCCAAATCATACTCGTTGACGGGTGATTGCTGATAGCACCGTTAAAGCAAAAAAAAATTGCCTGAGGGAAAGGCAAAGCAAAGGCTTCAGTTTGTGTAAGGGACAGTACGTGAGTCTCCGCGTAAGTATTAGAAAATAGTTTAGAATATATAAATTGACGAAGAAAAAAGCAACCAAAACTATCTGTAAACTGACGAGAAACGGTGCTATCCCTCCACAAGGCTACGCCAATAAAAATTATACAAATATTAATCGAGTGGAGTCACACTGAACATTTGAAAAAACTGTTATACTTGCGAGTTGAACATCGCGTTAAAAGCATGAAATCTCATTACGCTTTATATTCTATTTAAGTTTATCAACAACAAACAAAAAATCAACTGCACTTACTGGGAACACGATTTGTATCAGCCGTAATGTTGTTGATCAACTACTGAATCAAATAACCATTGCTAAATTCCCCATTCATTGCTATACACTCTACATCTTCATAATACATCATACCAGAATCACGATGAACACCACAATTTCCGAGTAATTCCTTCGATTCTTACGATTTTTTGAGAGACAAAAATAGCCAACTGGAAGCACTCCTCGTCTCGTTACAGTCATGGGTAGCTAATTGGATTATTTTTCGGCAGATGAAGGGCTTGTAGGGCGCGGGTAGCGATGTGGTAGTGATCCCATTCATTATGCAGAAGGCCGAACCCACTGAGGCGGTGGCCAGACAGACACAAAACCCACCAAGCCTTTCATCGCTCCGAGATCGGGAAATTGAGGCCGGACAAGTATGGCACAAGCTCACATCCTCTAATCAACGTGGAAACGCCCTAGGAAGACCATCTCAGGATTCCAGACAGAACCAACTTGACCAGCATTCAAAGACATTGATGAAGAAGATGAAAAATCTTCAAGTAACAAGTAAACCCACAGACCAGAAGTTCGGAGACCATCGTGGCTGATGGATGCGAGAAAACGAATATAATGCAAGAGGTGCTGCAATCGGCACAGTGTGATACATGTGATGTCTAATCATGAAATAAAAAAAGTGAAATAATAGGTGTAAAGCTTGCATTACGTTACAGACTTCAAGCAGACGATCTCATTTCATGGATACGCTGGAACACACCCGTATAAACGCATACGTAAATAGTATATAGAAAGTGAGAATCGATGTACAATGGATTGAGAGGGAATGCATTCGGTTGAAACCATCCCTCAATGAACAAGTACAACTGCACGTTCGTTTTTTCGTCCGTGTTAAACTCGCTTTCATTACTACTCATCAAAGGAGAACGTTTCACACCAATGACGATCAATAGGCTTGACATTCATTCTATAGAAAAGACCAGCGAGAATTTTAAAAAAAATGAACAAATGAAAATATATAGGACCAAGTACTGCACTTAGTCACATTTCATATGTGGGAAATTTCTGTTGAATTGTAATGAATATTGATTCTTCCAACAATCATAGTCATTAGTATCGAATCATCGAGCGATACTTGCTGTTAGTATCACAATCGCTACACACAACACATAGTAGAACGATGACCGGGACATCACATCTACGTCATAGAATCCGGCTCTTAAATAAGATAGATTAGTACAAATCCGCTAAACGCCATTTATGTGTGACAGGTATGGAAACGGTAAATGTCCAGATGGTATTTGGCGGATATTTCCCTGCATATCTGGTTATTTCAAGAGGTTTCCGGAATCTTAAAGGAGCACTAAGTCGCTAAAAGACCAGTACAATGCTACGATTGAAAATGAAACTGCTGAAGAAAACTGAATCTGCACAAAACAATCCAGAAACGTTGTCTGGAAACACTCGTCAAGGAAGCAAGACTAGAATGTTGTAGCGATAACAAACTATGAGCATTGCCAGAAAGATATTTAGGAAAAAACTACGTAAGAGTAAGTATTTTATGAAGGAAATGAAACGAAAGAGAAAGAAGACACGAACTACAAAAACATCATCTGAGGGTTATTAAAGGAGAAAAAAACGTCGAATAGAGACATTCCAAGAAAACGAGAAGACTCGACATAGATTACTGATTGATTGTTACCACTTTTTTATTTTAAATTCGTACAAAACTGCACACGTACAGAGTACAGTACATTCAGAAACAGATGATAAAGAACTATAGTATAAGACAGAGAATACACATGACCTTAAAAATCCACTTCAAAAGTGCACGGTCATCTTCTCTCCCTAAAAAACGAAACCTATTTGACCGTCCATCATTACTGTTTTTTTTAAAATCATTACTATTATGAATAACACTACAGACGATCCGTAACAGTGATATATTTCATGAAGAAAACAAATCGATGTGAATATAAACAGACGGTTGCGAACATATGGAACACTTGTGTTTCTTCTCATGCAAAATGTATAGTTGCAGATGGAACAGTAAAAGAAAGAAAGATTGAGGAAGAAAAACAGAGAGAAGGAGAGAGAGAGAGAGAAAGAGAAAGAGACAGAAAGAGAAAGCGAAAGAGTTTGATGACGCAAACGGAACCGCTGAAAGTCTACATAATCAGCTCGAGAGAAATCGAATAGCCTTAAAGCACAGCGCAAAAAAATTGCTAGAATAGAACGATAATGACATGAGAATTTGATCGAAGACTTTGTATGATAACCTGGCGGAAAACAAGTGTGTTTTGTTAACGCGTTACAGAAAATCACTCCTTGGCACTGTTATACTTTGCAGTGACCTTTGTGTTTGCGTTTTATGCGCTTCCGCATCACAACGAAGAAACGATGAAGGAAGAAAAAAAAGAGAAATCGATGATTGACAGGAAGAATAGGGGAACAATATAACCTAGATACTTGATAGATATCTATATCCAGATAAAAACAACAAGCGCAACAACTCTAATGACTGCTAAGGGGGTATTTACACCCCTCGACTGGCGCGTGCATATCGATTGCTTTGTCTTTTTCTGCACACCGCCGCCGTCACTCACACGAACACACACACACACACACACACACACACACACACACACACACACACACACACACACACACACACACACACACACACACACACACACACACACACACACACACACACACACACACACACACACCCCACCCCACCCACCCACCCACCCACACACACACCCCTCATGCACACATACACCTACACACAGACACACGTACACACACACCGAAACGCACCGACACCGACACATCCACAAACACAAACAAATGCACACACACATGCACAAACACGCACATACACACGCACATACACATATATTCACATGCACACACACACACACACATACATACACACATCCCCTCATGCATACATACACATACACACAGACATACGTACACATACACACCGAAACGCACCGGCACCGACACATCCACATACACAAACGTATGCACACACATGCACAAACACACACATATACACGCACATACACATCCACGTACACACACACACACACATAAAGACAGGCACACACAGACACACACACACACACACGCACACACACACACACACACACACACACACACACACACACACACACAAACACACACATATACACATACGCATAACATAACACAAACACACACATACACACACACACACACACACACACACACACACACACACACACACACACACACAAACACACACACATAAAAACACAGGCACACACATACAGACACACACACAAACACGCACATATACACAAACGCATAACATATCACACATACACACACAGACACAAACACAGAACTCACATGCACGGATAGACCACACGTACGCCAAAACAAATACGTCGTCGAGAGGGTGACGAGTAAGAATTGCATAACCAGCGCTGGGTACCCCCATCAACCATCTGCACGTGACGTTTATATGGCGGTGTTCCGTGAATTGTAATAGAACGAAAGCGTATCAGAAATAGAAACAGTAGTGCTAGAAGTGCTTCATATAATCCAAACTCTCTGTCGAACAACAGCTTGATTCAGTACCGATTTCACACACTGACAAGTTCATCGTCATCATGCCTGAAAAGTTTTCCCATAAATAAAAACTCACTTAAAACATTAAACGGTGAATGTTTTTTATGATTTGATTTGACCTTAATAGTAGAAATATGAACCCAATGAAAGTACGAGGAGGTCGGTGATCATGGAAAACAAATGTGTACATTTGTATGTGTGTCCTGAAATGTCGCAAGCATGTAAGACGGACGAGTCGTCATGCGCAAACATTCTGGACCGCAACAGTGCGTTGAAAATAGGAACAGAAATTTCTGATACTCCAGTGACAAAACAAACTGAAACAGTGGTGATCTCAGAACTACGAGAAAGTCTGAGATGTCACAAAACAGGTACCTACTCACAGCCCCACTTTCCATTGTCGAAATATGACGACGGAACTGAATAGTACTGAAAGTGAGAGCCTAGAGGAAAGTAGTTAAGCAAGTCCTAATCACGTCTACTACAGCTAATTTGAATCTACTATTTGCTGGTATTAAATATCATACTGGGATTCTAGACTCTGTAGAATTGCACTACTGTTGTAAATCGCTTGACTTTACGGTTTTGCTTCAGTCGTTCCATTTTTTCTCCTTCATCAAAATGTTTGCTGTGTTCGGTCGGTAGTTGGTATTAATAACAAAATATTCCTATAGCGAAGAATGTAAAGCAGACGATCAATAAGATAAAGACGCGAAACTGCAATAACAATGTTTACATCTTATTCAATGCCTACTACAATTTTCACGGCACGGTATTATGTTAAACACAACCACAACGATGCTGAGATATTCGCACAACTTGGACCCGGGCCACGTCGAACCACGATTTCCCTTTCTATGGCTGCAGTGGAAATCACAATGTTTCTCAGCTTAAATGGATTCAATGCCGATATGAGCTCCACAGATCAATCCCGTTGACGGATGAATGCTGATGTCACTAGTAGATATGAAACTAATTGACAGAAACGCAGAGCGAAGGTCTCCGTGGCGCAGTGTGTATTGCGCGAGCCCATGGGAAGGGAAATCGTGGTTCGATCTGGCCAGGGGCCCAAGTTCTACGAATATCTCAACATCGTCGTGGTTGATCTCGTATAATACACTGCAATAACAGATAATAAATTGGTCTGCTATCTCATCCTTTCTAAAATACTTTCATAACCAGTTTGCTTTCGCTCTTCGTGGCACGAAGTTCTACCGGAATTGCCGGAAACCCTATAACAGTAATGAACTTTAACATTAAAACAAATGGAACACTTATAGAAAAGCTTGAGCTCTGTCGTTGTATGTACACAACTAATTTTTCCACACCTTTTTCCAAGGGTTTTCAAATCAAAATTCATCAAAAATAATAATGAAATCTGGATTTCTGCAGATTTTAACACAAATACGGCAACCCATAGACGTTGCTGACGAATGAGAAAACACTATAAAGTCGTGGCGAACAAAATCCCACTGCTTCAATAGCATCGCTGAAAAAAAGCGAAAAAAAGATGGATTTTAGGCCTAAGAAAGCTAGAAAAAAACAAGTCAGATTAGAATAATCTCTGCTGGAAAAAAAATCTACTAACCAAGATGTGGTGGCTTGACAAGAGGCGCGTGTAGCGCAGTGGTTAGAGACGCCCTGCAGTACACATGGGATCGATCTCGCACCCCAGACTCATGAAGCCTTCCATCCCTCTGGGGTCGGCAGATTGATAGCAGACTTATCTGAGAGGATAGCAGCACTGGCTCGATACATCGTCTGGTCACAGCGAGTCATTGTAAAGATCAGATATGCATTCAATCACCTCTTACAATGAAGTAGAATGCATGGCGCATCCCTCATGGATTGATCAGCGCCTTATGCTTTATCCTTTCTCCTTTATGCATATTTGATGTTGAGAGGCATGACTACGCATTGAAATCAACCCACATTAGCAATATCAAGATTATCTGATCACTTCGCTGAATACAAGTTTGCTAACTAACCAATACTTCATGACAGCATGCAGTGCGACAAATTGGCATTCAGCACAATGTCATAGTTATAGATTTTTAGTTTGTAGTGTTAATAAACGAATAAACGACTTTAACAAAAAAAATCTAGCAAGATATGGTTATAACATTTTTTGGCATGAGACACTCGGATTTCAAAATGGCATTTTATATTAGGAATGAAGACGTGTGCTTTGTTACTCTGTAGTATCTTATTAATTACCCCATATGTGTCAGCTGTTATTCTATTACTTAGCGACTCAGGCTGATCCAATTAGCATGCCCCGGTTTCTGTCGCATGCAGAGCCGCCACTGAGTTCCAGTAGCCAGCGAGACCCAATCACATAAAACAGACGTGTCTCAGTTGCTGAAGGCAATCCCGAAGCAATGCAACGTAATTTTAGCCCATATGGTTGCAAGCTTGGTGTTGAATCAAAGTGTAGGACAGAATCCACAGTCAAAAACAGCACTCTTATGCCGGTATCTATCTAGTATTATAATAATATGCAAAGGGTACACTTGACTAAATCTACAACGGCGATAGGAAGCTAAATCTCCTGATTACAACGTGTCTTTGAGTTTTAACATGGCTTTCGTTCACATTTAACCCCTATAAGCCACTTGTGGATGTGTCCCATAATCTCGTAACGGGCCCAATATCTGCAACATGAGTGAGGTTCCGCCTTTTTTGACTTCGCCTACACGTGCTTCGCAACTCACAGACGACGACGATCAATGCTAGTATGGCTGCCTAACTAAAAGAAGTATTACAGAACCACAGCAGCGAAAAGGAATTAAATGATGGACAAAAGCAGATGTAACTCAAACTACCCTTAAGAGGAAGGAAGCTAGAAGCACAAAGACAACTCCTAAACACAGAAATATCGACGCTATAGGTGCGAAAGCACGTGCGGACCTGCATAAAGATGATTATTTAGAAAATGGCTGTCGACGTGAAAGGTAGCACTTTGAGAAAAATGGTTTGGGGTGGAACTGTTGTTTTTCTAAAACCGTCGTTGCTCCTAAAACGGATAAAAGAAAGAAGGTTAGAGCACCCTGCATTGGTCAATCCACGAGGAATGTACCACGCATTCGACTTCATCAAACATTACTAGAGGTGTTTCAAATGCATATATGGCTTGTACAACGACTCCACATGGCCTGCCAATGCATCGAGTCAGTGCCGCTATCCTCCCAAACAAACCCGGTACCAATTTACCGACAACGGAGGGATGGAAGGCTTGGTGAGCCTGGCGCGTGGGGATCGATTCCAAGTGTATTGCAGGGCACCTCCAACCACTGCGCTACACGATCACGTTCGAAACGACACCAATAGTTGTTAAAATAGAAATTAAACAGTAAACGCTTATTAAATATCCCTACGACATATGCTGTGAGAACAAAATCTGAATCAGTGAAAATTCTTCATAAATATTCCTTGTTCTTTTTCGTAAACTCAGCTCGAAAAAAAATGCTTAAAGAACACTCAGCGCCTTAGTTGAAGGTATGCAAACTTTGCGAATGATTTATATAGTACAAACAATGCCTTCAGCATTCTAGGACATTACTAATCTCTTTAGATCGTTCAAATGACCACCACATTACCAGTAAAGAGAAAGGATAAAAATACATAAGGGAACAAAGGAAGCATGCCACAATTAATGTGTCGATGCACCAGAAGAAAAATAAAACAGCCTGAATGCTAAAAGCACCTGCTTCGCATGGACGCGTACACATGACAGTATCACGAAAAAATGAAAGAGAACGAAGATATAAACAAAGTATACAGCACAAATACACATCCTCTAGCAATAAATTGGTCACATTTCTTCGCAGTAACTCTAAAAAGTTCACAATGCATACGTACCTAATAGTATCGATCATTTGAAGGTAGCACATTTAACCTGATATCTCGTTATTGTGATCAATCCATCTTTCCAAGTGATTCAATATATCTCTCAATGCAAACAGTAAATACGCATATGCATTAGTGAGTTCAACAGAATACGAAAGCAATTTTTAAAAAAGAATACAGTCAAAGATGTACAAAAACAACGGACTGAGATTTAGCATGACGAAAAGCATTCTTCCGACGCCTTACGTAGAAGAAACTCGTATGAAGATTCAAATGACTCTGATGAGGTTAACGCAGCCAAATATGCGGGAAATCTAAAAATGCTGAAGGAAATTTGAAAAAGAAAAAGAAAAAAAAAGATTGTAGCGACTACTTCGGAAACTACGCAGAAGTAATCAACGTGTATTAAATGTTTCTGCGCTGATTTCCAATTTTTAGAACGATAACCGGTCAGGAAAACATGGAAATCGTAGAATTTGATTTTCGTGCCCGATGTTTGATGTAATTAACATAACAGAACAAAGCCACAAACAATAAGGTTTAAATTGTAGCAAAATACTTGGTGAAAAAAAACCAAAGAAACCTGTATGCAATGCACTCATAGGAGGAAACAGCTGCCAGGAGGCAACTAGCAACTGCTCGATCCTCACGGGATAGTGGCGGCCGCTGCTGAATCCGAAGAACGACTTGCTGTGCAAACGTCATCAGTGATGAAAGACGTTGACTATCACGCATTCGTTCACATAGCTGAAACAAAGAGAATGGACAGTTAAAATGGGATTTCCTCATTCACTGTTTAGTTTCACCATATCAGCACAGTACTAATAATTTTCCATGTATGAAATTTGTTCATATACTGCCCTCTAAATGTTCACGTACCCACATGCCACAGTAGAGAACTACGCGATTCATAAATGAAGCATTGTGATTATTCACATTTTCCTTCATAAGCAAACACGAGATTGTTACTATATTCTTTACTGTCAAAAAAGCTGACGTTTAGGCGGATTTTGCGTCCCTCACAGCTTAAAGATCAAGTTAACCGCAACATGGTCAGCTCCCAGAGAGCGGTGAGTGTGTGGAGAAGCTGTTTTATATCCATTGTGATGGAAATTAGGTGTCGTGGTTTTTCTCTCGAGGTTATGGAGGTGTTTGGGTGACTAGGTTGCGGTTAACATGATCTTTCCAGACTCTGAAGAAGGCAAATTTCGCCAAAACGTCAGCCCTTTTGACAATAAAGAATAGAGTAACAAACCCGTGCTTTCTCACCAAGAAGACCTTGAATTATTTCATCAATGTCGAGGCCTTAGGAAATACGATTTTTATCAATGAGTACTAATATTCGCCCAACTGAAGAAGTGAGTGTCGAAAGAAAACTATTGTGATTACTATTTTGAGGATGGCCCCTGGAGTGGAATAGTTGGGGGTGGGTCAATGTTGATTTGCAACCTAAATAATCTGCCAGAAAATCATCAGAAGAATTCTACCTCCAAAGATATTCGAGCTGATACGCCTGCGTGGAATCGCACTGGTTACGGGCAGGCAACAACTCTCGTCCGAACGTGCTAAACAAAGGGGCAGGCGGTAACAAATCTCAATCTCAAGGAACGAGGAGCAGCTGTTATGGTTGAAGCTGCAGAAGCTGGGAAAAGCATTCGCAAAGCCCAACGAAACTTCGCGAATTGCAAAACCAAGGTGACTGCAATCCGACGATCAAATGGAACAGTTACAGCTTCTAGAAAGATAATGGAGGAAATCATTCACGATTGCTACTCAGATCTCTTCAATAGCCACACCTCCGTGCCCTCATATGAAATAAAGGAGGATGTATATGTTGTACCACCGGCTCTCCCTTCCGAAATCCAATATGCCATTTCGTCGGTGAAAAATCGAACAGCACCAGGTCTGGACAGGATAAGATCAGAACACCTGATGAACCTTCCAACAGTCGTCGTAAACACACTGGTTCGGCTCTTCACACGTTACCTGTCTGAATGCAAGGCCCTACTCAGTGGAAGACCAGCAAGACCGTTCTAATGTTCAAGAACGGTGACCTACACGATATCGGCAACTATCGCCCAATCTGCTTGCTGTCTCTCGTCTACAAACTTTTCACTCGAGTCATCCTCAACACGATTGACAGAACACTGGACGAAGGACATCAGTGTGAGCAAGCAGGGTCTCGAAAATGATTTAGTACGTGGACCGCATTCACACCATAACAAGATGCACTGAAGTATCGCGAGACTAAACGAGACAGCTCCGTAACAATTTCATCGATTTAAAGAAGGCTTTTGATTCAGCTGAGAGAGAAGCAGTCGTGGAAGCACTAGACAGTCAGGGAGTTCCTACTCAGCAATACAAAGTTTCTTCAGGAGCTGCATAAAAATTTCACAACCAAGATATCACCATTCTACAACGATACTAACGTAGATCTGGACCAGGGTTCTTCCTCATATGAGGGATCTCCAGCCAGTGAGTTACGAGGTTACGTGGTGCGCCCCAGATGACGGATAAGGGGTTAAGCACGGACCGAAAGCGACCTTTGCTTTCCTGAGACGCAGGTGGACCCAAAGTATGGACTCCCTGTTTCTCCTGCGCCGATATGGCACATACTTTCTGCATTTACGAGGCGTATTCATGCACGCGTGTGTGAGTGCGTTCTAGTTTGTGCGGATTGTATTCTACGAGTCAATTCGGCCAAAAAGCCTGCAATCAAGTGATAGCGAAGTATATGGGGAGGCGACTAGGAGTCGCCTCCAACGAATAAGCTCCATGTTAACTCTAGGAAGCTACCCATGAGTATACACAGCACCCACATTCAGAGCCCAGCAGGTTATACGTGGGTATCAAAAATGTTAAACACAGTAAAAAGAAACGGGCCTCATTCCCCTGACCCAGAAAGGGCCCCTAATTCGGCAGCGTTGGGAACGGAAAGGTTGCTAAAGTCACACGGCCAATGGAAGCTGTCAAGCTGCCTAGATAGCAAAGACCTAAGGTGACGATCTGTGCCTACAATGCACGCACACGCATCCGAGTCCTCGATAGAAGACTTGATCATACAAGAGAGAAGGGTAAGGTACAACGTCATCGGCCTGGCCGAGACGAGACGACGCCAGCTATTAAACGCTGTCTATGACACCGGAGAAGAACTGCTCCTCGGAACATGCGACAGTAGAGGAGTCGGTGGCGTCGGCGTTCTCGTCAACACGAGTTTGTCTTTGAACATTGAACAATTCATTCGAACAACTAAAAACCCGAATAGGACGTTTTCCCGGCTTTGACAATCTTCGTCGTTTACGCGCAGACATCAAACTATGGCGAAGAAGAAGTCGAAGCGTTCTATATGGACGTGGAGAAGTTCTAAAGAGAAGACCATAGATCTTCAAGGTCATCATTGGAGATTTCAAAGCCAAGATTGGACCAAGAAGAACATCTGAAAAAGTCACATTGGGACCCACAGATTAGAATATAACGACCAGAGTGAGCGGATTTCTGAGTTTATCACAATGACGAAGACTATTCATGGTAACTCGCAATTCCAAAAGCCTCACCCTCAACGCTGGACGTAGGAATCTCCCAACGGAGAGTACCATAACGAAATAAACCATATCGTAGTAAATAGACGGTTTCGCCTAACCAATGTCACTGTCGTCCCAAAATTTTACATGGGATCAGACCACCGCCTCCACCGTGCACGATTCCGTTTCTCACAGAAAGGTGAAAAAGCCGCTAATTCAAAAAAACAAAGTTCCAAAAGCATCATAAACTGGGACTTATTCAACTCATTAGCTGGCTGCTGGGAAGACACCGTTGTCGATAAAATCGACGAAGAATACGATCTGCTCATTCAATATCTTCAGGTTAGCTCTATGAATACTGAGAGTTCGAAAGCCACCAACAGAGGTCTGTCTCCAGAAACATTCGAGGTTACACACCAGAGTGGAATAGCAGAAGCTGCAGGCAAGCACGAACTAACGCCCGAACTTGCAAAACAATGCAGACAGGCGATGAAAGAAGATCTTAAAGAGAGAAGAGCAGCAGTAATGGTCGAAGCTGCAGAGGCTGGAAAAAGCATTCGCAAAGCCCACTGAAGCTTCGCCAATTACTAGACCAGATGATGGCACTGCGACGCCCAGACGGAACAGTCACTGCGTCCAGAAACGCAATGGGGAAAATCACTCACGAATACTACTCAGATCTCTTCGATAGCCGCGTCCACCTTCCGTCATATGAAATAAGGAGGATGGATATGCCGCACCACCGGTTCTCCCTTCCGAAATTCGACATGCCATTTCGTCGGTGAAAAATCGAACAGCACCAGGTCCGGAGAAGATAAGATTAGAACACCTGAAGGACTTCCCGCCAGTTCTAGTAAACACACTGGCTCGGCTCTTCACACGTTACCAATGCAAGGCCCTTATTCAATCGAAGACCAGCAAGACCGTGCTAACGGTAAAGAAGGATGACTTCCACGATACCGGCAACTATCGCCCAGTCTACTCGTCGGGTGTCGTCTACAAACTTTTCACTCGAGTCACCCAAACAGGATTGGCAGAACACTGGGCGAAGAGCACCCATGTGAGCAAGCAGGGTTTCGAAAAGGATTTAGTACGATGGACCACATCCACACGATAACAAGACTCACTGAAGTATCGCGAGAGTACAAAAGACCGCTCTGTCTCATTTTCATCGATCTAAAGAAGGCCTTTGACTAAACTGAGATAGAAGCAGTCATGGAAGCCCTTGACAGTCAAGGAGTCCCTACTCGGTATACAAAGATTTTTCGTTAGCTGTACACAAATTTCGCAACCAAGATGTCACCATTTTACAACGATGTTAAGATTAACGCCAAAAGAAGGGTTAGGCAAGGCGATACCATCTCGCCAAAATTATTTACTGCCACCCTCCAGAACGTCACACGAACACTGGAATGGGGTAATATGGGAGTGAAAATCGATGGTCCGCAGTTACACCATCTTCGCTTTGCTGATGACATCGTCCTTATAACACCAAACATTAGTCAGGCGGAACGAATGCTTGCCGACCTTGATAAAGCATGTGGAAAGATTGCTCTTCGACTAAACCTCACAAAAACGATGTTCATGAAGAACGGATTGGTTTCGTATGCCCCATTCAAGCTCAACGGGACGAATATCTCCGAATGCTCCAGTTATGTCTATCTAGGTCGGGAAATCAATATGATGAACGACTTAGCTCCATAGGTGAGCAGAAGGATAGGTGCGGCTTAGGGGAGCTTTCAAGAGCATCAAGGATGTGGTGAAGAGAACAAATAACACCCGACTCGTGCCCACCTTTTCGACTCAACGGTACTTCTTGCGTTAACGTATGCGTCAGAAACCTGGTTGCTGCGTAAACAGAACGAAAGATCATTCAGCGTTATTGAACGCGCCGTCGAAAGGATGATGCGAGGAGTATCCCATTTCATACAAGTAAGGGAAGGGATCCGAAGCTCCGACCTGGGCGTCGACGATCAAAAATCGAAGATGTCGTTGTATACGCCAAAGTGTTGAAGAGAAGGTGGGTCGGACATGCGTGAATGCATATGAACAACAGCAGATAGACATTAGCCGTTAATGACTGGATTTCTCGGAATGTCAACCGCACTGCAGGAATACCATCGACTCAATGGCTACAGTTCTTCAAAAAATACCCTAGAACGAAGGTATGGTGCTGAACGTGTCCCTAGAGCAAGCAAAACTCACCGGGGTATTCTCCCATGCGACAGAGAGAAATGGAAGATTTCCTGGCGCCCTGTTGAGTCATTCGACGATCAACGGAAGCACAGGTGATACAGTTGAATGTACAAAGGAAAGCGAACGGTTGCAGTGTTAGATGGCATGGTTCTTGCAAGCGCGCTTTCGCTACTAGAGTCGGGCCCAAATTCATCATTAGCAGAATCCATTTCTAACCTTGAGTAAGATCGCATATACTTTACATGAACTTCGAAGTAGTAGACTCCATAACAGAGCAAGATTCGAACCACTAAACAGGAATGAACAACAAGTAATCGATGGATTATCATTGGCGCCTTTTTTCTCTAGTGTTCGTTAGATAACAAAACTTCCAAAATCAATGACCAATATCACGCGAAGATTCGCTTCAAGCATCACAGAAACACCAAAGTGTAGTATAGGAGAGGTTCGAAAGATGATAAGGTTAAAGGGAAATATGCTATCAATTAGTTATAAGGGTGGAGAGTTCGTTGCAATGCCATGTCAGCTAGATCAAGAAAGAGAGTAAAAGAAGAAGGAAGGTCAAGAAGAAGGCAATGAAGTATTATGAATTCTAAATCAAAACACTGCGCAACTCGCAACTGTATGGATTGTCGTCTATTGCTGTTACCAATGACTGTGATTGCACGCGCATATTTAGAATAAGAAAAAATACGCATATGCATTTTCGGATTTCACAAGCCGATTAGTGTGACATGGGCAAGCGCATAAATTTACTCATTAGAAGGAGCGTTAATAGAGCTCCTTTAAAAATAAGAGGCATTTCGACACGCTAGTTTTTAACAATTATGCGACGAAGTGATTTTTTACGGAAGTCATTTTTTCAAGGGACACTGTGGCGGGCATGATATCTATAGGGGCCATTTTCTTCCTAAGGTTTTATTTTGGACCATAGAACTTTTTTTTTACATTTTAAGTAATTTCTATCGACAGTCAGTTCAATATAGATCATCTGGAAGGCATCTTGCAAGAAAAGCTCTATACTGTACTAAGAAATGTGCATAAACTTGTTCAAGAACGAGTTCATTAACAATTAGTTTGATCCGAAATTGACTGCTGTTCAAAAATTTAACTGCTATAATGAAGCATAGTTATCGCATGGAAAGGTGGAAGGAAAGGGTACAGAAAATACAGAAATAAACCTAACAAGAGTCGCAAAATACTTGTAAATCCTGACAGCATCCTGCTGGTACGATGGAGCACGGCGACATAATAGCGATCTACAAAAATCTCGTCTATAATTCTGCCAATATTGAAAAGTTATCGCCTACTGTAGAAAAAAGTAGCACTTCCGCAACGGTACGAAGTTAGATACTGTCCCATGTGGCATCCAAGCAGATTTAGAATCCTCGCATACGTGTTAACGGAAGACTTCAAAAGCAATCGCGTTTTATTGAAAAAAAAAAACCCCTGTTTGGATTATCGTCCTCCATCTCACCGAAAAACCGAGGAAGAAGCTCAAATTAAGAAGACGGGTAAGGATAATGTCAGTATAAACATTTTTCAAACGTTTTTCAATTAAAAATGAAAATATTATGAAGGAGTCTGCTCTTACACAGCAAGCGAAGTATTGTCCTTCCCATGGAAGATGCTGCATTACAACCTTTAGTTTTTTTTGTGCACCACTACATTCAAAGCCAATAGCATCGATGAACAAACGTCAGTGGCAAAAAAATAAATCAAAACAACTTTGTGCACTGTATGTTGTTAGGTTCGATTCAGTCAAACATCTTGGGGAACGACTGTTGATAAGTGGATCTGCCATGTAGGAGTTGGACACAGAGATACCAGTTTTTCCCAACCAGAAAGCAATGGCCTTGTTAAAAGACAACGCAATATCCTACAACGTACTTTCAGTCCAGTAACAATTTAAAAACAACCCTGGACGTCAATTTCATAAATTCAAATTCCCTTGTTTCCAAACTCGTGAGTACATGCCGCAACCCTAGTTGTAGCGAAGATGAGATACATTTTACATTTTGCTATAGATCCGACCATAGCATTTCGATAGCGTTAACATTGCGTTAATACCCTCGTTCTTAATTGTTTTTTCTCCTCTTTCTACCGTAAATACTACTCTAGTCGTAGATTTTTAACAGATGCTGGGCTATATAAACGATTTCAAATCCTGTGGCCAGGACAAGTTAGCGCTTTAACTTTGGAAAAAAATGTGTCAGTTAATAGGGCACTATATCAAGTGACATAAAACCATTGAAATCAACAGGTCTTTGCCAAAACGATACAAGTTATCTTGTTCCATCGTAGCAAAAACCTTACTTCCTTCCGTCCATATATATTTTTGTTAAGGTTGCAACTCGAGAACAGCAGCGATTGAACTAGAATGATTCCGCTCAGCATGAGAAGTTAACCTCACCAACGACGTCATCAAGATGTATGCTTGTCGCATTTTGCGTTGATTACTTTTTCAACTATATTATAACTGCTTTAAAATTTCAGCTGCAAGAAGGAAGCAAGATATTTTAAATGACCCGTGCGTATTCGATAGCGTATAACTTGGAATGCTGTAGCTAACGGAAAATAATTGGCGGTTATTGAGAAACCAGTACTGTCAAGAATATGTTAAACCTAGGGCCAGGACAGATAAGAATACGTGTAAAAGAAAAGGATGAAACAAAAAATTAGATCACCAAAGAAAACATGACAAGTACTTAGAGTACTATTAGCAAATAATAAAACTACCAATGTTTAGTTCACTACTACTAATCTACCTTCACCACACATACAGTGATATTCCATACCTCGAACATCATCTTTAACGAGTAGCATATATGTCCTGGATATCCACCCGAATTCGCAGGAGAGCAGAAATCCATGATGACCGCAAGTACCCGTTCCTCAGCATACAACCTCAGCAGCATCGAAGGTAGAACAGATGATATCAACTCTGCATCACGCAAATCGCATCGGCGATAAATGTTATAAAGTTCCTCGAGAACAACCTCGAATTTTTGAGCACTCGTTCTTCTAGGGTCGGATTCTTCTGCAAAAACTTCCCAATATGTATTGTGTGAACAGAGTTTAAAAGCCACAAATAAAATGAGAAGATGAAAAAACAAGCCTTTAAAAACACAGGCAATTAAGATACGAAGAGCGTAAGGAAATGTTGAAGAGATCGTAGCATACGTTCTGAAGCAACCTAGAATTGAATTACTCTAACATTAATATCGTACGCAGGTGTATAACAAATCTGCATCCAAAAAAAATCTCTAACCATCAACTAATTGGAGAAATTGTGGCAAATAGCTAGCACTATGTATAGTAAGCGCTTCGATTCCGCTGGTAACCACTGGTAGTAGATACGGTGACAAATTCATCACAGTAAAGGTCTCACACGTCCGCTTAATTATATTAAATTTCGGTTAATGGTTAAATTATCACAACGGTTTTGAAAAATACAACGGTCTGGGTTCTTTTTAGGTGATGAGGCTTAACGCGAAAAAAATTAGGTAAAGGCGTGCAGTATAGTCTGAAAAATCAGATGCAGTCAAAAAATTTGCGAAAGCAAGCAGAATGTTAAAGCAAAAAAGGAAGAAAAAAACAGGAACGAAGCGAAAATCATCGAAAACAAGGAAATTAAGTAAAGTCAAATGACATTAAATGATACCTTTTATGAAACCAAACGCAGCAAAAATAGCAAATGATAGGCAGAAAATTCCTACCTGAATCAAAGTGTTTTTAAAGGAAACCTGAAGAGGCTCTTCCATAATTCGGAACGACGCAGACCAGATAAGGCTAGTGTATTCATGCGAAAATGGTATGCTAAAAAACACTACGATCAGAAAAAAAAGACAAAGAACTCGGTACTGGTCAATCTCTTACGAATTCGCCACACATTCAATTACATTGAATCTCTATTTCTCCAAGTTTTTGAATGCATATTTGGCCTAAACAATGGCCTTACTCGCACACGTTGATCGGGTCTGTCACCGAAAGCTGTTTTCCAATTTCGTCCTGTAAAAACGTTGCAACGTATTGAACTATTGGCTTTAAGGGATCGAGCGCTATTGACTGCATAAGGTAGATGAATCCATGTAAGGTCGCCTCACGAACAAATGGTGAAGATGCAGTCAAACCATACTCGACCTGTAAACAGCGTGAATCGTTAATTTAATGAAGAATGATCAGAAAACAGAAAACTGACAAAGAACGTTACGTACCCAAGTGAAGATCTGTTTACACAAGTCATTCTCTGTTATACCACGTGCCGCCGTCTCCAACCCAATAACAGTCACAGACTTAAGGAGGCTATAGATAACATAGCCAATATCTGAGTGGTGTTTCAGGTAGCCTTAAGCAAATTTGTCTTATTTAGCGTTAATTTATCAGTAGCATGGAGTACAGTTAAGGCCGAGAGCAAAGATTCACCGCCTTGAAATACGTTTCTCATCTGAGAGTACAGAAACTCATAAGAAGCCGAATCGTCAAACAAATCAGATAGGAGTGCCATCTGAAAAGCTCAAGATAAAAAATAAAACACTCAAGCCCATGAAAATGAAGCTATTGTGCCTGTTGTTCATCTTCCAATTTTGTTTCGCAGTAATGAAGAACATAGATTAACGTACAGATCTTACAGTAGAGGAAAGCAGTGGGAGAGGAAGATAATCGAGCCCTCGAGCAAACCAATGAGAGAAGTTCTCGAAAAGTGCACGTACAGATGAAGCTGTATCTAGTTCACATGTACTCTTGAGCAAAAATTCGGATAATGACAAACGAATACGCTAAAATAACTAATATTGTTTAAACGGGAGATAGCTTCCACTTCGAAAATCAAAAGAAAGAAGAATAAATTCGAAATTACTGGGCTATCTATCTTCGCCACTTGCTCAGGGTTTTCTTCTTTGAGTACTCCAGTTAAAGTCCACAGTGATAACGCTGACAGTTGCCCAAGTCCATAATAATCACCCTGGAAAAAGGCTCATCATCATGTAGAAAAGACAAAACTGACCCAAAAAATAAACAAGACTAATAACTTTATAGTTTAATCTTTCGATGTTCCTTTTATAGACCATCAGTGGATCGCGGTCACGAGTTAGCCTAGACTTGAGCATACAGAGTAACTGCATGGACTTTGATTGATAGAATGGTTCGTTTCGTTCCCGATGCTTGATGATGAAACGACCGGTTGACGGATTACCTGGTTCGGGATATAAAAGACTGTATAGGAGGATATCTGTTAACACAGATATAGCAATACTACTAGCCAAAATCTGTTCTGTGAGATTCGTGATGTTTTCTGAAATTAACTCGTTTCCCGTTGGAGTTGATGATAACACACCAAAAAGTGACATCCAAAAGTCCTCGAACTGTTGACGTGAAATCCATCCAAGCCAATTAAGCCGCCAGGAAAAGTCATTCAAAATATCAAGATTACACAAGAGATGAATGTTAACTAGAGGGACATGTATACTATTCTCCTGTAATTCTATTCGAAGCTTCCAGTTCATTCTAAAACGTCAAATTTGCAATAAAAAAAAGATAAAACTTCAAAACAACAGAAGACTGACAATGCTACTACTCACTTGAGCGCAGTATAAGGAACAATAGCAAGTCTATGCAAGATTGGATGCCGGAAAAATACTGAAAACTAACAAGATGGAGGACCAAAACAATTTTAAAAAGTGAAGCCCCTACCTCTAGAAAACTTCTCTAAACAATCATGGTCCTTGACATAAGAAGACCGAAATGTGTGACAAACACAATGTACTTCATAGAAAAGTGTACAGATGAGTCCTGAAAGGCAGGAAGCGTACGAGAAGTTGATAAAAGTTTCACCAAAACACATGAAACGCACCATCTAAGCCTCCGAAATCTTCGAAGTCGGATGTAGAAACAGCATCACTGACTACAACTACACTAATTTTATCATTTGTCGATATGTGCTCGCATTTCCCTTGAGTTTTCTACAATAAACCACGATAGAGGGAAAAAGGTTTACCATAAACTGATGCTTTGTTCAACAAATGTGCTGATAAGCGGGAAAATCACACGAACAAGAGAAAACAAAACGTAAAGCGGCAAATCAATTTTGTTCTCAAAAAAAAATACTGGGAGGAAAGTCTTTACTGAACAGACTCACTCCTCTTAACAGTGCCAGAATGCTGAGAATAACCTTCCTGATACTCTGAATGCCGAAAAATATATCACGAGAAAATATCGACCGAGTAGAGTGATGTTCAAGAACAAATCTTAGTCCATCACAAGTTGCTTGCAGATCGCAAGATGGTAATTTCTGAGGAACAACAACCACAGTGTTCTCATAAAAATGAGATTGAAAGAAAAAATCTGAACTCGGAAAATAACTCACGATTTCTTCCGCGGCACACTCTATTAGCGCCAACACTTCCTTGGAAGCAAAATTACCCCATACGAGTTCATCACTATTCACAGCAGGTATCTTAGAAAGGACGAAAAGCTTTAGACGAAGAGCATTCTGATCAAATCCACCTTCAAATTCTACGAGATCATAGATGATATCGAAAAGCTCCTGAGATTTAGCAGTCGCAGCCTTCAAGGAATCCGGAAAGGCCATCTGTGACGTCAAGTAATTAGATACGGCACTTAACAGATGTGCGAAAAAACACCCTCGCAAATCTTCCTCTACACATTCATAAACGTAGTAAATATCCGGTGACTCAAGAAATAACAACATGTGAAGAACTTTTGGATTCGTACACCATAGTGATCCAGCAAAAACAAATTTGCAGAACTCCACAAGACTACAGTTGCTAGGTAGCTTGGATGATGGAGGTAATTTGCACACAGGATTAGTTGTTACTTCTGGCTCATATGGCAACGACGACAACGAAGTGCAAAGTCTCAAGACATATTCGGTACACTGACTGAGATCAATATGCTTATTAATAGGTTCACTGAACAAGTTCAGTAGTTGTAACCATTGCGATAAAATAGCCGGATGAGTGGTGACGAGCTGTTGAAGAAGCAATGAATCTGCCGTTTTAAGATGGACTTGTAGCGATGCAAACAATTTTGGATAGCCTTCTGATTTAAAAACATTGATGATTGTCTGAAAGAGAAACAGGACGTATTCTTCCATCAGACCACAGGTAGTGGTAAGAGTGGCACTCTGTAGTAGTAGGTCATATATGCTCTGAACCAGCCATTCGAGTGGACTATTCATGATCTGCTCAATTCGCATCAGCAATTTCTCCTCCGAAACATTATTCAGTATTGAGAAAAGCAAAGGTACGCTTCGTTTCAACTTTGAATCCAATGATGAGTTCTTATCGATACAGTTCTTAAGTAAGTAAAAAACACTGTCGATAGGACGGTACATAGAAGGAACCATGCATGAGAAAGCGGTAACAACAGCAAATACCGAGTGATTAAGAGCCGATTCCGGACAATCCGTCGAGTATTCAGAATATGAGGCGAAAAAGTCAATGGATGTGGACGACCAACGATTCTCGTCACTCCTGGATGCATGAAGAAACAGAACCCATATAAGAAGCGTGCTCTTACTTGCCATGGAAAATAACGACTTTGATTTTGCACGGAATGCAGAGTAGACAACTACCACATCGATTCGCTGCACGAACAACGTTTCCAGTAAAATCACTTCCAATGCCGATATAATCTCTACGGCATTGTTCTGAACGGCTTTCTCAACGAGTTCCACAGCTACTCGTAACACTTCATCGTATTTGATGACGCTCGTTCTCGCTAATACGATAAGATACAGTGCGATTTCTGTTAACAACTCCTTATTTCCAGTACTGGGATCATATAGTTGAGTAGTCACGGCTTCAAATAACACTTTTTTCGGGTCCGCCATTGCGTAAATAATGCCGTCTCTGGGTAACTCGCACATAACTCCAAGAATTGCACGTTTACAGGAAACCGACTGAAATGCACCATAAACTTGTAGCAAAAGTGTTACGAATCCTTCAAACAGTTCAAGAGCAGGGGCTATTTCATTAGGTGGCGGATTATGTACTCGAGACAGCATGTCTGTTTTAAGCCATCCTAAGCTCCGTAAAACGAATATATCTATGTATTCCTTTCGATTAATGAATGCAGAGAACAGCGTAAAATCATTCGCATAACGAAGATATAGCATCTCGGCTTCATTCAGCGGTGGAAGAGGGTCCTTCATCTTCATAGACTGCAAAATATCAAGATTGATGTTGGCTGTATTTTTTCCAAATACAACTTTGAAAAGTTGATGCAGTAGAGTTGTGCAACCATCTGGACAGACTTCGAAGGTAACTTTCACGTAAAGTAAAATCTCTTGCAGCTGCGGTCCTAACTGTCTGAACGTGAGCATTTCGCATATTGCCCCTAAGCATTCTAAAGCCGCCTGCAGTAACAATAAGAATCGGGACTCGCAATCACGATCAAGACGCTCAAGGAAATTCTTGTGGGCTCCTTCAACGCTATGGAAAACATGTTTTAAAGTAGGACATTCAAGATAGCTAGTTGGTAGTATAGCATGTATGCTTGTTCCAAGTAGCCTAGAGATGTCCGCAATTCGTGATGGTGAGACTTTTTTGCTCGGTAATGGGGAAAGTGTTGGACGTGACAGTAAGGATGTTGAAGATTGCGATGTCATCGAACGATGTTCAGCTATCAAAGAATAGTACATATTCAGCACTCTAAAGACAATAAAACTGATTTTCACCAGAACCTCGAAACTCATAAAACCCTAATGAGAGAAAAAATATTGAACACAAAAATAAACATTGCCACATTTAGTCTTTTGAACATGTACCACTAAATTTTGATTACCTGAGCGGTAAAAGCAATAATCGATCCAATATTTGCTCAGGTAAACGTGGAAGAGACAGACGATCAACTGATACTTGCTCTTGTACAACATTTACCATATAGCTTTCACAATAACCCTGAGAATCCAGTTTTCAAGAAATAATTTTTCAAATGTTATTTAAAGCCGATGTACGATATGTGTACTTAGATTAATGTTTAAATCTATGTAATCGAATCCCATAGGAAAACATCGACAACTTGCATTTTTTCGTCTATAAAAGTTTTGCCTCCTAACGGTTTACCGCCTCATTGTGGCTCGGTGTTCCCGGGTGTCGGGCTGCGATGTATAGCGGGAGGACTCATTCCCCCAGCAGGGGTCTCCCATGCTGAGAAGGAGACGCGCATTTTCGTTAAGAAGCCCAGCTAAGGGTAAACCAGTATCAGGATCCACCACTGTCCTGGCATCAAACTAGTGGCATGATGGCAAATCTCCCTCTTATCCACAAGGGCGGCGATTGCCTGTGTTGGTGACGACCTGAGGTGGACATTGGCTAGGCTGACCTCGGGAGTCCAGGGAACCACAATGGCTAAACCAGCTCAACTTCGCTAAAGTGGAAACTATGCTGCGGCGCACACAACCAGTGAATACGGACCATCCAAGTATGTATGAAGGTTTTCATAAACGATACTCATAGTTGCAGTTAATCAAATGAATAAATGGATACGCCAACACATACCAGCAAATAAAGCGGCCAATACTCGTAGACCGGTGGATAAATTATGGGGTGTGTTCAAATTTAGTTCACATAGCTCAAGAATTATGGATAGGAAACCAAACGATGGTGAAGGTTGTCTAGAAATAGAACTCATTAGTTAATTATTCAAATACTACAGCTTGGTGTTTATGAAAAAGGACTTACTTCCTCAGACATCCCCAACATTCAGCGAAAACAGACGCGGGGAAGGCTTTAAGTAAAATATCCATTGTGAAGCACAATCCAGCCTTAACCGATTTTCACAGTTCGGATAAATGATAGTAACGATAACTAAATAACGTGACGAAGCAAATGTTACCGATCGCTGTTGAACATCCATAGAAAAGTAATCCACCAACAAACTAAGAATTACTTCCAAATTGGACTCTACCACAAAATCCGCACACTCGCCTCGAAAACGGAATTGCTCAGGCATATTTAATACCTTTAAAGCACAAGATAACACCTGCTTGGAAAGTAAACACAAAATTATTGGATAGTAATTTCATTAGAAAAGAGATACAGCTGGTAGCGAATTCATGTCAAGTGATAGCAAATTGTCCGGAATTCGAGCGGCAAACACACCGGAGTACTCGGTAAAATCGGCATTACGCACCAATCTGAAAGAAACAAGTAACAACATAAACAGTACATATAGTTTACATCATAGTGGATTTAATTCTTAGGTGCTTAATAATTCAAGTCACCATCGAAGGCCATGTAGCAATTTCACTCACTGCTCTAAGCCAGTTGACGCAGCGTGAGCCACTTTCTGGTCATCAGAGAACAACAGATTGAAATAAGCGATGAGACATTGCTCCTGCCACTTTTCTCTTATGCATTCGTTGATAAGACTCCACCTAAGAGAGCTAAGGAACTCTCCACATGTGACCTTAAAAACTTGTAATATATGGTGGGTTTCCTAAAGCACTTCTGGTAAATAAACTGACAGATAAATAACCTTCAGAAGAAAGAACGTGGAGGATACTTCACTGGTGGCAAGGCATAAAGCATCCGGTAAAAGGCCAAGGGCATCAAGAATATGTTGCTGCCCAATGGAAGCTTGAAGTACTGAACGCTTCCTTATTGGCTGGAATGTCCTCATAACCCTATGATAGTTATGCATGTTGTCTGAAAAAAAAACATGATTAAACGGAAGAGATTAAGACATTTAATTACATAAAATGCCATTGGAAAATATAAACTCGGCGCTCTTTCAAAAGGTCAATCAGAAAGATTCAATCCAATTAGTGCGACTTATTAAATATAGTACAAATAATAAAAAAAGTGTACTTTGCTGCATCAAAAAACTTTACTAGCTCACCAGTATTTCCAAATTTGTACCTATCTATGCTAAAAAGAAGTGCAACGGTAGATGCACAGAGCTGATCGTCATCATGAAGGACAAAGCGAGAAACTTCGGAGAAGGTTTGTTCAAAATCACCTGCGAAACTATACATGTACAAGTAATTCAAAGAAGTTATACTATAATGATTATAACATTATCCACATTCCAGATGAGAAATCGGCAAAGAGTTGTAAAAGCATTGAAAAGCTAAACCTTCGAATAACTCACCGAAAAGAAGTGTTACCTTTGACAAATCTTCATGTTTGGAAATCATAGTAATACAGTTGAGTGCAAGGATTTTGTGCGATATCCGCACGTCACGATCATTTTTCAACCCTTTCAATCCAGCCAATAAAAAACGTTTTCCGAGAATCGCTGCTGTATACACAAAACAGTTGGCAGAAAAGTCGCCTAAAATATTCCACATATTCAAGATTTAACAAAAAACCACAAAAAGCATCACTACTAGGACACTAAATCGACATACAAACATCCAACGGAAGATGTTTCACTACTCCAACAGAATCGTCGGAACAGCTGAGCATCTGAGGAGAAGTTTGATCGTTTCCGTATCGATCGCACTTTGTAACTTCCTCATAAAGATCTGCATGCATCAAAGGATCGATTATTTCTTCTTCGACTAATGGACTCTGCAACATATTTCTACTAGTAAAGTTCAACACGACTGTAAAAACGTGGAACAACATACACCCACCGAACTTTCACTAATGGCTGGTTCTATCGAATGATCAGGTAACTGCAGCGGTACATTGAAATCGTTAGTTTCATCTGCAGTAACAGTTACGTCACACAAGGACCCTAAGGAAGAAGGTGGAAGCGTGTTAATGCCTGGAAAGTAAGCGCCGTTTCCACATCGCGAAATAATATTATCATCATGACGTGGAGCTCACCAGAAACAGGTGAGGCACTTCGGGAAGGGTGACCAGAAGACAGTGATTTACAACGAAAAGGTGGTGACGATGAGGTCGCATCGAACATTAGTGGAACAAAGTCGCGAAGCCAGGGCAATGGATTCGTCATTATCCTTTCAAGAAGTTCTATGCAAGCAACAATCACTTCGCTGAATCCCGAGTAAAGACAGCAGAGTACGCTGCATATTACCTAAATCAGAAAGGTTTTAATAAACACACGTTGAAAAAATAAAGAAAACCACAGTGGAAACCCACAATTTTAATGTTCTCCTGTGTAACAGCACATCCAGGTTCTGAAAGCAATGGCCAAATGGCTTTCAAGGTGTTCAAGGATCCGATCAATCTTGTTCTGTTCAAAACATCATCGGCATCTCGTACGTTTACCATGCACCTGAGAAACGCCTGGAACAAGATTTAGTAATTTTTTCAAGTATTTAAAACATATGTACATATATATATGTACATGTATAAATATATATATGTATATATATATATATGTTGCTTCTCCCAGCGGTTTACCGCCTCATCGTCGCTAGGAGGTGTTTCTGGGTGTCGGACTGCGATGTAGAGCGGGGGGGATTCGTCTCCCCGACAGGGTCTCCCAAGCTGAGGAGTCCGGCGTTTCCATCAGGAAGCCTAGCTAAAAGTAAACCAACACCAGGATCCACTACCGTCCTGGTATCAGAGTCGCATGGTGGCAAATCTCCCTCTGATCCACAAGGGCTGCGACTGCCTGTCGCGGTGACGACCTGGGACAGACTTTGGCCAGGCTGTCCTCGGCATTCCAGGGAACCACAATGGCTTAACCAGCAAATCTCCGAAAAATGGTGATTGTGCTGGGGCCCGCACAACTAGTGAGGACGGGCCGTTCAAGTACCAAGTATCAAGTATATATATATATATATATATATATATATATATATATATATATATATATATATATATATATATATACATATACATATATATATATATATATATGTTGCTACAATGATTTTAACCTTGTTCATTACTGAAGGGTAATATGTGGAGACTTGAGCAATAATCATAACAGCGGCACGGTTGGGAGTGCCATTCAAATCGAGATTGTCTACCGCTACTGAATACAAGTCATATGCTTTTTCCGAGTGCTGTCCCCTCATTCTAGGTCCCAGTGTATCAAAGAGCAAACCAGAATGAGATATAATAGCGTTCTGGACGGAATCTTCCGGTCGCTTCAACATGGAAGTCAACGCAGAAAGGATGTGTGCTCCATAGCTTCTAAAAACAAACGATAGATGACGTTAAAACAACAGCAATTACATCCTTAACTCACACGATCCTAATGCATTTACTGTAATGAATCAGATAAGAAAGACGACGAAGTGCACAGATCATTGAACGAGCCGCTCCATTTCTACCAAGTTCAGTAATCAGCAAGACTAGCACTCGGGAGTGATTGAAACCCAAAAGGAGACTCTAAAATTTAAAAAATAATTAGGCGAAAACAATGTAAGAGTTTACATGAATGTCAGCAAGATTATGACATGAGTCAGTAGAATAGGATAACGGATAAAGCTTTTTGGCGTTGGTCAATCCCTTAGGGATGCGCCATGCATTCGACTTCATTAAGCATCGTTGGAGGTGAACGAATGCATATCTGGCCTTTACAATGACACGTGGTAGCTTACCGATGTATCGAGCCAGTGCTATTATCCTCCCGTTGATCTCCAGAACCAGTTTACCGACCCCTGGAGGGACGGAGGGCTTGATGGGCCAGGAGCGCGGGGTTCGATCCCGCGTGTTTTGCAAGGGGCCTCCAACCAATGCGATACAGGCGCCATGTGGGTGAAGGTACCCACAATAAACGCGATCAGAGGCAAGACTATAAAAAGGATGAATTTTAAATTAAACTAACCCTTAAGACTGCGTCAAGGGACTCTTCCGCATAAGTACGAATATCCTGATCAATATGATTGATCATTCTAAAGATAATCTCTACAGCCTTTGTTAACATGTCACCATAACGGCGATCTGCCTATAAAGAAGCACCGTTAACATATAATGGACGGCTGATACACTAGAGCACTTAAAAGGCTAAGCCAAAAGTTATAAAAAGAGAATTAAACTAAAGGTAAATGACAAATTTAACAAGTTACTTTATGTACACTATTAAAATCATTCGCCACAATAATTCCTCGAAGTTCCGCACACGCACAGCGCTCTTTGTCATAAGAAATCGGTCTTCTAAACGAAAGTAATACCATATGAAGACTGAAGAAGAGATACAGAAACGTATCTTGACCCTATTATATCCATTCTAGAAGAAAAAAACGACTGCTTTCCTACCAACTCCTGCTCAAGCTGTATATTCTTCAGTGAAATCTCGTCAAAAAACTCCGAAATAACGTTCCTACAGTGATTAACTAACCTGTTAACTGGCACGAGATCATTTGCTTTTAGTGCGGCCTCCAAGGTGGTGATTGCTTTTTCAAGGCGCTCAATTTTTGTAGCTGCCATGTAGCAATCAATTCAGAAACAGGCTGTTTATCGATCGGTATGAAGAGATTTACACGTTATTTATGGAAGGATCCAGAACAATGAAACAGAAGCAGACCGAAGAAAGAACGAAACTATGTATTTGGGAACTGGTAATTTAAAGGCTGTTTAAATATTTTAGGCGTCAGAATAGAGTCAGCGGACACCACACCTTATTTAACGCAATGCGATATGGCGTAGTGCAATTTGTAAGGTATTCTTTTTTTACCTTTTACAAGCATTCTAGAAGAGTGGTTTTTAAAAACTGGTTCTTTCTTGTAGTACTGAGATGTGGTGCTTTCCTTTCCGTTCCTCGCGACCGTATCTGCAGCTTGGATTGTAATGAGGAAGTTTATCGTCATTCACTCTTAGAACTAGGTTGTTATCTGCCGTATGCTGGGCCGTTCTTCCACAGACCTTTTTTTTTTTGATTATGTAACTCGGCATCACATTTATCACAATGTGTAGATCCCAGCACTTCTTGCATTCGATTCGTTTCCTGGCATCCACCATTCACCACGGTCTTCGAACTCCTTGTCTGTGGGGTTCCCCTGCTATTTGAGAATTTTTTTCGTGTTCGTTACCAGTGCTGTTGGATGCTCGGTCGAGCCGATTGTTCCTGGAATCCTAAGCTAGCCGTGCTAAGACGTTCCGAGGAAGTGAATTGCCATCAGGATTTGTTCCTTTCCAATATTAGCGCTTTGTAAGCCTGAATGTTCTGGAAGAGATTGGAACGTCTTGTTCAGCTCAATAGTTCTTCCAAAAATCCGTGCTGCAGCGTTGTAACGGGTGCGGAGATGAAATTTCGCAGGGTTTTCTAAGCGAGACGTCAAATTATTCGAGAGCGTTACTTGAAAAAAGTAGCATTACCGTTGGTTATGAATGTTCCGTATTGTTATTACTGATGAAGAGACTGACTACATTCTTTCAACCAAATGGCGACGGTACCAGCTTTTCATTAACTGTGAACAGTTCTTCAATAACTGGGACACTTGAGGACTTGAGACGTGGAGAACATAGAAGGGAATCTACGTTATCGCCACAAAGGTATGAATGGTGGTGTTCTCATTACGAAATGTCTTGACGTTAAAATAGAAAGTGACAGAAATATACTCACTTGATACTTGATACTTGAACGGCCCGCTCTCACTGCGGGCCCCTAGTATATTTACCACTTTTTCGGAGATTTGCTGGTTAAACCATTGTGGTTCCCTGGAATCCCGAGATCAGCCTGGCCAAAGTCTGCCCCACATCTTCACCACCACAGGCAGTCGCAGCCCTTGTGATCAGAGGGAGATTTGCCACCATGCGACTTTGATACCAGGACGGTGGTGGATCCTCGTATTGGTTTACTCTTAGCTGGGCTTTGCCAGGGAGACGAATCCACCCGCTCCACATCGCAGCCGGACATCCAACAACACCTCTCATCCACGATGAGGCGGTAAACCGTTGGGAAGACAGAAATATAGTTTTCAGATAACGAGTTTTTAAACGAGAGGAGCACCAACATACATTAGCACACTGGCGATGGCACCGATTTAGTTTGTTTGGCTCCTATGTATTTTTCTATAACAGAGGATCCAAAGGTATTGAGAACTTGTCATTCTTATTGAAGTGTATCTTATCTGTTGCCGTTACATCATAAACAATTCGCAAGACTTGGACCCCCAGGCCAGATCGAACCATGATTACCCTTTCCGGGGGCTGGATGGTGCAGTGTGCATCTCGCGAGTCCCCGGAGAGGGAAATCATGGTTCGATCTGACCTGGGGTCGAAGTTTTGAGAATATCTCAGAATCACTGTGGTTGCATTTCACACAATACTCTACCGGGAAAAGTTATAGTGGGTACTAAATAAAAGGTTGAAATTATGAACAATTGTTCTAAAATGTTACCCCAGTTTTCAAATTGTTCGAATTCTAGATTTTTTAAAGAATTGACGCGAAATTTTATTTTATAGGCATTCAACGGAAGCATAATAACTAAAAATGTCAACAATACCTTGTGAAACTCAATCGCATCCTGCTGGTCATCTCTATGTTGTGGACTCGTTCTTTTGCTTCTTGTTGAAAACATGAGCTTTTAAAAAAGAGCAAAATCTGGTAATGATAGAATAGGAAGACATATGATTTGTTGATACAGCTCTTTAGATTGTAAGATCCATCACCTCAGTAGATAACGCTCAGTAGGAGCTGGGATACGATTGTTTAAAGTTGAAAGCTTCAGAAAGTGAAGTCATTTTCGGCTACATATGAGTTGCAGTCAATTGGTCCGGAATATCTTCAACATGGGATAGAACCTTTCGGGCATTGAAATATCACTGTACACCTAATTCGATTTTGAACTCTTCCAAAGGAGTGTTAACTTCATCCCTGATATAGATTATGCCAGCGAAAAGTGGGCTAAGTAACAATTCTACTCGATATGAGTCCTCCTATCCGAACGCTATTGTATTGCCGATAAGTATTATACAACAAATTACAGGTGTCGTTGTATACATGTATATTGAACAACTATCCTCTTGTGCATGGATATCGTTGTTTTTTATTGCTAAAAACCTGGTTCTTCCAGCATGAAGCTGAGATCACGTTTCAACACATCGAATGCTCTAGATAGATATAAATTCGTACCTAGATCGATCTGCCTTATAAACTCGCGTAAGTACTCCTTAAAATCCAGTCTAGACGATGCCAGAAAGTGACCATCAACGGAATTACATCAACAGCTATACTGGAAGTACCAAAAAGGAAGCAAGATTTCAACGTGTTGTTGTCATCTTCATGGATATAGAGCACTGATGATATCGAGCAACCTTATCCAACAACTAATGAGAAGCCTGGAACGTGATACGATGAAATGCCAAATGATCATTGAGTCATTCGACGTGAGTCAATCAAAACAACTGCATTAAATTGTGACACTGTTATAGTAATTCCGCGACGACACTGTTCTGCATTATTTCGTTCTAGGGGGGAGAAGAGCGGAGTGGTTAGTGATGCAGTCGATGAGGAAGCAAGGCGCTGCCTTGACCACCTCCTCAATGTTCTCCCTCAGTCCACTTGGGGAACGCCTTAGCTGGGCCGTCTCCAAGAATGCAAGGAGAGTCGACTCGACCAACATTCTAAGATGAAGTACTCAAACAGCACCCGAAGCCACACGTAGGAGTTCGAAGACCTCGGTGGATGGTGAACGCGAGGAAAACGAATCGAATGCGTGAAGTGCTGGGGGTCGGCACAGTAGATGCGATGACGTTCATGTAAGTAAATAAGTGAATAAATAATAATATTTCATAACCAGTAATATACCAATTTGGTTCGAAGGTGGTAAGATGCTTAATTCATAAATATTCGTATGCAGTGACTGTGGCTCGTGTGGCGCAGTGCTCGGAGGCGCCCTGCAACACACGTAATGTCAATCCCCGCGCCCATGGCACACCAAGCCCTCCATCCCTCCGGGATCGGCAGATTGGTACCAGACTTGTCTTGGAGGATAGCAGTATTGGCTCGATACATCGGTAGGCCACCGCGAGTCATTGTAAAGGCTAGATATGCACTCAATCACCTCCGAACGATGCTTAGTGAAGTCGAGTGCATGGCACATCCCTCAGCAATTGATCAACGCCGGGAGCTTTATCCCTTTTTTATGCGGTGGCCGAAATGCATATCCTTTCCGTTGTTTGTTTAACCACGAGGAGTTTATTTACTGAATATTTCACATTCACTGGTACAGTTTGTTCAACCCAGATGCATAACATGTCATCCCTGAGATGAACTTTTATCTACACTTAGCAATTGACAAACGTCTTTTTTTCGGACGAATTTTGCAGTGCACCGCTGGCGATGCGAAATTAGTCGTAGCCCAAGCGCCCATTGTAGAATATTAGGCTTAGTCGCCATTTGTTAAGGACCTATAGAGCTTATTGGCCGGATAGCATCACAAGACGATGTTTTCTACGAGCTGTGATCCATCATACTCCACTCATACTACTTGTAACACATCGCGGGGAACAGAATTTTATACTTGCATTAGTAACGTATCCACAACCCGGATGTAATAAATACACCGTTTACAGAAAAAACAGCTGAAATGTCGAAGATTTATTATCTGGTTTATCTGATCGGAATACGCTTCAAGCCACACAAAAAATAAACTAGTGGGCATCTGGAAAGCTATGGTTTAGGAGTCACTGCTTATGAGGCAGAACTAAAACTGCCTCATTAGCAATGAGACGACGTTACTGAAAGTATGAAAGCCTTTCGCCTATTCTTCAACGAACGCTTTGATGGAAGTGCAACATCTCCTCTAAGAAGCGAAAAAAGAACATAAAGTCATCTGATTTGCTTAGAAATGCTTCGTTTAAAAATCTACAAAGTTTTCATCAGATGCGAGTTGCTAACCAGTAATGTAAAGTTTTTTTCTGAATATTTAAACCAATAAAGTAGGATGCGAACATCGGAGCCATGGTGAAAATGCACCGCTCAGCAAAAGCTCTATCATGTCCCATTGGGGCAAGCAACATTCCTAAAGGACTTTTATTTTTGAGTAATGTAAAACTTATGAAATAGGATCCATGCTTTTAAATTATTGACATTTATCCAGTTTATCCACAAAATAAACAAATCTCTCAGGATCCTTCAATACCGAACAATTACTCTATTCGGTTATGTGCACTTCTCAACGTGTTTTCACAACATTTATGTGACATTTAACCAGTGGTCGTTCTCTTGTTTGTACGAGTTATAAGCAATATCCTGTTACATGACAATACCAGGAAACAGCACAATACAAAATGTACAAATATTGAAGCGATTTCAATACGAATCCATCTTATGTACTAGATTGCATTCGTTCCTGCAATGCTGCAGCAGTATTGTGTTGAAAGAATTTGGTGAGGTATATCGCCTCCATCAGATTCACGACCAATTTTTCACTGAAATATAGAAATGCTCTATTTCGTATACTATTATTTCGTGTTTATTTCTTCCTATGTGGCGAGTTCTAATTAACACCTTCGTGAGGACTACTATTCTTCGAAAACTGTCATGAAACGACAATGCTGTTTGCATTGAAATAAATTCATGTCGTAGCAAATGCGTGTCAACTCGTCCTTCTTGCTAACTACTTGTCAGTGATACGTGGAAAAGAAGAAACCACACCTTGATTTGTGTTGATCATCAAACTGTGGTAAAAATTCGACAATCTCCGTAGCGAGAAGTTTTGAAAGATCCAGTGTAAGAACTGTCCGCAGAAATTCATTAGCAATGATACCATTTTCGGCTGGAGTACCGACAGCTGGTGCGTCCGCTACATCGAATCCATCGATATCAATAGAAAATCCGAATCCAACAGTATTTCTGCATACGTCAAAGAGTATTACTATAGAGTTCGGCTCACAATTATTTTGATTACGTGAGCTACTAACCTGTTCACTATATAGAGTGCTTCTTGCATAACCTCAGCAATACCACGTTTTTCTACTTCATCCATGTAAAAGATGCGAACTCCGAGATGTTCGAGAAGTTCCCTAAACTTTGTCGCTTTTCTAATGTATAACTAAACAGTCGTGAATTCGTTGGAATGTAACTGACGTGCCGTCAGTGATATTCTATCGTTATAATGCGTACCAGCGGTGACATTTGAAAAGTAAAAACTGCATAAATTATAGATAATGGTTAATTTTAGAGAAGTAATTGCACAAAACGCTTCATGAAAGCGCTAGTCAGTGTAACGCTTACCTGTTCTTTCTTCTCATAACTTCGAATACCGACCATACACATGTTATGGGGAAGAATTTTTGGAAGTTGATCACCAATTTGCACCAATTCCTTATCCCCAAAGCCCAGAAGATGCGCCACTGGCATTCCGTGTAGATTTCCTGATGGTGATGATGACGGTGTATGTGCATCCTAAAAAAAAATAATGTCTCAGCTAGGTTCATTTGTGCTGAGCACTAAGTAGATGTTCTTAAATACTTTTTTATCACATCGTTTGACATTTTGACGAAGTCAGCACCCAGCACACGGATCCATTTCTTTGTTGTCAACTATTTAATTCTAACATTTCTTTTTGCTTGCTGCTGTTAAGTTACGATACCTGTTGCTATTCCCTGTGTGTCAGTGTTAATGTCTTGTCTACCTACAGAGTATCGAAATGATTAACCGATTTTTTTACTTATACATTCAATACATAGTGCTTCTTACCATATGTGCATCGACCCAGACGAGGCCAAGATCACCGTGCGGTCGAATCGCTGACGCTACTCCACTCCATGTTCCAATTGCACAGCTGTGGTCTCCCCCAAGTACAAGTAGATTTTCCTTATTCTCGATGACTTTTCTTGTTTGAAACGCTAGTTTTCGGCATGTCTAAAACACTAGAGGAAATAAACTGGGTATTCTTCACTAGAATCTGGTCAAAAACTTCCAAGTCATGTGAGGGGTGGAATCCGAGAAAGAAAAACCGTAGTAGAGAAAACAAAATCGCCCATTACACAGCCTTTGGCGTGACACTTCTGACCTATCCGATAGAATAGTGATGGAATAGAATGAGTTAAGTTAGCGGTCTAATATCGCAAATCCTAACAAATTTGAGTTTAGTCCTTGTTCTTTTAAGAGTTTACTAAGCGAAATTTTCAGTACAACGAATCACGATTTTCCAGAGTCTACCTGTGTGACGCCAGAGAGCGCCGAAAAATGTCGGCCAGTCTGGACTTCTTCAACGACGCCTTTCCATTTGATGGGAACATGTATTTCTGGCAGGAATTTCGAGTTTCGTAAAATGTTCACTGCATTCTCGCATCCGAGATGTTTTCCACCACTGCCGTTTGCACAGCCGATGGCTGTGATTGTTTGTTGAATTAGTCGCGACGAATGCTTCATTCTCTGTGTCTTCAAAAATGTAATGTTTGCTAATACATGACAATATGCAAGGATCGAGAATGAAAAAAATCATGACTAATAAAATGGAGTCAGGCTAAGGAATGAGGCTGACGTTAGGTAAATGTCAAAAATTTTCGCATAGGGGTGGGAGGTAGAATGTTTTTTGACGGCGGGCTTTCGTTTCCCGCAATATGTGGTTAATCAATGATTGAAGAATAAGAATTTCACCACTAAGTAAAAGATTGACAAGTTACAGGACATAGGACATAAGTAAAATGACAATAACAAATGGAGATATTACCGTATTTGAGCGAATTTGAAGGCGACAACTAGCGGTAGGTTGTAGTCCAGGGGTTTTTGTCCTCACTCACGTGTCACGCGTATAGGACTCTGAACCCAACCTTGAAAATATCACCCGATTTCTACCAGTATTTAATGCGCATTTCATCATCACTATTCGTTACTATGGAAGAACTAGTTATGGTGTTAAAACTGTGACCGTCTGCAAGAATAAGAGATATTAAGTGATCTAAATCGTAATTTCAGTTTTGCTCTTTATATTCGTCCGATCCCTTTCAAAGTGCACTTTTCTACATTTTTAAGCTACTTTGTTATTTTCGAGTCAACTTTTTTCCTGAATTAGTTCATTTCCATCAAAATGCAAAAAGAAAAAAAATCAAGCTCGAAGGACGCAACATATCAACGCAGAGGTACGAGAAGTTGCTCAAGAATTGAGAATGAAGATAGGAACAACGTCGCAGCACTTTTAACGAATTAAAAAGTGAAGAAATCTTTTTTGAGTCCTATCGAAACCATTACAGCAAGGAATTCGGAAGACTGATAAAATTCGTCAAGAACCGAGACGTCTGCGATTGGCATTGATAAATGGGAAAGGAATAATTCTGTTGCATCACAAAATGCGATAGAAAACTGTAAGGCATACTTAAATTCTTCAGACATGAAAATGCACTTCATCATGCATGCTCATCGGACCTCTCGTCAACGGGCTCCACTTCTTGTGCACTTCGACAACCACCTGTCGAAATAATATTCAAAAACAAAGCCATTGCCACATTTAAAAAATAATCCAGAGCACTTATGAGCAATTTGCAGTTGTGTTGACTATAAGGGTGGATAAGGTTAACAGTGAGCTGCGGTATCCACATGCTGGTTGTTTCAGTATTTCGTTACACTACCATTTTTGTTTTCTTTAGAAAAGAAATGATTAAATAATTTTAACCTTTTTTATTTACTGCCTACTCTTTTTAATGGCAGCGTATATTGCGAAATATAACTTCAGTGGTGCTGAGATATTTGCAAAACTCCGGGCCGCAGGTGTTCGCGGTGGGCAACGAACGCGTTATTGTCCATTTCGGGGAGTAACGCGTTCACCACCACACCATGATGATTAGATAAGTTAGCCACTGTCTTACTGTGTTCAGAATGGTGTCAGAAAGAGTGGGAAGAACTCTCTCCACGATTTCTTCCAATGATAACTGAAAAAATTTGTACTTTTTTTCCAGTAATTTCCAAAATTCGGTGTCAATATGGTTTCGATGTAACTAATGCATGAGCAGCCGTTCATTCAACGAAATAGTTCTTAAATTGCTTTAGTGTTAGTGTGAAAAATGTGAAATCACTAACGAATTACTTCCTCCTAATCGAAATAAAACTGAGGTGATTTAAGAAGGATTTCAGAAACGTTTGAATCAAAGAAGAAAAAATGAAAAAAGAACCACTGTCATTGTGGTGGAATACTTTGCAATAGAGTAACCCATCCATCATTAGACAAAAAGTGTCTTAATGGTAATTATTAATCCAACCATGACATTAACTCATCTAATCAAAGTTGATTTTCTTTGTGGTCACTGTTTTAATTATCTATGCAACGAACTCATCACAAATGACAGTAGCCTGGTGCTAAGAAACTGGCCTCTTGAAACGGGTATCGCCATATTGTATCCATTTGAAATCCGCCCTCGACTGAGAGAGTGCGAAGGTAAGAACGATGTAAAGACCAAATTATCTCTTACTTTTATTGAATATAAACGTCGACATGGCTCATGTTTCACGAAAAATTCGGAAGAAGAAAAATTCAAACAGATGCGAAACGATCCATCACTCTCCTAATTTTTTTTTATGCAGGGAACTTTTTCATTTCCAAAGGAGTCTTGTTGTTTCCCATGTTTGTTTTGCATAAGTGACTATTCAGTGGTCGTTAGTCTTACACCAATGCAATCAATTAAAACCGACAATTTGATAAGAAGCTACAAAGGGCATCGTTGAGTCCCCCTGATCAGAGATGTTCTCGGCAATTCGTGCTTTTGTCCTTTTAATGTTTCGTGTTTTTCACATTTAACTCAGCTGTTGTACTTTCGAATTTCGTGGTTCTATTTCTACATTAACGTCGCTTCCCTTGTGTGCTTTCGTTACACGGGCTAGCTAGACGAGATGAACTCATTGCTGTATCAAAGAGGGTTCGACGAGTGGGGTGTTCATCGGTCACGTAAGACAGAAAGGTTTTGCTAACACAAAAAAGATTTCAGCTACCCATTTATCTTTATTTGAAGTGAGTTAATGATATCTTCCAAAGAGATCCTGTGATTAAAGCTTTGGTTCTGATTGAGTATTATAGATTGCTCTTATAATATTTTCATTTCCAAAAATATCTTGTTGGAAGAAATAACTTGCTAATCGGTAATCGCATAAAAGAAACCGAAAATATTTGGTAGCATCCATCACCCACCATCAGACCGGTTATCGAACGAGTCGGGTTGCAGTCAATAACGTTTTTCTACAGAAATCTAGACACAAGCCAATGTTCTTCGAGTCGAACGCTTGACGTCAATCTCATTGGTTGTGTTTAAGACACACCACGTGTCCAACCCACGTGATAGTCGACATCACGGGAAATTTTATAGTGACCTTGAGATATTTAACGTTTGTGGGAAAGTGGATCGATTTATTCAACGCACCATTCTTCGCATCACGCCTTTGATGGTCTGAATTTTTGGCCGCTTAAATGTCTTGCAGGTTTCCACGAATGCGTTAAGGCAGCAACAACTATAGAGTTAAAGTTAGAAGTTTGTTAGTCCTATTAGACACTCACTGTTACGGAGAACCTAGAATTTCATCGTAATGAAATAGTAGACCAGTTCTCAGGGTTTATATTTCAACTAATAAGGTATGCTATCTGGTCAGAGCTCATACATTCTTCACTGGTTTTTAGCACATCATCGTGGATAGGGTTTTCTAATGGGTGCCACTCAAAATCAGCTGTACCACCTGTTGTCCTTTGATCATCGAGCAACTCGACCGGGCCCTAGTTAATCTTCCACTTTACCCCGTAGCGTGCAAGAGTAGTCCAGAGGGTTCTACTCGCTATAGCGACTCGTTGCGCTTTATATCCCTCTTCTACGGTTTTCGTCAAGAACTCTGACCATCGGGTCGGTGGTCTTCCTGTGGTACATTTCACACCCCGAGAGATCCAGCCATTAACGCCTGTTGTCTATCACTTGTCGTTCATACGCGTTACGTGTCCGGACCGCCTTATATTCTATATTTTGGCGTATAAAACGACAGCTTTGATTTTTGACCGCGGACATAGATCGGAGCTTCACGTCCCATGTCTCACTTGCGTGATACGGGAGACTCCTAGCGTCGTCCATTGGATTGCGCGTTCAGTAACGCTGTCTGATATTTCTTTTGCTTACGTAACGATCAAGCTTCCAACGCAAACTTTAAAGCAGGAATAATCGTGGAGTCGAAGAAGTGGGCACAGAGTCGAGTGTTCTTTGTTCTCTTCACTACATCCTCGATGTTCTTGAAAGCCTCCCAAGCCGCTCGCTTTCTCCTGCTCAAATGTGGAGCTAAGCGTTCATTATATTGATTTCCCAAACTACTTAGGCATAACTAGAGCACTCGGAGACATTCATTCCGTTGAGCACGCATGGAGCATACGAAACCATTGCGTTCACCCTGAACATCGTTTTGTGAGCTTTAGTCGAAGGCCAATGTCTTTCCACAGACGTTATCAAACTCAGTAAGCATATTTGTTCTGTACTGCATAGTGGTATAAAAACGATATCATCAACAAAGTTAATATGGTGTAATTGCCGACCATGGATTTTCACTCCTGTGTTGTCCCATCCCAATGTTCGCATGACGTCTTTGACGGTATCACCTGTCACCTATATCACCTGCAGTCCCGTTGATCGTCGAGTGACTCGAGCAGGTGACTGTAAATCTTCCATTTTTCTCTGTAGCGTGCAAGAGTAGCCCAGTGGGTTCTGCTCGCTCTAGGAACTCATTGAGCAACATATCCTTCTTCTAGGCTTTTCGTGAAGAACTCTGACCGTCGGGTCGGTGGTCTTCCTGCAGTGCGTTTGACATCCCGAGGAATCCAGTCACTAACCGTTCTAGTTCAGCGGTTGTCACTCGTACGCATTGCGTGTCCGGCCCACCTTATATTCGACTGTTTGGCGTGTAAAACGGTATCTTTGATTTTTCACCGTTGACACAGGTCGGAGCTTTGGATCACTTCCGTTACTTGCGTCACACGGGATACTCCCTCCTAGCATTGTCCTTTCGACTGCGCGTTCAATAACGCTGAGTGATTTTTCACCCTGTTTACGCAGCGACCAGGTTTCTGACGCATACGTTAAGGCAGGAAGTACCGCTGAGTCGAAAAGGTGGGCACGGAGTCACGTGTTCTTTGTTCTCTTCACTACATCCTTGATGCTGTTGAAAGCTCTCCAAGCGGCTCGTTTCCCTTTTGCTCAACTCTAGAGTTGAGTCGTTCATCATGTTGATTTCCCGACCTAGATAGACATAACTAAAGCATTCGGAGATATTCGTTCCGCTGAGCGTGAATAGGACATACGAAACCAGTCCATTCCTCATGAACATTGTTTTTATGAGATTTAGTCGAAGACCAATCTTTCCACAGGCTTTGTAAAAACCGGCAAGCATTCGTTCCGCTTGGGTAATGTTTGGAGTTATAAGGACGATGTCATCAGCAAAGCGAAGGTGATGTAACTGCCGACTATCGATTTTCACTCCCATATTACCCATTCCAATGTTCGCAAGACGTTCTGGAGGGTGGCGGTGAATAATTTTGGCGAGATGGTATCGCCTTGCCTAACCCCTCTTTTGACGTCAATGTTAATATCGTTGTAGAATGGTGATATTTTGGTTGTGAAATTTTTGTACAGCTCGCAAAGAATCTTTACGTCCTGAGTAGGGAGTCCCTGTCTATCAAGGGCTTCCATGACTGCTTCTATCTCAGTTTAGTCAAAGGCCTTCTTTAGATCGATGAAAATGAGACACAGCGGTCTTTTGTACTCTCGCGATACTTCATTGAGTCTTGTTATCGTGTGGATGTGGTCCATCGTACTAAATCCTTTTCGAAACCCTGCTTGCTCACATGGCTGCCTTTCGTCCAGTGTTCTGTCAATCCTATTTGGGAAGATTCGAGTGAAAAGTCTGTAGACTACAGGCGGCAAGCAGATTGGGCGATAGTTGCCGATATCGTGGCGGTCATCGTTGTTGAACATTAGCACGGTCTTGCTGGTCTTCCATTGAATAAGGACCTTGCATTGGTAACGTGTGAAGAGCCGAGCCAGTGTGTTTATGAGGACTGGCGGAGGGTTCTTGAGGAGTTCAGATCTTATCCTGTCCGGATCTGGAGCTGTTCGATTTTCACCAACGAAATGGCACGTCGCATTTCGGGAGTACCGGTGAGGCGAATATCTGTACTCCTTTATTTGCATGAGGGCATGGGTACATGGCTATTGAGGAGATCTGAGTAGCGGTCGAGAATGCTTTTCTCCATTGGCTTTCTGGAAGTTGTAACTGTTTATTCGGCTAACGTGTTTCGATATCTTCGTGTTTATCAGAGCTGACGATGCGAGTCAATGGTCCACAATCATTCGTCTTCTCGATGTGGTATATTCATCGCTGTAGCGAGTCGGTTCTTCTTCAGTGGAGCACCCGGTCGAGTCGAGGCCACCTCACCTAGCACCGCTCTTTTATACTGGAGGGTTGTTGTTGACAGCGAATATCCGTTGATATATCTGTGTATATACTTACGAACTGTCTTGCTGAGCTCGTGCAAAATTGCTGTGAGTTGCGGTTGTTGTTATTCTTGTTGTTGTTGTCGATTTTTCTGTTGTTGTTGTTGTTGTTGTTGTTGGGGCGCCGAAACGTCAGCCGTCGAACAACACCAACAACAATAACAACGGCAGCAACTTGTTCCCTCAGCTCAACGAAGGCAGTTTACAAGAAGAAATATACAGATATATTTATTTGTACGATCTCATAAAGTGATCTTGTTGAGCTGGTGCGAGGTCGCTATAGGTTTTCGTTGTCGTTGTTGTTAGTGTTGTTGGTCGATGGTTGATCGGCGATTTGGCCTTCCTCGGAGTCGTGCTGTTGCTCGCTTTCTGAGTCCCACTCGTCACAACACGGCTCTGAGGAAGGAGGAATCGCGGAAACGTCGGCCGTTGGCCATCGAGCAACTAACAATAACAACACCGACAGCGGAAACTTATACCAATCTCGCATTGGCTCAAGGAGATCAGTTTATAAGATCATGTAAATAAATATATCAACCGTTCATGCTGAGGTTTATAGAAGGTCGGTCTTTTGAACTATTTAGAAATACATAAATATTTCGGCACGTGTGGCGCACTGGTTGGAGGCGCCGCTGCGACACACACGTGGAATCGATCTCTGCGCCCATGGCCCACCAAGCCTTCCATCCCTCCGGGGTCGGCAAATTGGTACCGGGCTTGCCTGGGATGATAGCAGCACTGGCTCGATACACCGCGATCTCTTGTAAAGGCCACCGCGAGTCCTCGTAAAGGTCAGATTTGAATTCAATCACCCCCAAACGATGCTTAATGAAGTCGAATGCATGACGCATCCCTCAGAGATTGACCAATGCCGAGAGCTTTATCCTTTTCTAGCTTTTATATAAGCATAAGCGCACTCTAACAATGGCAACAACGGTGACTTTGCACTTTCTTTGGGACATACGTGAAGTCAGAAGGTGGACTGGACTTCTTTGCTGCGTCGAATTGGTATACATCTTCTTTATGTAGGTAAGGTTATACGTGCCTAAGCTCTGTATACAATTAAAAGAAAAGGAATGAGATTTTATTCAAGCTGGCCTTTCTAACAAATCAGCAATATTCTTGGAATGCCTCGAATGAAGCCCGTAAATTGGTAGACATGCAGAAATCATGGAAAATATCTTCCTTGTACTAAAAACTTGCCCATGACCACTGTCGATATTGATTCAGCTACACTCCCATTTTTGAATAAGTTCCTACGGACACACAGCATAATTCGGTGTGTTGCTGTCACTAAGTCCACAAACTAGGGCGCTCTCTGGTCTTGTATTTGTGTGCCTTTTGCGCGGAATGTGTTGTCGGAATGCTGTCCAACCTCCAAAAGGCACGATGGACTCGGGAATACACACATTCCTATGAAGTCTTCAAGTTCTCTTGAAATTTCTATTGATCTTCGAGAAGTTGTCTTGGCATGTAAAACTTCTCGCGTCAGTTGTACAGTTTCGGCGAAATAAAGATGAGTCAACAACTTTAAATGTTGGTGTCTCTTCATAAATTGAGATCCAAGGGAGCTGCACGAACGTAATTAGAAGTCTGATAGTTTCTTTTGAAAGTAGTGTTTAAAAGCCACTGATTCTTCTATCTTTTGCAATTGATATAACGAGTCTTCCGCCACACGGTCATCACGCATGGTAATGATCTTAGCTACCTGAAGGAAATCATGCCTTTCAATTTTGAATAAAAATATCTAAGCTTAGAGCGCCTAATTTATTGAAATAAAAACAAAAGAGTTTCTGCAAACATATCAAATTTCTTTATCTTTCAAGACAAGACTGGTTTCTGGTGCCCAGAGAACGGATTTTTTCCCCGATGCTTTTAATTCGAACTGCAAAGTGATTGGACAAGTGACGTTCCGTAACGTTCTGTTGATGTCTGTGGTTGCAGCGCTTGTTTCTTAAACTTTGAAATTTCGAACTCATTCTTTAATTTTTGGAGATTTGGGTTTCAAATAAAGCTAGCACGTCTTGTAGTAGTTCCCACAACCGACTTTCTATTAACCTCGGCATTGATCGAACAAATTTTTTATATTTATTTAGATAATGTTTCATATTCTTGTTGAGCAAACACGAGGTGTTATTTCATTTCTTTATATACGAACAAGCCTGACGTTTCAGCGAATTTCGCCCTCATCATAGCTGGAAGGGTCAAGTTGATCGCAATCTACCCAGCTAAACACCTCCACAACCAAACAAAGAAAGTGCTAAACCAAGATTTCAATCACATTGAATACAGAAAAGCTTTCTCGCACACTCACCGCTTTCTATGAGTCTTCCACTAAATATTTCACGTGGAGACCAACCGTACAGAGTTCACATGGAATCGTAATGTACCCATCTCATCAGAATAACAGGCTTAAATACTGTCCGATATCACGCGTGATTATGAGGTACTCCTTCCTGCGGTTAATTTTCGAATCCTTGGAGTTAATCCAGAATGCCTTGCGGGTTTTGCGCGTTTGTGTTTCCGATTCCTGTGCGACGATCGTAACTTCTACTTCAAAATCTTCCATGTTATGTCTTTTTATACGCGCGCAGAGTGGTCTACCGGTTTTGCCAGTGTATTCGTTCCCGCACGCTTTACAAGGGATCAAATCAACTGTGCCCGAACTCATACAATCACCGTCTCTACCGTTAGGGGCAAATTGTACAATTTTGCGTTGCGCATAGACTGTCGTACAGGCGGTTACGAACTAGGTGGCTCCTCGGAGTGTTCGGTGGTATTTCAATTGCTCTTACCGATTTCTCTAGACCGGCCGTTCTTGAGCAACTTTTCTTAGTAGTTTCAGGACTTCCTTCTGCTCTCGTCCTGTGCACACGCTGGTTACTGTTCGAAACATTTTCTGTCCTGAAACAGCTGTTGCCTAAGAAGAGCCGGTGTAGAGAATTCGGTAACCGTAAATGAAATACCACGGAGCATTCTAAATTGCCAACTTGTTCGCAACCGCGTGTATGACTGTCTATGTACAACACAAAATTGCATAGTTTGCCCTAACGGTAGAGATGGTGAATGCATGAGTTCGGCTACAGTTAATCCGATCTCTTATAAAACGTCGGGGACGAATCCGTTTGGCGAAACGGGTCCTCTGCGTCCGAAGGATTAAGTCCAAGAATCCGAATATGAACCGCAGGGTAGAATGCCTCGGAATCACATGTGAAAATGGACAGTATTTAAGCCTGTTATTTTAATGTAAGGGGCGCTTTACGCTTCCATGTGAACTCTGTGCGGTTGGTCTCCACGTGACGTATTTAGTCGAGGACTCATAGAACGCGGTGAGTTGCAAAGAACCTTTTCTGTGTTCACTGTGATTAAAATCTTGGTTTGGCATTTTCTCTGTTTGGCTATGGTGGTGTTTACCTGGTTAGATTGCAGTCATGTGAGGCTCTGAGGAAGGCGAAATCCGCCGAAACGTCAGCTTGTTCGTAAATAAGGAAATAAAATAACACCTCATGTTTGCTCAACAAGAATATAAAGAATTTAAATAAAGCTTTCCATCCGACGTATTTGCCGAGCCCTTCGTCAACCGACGATGAACTTACCATAAATTTCCATAACGAAAAAAAAGTCTCTGTAAACTAAACTGCTGCTGAACATTTTGTACGGATTATAGCGTTTATGGAACTTCGGAATCCTTGGCTACCGAAGTATGTGACCTTGTGTGTTCTTGGCAAAAAATATGCCGATTCCAATGTTCCTTACTTTGCCTAATAAAGTTACGCGTGATCCCGATTGTAGTTTTCAAAATTACTGTTCAAAATCAGCAAAATATTTGGTACAACTTGGTAAAAAATGATTACTACAGCAGGAAAGTTCCGACAGTGAGGGCAATCTGACTAAGGAAAGAAACTGGCAGGTTGATGACGATGAAATCATTCAACAGGGTATTCCGATCTTAACGGTGTCATACCACACAATTAATGAGAGAACGTCAGCACACAAATAAAGAACATAAAAAAAATCACCCACAACTCAAAGAAATCACGCTAGGTGCGAACGACTGCAGGAGATTATCCGTACGTAATAAAGATTGCTTCCAGGTATTTGTTCATTAATAAGCTCAGATATGGCTATTACAAATCATTATTGTGGAGATTTCGGCGATATCGCTTCCTTCAGAAGCGTCATGATTCAAGTCGAGTGCTAACAGCAGTTGCTTCTTCTTGAAATGTGGCTTGATGTCGCACCGAGTAAGATTTAATAGTGTAGGGCACCTCACCAATGAAGTTGACCCACATAGAAATGCCCCTCTGTACAGTACCATAGCCGTGCTGAAAAATGATCCAACCTCACGTCGCACATCCCTAGCCAGGTCGAACGAAATCACGGCTGACTAAAAACCAAAATTATTCGCTCTTACAGTGGTAACTCGTCCTTCAGTAGCCTGATTCGTTTTTTGTTTAGATGGGAGTCGCTATATCCAAAAAAACTTGAAGCCTGCTACAGCATAAGAACTGTAAAGTGATACATTCCTGAATAGCCACGACTATTCTGCGAAGCATTCCAGATTCCAGAGCAGCAGATTCCAAAACAATCACAGAAATAATTACACATGCGATTGTCTACAAATGCATAGAATTATACACAGCATCCTAGAAGTGTTTAACCAAACTTAACCACTCATATTTCTTTTCATTACTACAATTTACATCTTGGTAACACTTATGCCACCATGATGACATTCCTTCGGAATATTCGATGAAATTCTTCCAGACGATGTCGGATTAGAACACGATCGAACTATTCATTGTAACTTCTTGATATGTCTGATGCAGTGTGTCAAATACTGTGAATACCATATTTTAATCTACACACTGTAGAACGTGATAACTCAGAATATTTATTGAAATACTCCAAATCTAATTAGCTCTACAATAGCAACAAAAACGGCACACAAGGCGTAGCCCTCCCATTTATCAAAGAAAGAAAAAAAAGACGCACATGTTCAGGTGACCGCAAATAAATATTCCATACAAAAAGTACATGTGGATTGTCCTTAAGGGAGGCAGTAGTACGCACAAAAGTGCAGGAAACGCCCACGGTTGGACGCATGCCCAAAACTTCTACTTCTTTTTCCAAATTTTTAGGGTTTATAATATCTTCTAGATAGCTTATAAGTAAGTTATGCAATTAGTAGGCTTTCAAGGCATAGTTGCACAGAAATTTAAAAAAGAAAAACAAAACAAGATCATAACTAGTATAACCAATTCCTAAACAAAAAGCCAGAACTGAGGATCATAATAGCAAAGCCTCACATTACAATAATCGTATAGTTAGCTCAATAACAGCGAAAATAGCGATAAACACAAATAATGAAGATGAGGAACAGAAAACCACAGCGAAACATGTATGAAACAGCAGTGGTTTAACTGAACTTCTTGCAAGTACTTGTGCACTAACAGTTCTAAATGTGGTGAAATAATCAACCAAGCGATAGAGACATATGCCGCATTTTCACAGAAAATAAGAAACGATATTCTAAAAACGGAAAACGAGACAAGAAGAAAAAAGAAAAGAACCTCTTCCGTCAACCGGCGACATCAGTCTAAAGGCTCTAAGTTGTGTGAAGAAGCAGCAAAACAGCGGACAGATAAAAACAATACCAAGCGAAATGGATACATCTCATACTTATCTTCTAACAAATGCTCACGAACTAGAAATTATCCATTCTCCATTACCTACCGACTACGCTGTGCACATACTCCATGGATGAGGGGTCAAAAAGGTAAGTTGATGTCTACTCGTGACATAGCAATGACTAGTATAACAGACTAGTGTTGCCTTAAATCCTAGTAAACCATTTTATTGTACGATACGCTAACAAACCCAGAAAAAATCTCGCAAGTTCTGCCCTTAATGATCATGACTAGAGGACAATTTTGGACTAAAAACCATTTGTGTTTGAAAAACAAACAGTGGAAGCGACCTGCCTAGAAACTAAAACAGTTTGTGTTTGCGCTTCAAATTGATACGTTTCCATTCCGGTAGTTTGTAGAACTCAATAGGACTCATCCCAAACAACTTTTCGAACTCATCGCGTGCCAAATGCCGCTCCAAATGCTGCCTAAAATGCAAACGATATGCGAAACCGATAAACAAACTGAAAGGGACGTTACTTTTCCAAGGAACACGACAGAAACCATAGTACAGTGCAGATTTCTTTCTATTACAAACCGTGACCGACACAGTAGCTCATATTATAAAATGTGAGATATTCCTCAACCACATACCTGTCGGCATCTTCTGGCAACTTCTTATTTGTTGTTTGAAGAACGGCAAGATCATAGATCTTAGCAGGCTTACTCATATCAGGAAGCGATGAGCGGAGTATTGGACGCACTTCGCAAACTGCTCTCATACCAACACCTAATGTGCCCGCCAAGGAGTGGTCAGAATACTGACTACTCATGGTAGTATCCAAATTTTCCATTGATAAAGTTCCATAATTATACCCGGATGGAAGCGTCGCGGCGCGAATGGTACTTCCTAGACCAATGCAATTACTAAGACAATTTATCTTATTGGAAAAATATTGAATGTTCTGCTTCGTACCGCTAGCACGAACAACAATAACAAAATCTTTAGTGATAACTACAACTAATACCACATTTCAAAATATCCACTACCTCTGCTCTCAGGAACATGGAAGCAAGGCAGCGTATTACCCTGTGATCGTTCACCACCTTGCCAAGCAACCCAAGGTCGCGGACGATTAAGATGACGTGATGGTGATGCATTGATTGGAACATCATAGCGAAAACGCAAATGTGGCATCTTCTTTGCCGATGGTGTGCGACTAGCATTACGAGGGTCCCAATGAAGTGGTAGCCTCTGTTTCTTGTGGCTCTCTTCAATATTCTGTTTGATGACATGTGCAATAGACGAGTCGTCAAACTTCTCCAGTTGTTCAACTGTCTTCTTTAACTTATCTTCGTCAATTCTTTCACTCTCAGATAATTCATCGTCCGAAATTTCATTCTCTATCGAAGATGAAGAAAGACGTTTTTTCAGTTCTTCAACGGCATACGGATAAGGAGGAGCTGGAAAATCGTCTCGTTCAATTGCAGGAAGCTTGTCAGGATCTGGAGCATGGCCGGCCGGATAATGCGCCATTTCAATCGGTTCCTCGTTATCCATATGAGGGGATTTCGGTCGAGGAACATTCTTCTCAAGATCCTCCGTGAGTCGTTGCATCCCGGTTTTGAGCATGGAAACCCGAGATTTGCGAATCTTTATAGGGCCTTGAGGAACATGAAATTGTGGTGCATTTGGTTCTTTCGGATTTGTAATAGGATGACGCAAGTAAGTCTGTTCCGCTTCTGGCAGAAGATACATGTAGGTGAGATGTTGTCCAAATGTTGATTGATACTTCGGTTCATTACGCGACGATAACGAAGCGTTTTTCGCCGAAGGCGCAATATTTTCCGTGGTTCGAGCGTGTTCACACGACGGATGCCATATTTCATCGCCTTGCATATACATTTCCTCTCCGACCCCAAAATGCGACCCACATCTGGAACATCTTGCACATGTCGGGTGGAACTTATATCCACCTGCCTGTAAGACTTTTCCAGCGATAAATTTATGGCATTCGTAGCATTTAACCCCATGTTTCTCGTTGTAGTCTCGCAAACAAAGCGGTTTGCCATCGTGTGACATATACTCTCCATGCAGTACCGCCCCACACTCACTGCACTTGAAACAATACACATGCCATGAAAGACCGAGAGCAAGCAGAACCTGACCAGAATGAAGTGGTTGTCCACACGCAGCGCAGTCTGCTAAACACTTAGTACTAACATTAAAAAAAAATCACACGTCAAACCAAGACTATGTGTCACTAAAAGATTTATGGACCAGATTATGAAGCTCGTAAAAACCACTTATTGTTCGCAAAACTACGTGCCACCTAAGATTAGGAAGCTACTAAAGGTAAATCATTTCATTCCTTTTTAGTACTGCTACGACAAGAACGTGGGCAGCACTATTCTCCAATTGAAAGAAGGAATAAAGGGTATACAGTGAACAGATTTCGCCTAAAGTACTCCTAAAAGAATAAGAGGAACCACGTTAAGACAAAAGGAAACTAGAAAGTAGTAAATCACAAACTGATTTAGATAGCTAAATTCTTGAAGGCTACAAAAAGGGTAAAGTGAACGAGGAGGCGAGAAATCACACATTCCAAATCAAGCCTCTTTGTATTATGTTCCTTGTTGCGTGCGAAAACAGACAGAGCAAGCATTAAAAGCAATACTAGGCTTTCACTTCGAACTTATAAGGGAGAAAAGGATAAAGCTCTAGGAGTTGATCAATCCCTAAGGGATGCGCCATGCATTCTACTTCATTAAGTATTGCTGGAGATGATTGAATGCATATCTGGCCTGCACAATGACTCGCGGTGGCCTACTGACGTATCGGGCCAGTGCTGCTGGTCTCCCAGACAAGTCTGGTACCAATTTGCCGACCCTGGAGAGATTGAGGGCTTGGTGATGAGCCTGGGGGACGGGGATCGATACTATGTGTAGTGCAGGAAGTATCCAACCACTGCGCTACACGTGCCCTTTTTCGTATTTTATACATTCCGTTGTATAATATGCCAACTTAAATCACCGTTGAAGAATGTATACGGTGAGATATCCAGAAAGAAAACCAGCTTTTATAGTCACCAACAACACTGCACTCACTAAGGAGAGTGGTACAATAGAAAGTGGAAGACACAGTGATTAGCACTTAAACACAAAGTTTCACCAAGTGCAGCTGGCCTTCGTCGACCAACAGCTTTCTCTATCACTTTGAGGTAAGTAATTTAGCAAGGATTTTCTAGTTTTTCGAGTGAATTGCTACAAACTTGTCGATAAAATGCACGCACAGTTCACTGCGTAGTTCCACTCTACACAGATCGCACCAGAGCTTGTAGAAACAACAAATGTGATGGCCCATTCGATAAACACCACAAACTGTGTCGTTCTTCCCATTGAACCTGCTCTTTTTCACTGGCAAGAGCAAAAATCCATGAACAGAGTCATATGCGATGCAGATAGTTGTATCTACTCCAAGTATTTCGGCGCCTCAAACTTCATTCCATGCCGAATGTAAAGCTGTCAATACTTTGATCCTCAAAAAGAGGAGGGATGGATACAACAGGTCTTTTTTAAGAAAAAAAAACTTCCTTCTGTTACTTCACGATTGGTATTTAAAAAAACCTATCAACAATAATTTCTCATCGAGCACATTTATCTCATTGTATGTCCAATATCGGTTGCATATATATATATATATATATATATATATATATATATATATATATATATATATATATGATATGTATATATATACAGAAAGGCGAGAAGTAACACGACATGACTCCAATGCCGTAGTTTTCGTTTGGATTCTATCGCAAATGAATGCCATCACATTCAACGTGACGGCCGTAAAACTACAAAAACTCAGGTCGATGGTTAACTAAACAGCGCTGCCGAACAGGCAGTTTCCGAATTCTTCGGGAATTAATGCAAGATTTCAACTCGCAAATTAAAAGCTGCATCCCTCAGCTCAGAGTTGTATTAGTCGAAATACAAACCACTGGGAGTTCCACACTTCTTCCAACTAGAAACAGTTCTATTTATTTTGGCGTGGAATAACCTTAGAAGAAAATCTTAACGCCAACGTCTCACTGTGCACTGCATAACGCTTCCCTGGGTTCGAATCAGGCTAATGTTACGAATCGCTTGCGATGCAGTACGATCGCGTTTGAATATGCACAAATGAATTTTTCCAATTATAGTTCATATTAAAATTCAAGTATAAAGAGCAAAAAAGCACAAAGCAAACTTTTCACTCAACTATAACAGTGCAACATTTAAAAAAGTCAATGCTAAAACATATACAAAAAAAATGAAATTGCAAACTGTGCACTGATTTTCAAGCAACCTAACAGTTCAGTAATGCTTGAGCACCACACTCAGTTCCACATGGCCGCAGCATCTAGCAGACGCCTAATTTTTCGTTGCGTTCGTCGTGGATTGAAATCAACTCACGCACGTTATCTACATTTTCACTTGCAAGCCTTGCACAACATACTCATCAGCGGTAGTCTGTGCCACTTTTTCAACACAAAAGATTGCAAATTTGCCGCGAAACTCATGCGGATTACCATTCACTACAGTACTATCCTAATGTGTGATACTATCACTACATCTGCATCTTTTTCACAAGCAAATCACTGCAAACTGGTGAAGATATCCGACCAAAAAAGTTCTTTGAATATTATTAATAGTGAATAACATTCCCGATTAGACGCTTCATGCATTCGTATAAGTAAGAGAGGTATCAATTGGAAGATGGAAAAACAAGGGACGTGAAAGAAAACGAGATAGCATCAATTTACGCCTGTCGATCTGCCTCCCTACATATGAAAAGAAATCTCTTCTGAATACATTTGTTAGAGGAAGATCATGCACACTACGGTCGCATGTACAACCGCCATATGTACGTCCAATTAATAGAATTACTCACAGTGATTAAACGCAAATTACGTTAATATACGAAAAGCTGTAACATAGATAGCGCTAAAGATACAAATAGCACATGTATTCAGCACTAAAACGAAAACACATTATGATATTGCCATTCGGATAAAACTCTGATTTATTCGCGAGTCTCCAATATATGTTCCGGCCCTGATTTTAAGCTGGCGAAACTTAAAGTTTCCTCGTGCTATTCCCAGTACTTCCGTAAAGAAAAGTACTCATTAAGTTTCTTTTTTTTCTTAGAAGGTGTAACGCACGTTCATAGCTGCATCTTACAATGGTGAAAGAAATCTATGACAAGTAATAAACGATTTAGGCACCATCCCACAATGAATAATGGAAGAGTACTCATGGATACCTACTAATGTTCACGGACAAATGTTGTTCATTGTCTCTCTACCCCTTTGGCATAATTGCCTCCGTCTGCTGCTTCCTCATGGTTAAAAGCGACGTAGTAGTGTTACGAAAATACAATTTAAAAAAAATAGCGAAGCAAATGATATACCAGCAGGAGATCCTAACGGTGATGTTTGTTCATCTTTTGTGTTGTTAACCGTTTGCTCGCCATTGACTGCCGTCGGCCTCGTGGCGCCATCTGGTGTTTTAGATGCCGTTGGTTGTTTTTCATCTCGTCCGAGAGCTCGATAGTCTTCCGGACAAAGATACGAGCCATCAGTACCCGTATAGAATCCAGACTCACCAAGCGGCCTTGAGCATTCTAGAAACAGAAGTAAAAGTATTTATGTCGGCAATATCGCAAACTACAAGTAGCAGAGCCAGCAGTAAAGGAGCATTTTAAAGAGTGGATTGCGCGATCTGGAACTAGTAGAGTCACAAGGTCGCGAGAGCGATGTGTCTGTATTGGAATTCTCAAAGTACTGTAGCTGTAACTGACGATGATAACACGTCTCCGTCATAACCCAATACAATCGTAACTCCAGAATACGACAAAGCCCCTTGAACACGTTGATATGGAACAAACGTTCGTCGATAGCAACAACTACAAATGGTCCTAACACCTATGCAACAAAACTGGCTAGACTAGGCTATAAATGTCGAGAATAAGTACTGAAATATGCTGATCACTTGAACCAAGTACCATCATTTAGAACTACTTGGAAAGAGAAAAAGAGAAAAAGAAAATAAAAGAAAACTTGAAACCACTAAAACATAGAAGAATAATACATACGTTTACATTTGAAACAGTGAATGTGAAAATACTTGTTATTCGCTCTCAGTACGTCACCGGAACACTTCTTCTTGCAGAATTCGCACTTCTTCCCTAAATCAACACCACACTTCGCTCGTACGAAATCACAAAGAAAAGGAAAAAGAAAAGGAAGCTACTGTGAAGATTTTCATTCAATCACCTAGAATAATGAAGATAAAGAAGGACAAAAGAAAAAAACTCAGATATACACGATTATTCGCAATGTCGGGTGAATGCCAAACCAGGTTTTTATCGTAGTTTTATGGGCGCTTGTATGTAGTGTTAGTAAAACATTACAAATAAGTAACCAGCTAAACATAGTTTGATTTATGTTCATAAGAGAACTCTGAACCAGACAACATGAAAACTTGACTAAAAGAATTACAAAGGTCTCTAGGAAGCTGACACCTTAACTGTTAAAACACATGGAATCGGAACATTCGAGAAGGAAAAATATCCATCATGGATTACTAAGGAACTCAAATTACCCACTAAACTCTTTCAAGTATAGCGAAAATCTACTGTAGTTGGTAATTTTTGCCGACCAGCTGACCATTTTGCTTTTTATAGTCATTTTTCAGAATGTTAACAAATTTAAACTGGCTAGTGGTACAAACTTCGGAATGGCTCACCTGAAGAACAACGAAAACAAAAAAACTTCGACAGTTTCGCCATAAGCAGCGACTTTGGACTAGATTCCGACTAACTGACGTGGACTCTACAGTCAAAATGATGCTACACTAAGGTTTTGATAGCAGATTTGGTTCACTTACTACATTCTGATAAGATGTATATGCGTAGTAACACATCCAGGATAGAACATGTCGCTTGCTGGCATAACTTATCACTCAGTGGGTTTTCGCACACGTTAATCGATAAGTGTATAGTAACATACGGATTAGATAGTAAGTAAAGTAAGATTCCAATAAAGTGACATACCCATTGGTGTACGTGAAGCGTTCGCCGGTTGCTATCGTGTCCGTCGTTCGTCGTCAAACAGTAGTGGCCGCCCCCTCGCCTCGTTTTGCAGCTGTGCAGCAGCAGTAGTTGCACGCGCTGCGCGCCGCTCGTTGCGACGCGTCAATCGATATCCCGCTCACGACGACTGGGGCGGTGGCAGCGGTGATATCTGGTGTGTCTGCTCACCAATCACTCACCGTTACCGATCAGTAATGGAACCATTTGTTCGATGATTCGAACTACCGGTGTCCATCTAGGAGGGGGGAGGCACTTTCTAACTCCATCTCTTGAACTACCATGCAGTAATGTATAATGAGCACGATGGACATCGTTATGTCATTATTGCAGCGAAGTGAAATAAATCACTGATTGGTAACAGATGTAGGAAATCTCCGAATCTATTAATAGTTGACTATATCTACTTCCCATCTTAAACGAGGCGTAAGGATTTCATGGACTGCACTATGTGATAAAAGGATAAAGGATAAAGCTCTCGGCGTCGTTTTCTTGTTCAGCAATCGCGAGGTTGTTAAACAGCATGCGTTTACTTCCATAGAAAAACACAATACAATACAACAGTAGCTGACGTTTCGGCAGTATCGCCTTCCTTCGATTTTGAAGTCAAAGTCAATATCCTCGCACAGGAGACTAAAACACCAGCGCGAAAAACTTCTTGAGGGTTTTTTGGATAAATGCCAAAAGCCCTACAATGAATAGCAGGGATGAATGCCCAGAGGGTCATACGCGACATGACTCCCGTATGTTCGCATCAATTTCTGATGTGGGATGGTGCAGTCATCAACCTTATGCGACTATAATCAGCCGTTCTAATCTTCCTCATTGGAAGTCACGTAAAAAAGCAGTGGGTGTTTTCGAGAAGCTGTTGATCATGTAATTGCCATAGAGTTTTTTCGTCTTTTTGCAAGTGTTATTAAGGCGTTTTGCGTAGTAAATTGTATATCAGTATACCCTTCCAGGCTCTGAAGAGGGCGATACTGCCGAAACGTCAGCTACTGTTGTATTGTATTGTGTTTTTTCTATGGAAGTAAATGTATGCTGTTTAACAACCTCACGATTGCTGAACAAGAAAATGACGCATTCATATTCTAATGCCGAGGTTAATAGAAAGTGGATCCTGGGAAAAGCTGTCGGCGTTGGTCAATCCCTGAGGGATGCGCCATACATTCGACTTCATTAAGAATCGTCGTTAGAGGTGAATGAATGCATATCTGGCCGTTATAATGATTCGCCTTGACCTACCGTTGTATCGAGCCAGTGCTGCTATCCTGCCCGACAAGTCTGGTACCAATTTGCCGACCCCCGGAGGATGGAAGGCTTGATGAGCTTAGAGCGCGGGGATCGATCCTATATGTATTACAGGGCTCCTCCGATCACTGCGCTACACGCGCCTCCCATTTTATGATTCGAGAGGATTAGGGATGAAGCTTCCAGATCTGCTCAGTTCTTAAAGGATGCGAAACCAGCTTCATCAAGCACCGTAGACGTCGTTGAATTCATATTTGGCATACACAGTAACTTACAATGTCTATGGATGTATAGTATCAGTTCTTTTATGCTCCCAAATAAGTGTGGTAGTAATTCGCCGACCCCCGGAGTGATGATGACGATCGAACCAGAGACCGCCCTATTGGGCTGTAGTGTACCGTGTACCTCTAACTAGTACACTACCCGTAGCCCCATTTGAGGTGTAGAGACAGAAGATCCACCTATTTCAGAGTCGCCCATGCTAAAAACAAATCTAACCATGGAACCAACCAGGTGTGCATTACCCGTATCCAGGAGAGCGTATGACACTTTCAGAAGTCCTTATTAAATCTTTATTAAAATCTGATGTTTAACCACAGTGACAAGGATCCGCATGGTGTGCTGGTAAACGCGCTATCCCCTAAAAAGGATAATAGCGTGTTGGATCTCCACCGCAGACACCTGCGGTCCAGAGTTTTACGAATATTTCAGCATTACCGTGTTGTATCTCACATAATACCCTGCCGTGAAAAAATTGTAGTGGGCAGTAAATAAAGTCAACATTCCGATGTTTAAGTTTGAAATATGTAAGCAAACAATAAGTGTTGTGAAGTAGTACGATGGATAGATAGGCAGAAAATCTAAGCTACCAGTTAAGCGAATTATGGTGTTGAAAGAAAAAAAAAGGTTCAGTAGCGTTAACGAAGTTACGAAAGCAATTTGTAATTCCGGCGGATTTCTCAAATCATAGTTATAAAAGTAAAGAGCCGCATTACGTAGAACCTTTGGATAGTACCACAAATGTACTTGAATGTCACAGTTCTTCTATTATCTCGCTACCATAATCATTGTCGGAAAGAGGTTTGAAAAATCATGGAAAAGAGGTTTGACAGAGTGATGTTGTGCAGAAGTTGTTCACGACCGGAAATTAACCATTGTACCTGCGTTGACAGCTTGACCTTACTGGGAAGACTAGTGTAGCACAGACATTCTTAATGATATAAAGAAGTAGGAAAAATACCACCACGTATATATCGGAAGAAAAATTGTGGTATGAGAAAGCGGATCAACTGAGATCAGTGTTGTTCCAACGAATCATTTCTCATGTTACGGCTACCTAAGGCGTTTAATGAGCAGTAACGACCTGATGCTCCTCCCAGCTTCTTAAGAGCACGATAAACCAGCTGAAATCCACTTCCGGACCACATTTTCGAATCCCGAGTTTGCGGTACTCTTATATGCAACTGTGACACAGACTTGCACCTCATCTGATGTGTAAATATTGCGCACCGCCCTACAAATAATTGAACGATTCTTTCTGAAATACAGCCAGCACACATAAACCCAGACCTCATAATTTAAGATCTCCCAGAAATATATTATTTTGCCGACCCAGTTAAGTAATTGGATGTGTCGACGGTATATGGCAATGGAGGCGACGTTTTTAAAACACGAGGATGGAAGCGTGTTCGAGCTAGGCCACTTGTAAAAAGGTGTGGCCGACTTCATGATTCATGGGAGTCTGCACCATTTACAGCTGAATAGTAGTTATAAAACAGGAAACGAAATTTGTAGATTTCACGATGCACGAAATAATGATCTGAACGTACAACGATTGCGAGACTATTATTAAAGGAAGAGAAATTATGTTAGTGTCCACATGACTCGGGAAAATAGTCCTTTCAAAAATCCAAGTATTCATACATGAGCTAGCAAATTTTTGAGCTCGCCTAGTGTTCTGAGGATGTCTACATTAAGATGTTACCTAAGTTAATGCACCGTTATGACTTAACTCTGTGTTTACACTATTACATTACACAGCTTCCAGTTCAGCCATCTGACCTGGGGGTGCTTCCGCTTTTCTTTCAACATGTGGTTTTTTAATCGCTACTGCTACAATTAACATTACTCGGTAATGGGAACTACAGGAGACGAGAAGACGCAAAGAACCCTACAGATGAGGGAATAACTGCAGCTAACATTGTATCTACCAGTACTATATTTTAGTCGTTCTCTCAGATGAAAATGTGTTACTCATGAGCCAATATTTTTCACATTAAATCCAAACAAAAACACTTAAATATGCAACGTCTTTTTTCCTGACTTGCTAGAAAGGTACTGGTACGATTTATAGTAAACCATTGGACAAATAAGTGTGTCTCTTTCTTGCCTTCCTCCGGAAGGCACTTGAAAACGGTGGGTTTTTTTCGAGAGGCTGTTGACCATGTGACTGCCATTTAGATTCTCATCTTTCTGTATGTGTTATTGAAGCGTTTGACCTAGTAAGTTGCGTATTAGTGTACCCTTCCAGGCTTTGAAGAAGGCGGTGTGTTTTTGTATGGAAGTAAACGTATACTGTTTAACAACTTCGCGATTGTTGAGAGAAAAAACGACGAATTTATAATCCAGTGCCGAGGTTAATAGAAAGTCGATCCTGGGAACTATTACAAGATGTACTAGCAAAACACTTCCAACTTGTGAAGGAAGCACTGTCGCTAAGACAAAGATTGTGTTAAGCAGGCAACAAATCAACTTTCTCCGCTGCTGTCTTCAAAACCGAGTCGTGCCGAAGTTCATAAGACGGAAACGGCTCCACGAGATATGCAGTCAACTAGAGAACAGCCAACAAGTACGAGGCATCGAAATGGAACTACTTCGCGCCGCAGTACGAAGCAAGCGGAACGAAATGTACGCCACAATGAAGAAGTGTGTGTCGAAGGAACATTTTTGTGCTTTGTATTTGGAGGATCACCTTTGGACGACAATAGTTGGTGGGTCAATATTGATATGCAATAATACTAGGTCTAATGCCAAAATAACTCTACAACGAAAGTTCGAGAATCTTTCGAGTAATTTACATATATCGGCTTCAAGAAACCATAAGAGCATTATTTACGTTTCTGACAGCAGTCAAAATACGCTTGACAATGCACCGAGAAAATCCAGGGTCACCGTACTTGGGGTATGACCATACCTGAGAGCGCGCGCTCACTATTAGAATTGGGACCAAGCTTTGCACCACCACAACCCATTTCTCAGCCAACCGTGCATAGGATCGCATGCAATTTGTGTGAGCTTCAAGATCGACTCCGCTATAAGGCCAAGGAGGAAATATTGAATAAAAAGGAAAGTCAAGAAGTGGCGAGACTACCACCATCTCCCTTTCCCAAAGACGTTTTTTAGACAGCAGGACCCTAACGATGGAAGTTGACATGAAATTCCGCATGTTTTCGGACGACGTTCTCAAAACCCTAAATCACTATCGCGGTAGAAAGTTTGTCTTTAACCTTACAGCCGCACAAAAAATGTGGTCTGCGAGAAATTAGGGATTTAATTAATTCAGAGACCATTAGACTATCAGTTAGTGATAAAGGAGGAGAGTTTGTAATTATTCCTCACCAGTTAGATGTTGAGATAACAGAAGTATATCTTAGTGATGCTATTCTTTATCGCCCATCATCTGAAAAAGGAATACCAAAGACAATACCGAAAACTTGACAGCCAATGGGTCAAAGTGGCAAAGACAGCAGGCTTAAAACCATCTGTTATTTCGCACTATAAAATAGAGAGGCCAACGTGTCCCGTCTTATACTTACTTATTAAAACACATAAGTTAGTATCAGTTGATGATCTTGCGCCAACCAACCCAACATCTTTCAAGGTTAGACCCATGATCAGCTTCGTAGATGGGCCAACGGATAGAAACACGGTTTCTAAGCCTAATACTCACCCAGCTGCTTAACTATATCCCAGCTCATCTCACGAACACCCAAATGTTCCTAGAACGTCTACGTAACACGTCTCCTAACAACGCATACTTAATGGAGTCCTTAGATGTTTTCGCTCTCTACATCAACGTATCGAATGACTCCGCAATGCAAGCCGTCCACGAACTTCTTGTTAAACATGAAGGAGAAATACACATGCATGGCTTGTCTATTCAGCAGCTTATGGCTCTCTTAAAAGAGTGCTAAACTGCTCGATCTTCATGTGGTTTGGGAAATATTACGCGCAAATGAGAGGACTGGCAATGGGACGGCGGTTGGCACCAAGTCTTGCCATCGCGTTCGTATCTAGGATAGAAGCCCCCCATTATCGATCTCCGGTCGCTACTCTACTGCAGATACATAGATGACTGTTTTTTCATTTTCTCTACTCAAGAAGAGATGGACAAATGGACAATGCTTTGAGTTATTGAATGAGCAGTCTGAGTGCACAGCAAGTTCACCCGGCAGAAATCGAAAGAGAACTGCCTTCCATTTCTTAACGTTCAAGTCAAGTTATCAAGTAGCGGTTACACGACAAAATCGCACCGAAAACCAAGTAACAAAACATCCTCGTTCATTTCCTCTCCTCCCATCCTTCACACACAAAGAGGGCGATCGTGAGAAACATGTTTCGAACAGCCACCTTCATGTGTTCGAAGAAGGAATTAAATGAGGAATCGAGCGACTTGGCTCGACAAATAGCCATCTCTAATGGCTATGAAATAGTAACCACACGAGATGAGTCTGGAAGGAGAGCGACGCCCCAAAAGGAAAAACGTGGCCAAGGCAAAAACCCCTGTTTATGTTGCCCTTCATTAGCGATGAAGTAAGTGTAGCTATAAAACGATGTTTAAGAAGGGCAGGTCTAGAGGAATCGGTAGCGGTAGTTGAAGTGCCACCCGATTCTCCGTCGTCGTCAATTAGTTCGTAACCGCCTGTATGACCGTCTGTGTGAGATAGAAAATTGCGCAATTTGCCTTTTCGGCAAGGACGTGTGATTGCATGAGATCAGGTACGATATATCTGATCTCTTGTAATACTTGCGGAGACGAATATATTGGCGAAACGGGAAGACCTTTCTGAGTATCCACATAAAAGAACATCTAGATGGCAAACGAAAAATCAAGACAAGGCACGCCACTTAGGGACGCATAGGATACAAAAGCATAGCGGAGACGATTTGATATAAAAGTCACTATTCTCGTATAGGATGCCAAAACACCAACGCACAAACTTCTAGAGGCTTTTTGGATAAACACCAGGAACCTTAGAATGAATAGCAGGGAGGAATGCACAAAGGTCACACGCGACCTGACCCCGCATGTTACCTCAATTTCTGATGTGGGGTGGTGCATTTTTCAACCATATGCGACTATAATCAGCTATTCTAACCTTCCTCATTGGAAGCCACGAAAAAAGCGGTGAGTTTTTCGAGAAGCTGTTGGTCATGTAATTGCCACAGAGCTTTTCGTGTTTTTGTATGTGCTATTGAAGCGTTTGGCCTAGCAACTATGCGTCTTAGTGTACCCTTCCAGGCTCTGAAGAAGGCGATTCTGCCGAAACGTCAGCTACTGTTGTGTTGCATGTGTGTTATTGTATGGAAGTAAACGTATGCTGTTTAACAACCTCGCGATTGCTGACAGAGAAAGCGACGAATTCACGAATTTTGTTGTCTCTGCAAGCAGTGAGTCTTGTTTGAAGGGGAGGTAAATCAAGCATGATGGTAAATCTCATTCTGATCCACAAGAGCTGCGAGTGCCTGTGGTGGTGAAGACCCTGGGGCAGACTTTGGCCAGGCTGTCCTCGGGACTCCAAGGAACCATAGTGGCTTAACCAGCAAATCTCCGAAAAATGGAGATTATGCTGGGGCCCGCACAACCAGTGAGAACGGGCCATTCAAGTATCAAGTGTTAAGTAAGAACATCTTCCAGATGAGTCCAGCATCAATTTGGCGACTCCAGAAGAATGAGGGTCTTGGTTAGCCTGCAGCTGAACCAAACTAGCACCATGATCATGATGGCCGACATAACTACGACTATGGCTATTCTGCCCTTTATATCTATACTATGTATATACATCTTTGAATGTGTACATATTTCGTTTGCTGCTGCAAATACGTGTATATAACCACAATGGTGCTGAGATATTTGCAAAACTGCGGACTGTAGGTGTCTGCGGTGGGAAGCGAACGCGCTACTACTCTTTCCGGGGCTAATGCGTTCACCACCACACCATCCTTCGTTTCGCCTTTCTCTCCGCTAGTTTTCTTTCTACCACTGGTATTAGCAATCGCCCGCCAACGGAATTTATCTGGGGAGCCCAAATCGGCAACTAACCCATTTAAGCTGAGGCTGTTATCGAAATCATCACAATATTAACTTCACTGGCTGTTTTGCGGGCATCAGAGCATAATTTCCAATTTTCGCAGTTTTGCTGGTTTAGCCATTGTGCTTCTCGGAAATCTCGTAGTCAGCCTGGCCAAAGTCAGGCTAAAGTCCGTCACCACCCCAGGGAGCCACTGCCCTTGTGGATCAGAGGGAGATTTGCCACCATGCGACTTTGATACCAGGACCGGTGGTGGATCCTGGTATTGGTACTACTCTTAGCTGGGCTTCCTGGTGGTAACGCAGGACTCCCTTCTCAGGTTGGGGAGGCTCTGCTGGCGGATGGATCTCCCCTGCTGCACACCGCATCCCGACACGCAGGAACACCTGCCAGCCATGATGAAGCGGCAACCTTTGGGAGGTTATAGATCTGTAGAAGAAATAGTGCATTTATCTCATATATAGTTCTTATTCAAAGTCTTTTCACGTCTCAATATTTCTGGATTTGGAACTTCAAGAAAACTAGTAGTGGAGGTGCTTAAAATATCTAACAAAACCGCGACAGCTACAGACACAAACGAGACAATGGGGAACACCATTGCGACCGGATTCTATCTTTACGCTTTCATATTCGAAATATGCGCTTTGAAGCAGCAAAGTGGAAGAAAGAGGGTTGAAGGGGCTGAGGAATGAAATCGATCACAGGAACAGCGAACAAGCTTTTCTTGGCAACATGCTTCGAGAATTGATTATTTTTGTAGTCCTAACTGAGCTTCCTATGTCTGAGAGATTTTAACAGTACTTTTCGTCAACATCAGAGCTCTTAAGCATGGCAAATCAGCTTCCCTTGTCTCTCCATAGATCCTTGTCATCCTTGTGTTTTCTCCCCCAATATACTTTAATCGAGAGCTCTACGTTTCCCTTTAGCGTATTCAAGTTGCCGCTTTTCCCCTCTAGGTTGTCAGTTCCCTCTTATGTCATTAAACTGCTAAGTGTTTTGAATTCCTTCAGATATTGACGTCGCTTCGAAATCTTTGGTGTGCAGTAATTTAAATTCGGAGTAAATATTGCACTGAAGTTCGTTGTTTTCTCCCTCAGCAGTCTCGAGGTTGTTAAACAGCATACGTTTACTTCCATACAATAACACACACAGCATACTCGTTGCTGACGCTTCGGCAGAATCGCCTTCTTCTCTCTGGACAGGTGAAAAATGCGTTGGGTTTTTTCGAGAAGCCGTACATCTTGTAATTATCGTGCAGATTTTCTTCTCTCTATTTGTGTTTTTGAAGCGTTTGACCTAGTAAGTTGCGTATTAGTGTACCCTTCCAGGCTTTGAAGAAGGCGATGTGTGTTATTGTATGGAAGTAAACGTATACTGTTTACAACCTCGCGATTTTTTAAGAGAAAAAACGACGAATTCATAACCAATGCCGAGGTTAATAGAAAGTCGATCCTGGGAACTATCTCTTGTTACCGAAAAGAATTGTACTTGAGAAATAGAAATGCTGACAGTTGAATTGATGGCAATGTTCTAACTTAGTGACATTTTTGTAAAGCTTTCGGAGAGAGCCAGAAATCATTCATGTGAAGAATTCGATATGGAGCACAAAAACAGTGATAATGATTGATGCACCAACCATTCTTACAAAGGAATGAGTAGCGCAGCGGTGGTGATCCCCGTGATTGCGCGGACAGTCAACCGACCCAGACCCTGGTTCGATCCCGCCCCCATTCCCACGAGGCCTCCTATTAGTTTGGGGCCCTGACATCGGTACCACCTTCCTCTAGAACAAAATTACTTCTCCCAATTTATGTGAAAACGCCGCAGCACTCTATCTTAGGATTCTAGCAAGTGTCGACTGGACCAGCATTCAACGGCATCCATGACGAAAGGAAAATTCTCAAGCAGCTGCCGAACCCACGCACAAATGTTGGAAGGCTCTCGTGGATGACGGATTTGAGGAAATGAATGGAATGCAAGAAGCGCTAAGATCCTTATAGTGTGATATTGGGTAATGTAGAAAATAGATGATAAATGATTCATTCTTACATATTTAATTTCAGCGGAAACTGATAATGAGTTGTCCTTAATAGTAAGGATAAAGAAGGTTCACAGCTTTGATGAAACCCTCGAGGACACTACATGCATCCGACTATATTCGTATAGTGTTAACATTCTACTTTGTGCCTTCTACAATTTTTCATGGCAGGGTATTATGCGAAATACAACCACAGTGGTGCTAAAATACTTGCAAAACTCCGGACCGCAAATGTCTGTCTGCGCTGGGAAACGAACGCGCTATTACCCTTTCCGGGAGGAGGGGGAGGGGGGATAACGCGTTCACCACCACACCATGCGGGTCCTTAGTTTCGCCTTTCTAGTTTTCTATCGATCTACCGATATCGATTGGACTGCTCGGATCAATCCTGTTGATTGGGTGATTGCATGATGGCAAGTATCTCAGCACCATTGTGGTTATATTTGGCCCATAGGAAAAGGGGTTCGACAAGGCGACACAATATCGCCAAAGCTATTTATTGCAACATTGCAGTGGATAACGAATTTACTCTTTTGACCCGAAAACAGCATACTTGTTTGATGGAAACTTCCTACGAAATCTTCGTTTTCTGACGATTTCACCATATCTGCTAGGGGCACTAGAGAAACAAAGACGATGATCGATGAGCTCAACAAAGCAGTGAAAAAGATCGGAGTACCCACCTCCCCTCGCCCCCTTGCCGGAATACGAAGCTCATATATTCGAGGAATACCACAAGTTCGAGAACGACTAGATTACAAACTAACGTCTCTTAAGAAAACCACCTGCAAGGTGAAAGGACGTTTTTTTAACTGGCTGTTTTCGCAGTTGCAGCTTCTTTACAGATCACAAAAATGTGCCTCGTACACGTTCCATACTCGAAACAAACCCCAACATGGACAAGCATTGCGTGAGGCGAAGAAGCGAATGGAAAACGAGCTAAAGACCATGGCGATGGGCTGTCGAAATATCCAGGTATCCAAGTAAATATATTGCAGTACTGATTAATTGCTCATTTTGAGGATTTATTTGATGTTACTTAAAAAGAAATGCGATTAAATATATGCCAAACAACTGGAGAGCTCCTTCAAGAATATGCTTTGCAAGGTGAAGCTTTATCTCTTCGAAAAATTGCTGTGAAATATTATACAATGTAAGGTACATCCATTGCGCCTACGGATCTCCTCATAGAGAAATATCTTGCTGATTAGTTGCGAGGAAACGTGACGCGTCCTAAAGTGGCGGATAATGATTAATCGTGAACCAAAAGCTATCTTTGATTCTCGGAGACGCAGGTGGATTCACTGGATGGACTTCCTGCTCCTGCTGCGACGATTTTGCACGTACGTTCTATGTCTACGAGAAAGCATTCGATATATGCGTGCGTGGGCGTGTTTTGATTTATGCGTATTGTATTCTAGAAGTCAATTCAGCCAAACCCCAAACGTTAAAATAAGCCGCAAAATAATAGGCGCTCGTTCCCCTGACCAAGAAAGACCTCTAGATGCAGTGGCATTGGGTAGAGCAAGTATGGAGAGGCTGCTAAAATCTCAAAGGGCAGTTCTAGGTTGCCTAAATGTTGGACTAAGATGACAACCTGTACCTACAATACACACTCACTTGCACGTGAGCCCTCAATAGAAGACTTGATCGTGGAGGCAAGAAAGATAAAGTACGTCACCGGGGAACTGGCTGAGACAAGAAGGCGCCACCCATTCAACGCCGCCAGTGGCACCGGAGAAGAGCTTTCCTCGGCCCACGCGACAGTAGGGAAGTCAGCGACATCGGCGTTCTCGTCAACACGAGTTCGGAGATGAACATCGATTCGTTCGAACAATTGACAACCCTCAATCGAACGTCTACGGTTGAAGAGAGTTGTTCACGAACACCAGCTTTGACAATCTTCGTCGTCTGCGTACCGACATCAAGCTATGAAGAAGAGTAAGTCGACACTTTCTATGTGGAAAAAGTTCTGCAGAGAAGATCATACATTCTTTAAGGATATAATTGAGATGTCAACGCTAGGACTGGTCAGAGAAAGATGTCTGAAGAACGTCACATTGGAACGAAAGAATTGGAATGAAACGAGCAAGCTGAGCTGCGGTTTGACTTTATTGCAACGACTAAGACCCATTCATAGTAACTTACACTACCAGAAACGTCGTTGTCAACGTTCACTACGTGGGAGTCTTCCAAAAGAGAGCATCATAGCGACATTGAATACATCATAGTGAATGAAAAAGTTTTGTGTAGCTGATGTTGTTGTTGTCTCCAAATCCTACGGGATCAGATCATCGCCCAAGTTCGCGCAAGACCTCATTTCTAGCAGAAAAGCGAAAAAGCTGTGGAATTAGAAGAAAGCGAAGTCCCAAGAACATCACAAACTGGGATTTATTCAGTTCATTAGTCGGCTGCCTAGAAGATGCCGTTCTAGATAATATCGATAAGGAATATGATTGGATCGTTCAACATCTTCACTTTATCGCTATGAAAGCTGAGTTAAATCACCAAGCCATTTCTTTCTCTACACGCACTTGAACTAAGACGCCAGCATGGAATCGCATGAAATACGAGTATCCTCGACCTCACATCCAAACGTGAAAAAAGAATGCAGACAGGCGATAATAAAAGATATTAAAGAGAGAAGAGCAGCAGTTACGGTCGAAGCTTCAGAGGCTGGGAAAAAGCATTCGCAAAGCCCACCGAAGCTTCGCCAATTACAAGACCAGATGATTGCACTGCGACGCCCAGACGGAACAGTCACTGCGTCCAGAAAGGCAATGAAGAAAATCATTCACGAATACTACTCAGATCTCTTCGATAGTCACATCCACCTCCCCTCATACGAAATAAAGGAGGATGGATATGTTGTACCACCGGCCATTTCGTCGGTGAAGAGTTGAACAGCACGCACCTGAAGAACCTTCCACCAGTCTTCATAAACAGACTGTCTTGGCTGTTCGCACGTTACCTATCCGTATGCAGGGTCCCTCCTCAGTAGAAGACCAGCAAGACCGCGCTTTTGTTAAAAAGGTGAACTCCCACGATATTGGCAACTATCGCCCAATCTGTTTGCTGTCTGTCGTCTATAAACTTTTCACTTGAGTCTAAATGGGATAGACAGAACACTGGACCAAGGAAAGCCATGTGAGCAAGCATGGTTTCGTAAAGGATTCAATTTGATGAGCCACATCGACACGATAAGACTCACCGAAGTATCACTAGAGTAGAAGAGCCCGCTCTGGCTGACTTTCATCGATTTAGAAGAAAGCTTTTTGACTCAGTTGAGATAGAAGCAGTCATAGAAGCCCTGAACAGTCAGGGGACTCCCTACTTAGTATATAAAAATTTTGTGAGCTATGTAAAAATTTGACAACCAAAAAGATGACCATTCTGTAACAATATTAATATTGGCATCAAAAGAGGGGTTAGGTAAAACGCGATACCCTCTCACCCAAAATTATTAACCGCCACCATCGAGAACGTCATGCGAACATTGGAATGGGGGCACCACCGGAGGAAGAGCAGACGATACGCACTTACATCATCTTCGCTTTGTTGATGACATCGTTTTTATAACACCAAACATTAGCCAAGCGGAACGAATGCTTGCCGACTTTGATAAGGGCCTGTGGAAGAATTGGTCTTCGACTAAACCTCACAAAAACGATGTTCATGGGAAACGGACTGGTCACGCATGCCCCATTCATGCTCAACGGAATGAATATGTCCGAACACGTCTATCTAGGTCGGGAAATAAACATGATGAACGACTTAGCTTCAGAGCCCTGGCGAAGGAAACGAGCGCCTTTTGAAGCTTTCAAGAGCATCGAAGATGTAATGAACAGAACAAAGAACACCCGACTTTGTGCCTTCCCTTTCCACTGCACGATATTTCCTGTAATATTTGGTGTAATGGGAGTGGTAGAATGGTAGCGCCGATCAACTTGTTGCCTTGAGCGTGAAGTTCGATTCGGATTGGCCAATGCACCAAATGTATAGTTGGTGCAATGGAATATAGGGTTTCGGGTCAGTCTTCGACACAGAATAATTACTAACTGGAAGTAGAATGTTCAACTCTGTACGAGTTCGTCATGCGGGGCTTTTTGACGTAGGCGAGGAGAACAGCTAGGGTTGTAACTATTTATAGCAATAACAACAATACAATATGCACAATCTGATGATGACTAGTTGAGGGAGCGGGCGCGGGCGAAATTGACATAATGATGAGTGAAACGCTTTAAAGAAACTGGGCAAAACAATGGAATGATAGGGCTGGGACATTGGGGTATCGGCACTCGCTTGATGGCTAATGGTGCTCCTTATTTCCTTTCGTAATGGGTGGGGCTTCAAGGGAGAAAAATAGAGACAGTGTTCAGAGAGAGGTTCTAAAAGTTCCTCAGCCAGTATAATCTGATAGAGCTACATGCACAGGTTTGTGAAGACAATACAACATATTATACAAAAAGTGCATGTGAAAACGATGTAGCGGCTTATACAAAAAGTTGATTGGTACGGCAGATGCTGGAAAGTACGCGCAGCTGACGGCTGCTCATTCAATGTCCGAAATGTCGGACAAAGAAGAGCGGTTTATACAAGGAAGTTACAAATTCCCTTCCCAGCTAGCTGCGAGGCATGTGTCATGATATGGTCGCTAAGAAACGATTTACAGAAGATGCAAGGGTGGATTTAGGATAATTACAAGTAAACAGTTAATATAAGAAATATACGATTTTGTAGAAAATAAGAACTATTTGAGGAATAGTCACTGTACTTCATGACTTAACGTATGCGTCAGAAACGTGGACGTTGCGTAATAAGGATGAAAGACCACTAAGCGTTATCAAACGCGCAGTCGAATGGACGATGTTAGGAGTTTCCCGAGTCGCACAAATGAACGCTGAGATCCAGAGCTCCGACCTAGGTCAACGATCAGAAATCAAAGACATCATTCTAAACATCGAAGATAAAGTGGGCTAGGCCCGTAATGCTTATGAACGACAATGGATAAACAAGAGCAGTAAGTGGCTGGATTCTTCGGTATGTCAAACGTAGTGCAGTAAGAAAAGCTTCACTAGTGCTTCCAATTGTTAGAGTTCTTCACGAAGATCCTAGAAGAAAGATATGATCGCAATGTTACATTTTTATTTACTACCTATTACAATTTTTCACAGCAGGGTTTTATGTGTGATACACCCACAATGATGCTGAGATTAGCAAAACTCCAGACCACCGGTGTCTGTGGTGGGGAACGAACGCGCTATCATCCCTTTCCGGGGGCTAACGCGCTCACCGCCACGCCATGCGGGTCTTTCATTTCGCCTTTCTTTCAACTAGTTTTCTATCTACCGGTGTCATCTAGCATACTGAGTACTACTCATAAAATGGATTTCTTTTACAGAAAGTACCGAGGTTTTTCATGTCTAGCAGTTCTAGGTAAACTTCTTATTTTGGTCAAAAAGATATGATCCTCACGAAGACCTTAGAGCGAGCGGAACTCACTGGACCACTCCTGCACGCGACAAAGAGAAATGAAAGATTTGCTAGCGCCTGCTCGAGTAGCTCAACAATCAGCTGAATGACAAGTGATACAGGTTGTACAACCATAGCGTAGTGTGGGTAGAGAAAATTCCACTAGGTTTGTTGTGATAATGATAATGTACTATGAGACAGTTCCTTGCCTTGCCTACCATAATGCAGGTATAGCAAATACGTTTATGAAATCTAAATTACTTAGTTACCAAGACACTTTGTAGTTTACAGTGGTATGATAATTAGCACACCATGGCGCATCCCTCTGGGATTGATCAACGCCGAGAGCCTTGTCCTTTATCCTTTTCTTATGATACTGAGATATTTGCAGAACTTGCACCCCATACAAGATCCGAACCAGCCATTATTCTTTCCGTAGGCTCACTTGTTTGCTACGCACTGCGTCCTTGCTCCGTCTTCCTCTCAGCCAGTTTTTATCCTAAAATACCGAATTATTTATTGATGCGGAAGTTAATAGGAAGTTGGTGTTAGGAATTACTGCAAGATAATAGTAGATTTTAGACTTCCCTAACTGAATCAGTGGATTCATGAAGGAAGTTTCTCATTTCTCATAGTTACAACAACAATGTTGCAAACATTGAACAGAATCTACGGTGAACGGTCCTAGGACGATTGTGTGCCCTCGATAATGATGTTCCGCCTGGTGGGCTGATATTGAAGTTGAGAAATGTTCCACGTTTCGTTATCATTTTACTAGATACCAGCTGTTGAAGTAAATATATCTCATTTCATCCGTGACGAACTGGAAGCCTGACGTTCTTGCAGTACGTTGGACTTTCAATGTATGTGTTAACTCATCCATTGACATCTTTCGAATTTCTGAAATCGTCACAAGTATTGCCGATCAATACCGATGTGATGAGCTCTTGTTTCTTCTATATTTCTTTCAAAATTTGACATCGGAGCTGAGTGGATCAGTCTCATTTATGGTCATTTTCATTGTAATCGTGGCGTAAATCTTGTTTCCTTACCAGGACGAGACATTCTCATTTCTGTTTGTTTCATTTTTCCAGAATGTCGACGGACTCTCAAAAGACTGCTATCATGAAGCTGGTGACGAACGATGGCGAGAATTTCGACGTCCCACGCGATGTTATACGCCTCTCGACGACGATCAATACAATGCTACAGGATTTGGGCCTGGATAACGAGTCAAATGACCCGATTCCTATCTGTAACGTGTCGGGTCCCATTATGAAAAAAGTATTGCAGTGGTGCACATACCATAAGGATGATCCTCCTTGCACGGATGATTCCGACAATCGAGAAAAGCGCACCGACGACATTCCCAGCTGGGATGTGGAGTTCCTGAAAGTCGATCAGGGAACACTTTTCGAATTAATCCTTGCCGCCAATTATCTCGATATAAAGGGTCTGCTTGATGTCACTTGTAAAACGGTCGCCAATATGATCAAAGGGAAAACGCCGGAGGAAATCCGTCGTACGTTCAACATCAAAAACGATTTCACACCCGAAGAGGAAGAGCAGATTCGCAAGGAAAATGCATGGTGTGAAGACTGAGTACTAATGTTTTACCTGTGTGTGTTTTACCATGTAACTTTATGTAGCGTCTTATTGATTACTCCGCGCACGATTAGCCTATTGTATTAGCGCACCCACTAATTTCTTGATATCTGAAGTTGAGATTCGCTCAACATGATGCTTAACCTAGGTGATATGGTTTTAATAGGTCCACATCTTTGTGGTAGTTTTTGATGCTTTGTAATACATGGATGGTGATAGTGTCATGTGGTTCGAAATACGAATAAAACTTTTCGTAAAACTTTTCGGATATCCTATTGAGAATGGCATAGTAGCGATTGTAACGCAATCATTTCGTATGCTATTGTTTTTCTCGAGAACTTAGATCCATTTGAAGGAGTTGTAACGATCGGTCATCTACAGAGCTTTGACAGAACAGACGATAGTTTTACAATTCTATATTCCAGGAATATCGTTCGTTTAGTTTCAGGACATACGTAGAACGTCACTACGATCGAGATTAGGTAGTTGTTTTCTTCTCTAGAATTTTAGTTTGGGTGGGCGGGCTTACGCTACTGGTACGCGTTTGTTTGGATGTTGAATGAATCATCTTGGATTTGGGCATCTTTTTGGTTGGTCATATAGCGGTATGTGGGTCACCACACATTTGGAATCACGAGACTTGGTTTCTGGCGTTTTCACTTATTCACTGAGTCGTTAAGACATCGTCGATCGTCGAATCCACGTTGAAGGATGTCTGCTATAAGAAAAGGTGTACAAAGACAACTCTTTCAAACAGACGATGAACGTCTTCTGGCAATTCTGCATGTGATACGGGTTGATGGTCGTAAGAAGAAACGACCGACGTTCTTCTGTTTAGCTGGTAAAGTGGTAATTTACCATTTTTGATGTTATTGTTCGTCAGCTGGGATAACAACGTTGCTTCAGTAACGATTGACCACCCAATTTCTGTTCGTCTGTACTTTGTTAAAGGAGAGAAAGATGATTCGTTTAAGAAAAAAGCTAGATTCTACCTACGAGATGTTAAGGAAGTGGATGGAATAAATCCGAAAAAAGGTATTTCTAATCAACTTGTTTGGTGTTGTTCAGTCGTTCTAGATTTGTTTACTGTTCGAATGGTGTTGATTCAACGGACAAATGGCCCCACTGGCTGTTTTAGGCTTTGTCTGAGTTTCAAATCGTAATCGGTGATCGACGATACAGTATCACAGCAAACAATCCTGAGGAGAAGGACGAATTTATTCGGGAGTTGTACAAATTGTCAGCCCAGTATCTTCCTGTGCAGATGCCCGACTTTTGCAATGTATCGATTCCAGTAGATAATCGAGAGATATCCATACTTCCAATTGAAGCCGTTGATGAATCCAATACCAACTTTGTTCATGATTATCAAGTCTCATATCTCTTTTTATTTTTTTTAACGTCTGAATCTGTAATTATGTATGCTTCATAAATTTTCAGCCGATTAGTGCCAAAGAGGAGGCAGATTTTAGAAGATTACTTGCAAAGGGGGAACTTACTATTGGTGAGGCTGATAAATTTGCCGAGGTATGACTTTATAGGTCCAACTTTCAGCTGATGTCATCTTCTTTTGTTTTTTTCTGCACTTTAAACCGCCAATTCCTGTTATGTCAGCGATCTCAATCCCTTCTCTCACGAGATAACGTTGCACCTTCCTGGGTAGCAGATATGTTTTGGAACGGGACCATGAACGGCCACGTACTTCTCCCTAGGCACAGGCTAATTCAAAAGTTAGGTTTCATAGCTGAACTATGTTGCATTGACTTTCCTTCCCGTTTTCACTGTTAGATACCCATTCATGCGGACATGGGTGTTTGAGTGTATGCGGTTTGTTGCATGCACGTGTGTCCCCCTTACCCCCGCCCCCAAAGAGCCTGCTCTTGAGTGGGAATAAATCTATTAAGTCCCTCATTTGCTTTAGAAAATGCAACTACCGATGGGTATACCTAAGGTTCATAGGTAAAAATAGAATTTGGTGTTATTGCGTGTCATTTAAGTGAAAAACGTGGATTTACATAAACTCTGCGATGTTTTTCCATGTTGAACTCATAGATCTTTTTTGCATAGTGGGCTCTATCAGCGATGTAGAGACAATTCTGTGTACATGTTCCAGTTCTGTTTTTCAATTCCATAATCTCCACGTATAAAAAGCTTTTTTATTCAGGAAATACTAATAATTTAGATTCTGTCAGCTCAACTACAGTCTCTTGATGGAGCAAATATTCAGTCAATGATGGGTAGTGAAGTAGCAGTAAATCAGTTGCTTGCACTCTTGGATGGAGCTCTTGAAAAGGTAGCATTGTTGGAAAAGGAGATCGACATATGCGATGGAATATTATCAGTTAGTCATCCCTCCATATTACTCTGCTACATAGTTTATTACGTAATCTACGTGTTTGTTCATCTAAGGACTTTTGAAGGAATCAGTACCAAATCGAACGCATCGCTTAAAATCTACATTTTATTGGTTATGGTAGCTTTAACATGTTATGTAGTGTCGATTTTCCAAAGAATAATGATTAAGAAGCTAGTACTAAGTTTGTTAACAGTGCCTAGTTTGGAGAATATCAGTGAATCTTCTTCGTAGTAAACAATGCGCATGTTTTCAGCATGTGAGGAATAGTGTGGAACTAATTGAGGAGAAAGACAGCCTGTCTGCTGTCGAACGTAAGAATAAGGATAGATTGCAGCAAGAACTGACCAATTTTATTACTGCTCTGGACACCGTCACCGATAACGACATTCGTACATTGAAGGAGGCAAATCTTAATGACACAGGAAGGTAATTATCAAGTTATTTTTGAAGTCTTTGAAATTTCGATATTCTTACTGAAGGGGTAAGAATGGAATTGGTATATTCCTATCCAGCGGAATCATCTTTTTCCAATGGTGAATAGGAGTTTGGATGAGGACAGGATCGTTCTCCAATTTATCTAGGTGGGCACCATAATTATTTGGCCGCTATCCTAGTATAATACTTTATGCTTTGCCAAATTTGGTCAGCAATTCATCGCCATGATTGTGAGAATATGTATAATCGAAGTAAAAAGCTAGTTGAGTGGAAGCAAAAACCATTCGTTGTTAAAGACTTTTAGTGGTCCACCTTCTACCGTAGATTCGTTTCTAGGGGTGCAGTGTTGCTAGCAATGAAGCTTGAAATCGTCTGTTAGGAAAAAACTAATCGAAATTTCTTTCCGAGTTGAATGCTATTTTTTCCTTGCCTTTCCATTGTAGCCTTTCTTCGGCGTTTCCTGGTTTACAAGTGCTCTCAATCTTTTATCCTTAACAACAGTGGAACGGTGACTTCTACCTTGATGTTGTCGTTTAGTGATTTGCCAGTTCTGCTGCTAGTTAGCTCTCGGTTGTGATTTCGTTTGCTCAGAAATATCCTATAATTCCTTGAGAATGTCTTGGTCGTAATGAGAGATAAAAAAATCTGTTACACTTCTCAGTTAAGCGCTTATTGATCCACTGATACACCGATTAGCTAGTAAACCGTTAAGGGTGAAACGCTTCAAGTGGGTTGAAATGAAACGTGTTTAACATTTTTAGCCTTTCAGCATCGCTCGTTGTGCGGAAGCCGCGCGCGCTGTTTCACAGTTTTGGAATGGATGCATTTCGAAACCCTTGTTGCAGATGAAGGCATACGAAGATCGGAACCGTGACCTAGGTGTAATCGATCTCTTTGTCGATCGATTCATGTCCCATCTATCAGCTATATTCAATAATCTTAATGACTTATCACTCGGCCAGGATTGGCATCCGCTTTCTATTCCGAAACAGTCACAACGGTTCCATGCTCTCTCACCACTTTCCGATCTCATAAGTTGGTTGAAAACAAATAGGTATGGTAACTGTTCTAAATATAGCATATAGTGCTCCATCGTACAAGCTGGACTTATGTACGATGTATGAGATTAATAAACAAGATGTGTAGATGAAAAGTCACACAATTACTGCTACTTTGCGTCATAGAGCTTTAACGTAAGACGAGTAGAGCATTTTGATCGCAATTACTTGGAAGTCACTGTTCTAGATTTGTCGAATGTTCCCCACAGTTGTTTTCACCTTTAGGCCCACACCTTACAACGCGACTATTCAGCGATACGTGGACTCAACGAAAGTGCTCTACAAACGTCATTTCGAGACATTCTTTGATGCTGTTATTGGGGAAGTGAACAAACTAGGCTCAACGGATAAGCGTTTAAGTTGGTGTCGCAATTTTTTGTTATCGACTAAGGCAGAATGTTGCTGCAATAGGCATTATCCCTAGCGAGTGTTTCTGCGATTGTGGAGAAGTCGGCATAGAAAGAGGTTGCAAGCATTTCAAGGTCAGCTGCAAGGTAAGAACACGAGCTGGCGGTTGCGAAGCATTCTACAGATAGGAGGAGACAGAAATGGCTTCATGGAGCATTATGCTAATAACGTAGGAACATATAGTAGCTTTAAGAATTGGAGAATATTTTCTACAAGGTAGAGAGCAGTCTGTGTAATATTTGTTTAAATGATTTTTTCTTGTGGTCTCCCGAAAATTTAACTATACAACTGGAATGTTTTCCTGCTGGGATGCTTTTACGTTGTGTATTATTTTCAGTGCTTTTTTTTTAAGATTCATCGAACTTATCTGGCAGAAGCTCTATTGATAGGCAAAGCATTTCGATAAGTGAGATTTCCACCGAATATGGACAAGTTTCAGCGGTCGGTTTAACATTCTAAGTAATTGTAAGAGTTTCTGACTTAATATGGAATATGGCGTAAGCAAATATTTTCGTAGTTGATCGAGACGGTGTTGGGTGAGTTGGGTCCGGTAATTGAGACTGAGCAGAAGTTTTGCGTCCGATTCTTCCATATAAATTCCGAACTGCTTTCGAGTGCAGAAACAACATCAACAGACAGTGGTGACAGCTCCAGTTTAGGTGTGCTCTTCATTATTGATTTAGAAAGATTTCTGTTCCATATTTTGCACTCTCTCACCTATCTTCGCCATTTGCTGGCTGAATACTGTCGCAGAGACGTTAAGTAACTTTTAGTACTACCAAGTACAATGTGTTCTTCTATCCATATAACGAGCAATGAATCTCCATAAAACTGACGTAATTGCAATTTTAACCTTTTTTTAGCTTACTGCCAACTATTTTTTGATTGGCAGGGTATATTGCGAAATATAACTTCAACGAAGCTGAGATATTTGCAAAACTCTGGACCGCAGGTGCCTATGGTGGGGAACGAACGCGCTATTGTCCTTTCCGGGGAGTAACGCGTTCACCACCACACCATGCGGGTCCTTCGTTTCGCCTGTCTCTCAGCTAGTTCTATCGATCTTTTTGCCATCAGCAATCACCCGTCAACGGCGTTGATCTGGGGACCCCAAATCGGCAACGAACCCGCTTAAGCTGAGGGTGTAGTCTAAATCACAATGTTATCTTTTTTATTTACTGCTTATGGGAAACTCAGTGAGACCAACGTCCGCATAGTTCTTTGCGAAATTCAATAAGACCAGCGTGCGCGTAGTTCTTTGTGAATATATGTACATATACATATATACGCATATATATATATATATATATATATATATATATATATATATATGTATATATTTGTATTCATATGTACATATACGCTTACTTGGATACTTAGATGGCCCTTCCTCACTGGTTGTGCAGACCTCAGTATAATCTCCAATTTTTCGGAGTTTTGCTGGTTTAGCCATTGTGGTTCCCTGGCGTTCCGAGGTCAGCCAGGCCAATGTTTGCTTCAGCTGGTTACCACCACAGGCAGTCACCGACGTTGTGGATCATAGGTAGATCTGCCACCGAGCGACTACTTTGATATCAGTATCAGGACGGTGACGGATCCTGGCATTGGTTTACTCTTAGTTGGGCTTCCACTTGGAAACGCCTGGCTCCTTATCAGCTTGGAAGAACCTGCCAACGGAATGAATCGCTCCTCTGTGCATCACATCCGGACGTCCAGGAACATCTTCCAGCCACGATGAGGCGGTAAACCGTTTTGAGGATTTACATATATATATATATATATATATATATATATGTATATATATATATATATATATATATATATATAGTATATACAGAGGCGGACGGATATATATATATATATATATATATATATATATATATATATATATATATATATATATATATATAGTATATACAGAGGCGGACGGCACAGTGGTAGTGGTGTCCGTTATCACGATCATGGTGCTAGTTTGATTCCGCTCCGGGTCAACCACGCCTCTCATCACTCTGGGGTCGGTCGGGGAATTGGTACTGGACTTGTCTGGGGAATAAACACTCTCTGCAATCCATTTGGGAACCCTCCATCCCGGCTACCTCAGGACTCTAGGGAGAATTGCTCGACCAGCATTCAATAACATTCAAGATGAAATGGAAATCCTCAAGCAGCAGCCAAAGCCACACGTAAAAACTTGGTAGACCTTCGTCGACGATTTATGCAAGGAAACGAATTGGAAGTGCTGGGATCCGCACAGTAGACGTGAAGATAGATCAAATAAAAACAATATATTTGTGTATGTACATGTATATGTATGCATATTTACATGTACATGTATGTGTGCATATGCATATATACATATACATGTATGTATACATATATATGTAGGAAGTAACTTCTCATATTCAACCCATGCCACGACGTGCAGGGTCGGAAAGCTACCGAATATGAGACTTGTGCAAAAATTATGGCCATTTTTGGGTAGGAACTTTAGAACGCTGTAACTCAGCTCCTACCTAACTTTGGCAATCGAGTAAGAGCTGGATTTGCTTAGAATTTTCAGAGCCACTGCTTTATTTACAACTTCGACCTCACGAGGGCAAACCAGTACGGTAGTTTCATCAAGCATTTGTGGCGAACTTTAATTACATGTTCCATAAGGACAAAAACAGCCATTACCTGTGCACCAGCGTAAAATCTATTGCGGAAAGTGTTTGCGCGGCAAAAGAAGCATCCAGAAATATGTCATATATGAGTGATACTAGCCATAATTCTTAATACGTTTTTTAGCTGACTTCGTATAGCTTCTTCATTTTCTGATATTAAAGTTATGAAGCTGCCAATTCACTTTCTTATTGTTCTGAATATATTCTGCTCTTCAATACCGGTTTTATAGGACGAAATATGGAGCGGTTTATGAATGAACAGGTTCGAAGTGTAATGGCCCCACTTTTCGAATCATTAAATGGTCATTTGGATAGGTTCTGTAAGGCATTGTGTAAGCAGAATGTGAGGTTAGTTTGTTCCTTTGTTCTAATTTTTCTTTTAGCTTCTATGATGCTAAAGGTTCCTTAACGGATTAGAAGTTACACCTTGAGGTGGATATCCTGCATAAGTAAATGTCCGCTATCAGAAGAATTTGTATTCTTCCTCTTGCAGTAATGTTATGCTGCTTTTTATCATAATGTCGAAGAAGGTGTTACTACCACAGGAATCTGGATCGTACTATTCTGTTACGTTTGGCACATTTGTAGTGCTCATTAAACGGCAATTCGATTTATACATGGTTAGAGCTGTTTTTTTTTTTCTTCTAGTTTGGTGCTTTTTGATGCCACAGCTGAGCAAAACGAGTGCTTTCAATTGTGACTTTTTTCTCATAAACCATAACGAACGTCTTTGTTGTTTCTCGCTTAGGCCTTTTCAGGAGACAGAAGGCCAAGCCTTATCTGACGTAAAGGTGTCTAAGCGTGTACGCTTGGGTATCTTGCCAACAATAGAAAGATTTGCTGAGTTTGTGAGAAACGCGGAGACAATTTTTGAAGGTGCTGAAAGAAGGACAGATCTCGAAAAAATGGTACATTGGTAGTTTTGTGAATTCGCGTCTTGTGAATATATTGAAATATTGAGTCACTTCATTTTCGTCTAGTTACAGGTATGTGCATTTGTATCGCTGTGTATGCGAAGGCATTGAGAAAGCTGCATCGAATCCGAACAGCAAATCCCCTACATCAGTGGTTCGCTTTGAAAATTACCATCAGTTGTACATGACTCTGTCTGAGCTAAAAATTCCGTGTTTGGATGCGCAACGCAAAGATGCGAAGCGGGAAAAAGAAGAGAATGTCGATCTCTACGTAAGGGAGTATATGGGACGACCTTTAGAAAAAATTCACGTGAGTTTTGTGATGTATTTGTTGATAACGATTATTTAGTTTATTACCAGCTTCATTGACATGCTAGAATGAGTAGTTTCAAGATTTTCTTCTGTAGCAATGTGATATTTGTGCCAAATATATTCGTAGCCGAAATTTTTTTACACGGTTTTCACATCTATTATGTGGTTGCCAACACTTCTTACATTCGATTCTTTGCCTTGCATCCATCATCATCGAAGGCTTTCCAACTTTTGCGTGTGGGTTTAGCCGCTACTTTAGGGTTTCCCTTTCGTCGCAAATGTCGTTGGATGTTGATCGAGTCGATTCTGGCTGGAGTCTTGAGATAGCCGCACTAGAGCGTTCCCACTTGAATTGGAGGGAGTGAGCTGAGCCCAAGCTTAAGCAAGTCAGGTGCCAATTTCTCAATTATGGAGCGATGACAGGCCTGGTGAGCTCGATGCGGGGTCGAACCAGTACCGTGCTTATGATGATTGGGGAAACTACTACTGCGCTATCCACCCCTTAATAATGGTACTAGTACCCGTGTAGCTTCTCGTAGAGCTGTGTTTACCAATAAACGCTTTTGTTTCATCCTTAAAGTAGCCATGAGAAGCTTCAGTGCTGAAGTATTGACGGCTCTGTTGTAAATACCAATCATTTTTGAACTGCAAAGTGCATTTTTTGCAGTGTAAATTCAAGCGGTAGATGTTTCAGCTTTGTTTCTTTCGTTTGCAGGATAGGATGCTACTTTTGCTTCTATTTTCATTATTAGGGTAGCTACATAAATGAATGTCTGTAAAGTTTACGTTGTGAGGTTCTTTATTTTCAATGTTTTTGGCTTGTTTAAATTGCCGGTATCTGCCGTGGTTTAGGTTTATTTTTAGCTAGGATTGGTGGTTGATGAACATTTTATTGTACATCCTAGTTCAACACCCGGAACACCTTGCAACCACAAGTCTGTAGGCTAGTAGTTGTTCGCGTTAAATAATGCTTTTGAAATGCTTCATGTATCCTTATATTCGAAGTTTATCACTTTATATTCCATCAGATATTTTTTGGAAATTGAAAAGTGGTTTTCTTCTAATATTTCGCATCAAATTTCGAATAGTGAATCGCAGAGGGTGTACATCAGGTTTTCTTCGATGCTGTTCAAAACGCGATTGAAATGCGTGGTACGAAACCCGACGAGATTTCATATCAGCCTCAGTTCAGCAGAATCGAGTTGAAGAAGGTAGTATGAGTGATCTTCTTTCGAGAATAGTTACTAATTCATGTTAGCGTTGTAGAATGCACGAATTACTTTCAAGGTTTTTTTTAAAATTTAGGCTCCTTTTATCGATTTGCGTTAGTTTAGGTCATTGCAATGTATCCTGGTAAAGAAGTTAAGAAGGGATTGGAGCAACTTTATAAGAAGGTGGAAAAACATTTAATCGATCATTCATCTCTGTTACAAGTTGTTTGGAGAGAAATGCAGGTTTGAATTAATAGTGTTTCTTTTCATCCGAAAAAAAATGCGTGTTGATTTCAACATATACACTGCTGTGTGTTCGGGACCGTACATCTTAGTTTCAATGCGCACGTTTTTCTTTGGCCTATTTTGCCACATAGAACTCTTTTCCAGGTATTTTGTGGTCAATCGATAGCTTGTAGAACAAAATTTGATACTGGGGCTGGTTCATGGGATGGTGTTCTCGTTGTGCTGTACTGGTGAAAAATATACCACGCTATATTTTTGAGCGAATTAGCCCGCCTGCTCGAATTCCATGACGGATCTGTTGGTTCGTACACAGTGAAGATTAGAGGCTAGAGAAGCTTCGTTCCACGAAAAGACGGCATGTCAACGAAGAGGCCTTTTATAGATGTGTTTGTAGTATGCAGAAGGCCTGATCATCCTCAAAGTGCGCATTTATCAGTGGGCCAACCACACCCTTTGAGAAAGAGACGCAGTCACAACTCTTATTACATTTTTTTTTATCTCCCTGTGTTGTAAATGTTTGACTCAAGGAGACTTATTTTAAGATGTACAACTTCTAGAGGAAACACTTGGGCGTATTTATAGTATGCAGCAGGAGGAAGCGAAGATAGAGTGCGCATTCATCGTTATACAGAGTACTGCTTTGGGAAAATCTCATATCAGTAACACATGTTTTAGTAACACCTTGCTGTTGTCTTAAGCTTTTTATTAAAGGTATTTATTCAACAACTACCATTTTATATAACCAGCAGCGGTCAACAATTCACCCTTGCATAGGATTTATACTTCTTACATATAATCAACGATTAATACGTCTACAATAATCATCACTTAGTGCATCGTACAATAATCAATTTATACTTTTTAATCTCTTTTGTAGTAGTGCCTCAAATAGACGTTCCACTCGAACTCGTTGAACTCATTTCTTCCCATGAGGATTTTCTCCGCGTCAAGCAAATATGTGTGCGTGTTTAACTGATAGAACAGACGTATATACCTAAACTATGAAATTAGTTATTGGAGAACAGTGGAATCCCAAAATGCGTGTACCATTTACATGCTTTCCTAATAGAGAACAGTTGGCCATCTGGTCGGTAAGATCCACAAAAGGCTTATTTTTGTTGTAACTTTAAAAACTTTATGTCAAGCTCTCCAGCAATTCCAAGCAGCGTAAGTTGTAGTAAATGGAATACTGCCATGAAACATGAGAAGGGTGCACAAGTGATTAACATTCTTACTTGTATACTTAGATGGCTCGTCGTCACAGGGTTGTGTGGGCCCCAGCACAATCTCCACCCCTTCAGAGTTATGCTGGTTTAACCACTGTGGTTCTCTGGAGTCCCAAGGTCAGTTAGGCCACAGTCTGCCACAGGTCGTCACCACCACAGCCTGTCGCGGCCCTTGTAGATCAGCGGGAGATTTCCCACCATGCGACTAGTTTGATACCAGGACGGTGATGGATCCCGGTATTGGTTTACTCTTAGCTGGGCTTCTTGTTGGAAACGCCGGTCTCCTGAACTTGGGACACCGTACCAGGGGGGTGAATCCCCCGCTTTACATCGCAGCCCGACACCCAGGACGTTAGGAATGCGATCGCTCTCGTTCGCGCATATGAGCGGCGATTAACATACGAGAGCAAATCCGAGAATCTCGGAAAAGAAACGAAAGCGGCTGGAAAATGGATATTTGATGCACCATTTAGGACTCCTAGACTTCGATTTTCATATGTACGCACGCCTTCCCTCCTATTTTAGGCATTTGAGTGCTACTGATTCGTTGTTCTCCGTTTCTTGTCTAATCACAATGATGGACTTTAGTTACCACACCAAATCTGAGATAACAAAATACAATACTTCAAAAAATAGCGAACCTCGGTAAACAGTGTATTTCGAGTGATCAAATAGAGAGCATCTTGTGACCTTATATGTGCACAAATACATATATATGTATATAAAGGATAAGAAGGATGAAGCTCTCGGCGTTGATCAATCCCTGAAGGATGCGCCATGCATTCGACTTCATTAAGCACCGTTTGGAGGTAAGTGAATGCATATCTGGCCTTTACAATGACTCACGGTGGCCTACCGATGTATCGAGCCAGTGCTGCTATCCTCCCGGACAAGTCTGGTACCAAATGGCCGACCCCGGAGGCATGGAAGGCTTGGTAGGCCATAGGCGCCGGGATCGATTCCATGTGTGTGTTGCGGGGGCACCTCCGACCACTGCGCCACAAGCGGCCTGTGTATGTATGTATGTATGTATGTATGTATGTATGTATGTATGTATGTATGTATGTATGTATGTATATATATATATATATATATATATATATATATATATACATATATATATATATATATGCATAAAACTATATATGCATATGATCTTGAGAATATAAACACATGTATTAAAATATATGTACAAATGGTGTATATAAGTGACGTACTGCTTGCTGGTTCTCCCTCGCAGCAAGCGTTCTATACCTTCTGGTCCCGTGTATCTGCAGCGTTGCGATAAATCATGGCTATTGTAGGGAATGAGCGTATGTTAAGACTAGTACTTATAAAACGATAGCGCAGAGTTTCTTCTATACATTTGTTAAGGTCAAAACTTCTAAAGTGCACTAATGATTGGAAAGTTGCGGAACGTTATCGAAGAATTGGCATCGCACGAAGTGTGAAGCACTATTTTTGACACTTTTATAAACTATATATTTGTATTTACTTTATTTACTATACACAGTATATGAAGTATACATATATGTATAGTATATAGTATGTAAGGTATAGATATATGTATTTATATGTATATACATATATATATATATATATATATATATATATATATATATATACATACTATTTTTGACAAGTAGTTCGTCATTTTCCAGTTTTTAGTTACGATAATGACTGTTAGGTACTGAATGGAGTGGGAGGATAGTAAAGCCACAAAGTAACCATCATAATATTCTTTGTACAACGTCGAAAACTTGATTAGATGCCGATATCGCTATTCGAGATGGTAGATGAATTTTTTCTCTCACCACATGCGAGAATTAAATATAGTTCAAGAACATGGTAGCATAATCAGAAGATCATACCGGATACGTAGAAGTAGCCAGATATGAAAAATTTGTGAGGCAACCGAACAATAGAACGACTAGAACGACAATCTCAAGAAACCAGTGCGTCGTGGATCCTGCACGTGCTCACGGACTATACGCCTCGATTTTAATGCGCATTTCGGTTGCGCTACAATGACACGCTGTTTGAATGGTCGCGCCCTTAAAGGGGCTAGTAGTGGTGCCATATGACTTTTCTCCTATAGGTGAATAAGATTGAGAGGCGGGACGAAATCGACCGTCTGTTAGCATCGTGACGGCGGTGCATTCAACGGTGTATTCTGTGTCTTTGTTCTGCCGGATTGACATGTTTTCTCTATACTTTGTGTTGTTTAGGTCATGGTGGTTGTCGGGTTGTTTTCTTAGCTTGGCTGTGGGACGGAGATCTGTTATTTTAATTCATCATTCATAATTTGAATGCTGTGGCTTGCCCGTCTCCATATAACAGAGAGTGGTCGACCATTACGAATCAAAGTAATCTGAGTTGATACTGGTATTGTCCCCGGACGGTAGCTAATCGAGAACTTGTGGGTGCAATTACGTAAATGCGTGTTGTAAACTGCACGCTAGAAGGGAGCAGTCAACTGACTTGAATTCTTACTCCGAGGTCACCTCTTGCAAGTAAGTATGTGGGCTTCATGCCTACTGCAGGAGTGCCTTATATGCTGTTTATGTGTATAGCGAACTATTCCCATTCATTGGCTTTCAAGCTGTGTGTATTTGCTATTTAACGAAAAAGAAATTCATTAAAAATAAAGGGCGTCACAAGAAAACTGTTGTGCTGTCCGTGGTCCTCAAGTGACTGGAACCCACTGGGCGACTTCGAGCACTACAAATCGTGACTTTACTTGTGGTTTTCCATACGCTTTAATTTCATTAGGGAATGAACAGAATTGCAAATGTTATAGGTGATGAAGAACAGTTCGCTAACATCATTTTACTGTTTACTTCACTTCATCACTTGGAAATTGGTTCAGAAATTTTTGTAAAAACACTTGTATAAGTGGAACATTGCAGGACCAGTTCTTGAAGCAACTTCAAGGTTACCAACGATTGATGAGCATTTGCTATCCGGGCTCAAAGATTGATCTAGAAGTGAGCGTACAAGACGTTCTTAGCTACTTCTCAGATATTGCCCAACAGCATTAAATTGGGCCGTGTTTTTCTTGGTATATATTTGCAGGTTTCATTTGTATAATGTAATATGTCAATTTGAAATATTTGATTTTTTGTTTATAGAATAGTTTGTTTTGTGGCTCTATAATTATTCCACTTTAGTTTTTTTAGTGCCACACTGTTGCTAATTTAGGTGACATTTAATAAAGTCTTTGCTACTTGAATGCATAGTATTCACGCATTTGGTCCTTCCATCGTTCTTTATTGGATCTGGCTATGCTTTCGCAGTGAAGCTTTCCTTTTTAAATATAAACTGTCAGAAAATTCATGGATCACTTGAGCGGAGGAGATCCATGTATGGTGATAACATTGTGGACGAAATAAAGTCTTCACATTTTATCGACGAAGCTCTGAAGTTTAGGAGTTGATTTCCAATTGCGACAAGAAACATGGTGAATGCACCCCTCTGATCGAAATGTTAAGAATCTGCATCTATCAGGGATGTCTGTGCGATTTTTCAGAACGGGAGAAATATTAGATTTGATTCAATGAAAACACTATCCAAGCCGATAACCAGTGCCACTAGTTTTCTTAGTAGGGTAATGAAATGTGAAAAAAAATTATTGGAGGCTATTTAGGGGCAATTCCAGTGTGCACCAGAAAACCCTGTTTATCCACGACACATGCCATTGAAAATAAATGAGTGGGGGCCCTTGAGTGTTCAACCGCAATGGTTCCGTTGTGCAGAGTTCTAGTAAAACACAAATATGGTCGGCGTTGAAAAACAATTTTTGTTCGTGTCGTTTTCAAAGGCATGACAAATAAAAGCCAGTCACCAGAAACGAACGCGGGACTTTCTCCGATATGTCCCACTATCTGCTCTCCCTTAACAGGGACGCGTTTTATACCTTTCGCTTTGAAATGGATTTAATAACGATAATGTCCAACTGTATTTTTATTAGTGTCGGTCGATATGTGAGGCACTCAGCTAAGAGAACGTAGCAACGAAGCGTTCTTAATGCAGGGGACAGGTCGGCCAATCATGAAGACTTTTGTACCAACCTCGTGTCAGTTCAATCATGTACGAAATTACTGATTGTTATCACGCAAAGTTTAATTGAAGCCGGTTTTTAAGATATTGTCTCGCAACATACTAGCAAATGAAGTACCAACTGTTACATGATGCACCTTCCGGCAAAAAGTTGATCATATCGGATAGCGGGAATAGGTCAATATCCGTGGTGTATGAAAAGGCACCGCAGAATGAGGTTTCCCACTCGAGCAGTGCTTTCTCTATTTGATTCGATTTGGGACCATCGGCTTGGATCAGAGCGGATCTGAAGAATGCAAAGGTGCCAAAACGGTAGCCGAATAAAAAAAAGGGACAAAGTTGTCGACGTTGATCAATCCGTGAGGAATGCGCCATGCATTCGACTTCATTAAACATCGTTGGAGGATTTAATGGATATCTGGCCTTTACAATGATTTGAGGTGACCTGCTTATGTATCTAACCAGTGCTGCTATCCCCCGTACAAGTCTGGTACCAATTTGCCAAGGGATGGAAGGCTTGGTTAGCCTGTGTCGCGGCGATCGGTCCCATGTGTATTGCAGTGCGCCTTCGACCACTCCGTTACACGCACGATAGCCGAATAACAATTTTCATACCAACGCTTTGTAAGCTAGACCGTGTAGGAAATCATTCATATTAAAGAAACCTTAATTTAAAGGAGAACATCGCGTATTATTATCGTTTGCAAGACCTCAGTCGGTCCATATATTTATAACTGAGAATCAATATGCTGTGGTCCTTTTTTACTTCACCACTTTTCTAAATTGGCTGGAAACATTCGCAGAAAATGTCACCATCTCCCAAAGGATTTACTGCTGATAGTCGATACACTTTTTTCGACATTTTTCATGACCCGTCATGACATCTACTGTGCGGATCCGAGTGCTTCTTGCATTCGATCCATTTTCCTCGTACTCAATATGCACAAATGTTTTCGGACATTTCGCATCTTTCGGCTACTGCTTAAGGATTTCGTCTTCTTTATGAATGTCGCGAAAAGATGGTGAAGTCGATTCTGATTGTAATTAAGGGGGATAGCCAGGACAAGGCGTTCCCACTTACGTGGATTGGACGAGAGCGTTGTGGAGGGAGTCTCGAACTAGCTTTGCTTCCTGATCGACGGCATCACTAAGTAGTGCAGTACCTTCATCCTCGATAATTGTTGACTTTTTTAAACTTCACTCGATCAATGGACACTGTATCATTTTTGCCCCTGTTCCTCGTACAGGATTCGCTATGAATTGCCTAATATCTTACAACCGCTCAAATAAAGATACTACCATTTGTAGAACAGGAAGAACAAATGAAATGCTGTTACACTTTTTTATCAATAGATCTTAACTTTAAGGCCTGCCATGAGCAGAATTTAAGTAAGTTTTTCTGTTAATATTTCCATATTATGGCTAAGATAGGAAGTCCCGTTCTTGTTCAGTGAGGCAGAACATATTACTTTTTTTCTGAAATTTGCTTAGTTTCGTCGGAGGATACGATCCAATATTCTTCATAGAAAATTGCGAATCTGTTAGCAAAGTTTTTCTATGGTTTAGAACAGACGATCTAAGGTACGGGAATCCAGCACGAAAAGAAATTTACTAAAATATTATTTTAATCCCTAGTTTTTCCTTCTTTTCGAACGAAGACAGAACTTCTATTCCGCTGCTGAATTCAATCTTTGCAATTAGGAGGCGGTGATCGAAAGGTGCTAGTGAGGAATTGCCATCAATGGACGATCTTGTGCGTGTGAGGATACGATGGTTCTTCGCATGGGTGTTGCAATGAGGCAATTCTCATTTCCATCGGCGGCTTTTTTTCTGAAAAATAAACTTTCTAAAAACAGTTTTGTTCAAGAGCACAAAAAAAGTTTTCAATTCTCATTTTCTGTTGTTTTAAATTTACTAGCCCCTATTTTCGTGTGGTTGCTGTCGCTTTACTAGTGTTAAGGTCACCGAGATAAAATTTATCCACTTATCGTTGTGATCTAGTTTTCTTTATTGTTTGTATAACATGCCTACAATTGAGTAGAGGGGGAATGGTGCCAATTCTTCCGATGCTAAGGTTGAGGCGATAGACGATCAGAGATGATCGATTGAGGCGACACTAAAATTATGTATATCGACGTGATAACCAAAGAAAATATGTTTGAGAGGAGCAAACCCATCAAAATTTCGTGGCTTAATCTTCTCATGGTAGATGGTAGAACAAAAGTCTTATTTCGTATTTGCATTTCGACGCTGTTCTTGCACTTTGTTTCTTTTAAATTAAACGTGTGGGATTTGACCAATTATGTATACGATTTCAAGAAATCAGTAACTTCCATTCTCACTAATAGCTGACCGCCCTACCCGTTGACGAGAGTGTCCAGTGCTCATTGCATTGGACCTCACCTTCAGTCGTTCCGAGTGGCGCAGCCGTTGGTCCGTGTTGCCTCAAAAAAACGCTACCGCTTGTAATTAGAGTTTTCCAAAATAGGGATAACTTCTGCTTTTGATTAGACCTTTTGCAGTGTTAGGAATAACTAAGACCAGAAACTCCGAGGATTTAAATCTCGCTGTTTTCAATTTTTTATAGGTGCTAATTTTTTTCAGACATTTGTCTAGATCGCTTTAGAAATCTACTATCTTTAGAATGTTTTTCAATGCTATTGGGTCTTTGTTTTTCACGAAACCTTCTTTGTTCTAACAATTTTACGGAAATATTTTGTAAGCACTTTACACAGTCACTTCAGGAATCATGACTATTATGAATAATTACAGACTGAACAAACTGGATTTTTCCCCCAGATAGGGAAACTCATACCAGTAATTCATTTCTACACGAACCTTTGTAGTGTGCAGCGATTGGTTCGGATTTGACATCTTTTTTTGTTACATGGAGATTATTCAGTATACATTTTTTATGCCTCGTTAAAGAAATACGACGCATAAAATGATAAAGGATAAAGCTCCCGGCGTTGATCAATCCCCTGAGGGATGCGCCATGCATTCGACTTCATTAAGCATCGTTTGGAGGTGATTGAATGCATATCTTGCCTTTACAATGACTCGCGGTGGCCTACCGATGTTGCAAGCCAGTGCTACTATCCTCCCATATAAGTCGTATCAATTTGCCCACCCCACAAGGTTGGAACGCTTGGTGGGCCATGGGCACGGGGATCGATTCCACCACGTCTGTGTTGTAGGGGCGGCTGTGACCACTGCACCGCACACGCCCTCCCATAACGCATGTTTTATTGAATTCTGTGAAGCAAAATCACTATAATCACCGATTTACTCTTCCAATCCCAATAGTTCTATTCTCTGCAGGTAATTTGGGATATTTTTTCATTTTGTTTTGTTATTTTTTTTATTCTATATGATCCGTCTTCACGTCTACTGTGCCGATCCCAGCACCTCTCACATTCTCTTCGTTTCCTCGCATACCTCGTCCATGAAGATCTTCCAAGTTTTTTTCGTGTGGGTTTAGTTGCTAATTGGGGATTTTTTCATTTCATCTTGAATGTTGTAGAATGCTGGTCGAGCAAGTCTCTATGGAGTCCTAAGATAGCCGGGCTGGAGAGTTCCCAATTAGATTGCAGAGAGAGATTTTTTTTCCAGAGAAGTCCGGTACCGATTTCAAGACCCCGGAGGGCTCGTGATGACGGACACCACTACCATTGTGGCATCCACCCTCTATTTTTTTTCATTCATTATTGAATATATACTAAAATTGGAACAATGTTTTAGTCTGCGATATGCAATTAGTGTAAAAGCTTAATAATGTCTTGATTTTTATTTCCTGCCTATTCATTTTTTTCATGGTAAGATACAATGTGAAATGCAACCGTAAGGATGCTGATATATGAGCAAGACTCGGAACCTCAGCTGGGCAACGAACCCGTGATTAAAACAAACCCGTGCCGAGGGCTCGAATGCCATCCACCACACCGCCCTCGCTTTGTCTTTCTATCATCCATGTTTTTACTGTATTGCTACTGTCAACAAAATAAAATGTAGACAGAGAATGAAAGTTAAAGTATTGTGATTTCGATTTCTGCTTTAGCTTAGCTGGGTTTAATGCCTGTTTATTCCCCCTCCGAATACACCTGTTCTCGCGTGATTGCTGATAAAAAGTAAAAAACATGGCTGAGAGAAAGGCAAAGCAAGCGCCTCTGGGTTGCACGCGAATCACTTGTAAAGGTAGTCGCAGGTTCGAAATGAGGTTTCGAGTTCTGTTCTTACCTCAGCGCTTTCGTAGTTATAGACTTTAATAGTTCATATGTGCCTATATATGTATATATATATATATATATATATATATATATATATTCTATAGAATGATTTGGTGTAGCCTATCGATGTATCAAATTAGTGCTGATATCCTCTCCGACAAACATGGCACCAATCCGCCTATCCGAGAGGGCTCTGGCACGCTTGTTGGACTCGAAGCGCGGAATCGAACTACCTGTGTGTTTACACGACACTTCCAACCACTGCGCTCAAATTCCTGTTATTACTTTTCCCACCACATATCTTTGGAATAATAATTGTGCTTGTCGAAAGTAGAATTTCATTATCACTTTTTATGGTTTATTTGACGCTACTAAATCCGCATTTGTTTATGTATCGTTTGTACATGAATGCGTCGTTTTTCTTGTTCAGCAATCGCGAGGTTGTTAAACGGCATTCATTTACTTCCATGGAAAAACACAGTACAATAAAAAAGCGGCTCTGAAGAAGGCGATACTGCAGAAACGTCAGCTACTGTTGTATTGTATTGTGTTTTTCTATGGAAGTAAGTGTATGCTGTTTAACAACCTCGCAATTGCTGAACAAGAAAACGATGCATTCATATTCCAATGCCGAGGTTAATAGAAAGTCGATCCTGGGAATCGTTTGTATTCGAAGTCCATTATCTGATTCGTTTTCTTTGCCCATGTTTGACCCATTAGGAAGGCGTGGCTGGTGTCGCTTCAGCTTAGGCAAGCAGTGGCTTATACACAATACCTCTTCTATTCCTTCGCGCAATTGGCCCACTTATAGTCCTCTTCATTTTACCTCATTTTTGCTTTTCGTTGATAAATTCTTATTGATGTTCGCTCTTGGTGGATATTCATTTGCATTTTCCCATACCTAATTTTTGTTTTTACCCTGTTCCTCTTCTTCTAGGGAAATAGAGGGTTTTTTTTGCACATGGAAGTCGTCGAATCTTTTTTTTACTAATCGATCTTATCACTGAAGGATAAGGGTCCAATATCTTGCAAATTGGTTAAACAATACTTTTCTTCTTCGTGGAGAGTTCTTTACTTTTGTAGCGCTAGAGCTTCCTTCTCGTTAACGTGAGATTTCTCAAAGTTTCTTTTTCTTGCGTCATTCTCGTTGTACTTTCCTATGTGTTCTATAACTGCCTGTTCTGCCTTCCTTTTAGATTTGGTGATTACAGTTTTCTTTGCTTGTTTACATTTAAGAATGACTTCTTGTGCTGCGGCACGGGCATCATCACCAGCTACAGATGAATCTGAATGCTTTGATATGCTTCATCCAATGGAATCGGACAACGCTTTGCCTCTGATTAGCACTACTCCCTCAATGCCACCAGTGGTGAGTGAAGTGAAGTGAAGTGATGCGAAAATGGGAACCAATTTTAAAGTCGGTCTGTGGGCTTGCAGATTTTGATGTGCACTCATGGTTTGGCTGACATCAATCTCTGCGTTCCTCGGTTTAGGTCGACGTCTTGAGAAAATAACCCAGATCGCTTGATAACTATATTGGTTAACATGAATACCACATCGAATTCTAGCGCTTTTAAATATTGTAACAAAACTAGGTGAAATATGTAATACGACTTTGTCTCCAGTGCCGACTGCATGCAGTGAACCAGTGTATTTAAAGAAGAGTGTTAATTAAACAAAAAAAGTACTACCGATGTGATGAATGTGAATATTAAAAAAATTTCATGCATTCCTGATGGTTTTGAGTGCTATATTTTGCCCCTTTTACGTTGCTTAATGGGGCCATCACCAAAATGTAGTGCATGCAAACCAATGAAGGGCTTACGAAATCTTTACACCTAGATTTAAAACGTCTCGTATAGCATGTCGTATAAATTATACTTTGGCAGATTTCTCGTAGATTTAAATACATAGCATGTGTCGGTGAATTGATGAATCCCAGAGGAGTTGTCTAGCTAGCAAACAAAATAGGGTTGCAGAAATCCATTGCTAACTTCGTATTTTCATGAAACCATTGAAATCCCTCACTTAAGAAAAAACAAAATAACAACCTTATTGCCGTCTTTCGTATCATTTCCAGATCCAGATGTTGAACTTAGCGATAGAAGAAATTGTACTGTATACGACGACAGAATAACAACTGTTTCAATTTGTAGGTGAATATAATGCAGATTTGCCTCTTAATGTAACATTATGTATACGAAGTGATACGATAGATGATATGATAGATTCCACTTAAACCAATAGTATTGTTCTTACCGAATCATTAAGTTCACTGAAATGATCATTAAGTTACTGAATACGAAATGTCTAATTTGGGTTTTTCAGATCAAAACCACCGACAGACCAGTGCTATTGTGTATAGCTCCAGTACATAAATTACAACATGAAGACGACGCTGATCAACATGAAATGGTTCGTGATGGCGTTGAGAAAGTTCAGTTACATTGAGTCAAATAGTCCGTCTTTCTATGATTTAACGTCCAGCAAGGTTTAATTCTGTCTTTGTTAAAACGTTTACCACTATCATTTGTTGTGAAACTTAAAGTAAACGTTTTTCAAACTTTCCTTCCATCGTATTCTGACGTTGGGAAATTGTAAATACGCGTTTGTTGTCAGTAATGCGTTGTTCAGTGTTTTCGTTTTTCTAATATAGTGATTTCATGTAGCGTTCGGTTTTCTATGCTTTCATTATGCAACATTTTACACGACACTTTTTTATGTTTCAGTTAATTGTTGGGTTGAAATTATACAAACGATTTTCAATAACACTTACCTCTACAAGTCTTCTATCGTTTTGATTTACGATCTGTAAAACTCTGAGCCTTTACATTTCACGGGCGCTTCACGGGTAGATGCTGATTAAATTTTGAGATGGAAAACTGAGTTAACTTACCAACGACGTTTTCGCTGCCATCAAAGAAACGCGATTATATTTATATTGTCTGATTTCACTACTGTCCGTTCATATTTAAAAGAAACAGAAAATGTATGAAGAAATCTTCAGCATAAAGTTTTCATTCATTTTATCTATACGACCCGCTACCACATGTACTGTTGATCCCCACACGTGTTTCACTTCATGAGCCTCCTTGTAACCATGTTCCACGAAGGTCTTTGGATTATCTAGTAGGTTCGACAACTGCTTGACGGCCTTCGTATTCTTTACTGATTTCGTCGAATGCTGGTCCAACCGATCCTCAAATAGCCGTTCCCAGGCGTTCCTAGGTCTTCAAAACAGGCAGTCGTCGGCCTTTCTAGATAGGGAGGGAGCTTATGAGAGGAGTCTGCCACCAATTTCCCCACCATAGAGAGAAGGGAGACTCTGTTGGTCTTCTGCGCCGTCGTATCCGCGCCCTACCCTTACTGTTCAACGGCATTTCTACCACTGCGCTACTCCCCACATAGTGTATAAAGTGACAAAAATGAGAAGAAATTTGAATAACTGAGAGCGATCGAAGACTCGAGTTGTTGTTTAGGTTTGTCTGTTCTACTATAATAGCAAACCTGCATGAGGAATTCAATTCAAAGCATTAGAGTGATGAAATATATTATTTTCACGAGAATACTAAATCCTTCCATTTAAACTGTAGATTTTTATGCCTTTTAAAGAATTCATATATTCATGCATGAAATTTGTAATATTTTTTGTGAAGTTGTTCTGTTGGTTTTCTAGCTATCTTGTACTCGTAGTATACTTATCGATTAACACATTCTTTAAAATGGACTATAAATGATAAGCAGATTAAAAAAAAAGAAAAAATAGAGCCACTATTGCTTTTTTTGTTGAGATTTAGCAACTGAAATTGGGTCTTACCCACCTGTTTACGTATAAACTTCATTTTATTACGTCTTTGGCATATTTCTCCAACAATATAGGAGCTTAACATCAACATAGTTTATTCTTTGTGAAATGATCGCTATTAGCAACACTACTACAAATCAACTATTTTGAGCATTTTGATTAATTTTTTGGTGACCTTGTTGGGCAGATATTCAACATAAGTGTTGACGACATTCCAACCATATCACCATCTTCACAGCCTCAACGATCTACGTCGAATGGTTAGCACAAGGCTGCGGTTTCTGGCAACGTACTGGGCTTCAGAGTTAAATCGAAGCCACTGGAGAGGAGCTGTAGAATTAACTAAGACTAACTGGCAGTGTCTTCTTGTTGATAATCAGTCATTTGTAAGTGTGGTCAATAAACCAAGATATTCACTAAAGATGCAAGAAACAATGGAATAATGTCTCCTATTTTCATAAAACAAGTCGGTGTTACAAACTGTATAGAATGAAGAAAACCTTTTTGTATTGTATTAAAAGTGGACACAAAACTGTTATTATCGAAAACACATTTAGATTCCAATCAAACTGTATATATGTGTAAATGGATTAAGGCATTTAAAAGATTTTGTCGGGACTCACTCCGATTGCATTTTGTTACGAATTCATTTAACTGCTTTTATGCCATGGATGACAATAACTCAGCTCAATTCGCTTTTGAGCACAAATGTTGATTAAATTACAAAGTTATCACTGGAGCTAAATTATCCACCTCAAATTATGCTTGTACTAGCTATCACCTTGGGATCTGTTGCCTTGATGCACAGCGCTGTTTCGACCCATTCCTAGCCCCACAATCATCAACCCTTCATGATTCCGGAGGAGTTGCAAAATTGCTAATGGACTTGCTTTGGTCAAACTTAATCTCTCAAATACATGCAAATGCAAATACAAGCACCATCCGAGCCTATACGTGTAAAGTTCAAAGATCTTCTTGCATGATTGATGAGAGGAAACTAATAGAATGCATGAAGTATATGAATCCTCGCAGTAGATGTGAAAGTCGGTCATGCAAACAGTGTTTTTAAAAAGTAGTGAAATGCTCTGCTTCAAACTTTCTTCATTACATTCTAAAGCACATTCAAGCATTTTATTCAATATGTCACACTTCGTTTATACGTTTTCCACTGGCTTATGAATAGCTCTTTTTTTTGAAATTTATGCTTTGGCTAAATTCTGCGTGTTGCACTGTTGTTTACGTCTTCATAGCGAATTTCTGACACATTCTTTCTTGTTCCCAATGGGCCATATTTCACTCAGATACATAAAACATCGTTTTCAGCGGTAGCAAAAATATGGGGGTATAAAAGCCTTTATATGAAGAATAAATCGTTACCATTCACTGAGGATTACACCATGCGTTCGATTCCATTTGTACTGTAGCATTATAAAGGCGACTGAATTCACATCCAACCTTTGCAATGACTTTCTGATGTCGAATGATGATTGAAATCAACGTTTTTGTCTTAATATGCAAATCAAATGTGAATTTTCCCATCCTGGAGAAATGAAGGCCTCGGTTGGCTCTGTGAGCGAGATCAAAACCGACGGACAACCACGGATGGGCACATGTAACCACTCTGCTTTACCTTTTTAAATGTAAGTCACCACCACATGTAGGGATTCCTTTTTACTATTGATAAAGTTTTATTCGCTTTTGTGTTTTTTTATGCTGGCAGAAGGTCGGTTTTTTTGACAAATTCCAATGCTTCTACACTAACTGCAGCTCTTGAGCAGTTAGAAAGCTGAGAAATTTGCATTTAAATCAGGTCTTACTCTATTATTCTAGTATACATATATATAATATAGCTGTTTTAAAACATCAAATTTATTCGACAACTCTGAGCTAGAATTTAAAAGCTGAAAAGGCGATTTTAAAAACGTTGATAACATTCGAGAACATTCGAATCGACATTCAAGAACACCACTGTGCCCAGTTGTGGGATGAAGTCCCTCTTGTATTCACTCGCTTCGCCTTGCGAGATTTGAACTCCGACGGAAAAGAATGAGCGGAAAAGACGTCATGAGGATTCCTCAGGAACAGAAATTAATTAATCTCATCAGGGTAAGAAAAGCTGTCTCATTTATGAAGAGATCTCCATTTTTTAATGGTTCTAATTATAATCAATATTTGACAAGTTTCAATGTTGTTGTTTAAGGTAGGAAAGTCAAATTATTTAGACTAACAGATATCGATGTTAACGTATCAAATTTTTCTCAGCTACTAGATTCTTCTTACTCTACGTTAAAAAAGCTTATAAAAGGAAGTTTAAAAAAAGTAAAAAAGGATTGCGAGATCATTAGGAATTGTAGCGACTTTAGTTTGTAAGACCGCCATGACTTCAGATCACCCTACCATAATAATACAACAAAATTATACGTGTACTGTTAGTTTACGTCCTCAGCTTCTTTCGCAGGGAAGTCCTTGATTTTAGAAGCACGGTGACTAATTGCTCTCAAGTTGTCCCTTGAGGAAATGATATTAATAACAGCATTTATTGTGACTAATTGTTTTTATGTGAAAAACTCCACAAAACTCTCAAAGAGTTTTAATGAAGTAAATCGAAGACAAGAAACCACGTTAAGTATTAGAAGAAAAGACTCAGTGAAAATACATAACGTATTCTACTACTATCACTTGCAACCATATCTCTGCTATCTGCTATGGAACGATTTCGAAATCCCGAAACGTAAAGTGTTTACTTGAGTGGTATTAGTGACAACATAAAAAAGGACAAAGCTCTCCACATTGATCAATCCCTGAGGGATGCGTCATTCATTTGACTTCGTTAAGCATCGTTAGAGGAGATTGAATTCATATCTGACCTTTACAGTGACTCGCGGTGGCATACCGCTATATCGGGTCAGTGCTACTATCCTCGCAGGCAAGTCTGATACGACTTTGCTGTCGCCAGAGGGTTGGAAGGCTTGGTGAGCCTGGGGCGCAGAATCGGTTCCATGTGTATTGCAGGGCGTCTCTAACCACTGCTCTACACGTGCCACAGTGATAGCATTCAAGACAAAAACCTCACATGGGCCAGAAAACGCAGCCCTACCATGCGAATTGTAGAAACCTCATTAAAATTCTGATGAGAATATGTCCCATTTCGATATTCGTTTTGTCGTTTTGCAAATGTCATCTATGGAAATGGTCGACCCTCATATATTATATACATATACATATATTGGGCTATATGCCACGACATATACATATATTGGGCTTTGACTTCAATATAGGCTTCATATCGTCTCTCAATGACATGTTGGTCGAGTGTGTTTTTCACTGGGAACCAGAGCTATCCATGCTATGACGTTACCGTTACCTCAAAGAATTTCCAGTCTCCATGAATTCAAGAGAATAGTACAACTTTTTTGATCAGACTGTTCGATGATCTCAGTGGTATTCCTCACGTTAGTGAATCCAAGCGCGTGTTTGGTCGACAGCTCGAAGAGGACATAAACACAAGCCAAAATCATAGAAAATATAGAAATAGCCAGATTATGTTTGTTTGGGTAACGGAAAGGTTTGCACTTTTTAAGAGATCCTTCAATATATTTAGTGTTGAGGGCTGTAAGCTCAATTAACATGCTGATTTTAGAGCTCGGTAACATTTATATTAGAAAAAAGAGCTCCATCATGAATTGATTTCATTGTGATTTATAGTCGGTCAAAGGAATGTAGAGGAATTCAGTGCTGTAGTAACGAATGACATGTTAGTGTTAAAGTCGGATAACATATGAAAAATCGTGTTCAGTTCCGGTTTGCAAAATTGAACGCAAACACTTCAGCGTATGCTAAAGACGTTCATTGTTTTCGTGCTCGTCGCGTTGTTTTCGGCATTTCAGCTCTCGTCATATTTTTGATGCTTCCACACCTTACACATTCATCTTCATTCTGTTCCGATATCGCTCACTGTTGATGCACATAGAATTATATCGTGCTTTAAGCCTCTCAATCCAATTCAAAACTACCGTATTCTTTTTCCTACTTCACTTTGTTCATCGTACATGCTCCCAGTTTTTCTCACTATATCGCATACGCTTCATCACTTCAACTGTGCATCTAAAACAAAGATCTATTCATTGTTTGTTATATTGCTTATCTGAATAATTCGAGAAGTTTCATGTCACGCCGAGCCAGCGAAACTACATTCTTAGGTTGTGATGATCTCATATTTCCTACTTTGTCATCGAAGGTATAGTGGAGCAATCGCACAGAAACTTGATGGTTTCAAACCTTTGTTGAACCCCAGTGACGTTAATTCTGTATGACAGCTGCAATCAAAAATAATTCAAGGTCTTACTTTGATCAAAAGCGGGAAAACAAAAAACGACTTGGAATTTTTCTCATCTGAAAGAAATTGTCTCAGCTGACGTCGTTCGATAACAAGGTTGTCACTCACCATTTGCGCACTTGCTCTTTTGGTGGATAGTGGTTGCTAAAAGGTGCTCAATTTCGAAATTTTTTTCTGAACGTCAAAAGGTATGAACTTGAAAACAAGCTCATGTGAGATTATGTAATGAGCTCCGAAACATAACGGTAACTCCAATATCGAGTCACCGCCGAAATGACAGCAGTTTAACGTTCTTCGTTGCTATATAGTCAGATCCATTTGAATAGGGTTAGAAATGCGAAATCAACTAAGGATTCACAAAAAGCCCAGTTGAAAACTGTTCTCGATTCTACTTTCACCTCATTTTATGAGGATAATCTACAATTCATGTGGTAAGGTCTAAATCGACCACAAACGACATAGATGATGATGCACCTTCATCATGAAAACTATCATCAAAGGCCGGTTCGTGGTAACAACACCTCACATATGAAGTAATGTCTCAATCTTGGACAGCCCTTTCCATTGGCCTTTCTATCTTTTCTGTATCTTCTGACATGTTAGATTTTTCGGATTCATCTTCTTGTGCGCATTTTTGGAAGTTAGTCTATGAAAAAAAATACGGAAATACAATTCCTTTTGCGGTTAGAGGACTAGCGAAATCTGTAACAGTGTGAACTGTATCCAATCCTTATCGTGCAAACGAAAAGGAAGGATATGAAAACAAACTAAACAGGTAGATGGAAATCTAACTGACACACAAGTATCCGAGAATTCCTGCTCGGACAACACTTGCTACAATCACAGCTGTATTTATGCGGTTCGTGGTAGATCCTGTTGCAATGCTAACGCTGAATTACATACAGGTCCGACGAGACGAGAATATAGATAGGGATTAAGGATTAACGCAACCGGCAGTGTCCATTCTGTACATACCTATCTGGCACCCATTATGAGGTCTACAGTTTTTTTTTCTGGCAGTTTATTTTGACGCAGAAAACTCTTTCCCTAAAATTCTTGGAATCGGTCCACAACTTATCCAACACATGTTATGGAGAGCGTCGGCACCGAAAAGCTCTATTCTTCACTTTGAAATATAAAGACAACTCCCTTGACCGACAATTTGATAAGCAGTTCATTGTTATTTCACTTTTAGTCCCTATAATGCATCACAGTTATAGCATGAAATGTGCGGTTATAAAATATCGAAATAAACACAGCATAGGTTGCAAAACACTTAAAAGTGCTGACGCGAGTGTTTGCAATAATGGGCTGTTGTAACATATAGTAAAAAGTAGCATACCTACCACTCACACTCATAGAACGATAGGACAAACTCCCTCAAGTCTTCTAGTTATCAAAAACTATCGCCTATTTTCTCAAAGCGAGCACGGTCGGAGCGGTTGAAAATTGAACGTCGTCTTAAGTGGCATGGCAGCAATCGGCACCATATTTCCCATATACAACGAAAAACGGGACCCGGTGGATATATAAAGTCAATCCCAAGACTGGTTTTCTTAAACCTGGGTTTTGATCAACAATTCACTATTTTTCTTGGTGAGCAAACACGAGGTTGGTATTACAGAATTTATTAGTGCTCAACAGTTGATTTTTCAGGCGCTTTCGCCTTCTTCAGAGTCGTTTATTTCGTTGAAAGTCCTCCAGTTATTTGCTGGAAACCAGGCGCACAGAGTATTACATGGGCGAGGAGTTGTCTCCACCAAGTAATTGGAAGACTTACAACGAACAAAACGGCTCTAAAGAAGGCGAAGCGGCCGAAACATCAACTATTGTGTGCTGCTAAGTGCTCTAATGCCAAGCTCGCGTTTGCTCATCAAGAAAAGCAATGAATTATCAAGTCAATGTTTTTGTCCTCCCAGACAATCCTGGTACCGGTTCGAAACGCCTACCTTCAATAAATCTGAGCACTAATAATTAATTTATGTATAATGAATTGTGTTTGTTAATATTCCACATGGTTATTAACATTTTTTCTTTAAATAGAGGAAATTGAAATCATTGAAACGTTAGCTCACGCAAGCAGAAGTGACGAAAATCACCTGTTAGCTTAACAAGACAGTTCGTAAGATAGAAATCAATTCTGGTACCAATTTCTCGAACCCTAGGGATTAAAAATCTTAGTGAATCTGTGCTTCATTTCGAACTGCAGACCAATCGCTAGTGTGCATTGCAGGGCATTCCTCACCACTGCGCTATGCGCTCTTCAAATTCATGGATTTTTTGAAGAAGTCAAACCTATATTCTTAGAAAATCTAAGAACAGTTTTACAGCATTATATTAAGCGGTATGAAATTTTTTTGAGGACTTTTTTATGTAATCACGTCAGGCTTTCTATTTAATGACGAAATACCTTTATAAAACCTCGTGTTTTGTGAAAAATATTACTTTGCGCTTCATATTCTCGTGTTCATCTTTTCAATGAAGGACGCACTGAACTGTTGTAAAACTGGTTTGTAAGAAGTTGTGAGGAACTCTTAAAATGAATATGGGTTTCAAGTATATGAGTGAGCGCAATTAAGAGAAGAACTCAGTTTTTCGTGAAAACGCCACGATGCATTCAACAACTCGTATCGCTCCTCTTCATGGATTCATTTCTTTAAGTATGAAAATTACGTGAATTAATGAAGTGCTATCATGATAAGTGGGTCCTACTTAGATATGATTAAGCATGCGGGAAATGATCAATTCTAAATGAAGAACCTGGTAAGTATTGATTCGTGATCAGATCATCTAAGAGTGCCACCCACAAAGTCAGACTTTCTAACTTAGTAACGATGACATGCTTAAGATGAAAGTAGTTTAGTGAGAAATACATGAAAGAAAGTGCCTATTTGCCAATTTTGAAGTATAATTCTGTTCTGAGGTCTCACGTGTAACATACAAGCAGGTATAGCCCACCAGAGGTTCCGAGTTTTGTTCTTCTCTCAGCCTCCTTGTGGTTGCACGTCAAGTCATGCGTTACCGTGAAAAAATGAATAAGCAGTAGATAAAAGTTATGGAATTGTGGTTTCGATTGCAGCTTACCATTCCTGTTGATGGGAGATAGAACCGAATGAGTAAAAACATAGTTGACAGAAAGACAATGCCAGAGCCTCGGTTGGTGTGGCAGATAGCACGCGTGACCCCACGGTGAGGATAATCGCGGTTTTAAAGGCCAACCGAGGTTCCGATCTTTGCTCATCATATCTCAGAATCCCTACTAGTAGGTATAGTCATAGGCAGGTCATTTTAAAAAAAAACAAATGCTTCAAAGGCTACTGTGTAAATAATGCCTGCATAGACGAACTATTGATAAAATTCTTCATTTCTAGATATTCTCAATGAAAATTATAAATAATAGAGTAGCAATTTTGTTATATGGAGAGCTATGAGCAGAAACCATCGAGGCGGAAGCCTCCTTGTATCTTTTGCGTCAGATACTCTTAACAGTACGTGCTCCTACTTAATAATGACTAGTAAAATTTCAGTGAAGAATCTGGAATGTCCTCAATAATCTCTAATAAAATGTTCGTTTCATTCTAAAGTTATTTTTTCCCTTTTTTCTTATTTGGAAAGGAATGAGGCGATGGAAAGGAATGAATGAAATGATCGTATAGATGGCGGTACGGCTATGTATCAGCGGTATCAGTAATTCTGAATGGTTAGATGGATTGTTTTTCCTTAAGATATTCTCGATCGTAGCCAAGAACAGTTGTGTTTTTTTGCGTACCTTGTATGTAATGCGTGAAATCTCTCGTGGTCCTGTGCTGACCTTGAAAGGCCCCTCTGATCACTTAATCGATTCGAACTCCCCACCACCACCACCACGACCACCACCACCACCACCACCACCAGCATCACCATCACCACCACAACCACAACCACTTGTCGTCCATCTCATGTACTTCTTCTTCAAGCGTCACTTACATCTGTCTCATTCCATTTGTTCGTGATCGATTTTCTGCGTAAAATTCGTTCAGTTCCATTTTAGACGTTTTTCTTGTCAACTGTTAAACTAATGCTACTATCTCGATTCGACATTATTTCATCATAACTACGCTTACTACTTTAGCTGATGTTATCATTTCTTTGTTTTGTCTTTTAGTATATTAATAAACGGAATCGCTTAAACGAACTTCGTCGTTTGTTCTTCAGGGCTCACAATTTCGCATAACGGATCCGGAAGTTACCACAGGATTTTGCGACGTTAAGTGATGGATTTATCGTTTATCTAAGCCTAACCCCAAAAGCTTTTCTGAGTGCCATTTTAACGTCATCTTTTCACTTATATGTTTCAATTGAAGTCACCAGATTATTGATTGAGAAAACTCGTTTTGAAATTAAATTGAAGACGGTCAATATTAAGGAATCATTGATTGTCGAGTTCTGTAAAATATCTCCGAATGCAAGTTTTCTTGTTGTTTTTTCTTTCCCGATTTCGTTGGTAGTATTTGCTTAGTTGTGACACCAACTAGGAGGATGTGGACATTGGGGATACCTCGTCCTTTCATATCCTCTCGATCCTCTCCTTTTTCTATATTGATTGAGAGCTTAGAATCGTCTCGATGCTTGTGTTAATTGTATTTTCACAGTCTAAATGTCTAAATTTTATTTGGATGAAAACTGAAAGAGAAAAAGCCTACATTTACCTGTTCACAATATATTCTATTTCATGAGGAAGTTTTGTAGATGTTGTTAGTAAGAAAAAAGTCAGGATTCTTTCGTATTCAAAAGCTAAATCGTCTTTAAACCGCTCGCTACGACGTGACCTCTATTGGAGTCATTCGATACGATGAAGATGATGGACGCTTTCAGCTCTAAATCAACAAGACTCAGCTCATAGTAAATTTTATCGAATGTGCAGTGAAGCCTATTAGGAATTACAAATCTTTGGCTACAGGACAAAGCTTTTCGTATTCATCCGAGATGAAAGTATGACCTTAAGCAGCTTACCATATACATGCTTCTTCCGCTTTATTGCTTCGATGCTGGTATTTCAAAAGTGAAGCAAACGAATAAGCAGCATTTCGTCCGGCATGACTCGGATGACGTTCCCCCAATGTATTGACCATGTTTGTAGATGCCATTTTTGCTTTGCAAATTTTAAAACTTTTGACCTTCATTTTCAGTTTTCTGAAAGTCTTGATTTTGAAGAGAAGACTACGCAGAAATAATGAATACGATTAACGCCATGCAGCAAAATTTTCCTCTATAACTCTTTGAAGTTTTGAACCCCTGAAATATTGAATAATGCTTTTTTTTCCCCTTTTTTTGCTTTCTTTTCGTCATTTCTCTTTACTACGGTCGTTTTTCACAGGTGACAGGCGAGAGATGAGAGATGAAGCGCGTTTTACGTGCATGGGATAAGGTTCAGGTGGCGTAGTGGTTAGGAATACCCTGCAACATACATGGACTCGGTGCCTGGATCTCGCGATCTGGGATCACCAAGCCCTTCATCCCCTCAGAGTTAGCAAGTTGGTACTAGACTGCGACTTCTGTAGGAGTATAGCAGCACTGACGTCATACATGTGTAGGCCATCACAAGTTATGGTACAGTACGCATATACATTACATCTGCTCTACATTGCTGAGTGTAATTGGTTGCGTAAAGAATGCCTCAGGAATTGATCAGCGCCGGGACATTCAGTCCTTTAAGCGCGTTTTTAAATATGGCTGAAATTTTGGAAAATTTATTACCTCTGTGATTTTATGAGTTTTGATTCTGTGAGATAGATAGCTCAGTGTGGTGATACCGCTCATCATGAACCCGATTCTGGTTCGACATCGTACCCGGCTAACCAAGCCTCCCTTCTCTGTGGGGTCGGGAAATTGGTGCCAGACTCGTCAACGATCAGCTCATTCCCTGCAATCCACATTCAAACGCTAGCATAATTATCCCATGACACCACGGAGAATTGAGTCGGCCATCACTTCACCACATTCAAGATGAAAGGAAAAATCCTCAAGCAGCAGCCGTAGCCACACGCAAGAAGTTGGAAAACCTTCGTAGACGATGAATGCGGGGAAACCAGTCAAATTCAAGAACTTCTGGGGTCCACACATTAGATGTGAGGCAGGTGGTGTAAGAAGAATTCTGATGCTGCTATGAGAGTTTCTTCTCCTTGAAATCCTCCCAATGGCTGACCGTTTCATCGTGAATTAGAGGTGTTCGTTATTGTCGGGCTACAATGTACAGTGGAGGGTTTACCTACCCAGCAGGGCTTACCACGCGTAGAAATAGAAGCAAGTCGGATGTTTCCGTGCGGAAGCCTAGCTAAGTGTAAACCAGTACCAGGAAACACTGCCGTCCTAGTACCAGACTAGTTGCATGGTGGCAAATTTTCCTCTGATCCAAAAAGGGCGGTGACTACCTGGAGTGGTGACGACCTGAGAAACTCTTCGGCTTGGATGACTTCTGGACACCAGGGAACCATAATGGCTAGGCCTACAAAATTCTTTCTTCAGTACCATGTACATTGGGCGCTCCCGCATGCGACGTCGAGCGATGAGGCAACGGATGAGAGGCGATCAAATCTCGGTTTGCACAGAACGTCGCTGAAAATGGACAAAACGAAAACGCCCGCGACGCAGTATGTTGACTGCTTCTTGCTGTGCACCTATAATACCAGAGCAGTCTGTTCAGACTTCAACCTTTACGCCCTTCTTGAGGCCGCCAATCGCATCAAATGCCACATGATCGCCCTAAAAGAGGTAGGAAGAGAAGGTAGGAAGACCGAAATGCGCAAATTAGATGACGGAATCCTTGTCATTTATGGTGCGAAATTTCCTTTACGAAATGTCAGAGGCGTTGGCTTTGTCGTACACCTACCTATTCGTCATTTAGTCACTTCGTTCGAAATCCTTTATCACACTTGGCCATTCTTCGTCCTCAACTTGCGCTTCACAAAAAAACTCGGTATCATCCATTGTTACTTACCATTTTGTACAGCTGATGAGAGCAAACTAGACGCATTCTACAAATATAATCCACAACGAGAAGTCTTTCTATGAATTCATTGTTGAATACTTCAGTGCCAGATTAGGAACGGCCAACGAAAGGGAATACATGGGAGAATTCGGAAGAGCAGAATAAAGTGAGAATGGAAACCTGTAGGATTCCTGCCCGCAGCATGTTTTTTTCCATGCGAATTTATTTTTTCGAGAAAAGAGAAAAATCGCTGATGGAAATGGGAGTATCATAATTGCATGACTAATGCGAAGCTCGACCATATTCTCACGAACACAAAATGGTGCTTCATTGACCCCTCAGTGGTAAATGGATTCTGTACATGATCTGATCATCGCCTTCTCTATGCGAAGATTGGATTCGAGCACTGGCTGGAAGCGAACTCCTGTCATCGTCTAAGAAAAACGAAACATCTATATCATGATCTTCGAAACCTATCCCATTTTGGGGATGTAGAAGAATGTACATCAATAGCATCAATTGCAAAACGCAGATGATCAGTTACATAATAAGAATAACAGATGACGAATGGACGAAAAGAGAAGGATAGTGGATTCCAAGGGAATGGAGGCGTCATACTGGAAAACCACTGAAGCTATAAGCGGACGTGTTCATGGCCAACGTCAGCCGTCTGCACTCGCAGATGGAACGATTTCAGAATTACAGAATGGGCTTTGTGGACGTCATCATATTCAAAGCAGACCGCCACCAAGGATGACGATCGCGCGAGAGAGAAACGAATGGAAATTATGATAAGGCCCGCACAACCAGTAAAGACGGGTCGTCGAAGTGTCTTAGTATCGAGTACTTACTTGATCGTGTTACTGTTAATTCTTTCCATTTCGCACAATTTTTTTTAGTTTCTTTTTTCTACGATATTGAACTTTGTATAATATTTCTACCCACTTGTTTGTTTTTTGGGTCACTTACTTACTCTCACTACTAATGTGGAATTACCATTAAGGTGATTTTGTTATTATGAGACTTCTGAGGCCTGTGTAGAGCAGTGGTTTAAGATGTCCTGCAGTACATATTGGATCGGTCACCGGTTCAATCCCTCGCCCAGGGCTAATCTTCTCGGAGCTGGTAAATTGGTACTGGGCTTGTTTGGGAAGATAAAAAAAGCAGCGACTCGATACATCAGGAGTACACTGCAAGTCACCTCATGGACTAGATGTATATCCCATCATTTCTTCGTTGCTTGATGAATTCAAATGCTTGGCGCATCCCCAGGAATTGGTAGATATCCAACACTTTAACCTTTAATCTTTCATCTTGAACATTGACTGCACATATGATTTAATACAGAAAGTTTTCGATTAATCCTTGATAATCTTGGCGACACTCACAGTTTTCTTCTTTAAAAGAAAGTACTGCATAGCTTTCCAACTACTATGTATCGTCGTCAGCTTTGGATTGGTCAACTAATTGCAAGTATTTCAACACCCATAGAAAGCGCTACCATTTTGAGAGGTTCGTAGTAGCAAAGTAACAGATATTCCTTTGATTAGCAATGGCCGTCGACTACCTGTAGTAAAAACCTGGGAACGCATTCGCACATCTGTCTCGAGAGTCCCGTTAGGGAGAACCGCATCCTACTAGTATTTCGTATGTTCGTGAAGAGTGGAGATAAAATGCGGTCAAACTTTAACCGAAACCACACATAAACACCAGTCCCATAGATGAGCGCTACAAAACATCGGAACGAATAGAAGAACTGGAGGAGTCCACACCAATTACGATCATGAACCATTTAAGTGTCGAAGCGTTTAAGGCTACCTAAAATAGTATATGCATTATTTTAATTTTACGAAGTACTTCCCTCCCACCAAGAGTTAGATAACCAGGAGATTTTAATATTTTGCAACTTCTAGTGTTGTGCTAGTAATACTTTACCACTTCGTGGAACTACTTCAACGTTATCTTTTTTTCTTGTCTGCTATCAAATGTTGTTGTACTGTGTTGGCTTTAGTTTTGCTAGTTCAACGAACTTCTGTTCCACGCTTCATTTGAATTCAGATGTTGAAGAAGAGCGTTTGTTGTTCGGTACTGCTTTAAAATCTTAGTACTTGTTTATTTGCTTAAACTAAACCTATCCATAAACGTTTTAATGTGTAGTTGCGAGCAGAATACGATAAATGACGGTGAATCGGTTCGTGAAGAACGTTAAGAGAAGGGTGATGTGCAATTGTGGATCGCAGCTGTGTGCCCGCCTCGTTTTTTTTACACAACGTATCGTTCGTCTTGCCGTTGATTCGTCCCTGGAGTATTTGTTCGTCTCTGAGGCTGAGAGTTCGATTTCTGAAATGACGAAAACGAAAAGCATGTTGTCGGACGGGGCAACATCGACCATCATCGTCAAGCGTTCTGATGAGGAAATATGAGGAATTTCATCAATATTTTACTAGACCGAAATAAATGTAATATTATTTGAAACCGACAAGCCAACAGGTTGCTATCAAGCTTTATTTGGCTAACGTTTGACCTGTTCGGCTTCTCCAGAACCACGATGATCTGAGGCGATTGTGCATAACCGTTTGTCCTTGCGATGTGGATATCTGTCATCGCACTGAGTAGAATCTTCTGGAATACAGCACCGCTCGAATATCACCAGTAATTTGCTGTATGTTTTGCCTTATTGCCACAATGGGACAGGACACATTGTCCATCGTTTTACTTGCCCTGTCGACCAGATGTCTTTATTGTGAAGAGCACCGAAGAAAAAAAAGTAGGAAGGAAAGCGATAGAGAAAAGAACATATAAATAAACACATCGATTATTTATCCCGAAGTTTATAGAAAGTCGGTCTTTTGAGATAAAGAAATGGTTAAAGGGGGGTTTAATTGCTTGTTTCCTGTCACTTTAGTCAGTGGAGATTAAATGGACGTCATCGGAGTCCCGGTCCCCGTACTTATCTCACACAATACCCTGCCATTAAAAAAACAGTAGGCAGTAAATAAAAATTGACAACATTGTGATTTATTCCACAGCTTCAGCTTAACTGGGGTCAATGCCGATTTGTTCTACCCGAATGAACCCGTTGACGGGTGATTGATGAAATCACCTATATGTCAATAAGACGACTGAGGGAAAGGCGAACCCAAGGACTTCCATGTTGTGTTAGTGAACGCGTTAACCGCCGGAAAGGGTAATAGAGTGTTCGGTTTCCACCGCAGACATCAATTGTGCGTAGTTTTGCAGATATCTCAGCATCATTATGGTTATGTTTAACACAAGACCCTAACATGAGAAAAAAAAATAGCAGGCAGTAAATAAAAAATTGGCGATATCTCACACTTGTTCTCAAATTTATTTGCTTTTGCTGAAACACCTGCATATCCGGGGAATCTTTCTTTAAAGCCCGTTTGAGCTACTTTATTATAATCATTCATAATGCTTTGGGAGCACCGTATGAGGAAAAATTATTTATCTAAGGTCAAAGCTCAGAAGTATTTCTGCGATGTTTACAACTAGAACTCATTGTTAATCATGGAAGATTAATAGGAGTAATCGTGATGTGCGATCCAGTGTTTCACTGTGAATGCAACTTTTCTTTCAAAGATGTTAGTTATCTACTGCGGATGCAGTTAGTACATTATTATTGTAATTTGGTGTCGCTCTTTTAATCACGGGTACTGTATTAAAATACCTCTATGGTAGTAATATCCAGTGATTACAGTTTGCATTTTATGCTTGGTTGTATAGATATGTGTTAGCTTTATTGTTTTTGGTTAATGACCTGATATTTTGCGGATCCCAGCACTCCTTTCATTCGAAATCTTTGCTCGCAGCCTTCACGAAAACCTTCGGATCTGATTGTTGGATTCGTCTGCTGATTGATAATTTTGTTTTCTTGAAAGGCCTTGGATATTGGTTAAGTAGTTCTGTCTGGAATTCTGGTTTAGCCATAGTAGAGAGTTTCCAGGTATTCATTACAAGCAGTCATCAACCTTTGTATGTCGCAGAAAGTTTCCTAGAAAATTCTGGTAGCAGTTCCCTGATAGCGCAAAGATGTGAAATTTGATTCGTTCAGGGCAGGATTTAATAGAATATCGTTGCATATTGACATAACATGCTGTTAATGATTAGTCTGTATCATAGATGGCATTTATGAATTTTAACAATTCTCTGGTTGAAGCTTCTCTTCGGTCTCTCAAATTTTGGCGGGATTTCGTGCATCAGAAATATAGTTTGACATGTTTACTTCAGATGAGAACAGTGCGATATGGATTCTCTAGTGGTCGCGATGTTATTCTAAAGTTATGCTCTTCTAAAGAAGGCATTGTGTTCAAAATTTGACTTGAACAACCACGCGTCATGTTACCCGATAATTTTTCTTCATTATTTTCTTGTGTTACTGCGTCTTAATGTACTGTGCAGGTTCCAGCGCAAGGAATCATCCATTAGTCATTTCCTAGCGACGGCATGTTATACTAAATATTATCTAAGTGTTGTTTCACATCAAAATTTATCATCAGCATCATAAACGTCATAAAACGAGAATTTCTGTCACCGCCAGTGATGTTTAGGAAAGAGTGAAAAATATGTTGGCCCGGCTTAGTTGTTTGGTAAACTTTCGTTATGTTTTTTATTTAAATGGGAATGTTTTAATTCAATAAGTGAGCTTTTCGCTTACATCTCTAAGGGTTTTCTCTATCCTAAACGAGTAAGGAATAAACACATCATATCTTTCCTTTTATAGAATTTTTTTCTAATAAAGCTCTTCATTTTCGCTTTTCAAAAAGGTCAGTAGGAAGCAAATTCCTTAGCAGAAAAAATCTTGTTGTCTTCGTCAAAATTGCTTCCATGCAACAAGCGATAGAATACAGAGTTGTGATGTCAGTCCATCCGTCCGGTCTCTTCACTAATTGGTGGTGTTTGACAGCTGCTGATTGAGCAGGATCGCCTACTATGTCCGGTGGCGTCTCAGCCGATGTCACTGACTACGCCATCATTAACAGTGGAATGGGGTAGGGGGTCGTGTCTACTAGTGCGAAAGATCTGAATTGAGAGCTGCTTTTCCGATGTTTGATTGCTCAACGCTCTGAGACAAAGCTTAGCTGATTAAGTACTAGTGTTTTTGTTGGCAGAAAGGGAAAGACCAATAAAACAAAAGGATGAGGGGCAGGGAAACAGTGAAGACAAGGGCACGTCATAAGAATATGCTCGTAATCGATGCTCTCCGCCTTCTGAGAGTAGTCGGCCTTTAATGTTGGTAGTTTTCTGACATTCGAGAAGCTAGCAGCAACACTTCTCTTGTCTTGAGGCCACAGAGCTGCGTCGCACTTCCCACCTCCTACCTATTGCCGAGCCCCTCCCACTTCCATTTCTCTCGAATAACTCTTCGATATTGTGCCAGTGACGACTTTTCTGTCCAGCATCAATTCGACATGTGTTTTATAATAAAACGATGAAGGCTTATGAATTCGTGACGAACACTCCGATCAAACTTGATGAGCATCGGCACTACCTCGTTGATGATGTTGCTGTTGTCCGCCCCAGTCGGCCACTTTCACCTCCGCTTAAAGGTATGGACAATGTGTTACTTCTTTCAGAATGTGTGGATTAAAACTACAGTTGTCGTTAAAAGGCATAGTGTCAGCTTGTGAGCGTGTATTTCTATCAACAAGCGCTTATCAACTGGTTTCTATGTGTCTGGCTACTTTTTTTTCCAAACGACTAAATTTTCTGAAGAGTCTCCCACGTAGATTTCCTTGCTGGAGTTTCACTCTCTACAAATTTTGGAAATGCTTTCGGATTGGGGGTATATTGTCCTTTAGGCACATGGTGTTCAGCACCACGTAGTCGTTTTCTTACGAAAATAAATTCCGTTAATTACTCGTTAAGTGTTGCTTTTTCTTTTTCTTTTTAACAAATGCAGCTGAGTGAATAAATTGTATTGATTTAAATCCTCGACTACATTCTCGGAAATTAAATACCGAAACATAATTACATGTGCATTTCTGTGTATTTTCATTAAGTAGAACGTGAAAGTGCTGTGCTCACAACTCTTAGTGCTGTGTTGTTTTTCATAAATGCTGATGCTCTTTTCGATTTTGTTTTTTTCCTGCCTAAACTGATTTCTACTGTTTATGACGGAGACTTTAGTTTTGATTGAGGAACATTTTTGGTAGTTTCAGGTTTTTTTCTCGCTTTTGATTGGGATATTTGTAGTTGGTGATCAATCCGTAACTCCCAGAACCGACTGTCTTTTAATCTCGGCATTGTTCAAAATGTATCTTGTTGTGATATCTTATTATTGACAACCTCGTATCTGCTCAAGCCTTAGACGCTGACTCAATCTGTAACTCTCATTAGATCAGATTGTTTAGAGATTTACTTGATAGAGGAAAATTGGTGATGATGTTCAGTGGAGATGAAACGAATTCTATGTCAGCTTTTTTTTGTTGTTTATGTTGTTTTGTTGACACCTAAAAGAAAGAAATTCTACATAGAATATCTGCTGTAAATGCATAGCTGCATATGCTTAGAAGTCGAGCACACATGCGAAACCCTCTTTTCTCTTTTTCAGTTTTATCCTTCTTTCTCTCTCACTTTCTGTCCCCCGCCATCTCTCTTACACTCGTATTTCCTTTTCCATTCTTTTTCTGCTATCTGTGTCCTTTTCTGTTCTGCTGCCTGTTAAATTTATTCTCATAAAGGTGTTCAACAGTTTGAAAGAATTTCAAAAACAAAGAACTTCAAGTTTCGAAATTTCGTGCCTTCACGGCCTATTCCCACTCTTCTACACGGAGTACTGGGCTCGCTTGCTGAAAGAGCGGTTAAGCTAACTCTTAACTGTTTTCAAAGTTTTTACTCTTTCTCTTTATCGAGATATCTTTCGATCCGTAGTCTATAAGTATTCGATACATGTATTGCTGTTCACCAATCACGATTATTTGTCTCTATTTTCAATTAGAGTTTAGGGATTCAAGCACATTCCTCGATAATCAGGATCTAACAGCTAAATAGTCCTTTGTTGAGATTTTCCTTGATGTGAAACTGGATTTGTCTGATTCAGATAAAAAAGATTGTCCCGCGAGTCTACTGACTCACTTTTTTCGTGCCTCTGGAGACATTATTGTATGTTCATGCATGCTTTCTTCTTCTTTCATTTCTTCTCAATATCTTGTCTTTTAATTTTGCAATACCTTTAGCTATGAAAATCGTTCGATCATACGACTATTTGTTGCTTTATGACTACGGTAATATACTTCCCTACACTGCTACTGGTTGTCAATGATATGATATGTAATGTTACAGAAGATATGGTGGTATTAGTATATGTTTAGCACGCTGACGTACTGATTTCTGTCGGAAGTGTTCACGTACAACTCAGGCTCGTTTCAGTAAGTTAATAGGAAGAATTAAAAAAAATGAAAGAACATGTCCCCACTTTTCCACGATATGTCAACACTTATTATTTTTCTATTCAACTGTTGCAGTGTCCTTGACCTGATTTTGACATCGTTGTTGCCCAATTAACCGCTTAACAATGACGAATTTGTTTCGTCATTTCATTTGCCATCGTTTATAGCGAGTTTGCTTACGTCACTTATTCACGGTAGATTATGTTTTATGTTGGGTAATTCGTTGTTAGATAGAGCCAAACTTAGCGGTTCCTGATCTTTATGCTTGTTTTCAGTTCAAATGAGGCGTGGCCTAGAATTGAATTTTCACGGCAGTGTTTGTCAACGCTGCAAATGTTGACAGATTTGTTCCTTAACAAAACAGACCGAAAAACTTTCCTAATCAGTACATGACTTGCTTGTAACGTTTGCGACTGATGATCTTCTTTATTTCAAAACCGAATTTCCTTCACCGTCGATGTGAGTAGTCAACATGTATTCTTTCATTAATGAGCTTTCAAAAGGTTGATAAACAACTTTATTTGGCTTATTTTTCGACATTTTCGTCTTTATCATAGCCGATGATCTGAGTCGACAGTCTACAGTTGTCTTTTCCATGTGGCATCTTCATCTTCTTATCGAGTCGGATCTTCCTAAATGGAACATCGCTCGAATGAAACAATCTCAGGAGGCAATGCTCTTTTATACTGGCCGATAGTTGTTGGTAATAGTGATTGTCCGGTGATAATGACTTCTTTTTTCGGGACAATCCATCCAACAGAACACTTGGATCCGACTCGATACGAAGACGAAGACGCCACATCGAGAAGACGAACAACTGTGAAGCATCGACTCGAATCATCGGCTCTGATGAAGACGAAGACGTCGAAACGTTAGGCGAATATGTTGTTTATCAACGTCTTGCAAGCTTATCAATGGAAAAATGCATGTTGATCTTCTTCGTGATTTTAATGGTGTCGCAGTGCTGTTTCGAAAAAATATAAGTTATTCATTTAGCAAGTAACCACTATGCTACGGTAATGTGTAGGTACTAGGATGGTGCTCAGAAACTGAAGATCCGTAGCAAAGTGCATTTTTATTCAATTAGGACATGCGTTTAGGAAGGAAGAGAACTATTTAAGCACTAAGATAAGATTCCATAGTGGGTATAATATTATAGGAATTATCAAAAATCCTTTTGGAGAAGTTATCCAATAAATTGATATGCACGTGGAAGTGCTGAAAATTTGATATGTTTAGATATTTGATATAATTGCCTTTGACGCTTGTGTTCTCATTTCTCAGTTTTATCAAGGTTTTAACCCATTAGTTAGTCAGATCATCGGAATATCAAATTATCAGTACGATACTTGAGAGCAATCGAAGTAGGTTTTTCACTGACGCGAAAAAAAGCCGCTGCTGGTGGTTTGTGAAGTTTGACAGTGTTTACCCCCTCTGTTTATTGTGTTCTCGTTGCGTCATTTGCTTGTAAGCTTGAAAATCGGTTTAGTGTGGTAGCAGAAATGGTAGTAAAAACTAGTAGTAGTAGTGGTGATGGTGGCGATAGTATGGTTGAAGTTTAATGATGTCAGTTTTACCGTTATACTTCCATTGTTCTCAGTTATAGTTCCCATTGTTCTTATTATTATGATTACTACTGGGTTGTCGGTGGGATTATCATATGAGGAAATTTGATCATGACCTGACCATGAAAAACGGGTGAACATTTTGAAACCAAAGTAAAGCAAATGAATGGCCAGTGAAAGAGTTTTGACATAATTCTTTATGATGTAAGAAAGGAAAGGTTTATATAAAATCAGATTATTCTAAGCATTCATAAAGAAATGTTTGTCGCCATTAATTTTCCATTTGTCTAACGCCTTTGTTGTAGGATGATTTTTTTGTGATTTCTGAAAACTTTAGAAGGACAGAAATGAACATATTATGTCCATTACTCTATTTAAACAAACCGTTGAAATTCTTCGAAAAGTACGAACACTCATAGCAACCCTAGCAGTCCTAGTTCGCACAAAACCTGATACAAATTTTGAAGTTATTGATGAGATTGGTTGCATGAGTTTGCATCTGGTCATCCAGGAAAAGAACTCGGTGTGCCACTTTATGATCGCTCATATGATATTTGAAATGACTCAGCAAAATCGAACAAACGAAAAAAAAAGGTAGTGGAAAGCTCATTCGGTCGAATCTCTGCCATCCAGTTGAATATCGCTCTCAATAGCTATGTTTCTTGCAGTTTCCATTTTCTATAACCTTTTTGCAGAGATTAATGAAACGAATATCTATGCTGCCATTTGCTTCCATTTTATTGTTCTCGTCATTTTTCTAGAAGAATAGAAGTTGTTGAACCTTATGAAGGACGCATATTTCTGTTCTTCAGTTGATTACTTGGCGTTATCAGTAATACCATGTTTGCATGGACAGTGGTTAAAGGCAACTTGTAGTACATATAGGATCTGTCCTTAGTTCAAACCGCGCTCCAACCAAACCATACCCTCCATTCCTCGAAATCAACAAATTGTTAGCAAAGTTGCCTAGGAGGATGAAAACCACACTTAATACATCGGTGTGCCATCACAATTATGAACCATAGAGGCATTCAACAACCTATTCTACGCCTTTAATAGAAGTAAAACATGACGCGTATCTTAAGGAATGAGCACCGCCGAGCGCTTTATCATGCGTCCTTTATGGATGTGATGCTGGCCAACTCCAAATATTTTTTTGAAATTCAGACATTCTCATGTACGGGCATGAGTTCTGAAGATGTGTGATGTTCGGATTGTGCGTGTTTGTGGGCTTAAATTGAGTTTGCATGCGTCAAGGGCTACTGACGACTGAAAAATGAGCAGCGAAATGCATGAAGATGATGCTGATAATGATTATGGAGACTAGTCTTAGGTTCCTTCCTTTTTTTCTGTACTGTTTATTAGTTCTTTAGCATGTTTTTTCTACTTCTCATCAGGTTGGCTGGACAAACATAGCTGCAACCAAGTGATCTATGGCATACGATATATTTCAACCCTAGACATCGCGTGAGCGTGACTTGCCAGTTAACATCATTGGCAACCGGATGAACTCGCTCTTCGTCTTCGAAATATGGACATTTTAAGCTTTAGATTTTTAGATTACTGACAATTTTTGCATATTATGTAACATTTGTAATGTAACATTTTTACAAAAGAAAAGTATGTAATATGTCATAATATTCGTCATATTTTTTTTTGTGTCATTCTTTTTTTTTTCTCTGGTAATTCCATTGTGTTGGGCACACCTTACAAGTTCTTAAGGAAATCCTTCTTTAAGTTATCGCTATCCCTTTATGCATCTCTTAATGATCTGGGTTTTAAACCTTTTAATAAATGCCGTAAGGTGACCTTCACTAGCTGCGCATGGTGTGGATGTCTATAACTTACAAATAAACAAGCAAATAATTTTATATAATGAACATTGTGGACAGCAAAATGACTCAAAGTTCTCACGGTGTTACTGGAAGGAGTTCTCATTTTCTACTGATTCTGTATGTTAATTACATACATGGATTGTTTAAGTGAGTGAGGCGTCAAGTGAAGTAATGATCGAGCGATGTGTTGTTGTGCAGCGTCAAAGCGATGGCTACGGTTTTACGGTAACCGGTGATCATCCAGTATTCGTGCACACCGTAAAGCCCGAAGGAGCTGCTTTTTGTGCTGGCGTCCGTCAAGGTGATCGAATCCTAAAAGTAAGTGCGAAATACAGTCGTAGAATTTCCCTTAGAATAATATGCCTCATTAATTGCTTATGAATCAGTAGTAGGCCAGAATTAACCAAACCAAGACAGAGTTCATTTCCGTTCAGAAGACCAGTTAGGATCAAACGAACTATAGCAATCACCACTTTAATAAAAGAAATCGAATCGCAAGCCTTTAAACCTTTCTTCGGTCCACATGAGTCAGCTATTGCTCGTGATTTGAGTGGCAAGCTAGGATCACTCTGGCACTACTACCCGGAAGCTTTGTGAAGATAATCTTATTAAACTAGGAAAATGATAGATAGACAGGAGTGCGCTAGAGTCCGTGCCATTCTTTTTTGATAACGTATCATTCATGTATCGAAGTTTCTGGATAGCATTAAGCTTTCGCCCGTCTAAGAGTAATTGTCGTTTGATGGACGTGTTCCTAGCACTGCAGTTGTAATTGCGGTCAAGAATAGCCATTAAGTGAAATGTATTCATTGGTTTTAACTAAATCCCGATCAAAACGCCCTGTGCCACTTTTATTTTGTGCGTACATATTCTAGTGCAGTTGCGGCGGTCGTAGGTGATGGAGCTTTGTGTTCATTTAGACACTAGTCTCATTGAGATGATAAGGCATCGAATGAATTAGCATATCTGGCGCATAGTTTTGTAGTCTTATTTGATTTCTTACTTTAACCCTACGACTGAATGAAACTTCAGTTTTGTTCGTAACTAGGATTTTTTCAATGATCACAAACATACTCATGTCGTTCAAATGTAACATCATAGCAGCGGAAATGGATGAATTCTCTCGACGCCTACCCTAGCTGCTACTGTTTGGAATAAGTAATTGTTTATAGCTGCATATCTGAAAACCTTTATTTTGGTCTCATTTCTAAGACATGCGGCGAGAACTAGTGCGGATTTACACATGATGGCGCAAAAGACTTTGAAAAAACACCGATTAAACCATTAGATCTAGTACTTTCTGCTAATAATTCAGTTTTAGGTTAACGGAATGCCAGTGACCAGCAGTAATCATTTAGATGTTGTACGTATGATTTCAGGTACTACTTATCACTTTTGTTACTAAACAAAATTGTGTGTTCACCGTAGTTTCCGCTGGAGTACATTGAACTAAAACTGACTATATTAAAAAACTTTTCTAATTGAATGTTAGTTGATTCTCTATAGTTAATTTCAACCCCTTTTAAACTATTCGTTTTTTATGAATCCACATGTGATACATTTGATTTACTAACTCCTGCATCAAATCATATTGTTGAGCTAATAATCCTGAGAACAATGTGTATGCCGTAAAATACGGATCGAAAAAAATATTGTGACACTGTTCAAAAGAAGTTTTGAGGTAAAGAGAATCATACAAATCTCTCATTCATCCTGAAAATGTCTTTTTTTTTCCTCCTTGCCGGTTTAGAAACAGAGTTAGTTGACTTAATTTAGAGATTCTTAGACTATCCCTAATTTAGTTTCAAATTTCGATTTATTTTTTGTGATTCGTATTTAATTTTGCGTTCTTTCGAGATATTTTGTTAAGACCTTCTTACTATGTATTCATACTCTGAGACATGAATCTGGTGGTATGCGCACTAGATTGATAGATCGGCACGTTGGGATAGTAAACGGAGCCCCACATTGAGATGTGTCATCTATATCATCCCAGGGGAGCACACGATGACTCTCAACCTATTCGATGTTGAGATACTTCGGATGTTAAAATGGGATCCTTAAGAAAATTCCAGTCAATGCGAGGGCATATTTGTAGAAGCACTGTTGTAGCACTTCATGGTATCGATTACCGTGATTGGGAAACAAGCCTCTCGTATTGTTGAAGCAGTTAAGTTCCCAGTAGCTTCAGAATGGGGTACTCCAGAAACTACTTATGCTTCGCTCGATTATAAACGAAATTTTGCAGCTTTCGGAAATAAGAGGCTGTAGAGAATTTCATAAGGCGGTTTCCCTTAGAATTTGATATAATGATGTTGTAAAATACTTATATAGAATTCTATTACTCCACATTGGTTTAGTAACTTACGAACAACTACCGTGCTCTGAATAGTGTGCTCTAGACTGTGAACACCTTTTCCGGATATCATTTTGGAAGAAGAGTATTCTATTATTATGGTGTTTCCTCTATTTTTTTATTTGGATTTTTTAAGGTGGTCAAAATGTTGTTCTCACACTTTTGGGTTCTCCACCAGAACCGCTTGGATTCTATCTTATCCCTGATTCTAAGCTTGATACGGGATCGATTCACGATCCTGTCCTTATAGAGGTGAGAAAAATATGTTTTTGTTCAATTTCGGCTTTTCCTTTGTATGTCCACTTCATTTATAAGTTTAAGCAAAACACTGTAAAGGAAGACTGGAAGAGAAAGCGAAAAGAATTACTCAATCAAATGCTGGATGATGAGCGCAGACATGCGGAGGTGGTAATTCTTAAGCGATTACAATTTTGTCAAGCTTCTTGTTCTATCTTTCATATATTTCTCTTATTGCATTTTATACTGATAATTTAGAACTCTAGATAAATAAATCACCCATCCTTCGTTTGAGCATTCGTGAGTGGGCTATGTCTCTATTTGTTCCAAGACTATGAGTACATTATGTTTAGTGAAAGGACTGCCGCTGTTATTCAAACGAACTTTGTGTTCATTCCACCGAATTTTTAACAACATGGTCTATACATCAACATCCTTGGTCATGAACTTCATTTGTCGACGTAATAAAGTGCTCTGAATTTCTTCGATCATTTATGTGAGCGGAATACTCTTAGCAGAATTCTCGCTATAGCACGGTCGAAAACGTTAGTCACACATTGTCCTGCTTAGATAGCCTCCAGCGATCCTGTTGAACAGTGGAGCAGAAAGAACCGTGGTCTGAAAGAGAGAAAGAGAAGCGCAGAGTTGGTTTCTCCTTGTCTTCCTCGTTATTTCTCTACGCCCTTGTGACTCCTCAAACCACTCAGGGCACTCCATAGGAAAATCCATTTCTCTAAACAGTTTTAGGTTCACCTATGGACCGATCTCTTAACATATGACATCAACAACAGCTCACCAATTTCGTCTAGGAAATGCTTGTGATTGTAGAAAAGATGTCGTCAGTGACTCGAAGAAGAGCCATGTTATGATGAGCATTTGCAGTACTAGTGGATTAAAGGTGTTCAGTACGGGCTTACTCCCTTATCAAAAAACGTTAACAGGATTTCTCTTGTCTCAATGTTTTCTGTTACTTTTTAAAGTTAGATTGGTTAACGTAGAAGATGGGTAGTACACTCGACAATAATCTTATACAGTCTTTCTTTATGATCTATGCGGTGAAATCGTTTTTGAAATTCCGTTTGCTTAATTGTGTAGGTTTGAGAGGGTTTGTTATATACGAGAAGGGAAAATTCCACCAAAAGCTTTTGTATAAAGCTCTTTTCAGGCATTTCTCTTGGAGATGCCTCTGCACAACTTTTTCCCGCTAGTTTGGGAGTATTTACTCATGAAGATATGGTGTTTTGTGCGCCTAATTCGCGGCTTCCTTCTTGAAAGAACTCGCGAGTGACGTTATATAGTCTTGTAGCTTTAGCATTCTTCACGTTTTTTGTCACAATTGGAACTTCACAAGAATGAATCCCGAGTGGCTTTTCCCTTGGCAGGATTTTAAGGCCACCGCTCGAGGTTTTAGGCCAACAAACAGTGAAGTAGAACTTTTCCATTGTCGATCCCATACGTGGTGGTAAGAGGTCGTAATATAATATCCGTTCTTCAGAACTGATAGCGCAACAATATATGTGCCTAGGTTCTACTGGCATTTAATTGGGCTTTTGAAGTCTGAACGAGCTCCTGTTTTTTTACTTTCGAGTAACTCTTTGGTAGCTGTGGAGATGTAATACGACCTTTTTGGGTCAAGTGAAGCATGTTATGCCCAGATTGGAGTTCCTCAATATGAAGCTGGCAGTTCTTGATCAGGTTTTCCTCGATCTGTCTGTTATGTAGGAAAGGAATTTCGTGCAAAATATTCTCGTCATCGAATTACTACTTTTTTTGGCTGGGCACTGGCATACAGGTGAAACATGTTTGATATACATGTTCGGAAACGGTGATCAGAATAAGTGATATTACTACAATGATGTCATGTGAGAACCATGTTCTTTTTTTTGAGGAAATCGTTGACACCCGAGTGGGTTGTGTGATTAGACGATTCCCATTCTCAGTGAAGGAATTATACCATCAAAGTGGTTTCTTAGTGGAAAGGAATGATGTGGGTAGACTTCCACCTAGAATAGTTCTGTTCCGGTCCCGAACCTTTATACTGATCATTTCGACGCTGTATTCTTAAGCATAGGTGTAATTTGTCCTAATGTTGAAGTTACTGAAAAAAAATATATGAGGGATTCTCATTACAGGTCAGTTTTTCAAAGTTTTCGAGAAATATTCAGTCCTTATCAGCTGCACAGTGTACGATTAGAAGTAGACGATACTGATTCACTTTTGACGCGGAATTTGGTGACGAATGATGATAACCGGGCATGATGATGGGATTCTGTATGAATAGATACGATGAGTAATGAGTGATGGGTGTAGGACAAAGGCCAAACCACTAAAACTTCGGCGCAGGGTTTTTATTGCACGAATAGCAAAAGGTTCTTCCTTTGGTTGACATATGCTGGGTTTTTGTGCTTTTGATTGGATGCTAAACGACCACAGTGATATGATGTGACATGAAACCTTTAGTAGAGCATGAGAATCGATTGATGTATAAGAAAAGTGTATCTATTTTACAGTTGGTTATGCAAATTTCTATTCTAGCTTTCCTCTTAGATTCTTTTTTTTTAGAGACTGTCGTGCTAAGATGTTCCCCATGATTGCAGATGACTACTTGTGACCTCACTGTTTTCATTATAATTCACTGAAAACTTGGGTTTTGCTTTGAGAACTCATTAGTTTTGTTAAACAAAACTCTCAATAGTTGCCTATCATTATGGGTTCCATACTTTCCAATAGGTAAACAAATTGACTTTTCACGAATTCTCTCAGTAGTGCTAAAATTCGGTAAGAAAAAAAGAATTGAAAACCAAATGTGGTTGAACAGTTAGAAATGCTTTCTGCTGATGGCAATACAATGAATGCTACGAATCCAAGAAAAATTGATTTACAAATAGCATCTTCACTACAACTCTTAATTAATAAACGATGATAAGATAATATCGTAATCCAAGCGAGCACTGGGAGAACATAGACACCTTTTCTAGAAATTCTTCAGGAGGAATGCAGCTTGGGTTTCTTGTGACATTGGCGCCAATGTATTTCTGATACTGGTTTATTCCTAGCTAGGCTTCTGGATAAATGTTGAACTGCTTTTTCAGTTTAAAAGAGTTTTGCGTGGCCATGGCATTTCCAACATCCGAGTCAACATAAGGTGTTAAAACATTTGGGTCAGAAAGATATGTAATTTATAAGAATTATTCTCGCCATTGATCTCCATTGACAACCTTTGTAATTCTCTTATTGCTCAATGGAAGAAAACATGGAGAACCCGGTTTGGTTAGTCTGATGATATTTCGGCCTATTTCTATGACATTATATACATATATATATATATATATGTATCCAATCATCGGCATTGTGCATGACAGTGTTTTATGAGCTCAGGGTGATATATCTACTTCGTGTTTATCTTTGCGCTGTAGAAACGAAACTGTCTCTTAGTTAACAATGCATTTGTCCTATATTTTTTTCGATGAATTAGAACTTAAACATTTGTGACCTACGTTATCCAAAGGTTTTTAGAAGTTTGTAGTCTTTAGATCCACTACAATTTCAGAATTAGAAGGTTGAATTTTCTCTTGTCACTGTTGACTAACAATTTTATGGCCAATACAAAATAGGAAAAAAGGAGGTATGTATGGTGATAGCTATGCGCTCTAGTGGTACGAAAGAATCCGAACCTCTCCGAATTGACGGCGTTTTTAGCAGTTTCAGTCAAGTCCAGTGTCGTTTTCTGATTATGGAGAACGAGATCAATGCCTCGCCCTCCCGAGAGCCTTTAACTCGGCTGTAGTTGGGCTCGCCTTCCTTTAACCAGCTAAAATTTCGACCAACAGGGCCGAGTTTCGACCATAATCGCCTAATTTTGCCGTTTCTTCAGCGATGTTTCTTGGAGTGGTCTCGTTAACTCGTACACACGCTCATTTTCGAAGCTGTTGCTGCTTTAGTTGCTAGCCTGGTTTACAAGCTTTGTCTAATCATTCTCATTAACTTGTATAAGAACTCTTTTCATAAGTTACTCGCTTTCCTTATTAACAGGGTGACGGAGATATAAAATGTCATGATAGTTTGGTAGTCAACTATGTTTCTAAAATTCTGGTAGATAAGCGAGCATTCAATAAGAGAACGAGTTATTTTTTCGTGCAAGTGGATCCGCCTTGGTTAAACGCTTCATGAAGTTGGATAGACAGATTCTTCGATCCGTCTTTGAGTGTTTTACAGTTTCGAACGACCAGTGGAGAAGCGAGTGTGTGAAAGTACGTGGCGAAATCGGATTGATTTCTTTCGTACACCATAAAATTTCGACATCACTCTTTACTCAGAGCACAAAACTTAGTGGAAGCTAGTAATTTTTTGAATATCGCAAGACCGATTTTTTTTTAACCTCGGCTTTGATTAAAAATTCACTATTTTTTGTAGGCGAGCAAACACGAGGTTTTTATTACAGCATTTATGAATTCACAATAGCTGACGTTGTGGCGGTTTCGTCTTCTTCAGAGCTTGGAGAACTCAAAATGACATGCAATCTCCTGCAAACCATGCGCTTTCGTAACCTCAAAGAACTTACTCAGAGGGCTTGATACATAAATTGTTTAGAAAAGTAGCAAACAAAAAGTATAAAATATAAATATTTAAAAGTGTAAAAAAGCTAAAAACGTAATAATCTATATATTAGATTAAGTTTTTATCCACTGAGGTTATAAAAGTGTTTAGCTGAGTAGATTAGATGTCCATTTAACCTTCCAAGGCTCTGAAAAAGGCGAATCCTCCGAAATGTCAGCTATTGTGAGTTGATAAATGCTCTATTAACAACCTCGTGTTTGTTTATCATGAAAAATAGTGAATTTCTTATTAGATTAACGGGATTTTGTTTGACTTGACTGACTAATGTGATAAGCTTGTTTTTTTTGAAGGTCAACAGATCAATGACAGCAAATTCCTCTAAGTCTTGTGGACATTGCTGACGTTGTGAACGATTTTTTTGTCAACTTGATAGCATTATGATTCTGAATGTGTTGAACAAACGCAAGCGGTCCTTCCAGTTTGTCGCTATTTTATGAAATGTTTTCGCTTATAAATGGTTCCGCTTATTTATTTTGCTGCCAATATTCGCCAAGTTGATGGTGTACAGTTTTTCCCTTCGGGAAAACATCTGTCTTAATGGAGTACACGAGTTGCTCAGTGAGCGGGTAAAGGTGGATTGAAATACACACATGGCTATTTGTTCGATTTCACGTCCAGAAACAACAACGTCTTTCTTTCAAGGAATTTGTTCCAAACTTGTCTGCGAATACAAAAAGTTTAGTTTGATAAATTGCCAAACCACTACAGCACCCCCTAAGGAACTGATTAACACCGAACGCTCTGCCCTTATACTTTTAACTGTTTTTTTTTATTTCAAACGATGTTATCTCTCTGCATTTTTGAGAATTAAAAAAAAACTATTCGGCGATTAGAGTGTTATTTAGCCTAATTCAACACGTTTTTTTTTAAATTTCTACAGATTATTCGAGTCCTACTTAGCATTGAGTCAGAAAATTCTGATAATGTTTACTGCATTCAATTCTAGTATGTTCCTTCTCTTATTGTCCGTATGATTTTTTTTCACTGTATAATTTTCTTAAAGATAGAGTCAGTGGCGCTCATTTTAAATACATGAGTTGTTTGATTTTCTGGTCATAGTCCTAAAAAGTTAAATTATGCAGAAATTTCCCAGCGAATTCCATGTGCAGTGGGATTCATAGTTCTAAGACATGAAAGAATGACAACGTGCAGAAGTTGTAGTGAAGAAAAGTACTTTTTCAAACTTAATAGTAGTTTTACACGATTTGTTCTTTTTACGTGCTGCTAGGGAATCATTATAAAGTTATTGAATTGGTTTCTCAACGAAACTTTTTAAACTCAATACACTAACAGAGTTTAATTATGATTAATTTTTTACAATGTGCAATAATTTCCTAATTAGTACATCTAATAGTTATGTGTGGGTGCGTGTAGCGTAGTGGTCGGAGGCGCCCTGGGACATATATTTTGGATCAATCCCAGCGCTCGTGGCCCACCAAGCCTCCCATCTCTACGGGCTTGGCAAATTGGTATCAAACTTGTTTGGGAGGCGAGCAGCACTAGCTCGATAGGCCACCGTGAGTCGTTGTAAAGGCCAAATATGCATTCAATCCTCCAGTGATGATTAATGACATCGAATGCACGGCAAATCCCTCAGGGATTGATCAACGGTGAGAGATTCGTCCTTTTTCCTTTAATAGTTATCTGTAAGAAACTATCTAGCGGTGAAGATTTCTTCTTTTTTTTCGTCAAAAAAAATATACCAAAATATTGCGAAACAAGTTCTAATAATAACATTAGCAACAGTAGCCACACTAACGACAACTAAAAAACATTATTCTCTTGGAGTTCACATTAAATTAAAGCATGTGAATGATCAGTTTATCCATCAAATACTTGATGTTTAATATTCTATTCGATAGTTCTGTTGCCTATTCCTTTTTCTACAGCAAATACGAAATGCGTTGGAATTACAGGGACTTCGTGACACGGAGGAAACGGAGAAGTTGGATCGTGCATTGAAAAGAATTGTGTCGTTACAGTCACAGTTACATCACGTTAAACACGTTGATCTGCCGTGGAGCCAGGTTTGTTTTACTATGTAATCGCGTATTAGGCACCGTCTGACATTGTGATGTGGCTCCCTCATGTGCTTTCATTATTTCGCTTTTCCTCTGTTCCTTTCTCTCGTAGCAATATACAGACTGTAGTTTTAATGACAGTGTTCTTATATTTACTTATTTGCTCATTCTTTCTTCTTGGCAAGGTGTTCGGTGAAATACGACCACGACGATGCTGAGAGAGGAACAAACTCGGAAACTCTAATGGACGTCGAACTTTCGACCATCCTTTCCTTAAGATTACGTGATGTACTACACTAGCCGAGACCCTCGCTTTGCCTTCCCTCTCATCCACGTTTTTTAAGAACTCTAACGGTGCTGTCAGCATTCGCCAATCAGGGGGGAATGATCTAAGAAGCACAAATCGGCATCAGTGAATAGGTTAGACTTGAAAAAAAAAGCGGCTGTGAGAAAGATAGAACAAGGGCCTCGGTTTATGCGGTCTATCACGTGATTCCCCGGAAAGGAAAATAACGGGTTCAAAACCCATGTGAAGTTCTGAGTTTTGCTTATATCTCAGCACTCCTGTCGTTGTAGGTGCAATGGTTTTTTTTTGAATGAATATGCAGTAAATGTTTCTGTTGTTGTTGTTGTTGCCATTTTTTGTTTTTATGCAGCAATCTATTGATTTTCAGTCTCCAATGGACGGTGATACTGACGATGATGAAACGGAAAGTTTGCCTGGAAAATTTCCAGAGGTTGCTTCCATGTATTTTTCATTTTTATGGCACAATTATTAATATCAGTAATTATTAAATTTTCCCTCTAGTATTTCACAGCAATGGTGCCTTAAAACGTTTTTTTTTGACAGTATGTTGGCTTTAACACCTTTCACTTTCAACAATTTCAAATTGAGTCTTTTTGGCGGAATCTTGGTTGTTTGCATCAATTTGACCTTCTTTGGTAACGCCGTGTTTTTGTAGGTTTCCATAGTTTTGAAATTGTATAAAGACATCATTGAGTGTTAGAAAATGAAGATGCGAGTGCGGAAGCAGGGGAAATCACGAAAAGCATTTGAGTGTGTAAAATATTTGGAACGAATTCATTTGTCCTTGATTTTTTTCATTTTTTCTTAGCATTCCTCGATACTTATTAGGGTTTCTTCATTGCTCAACCACTCCCAGGTCTCCTCAGATCAGAAACAATTTTCAACGGAATATGCTGAAGGAGGACTTAGGAATATTCAAGATTGGGAAAAGTTTCGCGCCTGCTGCCTTACTTGGATGTGGTAGCCGTTTCTAAGCCTCTCTCTCCGAAGTCGAACCCTTATTCTGCGTTACCCGTAATAACCGTGGTAGACTAATAGACTACCATCAGGTTGACAAGGCAGACAGACACTTTTTTTCGGATTATCGGCTAACAAGCCGCCGATATGCTGCGTTACTTAGAGTCAGCAAACTATAACCGAAAATAATTGATTTGCTCTAATAATTGCACCTTTTCGAATGTCAAGGTTTAATAGCATGTGTTAGCTCCAGAAATACTCAGGAATACATATGACCTCTCTTCTAAATCGACATTAATTTGTAACTGTTGTATTTTCCAATATTCCTCGTTGGCTAATAGTTTTTTACATTTTTAGATCGAGAGGCATGGTCCATTTTCAAACCTCGCTGAGCTCAAAACCCATCCTGCTCATCTTGCTGTGTTTATTAATTATTTATTATCAAATGCCAGTCCAAATAGCTTGGTGAGTATTACGTGAATAGGCTGAACTGTAGCCACTTTCTAAGACTAGCGCAATTATAAAGTATTTTTTAAGCTATGAACGTAATGTCATCAGTTAAAAAATTGAAAAATAAGTTTTGCCCTACATCTATCAATGCTTCACACAATAGCACTGTGGCAAATACTTGACTAACATGCTTATCGATTGCTTACCATGTTGCACAAATGTTGCTTGTGCTTTGTCTCCATGGTTAGTAGGAAAAACCGCCTTTGAAAGACTCTACATCTTCTTTTATTGACGCAGAACCTGTAATTGAGTGGTCGAGATGGTAGTACACGATGTGAATTTTCTTCCCATATTTCTTAATGATAATCATGAATTTTTTGAAATATTGTGTATTTTTGCTTAAGGCCATCTTGTCATTCGTAAGGAATGCAAGGAATAACCTTTCCAAAAATTCCTTTTCTTATTTCTAACATGAAATTTTGTTAGTGATCGTGGCTGCTGGTTGAGTCTGTTTGTGTTGGTGTTCGAACAGAGGGAAAATTCGCTGGTGGTCTAATTCATCTAAAGAATTTGTAGTTCAAACGTCTAAAGTAGTTTATTTGAAGTGTTTGAATTGTAATCATAGTTGTAGTGTGCGTTACAATATCATTCTTATCCATAGCTCCTCGAGTTTTTACTCCAGTATTGTCGAGGATTTAATTGCGGGTGGTCTTGTGGGTGGTCACATCTCCGTGAAAAACAGCAATTTCAGACTCAGACCTACTAGTACTGAATTAACACGTAAGTGCACTAACAACTGTTCTGGTTCTTCGAAAACTGCCGATAATTTTTCGATACATAGAGAACACTTGAGAATTTCAGAGTACAAGCATTTGTTGGACTAGTAGAACAGACTTTGCTCCATAGCTAGTTTAAGTAGAATGCTAAGTAAAAAAAGCAAAAAAAACCGTTTTTATAAGTTCCAGATAATGGGCATTTTATCTCGGTAGCATAAAAAACTTGCATAAAATTGGTAATGATCTGTAGATTTTAATGGGTTTTCTTACACTTGATGTGGTTCACCAAAATATAGTTGTTTATACTTGAAAGGTCTAATTATTTTCGGGCACGCATGCATTACATCCAATGCAAATGATCGCAGATGTGTTAATCCGGCCAGTGTGTCAAAAGGCTGTCGTGTGATGAAGATGTAAATGTCAGGTAGAACTAATAAAGCTGGAGTGTAAAAGGTGAAAAAATCATTTATTTTGGGATAAGGGTGAAAAAGAGTAAAGCTGACGGCGTTGATGAACTTTCGAGGGATGCGTCATGCATTCGACTCCATCAACCATCATTAGAGGTAACCGCATGTAAATCTGACATGTTCAATGACTCGCATTGGCCTACCGATGTATCGAGCCAGTGCTGCTATCCTCTCAGACAAGTGTGGTACCAATTTGCCGGTCCCCGGAGGGATGAAGGACTTCGTGAGCCAGGGGGCACGGGACCGAACTAACGACGATGTGCTATATGACTCTCGATCTACACGCGCCAATTATTTTGAAATTTTCCCCTTTTCTTGTACGGTCGTCACGAAGCAAAACAATAACCATGTCTCTATTGCATTATTTTGTTTTTTTTTCAGTTTTTCTATGTGATTACGGATGCTTTCCAAAATGCTCAAGGTGCTCCGAAAGACTTCCGACGATGGGCATTCGAAATTTTCACTACGTTCGTCATCCCGAATTCTCCACTTGTGATCCCAAACTCGGATCAGAGTATTATCCAACCAATTGATAAGGTGAATACAATTGGATTGTTAGGAAGCTTCTTCTCGTTCTGGATATTCGTATATTTCCTAAAATAAAAATCTTGAACAAATTAACAATTTCTTCTCATTCTGACACGAAACTATTTGATGTGTAGGTAGTAAAAGAAACTAGGAACTTAGCTGTGGATAGCTTTTACATCACCGAAGGTAGCTAGATCTTCAAAATCATTCAATTGAATAGAACTATTGAATTATCAACTATAGAAGAAAATGAACGAACGAATCGAGCAAATTTAGCATTCATGGTTGTTTCAGAACAACGCGTCCTATTAAATGAGAAAACAATATTTTTTATCATCGTTCTGTAGTAGGTTGTTCATTTGTTTTCGATCAGATTTACCGTAATATTTCAGATTTTGGCAACAACCGCCGAGCAAATTTGCGAATCGGACGTGGAGATTTTGAAACGCGTATTTGTTCCTGGTCGACAACGTGCCGTTGCGGATATCAACGAACACATGGCCAATTTTCGGCAAAAACGACAATTAGGTGAATTTTAGCTTATTATGCAAGCGTTGCAAATTATGAAGTTCAGCATGCTCCGCTTATATTACGGCTGACATCGATAAGAGGGATTCATAGAATTCAGGCCATTGGTTTATTACCTCCCAGGGACCAGTTTTCTGAGGCATACGTTAAAGAAGGAAGAGTTATGGAGTCGAAAAGTTAGGTATACACTTGGGTGCTCTTTTTCTCTCCAACTACATCCGCGAAGGTCTTGTATGTTCCTCAAGCCGCTCGATTCTTCCAGCTCAACTCTGACGCTAATTCGTTCATCATCTTGATTTCTCGACTTAGATAGACGTAGCTGGAGCATTCAGAGAAATTTATTCCATTGAGCGTGAATGTAGCATACGAAACTAATCCGTTAACATGAATATAGTTCTTGTGGGATTTAGTCGAAGACGGTCTTTCCACAAGCTTTAAAGAATGTATTCTCTGTAAAACTTCCCGAAGTCCGCATAGGATGTTTGGACTTAGTCTTCGTCATAGTTTGATGTCGGTGCGTAGACGACGAAGATTGTCAAACTCGGTATTGATCCGCATCTTTTCAATCGTAAACGTCCAGTTCCTGTTGTTAGGTGCTCGAATATATCGATGTTCGTGAGCAAACTCGTATTGAGGAGAACGCCAACGCCACCGACTCCTTTATTGTTGTATGTTTTGAGGAAGAGTTCTTTTCCAGTGTCATAGAGGGCGTCGAATTAGTGGTGTCGTCTCGCCTCGGCCACTCCCATGACGTCATATCTTATCCTTCTTGCTTAAATGGTCAAGTTTTCTATCAAGGACTTCGATGCAAATGTGCGTGCATTGTAGGTACAGGTCGTCACTTTAGTCCATTGCGATCTAAGCAGCTTAAAATGGCCCTGAGATTTTAGCAGCCTCTCCTTACCTCCCTATCACTTGACTGTAAGTTTTTTGCTGAGGTGAATCCTAGAATACAATCCTCGTAAAGGAGAACACATCCCCGCACGCATCCATTAACACGTCTTCACAAACACAGAAAGTGTATGCCAAATCGGCATATCAGAAACAGGGAGTCCATTCCCTGTGTCCGACTGTGTCTAAGAGAAACAAAGGTCATTTTGGTCCGCGGTTAACCCACTGCTCACCAGCTGGGAATGTGCCACGTTACCTCGCGACTAACCGGCGTGAGATCCGTCGATGAGAGAGATACCTTAGTTTAGTATATGCATCCTGCAGCAGTTGGTGTCACTTTCAGCTAGCACATGTCTAAGTTTGTTAGGTACGTTATCAAAAAATAGGTAGTATTTCAAGGTGTTTAGCATTACATGTATTTAGTACAAGTGAATTAAACTCCATATGCATTTTGAACGGATGTTCTCATTAGGTGTCTTCGGCTGTGAATGATGTCTCACTACAAGTTAACACCAGCATCCTGGCTATTCGAGAGTGTGAAGCAGTAAAGTATCGATCTTGGCAGATTTTCCTCTAGAAAACAAAGACTTTAGCAATGTGAAGTGCAAGGGGTATTCCACACCAATATGACTTTCGTAGCCTGAAGGTAAACCACAGTTATAAAAAAAACGTTGAAGTTGAAGATATGCCAGCTAGGGGAGGCATTGTAAATATACCGTAATGTCTGTGCAGTGACACATTGTCGAAAGAAAAAAATTTATTATCAATATCACAACGTTGCTCCGCACTAGAAAATATTTACTTCGCAAAGCGACGTTGTTGATTTATCATCATTGTGGAAGAAATGGTTAAGTTTTCATGGTTGTGCGATGTTCTAGGACTGGGTACGTTCTTTGATGCCAATCAACTAGCACATTTGGTTCGTGGGGACCAAACTATGGAAAATCGGGTTTGTCACGCTGTACTTTTTATTATATATAATTTGTGTCTACTTCTATAACACATTATTTTGGAACTTTTTTTTGCTTGAAATTAAAAAAACCTCAAGGAATGTTTTGTAGAATAAATGCTGTATTGATGACCGTGTGTCATGTTGTCAGGAGCATCATCACTTATGAAGACCACCTTGATTTCGAGCGCACCACCAGCTTAACTGAGCTCAGTGTCGATCTGTGTTCTCCAGACCATTGCTGTTAAGGGTTGATTTCTAACAGTAAAGACATAGCTAAGAGAAAGGAAAGAAAGACTCTTAATTGGTGTACTGAATAGCACGTGAGCACTCCTTAAGGGTAATCGCGGGTTCAGAGTACAACTAAGGTTCTGAGTTTTTATTCGTATCTCAGCATCTCTGTGCTTGTATTTCACATCGTACCTTGGCAGGGAAAAAAATTAAGCAGTAAGTGTAAGTTAGAACACCGTGACTTAGGGTTTTATGCAACGCAAGCGTAGTGAAGATTCCTACAATAACATTGTCTAGAAAGATTGCGCAGAAAATTAACGTAGAGGTAAAAAGGAATTAGAAAGCAAGTAGTTAAAATGACCTTTTAGAAAATTTTCCGACGAATTAATCTCGGAGCTGTTTGCAAAATTAAGACCCCAGGACCTGCCTTGAAAAAACAATACGCAGTGAATAAAAAGTGATGCGTTACGATTTCGACTGCGCCCCCAGGTTCAGTGCCAATTTGTGCACCGTGGATCACTCCGGTTTAGAAGTGATTGTTGATGACACCGTTAGGGTAAAAAACTGGTTGAGAAAGGTAAAACAAGGGCCAACATGGTACAGTGGGAAATACATGAGCCCCCGGAAAGAATAATCGCAGGTTCGAATCTGGTCTGGGACCCGAATTTTGCAAATATCTTAGTATCATTGTGGTTGTATTTCACATAATACCATACCATTGAAAAATAATGGGCAATGAAGAAAAAGTGGTACGTTGTTAACCTAGGATGTTTGCTAGATTCCTTTCAAAAAATGCTTTTTATCCACTAGTTATGTCGCCCACAACAGAAGAGAATGGAAATGCGGTGAAGAACGAAACGAAAAGGATCATGATATGAAATGAGGAGCGGGTATTAGCACATCACACATTTCTATTAGTTAAATTAGAAAGAAACATTAAATGAAATTTACGAACTGTGAAACGAGTACAACGTTTTCGACTCCAGGTTGGCGAACAGGTGATGTTTCGCGCACTAGAGAATGTCATCGGTTCATCAGGCGATTTCGATACGTGTGATATGAGAACACAAGCCATCGTTGCTAGTTTGTTGACCGTTATAAGGGTATGTTTCTAGTATATATATGGCTCTCCAGATGTATAAAATAATAACAATTTCGAATATTTGCCTATGGTTTATATTTGGTGACATTCGGTTGTTGTCTGTAAGATAGTGGAAAGTTTGTGTTCCTGGGTGTCGTAGTGGGATTTAGAGCAAAGCTTCGTCCCGCCAACAAGGCTGCTCAGATTGAGATCGTGTTGGACATTTTCATTCGGAAACGCACCTGGCAGCAAACATGTGCAGCTGTCAACGTTGTCAACTAGCTATTCTTTGCGCCACTTTTTTTTCATGGTCCAGTGGAAATAGCATCATAGCAAAGGGATTATGCAGTTTATGTCATTCGACAGAGAAAACATTGAGTGGTTACATTACACTTGCTTTATGTGGCAACTGGGTTTATTGATCAATGACGATCGACCTTACAAAAACATGGCAATCGATCCGTTGTTGCTGCTCATTTGTTTAATCGGCTACCTTTGCTTCCTACATTCATAACCAATTATTTGTTCTCTTTTGTTTCACGAGACAACTGTCTCGTTTACTAAACTTATTTTCTAGTTTTGTTAAATGTGATGGACTGATTTATACTGCGTAATTCCGATATAGGCGATGTATATTAAGCTCATCGGGTATTAATATCAAATTTTAACCTGTATTTTTTAAAGCGTCATATCTCAACTCAGAATGATATTCTTTAGTCGAGGTACAAACCACTAGAATCTACACCTATATGCAACTTGTTAGCCGATGCAAGCAAGTCCATTTGTACCAGCTGCAAAAATTTCGGCCTTTTGGAAGCGACGAGCTCATTGAAGGCAGTTTCGGCGTTGGCTAGGTTTGTAAACGATTTCTCACGAAGGACGCTATCAAGACGCTTGAAGAAGTGAGAGTTGATGAGAGAGAGGCCCCGCAACCATGCTGGACTAGGCATACTTTTCGTAGTCCACTTCACTCGGCTTCTACAGCGCCGGTGCTGCGACGTGTGGCCTCATGTCGTAGAAAAGGACTGGTTCCTTTTTATTGACCAATGAGGGTGCAGCCGTTCAAATTTTCTAGCGCATTTCGTCGATTTTCTGGAAATACTTCTTGCGCAGTTTCGGCTTTCCTAAGTACTGCGGGGCTTCATCGCAGTCTAACCACTCCGATGATCGTCTCATTTTATCATGGAGCATCCATTTCTCGTTGTACATCACAGAACGGTCGGCAAACGAGTGGATGTGGCTGCGCAGAAGGAGCCTCGACGATATCTCAAAATGACGACTTTTTTTGACTTCTGAATTCGTGTGGCATTCATTTGTCTAATGTCTTCGATTTTCTAGTTTGTTTGTGTTCCAAAACAGATCAGATGTTTACATTGAGCTGTTCCGCAAGTTTTCAACGGAGGTGTGGTGTGCATTTACTTGCAGAGAAGTACTCAATTCATTATCGTCATTAGCACAAGGAAGTGCGCAACCTTCTTCATCTTGAGGGTCAAATTTACTGTGCGTTCGGTAATACTTTCTTCGTCCTGCACTCCAGTGAAGGGGCGTGTAGCCAGTGGTCATAGATGCCCTAGAATACACACGTGTTCATTGATTCGATGGCACGCTTAGGCTCACCGATGCTTCCTTCCTGATGGGCTCTGCAAATTGCTACCAGTCTTGTCTGGCAGGATAACAGCACTGAATCGATACATTGGCACTTCATCTCAAACCATTATATAGGCCAGATACTTATTTAATCATCTATAACGATGTTTGAAGAAGTCGACTGCATGACGCCTCCCTCAACGGTTGGCCAACGCTAAATTCTTTATTCTTTTTATCCTTTATACCTTATAAAAGTTTCGAGCCGTATGGTTGCACAATGTCCGAGTTTGAATTCGTGGAAATAAGCTTGTCAAATTTCTGTATTGACGTCTGAAATCCCAGCCTTTGACGCTTATCAACAACAAATTTTATACTATGATCCAATTATACTTATTCGGATATTTGGACGGTCCGTCCACACTGGTTGTGCCGGTCTCGGCGTAATTTCAATTTTTTCGGAGTCTTGCTAGTTTAGTCATTGTGTATCCCTAGAGTCTTGGACTCAGCCAATCCAAAATCTGCTCAGGTCGTGACCACCACAGGCGGTCGCCGCCATTGTGGATAAGAAGAAGGTTTGCCCCCCATGTCCACTGGTTTGATAGTAGGACGGTGGTGGATCCTGGTATTGGTCTACTCTTAGCTGGGCTTCCTGGTAGAAACGCCGGAATCCTTCTAAGCTTGGTAGGTTCTACTGAGGGATAAATCCTCCGATGTATTTCGCAGCCCGACACCTGGGAACACCTCGCAGCTATGATGAGGCTGTAACCCGTTGGAAAGAAAGTTTAAAAAAATGTTTCAATTGCACCCAGCGAAAGTGTATAGAATGAGCTTTGAAGTGATATCTGATAGAACAGCATTCGAAAAAAAAACTGCTGTTAAATGACAGCAAAATATGAACCTTACACGCTGTCATTAAATTCTGAACGACATAATAATTTTTGAAACCAACTCTCCAGTCGTAGAGACATAGAGAGCGAGTGGAAACAAAAGCATCTTCGCTCTTCAAGGTTTGTGTAGAGTGTAAAGAAGCGCAATGCAGAATGCTAACACTTGTATGGATATGTTCAATTTTCGAGGGCTGTAATGAATAAGGCTTCTCATCCGTGTGTTTGCTAATATGGGCACATATACATATGCATATACACATAGGTATGCGTATAAATGAATATATATATATATATATCTATATATATATATATATATATGTATATAAATAAGCTCGTCCATGAGGATGAAACACTGATTAATTGCTGCCCTAACCACTAATGTCATAATTCAGAGCAAATGCAGATTCATTGTTTCAGTGGGTTTACAAGTGAAAATAGAACAAGGTGATTACGCTAGCATTATAATGCCTCAGTAGGACTGTTGAATATCACAAATTTTGCTTTTCTTTTTTTTAAATGTAAAGTTGTAACGTTTCCTTTCTTTAAGAAGCTTTACAGGTTATTCTTGGTTCGAAGCCGTCAACAGCAGCATGGGAGAAGATGATTGAACGTTATCCCCAGTTTATAATGAAAGAAAAGAGTGGAAAGAGCAGAAAGCCGCCAAGCAGCTTGAAAGCAAAAGCACAGGTGGGTAGAGGAGAACGTTTTACAGTAAGCATGCCTGATAACGCTATACATGCTTGCGTCTGGATTAAGATGAGATTGAACTGTCGTTATTTCATGTTATGTTTTCTTAGACCCTAACACTATACAAAAACGTATGGTCATTGGTGGAAATCTTTTTTTCCGAGATCAGATCTCGGATTTAAGGTGAAAGGTCATATGTTTGTGGTGAATTCTGTGAACACCGTACATTACTGCTATCAATGCCGTGATGCCATTTGGGGCATGCAGCCGTGGTGTTACTTCTGCGCCAACTGTGATGTGAAAGTTCACATTCAATGCACGTCATCATTATCAGATGCATGTTATCCTGCTTCTCAAGTGAAACGAAAAGCAAAGGTATTTTTGACACATCACTTGACAGATGAATGAAAAAAGCACTAAGAATGCATTCTTGGCAAACAACTTTCAGTAGTTTTTATGAAGCTTTTTAATTGTCTCTAATGCAAAAAAGATTCATGTGTACTAACAAATTTGCGATGCATCTTTTTCTCTTTCATGGCAGTTATTGAAGGTGAAATGTGTTCAGAGGAACTAAACGCTATTGAAACACGTCGTTAGATAAAATTCATACATTTTGTACAGCCTTCTCAATCCGTTTTGCATCCATTTGTAGGTATGGCTAGTTAATGTGAATATTAGCCATCTCCACCTGCGTTGTTAGATGATATGATTGATAACAAATACACAAATATTCCGTCTTGGATAAGAAGTCCTTAATGTGGCACTAACAAAATGTTTTCAACGTTTGAATTGAGATGTTAGGTCCTTGACTGGATGAGTTAACCGTTAAATGAGTCTTTCTTTTCCTACTTGGTGGTATGCTGTCCTGGCTGAGGTTGTATTGAAATTTCTGGGCGTCATTTCTTCGCAATATTGCAGCTAATCTAAGAATAGGAAGTATTCTTACTTTTTTTCTGCTTTCGAGACCTTTGTTCAATCCTCCTCCTTTTCTTTGGACTTGGTCGAACCTTTACCGTTCTCTCTATTTTTTCATGTTATAAGAGCTATTTATGATCACATTGAAACAATCCTAGATCGCAAATTGGAAGTTAACATCTTTACCTATCGGTACCGATGATTGGAACCTATTTTCTGCTCTGAGAATAGGAAGCATTTGCTCACTTTTTGGTTCGGAATGATGTTGCATGAAGCCGAAGACGAGAGTAGTGTGATAAAACTAAGCTCTCGATTACTTTGGTGCGTAATCGTATACTCCTTGCACTTCATTCAGTGGTTTCATTTTCTTGAAGTCGTGATCCCTAGAGATGTTTGGCCTCGCACGTGGCTGCCGCTTATACATCTGTCGTCCTCTGTCATAGCTAGTGAACGCTGATCACCTGTATCACCTGTAATCCCGTTGATCGTCGAGTGACTCGAGCGGGCGCGAATAAATCTTCCATTTTTCCCTGTCGTGTGCAAGAGTAGCCCAGTGGGTTCTGCTCGTTCTAGGGACTCGTCGAGCATCATGTCTTTCTTCTAGGCTTTTCGTGAAGAACTCTGACCATCAGGGTCGGTGGTCTTCCCTGCAGTGCGTTTGACATCCCGAGGAATCCAGTCACTAACGGCTGTTGTCCATCGGTTGTCATTCATACGCATTACGTGTCCGGCCCACCTTATCTTCGACTGTTTGGCGTACAGAACGGCATCTTTGATTTTTTGATCGTTGATGCAGGTCGGAGCTTCGGATCGCTTCTCTTAGTTTCGTGACATGAGATACTCCCTAGCATCCGCTGAGAGATCTTTCATGTTGCCTATGCAATCACCAGGTTTCTGACACATACGTTAATGCACGAAGAATAGGAGGAAAAAGGCCGGCACGCAGTCAGGGTCTTCTTTATTCTCTTCACCACGTCATGAATGCTCTTAAGCCCTCAGGCTGCTCGTTTCCTTCTGCTCAACTCTGGATCTAAGTCGTTCATTATGTTGATTTCCCGACCTAGACAGACGTAACTGGAGCATTCGGAGATATTCGTTCCGTTGAGCGTGAATGTGACATACGAAACCACTCGTTCCTCATGAACATCGCTTTTGTGAGATTTAGTCGATGACCAATCTTTCCACAGGCTTTGTCAAAACTCGGCAAGCATACGTTCCGCTTGGCTAATGCGGCTAATGCTTGGTGTTACAGGAACGATCTCATCAACAAAGCGAAGATAGCGTAATTGCTGACCATCGATTTTCACCCCCCAAGTTATCCTAATCCAGTGTTTGCATGATGTTCTCGAGTGTGGCGGTGAATAATTTTGGCGAGATGGTATCACCTTGCCTAACTCTTCTTTTTGACGTCTACGTTAATATCGTTGTTGAATAGTGATATCTTAGTAGTGAAGTTTTTGTGCAGTTCACGAAGAATCTTTAAATACTGAGTAGGGGCTCCTTGACTATCAAAGGCTTCCATGACTGTTTCTACCTGAATTGAGTCAAAGGCCTTCTTTAAATGCTGATAGGGCATGTTTTCTTGACGATGTCGGACATAGTTGACGAGATTTTGCTCAACCAGTGAATTGATCTCCTGAGCCCGATTTAGACGGTTGGTGCCAGTGTTTGAAGCACAGTGGATATCGTTTTTTTTGCATGTGTTATCATCTTTTGAAAGGAAGAGGCTAATATGTCGCGGCATTTTTATCTAATCAGCAGAGATAGCTGGTGGCCTTTTGTGGGCTTGGGGGCAAGAATCCATCCTGTCGTAGAGTTTTGCTTAATCTCCGGCTAGGAGTTAATAAATCCGTGTACTACTGGACATCCTTGACAAGTATTAATTTTTTTTTCCATTCCATCTTGAGACCTTCATAGTCAGAATTTCTTTAGTAAGTAACACATGAGAGCGGTTTATGACTCGAATTTTTTCGTAGGAATACCCACAAATTATTGAGCTAATGATTTTTCGCTCGTTGTGAATTTTAATACATAGTCCTCCATTTAGGCTCGCCGTTCGGGTTTGATAGGAAAGTCTGATGCTGAGGATGACGAAACACCGAGGATTGAACACAATGTGAAATCAACAAGTTCGGATTCAGGGATTGGACAAGAAATCCATGATAAGCCTGTTGGTAGATCACACAGCATGAGAAATCGTGTGGTGAGCTGAGCACTGCCGAAAAAAAGAACTGTTGGACTAGCCTTGGTTTTCTCCATTACAATTAGTTGTTAGAAAAGTGATGTCCATTTTTAGGCGACGATCTCTCAGATTCCCGATGAGCGACTGATAGTAAAACGAGATCGATCGACGCCGTCATGGGGTAGCGATCTTCCTCCTGCTGATGAGGAAGAGGAAGGGACAAGAAGAGTGCGATCAGTTGAATCGAGATCTGAAGCTAGGTAATGGTAATTGAATTGTTAGTTTTGCAGGAGAAGGGCTAGAAATGTAACCGTAGAAATGCTGATATATGAGCAGAGCTCAGAACGTCAAATGGGATTCAAACTTGAGATTATCCTTAACCAGGGCTGTTGTGTTGTACACCACTTCAAATGTGGTCCTTTCTTTGCCTATCTCTCAGCATTTTCACGCTGTCGGTGCTATCATCAACCACCTGTTGACAGGAATGAATAAAAAACGTAGCTAAGAGAAAGGCAAAGCGAAGGCCCCATTTGATATGGTGGGTAACACTTGATCACGCGATATGAGTAATCACAGATTCGAAGCCCAGCCGAGGTTCTGAGTTTTGGTCACATCTTAGCATTCCTATGGTTTATGTCATATCGTATCTCTCCATGAAAAACAGTAGGCGGTAAATAAAAGTTGAAGCTAAAAATATAATTTGTTGTTCTAGGTCACTAGAGGGGAGCCGTATGACATTAGACTTGCAGAGTAATAGTGGAAGTTCAACTAGCATGTCACAAATTGATGACGAGGTAGGTAATTTTTAAAATAATAACGCTTACTAGGTTATTTGAGCGGTTCGTACTTACAAGTTATGCGGACACCAACACATTTGCCGTTCCTTTCTTTCCGTCGTAATCTTCATCCATGATGGTGGTTTTATTCGAGCGTAGTGGCCGGTGCCAGTCTCATACCGTAATCTGCAGAATAACTGCAGCTGCGTGTACAGCTGATTAGCTTTGGCTACGAACACGTGCGCCCAAAGTTGTTGGCTGTCCTAGGAGACGCCTGTATTCTTGTGGGGGTCCACTCTGCAGTCTTCCGCCTATCTTTTCTCTGCTTTTCTCATTATGTGACCGGCCCATCTATGTTTCGCTATCGATGTCTATTCTCCTGGATCCCAATTTTGGAACAGATTTCGAAGATCGGAGCTTCGCATTCCTGGTAGATAATAAGTGTGCCGACTATATTTCAGAAGACCTCGGTCATGCGCTTTGTGAGTAGTGCGCAGTATTCTTGACGTGGTTGAAGTATCAGTCCACGTTTCTGCAGCTTAATAGAGCGCTCGGAGGACTGTTGAATCGAAATGGTGAGCGCGGATTTTCATGTCCTTCAATTGGTTGGTGGCTTCTTTGAGAGGTCCGAATGCAGCCCAAGCTGCTCTCCTTCTTCTGTGTAATTCGCCTTTCATGTTGCTTCCCATCTTTATTAAACGCGTAGTGTACACTTACGATGCGGTCTTGTAACCAGCGAACCATCCATTTCGGTTTGTTCGCTTTGGGACCATGGGTTTTTCATGAACTGGTTCTTCTTACGACTTATGCGTAGTCCGATCTTTTTTCCCGCTTTGTTGAGCTCATTGAGCTCATTGATCGTCGTCTCTTCTTTGCTGGTACTTCTTGAAAAAACGACGTCGGCGAAACGAAGGTTTGATAGGGATTTCCATCAATACGTATGCCATTCTCATCCCAATCGAGTGACTTCATTATCCACTGCGGTGCGGCAGCGAACAGCTTTGGCGATATTGTGTCGCTCTGTCGATCCCCTTTTCCTTTGGGTACGGAAACGGGTCGATGGAAAAAGCTGTATTTTCGTGGTGTAGTTCCGATAACAATCAGACAGCATTCTTCTGAGGGGCGGGTCCACTCCTTGGTTGACGAAGAGCGCTGATAGAATTGCACTCGTTTCGCTTTTGTGAAACGCTTTTTCATAGTCGACAAAGGTTAGGACTAGAGGCAAGTGGTCATGGTTTGGATGTGGTCCATGCAACAAAATACTTTCCGAAACCCTGCTTGCTCGACTGGTTGCGCCTCATCCAATGTCCTTGATATGCGCGAGAGGATAATCTTCGTGAAGAGCTTGTAGAGTACACTCAACAAGCATGTGGGACGATAGTTACGAAGATCGCTTCGGTCTCCTTTCTTGGGTAGGATGACCATGCGCGACTTCCACACTCCAGTGGTCTGAAATTTTTTTCCTGTTGAGAATAGACTGTCATATGGTTTGCGAGAAGTACATGTAAATTGTGGCTTCCAGCTCTAAGGAAGTTGGTGGTCATATCACCAGGTCCTGGAGCTGTGTCTGGATTTTAGGGTCCGAGACGGGGATTGTAGTGTGGAAAAGATTGGTGTAGGTTTCTGTTGTCAATTTCATATCATGGTGGAAATTTTGGTAGTCCCATCTTCGTTTGTCAGTATTGAACATTGTAATCGTACAAGTTTCGACAACATTTTTTCCAGACTGGGTCTTTCACTGTTGCTTCCTCTAGCTTCTTTAGCCCGTACCAACGTAGGTCTTTCTGTGAAGTCCCTCTGCAGCTGGCATTTATTACTAGCCATGTTGAACGTGTTTCAGTAATATCAGGCTTTAGTTTCTTTCTTTTATAGAGAAAATGGAGATGCTGGGCTAGTGGAGATGCAATATGACGTTTTTGCTTTAGAAAGTGAGGCGAATTCGGCACAACTTTTAGTCCTTCGGCAAGCAGCTCGTAGTCTTCGGTCCAACGGCATAATACGAGACCATTTCGTCTCTTTTGAAGGTTCCAAAGTCTACAAAAAGCATAGCGAACTATTCTCTATGCTACAAAGAATAGACTGCGACAAACCGTCAATATTTACAATAATACCTTTAATTGCAACTTGTTGTCATCGCTATGCTTTTTTGAGAAATACCAAAATGTTTTCTAGCAGCACCACATGCAGCTCAATCATTTTTTTCAGGATTCAATCGACGTGTTAGGTCTTGCTTAATCTGCTGGTTTGAGTAGGATTTCGTTCAGAACGTTCTCGAAATGTACTACTGCTAGACTTTTTTTCTCAGAATGTGGTCGGTGTCCACATGAGTTGTGCCGTTAGGAGACTCCCATGTCCAGCGGCGGCTTTCTTCTGGAAAATCGAGTTTCCATAGAAGAGCCGTGCTGCGGACAGGAGTCCTGCGAGACGGTTTCCATTCTCATTTCTTTCTCCTAATCCAAAAATTTTCGATCCTATATTCGCTTCCGTTGGTCTTTCCAATTCGGGCGTTGAAGTCTTCAACAACAAATTTATTTTACCCTCTCTTATTGGGGATAACCTCCTGCAACTGATAGTAGAATGCATCGAGTCCGCTCTCATGAGCTGTATCGGTCGATGAGTAGCAATTGGTGATTATGATCTTTCTATGACGCGTCAGTTGAAGACGGAAGACGGTCATGCGAGGGGAGAAAATCTCGTACGAGTCGACGAAATTGACAATGGTCGGTAGGGTGACAGAGCCTACGCCACCGACATTTGGTGAAGGGCCTTTCTTACGCAGATGACAAGGATCCTATTGTTTAGTTGGGTTGTGTAGGTCATCCTGACTTTTGTTTGTTGCAATGCGACCACATAAAATTTGATAAGATCTGCGGCTTCAAGAACTGCGTGAAGATTGGCATCTGTGGAGAGTGTTCTGGTACTATATGTGCAGAATAAGAAACAATCTCGATGGTGTACCGTGCATGTGTTTGCCAGATTCGGTTCCAGTGATGTTCTGCGTAACCTGAGATTTTGTCGCCTCTCACCTGTCAACTCACCGCTTGACGTCGTAGGCGGGAGCACTCACTGTCCGTGGTGCTGAGGGTGACCTACTGATGGCTGAGCAATTTAGTCCCCCCTGGAGTGTTTAGTTAGACTTGCAATGGCGTATCCAATTCTTCACCACGACGTGGATCTGAGGGAAGTATCTTTTCGGCAACTATTCCTTCGCTCGGTCTTCCCTAATTGTTGATTCAGAGACGGCGTTAGAAACTAAATCAGATACAAAGGTAAGAATGAAAAATGCGGCGGATCTCTCGTTCCTCAGAACATGGAAAGGTCAAGTTGGCTGCAAGCTACCCAACCCGATATCTCCATAATCAGGCAGCAAGTAATAATACTTTAGTAACACTTATAATAATGCTACTAGTTTAATAAGAATAGTTCAGTAGTAATAAGACACTTTCCGAAATTAAAATACTGTTACTTTTAATAATAGAAAAAATTAACTTAAGGCGAAGCGGGCGATGGAACGAATGCACGCTTCTGCGATTTCGGAAGATGACAGTGATCTAGAGCTAGAGACCGAAGCACCTCCGCTAGATCATTTCGTCGGATGGGATGTAATACGTCACTTGAAGCCGAAAGAGAAGAAACGACAAGAAGTTATTAACGGTATTTTCCACATTGATACCCTACCTATGCATAACTCGAACAAAGAAAAGTGAGCATGCCAAAGCGAAACATTGGTTGTTTTTGATACATGAATACTGTAGCGCTCACAACCACAGATTTGATTTTATGTATACTTTTAATGATGCAGTGAAAATAAGAGCTTTTTTTATGGTTTCTTTCAGAGCTCTTTTCATACCGAACGTACACATGTACGGAATTTGAAGATTCTCTTACGAGTATTTTACAAGCCCATGTTGCTAAATAACGTTGTGTCTCCGGAAGTCGTGCATTTGCTGTTCGCAAATCTCGACCAACTTCTCGAGATTCACACCGACATGTCAAATCGAATGCGTCAAGCTGTTGAGCAGGTACATATTTATCATAGTCGTTTGCGTGGCTTCAAGAGTTTCTTTAGAACTGTTACGTATTTTAACTACATAATTCAATTACTGTATTTTTTCGTGGCATAGGCGATTAAATGAACAAGCAGGCTCTCCTTTGCGAGGTGTGGTACCGTTACAAATTTACGAACGGGATGACCGCCATATGTTAAGTTGTATGACTTGCATGAAAATGCAAGGTTTTTGCCCTTTAGTTATTTCACAGCGAACAGTGATAGGGGGGTAAAAAAAACGAGGTCTAGTTCGTCAATAATAGGACGATTGCAGTGGCGACGAGATCCCACTCTCAATGGACTTTATGGAAATGTAGGTGAATTATTGGAAAAGATGTTCGACGGTGAAGCTGGTGAAAAATTCATGCAGGTGACTTCAACATTCTGCCAGCATCAACAACATGCGCTGGAGATCCTGCGAACAAGGTTCGTTTTTGTCTCATTATGCACCTAAGTGTCAGATTACAATGCTACTGGTGCCATTATTTCAAGATAGAGGGGGCGTGTGGCGCAGTGCTCGAAGGTACCCTGCAACACACATGTGGGATAAATCCCCGCGCCAATGGTTCACCAAGCCTTCCATCCCTCCGAGGTCCGCAAATTGGTACCAGAGTTGTCTGGCAGGATAGCAACACTGGCTCGATACATCGGTAGGCCACCGCGAGTCTTTGTAAAGGCCATATATGCATCCAATCACCTCCAAACGGTCCTTAATGAAGTCGAATGCATGGCGCATCCCTCAGGGATTGATCAATGCCAAGAGCTTTGTCGTTTATTTTTTATTTCAAGATAATTAGCCCGTATACTGAAAGAAAAAAAACGCTGATGTGATACAAAACCAAGTTTGTACAGACCAGATAAGTATTCAATCATACCTATGGTTGTTCCAAATGCTGTCATATACATGGCGCACGATTAAGGGATTTGTAAACGTCAAACGCTTTATCCATATCATTTGTCATTGCTTCAAGCTACAGTTGCACTTGTGGCCCCGTGGTTAGAGGTGCTCTGAAAAGCACGTTGTCGTTGGTTCGATTCCGCACACTGGCTCACTCACCAACACTTTCATTCCTCCGGGGTTGGCCACTTGGTGCCTCTTTGATACATCGATAGACCACAGCAAATAATTGTATGGACGAGATATTTACTCGTTCACCTCAAACCATGCTTTATGTAGCAGAGGGCATGGCGCATCCCTCAGGGGGTTGATCAACGCCGAAACCTTTGGTGTTTTACTGTTACCTTTGTCACGAAAACACCCAAATTGAATTTAAAGAATAACTCCAATAGGCTTTGGTGTAGTCCTTAGAAAGTACCATTGGAATTTACGTATTCGACTTCACTATGAGGTATTGAAAGTAGTTGGTTGCGTAAGCTGCATATCATTTCATTCCTCTAGCGAATTGAACTTCTTAATTTGGAAAACAGCACTGTAGTTGGAGTTTCGCTGTTTATTTCCTAGGCAACATATTAGCAAGGAAAACAAAGCGAATTGAGGAAGGATCAGCTACTAATGACTTAATAATTTAAGATGCAAAAAGGACAAAGAAGATTCGTTGGTGCGATTTCTCTCAGACGCTGAAGCAAATGCTTTATGTCGGAAATTACAACTGAAAGACATGATCCCAGTTGAAATGCAACGACTGGTGAAGTATCCGCTTCTTCTGGAAACAATCGCCAAATATACGAACGAGCCAAGCGAGGTTTGTGTGATACTTCAAGCAGTACATTTACCATTGCCGTTATGACGAACTTTTTTTCCTATTTTCAAAAAAGAGAAATTATCAAGATGAATTCACTTGCGTAAAGTTTTAGTTTGTAGGTTTCTTTTATAGAGGTGAAGTGAAAAATTGTTTCTGTGGCCTCTAATGTGAATATGATCTGAATTGGAATATGTTGTAGTTAATATTGTGAAATATTGTCGTGCAGTCTTTTTTATCCGTTGGAAATTAGTCCGGTATGGAGATGGAAGGCATGCAACGCAAATATCCGATGGTGGTTATATGTGCAAAATTTACGCGGTTCCAGGAACAAGATCGTCTTCTACGTACAGTGGTGTCGGCTAAACGCATTTTGAGTGCCGTTAATACGGCAAAGCGGAACGCGGAGAATCTCCGTCGCCTAGAAGAGCTGCAACGGCGGTTGGACACTGCTGCATTTGACAAGGAGTATGGAGGCCATGACTACGCTCACCTAAATCTGACGAAGTGCATTATTTGTAATGCTATTTTTTATTTCAAAGTTGCAGCAGCAATTAGAAATGCGGTCTTAGAAGGGAGTGGAATAGCTTTACGAAACGTGTTAGTTAGTTAGTTAGCCAGTTATACAAAGCTGATCTAGTGGAAACTTCTTTAGATATCGGCTTGTGCACGACGGCCCTCTAACGTGTCGATTTAATCGTGGAAAAATGATTGAACTACACGTGGTGCTGCTAGAAAACATGCTGGTATTTCTAACAAAACATAGCGATGGTAACAAGTTGCAGTTAAAGGTATTATTGTAAATATTGACGGTTTGTCGTAGTCTATTTCTTGTAGTATAGAGAAGAGTTTCGCTATGCTTTTTGTAGACTTTGGAACCGTCAAAAGAGACAAAATGGTCTCCTATTATGCCATTGGCTCCGTTAATCGCCAAGGAAAAAGCCAATGATAAGCGCGCATTTTTTCTTGTCTTCAACACCCAGTATGGTGCTCAAATTTACGAACTCGTCGCCGGGACAGCAACCGAAAGGAAAACGTGGGTGATTATCTGGCTGCATATAAAAATGTGGAAGGTTGCTGTTCTCTTTGATGTATGATAACTGCTTATTTGAAATGAATGGTGCATCAAGAAAAATGGCCTAGCGTGAAATTTCAGCGCAAGAGGTTAGGAATATGTAGTGTAGGAGCATTTCCTTTGTACCGTTGTGTATGAACTCCTAGAGGCTGCGAAATTGACAATATCAACAATAAAAAGTGACATAGGAAACATACGGTAGTATGAAAAGATGGAGAGCGTTCTGCATGAGGTAGAGATTAGTCTTTATTTTTGAATAATGTTTTCTTTTTAGGTGGTTCAAATTGATATCCGATCAAATCGACAATGACAGAAAACATCAGACTCAAGGAGTTCAGTAAGTCATTTCGTTTCGAAATCAAAATTCATTTAAACGCTGTAGAATCTTATCAAAAGAGAGAACTTTTAGCATGCAGAATATTATTATTATAGTAAAATTACGATTTTGAATCCTATTGAACGAATCCTTCTATGGATTGCATTGGTTTGGTGTTTAGTAATTAGTTGAGTGTTCAACAAATTGGTTTTCCCTAAAAGGGCCTTAACTGTAGAGAGCTTCCAATCTTTTTTGCTGTTATCGTTGGCTTGATGAGAGTATTCTTTAGAACATGCAATTTCGAAGTTAGCACAAGTTCATCGTTGGATTCGGAAAGTTTAGCTAAGGTAATGCTCAGTTACTGTTTGGAAAAACTTACCTTAGATGAAACAGAGCTGTCTTAGGTTCATGTGCTCACCCACCCTCGTCTTGTAAACGCTTCTGAGATTACCGTACAGCAACCAACAGTATTGGAACATGCACAGCCTGTCCTCACACCAACAGAAAGGTTAAGGCGAAGTGACGATATAATTTTTCAAGCTCTGCTTACGAAACAAACCATATTGGCGCAATTTCTACCTGGTGATAAGAAAGGTCGAACAGAAGAATTAGAAAAGCTCACTGAATTGTTGGGAAGCTTGTCAGTATCAGATCTGAAGCAACGTGACTGTAAAGAACTAGCGATGTCTGCGATTGTACACGGAAACCGGCTACTCGATAGTATTAATCAAGGTTGGTATATTAATAATATTTGTACGTTTTTTTTACACTTTCCATTGGAAACTATGATGATTCATCGGATAAATAGATTAGAGTCTCTTCAAAACACTTTATAGGACTAACAATTTTAGCTTATTCTTTACTGCCTACTCTTTTTAATGGCAGGGTATATTGCGAAATATAACTTCAATGATGCTGAGATATTTGCAAAACTCCGGACCGCAGGTGTCTGCGGTGGGGAGTGAACGCGTTATTGTCGTTTCTGGGGGAGTAACGCGTTCACCACCACACCATGCGGGTCCTTCGTTTCGCCTGTCTTTCACCTAGTTCTATCGATCTCTGCTATCAGCAATCACCCATCAACAGGATTGATCTGGGGAGCCCAAATCGGCAACGAACCCAGTTAACCTTAGACTGTAGTTATAATCACAATTTTAACTTATTACTTACTGCCTACTCTTTTTAATCGCAGGGTATACTGCGAAATATAACTCCAATATACTTATTTGTATGATCTTATAAACTGATCTTCTTTAGCTGATGCGAGGTTGGCATAGGTCCTCGTTGTCTTTGTCGTTGTTGATGGTGTTGTTGGTCGATGGCTGACGTCTCGGCGATTTCGTCTTCCTCAGAGCCTGGACGTATTTAATACAGGAATACTTTAATTATTCGATGGAAAAAGACTAAAGTATTAATGAAGATTAAGCTTTAAATAGACGCCATATTGAACAGAAAAAGCGTGGTGTTACGAGTGGGACTGGCCCACGCGTTGTTCACGTGGGGTCGCGAGCGAGGCACACCCGAGGAGTCAAAATATCATTTTGAAATAGGGCGCCTGGTCACGAGTGATAGTGAGGCATTCTTCTTCCCGGTTCATCTTTGGATTTTTTGAAATTTGTCAAAACGCCTCAAGAGTTTAGCGCGTTGATGAAAATACTCGTAACATTATGGCTGTAAGGAATGCGAAATCGCCGAAACGTCAGCCGTCGACCAACAACACCAACAACAACGACAACGACAACGAAGACCTATACCAACCTTGCATTAGCTGAAGAAGATCAGTCTATAAGATCATATAAATAAATATATCAACTATCTATACCGAGGTTTATAAAAAGTCGGTCTTTTGAGTTATAACTTCAATGATGCTGAGATATTTGCAACACTCCGGACCACAGGTGTACGCGGTGGGGGAACGAAGGCGCTGTTGTCCTTCACCACGTTGAACGCGTTCACCACCACACCATGCAGGTCCTTCGTTTCTGCCTGTCTCTCAGCTAGTTCTATCGATCTCTGCCATCAGGACTTTATGTGATTAATAACATTATCCAAAGTTTGTCTTCTTGACGGATTTTACAAAGTAGCGGTATCAAATTCTTGTTCCACTTGAGAACGTGTGGTTACATACCGGTCATTGAGCATGAGCTGCACTTCATTGCGTACCATACATCCCCTCACGTTTCAGTATCCATTTCCTCCAATGTGTCGTTTATAGAAGCGCTATAGTTTGAGGAATGTTTTAACTTTTTTTTTACTGCCCATTATTTTTTCATGGCAACGTGTTGAATGGAATACACCTACAAGGATCCTGAAACATGAGTAAAACTTAGAACCTCAGTTGGGCTTCGAAGCAGCGATTACGGTTTCCAGGGGCTCATCATGTGCTATCGACCATACCAACCGAAGCCCTCACTTTTCCTTTCTGTTAGCCAGTTTTTTCCTCCTAACGATGTTATCAGCTGTTACCCATGTGATGTGTAGCAGGTGGGCCTCCAGAAGGGGTAATCGTTTGGTCGACGCCCACGTAGGATTCTAAATTTTGTTCATATCTAAGCAACTTTTTAGTCGAAGGATATTTGGTTTTTCTCGGAAATAGTTGCTGACAATTGAGAAAAATTGTTGATTTCTATTCAAAATGTATTACCAAACACACTAAGCTCGATATAATATGTGATATCTACGATATATCTACGTGTTTTACATATCCATAGTTTACCCATGAAATTCCCACAGATTCATTGTGTTCACAGGAATGAATGCTAAAAAAGAAGTCAATGAGGCGAATCCTGGAACTTCCATGCTGTTACTTGATGACACGGAAAAAGATCTTCCATCCGTGCCTTGTTATAAGGTACATCTTAACTGTACAATTTTGTATTCTGTTACTACATGAACACCATGTATAGATTACTCATACGAAGATGTGATGGCAAGTTCCTCGTTCCTTGTATATTTGAAAATTGGATTCCAGTCGTAACAGCTGGATGATTTAGCTTACTGCTATCGCTGCGCCTCTGATGAATCATTTAAAAGCACTGATGCAAGTAGTACAAGATCAACAGTCGGAACTAAATACGGTGAAACAGCAGTTGTACCACTATAAGGTTTGTTAGCATATATATTAAATCATACAACATCCATTAATATCAGCTGTTCATTCGGCACAGTGCTTATTCTCCTAGATTTATCAAATACACTAGAAGTGGTGTTTCGATATTTTAGTGAATGGATAAGTGAGGCGGATTTTTTTTCCAATTTTTTTACACGACCGGCCATCACATCTACTGTGAGGATTCGAGCACTTCTTACATTCGATTCGTTTCCTCGCATTCGCCGTTCCCAGTGGTCTTCGAACATTTGCGTGTTGTTTCAGCTGCTGCTTGAGGATTTCATCTTCCTTATGAATGTCGTGCTGGAATGCTGATGAGTCAATTTTCCGTGTAATCTTGGAGTTAGTCTGGCTGAGGCGTTCCCACGTGGATTAGAGGAGATCGTTAGAGCGAGGATCGAACTAACGCCTCTGCTTCCTGGTCGATGACATCACTAACGACTGTGCTATCCCCGTCCCCGGTGAAACGGAAAAAAACTTTGGTTAGAAATATCTGGGACAGTGAAATTTACAAATAATGTTTACCTTCTTCCTCGTTTTCTATTAGATTTCTTGTCGTTTCTTCTACTGAAGGGTGTTTTCTTTGCAGCAGTATAAAAATTTGTGCTGTCTTGACTACAGGAATCCGTTTGGAAAAGAATTAATCTGTATATGATGGCGTACGACTCCACTAATGAGTGAAGATTCTTCTCACATAGATAATTTATACCTCCATCGCTTAAATTCATGTTTGCGTACACAGGGTACTACGGTTCACAGCTTCCAACCTTACTTAGCTCAGAATAATTTTTGGTATTCAAATTTAGGTTTGCAATTCAATTTTTAAGGCGACTTTTAAGGTTTACGTGTTTCATTTATTGTACTAATATGTTTGGGTAACACAGTGATCAGTTCTATTAGTTCAATGATCAGGAACTCGCCGAATGTGGCTCCCGTGACCGATCAGTAAGTGAAGAAACGTTGACCGAATGCACTACAGATCCACCAGAACGGAAACTCATAACGAAACGCCAACGAACGCCTTCCGTACAACCTTCTACCTAATTACTATTAAAAGTCTTGGTGAAGTTCTAGAAGAATTTCTTCCTGTTTCGTTCTCTTCATATTTTTTTTTCCTTGGAAAAGTGCAGCACAGTATGGAGTTGTTTTTATCTGGAAGACGCCTAGTACTTTTTTTTTCTTGGCTTCCAGGAGCCTGATGTCAGCACTACTTTGCAAATATGTGTTCACAATATTGCTCAGACCTACTTTGGTGGTGTTCACTACGTTACGTGAGCCTAAAGCAACCTTTCCTACGAACACATACGGAATTTACAACTATTTATATACACATATATTTGCCAGAATTCATTTTATAACCTTAGTGTTGAAAGTCAATCTATGTAAATAGTTACTATCTCGTATTAACAAAATTCCTTCCTATAATGAGCTTTTGACTCTACGACACATTGTATGTTCATAATATTTATGATGCTCGGATAATATACTCATAATATTCACAATTTTTGGTCGATTTGTATCACCTCTGAAATTTTGCCTAGTGGAGAAGAATAAATGCACAAACTGCCATCCTATAAAACTCCTAATGTACTCCTCCGTTGTCTTAGCGTTTTGTGTCATTCCATGCTGCGCAGGTGAACATTTGTTGTTTTTCTTTATTTCATTGCTTTCGATCACATTCTAATCGATTGTGTATTCTTTCTTCTTGTTTACTTTTTGTTTCTAGTTCGATCTACATTGTTTTTGAGCCCACTATTTGGTTTAATGGGTCTTCATAAGAGTGATAGCATTTGAGTATATATTTTTAGAAGTGCGCCTGAATAAGCTAGTACTATCCCAGTAGTATCGGCAGTATGGGCCGTAAGCACTGTACAAAATGCTTTGAGAAAAAAAAATCTGTGAATCGACTTATGAACGATTCTTCATAGGATGATGATGTTGTGATGTATGGAATCTCAAGAGATTGACACATTGAAACTGGTCATTTGCCAATATGTACATGTTATACTATTTTGGTGAGATTACCGATTGCTTAGTCTGTCGATAAAATTTAACGTCAACTGTATGAAGCACGTCAAGGTTTTTCGTTGTCCAGCAACCGCCTTTATTGGCTCATTATTAAACCGGCATTAGTGAATTTTTTTCTGCAACTCGTCAATTTTTACAGTGGTGGCGAGGTTTCAGACGATTACCAAATGAAGTGATGTCTTCATGCATTAACATCTTCTCCTCACCCCTAACGATTTGACGAAAATAATCACTAAATGGTTTTTTTCAAAGGCAGTTAGCTTATCAATACTAAACTCTTGAAGGCTACTCGATTCGATTCGATTCGATTTTCTCAAGATAACGCTATTCGTATTCGGACTACAACTCGCCACTACAGATAGAGTTCATCAGCGATGAGACTCTACGTGGCGCCAGAAATGAAGATGATATCGGTCGTGCAACTACGTTACAAAGTTTTCGGATTACTCTGCGGGTCTTTTGAAAAACGCATTCATTGTGGTGATTCTGTGCATATCACGTTCAAGAAAATTTTTCTTGCACCTCTTTTCTCATCGGAACTATGCTAATTGTCATGAGCTGAGCTGCAAGTCATAGTACCCCATTTTCTCACTCCAGAACCATATGAGCCACATGTGGTTATTCCTTCTTCAAAACCATTAAAATTGCATCTCCTTGTAGGAGCATTCTGATGGCTCTTTGCTTCCTTCAAGTGGGCGTTCAGCGATGACTGTTTTAGAGCACGATAGGACGACCGAAGACTGTTCGATTAATTCGATGACTAACGGCACTTCAAGTGGTACATGTGGTTAAGGATCTACATGTTATTTTGTCCACACTTGATTAATTAGATGACTCATTTTTCCAAGCAGACATACGGAGCTCAGTAAATTCTCTTCTGCTTCGATTTCACTAGCTAGGTAGGATTTGTCTACTAGATTGCAGAGAAAGCCATTCCAAGCCGTATCCAAGTCATCATGTTCCTATTTAGAAATATGGGTATAGCATTGCACTTCCTAGGCTTCACATGTATTTTTGCGCAAAACACCATAGATAAGAACGTTACTTGACCACAAAGTTTCCTTACTGAAATTTTCTATGCCGCACTGCCTCATTTCATAGACTACACCACTACTGCGATTTTCAAAAAACAAGTTAATAGTATTTCGCTCAATAATTCTTCTGTCCCATTTATGTAGTTATATTACATCTTGAATAACAACACACTGTTCTACCTTAACCTTTGTTTCCTTTCTGGATCTTCGTGGTACGCGTTTAACCTTTCCCGACCCCGTGTTTTCTTTTTCCGATGTTGATTGTTTGTTTTTGAATACGTTAAATTTTAAACATTTCTTTTCCTAGAAATATTACATCCGAGGAAAATTTCACTTCGAGAGGTACTTCATAAATGAACAAAACAAACCTGCACTTGTTTCGAATTTGACAAATTCTCACCTCCAGCGACGATTGTTGCCTACGCCGATACAGCAGATTGCAGGAGATTACGAATTTCGTGACTGAGATTACTAAAGGCTGGCTGTTAACTGGCTACCACAAGTGTTTTTGCATAACCTAAACTGATATGTGAATGATAGTCTTGTTAAATAAATGTGGTGTTCGTCACCAACAATCTTACTTGTAGCTATTTGCGCTTTTTATAGGAGTCTAAGCTCAGTGAATTAATTTTTGTCCTCCTTTACGGGTGATTGCTGACAGCAGCTGTAGGAAAAAACTAGTCGAGAGAAAGGCAAACGAAGAGCCTCGTTGGTGCAGTGTATAATACGTGCGCTCCCGGAGAGGGTATTCGCGGGTTCGTATCTTAATTAAGGTTTTGAGCTTTGCTATCTCAGCATCTTAAAGTTTTCATACTTTTAACGTTACATATAAGGGACATTTTGCCTAAGCAGTCCCTTCATTAAGCAGACTTTTGCAGACGACTGACAATATTTGAACATCAAAAAATTTACATGACGGTTTATCATCTCAATTTCAAGTCCGTTATTTTACCTAATACCCGACTATTTCTCATTCTTTTAATTCAGTTTCTTCTAACGAAATATCCGAGCGTTACTTACGTCACATTAGTTGAACACTCAGCTGGCGCACAGCTGGCTTTTAAAGGTTTGTGATGCTGCAATATTTTATTTAGACAGCGACAGTGTTTGCCTATGTGCATTTTAACATTGGATTTCCATACGTGTGGTAGATTTAATACCGAATAACTGCGAGGTTGCGTTGCGCTTCTCCAGCTGACGGATATTCGGTTAAATTGGGTCGAAAGCGACCAGGTACTAGCTATGAGATGTAAAACAGTTCATAGGATACGTGTACCATATTTTCTTCCTTTCGAATAGTTTTATTGAACTGAGTCGTATTTCATTAAGTTGCCTTCAGCCTACACTCATCTGCGGTCTCCACGCTTACAAAAGCTCGCTCTCTTAGCCAGTGTCTTCGACTTGCAAGAGCTTCCTGCATGCGAGATCGGTAGAGTTGTTGGGACAGTTTAATAATGTAGTATCGTGTAATTCTTCTCCCTTTTTCACTAAATTTTGCGTTTTGCAGTTTATTGCGCGAAGAAGCGAAGCTGAAGTCGTGGAGCTCATCCGAATAGGCAAACACGGAAGTTAAGGTGTTGTTGCTTCAATGACAGCGTGTAAGGTCCATGTTTTGCTGTCATTTAACAGCAGTTTTTTTTTCGAATGCTGTTTTATCAGATATCACTTCAAAGCTCATTCTATACATTTTCGTTGCGTGAAATTGAAACATTTTTTTAAACTTTCTTTCCAACGGCTTACAGCCTCATCATAGCTGCGAGGTGTTCCCGGGTGTCGGGCTGCGAAATACATCGGAGGATTTATCCCTCAGTAGAACCTACCAAGCTTAGAAGGATTCCGGCGTTTCCACCAGGAAACCCAGCTAAGAGTAGACCAATACCAGGATCCACCACCGTCCTACTATCAAACCAGTGGACATGGGGGCAAACCTTCTTCTTATCCACAATGGCGGCGACCGCCTGTGGTGGTGACGACCTTAGCAGATTTTGGCTTGGCTGAACCCGGGACTCTAGGGATACACAATGGCTAAACTAGCAAAACTCCGAAGAAATTGAAATTACGCCGAGACCGGCACAACCAGTGTGGACGGACCGTCCAAATATCCGAATAAGTATAATTGGATCATAGTATAAAATTTGTTGTTGATAAGCGTCAAAGGCTGGGATTTCAGACGTCAATACAGAAATTTGACAAGCTTATTTCCACGAATTCAAACTCGGACATAGTGCAACCATACGGCTCGAAACGTTTATGAGGTATAAAGGATAAAAAGAATAAAGAATTTAGCGTTGGCCGACCGTTGAGGGAGGCGTCATGCAGTCGACTTCTTCAAACATCGTTATAGATGATTAAATAAGTATCTGGCCTATATAATGGTTTGAGATGAAGTGCCAATGTATCGATTCAGTGCTGCTATCCTGCCAGACAAGACTGGTAGCAATTTGCAGAGTCCGTCAGGAAGGAAGCATCGGTGAGCCTAAGCGTGCCATCGAATCAATGAACACGTGTGTATTCTAGGGCATCTCTGACCACTGGCTACACGCCCCTTCACTGGAGTGCAGAACGAAGAAAGTATTACCGAACGCACAGTAAATTTGACCCTCAAGATGAAGAAGGTTGCTCACTTCCTTCTGCTATTGACGACACTGAATTGAAGGTTTCTCCACAAGAAAATGTACACACAGCTGTTGAAAAACCATGTATCGTCGGCTGCACCGTATTGTGATATACAGAGAGAGATGGATTCTCTAAGATAACAGAAGACGATCAACAGAGTGTTTAGACCGCGATGGAAAACCGCGACATTTCCCAGAGCCGAAATTGCATCAAAAGAACACCATGCTGAGCGTTTAATGGTATGCCGTTGGTATGATCCATCGTAAGTTCTTCAGTCCGAATTGAACGACTACGGCGCAGAAGTATCTCCAGGAAATCCAAAATTCTTTGATGCAAATGTTGAAAGAAGGGCTTTCTGTACATTTGTCATGTAGGTTTACGTAGTTTAAAAGTATTATGAAGGTTTTGTCTTGTACCGACACCGTTATTATTGTCGAAGGAAAGGAAAAATAGCACAACAACGACGAGGATCTCGTCAGGAGTTTAATGCGTCTTCTGCAAGCAACACTCGATCTGTTTCGTCATACTGTGATACGACTAGCATCCCTGGTCTATGCAACACATCTGGGCGACCAGTCAATAGTTAGTTTTCTATTAATGAACAGTGATATAGCTAGATTTTTTAAATTCTTATTGTCGGAACTTATATTGTTTGAGGCGTTATAGATGTGTCATACCCATTCTGCTTCTACGTTAACGCAACAATGCAATCGCAGAGGTGACACATAAAGAATATGAATCCAGAAAGATTCCATAAATTTTTAGCCACTTAGCATTTGTACATTAAAATTGATTCGGTTAGGAATCGTAGTTACATGTGATTAAACCAAGTTGAAAAAGATCTAATTCTTTCCTTTTAGGCATTCTTACAGTAGGTTATGAGTTGTGCGCTAAAACCTTCTCCACTCATGCTTCGCTGAGTATTCATAATAGAAGAATTCACGAAAATATGAATAAACCGAATGCACTTTATGTGCCAGAGAGGTCGTTTTCGTGCATTGCAAAAGTAATTTCGTTTCTTCAGGTTTCCAAATTTCCTATGTTTAGATATTCACTAACAAGTGACTTGCGGAAGCAAGTGAAACGTGTACACGCGGAATCAAGTGAAATGTAAAGATGTAAATTTTTTCTTCGATCATGTTGCATGGCTAAGGGCAATCTGGAGTTATTCATCGTAATTTTTTTCTTCTGCTAACGGGTTGCATGTTTACAGGCTTTGTTGCCTTTGTATGCCATAAAGTTGTTCAGAAATTATTAAAGGATAATCTTGTATAACCAGAGTGAAAACCGTTGAGAACTACAGCTTTTTTATCTTTAAAAAAATCCTTTATTCTGTTTACATAAAACCCGTAGAATTCTAGGAGGGATAAAGTCGTTGAAAGTAGTTTCGGCCACGCCCTAGTTTCGAAAGCATTTCTTGCATAACATTAAGTTGTCGAGGTCACCTGTATCACCTGTAGACCCGTTGATCGTCGTGTGACTCGAGCGGGCGCCAGTAAATCTTCCATTTTTCCCTGACGCGTGCAAGAGTAGCCCAGTGGGTTCTGCTCGCTATAGGAACTCGTCAAGCATCATATTTTTCTTCTAGGTTCTTCGTGAAGAACTCTGATCATCGGGTCCGTGGTCTTCCCTACAGCGCGTTTGACATCCCGAGGAATGTAGTCACTAACAGCTCTTGTCCACTAATTGTCATTCATACGCATTAGGTGTCCAGCCAGCTTATCTTCGGCTGTTTGGCGTATAGAACTCCACCCTTGATTTTTTGATTTTGACGCAGGTCGGAGCTTCACATACGTTCTCTTACTTGCGCGACACGAGATATTCCTAGTATTGCTAGTATTGTCCTTTCGACTGCGCTTTCGATAACGCTGAGTGATCTATCGAAGAGAACTGAGTAGTATTTGTGAATGATTTTCTTCAATGCATTTCTGGACGCTGTAACTGTTCTGTCTCGGCGTCGGAGTGCAATTATCTTGGTGTTGTAGTTGGCGATACTTCGGTGGGCTTTTCGAATGCTTTTCCCAGCCTCTGCAGCTTCGACCATTACTGCTGCTCTTCTCTCTTTAAGATCTTCTTTTTATCGCCTGTCTGCATTGTTTTGCCAGTTCGGATGTTAGTTCGTGGTTGCCTGCCGCTCGTGCGATTCCACGCTGGCGTATCAACTCGAGTGTTTCTGGAGACAGACGTCTCTTGGTGATTTTCGAACTCTCAGCTTTCATAGCGCTAGCGTGAAGGCGTCGAATGAGCCGATCGCATTCTTCGTCGATGTTATGGACAACGGCATCTTCCCAACAACCGACTAATGAATTGAATAAGTCCCAGTTTATGGCGGTTCTGGGACTTCGGTGTTTAAACTTAGCGGGTTTTTCTCCTTTCCGCTAGAAACAGAATCTTGCACGAAGGAGGCGATGGTCTGATCCCATGTAGAATTTTGGGACAACAGCGATATCGGTTAGGCAAGACCTTTTATTTATTATGATGTGGTCTATTTCGTTATGGTACTCTCTATATTGGGAGCCTCCTACGTCCAGGGTTGAGGTTGCGGCTTCTGGAATTGCGAGTTACCATGAATAGTCTTCGTCATTGTGATAAACTCAGAAATCCGCTCACTCTGGTCGTTATATTCTAATCTGTGGGTCCCAATGTGACTTTTTCAGATGTTCTTCTTGGTCCAATCTTGGCTTTGAAATCTCCAATGATGACCTTGAAGATCTATGGTCTTCTCTTTAGAACTTCTCCACGTCCATATAGAACGCTTCGACTTCTTCTTTGTCCCTAGTTTGATGTCGGTGCGTAAACGACGAAGATTGTCAAAGCTGTCAAGATGCTTGAAGAAATTGTGGTTGGCTGCTGGTTGGTCCGGCTTATACCATCGATGGGCTGGAGCCTCGTAGCGCAACTTGTTCAACTTTTTCAGGGTTGATAGTGCGAAAAGTCAAGGTCAATTTGTCGAGCTTTGTGGACTTTTAACACTTCTCCAGATGTTCCGAAACAGTTTAGATGCGTATTTGTGCATGTTGCCCACAGTGTAGGGTGTAATTGATCCCTCAAAACCCCTTCAATTCATCCTCGTCAATAGCGGGAGGTAGAAGAAGGAAGTCCACCGATTTCCACATCTTCAAGGTCGAATGTACCACAAAAATATTTTTCAAAACAGTTTGTACATTCAGTTCGTTGACAGTTACGTGGCCCTTGTCTTGTTCATATATGTCGAAGTTTGAATTTGTGAAAGGAAATTTTTGGGAATTGCCATTTTGAGTACTCTGTTTCTAATCCATTAGATTTGACAGAAATACTTTAATATTACAAAGAACGCAATTGGTGCGAAATTTCATAAGGTGAGCTTTTCACTGATATATAACAATCCATTGTTCAAAAAAACTGCTGCTAAAATATTGACAAAGGAGACCAATATTAATCCACCTAGTCCCACCACAGATTTCGCAGACGCCAGAAATGCTGAGAACTTGCCTGCGATTTAAACGCGGCAAGTTCTTTTTTCGACAATACGCAAAAATTTTCGGCAGCTTGGAGACTTATGGGGCTGAGAAAATTACAAAGTTGTAGAAGATCCTTGCTTTGTCCATATCGAGATGGATTGCTGCTATATATGCTACACTTTGAGGTATTTTACCTGCCAAACTCACTGCTGTCGGAATTTAGATGTAATTTAGCATTTATTCTGAGTCTCCACTGCTATTTCCTGTAACCAACCTTTCCATATGATATTCATGACCCACCATAACAAGTGGGAATGAAAAAAAGGTGAATAGTTAAAAATTGAACTTTGAATGTCCTACATAAACGACGATGCAACTGCAACGACACCACTGTGATTTAAAAAACTTGGATCCCACGCCAGAACGAACGGTGCGGATCTCACGTGTTACGCCCGGCACCACTGAGGTTCTTGCTTTCCTTTTCTCTCAGCCATTTTCCTACCTACCGGTGCTATCTAAATCACGCATCAACGGGAATGATCTGGGGAGCACAAATCGGCATCTGAACTGTCACATCTTTTATTACGGTAACTCATTCTTTGCCGGTTTTTGAGGTTGCATCAAGGCCGATTTCTCAACATCACCAGTCCTTCGGCTGCTCCTTTTTCTAAATAATGACTGGTGTTATGAAACGATTTCATCCAACAAAGTAATGAGGAACAGCTGTTTGTCGTGCTCTTTAACTTACACTTCGTCTCATATAAGTTTTTCTACTACACCCCAAAAATCGGCGCCTTTTGTTGAAGCGCTTAATAAATAAGCACTTATTAGGTGATAGTTATTGGAAAAAGTGAGGGAATGACGAATATTTTCAGTAGTCGAATCATGAACAAGTTTTTTATCGGAAAAAGTAGTTCGCGCTTGATATCAGTTCGGTGATTGGTTTTATGAGCAATGCTAGCGCTTCACTTCCATGCAAAGCAGATTATGTTGCCTATTAATTTTGTTTAGATACATCTTGTTTACTTATCGTGCAGAAGATTACTTTTCATAAGAATGAAAGAAAAAAGCAGTGTAATAATTTATTAAACAACGAGCAGGCAAGCCTGCTCTAACCAGCGGAGAACTCTTCTTGTAAGCACAAGCTCAAATAGAAACGTAAAATTTGCCATTTGTCGTTGAGTCAGCTCTAAGCTGTTTTTGATTTAAGAGAGAGCTCGACGGCGAAAAATCACGAAGCCCTTCGCTTCCAAGGGTTTTTTTTATTTTCTTTCTCTGTTTTGCAGCGAAGTCGTTTATTATACTTCTCGACCGTTGTTCCTGGATACACATACGTGGGATGTTAGGCAACGTTTGGAAATGACAAACGTTTTAACTTTTAATGACTCTCTATTAGTTCTTCATAGGAGGGATATGATGTGAAATTCAACTATACAGATAGCGCGATATGAGCAAACTGGGAATGTTAGTTGGGCTCCGAACACCCTATTTTCGATCCCCAGGAGCTCACATGCTTTCCACCAAACCAACGCATGTTATTGCTTTGACTTTCCTCCAGCCAATTTAGTTCTCTAGCGGTGCTATCAGAAGTGACCTACGTATCATTACGACAAGCCAATCTTTGCCAATCGAAACTAGGCAGTATTCGTTACCATTTACTTTATACTTACTTGATCAGAAGGTCAGTATTCACTGGTGGTGCAGTATCAATGTTCGCACTGGTAAAGTATCAGAGAATGAGGCGACGGGTGCGGGATACGGTCGAAGAAAGTCTGGCAAAATCTCAGTCAAAGTCTTCTGCTTGCTAGACGATTTTGCATCGGCCTACTGGAAACGATATCGATCCTGTGGCAATGTTTAGCTCCAGTTAGCTTCAAATGCCGGAAGTCCCGAGATTTCTACCCATTAGTGAATTTGCACATTTTTACAAAGCAAATGTAGTTATATATTCAAACCCATGATTAAGAAGCGGAATGAATTGTTTTGAGCCCAGAAATAATGCTCCTAATTATTCCAGGAATTTCCTAGTTAATTTTCTAAACAAGTTCGGCGTCTTGCTCAGTTATTCAAGTTTCGGACGAGCTTGGTTCATTAGACATTACTGAATGATGTGATGCTCTGAAAAACGTGTTAGAGCTTTAAAGTTATTTAACTATACTAACTAAAGTTGGAACCATGTGCACATTTATTACGGGGTGAACATCTCTGATGGTAGAAGAATCTTGTTTTGGCTTCCAATTGTGCCAATTATTCTTAGCACTGATTTATGTGTTTATATGATATTTCGAACAGTTAGGATCTAAGCAGCAGTTGCATGACTAAGATTAGTTGGAACGTGCAGTTCATCGTCCTGACTCAGAAGCGAATTCCACGATGCTTTGTCCAGATTTGTTCGAAACGGCAATGGAGAAGTAATCATTGGCTTCAGCACACTGCGGCACGAATATATTTCGTGCATTGGGTAAGTCTGCTTTTCTCTGATTCAACTAAACAGTGACTCAATAGAAATACTGGGAAGCTTCTACGATTCCTTTAATATGGCCTTTTTCTTGTTTGGGTCGATTGCTAAGTAGCGTCTCACGACCGGTTTCAGAGCCCACCCAGAAATCCTCCTTTATTCCTCGATTTTTGAGACTATGCTGTGCAATAGATAGTGCTGCTCTATTATGCACATGGTCACAGATCACCTCACGCGCAGTGGTATAGCAAACTTACTTGATTCTTGAACGGCCCGTCCTCACTCTTTGTGCGAGCCTCAGCATAATCACCATTTTTCGGAGATTTGCTGGTTAAGCTATTGTGATTCCCTGGAATTCCGAGGCCACCCTGGCCAAAGTCTGCCCCAGGTCTTCACAACCACAGGCAGTCGCAGCCCTTGTGGATCAGAGGGAGATTTGCCACCATGCGACTTTGATACCAGGACCGTGGTGGATCCTAGTGCTGGTTTACTCTTAGCTAGGCTTCCTGATGGAAACGCAAGATCCATTGTCAGCTTGGGAGATCTTGCAAGGGGAATGAATCTTTCTGCTGTACAACGCAGTCCAACACCCAGGAACACCTTCTAGCCACGATGAGGCGGTAAACCGTTGGGAGGGACCCCAGACCACAAATATCCATTTCATTCTACGATCCTAAAGGGAGTGGAATGCACAGGATATTACCAATTGATTAATCAGCGTTGAGCACGTTATTCTTCTGTTCGTTATGTCTTTGTTAATTCACGCTCTCTGAAAGCACATATCCGATTTAACACTGCTTGGTTTCTCAAAGCATTGTCTTGCGACCCTCGTTGTTTTCTAGACCGTGAATCATTGGATTTGGAATACTAGCAAGATGATATAGAAGCTGAATTCTCAATTGTCGCATTATTATGACTATAGTACACCTTTACTACAAAAATCTACTCCACCTTTTTAAACAGGAGCAGATTGAGATAGATGTAGGTTCGCTTTCTTGAGCATAATATTGCGTTAATTCTGTCATTTTCTGTTCGTATAAACCTGTTTCATAAATTGTCTGGGTCCTAACACTTTTTTCATTTGATTCGTTGTTTCGCGTCCGCTTTCCACATTGATATCGGTTTTGCATTTCTTCATAAGCGAATTTATAGGTGATGGTCTCCATTACTGGGACAGTCGTCAGTGTGGTCGAGGTGCACCTTCGTCACCAGAATTTCTGCTGCCATGGGCGAACTTATCGTTTACGTTCCATTTGGATCGCACCGCTTCGACAGAATGATGCCACCCTCACCACCACTATATGCGCATCACTCTGTTTCTTATAAACAGTATGGTAAATTTTGTTACCATGTCAATGACCAAATAAATAAGGAATAGACAAATAAATAAAAAGATAAATGGATAGATAGACAAAAAAAGTTAAAATAGATGAAAAATAAAAGAGAATAAATAACGAAATAAATAACGAAGTAACTAAAAAATAGAAATGAATAAGAAGAAAATGATAAAAAAAACATAAAATAAAAGCAAGTAAGGGAATAAACAAATGAACAAAAAATAAAATGAAAAACATAAAAAACGAAGGAATAAGTTGAAAATAAAAAAAAATGAAGAGTGAAAATAGGTTAGGATGTGGAAGATTTACTGGCGCCCGCTGGAGTCACACGATCAACGGGACTACGGGTGATACAGGTGATCCCGAAATTTAAAGCACACATTATCACCCAAAAATTGTTATATGCCATGGTGGAGCGGTAAACAATTAATAGATGAGCTATCGCTTAATTATACAAAAAATGTCCAGAATTTTGTGTGAAATTTTTACACACCATGTTTATTCAACATGAAGAATTTTATTGATGTTATACATGGGCAAACAGAAAACTGCGAAAGACCGCTTGTAAAATAATTGAGCTCTTACTAAGTTTAGACTGATGCCGATCATCTTAGGCGAATGAGAGTTTGACGCCGTACGGGACTCGCCAAGCCTCTCACCTCATCGGATTCACGAAATTCATACCAGATTTGTCTGGGAAAATCTTATACCTTGCAATCCAGGTGGAAAAGCTCAAGCCCCTTCTGTTTCAGGATTCAAAGGAGAATCGCTTCGAACGGTAATCAACGAGAGTAATGTGGAAAGAAAATTGTCAAGCAGCAATCGAAGCCGCATGCCAAAAGTGGGTACACCTTCATGGACGAAGGATGTGAGGAATGAATCGAACGCAAATAGTGGTCGGATTCGCATAATGTAATAAGTGCGATGTCTGCTCATGCAATAATAATATTTATTACTAGTAATAATACACACACTACGACAATCAGCGTCATCGAAAGAATAAAAGTCGGAAACAACAAGAAACAAGAGCACAAAATGAAAACAGCATGTCAATTAAGAGAAAAAAGGTCAAGTAATCGACAATGACAAAAGAAAAGATCAAATACAGGGAAGGCAACCATAGAAATCCCAGCCTTATCACTGGGAAATGGATGGCAGAATAAACAGTGCACGAGAGTAGGTGCGATGGATGGATCGTTGCCAATGTTCACGCCCCACAGCGAACACAGACAAAAAACAAACCGAATCAGTAAAAAAATCAGCGAAAAAGTGCACTGTGCAACCAAACAATGCTAAAGTCGTCCATAGTGACTGACCATGATCACATGGTCGATCGATGAATGAACAAAGGACCATAATTTGGGATTCTTGGTACACATTGTGATACGATGTCTTTAAAATAAAGGTAACTGTAATCCGAATTTCTTTCATCTGAATGGAGAACGAAAAAAAGGAAACAGGAAACACACGAAGGAAAACAGCACGACATAACAGCGCGTACACGTCATCAAGTGATCATATCCCCAAATTTAAACCATTGTCTTCTTAGAATTTCAAACTTCATGAACAGAATGGAACTTATAGAAAGGTGGTAATTTGTGTTGACGGACAGGTCTGATATGGCTGACTTAACAAGACAAGACAACAACGACCTCATATACAAGATATTGCATGGTCCAGTGGATCTTGAAAATCAAATGGATGACCAGAAAGATAACACAGACTGGTGTCTATGTTGCAAATCGTTTCAAAAGTTTGAATAATACTCAACAGGAACACTGCAGCAATGAAGACCTCCAAACTGAAGGTGTAATGTTTGGTGGAATGAAGTCAAGACGACACATGAAACGCCGTATACCAACATTTCCAGTGAAACATCATCTCCGAAAACATTAGCAAAATTTTTACTAACAAGGTTGCTAACAAAACTGCTTGATTGCGTGAGTTCTTCAGAAAACAAAGCAGAATGAATATTCAGAAGCAGAATGGAGTTAAGTAATTAAATAACCACGTTTAGTATGAGGAACTGCATACGTTCATTCATGGAATTGCCAAGAAAAAAATCTTTAGAAAAAAAAAACAAGAACAACTCAACGAGTTTAAAAACGCGGAGCAGATTAAAACTTCTAGCTAGTCGCGTTCACTATGATTAACGGAAAAATTGCACGGAAACATGCAATAATAAAATAAATTCATAGAAAAGCTGTAGCTCATTGTTTGAGACAATCGTAGGCGGCAGAGGCAAATGCTAGTGTCAGCTATTTTCTGAAAATCCAGTAAAAGTGAGACGAACGAGGATAGAGGTAACAGGTAATAACAAACAGTTCCTTTGTAGATGAAATAGTTGCGGTACACGAGCAACACCGCTATCACCTGGAATGCAGATGATCTCCGATAACTTGGATGAACGTCATTAATTTCTTCGCTTTTATAGGGAGCTAAAGGTGCTCGAGGTCGACTCAGGTCACAGGAAGCACACAAAAAGCACCAAATGTTCCTTATGCTACCCGTCATTTTTACTTAATGGATGCATAAGAACTCCCTGGTAATTTGCTAAGCTCCACCGTGGGTGCTAGAAGTGCTCGTAAGTTCTGCGGGTGAAGATGTTGGGCGTATTTATTGGAGTTGACCCCTAACCGTCAGTGCATATTCAAGCTCCCATGGTATTTGCTGGAACCATATTACCTGTCTCTCAAGGTTAGGAAACGAAATGCATTTAAAATTTCGAGGCCGGTAATCCAAGCAAGATGAGTCAACATCCTCACCCGAAACACTTCAGCTAGACATGTAGTAAGTCACGCTAATCGATAGAGCACAAGAAAAGAACAGCTCAAAATATAAAAACCATTTAAAAGGTTAAGAAAGTTCTTCGATTTCAAAAAAACAAGTAGAAATATTTCAATGCCCAAGCGCACCAATCGTAATTAACCAAAAGTCATTCACATATGTTTCTATTTGGATTTCTCAGCCACTGCTCCTGCCCTTTGGTATGAACAAAATGAACAATGAACCTACACAACAGCGGATTTTAAATCGGCCGTCAAACAAGGTTTCGATCTTAATAAAGCAAATAGGTAATGGAGAATAGAAGGCGAAAAAAGTTCGAAAAAAATGCCTACGATAAGCCATTTGATGAACGACCTCTCCATTCTGTAAATGAGGAATTGTCCAAAAAGAATTTACGCCTGAAAAAAATTTGATTACAACACTTTACATAGAAGTATTTGCAATAGAAAACCACTTAGTATTCCAGGATTGACCTTATCGTATCCAAGATCGATGATGATCTTACAGCGCTTGTGCGCGATTCCTGCAATTGTCGAAATTGGCTTGTCACGCAGTGGCTCATTCACGAACTCGCGGTGATTCACAGACTGAGACATCCTCTGAGAAAGCAAGAAATGTTCAGTAGTAACAGAAATAAACGATCACTCAGAAATTCTCGAGTTCTACGTAAAAATATAGCATTAAGATGGATTGTCTAACTCAAAATTCTTCCAGCATGTTGAAATCTTCTTCCAGCATCGTCACATAATCTGGATAGTCAGTTGGAACAATTCAGCATGATGTAAAAATAAACCTTGAAATTTTACTTAAGTATGTCATAATAGAGAAGCTGGTCGCTCTGGATTACCGGATAGATGGCTACACAATGGCAAGCTACTGCGTAACAAAAACGGATAATCGTGAAAGAAGGGGAGGACTCGAAGATGCTCAAGCTTCTGGTTGAGGTATATTTAACACAAAAAACGTCACTTACTTCTGCATAACACATAATTTCAGCTGTATATACGACAACAAGCCTCGAAACCTGCACATCTCACAATAATGAACTATGTTATATTGATCCCAACCGGTAGGGCGACAAATCGCGCCAATCGCCTCAATCCTAGAGGAATCCAGACTCCTAAATCCACATGGACGGCGACCGCCACTGACAAAGAGCTGTGAACGCTCTAGCAGGACTATCTTGGAAATCCAGAAAAAAAACCCAACACTTACTGTGTCAGTGACAGAAAACGGCAAATCATCATGGCGAAGCCGAACCCAACCAACTACATCCCCACCACAGCTCGTCATCTAACACGTCAGTTATATCCATAGGGCAATTATGGTAACGAAAACGACTACATGACATGTCTATAGTACTGATGCTTACGCTGCCTATTTACAGGCTGACCACGACCACACTGGCAACGTTATCGTTTTAAAGAAATAGTTGATTACATAACATCAGCATTAACTAGTAAAATGCACGGATATCATACGATGTCGATTTCAAAGACGAGTTTCACTAACATCCAGCACTTTAGATTACGGCCTCGAGTTATTTTTTATGTGTATCTGGGCAATTAATGAACTTATTTAGTTACTTGGATACTTGGACGGCCTGTCCTCAATGGTTTTGCGGGCCACAGCATATTCTCCATTTTTCGGAGTTTTGCTGGTTTAGGCATTGTGTGTTCCCTGAAGTCCTTGGTCAGCCTGGCCAATGTCTGCTCCAGGTCGCCACCACCACAAGCAGTCGCCGACCTTGTGGATGAGACGGAGATTTGTACCCATGCGACTGGTTTCATACCAGGATGGTGGTGGATACTGGTACTGGTTTGATCTTAGCTGGGCTACCTGATGGAAACGCTGGACTCCTTTTCAGCTTGGGAAACCCTGCCGGGGAGATGAATCTCTCGCTGTACATCCCAGCCCGACACCCTGCCACGATGAGGCGGCAAACTGTTGGGAGGTAATTAATGAACATATGTTCAGAACTACAAATAAGCCTCAATCTACCTCGTATATCGTAGCCAACGGATGAATCCCTCGTCGAAGAGTACCACTGGGCGAACAGGTCAGTACACCTCGTAGAGCTCCCTGTAAATACTTCAAATGCATAACTGTGTTTGCAGTAAAGAAATCAACACATTCGTTGCAACTCTCAAATTTGTGTGCCAAACACATGGGACTACATTTATCTTCTCTACACTTGTACTTTGCATTGAAATCAATGCAGTCCAGACGTTCTTTGTGCTGTTCTTGTAGAGACTGGCCTAGTGCTAAAGAAATTGGAAAGCTATACCAGTCTTTCAAGAAACCAACAAAAAAAAACATTGTTATTCCTAAATCGTCATGAAACATGCTAAGCTGGTATTAGGAGCAGCTTGGTGCACCACGAGACGTGCCGCTATATAAGAAATATAAAGTCTATGTAAATAGCGTTTAGTGTCAGGTTCGTCATAGATTGTGGAATAAATGTTTCTGTGAACTGCGTTTTTCACGAATTTAGCACATGATTGCGATAGAAAACGTTTAAAACACGCAATTGTTCTAAACGCGATCTTTCTGAACGTCTATGCTTTCCAAAACCACTCGCTCTGGTGGTAACCAGTACACATCTGCGGAACCACTAAACCTACTACAAGTACGGCCAGCGATTTCTCACTTTGTCACAGCGATAAAAGGTCTGAGTTCTGACTTATTCTTACAGATGACGTGCGAGTTCCACGGACGGAATTGTCATTGCTTGCAGGAACGTGTGGAGCAAGGCGTGAGCGACGTTGTTCTAAACATGTCTACGTAAACACAGGTGCACCATAAACTTCGATCAATGTAACAGAAAGAAAAACACGTTACCAGTTCCCTCTCGATGACTTCTCAACCCTTAGACACGTTCAGCACTGAGTGGAGGGGTGTCCCAAGGATGGCTGGCGCCTATCAATCCTCTTCTCTGAATAATGAATCCATTCATTACGTGTAGAAACTTCCCACGGGGGGAATAAAATCTGATAGGCTCTAAACGATACATAGGTAGTTATTGTAAGTATTGGACAGCAATGGTGAATGTACCGATTCAAACTACGACCAGTGTGAGAAGCCGCTTCGCAACCGCACGCAAGCCATCGGTGACTTGGAGCAGATTTACTTAATCCTCTCCAGGATTTAGAAGAATCGGTCTTCTTAATTGTCTAAACATTTCGACACCTCTGTGTGCCGAATTACTTGCTTTTTTTTGTAAAGATGCTGATTTTGCAAGCAAGCACTAGCACGTAGTTGTTTTCTTTTGGCTTGCTACGTTCTCGTTACTCTTTTCTGTAAAAGCTTTTTCTTTCCATTTTCCTTCCCGTATTTTTTTCTTAATATCCTAGTTACACATAAGCAAAACCAAGCACTTCTCTGTGGTAAAGAATCTTGATTGTACAACTACAACTGCGCTGAGATGTTTGCGAAACTCTGGACCGCAACTGTCTTAGGTGGGGGAGAGAACACGCTATTACCGTCTCCGGGGCTAATGTGTTCGCCACCACATCATGCGGGCTCTTCGTTTCGTCTTTCTCTCAGTCGCGTCCTAACCTATAGGTGACATCAACAAACGCCCTTCAACGGGACGGATCTTGGACGTACAATTCGACATTGAACCCGGTTAATCAGATGCTCCTCCCAACGGTTTACCACCTCATCATGGCTGGGAGGTGTACCTGGGTGTCGTGTTGCGATGTGCAGAGGGAAGATTCATCCCATTAGCAGGTTCTCCCAAGCTGAGAAGGAGTCCAACGTCCCTAACAGGAAGCCTAGTTAAAAAGTAAACCGGTACCAGGATCCACCACCGTCCTGGTATGAAATCAGTCGTATTGTGGCAAATCTCCTTTTGATCCACAAGGGCTGTGACTCCTTGTAGTGGTGATGACCTGATGCAGACTATGGTCAGGCTGACCATGGGACTCTAAGGAACCACAATGGATAAACCACAAATCTCCGAAAAAATGGAGATTATGCTGAGGCCCACTCAATCAGTGAAGACAGGCTATCCAAGTCTCCGAGTAAGTAATCTGAGGTTGCTGTAATTACAATGTTGACTTTACTATTTACTGCCTACCTACTGCAGTTATTAACGGCAGGGTAGTGTGTGAAAAAGGTTCTGAAAACTAAGAAAACTCAAGAGTCGTCTACACAGTCTTCAGTATGAAGATAGACTTCGCAAACGAAACAAAGCGACACAGGCAGCACAATAGGAGCGAGATCGAATATGAATACAGAAGCCTCGTATAACAGTTCTTCATCACCACGTTGCGGACTACTCCCATTCCCTATCCCAATACTTAGCAGGCATATATGGGAATGGGAAAATTTTTTGGGAGCTCTTCAGATCAAATAATCATTCCCAAAATATACCAGTGCTCCGCAAATTCAATTGCCTGCTGAACGCACTAAGGGGAAGGCCCTAGAGGCAGTTATGAAATTTCGGCTTACAAAACGAAAGTGCACTAAAGCATTTGAATTCTTGACTAAGAAATACGAAGATCCAGAGGTTCTCATAGTAGAACTCATGGAGAAATTGGATAAATGTCAACTCCGATCTCCTACAGTGCGCGACGAATGACAGATGTTCGAACAATTACAGCTAATAATAACGCAGCTCGTAACAAAAGGAGGGAACCTGGACAATCACTGTATGTTTAAAAAAGTGCTCAGTAAATTTCCCGCCAAAATACAACGGAAAGTCATCGCCAGAAAACAGACGGTCGTTGGGGAGAAAGTTTTTCTAAATGAAGGAACTCCTGTAATTTCTTGAACAGGTTCTCTCTAAAGAAGAGAAAATATCGCAATATAAGGAAGATAGCAAGCTAGGTTTAAGGAAACCCAGTGAACCGGAGAACAAAGGCAGATCAAAGAACTCTGCACCATCGTCAAGCTTCTACACGCCTTCGTGCATGTACTGCAAACGCAGCCACAAGTCGTTTAACTGCGACAATTACAAGTCGCCATACGAGAGACCGCAATATTTACGAACAGACAAATTATGTGCTATTTGTGCATTTCCACAGCACAGCACTAGCCAGTGGAAGAAAGCCTCCTGCTTGAAATGTCTGAGGTGCAACCATACATTGTGTTGCCTTTAATCAACATCAAAGAAGAAACATCCAGAACACTTTGAAAAAAAATCAAGCCTGCAAGCGACTCGAAAAACACTAAGTCCAGCAATAAACACATTAACACAAACCCAACGTTAATTACTGTTCTCTGAACCAAGAAGCTCAAGAAGAGATAAACATCTTAGAAGCACATTTAGAAGAACACAAGGAAAATCCTCACACAACCGTGCTACCTCCAGGAGAAATCACAGTGAGAGATGCTGTCTCAAGAGATTGTCAGAAAATTGCAGTCTTGCCAGATACGAGCGCCGAACTGTCATTTATCGACACAGCATTAGCAACGAAACTCAACCTTCCCATCTTAGCAAGAATAAAGCTATGAATACGAATATTTGGCTCCAGAAGTTTAAAAATAGCACTTTTCGAACAAAGTCGCACTCATAGCGTGTGATGCGGAAGATCGTACCTTGTCCTCGGTACTTTTCATGCGTGATAATTTAACAATAACGTGCGGCAACAAGCCAATGTCCACTGAAGATATAAACTAAATCTTGACACTTGACACTTGAATGGCCCGTCCTCACTGGTTGTGCGGGCCCCAGCATAATCTCCACTTTTCGGAGATTTGCTGGTTATGCCATTGTGGTTCCGTGGAACCCCCGAGGTCAGCTCTGCCAAAGTCGGCCCCCAGGTTTTCACCACCACAAGCAGTCGCAGCCCTTGTGGATCAGAGGGAGATTTGCCACCATGCGATTTTTGATACCAGGACGGTGGTGGATCCTCGTATTAGTTTCGCCGGACTCCTTCTCAGCTTGGGAGATCTTGCTAGGGGATGAATCCCCCGCTCTACATCGCAGCCCGATACCCAGGAACACCTCCCAGCCAAGATGAGGCGGTAAACCGTTGGGAAGTATAAACTAAATCAAGTTGAGAAACCTTGCAGTTGACGTTTTCAAAACAAACCTAAAAGCCGAATCCTCTATAGTGCTCGGTTGTGACCAGTTGTGGTCTCTGGTGAAAAGATGAACCGCACATCATACTTCCTTCTGGATTACATCTCTTACCAATTCGCCTAGGTCCCCCTTATAACATATATAACTATAACTTATAACAGGCCAAATCAGCGAATGCTCGCATCGAGCACCTGAAGAACAAAACAATGAAGCGGTTAAATGGGAATAGTACACAACAGTAGAGGGTCTAATCAATACCGGAACTCAACCAATTTTGCAATTAGACGGCGAGGACAGCAACAATTGAGAAAAATATCTCTCTGGAATCTGCTGGAACTGAAGAATTCTCCAATTCCGACAAAGAAATAAGAAAACAAACTGATCGACAAGTGTGGGAGGAATTTTATAAAACCATCGAAAAACGTCGCGATGGGTATTATGTACGTCTCCCTTAGAAGGAGACAACAACTGCTATATTACCCGACAATAAAAACTATAGCGGTCAGTAGACTAAATAGCGTTTGAAGATCCCTATAGAGTAAAAAAGATTGATGGAAGAATACAGCAATATATTCGCCGAACAACTTCGCTTGAACATTTTAGAAGAAGTGAACGAAGAAACAGTTCCAAAAGCTTCTCGAGTCCACTATATTCCACCTCAAGTAATTTTAACTCCCAATAAAAAACACTAAAATTGGGACGGTTTATGATGCATCTGCGCACTACAAAGGATGTCCGTCACTGAACGATCCCCTTTATCGAGGACCAGTGTTCCTTTCTTAACTATTCGGCATTTTGCTCCGCTTCAAATTCGGACGCTTTGCAATAACTTCTGATATCGAAAAAGCCTTCTTACAAGTGTGCTTCATGAAACTGACCGCGATTCCACGCGCTATTTGTGGCTACATGATCACAAGATGCTAACTACACCGGACAACATCAAAAACCTTACGATTTACTCGCGTAACGTTCGGGTTAATCACATCACCTTGTCTATTAGCAGGGACGATCCATTTCCATCTCGATCAATACAAGGAGTGTACTCAACTAGCAATGGAAGCAAAAGAAAATGTCTACGTTGATCATCTTATCTTAACCGTCGATGACTCAGAAAGAATCGTTCCACGTCTACACACAAACTAAGCGAATTTGCGACCAACTTAGAATGGATCTCCGCCAATTCCCATTTAATTACACTGACTTGAAAACAGCAACCCAAAGAAAGACAAAGCGGGCAAGGGTTCGATAGAGGTATTAGCAATCCCATGGGAGTCTATCGACCGACCGCATTACGATCACATGTAATCCCAAGCAACAATCAAACATTACCAAGAGAACAATCGCCAGTATCATTGCCTCCATATATGGCCGGTTAGGGTGACTACTGGCTCTATTACATAGAGCAAAAGTCTTTCTTCGTGAGTTGTCGAAGGACAATTACGACTGGGATAGCCCCCTATAGAAGCCTCACAAAGACGAATGAGTGCATATAGCATAAAAATGCATGGGTTTTTGAAAAGACTCTGCGGCGTTCTTTACGGACAAGGAACACAAGGTGTACATTGTCAGCTTCCGCTGACGCCAGCAACGGCGTCATTGCCACTTGCGTGTATTAACATTCAGACACCCCGTCAATTTACCGTCAATTTACTTATGGCACAAACCATATTGGTCTCCGTGAAATCCAGATCAACTATTCCAAAAGTGGAAATAGGTGCAGCAACACTATTAATGCGAACAACTAACGCAGAGGACGTTTTCATGTTCTCCGACTCAGAAATCGTGTTAAATTGGATCAAACGTAGAATGCTAAATAATGTTGGAGCAAGAATATTCAGTAGACTAATAGAGATTAAAAAAAATCACACAATACCTGGAGGAAAACGGACACCGAATCTATTTCTGCCATATCTCATCTCAAGATAACCCAGCGAACTGCGCAACCCACAAATTAAACCAACAACAATTACGCAATTATTTTTGGTTGACAGGTCCGTCAACACATGGAAATATGGAAGTACAAATGCAACACTTTTCTTCTCGATGAAGAGGCGTCGAAAAAAGCACCAGCAGGCACATATATCCATACAACATTCGACCAAGGAAACGTCGATCCACGCAAGAAAACCGTGAGGACCTCAACAGCAATACGATCGATAAATCATTAGGCTAAAGGAGGGAGTGTCGTTAAATCGACCACTGAAGCGAAGTATACATATAACAATCTACACAAAAACCACATAATATCTCTCTGATTACATTGTTTACTGTTTTGTTCAATTCCTGTCGTTATGTTTCACCACCATCTCTTAAAATTGTTTAACACTGCACAATTCTTATCTACAAAGTTATGAAATCCTCAATCAAAGCCTCATCATAAATAAGTCGGCGTGGTGTATAGAGAACATTTCTCGTGAAATGTCCTCCGCCTTTCACTTAAATACGTCTTCCATTAAATTATGTATTTCGATTGTTACTCCTGCTTGTATTGTATTACGAAATATTTGGCACAACGACCGCGTGCGTGTCCCACGTTCATATTTCCTCTTAACCATGGGGAATGCCACTAGGCACAGCGTTCTTAACCATCAGGCACGCGATCAGGAATGCTATGCTATCGGGTACGCCTTATTGCTTGGGGATTAGACCAGTGATCCGAGCCTTGACCGTGGGGCCAACGCCACTCGCTTGACGTAGCCATGCCCACTAACACCGTCATTTGGATTTTGACGACGGTTTGGAGATCGTTGTTGCTCTCTCTCATCATCATTTGCTCTCATACATAATCTTTTCATCCACAACTCTTTCGATCTACCTAGGCACAAATAATGTTAACAAAATCTTTAGCTCTTGCATTACCAATGCGTTAATGTTATCATCTGTTCCCACATAATTATTACGTGTTGTTAACATAATGGTCTTGTCAAACACTTTCATTGCTCGCAGGTACTCTACTCAGCAATTCTTCATTCTTTTTGCTAAAACATTCCCGCGATTGCTAATCATATTCTTGCACTGTGAACGCACGAATCTTAACCCTGTTCTAACCATAGCAATATTTTTACACAATCAATGTTTGCTAACTACTCACATTATCATAAACCTGTTGCATAATGCTTTATATTACTGTCAACGCAATTTTTTAGATACAATAACCCACTGAACCACCTCCCTTGTAATTTATTGTACGTACATTTCGAATCTCACTATCTTGTTGCACAACTAATACGTATATGAAAAAAGCTTAGTTATCCTAGTTTTAGGCGTTCTATCTTCATTCTTATTGCTAAAGCATTTCTGCGACCCTATTCTATTCACATTCTTGCGCTGCGCTGACACATTGTTGCAGCATTCGCTATATCTTATTTTTTTTGTTTATATTTTCTATAACTTCCATTTATTTTTAAATAATTTTTGCTTCATTTTTTGTTCGTCTTTATTTGTCGTTTATCCTAACTTAATTTTTTATTTAATGTTTACATTTTTTCGTTTCATTTCCATTTATCTTTTATTTAACTTCTATTTATATACATTTATCCCTGTTTAACTTTTTATTTGCCTTTTTCTAATTTTTTTGTTTTTTTTATTCAGTTTCTTTTTTTAACTTATTTTTATTCATTTTGCATTTGTTTTTCCTTAACTTTTTGTTTAATACGTATTTAATTTTTGCATAAATTTTACTTATTTTCATTTATTTTTCACCTAGTGATATTTTTTATTCAATTTTTAGGTAGTTTTTTACTTAATTTCTATTTTTTTGTTTACTTCTTGTTTAACTTTTTATTAATTCTCGTTCACTTCCTGTTCAATTTTTATTTAATTTTTGTTCATTTTTTATTTTTTTATCCAATTTCCATTTATTTTTTACTCAGTTTTTATTTCTTTTCTATTTATTTTTTAATTCTTTTGTTCACTTTTGCTCAATTTTCATTCAGTTTTTGTTTTGTTTATTTTCGTTCAGTTTTTTATCTTATTTTTACATCATTTTTAATTATTTTTTTTATCATTTTCGCTTTCTTTAACTATTTTTCAACTATTTTTTATTCAAATTTTATTTAATTTTTGCTCATTTTTTTTATTTTATTTTTTCATCATTTTTTTACCTGATTTTCATTAATTTATTTTTTTTCTTAATCTTTGGTCAGTTTTTACCTAATTTGATTTAATTTTAACTATTTTTTATTTTTTATTAATTTTTTTGCTTAATTTTATTTATTTTTTTATTTTTCACGCTTTCTTTTATTTATTCCCTATTTTTATCTATTATGTTCTGCAGTCTGCCGACTGACTACAAAACTTCTGTCAAAAAAGCTCTGTGCAGTTAAATAAGCCAGAGAAAATCCAACGCATTGAGATTAAAACTTATGATTCTAAACGTGGAAAAGTGTGAATATCGAAGTCAGTACGCAATGTAGGGAAAAAAATGAAGAAGGAATGAAGTATACCAGTAAAAATGAGCAAATAAACAACGAATAAATGAGTGGACGAAAAAAAACACGCGGGAAAGAAGGAAAAAAAGTAGGAACGAAAGGGAAAAACATGGGAAGGAACGATTGAATAAGTGAATGAAACGAAGGAAATGAATGAAAGGAAGGAAAAAGCCGCCGCGCATCGTATACGATGTCGATGGATGCGAAGCAATTGAATCCTCAGACAGCCGGCGTATTCGTGCGTTATGACGTCAACTTAGTTGGATATTCGCAGGGAGTTCACGACGTTATGGTACAGTGGTGGATCATTTCTGGCAATAAATCTTCAAAAAAATTGCCGATGTCATTACTATTCGCTCACCAACAAGGAGTAAAAAATTGTGCTTCTGAAACCTCATACCAATTCCTGGACAAAATCCATTGTTTTCTTAGTTTCGATGCAAAAAAAACTAAGTGAATAAAGGAGAGGTAAAAACCCAGGGGTGACATACTGTCATGGCAAGAACATACTGTCTTAGAAAACGTGTTCCTTTATGAGTCTCGCGGTGTGTAAAAGAGAAGACAGGAGGCAAAGAGGCTTTCGTCGTCGTTCAGTGGACATGAAAATTTTGTTTAGAAGAAATTGAAATAAACCAGCTTATGACAACACGTCGGGAAGCATTTGTATCGTCAAGCTGACAACGTTTATTTCAATGCACTTAACGTGTGTGCGTATTCAATGAAAAATCGCGCAGGATAAGACAAACGAATAGTGGAATATCTCTAGAGTATTCGAGTCTTTCCAAGTGTATATCTGATCGATAATCATGTTTTTCGTTGTCGAAATATCAGTTGAGTACGTTGTTCAACTTATTATGTGGTTCTCGAGCAGCTGGTCGAATAATCACGGATTCATTGCCGTCGCTGTCGTTCCAGACGAGTACCAGTCGCAGCATAGCAAACTTCCCTCAAATTTAGGAAGGTCAGAAACAGCCTCTTGTAACAACCTGTAAGTACTGTAGTCTTGCTATGTCGGAATTCCAAGCAGTATCATGCTTATCCAGCATTTTGAATGTCAGTGAGAGGTGACCACAATTCTTCAGGTTCCTGTAGACGCCACATCCCAACCAAAGCGCCTTAGTAAGTGACGGTTTTAAAACAGAAAAAGAAATGTGGAAACCCGGTAAAAAGTTTTAGCGCTCACACTACATGTGAAAACGAATAATATTTTTTGAAGAAAACTCTCTAATTATAGTAATAAAATACGAAGGCAAAGGTACCACAACGAGAGGACTGTGGTTATCGACCACACTGAGGAAGATGAACACGTCGAAATTTAGCCGAATAGAAGCTGTATAGCAACCCCATATAAGCAGGACAGTTCAAAGAAATTTGTAGAAATAAGGATAGTATCCAAGTAGGTAATATAAATATGCAAAAAGATAGCCAAGTATTTAAACGCCGATTTGTGTATTGGAGACACTATGTTAATTATACGTAGTACGTTATACGCATAAAGCACATATAACAAACATACTTATAGAAACATTATGCATCTGATTTCCAGCATTCCTGTGAGCAAACATGAGGTGTTAATTTGTTCTTTACTGCGGTAAAGCTGACGTCACGGCAGCATCGCCTTTTTTCTGTACCTGGAAGTGTGTACTGATACGCTGCTTATTATGCCAAATGCTTTGATAACACAAACAGAAAGATGGGAATCTGAACAATGATTTGTTACAGCAAACAGTAGTAAGCAGATTACTGTCTATTTTTTTCATATTTCTGTTTGTCATCCCTTCTTTTTACATTCATCTTCATCTTCATCTTCTTTATTGTTGAACTAATTACAACTATTACTAACTACAACTACCGTATAATGATTCTACCGCACGACCTTTTCACTTGCTTGTGCATGTGGGTAGCTCATGTTCACTGGTTGTGTGGGTCGCACAATTTCCACTTTTTTTTTCCGAGATTTGCTGCCTAAAGAATTGTGGTTTCCTGGAGTCCCGAGATCAGCCTACCCAAAGTGTGCCACAGGTCGTCATCACCGCATGCAGCCACATCCCTTGTGGATCAGAGGGAGATTTGCTACTATGCAACTAATTTGATACTACGACGTTGGTAGATTCTGGTATTGGTTTACTCTTAACTGGTTTTTCCATTGAAACACCAGACTCCTTTCCAATATCCTGCCGGGAGAATGAATCCTCCGCTGTACATATCAGCTCGACACCCAGGAACACCTCCTAGCCGCGATGAGGCGGTAAAGGGTTGGGTGGATGACCTTCTTAGGACTCGAAAGAGGATGAGCTCCACACGACGTGATCGTTGTGGAAACATTTTCGTACTAAAGACGTCATGTCAGCTCAAAATAAACATAAACTCACTCCGATTTTCATTGTCAGATACTAAATGAACTGAATGATTCAATAGAAGTAATGAAAGCTAGGAGAGCACGTTAGGGCTCTAGCTATGGGATCGTTCGTTAATCTTGGCTCAATTTCAAAAGTAATCAAATGACGAAATAAGAGTAGACTCCAAAACTAACATCATTTTAAAAAGGCTGTCCTATTGCTTTCCATTTCTGGAAGACACATCGGAAGAACTTTGTCTTCTAAATCGACGCACTTGACCACAACTCTTTTCCTGATTAGGAGCACATTACAACTCAATTGGAGACAGCCGCAAAGGTAATAATTACAGCTAATATATATCATAAACTTTTCCTTTCCGAAGTCGCTCGCTCCACTTGTTAAAACATCTGCATCGCAGTTTTCGAATGATGTTCTTCATTTTCACTGTTGTTCAGGAAATGAGCAACTAGATCGCCTGGTTCTAATAACGTGGAGGTTGCAATATTCTCAAAGGCGGTTTATTGGCTCCAATAGAGTACACATGACGCTTATTTGCTGCGAACGATCTTGATCCTCTTACCAAATGGCCTCAGTAATACAAGCATGAATCTACCCTTTTCAGAGCAAATACGTAGTTGTTTTCGTTTAGGGTTTAACCTCTTCCGAATTCTCGGCCTATGCTGAGAGCTACAAGGGGATTGCCGCACGCGAAAACAAAAATATCATTCGTACTCATTTTTTAAACAAATTTAGTCTTAACAGCTGAAATCTGCTCCATCTCCGAACTGTGCTGAATATAAACAGCGAAAACATGAGAAGAATGTCGCTGTCGCTTGCGGCATAAAGCATAAGGTCTCATGCAATATCATAAGCTCGCCGTTTCTCTGCTGGGAAACCCGTCAGTTTAACACTATTGTTTAATACCGAAGCTGATTTTATGATTCATCGAGATCCATTTCACATGCATTGTTTAGTTCCTAACGAATCCACCGTACAGTTGATGCGATACAAACGACTACTGTATTATTTTATACTGCATGATAAAGAACGTTTTTGTAGTTTCTGAGCATCTGAAACAATCATACAAGTGTCTCCCTTCAAGTAAATTGTAACATATTGACGGCAACGGTGACGTTTCTCGTCGAGCCGTCATCTCATAGCTGCTGATGTCGACAACATAGGTGTCGTCGTCGACAACCAGGTTCTTGGAAATCTCGTAGATGTACCATCACTAAACCACACTTTATTCCACTGTCATTGGAAATGGTGTTGGGTTCGCACGATATTCAGGAGAACGTCCTCGAAAATGTCATCTATAGACATCGCTTGAAACATCGCAAATACTGCCTCGAACGAAAAGTTGACAATTAAACCGCCACTGAAATTTTTTTTATGGATTTTGCTTTACTCTATCCAACATGCTTTAAGGTTTCTTACTTACTTGATACCTGAATGGCCCGTTCTCACAGCCTGTGCAGGCACCATCATAATCTCCAGTTTTCGGTGATTTGCTAGCTAAGCTTGTGGTTCCCTGGAGTTCAGAGGTCGGCCTGCTCAAACGCCGTCTCAGGTCTGCACCAAAACAGGCAGTCGCAGCCTTTGTGGCCCAAGGGAAATTTGCCAGCATGCGACTTCCATGCACGGCGGTGGTAAATCCTGGTATTGGTTTACTCTAAGCAACGTTTCTTGATGGAGCCGCCGAACTCCTTCTCAGCTTGGGAGACCATGCCAGGAAGATGAATCCCCCCACACCTCCCAGCCACGATGAGACGGTAAACTATTGGGAGGTTAAGGATTCTGCGTAAATTGGAATAAAAGAATGTCTAAGAAAAGGGTGTCTAGGAAGAGGTAAAGTTGCAGTACCTTTTTCTCTCTAGATAACAAATTTTATGTGGCCTTGTCAGGTGAGAACTACTAGGTACAAGTGAACTTGAATCTGGTGGAGAGGACAAATAAAAAGCTCTTCGTGAGAATAACGCAGCATCATGATAGTGCGTATGACAATCTGAAAAAGACGTATCGTTTAAAACGTGACTTAAGGTGTTCTACTTTAAGGGAGGCATGATGAAATCGAAATTCATGTTTTTAACGGAGACTTGTAAACCGCACACGTATCTCTCAACGCTGTACAAAACATGGTCGTCTACATAATTATGGCGTCCTTGAATTCCCCTACTGCCTACCGGAAAAATGGCATACAACAAGAGCACCCATTTTATGTAGCAGATGAACCACTTCCTTCACAACAATGCGAGATTTTATGAGACGTGAAGGAGTCGTCCTTGAGGAGCGTATTTGTAGAAAATATCTACTGTCAGAGCTAATCAAGTAGTAATTTCACTTTTTGGTAGGTAGAATTAGGATATACTTCACAAATGCAGCTGAAACTCTCGTCATCCATGCGGAAGTGTTACACAGTAGTCTATGGGAGATAAACATAGAAATGAAGTATGCATGAGGAGTTCTGAGCCGTTTACAACACAGCTAGAAATCGTTGCCGGATTCTTAAAGAAAGCTGTGAGTTATTTGACTTCTTTTGAAGGTTACAGAACCTTCTGAATGATAAAAAAAACGACACTATAATACGGTTTCACTATTGAAATGGAACAAAGTCAAGGTTTATTCGTGAACGCTTCAAGTGACATTGCCTGAAAGACAACTTTGGCAAACCTAGCACTTTCCAATAAGAGCTTTGCTAAAATTGATCTCATTGTTTACTAAAACAACGAATCCCACATGACTAAAATGAGAACATATCTAATTGCGAATTACTCGCTGTCACAATGACTTTGACATGAACGTTTGAAAAAAAAACATTTGAGAAAAAACAATGTTCAGAGGATAGCGCAGAGCCAGTGATACTGTTCATAACGCGCACTCTGGTTGTTGGACGCAGTACTGATCTCACCAAGCTCTTCATCTCTCCGGGGTCGAGAAATCGTCTTGTAGTTCTTGTGACCAATTCACTCCACCCAATTCACATGGGGGACGCACTATCACGGGCGTTCCAGGACCCCAGGGATAACCGATTGGATCAGTATTCAACGATATTCATGATGGAGAAAAAAACCCTCAAGCAGGAGCGATGCACCATGCATAGATTCGAACACCGTTGTGGGTGATGGACATAAGGAAACGGAATTAAAAGTGTAACAAAGTAATGACTGGCGCTTCGGCTTCGATTTAGATATTTGAAGCAAAAAGCAACGCCAAATCATGCCACGAGATAGCTGGCTCAAGCAATTCAGTAAGCCAAAGTGACACCTCCTGAAGATGAAACTGACCCAGTTATATTATCTGATTAAAGAGTTAGGGGAGAGATGGCCAGCACAATACAATTAGCAACAGAAAAGATTCAACGACAAGTTCTGATTCGCCTGTCTGAGAGGTGTGTCTGTCTCGTATTTCGAAACCTGTCACATTTATTGGGGTGATTGAATGCATATATGGCCTTTACAATGACTCGCGGTAGCCTGCCGATGTGTCGAGCCAGTGCTGCTATCCATCCAGACAAGTCTGGTACCAATTTGCCTGACAGCGGAAGGATGGAAGGCTTGGTGGGTCACGGACGTTGGGATCGATTCCACGTGCATGTTGCAGGGCACCTCTTACCACTGCACCGCGCGCCCCCCGTGCATATGTTGCACAAAAACTTACGTTTCAACGGATGCATTGTTATCATGCTGAGATATTTGCAAAGCTTTGAAATCCAGGCCAGCTTCGAACTCGTGATTACCCTTTCCAGAGGCTACAGCCTCAGCTTAACTGGGATCGATGCCGATTTGCGCGCTCCAGATCATTTCTGTTGACGTGTGATTGCTGAAGGCGCCGTTAGGTACTTAGGTACAAAACTAACTTGGAGAAACGCAAAACAAAGCCCCCCACCCACCCACACACATACCACACCCACACACACCTATATATCTACTTACTTAGATACTTGGATGCTCCGTCTTCACGAGTTGTGCGGACTCCAGCACATTTGCCATTAGCTTCTTGGCCTCGCACTCCTTGTCCATGGGGATGGTTTTATTCGAGCATGGTGGCGCGTGCAAGTCTCAGACTGCGATCTGCAAAATAACTCAAGCTGCGGGTACACCTGATTAGCTTTGCTTACGAACACGTCCGCCCAACGTGTAGGTGGCCGTCCTAGAAAGCGCTTGAATTCTCGTTGGGTCTACTCTACCAGTCCTTTTCGTCCATCTGTCGTCTGTTCTTCTCATTATGTGATCGACCCATCTAGGTTTCGCTATCGATGTATGTCCGCCTAGATCTCGAAGATGTGACAGATTTCGAAGATCAGAGCTTCGCATTCCGACTAGATATCGAGAGTGCCGGTTATATTTCAGAACACATCGCTCAAGCGCTCTGTGAGTGGTGCGAAGTATTCCTGACGTGGTTGAAGTATCAGCCCACGTTTCTGCAGCATAACAGAGCGCTGGGAGAACCGCTGAATCGAAGAGGTGAGCGTGGATTTCCAGGTCCTTCTCTTTTTTTTGACAGATTCTTTGAGAGGCTCGATTTCGGCCCAAGCTGCTCTCAATCTTCTATCCATTTCCTCCTTCACGTCGTTTTCCGTGTTCATTGATCAGCCAAGGTATACGTACGAGGTGGCGTCTGCAATCAGAGAGCCATAAAGTTCAATTTTTTCGCTTTCGCACCTACATATACATCTATAATGTCTATACATATATATATATATATATATATATATATATATGCATATATATAGGTACTGACAGACCGGCACTATGACACGTCGACGAACACAAGCACGCATCTTCTTATATGGATATATATATGTATGTATATATATATATATATGTATATATATATACATATACATATATATATATATATATATATATATATATATATATATTCGATTCAGTAGATGACGAAGCAGTGCAAAGACAAATGTTGTGGCCAGCAAATATAGCTACTTTGCGAAACATGGAGAATAGAAAGTACCCACGGAATATTTTTTTGTTATTTGTAATTTTTGAACTCGTTACTCCCCGGAAAGGAAAATAGCGCGCTCGTTCCCCTTAGACACCTGCAGTCCAGAGTTTTGCAAATATCTCAGCAACGTTGCGGTTGTATCCACGGAATAGTTACTATATTTCATGGCTAATTCTTTGCCGTTATCTAAACGTCGTACTCGAAATACTGCAACGAATGAACTTTTTCACTTATTTCCATAATCTAAATACAACTACAGTAGTAATAAGGGTAGTGGTAACGATAAAAGTAGTAAAAAGGGGTCATTAACTATTATCATAGCGGAACTTCTACAAGTTTAATAGTCTTTAGTACAAGCACAGCCAGCAGCGAGTTTGTTCTAGTTATATGGTTTTCTTTTAAATTCTCCTGTTTCTTTCCTCATGCACAGCAGATGTCAGCGCAGATATTACCATAATCCCGACCACGTTCAATAACAGAGTGATTTTCAAAGCCATTTTTACTTTTAATGGACCTGAGCGAACGTTTACGATCAACCATTACGTCGTCCTGATTTCGCTCATATTCCAGCTATCGATCATTGATCAGCGGATCGGTCGATATGCACAATACGAAATTGACTGTATCAGTCAGAGCGCTCAACGGACTTTTAGCGGATTTACTGAGGTGAGGTTGTTGCTAAAATGATGGTAGTTACTGGTACAGGATTTTAGTGACATTTGATCGTCCAGACACGGTTACACCCTCTAGCCTTTGTTTATGGTTGCGATTGGATACTTGGACGACACATCCCTACTGGTTGTGCTGGTCCCAGCATAACCTCCACTTTTTCTGTGTTTTGCTGGTTTAGCTGTTGTGGTTCCCTGGAGTCTCGAGGTCAGCCAGACCAAAGTCTGCTCCAGGTCGTCACAACCGCAGGCGGTCGCTGGCCATGTGGATGAAAAGGAAATTTGTACCAGAACGACGGTGGGTCCTGGTATTGATTTACTTTTTAGCTGCGCTTCCTGATGGAGACGTCGAACTCATTCTCTGCTTGGGAGACCCTGCCAAGAGGTGAATCCTCCGCTGTACATCGCAGTCCGGTACCCAGGAACACATCCCAGCCACGATGAGGCGGTAAACCGTTGGGAGGAAGGCCCTCATTGATGGACTTACTGGGGGGAAATGAGGAGCAAATAGAATGTCATGTAAATATAATAGAACAAGAAAAAGTTGCTCTAGTAAAAACAGCTTAGCGGCAGCGATATCGAGAGGATAAACTGGCATGAGTGGAAGTACACTTATCTGTTTGTGCTAGGTATATGTGTAAACGACCTTCTTCCTCATGCAGCAGAATGGACAGTTCGAGAAGGTTACAATACCGATCGCAGTAGTCATTAATGGATGGCCGATGTGCATTCAAACTTTTGGGGGGAGCAGAGTAGCCTATAACATGTTACTAATCAATCGATGACAACTAAAACTTTTCCCATATTTTAACTTTCTCTCCGACAAAAGCCGTCTACTATGCACATGAAAATTTATAGATAAGTTTCATCTGATAAGGTTATAAAAGTGTTTGACTAAGTAGACTGCATGGCAATTTGAGCTTTCCAGGCTCCGAAGAACTCGAAACTACCGATAAGTCTGCTGTTCTCTATTTACAAATGCTGTGACAACAACGACGTGTCTGCTCATCAAGGAAACAGTGAATTATTTGTGACAACAATATTGGGTCCACAGAGGTCCCTCACGTGAGGGATCTCGAGCCGGTTAGCCGCGAGGCTACGTGGCGCGTCTCCAGGTGGCGGACAGGGCGTTAATAGGACACCCTGTTTCTGCTGCGCCGATTTGGCACATACTCTTTACGAGGCGTGTTCATGTACGCGTGTGTGTGTGTGTGCTCAAGTTTATGCGGATTGTATTCTGTCAGTCAATTCCAATAAAAGTCTGCAATGGATTGAGAGGGAAATATATGGGAGACGGTTAGAGTCGCCTCGAACAAATGAGCTCCACGTGCACTCCGGGATAGACTGGCAACTTACCCGTGATATACCCAGCCCCACATTCAGAGCCCAGCAAGCTATACGTTGGTATCCAAATGCTACATACAGCAAAAGAAACGTGCCTCATTCGCCTAACCCCCAAAAAGAGCCCCCCAATTTCGCAGCGTTTGGTAGCACGAGTACGGAGAGGCTGCTAAAATCTCAGGATCAATGGAAGCTGTCTAGATCGCGAATAACTAAGGAGACGATCTGTACCTACAATGCACGCACAGTTGCATCCGAGTCCTCGATAGAAGATTTGCTCATGCAAACAAGAAGGGTAAGGAACAACGTCATCGGTCTGGCCAAGACGAGACGACGCCATCCATTAAACGCCGTCTATGACACCGGAGGAGAACTGTTCCTTGGAACTTGCGACAGTAGAGCAGTCAGCTGCGTGGCGTTCTCGCCAACACGAATTTGTGCATGGGCATCGATTCATACGAACAACTTACAACACGAATCGGACCTTTATCGTCCCTACTCAATGCAGCAAGACCATGTTATTGTTCAAGAAGGGTGACCTACACGATATAGGCAACTATCGCCCAATCTGCTTGCTGTCTATCGTCTACAAACATTTCACTCCAGTCATTTTAAACAGGATTGACAGAACACTGGACGAAGGGCAGCCATGTGAGCAAGCTGGGCTTCGAAAAGGATTTAGTACGATGGACCATATCCACACAATAACAAGACTCGTTGAAGGATCGCGAGATTACGAAAGACCGCTCTGTCTCACTTTCATCTAAGGCCTTTGACTCAACTGAGATAGAAGCAGCCTTGGAAGCCCTTGATAGTCAGGGAGTCGCTGCTCAGCATGTAAAGATTCTTCGTGAGCTGTACAAAGATTTCACAACCAAGATTTCACCATTCTACAACGATATTAACACTGACGTCAAAAGAGGGGTTAGGCAAGGCGATACCATCTCGCCGAAATTATTTATCGCCACCCTCCAGAACATCATGCGAACATTGGAGTAGGATAATATGGGAGTGAAAAATCGATGGTCGGCAGTTACACCATCTTCTCTTTACTGATGACATCGTCCTTATAACACCAAACATTATCCAAGCGGAACGTATGCTTGCCTGTTTTGATAAAGCCTGTGGAAAGATTGGTCTTCGACTAAATCTCACAAAAAACGATGTTCATGAGGAACGGATTGGTTTCCCGAATGCTCCATTTATATCTTTCTAGGTAGGAAAATAAACACGCTGTACGACTTAGCTCCAGAGCTGAGCAGAAGGAAATGAGCGGTTTGGGGAACTTTCAAGATCATCGAGGATGTAGTGAAAAGGACAAAGAACACTCGACTCCGCGCCCACCTTTTCGACTCAACGGTACTCCCTGCGTTAACGTGTGCTTCAGAAACCTGGTCGCTGCGTAAACAGAATGAAAAAATCACTCAGCGTTATCGAACGCGCAGTCGAAAGGACAATACTAGGAATATCTCGTGTCGCGCAAGTAAGGGAACGTATCTGAAGCTCCGACCTGCGTCAAAATCAAAATCAAAGATGCCGTTCTATACGCCAAACAGCCGAAGATAAGGTGGCTGGACACCTAATACGTATGAATGACAGCTAGTGGACAAGAGCCGTTAGTGACTACATTCCTCGGGATGTTACACGCACTGCAGGAAGACCACCGACACGATGGTCAGAGTTCTTCACGAAAGGCCTAAAAGAAAGATATGGTGCTCAACGAGTCCCTAGAGCGAGGAGAACCCACTGGGCTGCTCTTGCACGCGACAGGGAAAAATGGAATATTTACTGGCGCCCACTCGAGTCACTGGACGATCAATAGGACTATAGGTTATACAGATACAGCTGAGCAATATTGGGAGGAGTAGGTGATTCAGAAAGACTTATACGATTATTAGTGAGCCAGATTTTGAACTACATTACAGTCAAGGACGAAAAACTTGTGCAGATACTCACCATTTCGCAGTCCCCTCTTCAATAATTGAACGACGCACCATCATCTTGAGTAGGAGTACATCGATCCGGAAGTGGATCATCTCGTGGATAGATGGTTGAAATATATATTTTTTAAAATACTTCTTCTAAATTCTTGTGTTCTCTTTATTTTACTAGAGAACTTCAGTTTACAGGAGAATATGTAAAGAATTCATGTCGCAGGCTGCGACGAAATTAATGAGAATGAAACTCTTCACTCATAATTCCAGGAAAATGTGTAGTAACATTGTTGGCTACGAGAACTGTCATGAGAGCAGTGCATAAGAACGATAGAATAAGAACGATTTCCTCATTGTTTTCTTAGTATAAACTTTTTAATACTAACCAAAACAGAGCACCAGATTTAATAAGCGAAGACAGAAGAGGACAGATTCTCAAGCTAAAACGGCACCCACACGAATATTCATCCGCCCTCTGTGTAAAACGTAGGCGAGGAAACGAAATGGTAGTAATCAAACCACTTCGACCCTGAGCTGAGATATCTGCAAAACTCCGGACCGCAGGTGTCTGAGATGGAGATCGAACTCTTTATTACTCTACTCAGAGTATAACGCGTTCACCACCACACCAGGCAAGTCGCTCGCTTCGCCCTTCTCTCAGTCCTTTTTTAACCCACAGTTGCTCTGAGTAATCATCCGTCAGCGGGGCTTTCGGGAAAGATAATGGCGTGTTCGATCCCCACCGCAGACACCTGTGGTTTGGAGTTTTGCAAATATCTCGGCATCATTGTAGTAGTACCTCACAAATACCCAGCCGTGAAAAAATTGAAGTAGAGAGTAAATAGAAAAGTTGACATTGAGAATTGGTAGTGTTCCCACAACATGTGAAAGAGAGCTAGCTGTCCGAGAAACAATTCAAGAGACATGCTGATGACAACTTGGTTTAACTCTCTTACTGATTTAATCCCTTCAAAACTTTCATTTAATGGGGGGCGGGTAGCGCAAACATTGTGACGCCGTACTCGCAAAACGAGGTACTGGTTTGACTTCAATCCAGGGTCTCCAAGCTTCCCATCCCTCTGGGGTGGGGAAATTGGTGCAACATTTGTCTAGCGCTATATCGTCCTTTCCAATCCACATGGAAATGGTTTGGTTGACTACAGAAGGATTCAAGGGAGGATCATGACCAGCACTGCAATACATTCATGACTGAAAGGAACCATCGAGCCGCATTCTAGCCTATACGCAAAGAGTTTCGAGACCTTTGTAGACGGTGGATTCGAGACTCCTGCCACCTTTATCATATGTCCCCCCCAATAGCGATCACATCTTCGTTCAACGATTTTCGTGAAGAGCTCTAACCAATAAGTCGGTCGTCTTCCTGCACTACGCTTGACATCTCGAAGAATCTCATCAATTACTGCTCTTTTCCATCGACTGCCGTTCATACGCATTACATGTACGGCCCACTTGTTTTGGTCAATTAGACAAACATAATGGCATCTTTGATTTTTGAACGTTGACGCAGGTCGGAGCTTCGGATCCCTTCTTTTACTTATGTGGCATGGGATACTTCTAGCATCGTCCATTCTACTGCGCGTTCAATAACGCTGAGTGATCTTTCATCCTGCTTACCCAGCGACCACGTTCCTGACGCATACGCTAAAGCAGGAAGAATGGTGGAGTCGAAAAGGTGTGCGCAGAGAACGTCTTCCTTTGTTCTCTCCACTACATTCTCGATGCTATTGGAAGCTCTCGAAACGCTGGCTTCCTACTGCTCTACTCCTCTGGAGCAAAGCTTTTCATTGACTTCCCGACATAGATAGAGGTGGCTGGAGCACTCAGAGATATTTATTCTCTAGAGTGTAAATCGATCATATGAAACCGATCCGTTCGTCATGAACGTCGTTTTGTCAGATTTCGTAGAAGACCAATCCTTCCACTGGAGTTTTCAAAGTTGGCACGCATTTGTTCTGCCTCGCTAACGTTTGATGTTATGAGAACTATCTGATCAGCAAAGCTAAGATGACGTAACTGTCGACCGTCGATTTTCACTCCTATGTTATCCCATTCCAATGTTCGCGTGACGTTCTCGAAGGTGGCGCAAAAAATTTTTTGCGATATGGTGCTGCTTTGCTTAAGCACTCTTTTGGCGGCGGCGTTATTATCGTTATAGAACGGTGATATTTTCGCCTTGAAATTTCTGTATAGCTCACGACGAAACTTTGCATACTTCGAGACGCCGTGGTCGTCTACTGCTTCCATTACTGCTTGTATCATGATTGAGTGAAAAGCTTCCCGTAGATCGTCATCATATTATATCATCCCTCGTAAAGAACACACGGGTGGTCCAACGGCAAGCCTCTGAGGAAGGCGAAGGCGCCGAAACATTCACTTGTTGTTGGATAAGAACAGCAACAACAATAAGAACTATAACAATCTCGCGTCGGCTAAAAGAAGAGCAGCTCGTAAGAACATAAGGCATAGTTTTCCTTAGATCGTTGAAAACGAGATAAGGCGGTCTCTTTTACTCCACTCCACCGGTGCATCGATAAGTCGTGTTTTTATCGTATGGATGTAGCCCATCGTAGTGAAAGATTCTCGAAACTCTGCTTGCTCACACTGCCGCCCTTTGTCTACGTTTCCCTTGATCCAGTTTAATATCACTCGAGTGAACAGTTTATAAAGGACAGACACCAGGCAGACTGGATAGTGCTTGCCAATATCGTGGCGGTCAATATTCTTGAATAAGAACGCAGTATTATCAGTCGTCTTGTAAATATGAATCTTTCATTCTGACAGGTGACCTGTAAAGATCCGAGCCAGCGTCTTGATGAGGACTGACGAAAAGCTCGTCAGTGTTCAGGTCTTATCCTGTCTGGATCAGACACTGACTATTTTTTTTTACCTACAAAGTAGCATGTCGGATTTCTGGAGGGAAAACCGATGGCACAACATATCAATTCTCCTTTACTTTGTATGAAGGGTGGAGGTCACGGCTATTGGAGAAATGTGAGCAGTAATCGCGAATGATTTTTTTGCATTGCTTTCCGAAGCACGTAACTGTTTTGTTTGGGCGTTGGAGTGCGACAATCTTGGCTCGAGCACCGAGAGCGCGCAAATCAGTGGACTGTCAAGGCACAATTTGTGGCTTTATTTTTTCAATGCCTATTTTTTGATGTCTTTATTCCTTCTACTGGAATTAATGATGAACTTGTAAAAGTTCGTTAATGTTATGAGTCGCTTAACAAATGTCATCCATCAAAACGACAACGACCAGATTCGATTTCAATGCAATGTTAAACATCAGGAGCAGCATGGAGTTCCGATAGCTGTCGTCACTACACAGCGGTGAACACATCTTGAAACTTCCGGTCAACGCTGAATGTTTTGGGCAAATATTACCGCACTCGTAGCTTTCCACTTTTGGATGACAGATAACTACCACTAGAAAAATCATTTTAGAGGTTTTTAAAAAACCATCCTTCAATACCGGTTAGGTATTAAGGGGCCCTTTTTGAGGGAGAGACTTGATGTGAAGCATAAAAAAGAAGTTAATGAAAAATGATGCTCGCCTCCGAGCTAGTGGGCATGGACTAGTCGACCTGGTAAGATATCAGTGACAGCGGTAATAACCAAGCTGATGGGCGCAGTGTCTAAATGTAGACAATGATAAATTCGATATATATAAACACATGTATATATATATATATATATATATATATATATGTATATATACAAGCTCACACACATACCTACAGAAATCACCTCAATGAGGATCTGCTCTGTCGCTCCCGAGACCAATAAACATTCCTTGTAACACCAGCCAAATACACCACTTAGAGAGGTCAAAGTGAAATCAAAACACTGAAGATGCAATAGGTGCAAGAAAAGATCAATGATGTCAACAACGCAAGCGCTTTGAAAGCCGCTGGTTGTAGAGCCAGCATCGCTGGAACTCCGAACCGCTTCATCCCTAGCAGTGAGGAAATTGTCCACAGCTCTAATGATTTGTCTATGTGTTTATACCTACAATTTTGCTGAGACAATGAATGGGCACTTCTTTCTTGTGAAAAACATACCAACACGTAGAAATTTATTTTACAAATTATTCCTCTGAAGCTTTCGGCGTTGATCAGACCATGAGGGATGCGCCATACACTCGACTTCATTGAGCATCGTCGGAAGTGATTGAATGCGTATCTAGTCTTTACAATGACTCGCGGTGGCCTACCGATGTATCGAGCTAGTGCTGCTATCCTCTCAGACAAGTCTGGTACCAATTTGCCGACCTCGGAGGGATGGAAGGCTTGGTGAGCCTACGCGCTGGGATCGATCCTATATGTATTGCATGACGCTTCCAACCACTGCGCTACACGCACTCTGTGGAAACAAATGCCAGTTGAAATCACAGGAAACAAAATTCAAGCACGACAACGTTTGATGTGCAGAAATGCTTCAGTGGATGCTGTTATTATGTGGAAATGATCTATTGTTCCGAATCTTTTTCGAAACCATGCTGTCGCTGCCCCTCGCCCAGTCTTCCATAAATCCTGTTTAGGGTGACTCGAGTGAAGCGTTTGTAGGCAACAGACAACAAGCAGACTGGACGATAGCTGCGAATATCTTGGAGGTCACGCATTTCGAGCAATAACACAGTTTTCTGACCTTCCACTGAAAAGGGACTTTGCATTCTGACAGGTATCGTAGAGAGCCGGGCCAGTGTGTTTATGAAGGCTTTCTGAAGGCTCTTCAAATGTTGAGAGCTTATACTGTCCGAAGCAGGCGTTGTCCGACTGTCAACCAGCGAAAGAGCACGTTGGGTTTCGGAAAGGAGAAACGGTGGAAAAATTTATCAATTTTTTCTTCAATTCTTTTTAGGACAGGAGGTCGCGACTATTTAAGAGCTCTGAGCAGAAACGGCGAATGACTTTCTCCATTGCCTTTCTGGAACCTGCAGTGTTCTGCTTGAGCGTCGGAGTACAACAAACTTGGTTCTGCAATTAGCGAAGTTTTGCTAAGCTTTGTGAATGCTTTTTTCTAACCTCTGCAGCTTCAACTAAATATGCAATATGCTGCTGTTCTCTCTTTAAGATCTTTTCTTATTGCTTGTCTACATTGTTTTGCAAGTTCGGACGTGAATTGGATCTTGCCTGTAGTTGTGCAAATCCACGCTGGTGTATCAGCTGAAGTGTTTCTGTGGACAAACGCCTCTCGGAGACTTTCGAACTTTCAGCTTTCATAGCGCTAACGCGAAGATGTTGAATGAGCCGATAGTATTCCTGGTCGATGTTACCAAGAATGACATCTTCCCATTACCCATGTAATGAACTGAAAAAAATTCTAGCTTGTGGTAGTTTTAGATTATCGTTTTCCAATCTAGCGGTTCTTTCCCTTATCTGTGACAAATTCAATTCTGCACGAAGGAGGCAATGGTCTGATCCGGCGTGGAATTTTGAGAAAAAAAGCGAACTGGATTAGACAAAACCTTTGATTTCTTATGGTGTGGTTTTCTTCGTTATGGTGCTCACCTTTGCGAGTCTCCAACTTCCATCGTTGAGAGTGGGGCTTGTGAAATTGCTAGTTACCACGGATGGTCTTGGTCGTCATGATAAACTCAGAAAGCCGCTCTTCCTGCTCGTTCCATTCTAATCCGTGTGTCCCAATGTAGTGTTTTTTTCAGTTGAAATCTCCAATGATGACCTTAAAGAATGTATGGTCTTTTCTGTAGAACTTCTCCAAGTCCATATAGAACGCTTCGACTTCTTCTTCGTCATAGCTTGATGTCGGCGCGTAAACGATGAGGATTGTCAAAGGCCGGTATTGATCCACATCTCCTCAACCGTAAACGACCGTTTGAGGTTGCTACCCGTTCAAATGAATCGACTTTCATGCCCAAGCAAAGTGTTGACGACAATACCAATGCGGCCGAATCTTCTACTATCGCCATTTCCAGGGAACAATTAGAAATAGCTGCCACCAAAACTTTAAAACCGCTGACTATTTATAAGCTTACACGAATCAGTCGTAGAACAACCAGAAAGCCTCCATAAAATAAGGGAAGCTCAAAGTTTCGAAGACGTCATGTGATGAGCGACCCGTGATTTCAGAACACCCGAAGTAACACGGGAGTCGCTGTTTTCCAGTAATTACACGGCTGAACATGAAGTAACATGTCGGTCAAGTCGAGTTTCCTTCGTTTATCATGTGTTTCCTTGTTTCATTCACTTTGTTTCGTTCAATCTGTTTTCTTCATACGTCTCATTATTGATCAGCTTTCACCGAAGCCATCCCGGTGGTCCCGTTATGGACATGAACCCATTACTTCCAGGTACCTAGTGCTTTAATTTCTTTGCTGTTTTCTCTGTTCCCCAGCAAATTTTTTTTGCAAGGCTTTTATTTGTAACAGCAGAATAATTGTGGAAATAGTGATCGAATCGCGTAAAAAACTCCGACTCTTGTTGTTGGTATTGTTAGAAATGTCAACAAAGTTCTAACGTAAACCATGCACATCGATCTGCGTTATAAAGAAGTCCGGTCCCTTCTTTGGTGGTTTTTTATAAAATTATAGCCAGGAGACGAAAGCTGGTGAAATCTGATCTGGCGCTGTCTCTGTCCGATTAGAATATGCCGCTATAATCAAACCTATACAAGCACTCATTACAATCTGCTGTTAAAGTAACTCTTTTTTAGGTGGGTTCATCGAATACGGATTGCGTGAAAGTGTCGATATTCTCAATGGCAGTCACTCAACTCCATATACATCAGGTACTCCGATTTTTCAAGTGTTAGAGAGAATGACACCAGTTAAACCGAAATAACCACTACTCCCCGTTGAGATGAAGCTCTCATGTCAATCAAACTACCACCGACTTGAGCGAATCATATCATTATCCATGTTTTCAAACACAATCCACCTAACTTTTTTCCTCTAAAGACGATGTAGTGAGGTGGTTCATGGATTTTAAAGACCAGTTGTCTGTGCTCGTCATGTTGTCTCTTGACAGTTTAACACGTGTCTGTTTCACAACCATTTCAATGAAGAGTGTTCAGTAGTTCGAAGGCTGGTGATCGGTTCCATGGCCCCATCTACTGAACTCTCTAGTTTGTATCATATTGAAAAACATGGTTTAGAGCTTTGTCAACCACTAAAAATGGTAATGCGAAGCACTTGTAGCCGTGATACTTTTCACATACTATTCTGAACTGTCGCCAGAATGACATCGCATACAATTACAGCGAAATCGCCTTCTTTCAAGTTGTCTTTGTAGTGGCTCACCTGCAACGCTGTCTGACCACTCGTTTTCCTCATGGCTACGGATTCGGTGTGTTAGTCAGAAAGAAAGCGATCCATTAGAGAAATTCTCTAACATGTTCTCCTCTTACTATTAAGTTCACTTAGTGGATAAGCCTGTGGAACACTATGAGAGGATCAGCAGACCAGCCCATGGAAAAGGTAATGCGTGGTTCTTCGAAAAAAAAACAACCTTGATAATCCTGAAGCCTTTGAGGTAGACGTTCTTTTATGCGGATACAAAGGGATTTTATCTGGTCCAATAATGTATTCTTCACCACATGCTTTACACGAGATCAAGTATATTGTCCTGAACTCGTGCAATCCCCGTTTCTTCCGTTAGAACAGATTTCACAATTTCCTGAGTTGCGCAAACGATCGTAGAGGCTGTTGCGAACTAACTGACGGCGCAGGTGTGGGAGGCCACCACGTAACTTTCAAGGCCACTTTTTCTAAGGCATCTTTTAATGGTACAACTTGTGCTGTTCGATATAAAGGGTAGACATGAAAAAAACACTCATCAAAAACATGTACCGAATAGCTAAAACTGCGTACACAGGAGAAGAAGGATGAAAGAAATCGCTAAACGTGGCACAACTTGCCACTTCTAGTGGCTACGAAGCAGAAACCACTCAGGTTAGACCAAAAGGTAGCGTTATTCCCACAACAGTGTTCCCTACTCTTCATATCAAGCGAGATAAGTTACGCCGTTAAGATATACCTAAGAAAAAGTGGTCTTGAAAGGTATGTGGCGATTATTGACCTCTCACCTAATACCCTTATGCTGTCTATTAGTTCGCAACCGTCTCTATGATCGTTTGTGCAGCTCATAAAAATTTTTGCAATCTGTCCTAACGGAAGAGACGGGGATTGCATGAGCTCTGGTGCAATCTGTTTTTATCCTGCTTTATCTCATGTAAGACATGCGGTGAAGAATACATTGAGGAACTGGTAGGTCACTTTGTGTCCGCATAATTGAACATATAAATGGAAACATAAAAACCCCTAAACTACTTTTTTTAGGTACATATAGGGTGCAAAAGCATAGTAGTAATAGTCTTTTAATCATTGTCCGGGTTCTTGCACAGGAATCAAAAAACTTCAACGCGCAAGACTCTAGGAAGATTTTGCACAAATTTCGAAAGACCAAAGATGAACCTATATGGCGAAGGCCTTGCTATCACAAGTGACCTGGCGTATTATCTCAGAGTGACTTTTTGATACAGATCCCCATGGCTGGGCATCACTCATCATCTCTCGTTCACAATACATGAGTTGTCTAACAGAACCATAACCCATTTTCACCTGGCTCGCCTATCCTAAAACTTCCGTCGTTTTCATAATCTTGAAGAAATTTAGAAGAATATGAAATTCACTTATTAACATGAAGCCAAATGTACGTGATGGCAGGCTTTTACTTGCCACGAGGGGCATTAACTTTCTCAGTAAAGGACTGGATGATGATAACCACCGATTGAGTTTAGCCGTTACATGGAATGCAGCATAGTATATGCTGTCTGATATGTTCCCTCAGAAAGCAGTTCTGCATGTGAAATACATGGAAGCGTTAGAATGAGACTGATTCGACAACGAGGAACTGATAGAAGAAGAGATTATCGGCATGGAGAAACACACATGTGTAGATGCCCATATAGAGCGAGTGTGTTGCCACCATAGCTACGAGAGTGACGTTAATGTACGAGAATATGAATGAATACGTTGGCATGAGTAACAAAGGCGCCAGTAGAGCAGCGTATGAAACAGAAAGCCAGTGACACTAAATCGAAGGATTTAATTCTTTCAAAAAATGGCTCTTCTACCGATGCTCTCCACCCCCCCAACAACAAAAGATTCGAATTCAGTTACTGCTGTCTCGGAGCCACACACATAGAAGAAAGCGATTACCCCCAACCAATCCTCCTCTCTCATAATGCGACCAGATGAAATGAGACTACGATACTAACGGTGGATTTCCGTTCTTTCTTTGACGAGCCATTTTAAGTAAGAGGGTTTGCATAAACTGTGACTGTGCAACGACTGCAGTTAACCATATCTGAAAGTCATTTTGAGCAAAATTCCTTACCAGCACTTAATAGTAGACATTTTCGCGAACTTGGGAATGAAATTTCAGTACCGTACAGCGCAAAAATAAAGCATTTTTTACTGGTAGATATTCACGCCCTAATGAAAAAAAATTGATAGAATTGCAAACAGCGAGCGCCACCAACCTCGTTCCCCCTACATACTATTACTCACCGGTCTGTGGAGCAACAGTTTTTTTCGTAGCGTTAACTTTTTATTCATTGGCTATTACAATTTTTCACTTCAGGTTATTATGTGTGACTCAACCACTGCGGACCGCAGGTGTCTGCAGTGGGGAACGAACGCGCTATTATCCTTTCCTGGGCCTTACGCGTTCCCCGTTAAATCCCGTTGATGGGTGGTTGCTGATGGTACTGATTGGTAGAATTAGCTGAGGGACGGCAAAACGAAGGACCCGCATGGTATGGTGGTGAACGTGTTAGCCCCCCGACAGGGAACAATGGCGCGTTCCTTCCCCGCTGCGGACACCTGCGGTCCACAGTTTGCAAATATTTCAGCATCATTGTGGTTGAGTTTTTTTTGCAGTCACTACGTAGTTAGTTACTCCCTTTGCTACCATATATTTATTTTTTCACATCTTATTGTGAGCTAGGCGAGAAACACTTAGATTCTTCCTTAGAGTCATTGTTTCAGTTCTTTCCAATAATGGACAGTTTCAAAGCGTTGGTGGACCAAAGCAACACTCATCGAAGTAAGCTTCCCCCCCAAAAAAAAACTTTTTGGAAGCCACAATTCCTAGTCAAAATTCCTCTGCAAGTGAAGATTCACCTATAAAACAACATTCAGTGCAAAGTCTCAATTTTACTACAAGTAGTTTTCGAACTAATCGGAATAAGTGTTGCTCTGTTGCTTTAAAATAAAGCATACAAACTATGACTTTGGCTTAGTATCAAATATCGCACATTTGGAAGACCACTTCGATTTTTTTATGAGTAATAAATTTGGAGTTGAGCATTTTTGTTTTTCAGCTATTCCACTACTAATCTATGCGCTCCAAGCAGTCCAATTGTGATGATGGCACCTACCGCTCCTTTACCTCCACCAGCTGTTCTGCCCATTCCTCCAGGTCCGAGAGTGAGTCGACGTGTTTCAGTGTAGTTGAACATTGATAGCCATGAAGCCTAGCCCTTTTAATAGCAGACAATCCGATCCTGCTTGTGGAGGTTTAGCTCAAGTGTCATAAAGTGCTGTACGAAAATGAGTATGTGTAATAGCATTGTCACCATCTTTAGCATCGTAAATCTAAACTCGACGTTTGCTAAAACAATGGACTCATTAGTGAATTAAATGGAAGTTTACGATTCTTCCCTAACCATCATTGGCTTACAACTGGTGGATATTCTCTATCTGTACGTAGCTCAAACGAACTGATTGAATAACGATCACTTGCAACAAACATACGTTCATCGTTACAAATCTGTCAATGGAAAGATTGGATGCCCTCATTTTTAGGCCGTCATGAACGGAACTATTGAATGTGCGAACTGCGGAACTAAAACCACAAGCGCATGGAGGCGAAATAATGAAGGGAAAAGGGAATGCAAGTAAGTATAGAATTGACGACAAAGTTTCAATTTAGCATATTATTACAAATTAAATACTACTGGACCATTTTTTGTTCCAAAAAACAGCTTTTTCGACTCGATAAAAATCTTTCGCTTCCGCACATTATTGATTGAGAGTCGTTAAGAAGCGGTCCCAAAAAAGAATGCGGGAAGTTGACAGCCCTGAATTCACTGCTTTAAACTGCACTTGTCAAGTGAAAAGAGCACATCTAGAATATATTTACTGCGTAGATCATTCCAGCATGGTTATTTCTTATTTTTCACCTGTCTCGTAACGAGAGCTTAAAATTTCAGCGCCTGTAATTTATTCTTCCGAAAGAACGGTCGAAAGCGTCCGGCCTCAATGAGTTGTGGCCCTCGACGATGTCGTCGCTCACGTTGTAACTTGCGTGTGGAGGAAGCCAAGTCCAATCCAATGAACTTTGAACAATACAGGCAGTCGTCTTCAAAATCCTTGATCCATCAACACAACACTTTTCAGCCATCTGGTCTTAATCAATCGACTTCAGTGCAGCATTTTTTTCGTACCATCGAACGCTTCTTGTGCAGAATTCGAACTAATGTCCATTCCGTCCAACGTTCACTGCAGCACTCAAAATCCAATGGATTCAATGGTGTTGAACTACACCACTGAACGGACTCCGTTCTGCGCCATCAATATAGAACAACAAACAAGTCCCACAAGGCGTTCTCTCAGCTCTTTCTTAGAAACTCGTGCATTCCATAACCATGTGCTGTCTGCAGCTCCGAATCCAGCCGCGAATGTGATGGAACATGAACCGGTAAACATGGAGTTTGCTTTAACCGAACACATAACGGAAGACCATCAGAAGCAGCCGTGCAGAAGTTTCATCTATCCCATACAGCAGGAAATAGTAGAGAGAAATATGTTTAACGAATACCAGTTCAACGATCAATACAGTGAGGCACATTCAATCATAAATGAAGAGTGCCCAAGCAGTAGCTTTCTGAACTACTCGTCCGCTGCCGATGAATATTCGTTTCAATTTGACGCAGTGAATGCAGGTGCCTGCGGAAATGCAACGAACAAATCGTTGTCTCTGGTTCAGGATGACTGCAATGAAGAGTCCGGTGAGGAAGCGCCTGTTTATCTATCACTTTAATAGCTCCTCAGGGACTTCGTTTATTTTATTATTGATCTTTCTAGGTGCTTAATTACTGCGATTCTCCGCAAATTTCAGGTGTATTAAACCTTTTTTTCTACTTTTTTTCAACAGTCCAATAGGCTATCAGTTCAAAATAGGAGAAGAGGATGGTCAGTTTTCATACATCTTAAAGACTTAACACACTTTCCAATTGTTTGAATCTCTCAAGCGACTGGCTTCCTATATCCTAAAGTCTACTAGTACTGAAAATGAAAGGATGTAGGATCCACAAGTAGTCTATACGATCAATATATATACATATAGAGGGAGAGAGAGACAGAGAGAGACAGAGAGAGGGAGAGAGAGATAGAGAGAGAGAGAGCTATACCGATATAAAGCTAAATATACCGATGTATTGAGCCAGTGCTGCTATCCTCCCAGACAAGTCTGATACCAATCTGCCCACGTCGGAGGGTTAGAAAGCTTGGTGGGCCGTGGGGCCAGGGATCGATCACACGTATGTGTTGGGGTGTACGCTATATACATGTATTTGAACTGCTACTATACGTTCCCACGACGAGGAACGAACACGTATTTGTGTGTATATATATATATATATATATATATATATATATATATATATATATATATACAGACACACACACACATCTCTTCTTCACATGAAAGCATGAACTTTGAACTGGGAAATAACAGTTCTCCATTCTGGACGAGATCTCGCCTGTTCAAGTGTTTTCTGTTCGAAATATGACCCTTGACGCAAAAAAAAGTAGAAGATATATATATGTTATGGAGCTCATGAAATACCGGAGCTTTATCGTAGTAAAACAGAGGCTTTAATTTTGTAGGCAAAGATTGTCAGAAGATCTTTTGATTATAATTGACAAAATTCGTTAGGAACTGGCAGATTTCGACTTGATGTTGAGAACGGCCAGTATTTTCACGCCGAATGACCCACATGGAGGCACAACGTCGGGTCAATATTAACCTGTACTATGAGGGGAAGCAAAACCAAGAAGACATTCGGTGTGAAGCCAAGTTGGAGAATTTTATTACTGTCGTAGACCAACACAAAGCAATTCGGCAGTATTAAAAACTGCGTTTGATATAAGGTATCCTTTCCCTGTCTTCTCGACGCAATCAGTCTAACGAGTTGTGTTTGGTCCTTTCAATCTGTACTGCAAAGTTACCTATTCGACTTCCTGCTATTAGCGTGCGTACGTCGTCGATCGCCAGCATACTTCTATTAGATCTTGGCAACTTAAAATTATCTTAGTGATGCTTCTTATTGCAAGTGTTTTCACAAATAAGTTGTCTACTCGTCTTGGAAAAAGGAATAGAGCTTACTGTCATATTTTTTAGAAGCTGATTCCAAGGTCTTATGCTAGTCGGCGCGTTAGGTCCACATGATATAGAAGGACATTCACCAACATACGCATGAATAGATAGAATGCAAACGGACCATTAAAATGATTATGCTAGATTAGAGCTATGAAGCTTATCCTCTAATCTGTCAGCGTCCACTGCTGTCTTGCGTTTATCTGCCAACTTGGAGATTCACCATGTGCTACAATCAGCTAGCACTTGGTACTCTAGAAAAACTCGTGCGACGTTTGCATAGAAAGAAATCATGAGTTTAAAGAGGTAAGCGTAAAGCTTCCGGTGTTGATTATTCAGTAAAGGATGAGCCTTGCATATGACTCCCTCCATGCACAGCATCGCAGAGGAGATTGAATACGTATCTGATCTATACAATATGTGACGGTGGTCTACCGATGTATCGAGTTAGTGCTACTTTCCTCCCAGGCAGGTCTGATACTAAATTGTTGACTTCAAAAAAGATGGAAACATGAACCTGGAGAGTAGGATCAAACCAGCGATCAATCCATCTTGTATTGCATGGAAAATCTTATCACTGAACTATGCCCGCTCTCTTTAACCACCTGTCCGATTTAGGATAATGATTGCCCAGACTTTGAGGACGTACTTTTTGCACATCAAACGTTACTGTGCTTTGTAATTTATTTATTTGTTTATCTATGCTTACGTTAATTTATCTGTTTAACGAGCAATGTGGTTCCACTTTGCGGTGATTATGACTAGTTTTTCCCCCGCACGCTGTGAACCGATATCAAGTAATACCACTATACATTTCCAGGTAATAGAATTGTAAGATAACTAAACAAATGAAACAGGACAGAGGTCTGAGTGAGAAGATTGATATTTGTATGAGAAGACGTAGGAAAGCTTACATATTTCATGTCAACGAACATAAATTCTTAGATAATTAACTTTAGCCAAATTAACATTAACCCAAAATAGCGCTCCAACGCAAATTTGCTTGGGGCAGCTAAACAGAATTTTGTAGGAAAACATTTCAACAAAAACAAAAACATGAGAAGAGAATTACACTAAAACTTTTGAAAAAAGCCAGAAAATTGCACCAAACTATGATATGATCAGAAATTTTTTGCTAGAATTTAGACACTTTAGCGAATGAAAAACTCGTCGTACCCGCCTGAGTGAATCCTTCTGAAGAACCAATAGCGACCGAAGCAACTGGTCGGCCAGCTTAAATTCTTAGATCTTCAATCTTACCCAATGCATCGCAACCCGTTGTCGAGCATAAAAGAACCGGATCTGACGAGGACACTTAAAGTACTATATTGATAAAATTTTCCCAGGAAGAAACGAAGTGATGAAAAAATTTCAATAACAACGCGATTATTGTCTAGAGAAAAGAAAAAAAAAGACTCCACTTCGTTATCGATGATATTATAACGATGTTTGAGTTTATCTTTTTGCATAAAAACCATCTCAAAACACAGCGGACACTAGACGATGTAAACTAACAAATAGTCGGTCGAACCGCTAGCAATGGACCACAATTAATTGATTCATTGCCAATCTAATAGGCGGTAAAAATTGTAAACCGGATTTTTATCTAGGCGGAAGAACTGGATCCGGAAAATATGGAGAATATATTCTTAGAATTTAGCAAATCAGTCTTAGATTTATTAATATTGCCTGTGGATCTTCCTCATAGGGGGATCTCGAACCGGTCAGTCATTAAGCCACACCAGCGTAGACGAATAACGGGCCGAACGTAGAGCAAACATAGCCAATGTAATTGTCCTGCAAAGTAGGTGAGTTCAAGCGGTGTGCTCGCTTTTCCTTCAGCGCCAGAATGACTCATACCATCAATATGAACGCAAGTATATACACATCTAGGTGTGTGGATACGTTTGCGCATAACAACGTTGTATCTTGCACATCGATTTCACCAAGAGAAGTCAAGTGAATAGGAAATGATAAGCGGATTGTGACCATCCAAAGTAAGCTGTACATCTGATCTGGTAGAAAAAAATAACACCTATCTGTGAATATGGCAAGCCATATGGTAAATGCTCGACAAAGTGCCCCTGATTTTGGTCGCCGTGATAGCTTAAAATGCCCTAGTATATATTGGCTTTTGAATGTCAAATCCCATGCCGCTAAACTGCTCTAAATGAGACGGCACATTGTCAAAACTAGCATTAGTGGTCAGATCTTATATAAAAATTCATCTAGACCATTTTCATAAAAAATTCATCTCGACTTCTTTTTTGCGTTTGGATTAGTTTTGGCACATACAAGCAATATAGTTATAAATTACTATGATTAGAAAAAAGCAATGCAAACAAACTTACTTTCTGCTCGGGGTCCTCCCACAAAATTGGTACCGCAGCTTCGGAACTGTCTTGTGCCACACACTTCCTAACTTGCGAAGACTGTCTACACATAATGTCAGTAATCTGTCAAATAGAATAGATAATTAGTTGCAGGTTAATGATGTCAACTGTGAACACATGGACAAACACACATTTTCAAATCCTGGCAATTTCTAAGCCATGCTAAGCGCACCCACCCTCTACGAAGTGATAAGTGGTCCCGCGGTGGGGTAGGACTGCTGAGAAGTCTTTGACGATAACAATTCGCTACAACAAAGCAGTAGATCCCATTGCGCATCGTAGGATGGCTCGCTAACAACCGATCGTAGAGAAATCCTCGTAAGCAACAATGCCAACAACACTTTGTCAGTATGCTACATAGCGCGCGAGATCCGACGATACTCAGCTTGGAAATTATGACCTAAACAAAACGCAATATGCAGACAGACAGGACGAAAACTTCAGATTACTGAAAACTGACAGATCTTAGCGAACACTATAACAAAATTGTACTTACTTGGATAATTGGACAGCGCATTCTCACTGGTTGTGCTGGTCTAAGCATAACCTCCGTTTTTCGGATTCTTGCTGGTTTAGCCATGGTGTTTCCCTGGAGTCCCGAGGTTAGACTGGCCAAAGTTTGACGCAGGTCGTTATCACCGCAGGCAGTCGCCGCCCTTGTGGATCAGACCAAGATTTACCACCATGCGACTAGTTTGGTACGAGGACGATGGTGGATCCTGGCATTGGTTCACTCTTAGCTGCACATCGTAATGGAAAAGCCGGACTCCTTCTCAGCTTTGGAAAACCTGCTGGGGGATAAATCCCCCGCTGTACACCGCAGCCCGACACCCAGGAACACCTCCCAGTCACGATGAGGCGGTAAATCATTGGAAGGATAACAAAACTGTAGTGTTGTCAAAATAATTAACTTACGCTTTCTTTCATTATCACCTGTATTTCCTCAAGTCCCGTTGATCGTGGAGTGACTCGAGCGGGTGCCAGTAAATATTCCATTTCTCCCTGTAGCGTGCAAGAGTAGTCCAGTGGGTTCTGCTCGCTCTAGGGATTCGTTGAGCATCATATCTTTCTTCTGGGCTTTTCGTGAAGAACTCTGACCATCGGGTCGGTGGTCTTCCTGCAGTGAGAAAAATAACAGCATACCTATCATTCATATTTGTAAAACGATAGTACAATGTCTGTTCTCTAATGCTGTTAGGTTTAAATCCCTCTCAAGCTCTCTAGTTATTGAGGAAAGATTTTTCATTTTCAAAAAACCACAACTCCATACCCAACAGCAAGTGCTTGTATTCTACTGGGCCACCCGTCACAAAACGGCGCCCATGCGGAATGGGTTAAAATAAACCTTTAGTGCTGTAAAGAACAGGCCCCTAACCTGCAAGCATTTCAAACCTAGACCTTGTCCACACATTCATTTTACTATTTATATCAGAGACCATAACTTATATCGATGCAGCAGTACGTGCAGCATGTATATCGACACAGCAGTACGAGCAGCATGGCAAAAAAATCACACAACATTGCACGATTGGTGAAACTACAGTAGCAGCAACAAAATCAATGCACAACCTAACGTGCTCACTCAAAACGAGGTTTCTTCTAGAAACTATGGTGCAGTTAATCACGTAGTTCAGAAACAAAGAGTGATAAACCAAGAAAATTAATTACGCATACTATGATCAACATGGCGCGCGTGTAACGCAGTAGTGGGAGGCGCCCTGCAACACACACCAGCAATTGATCTACGCGGCCGTGTCTTCTGGCGTCCGCAGATTGGTACCAGACTTGTCTGGGAGGATAGCAGCACTTGCTCGATACATCGGTAGGCCACCGCTAGTCATTGTAAAAGCCAGATATGCACTCAGTCACCTACAACGATGTTCAATAAAGTCGAATGCATGGCGCATCCTTCAGGGATGATCAACCCTGGAAGCTTTATCCTTTTTTCACTATAATTAACTAAAAACCTTGCATACTACGTAAGAAAAAAATCCTACGAAGACATTCATGTCCAATTGGTCTTGGTGATATATGAAATGAAAAAATTTTTTCGTAGTTGTGAGTGCACATCATTCAATACGAAACTCTAAAAATCACAACAACTTTTACTCGCGAATGTTAGTTGTCTGCACATCTGGTTTGCGTAAGCATTGTTTTAGAACAACATTGCCTTAAATCAGACAATAATACCACCGTCGAAGAAAGAGTGAACCCTACATGAAGAAAAAATCAACCGAGTCGTTCATCTCCATACTACGCTAAAATGTAAGTAATCGCTTGCAAAATATACATAGTTGGGTGGTCAGCTGCCGTGAAATAGTTCCTGTTAGTTGAGTCTCCACAACCGAAGGCGTTGAGACGTTCGCCAACATGAATGGCGGCGGTCGTGAGAGTCGTTTGTGTTGCAGCCTGGCCAAATCCGGAACTGCAAACCTACTCATATCAAGTTGTCACTGAAAGTAACGCTTGCACTAATGAAAATTTAATAAAACTTCCATATAAAATATAGAGAAGAGACAGTTGCTAGTTACTGAAAGTGAGTCAGTCAGATTACATAACCGCTTAATCTCTCGACATCACTTCAACAAATTCATTGAATAACGAATGGGTTTTATGAAAATAATATCATAGGATATCTAACACATCTATCTGAAGATCAGTTGGCTTGTCAACCGCAAAAATTTTCTCGGATTTCTTGGACAAAGTACACGTCATCCCCAAAATTTTTTCAATGATTCTACTTCATCAAGCAACTCCACAACATCTTTTTCGTCACCGTGTCCATCTGAACTTGAAAATTACTATTTGCTAATTAAAAACTTGAAGTCCCAACATTGATACATTTGTAACGACGAGCAATGACCTAAATGCATACCTGACTGAAAGTGACTAGAACACCTTAGCCCTTCCATTTCAAATCAACGTTCGTCAACGCACAGTGAACTTTATCTTTCTTATTCTACTAACACGGGACCTTGGTTTTCCAGAACTTACACAGTTCTCTTTTCCAGTTCCTTTTCTCCAGACTGGTATTACGAACACCAGAACTACTGAACAAGCGGAATTTCGCCCGCCTGGACATGTCGGGTTCCACAGTCCGTATTTTTCGCATAAAAAAAATTATTGAAACAACCTCGTGATTTAAAAAAGTCAGGAGAAAAAAACTTGCATAATAATGCGTATTTTTAATGCATACCTATGGAGAAAACTAGTACCAGACTCGTTTGAGACCAGTTCACTCTTTACAATCCACAAGAGCAGAGGATCGCCTGTGATGAAGAGAGCGAAACGTGCTAAAACGGCAGTCAGAGGATTCCAAAGAGGATGATCTCGATCAATATTCAGTGACATTCTTGATGAAGACCAAAAATCATCAAGCAGTAGTCGAACTAACGCGCAAGAAAAGTCCGTGGACATTAGCGGATGGTGGATGCCATGGAACAAATTTAATACGAAAAGAGCTACAATCCGCACAACTTATGATGAGAAAACATCCTCAGTGCGCTAGAAGAGTCTCTTCCAAAAGCTTGATAGGTCCTCGGGTTATTAGAAAGTCCACTTACCAAAAACATAGGGTCTTTGCGAATTACAAGAGGTTTCGAATTTGAAACAAGAACCGCAGTGAGCCAAAGAGAAATCACAACAAGTTACAGGTATTATTTTCCAACATGTGCACAGAGAAGTGTAGATGACAGGGAGATGTAGATAACATTAGCCATTCAGCAACGAATCCCATTTTTTCGATAAACATCAATGATTCCTGCACATTAACAGCACTGACGCCACTTAACAGACCGAGAGAAAAAACTTTGCTCTATACATTACAAAGTGGTTCTTCCAATACCTAGTTCGTTTAGAAAACGATTCTCCTAATTTTCGAAAACTGAGAACGAAACTTAAATTGTGAAAATTTTACAAACAAGCGCTGCAACCGCAAAATCTAATAACACATTGCAGAATAAAGTTCTGTTCTGTTGAACGAAATCCCTGCCTGTTTACACTCAGTTTGAAAATGCGTGCCACAACAAAAAACAATAAAGTGTGCCATTTTGAACTCCAGAGAACAAGAATTTGACGCTGTTGTATGGTAAGAAAAAACCCTAAAAATCCTGCATCTGGTTTCCAAGAAACCCTAAATCCTGCGAGTCCTTTATTTAAATGAATAAGGCCCATCATAAGGTAAGGCGTGTTCACGTAAATTTAACATCGGCCTGTGTTTCTGTCTCGTTCACATTGAAGTCAATACACATTGTCGCGAATGTGTTGAATTAAATATCAGCTACTAACCTTATTTCTTTCCTTTAATTCAGCCATTGCTCGTGATTGTTCCCCACCAGTTAACGTATCTAGAAGATGGTTCACTACCTACAATGCATCATGTCAACGAGTAGGTTTTTAGTATAAAAGAAGTCAAATACTTCTAACCTTTATAAAACGAGCTCCGACGTCGCTAACCATATCTCCCTCTCAGCGACACGACATCAGCCACAGTGTTTCGATCGCCATATGTCCTGAATGCTAACCTTTTAAATAAACAGCTTCATCTACACACTCTAGTGCATTTTCAAGACGAATATCATACAAGTTGAATATCTTAAGAAGCTTCAGAAGACCATTTGTCCACCTAAAAAAAAATCTAAAAAATCTAAAGGGACATACTAATTCAAGACAAGATAGTCTACATTGTCTAGAAGAAGACACTAACAATAACGATAAATTTCATTTAGGAAGACGCAAATAAAAAACTAAACACAATTGTAACTCCAAAGACTCTCAACTCTTTCGACAGATATTACCAAGAAAAAGTACTAACCACTTAAGAAGAAGATCTGAGTTCTCTTTTGTTGATGTGGCCCAAGTTAAGTCATACTATGGAGCAAACCAGGCGAACGGCCCATAGTTAAGATACGTTGTCACAGACTGACCGGATGACCTGCAAACGGAGATTCAAAGTAAGGAGATTGTGGAACTAGAGTAGCATAACTGCTCCCTCTCTGTTTTTTGGAGACCTACGACCATTCACAAGGGCGCGTGTGGCGCAGTGGTTCGAGGCGCCACTGCGACACACACGTGGAATCGATCCCAGTGCCCATGGCCCACCAAGCCTTCCATCCTTCCGGGGTCGGCAAATTGGTACCGTACTTGTCTGGGAGAACAGCAGCACTGGCTCGATACAACGGTAGGCCACCGCGAGTTATTGTAAAGGCCAGATATGCATTCAATCACTTCCAATGATACTTAATGAAGTCGAATCAATGGCGCATTCCTCAGCGATTGATTAACGCCGAGAGCTTTATCCTTTATCCTTTTACGACCATTCATCGATATGCAACTCCCAATGCGACTTCACCTATGATCCCCAAGGCTCAGCATACCAGATGTGCTTTCTTGCAGTGGTCATATAATATCTCCTATTTCTAGACCCTTCTTCTCTCCCTCACCAATCGTATTCAAAACGCTTGCTCCCACTTAAAGGCAAAAAAACGAAATAGTAATACTTTCTATAATATAATACATCCAAGGATAACAACTCATAACCTACTACGAGTTTGATATAATTAAACAACGATGAAGATGAGCAAGTTATAAGAACAACGAACAACATTCTAAGGCGCCTTATTATCCAAGAACGTTAATTTGGCGTTTAGTATACAAACTGGCAACCTCGACCGAGTTTCAGGATCTGCAGCGATTAAACAATCCTCCCCGGACATGTCGTCTACTAAGGCCTGACGTCGACGATCATCCTGTTTAACTGTCGCCACCACTGAAGGAGCAAGACCTGCTTTTTCCAATGGTATCTTTAAAGAAAAAAGTTTTCAAACTATGAAATGCGTTCGAGTTTCTTTCGAACACATGAAGCAGTATGCAACAAACCTGATTGGTAAGTGGAAATCTATGGAAAGCGTAACGGGGATACTGCTCGGAGAAATAGTACTTCACAACGGCTCATAGCAGTGTGGCCGCTAGATGGTAAACCCTAGGACAAAAAAATCAAAAAACAGCAAAAAAAATAGGTGTAATACTACTAAAATAGCTTACCGTAGCGGAATTATTATGTCAATGCATTTGACGTATTTAACTCCGCATCTCTTTTCATCTCGGTTGCTTGACACGAGTCATCTTCAATTTTCTGTTTGAATGTATATACATATCCATATACGTATACGCACATATACATATACGTACATACTTGCATATGTACATATATACACATATATACACATACACTAATTTAGATACTTGGACGGCCCTATCTCACTGGTTGTGCGGGCCCCCAGCATGATCTCCATTTTTTTCGGAGTTTTGCCGGCTTAGCCATTGTGGTTCACCGGAGTGCCGAGGTCAGTCTGATCAAAGTCTGGCCCAGCACGTCACTACCACAGGCAGTCGTAGCCCTTGTTGATCAGAGGAAGATTTGCCACCATGCGAATAGTTTGGGTACAAGGACAGTGAAGCATCGTTGTGATGGATAACTCTTAGCTGAGCTTCCTGATAGAAACACCGAACTCATTCTCAGCTTGAGAGACCCTGCCGTGGGGATGAATCCACCGTTGCCCACAGCAGCCCGATCATACATATAGACATATATATATATATGTATATATATATATATATATATATGTATAAATAAACATGTATGTACTTATAAATATACATAAAGGGGCGCGTAACTCAGTGTTTAGAGCCGTCCTGCAACACGCATGGGTTCATTCCCGTGTCCTATAGCACATATGTATACATATTTATATACATACATATGTATGTGTCATAAAAAAAGGATAAAACTGTCTGTATTAACCAATTTCTGGGGAGCGCGCAGTGCATTCGACTTCATTGAGCATCTTTGAAAATTTAATGCATATCTGGTCTTTAAAATGACTCGCGATGGCCTGCCGATATACGGGCTTGTGCTACTATCCTCCCAGACAAGTCAGGTACCAGTTTGCCGATCCAGAAGTGGTGGAAGGGTTGGTGAGACTGGGGCAGAGGAATGAACCCATGCGTATTGCAGGACGGCTCTAAACACTGAGTTACGCGCCCCTTTTATGTATATTTATAAGTACATACATGTTTATTTATACATATATATATATATATATATACATATATATATATGTCTATATGTATGATCGGGCTGCTGTGGGCAACGGTGGATTCATCCCCACGGCAGGGTCTCTCAAGCTGAGAATGAGTTCGGTGTTTCTATCAGGAAGCTCAGCTAAGAGTTATCCATCACAACGATGCTTCACTGTCCTTGTACCAAACTATTCGCATGGTGGCAAATCTTCCTCTGATCAACAAGGGCTACGACTGCCTGTGGTAGTGACGTGCTGGGCCAGACTTTGATCAGACTGACCTCGGCACTCCGGTGAACCACAATGGCTAAGCCGGCAAAACTCCGAAAAAATGGAGATCATGCTGGGAGCCCGCACAACCAGTGAGATAGGGCCGTCCAAGTATCTAAATTAGTGTATATGTATATATGTGTATATATGTACATATGCAAGTATGTACGTATATGTATATGTGCGTATACGTATATGGATATGTATATACATTCAAACAGAAAATTGAAGATGACTCGTGTCAAGCAACCGAGATGAAAAAGAGATGCGGAGTTAAATACGTCAAATGCATTGACATAATAATTCCGCTACGGTAAGCTATTTTAGTAGTATTACACCTATTTTTTTGCTGTTTTTTGATTTTTTGTCCTAGGGTTTACCATCTAGCGGCCACACTGCTATGAGCCGTTGTGAAGTACTATTTCTCCGAGCAGTATCCCCGTTACGCTTTCCATAGATTTCCACTTACCAATCAGGTTTGTTGCATACTGCTTCATGTGTTCGAAAGAAACTCGAACGCATTTCATAGTTTGAAAACTTTTTTCTTTAAAGATACCATTGGAAAAAGCAGGTCTTGCTCCTTCAGTGGTGGCGACAGTTAAACAGGATGATCGTCGACGTCAGGCCTTAGTAGACGACATGTCCGGGGAGGATTGTTTAATCGCTGCAGATCCTGAAACTCGGTCGAGGTTGCCAGTTTGTATACTAAACGCCAAATTAACGTTCTTGGATAATAAGGCGCCTTAGAATGTTGTTCGTTGTTCTTATAACTTGCTCATCTTCATCGTTGTTTAATTATATCAAACTCGTAGTAGGTTATGAGTTGTTATCCTTGGATGTATTATATTATAGAAAGTATTACTATTTCGTTTTTTTGCCTTTAAGTGGGAGCAAGCGTTTTGAATACGATTGGTGAGGGAGAGAAGAAGGGTCTAGAAATAGGAGATATTATATGACCACTGCAAGAAAGCACATCTGGTATGCTGAGCCTTGGGGATCATAGGTGAAGTCGCATTGGGAGTTGCATATCGATGAATGGTCGTAAAAGGATAAAGGATAAAGCTCTCGGCGTTAATCAATCGCTGAGGAATGCGCCATTGATTCGACTTCATTAAGTATCATTGGAAGTGATTGAATGCATATCTGGCCTTTACAATAACTCGCGGTGGCCTACCGTTGTATCGAGCCAGTGCTGCTGTTCTCCCAGACAAGTACGGTACCAATTTGCCGACCCCGGAAGGATGGAAGGCTTGGTGGGCCATGGGCACTGGGATCGATTCCACGTGTGTGTCGCAGTGGCGCCTCGAACCACTGCGCCACACGCGCCCTTGTGAATGGTCGTAGGTCTCCAAAAACAGAGAGGGAGCAGTTATGCTACTCTAGTTCCACAATCTCCTTACTTTGAATCTCCGTTTGCAGGTCATCCGGTCAGTCTGTGACAACGTATCTTAACTATGGGCCGTTCGCCTGGTTTGCTCCATAGTATGACTTAACTTGGGCCACATCAACAAAAGAGAACTCAGATCTTCTTCTTAAGTGGTTAGTACTTTTCTTGGTAATATCTGTCGAAAGAGTTGAGAGTCTTTGGAGTTACAATTGTGTTTAGTTTTTTATTTGCGTCTTCCTAAATGAAATTTATCGTTATTGTTAGTGTCTTCTTCTAGACAATGTAGACTATCTTGTCTTGAATTAGTATGTCCCTTTAGATTTTTTTAGATTTTTTTTAGGTGGACAAATGGTCTTCTGAAGCTTCTTAAGATATTCAACTTGTATGATATTCGTCTTGAAAATGCACTAGAGTGTGTAGATGAAGCTGTTTATTTAAAAGGTTAGCATTCAGGACATATGGCGATCGAAACACTGTGGCTGATGTCGTGTCGCTGAGAGGAGATATGGTTAGCGACGTCGGAGCTCGTTTTATAAAGGTTAGAAGTATTTGACTTCTTTTATACTAAAAACCTACTCGTTGACATGATGCATTGTAGGTAGTGAACCATCTTCTAGATACGTTAACTGGTGGGGAACAATCACGAGCAATGGCTGAATTAAAGGAAAGAAATAAGGTTAGTAGCTGATATTTAATTCAACACATTCGCGACAATGTGTATTGACTTCAATGTGAACGAGACAGAAACACAGGCCGATGTTAAATTTACGTGAACACGCCTTACCTTATGATGGGCCTTATTCATTTAAATAAAGGACTCGCAGGATTTAGGGTTTCTTGGAAACCAGATGCAGGATTTTTAGGGTTTTTTCTTACCATACAACAGCGTCAAATTCTTGTTCTCTGGAGTTCAAAATGGCACACTTTATTGTTTTTTGTTGTGGCACGCATTTTCAAACTGAGTGTAAACAGGCAGGATTTCGTTCAACAGAACAGAACTTTATTCTGCAATGTGTTATTAGATTTTGCGGTTGCAGCGCTTGTTTGTAAAATTTTCACAATTTAAGTTTCGTTCTCAGTTTTTCGAAAATTAGGAGAATCGTTTTCTAAACGAACTAGGTATTGGAAGAACCACTTTGTAATGTATAGAGCAAAGTTTTTTCTCTCGGTCTGTTAAGTGGCGTCAGTGCTGTTAATGTGCAGGAATCATTGATGTTTATCGAAAAAATGGGATTCGTTGCTGAATGGCTAATGTTATCTACATCTCCCTGTCATCTACACTTCTCTGTGCACATGTTGGAAAATAATACCTGTAACTTGTTGTGATTTCTCTTTGGCTCACTGCGGTTCTTGTTTCAAATTCGAAACCTCTTGTAATTCGCAAAGACCCTATGTTTTTGGTAAGTGGACTTTCTAATAACCCGAGGACCTATCAAGCTTTTGGAAGAGACTCTTCTAGCGCACTGAGGATGTTTTCTCATCATAAGTTGTGCGGATTGTAGCTCTTTTCGTATTAAATTTGTTCCATGGCATCCACCATCCGCTAATGTCCACGGACTTTTCTTGCGCGTTAGTTCGACTACTGCTTGATGATTTTTGGTCTTCATCAAGAATGTCACTGAATATTGATCGAGATCATCCTCTTTGGAATCCTCTGACTGCCGTTTTAGCACGTTTCGCTCTCTTCATCACAGGCGATCCCTCTGCTCTTGTGGATTGTAAAGAGTGAACTGGTCTCAAACGAGTCTGGTACTAGTTTTCTCCATAGGTATGCATTAAAAATACGCATTATTATGCAAGTTTTTTCTCCTGACTTTTTTAAATCACGAGGTTGTTTCAATAATTTTTTTTATGCGAAAAATACGGACTGTGGAACCCGACATGTCCAGGCGGGCGAAATTCCGCTTGTTCAGTAGTTCTGGTGTTCGTAATACCAGTCTGGAGAAAAGGAACTGGAAAAGAGAACTGTGTAAGTTCTGGAAAACCAAGGTCCCGTGTTAGTAGAATAAGAAAGATAAAGTTCACTGTGCGTTGACGAACGTTGATTTGAAATGGAAGGGCTAAGGTGTTCTAGTCACTTTCAGTCAGGTATGCATTTAGGTCATTGCTCGTCGTTACAAATGTATCAATGTTGGGACTTCAAGTTTTTAATTAGCAAATAGTAATTTTCAAGTTCAGATGGACACGGTGACGAAAAAGATGTTGTGGAGTTGCTTGATGAAGTAGAATCATTGAAAAATTTTGGGGATGACGTGTACTTTGTCCAAGAAATCCGAGAAAAATTTTTGCGGTTGACAAGCCAACTGATCTTCAGATAGATGTGTTAGATATCCTATGATATTATTTTCATAAAACCCATTCGTTATTCAATGAATTTGTTGAAGTGATGTCGAGAGATTAAGCGGTTATGTAATCTGACTGACTCACTTTCAGTAACTAGCAACTGTCTCTTCTCTATATTTTATATGGAAGTTTTATTAAATTTTCATTAGTGCAAGCGTTACTTTCAGTGACAACTTGATATGAGTAGGTTTGCAGTTCCGGATTTGGCCAGGCTGCAACACAAACGACTCTCACGACCGCCGCCATTCATGTTGGCGAACGTCTCAACGCCTTCGGTTGTGGAGACTCAACTAACAGGAACTATTTCACGGCAGCTGACCACCCAACTATGTATATTTTGCAAGCGATTACTTACATTTTAGCGTAGTATGGAGATGAACGACTCGGTTGATTTTTTTCTTCATGTAGGGTTCACTCTTTCTTCGACGGTGGTATTATTGTCTGATTTAAGGCAATGTTGTTCTAAAACAATGCTTACGCAAACCAGATGTGCAGACAACTAACATTCGCGAGTAAAAGTTGTTGTGATTTTTTAGAGTTTCGTATTGAATGATGTGCACTCACAACTACGAAAAAATTTTTTCATTTCATATATCACCAAGACCAATTGGACATGAATGTCTTCGTAGGATTTTTTTCTTACGTAGTATGCAAGGTTTTTAGTTAATTATAGTGAAAAAGGATAAAGCTTCCAGGGTTGATCATCCCTGAAGGATGCGCCATGCATTCGACTTTATTGAACATCGTTGTAGGTGACTGAGTGCATATCTGGCTTTTACAATGACTAGCGGTGGCCTACCGATGTATCGAGCAAGTGCTGCTATCCTCCCAGACAAGTCTGGTACCAATCTGCGGACGCCAGAAGACACGGCCGCGTAGATCAATTGCTGGTGTGTGTTGCAGGGCGCCTCCCACTACTGCGTTACACGCGCGCCATGTTGATCATAGTATGCGTAATTAATTTTCTTGGTTTATCACTCTTTGTTTCTGAACTACGTGATTAACTGCACCATAGTTTCTAGAAGAAACCTCGTTTTGAGTGAGCACGTTAGGTTGTGCATTGATTTTGTTGCTGCTACTGTAGTTTCACCAATCGTGCAATGTTGTGTGATTTTTTTGCCATGCTGCTCGTACTGCTGTGTCGATATACATGCTGCACGTACTGCTGCATCGATATAAGTTATGGTCTCTGATATAAATAGTAAAATGAATGTGTGGACAAGGTCTAGGTTTGAAATGCTTGCAGGTTAGGGGCCTGTTCTTTACAGCACTAAAGGTTTATTTTAACCCATTCCGCATGGGCGCCGTTTTGTGACGGGTGGCCCAGTAGAATACAAGCACTTGCTGTTGGGTATGGAGTTGTGGTTTTTTGAAAATGAAAAATCTTTCCTCAATAACTAGAGAGCTTGAGAGGATTTAAACCTAACAGCATTAGAGAACAGACATTGTACTATCGTTTTACAAATATGAATGATAGGTATGCTGTTATTTTTCTCACTGCAGGAAGACCACCGACCCGATGGTCAGAGTTCTTCACGAAAAGCCCAGAAGAAAGATATGATGCTCAACGAATCCCTAGAGCGAGCAGAACCCACTGGACTACTCTTGCACGCTACAGGGAGAAATGGAATATTTACTGGCACCCGCTCGAGTCACTCCACGATCAACGGGACTTGAGGAAATACAGGTGATAATGAAAGAAAGCGTAAGTTAATTATTTTGACAACACTACAGTTTTGTTATCCTTCCAATGATTTACCGCCTCATCGTGACTGGGAGGTGTTCCTGGGTGTCGGGCTGCGGTGTACAGCGGGGGATTTATCCCCCAGCAGGTTTTCCAAAGCTGAGAAGGAGTCCGGCTTTTCCATTACGATGTGCAGCTAAGAGTGAACCAATGCCAGGATCCACCATCGTCCTCGTACCAAACTAGTCGCATGGTGGTAAATCTTGGTCTGATCCACAAGGGCGGCGACTGCCTGCGGTGATAACGACCTGCGTCAAACTTTGGCCAGTCTAACCTCGGGACTCCAGGGAAACACCATGGCTAAACCAGCAAGAATCCGAAAAACGGAGGTTATGCTTAGACCAGCACAACCAGTGAGAATGCGCTGTCCAATTATCCAAGTAAGTACAATTTTTGTTATAGTGTTCGCTAAGATCTGTCAGTTTTCAGTAATCTGAAGTTTTCGTCCTGTCTGTCTGCATATTGCGTTTTGTTTAGGTCATAATTTCCAAGCTGAGTATCGTCGGATCTCGCGCGCTATGTAGCATACTGACAAAGTGTTGTTGGCATTGTTGCTTACGAGGATTTCTCTACGATCGGTTGTTAGCGAGCCATCCTACGATGCGCAATGGGATCTACTGCTTTGTTGTAGCGAATTGTTATCGTCAAAGACTTCTCAGCAGTCCTACCCCACCGCGGGACCACTTATCACTTCGTAGAGGGTGGGTGCGCTTAGCATGGCTTAGAAATTGCCAGGATTTGAAAATGTGTGTTTGTCCATGTGTTCACAGTTGACATCATTAACCTGCAACTAATTATCTATTCTATTTGACAGATTACTGACATTATGTGTAGACAGTCTTCGCAAGTTAGGAAGTGTGTGGCACAAGACAGTTCCGAAGCTGCGGTACCAATTTTGTGGGAGGACCCCGAGCAGAAAGTAAGTTTGTTTGCATTGCTTTTTTCTAATCATAGTAATTTATAACTATATTGCTTGTATGTGCCAAAACTAATCCAAACGCAAAAAGAAGTCGAGATGAATTTTTTATGAAAATGGTCTAGATGAATTTTTATATAAGATCTGACCACTAATGCTAGTTTTGACAATGTGCCGTCTCATTTAGAGCAGTTTAGCGGCATGGGATTTGACATTCAAAAGCCAATATATACTAGGGCATTTTAAGCTATCACGGCGACCAAAATCAGGGGCACTTTGTCGAGCATTTACCATATGGCTTGCCATATTCACAGATAGGTGTTATTTTTTTCTACCAGATCAGATGTACAGCTTACTTTGGATGGTCACAATCCGCTTATCATTTCCTATTCACTTGACTTCTCTTGGTGAAATCGATGTGCAAGATACAACGTTGTTATGCGCAAACGTATCCACACACCTAGATGTGTATATACTTGCGTTCATATTGATGGTATGAGTCATTCTGGCGCTGAAGGAAAAGCGAGCACACCGCTTGAACTCACCTACTTTGCAGGACAATTACATTGGCTATGTTTGCTCTACGTTCGGCCCGTTATTCGTCTACGCTGGTGTGGCTTAATGACTGACCGGTTCGAGATCCCCCTATGAGGAAGATCCACAGGCAATATTAATAAATCTAAGACTGATTTGCTAAATTCTAAGAATATATTCTCCATATTTTCCGGATCCAGTTCTTCCGCCTAGATAAAAATCCGGTTTACAATTTTTACCGCCTATTAGATTGGCAATGAATCAATTAATTGTGGTCCATTGCTAGCGGTTCGACCGACTATTTGTTAGTTTACATCGTCTAGTGTCCGCTGTGTTTTGAGATGGTTTTTATGCAAAAAGATAAACTCAAACATCGTTATAATATCATCGATAACGAAGTGGAGTCTTTTTTTTTCTTTTTCTCTAGACAATAATCGCGTTGTTATTGAAATTTTTTCATCACTTCGTTTCTTCCTGGGAAAATTTTATCAATATAGTACTTTAAGTGTCCTCGTCAGATCCGGTTCTTTTATGCTCGACAACGGGTTGCGATGCATTGGGTAAGATTGAAGATCTAAGAATTTAAGCTGGCCGACCAGTTGCTTCGGTCGCTATTGGTTCTTCAGAAGGATTCACTCAGGCGGGTACGACGAGTTTTTCATTCGCTAAAGTGTCTAAATTCTAGCAAAAAATTTCTGATCATATCATAGTTTGGTGCAATTTTCTGGCTTTTTTCAAAAGTTTTAGTGTAATTCTCTTCTCATGTTTTTGTTTTTGTTGAAATGTTTTCCTACAAAATTCTGTTTAGCTGCCCCAAGCAAATTTGCGTTGGAGCGCTATTTTGGGTTAATGTTAATTTGGCTAAAGTTAATTATCTAAGAATTTATGTTCGTTGACATGAAATATGTAAGCTTTCCTACGTCTTCTCATACAAATATCAATCTTCTCACTCAGACCTCTGTCCTGTTTCATTTGTTTAGTTATCTTACAATTCTATTACCTGGAAATGTATAGTGGTATTACTTGATATCGGTTCACAGCGTGCGGGGAAAAACTAGTCATAATCACCGCAAAGTGGAACCACATTGCTCGTTAAACAGATAAATTAACGTAAGCATAGATAAACAAATAAATAAATTACAAAGCACAGTAACGTTTGATGTGCAAAAAGTACGTCCTCAAAGTCTGGGCAATCATTATCCTAAATCGGACAGGTGGTTAAAGAGAGCGGGCATAGTTCAGTGATAAGATTTTCCATGCAATACAAGATGGATTGATCGCTGGTTTGATCCTACTCTCCAGGTTCATGTTTCCATCTTTTTTGAAGTCAACAATTTAGTATCAGACCTGCCTGGGAGGAAAGTAGCACTAACTCGATACATCGGTAGACCACCGTCACATATTGTATAGATCAGATACGTATTCAATCTCCTCTGCGATGCTGTGCATGGAGGGAGTCATATGCAAGGCTCATCCTTTACTGAATAATCAACACCGGAAGCTTTACGCTTACCTCTTTAAACTCATGATTTCTTTCTATGCAAACGTCGCACGAGTTTTTCTAGAGTACCAAGTGCTAGCTGATTGTAGCACATGGTGAATCTCCAAGTTGGCAGATAAACGCAAGACAGCAGTGGACGCTGACAGATTAGAGGATAAGCTTCATAGCTCTAATCTAGCATAATCATTTTAATGGTCCGTTTGCATTCTATCTATTCATGCGTATGTTGGTGAATGTCCTTCTATATCATGTGGACCTAACGCGCCGACTAGCATAAGACCTTGGAATCAGCTTCTAAAAAATATGACAGTAAGCTCTATTCCTTTTTCCAAGACGAGTAGACAACTTATTTGTGAAAACACTTGCAATAAGAAGCATCACTAAGATAATTTTAAGTTGCCAAGATCTAATAGAAGTATGCTGGCGATCGACGACGTACGCACGCTAATAGCAGGAAGTCGAATAGGTAACTTTGCAGTACAGATTGAAAGGACCAAACACAACTCGTTAGACTGATTGCGTCGAGAAGACAGGGAAAGGATACCTTATATCAAACGCAGTTTTTAATACTGCCGAATTGCTTTGTGTTGGTCTACGACAGTAATAAAATTCTCCAACTTGGCTTCACACCGAATGTCTTCTTGGTTTTGCTTCCCCTCATAGTACAGGTTAATATTGACCCGACGTTGTGCCTCCATGTGGGTCATTCGGCGTGAAAATACTGGCCGTTCTCAACATCAAGTCGAAATCTGCCAGTTCCTAACGAATTTTGTCAATTATAATCAAAAGATCTTCTGACAATCTTTGCCTACAAAATTAAAGCCTCTGTTTTACTACGATAAAGCTCCGGTATTTCATGAGCTCCATAACATATATATATCTTCTACTTTTTTTTGCGTCAAGGGTCATATTTCGAACAGAAAACACTTGAACAGGCGAGATCTCGTCCAGAATGGAGAACTGTTATTTCCCAGTTCAAAGTTCATGCTTTCATGTGAAGAAGAGATGTGTGTGTGTGTCTGTATATATATATATATATATATATATATATATATATATATATATATATATACACACAAATACGTGTTCGTTCCTCGTCGTGGGAACGTATAGTAGCAGTTCAAATACATGTATATAGCGTACACCCCAACACATACGTGTGATCGATCCCTGGCCCCACGGCCCACCAAGCTTTCTAACCCTCCGACGTGGGCAGATTGGTATCAGACTTGTCTGGGAGGATAGCAGCACTGGCTCAATACATCGGTATATTTAGCTTTATATCGGTATAGCTCTCTCTCTCTCTATCTCTCTCTCCCTCTCTCTGTCTCTCTCTGTCTCTCTCTCCCTCTATATGTATATATATTGATCGTATAGACTACTTGTGGATCCTACATCCTTTCATTTTCAGTACTAGTAGACTTTAGGATATAGGAAGCCAGTCGCTTGAGAGATTCAAACAATTGGAAAGTGTGTTAAGTCTTTAAGATGTATGAAAACTGACCATCCTCTTCTCCTATTTTGAACTGATAGCCTATTGGACTGTTGAAAAAAAGTAGAAAAAAAGGTTTAATACACCTGAAATTTGCGGAGAATCGCAGTAATTAAGCACCTAGAAAGATCAATAATAAAATAAACGAAGTCCCTGAGGAGCTATTAAAGTGATAGATAAACAGGCGCTTCCTCACCGGACTCTTCATTGCAGTCATCCTGAACCAGAGACAACGATTTGTTCGTTGCATTTCCGCAGGCACCTGCATTCACTGCGTCAAATTGAAACGAATATTCATCGGCAGCGGACGAGTAGTTCAGAAAGCTACTGCTTGGGCACTCTTCATTTATGATTGAATGTGCCTCACTGTATTGATCGTTGAACTGGTATTCGTTAAACATATTTCTCTCTACTATTTCCTGCTGTATGGGATAGATGAAACTTCTGCACGGCTGCTTCTGATGGTCTTCCGTTATGTGTTCGGTTAAAGCAAACTCCATGTTTACCGGTTCATGTTCCATCACATTCGCGGCTGGATTCGGAGCTGCAGACAGCACATGGTTATGGAATGCACGAGTTTCTAAGAAAGAGCTGAGAGAACGCCTTGTGGGACTTGTTTGTTGTTCTATATTGATGGCGCAGAACGGAGTCCGTTCAGTGGTGTAGTTCAACACCATTGAATCCATTGGATTTTGAGTGCTGCAGTGAACGTTGGACGGAATGGACATTAGTTCGAATTCTGCACAAGAAGCGTTCGATGGTACGAAAAAAATGCTGCACTGAAGTCGATTGATTAAGACCAGATGGCTGAAAAGTGTTGTGTTGATGGATCAAGGATTTTGAAGACGACTGCCTGTATTGTTCAAAGTTCATTGGATTGGACTTGGCTTCCTCCACACGCAAGTTACAACGTGAGCGACGACATCGTCGAGGGCCACAACTCATTGAGGCCGGACGCTTTCGACCGTTCTTTCGGAAGAATAAATTACAGGCGCTGAAATTTTAAGCTCTCGTTACGAGACAGGTGAAAAATAAGAAATAACCATGCTGGAATGATCTACGCAGTAAATATATTCTAGATGTGCTCTTTTCACTTGACAAGTGCAGTTTAAAGCAGTGAATTCAGGGCTGTCAACTTCCCGCATTCTTTTTTGGGACCGCTTCTTAACGACTCTCAATCAATAATGTGCGGAAGCGAAAGATTTTTATCGAGTCGAAAAAGCTGTTTTTTGGAACAAAAAATGGTCCAGTAGTATTTAATTTGTAATAATATGCTAAATTGAAACTTTGTCGTCAATTCTATACTTACTTGCATTCCCTTTTCCCTTCATTATTTCGCCTCCATGCGCTTGTGGTTTTAGTTCCGCAGTTCGCACATTCAATAGTTCCGTTCATGACGGCCTAAAAAATGAGGGCATCCAATCTTTCCATTGACAGATTTGTAACGATGAACGTATGTTTGTTGCAAGTGATCGTTATTCAATCAGTTCGTTTGAGCTACGTACAGATAGAGAATATCCACCAGTTGTAAGCCAATGATGGTTAGGGAAGAATCGTAAACTTCCATTTAATTCACTAATGAGTCCATTGTTTTAGCAAACGTCGAGTTTAGATTTACGATGCTAAAGATGGTGACAATGCTATTACACATACTCATTTTCGTACAGCACTTTATGACACTTGAGCTAAACCTCCACAAGCAGGATCGGATTGTCTGCTATTAAAAGGGCTAGGCTTCATGGCTATCAATGTTCAACTACACTGAAACACGTCGACTCACTCTCGGACCTGGAGGAATGGGCAGAACAGCTGGTGGAGGTAAAGGAGCGGTAGGTGCCATCATCACAATTGGACTGCTTGGAGCGCATAGATTAGTAGTGGAATAGCTGAAAAAACAAAAATGCTCAACTCCAAATTTATTACTCATAAAAAAATCGAAGTGGTCTTCCAAATGTGCGATATTTGATACTAAGCCAAAGTCATAGTTTGTATGCTTTATTTTAAAGCAACAGAGCAACACTTATTCCGATTAGTTCGAAAACTACTTGTAGTAAAATTGAGACTTTGCACTGAATGTTGTTTTATAGGTGAATCTTCACTTGCAGAGGAATTTTGACTAGGAATTGTGGCTTCCAAAAAGTTTTTTTTGGGGGGGGAAGCTTACTTCGATGAGTGTTGCTTTGGTCCACCAACGCTTTGAAACTGTCCATTATTGGAAAGAACTGAAACAATGACTCTAAGGAAGAATCTAAGTGTTTCTCGCCTAGCTCACAATAAGATGTGAAAAAATAAATATATGGTAGCAAAGGGAGTAACTAACTACGTAGTGACTGCAAAAAAAACTCAACCACAATGATGCTGAAATATTTGCAAACTGTGGACCGCAGGTGTCCGCAGCGGGGAAGGAACGCGCCATTGTTCCCTGTCGGGGGCTAACACGTTCACCACCATACCATGCGGGTCCTTCGTTTTGCCGTCCCTCAGCTAATTCTACCAATCAGTACCATCAGCAACCACCCATCAACGGGATTTAACGGGGAACGCGTAAGGCCCAGGAAAGGATAATAGCGCGTTCGTTCCCCACTGCAGACACCTGCGGTCCGCAGTGGTTGAGTCACACATAATAACCTGAAGTGAAAAATTGTAATAGCCAATGAATAAAAAGTTAACGCTACGAAAAAAACTGTTGCTCCACAGACCGGTGAGTAATAGTATGTAGGGGGAACGAGGTTGGTGGCGCTCGCTGTTTGCAATTCTATCAATTTTTTTTCATTAGGGCGTGAATATCTACCAGTAAAAAATGCTTTATTTTTTGCGCTGTACGGTACTGAAATTTCATTCCCAAGTTCGCGAAAATGTCTACTATTAAGTGCTGGTAAGGAATTTTGCTCAAAATGACTTTCAGATATGGTTAACTGCAGTCGTTGCACAGTCACAGTTTATGCAAACCCTCTTACTTAAAATGGCTCGTCAAAGAAAGAACGGAAATCCACCGTTAGTATCGTAGTCTCATTTCATCTGGTCGCATTATGAGAGAGGAGGATTGGTTGGGGTAATCGCTTTCTTCTATGTGTGTGGCTCCGAGACAGCAGTAACTGAATTCGAATCTTTTGTTGTTGGGGGGTGGAGAGCATCGGTAGAAGAGCCATTTTTTGAAAGAATTAAATCCTTCGATTTAGTGTCACTGGCTTTCTGTTTCATACGCTGCTCTACTGGCGCCTTTGTTACTCATGCCAACGTATTCATTCATATTCTCGTACATTAACGTCACTCTCGTAGCTATGGTGGCAACACACTCGCTCTATATGGGCATCTACACATGTGTGTTTCTCCATGCCGATAATCTCTTCTTCTATCAGTTCCTCGTTGTCGAATCAGTCTCATTCTAACGCTTCCATGTATTTCACATGCAGAACTGCTTTCTGAGGGAACATATCAGACAGCATATACTATGCTGCATTCCATGTAACGGCTAAACTCAATCGGTGGTTATCATCATCCAGTCCTTTACTGAGAAAGTTAATGCCCCTCGTGGCAAGTAAAAGCCTGCCATCACGTACATTTGGCTTCATGTTAATAAGTGAATTTCATATTCTTCTAAATTTCTTCAAGATTATGAAAACGACGGAAGTTTTAGGATAGGCGAGCCAGGTGAAAATGGGTTATGGTTCTGTTAGACAACTCATGTATTGTGAACGAGAGATGATGAGTGATGCCCAGCCATGGGGATCTGTATCAAAAAGTCACTCTGAGATAATACGCCAGGTCACTTGTGATAGCAAGGCCTTCGCCATATAGGTTCATCTTTGGTCTTTCGAAATTTGTGCAAAATCTTCCTAGAGTCTTGCGCGTTGAAGTTTTTGATTCCTGTGCAAGAACCCGGACAATGATTAAAAGACTATTACTACTATGCTTTTGCACCCTATATGTACCTAAAAAAAGTAGTTTAGGGGTTTTTATGTTTCCATTTATATGTTCAATTATGCGGACACAAAGTGACCTACCAGTTCCTCAATGTATTCTTCACCGCATGTCTTACATGAGATAAAGCAGGATAAAACAGATTGCACCAGAGCTCATGCAATCCCCGTCTCTTCCGTTAGGACAGATTGCAAAATTTTATGAGCTGCACAAACGATCATAGAGACGGTTGCGAACTAATAGACAGCATAAGGGTATTAGGTGAGAGGTCAATAATCGCCACATACCTTTCAAGACCACTTTTTCTTAGGTATATCTTAACGGCGTAACTTATCTCGCTTGATATGAAGAGTAGGGAACACTGTTGTGGGAATAACGCTACCTTTTGGTCTAACCTGAGTGGTTTCTGCTTCGTAGCCACTAGAAGTGGCAAGTTGTGCCACGTTTAGCGATTTCTTTCATCCTTCTTCTCCTGTGTACGCAGTTTTAGCTATTCGGTACATGTTTTTGATGAGTGTTTTTTTCATGTCTACCCTTTATATCGAACAGCACAAGTTGTACCATTAAAAGATGCCTTAGAAAAAGTGGCCTTGAAAGTTACGTGGTGGCCTCCCACACCTGCGCCGTCAGTTAGTTCGCAACAGCCTCTACGATCGTTTGCGCAACTCAGGAAATTGTGAAATCTGTTCTAACGGAAGAAACGGGGATTGCACGAGTTCAGGACAATATACTTGATCTCGTGTAAAGCATGTGGTGAAGAATACATTATTGGACCAGATAAAATCCCTTTGTATCCGCATAAAAGAACGTCTACCTCAAAGGCTTCAGGATTATCAAGGTTGTTTTTTTTTCGAAGAACCACGCATTACCTTTTCCATGGGCTGGTCTGCTGATCCTCTCATAGTGTTCCACAGGCTTATCCACTAAGTGAACTTAATAGTAAGAGGAGAACATGTTAGAGAATTTCTCTAATGGATCGCTTTCTTTCTGACTAACACACCGAATCCGTAGCCATGAGGAAAACGAGTGGTCAGACAGCGTTGCAGGTGAGCCACTACAAAGACAACTTGAAAGAAGGCGATTTCGCTGTAATTGTATGCGATGTCATTCTGGCGACAGTTCAGAATAGTATGTGAAAAGTATCACGGCTACAAGTGCTTCGCATTACCATTTTTAGTGGTTGACAAAGCTCTAAACCATGTTTTTCAATATGATACAAACTAGAGAGTTCAGTAGATGGGGCCATGGAACCGATCACCAGCCTTCGAACTACTGAACACTCTTCATTGAAATGGTTGTGAAACAGACACGTGTTAAACTGTCAAGAGACAACATGACGAGCACAGACAACTGGTCTTTAAAATCCATGAACCACCTCACTACATCGTCTTTAGAGGAAAAAGTTAGGTGGATTGTGTTTGAAAACATGGATAATGATATGATTCGCTCAAGTCGGTGGTAGTTTGATTGACATGAGAGCTTCATCTCAACGGGGAGTAGTGGTTATTTCGGTTTAACTGGTGTCATTCTCTCTAACACTTGAAAAATCGGAGTACCTGATGTATATGGAGTTGAGTGACTGCCATTGAGAATATCGACACTTTCACGCAATCCGTATTCGATGAACCCACCTAAAAAAGAGTTACTTTAACAGCAGATTGTAATGAGTGCTTGTATAGGTTTGATTATAGCGGCATATTCTAATCGGACAGAGACAGCGCCAGATCAGATTTCACCAGCTTTCGTCTCCTGGCTATAATTTTATAAAAACCACCAAAGAAGGGACCGGACTTCTTTATAACGCAGATCGATGTGCATGGTTTACGTTAGAACTTTGTTGACATTTCTAACAATACCAACAACAAGAGTCGGAGTTTTTTACGCGATTCGATCACTATTTCCACAATTATTCTGCTGTTACAAATAAAAGCCTTGCAAAAAAAATTTGCTGGGGGAACAGAGAAAACAGCAAAGAAATTAAAGCACTAGGTACCTGGAAGTAATGGGTTCATGTCCATAACGGGACCACCGGGATGGCTTCGGTGAAAGCTGATCAATAATGAGACGTATGAAGAAAACAGATTGAACGAAACAAAGTGAATGAAACAAGGAAACACATGATAAACGAAGGAAACTCGACTTGACCGACATGTTACTTCATGTTCAGCCGTGTAATTACTGGAAAACAGCGACTCCCGTGTTACTTCGGGTGTTCTGAAATCACGGGTCGCTCATCACATGACGTCTTCGAAACTTTGAGCTTCCCTTATTTTATGGAGGCTTTCTGGTTGTTCTACGACTGATTCGTGTAAGCTTATAAATAGTCAGCGGTTTTAAAGTTTTGGTGGCAGCTATTTCTAATTGTTCCCTGGAAATGGCGATAGTAGAAGATTCGGCCGCATTGGTATTGTCGTCAACACTTTGCTTGGGCATGAAAGTCGATTCATTTGAACGGGTAGCAACCTCAAACGGTCGTTTACGGTTGAGGAGATGTGGATCAATACCGGCCTTTGACAATCCTCATCGTTTACGCGCCGACATCAAGCTATGACGAAGAAGAAGTCGAAGCGTTCTATATGGACTTGGAGAAGTTCTACAGAAAAGACCATACATTCTTTAAGGTCATCATTGGAGATTTCAACTGAAAAAACACTACATTGGGACACACGGATTAGAATGGAACGAGCAGGAAGAGCGGCTTTCTGAGTTTATCATGACGACCAAGACCATCCGTGGTAACTAGCAATTTCACAAGCCCCACTCTCAACGATGGAAGTTGGAGACTCGCAAAGGTGAGCACCATAACGAAGAAAACCACACCATAAGAAATCAAAGGTTTTGTCTAATCCAGTTCGCTTTTTTTCTCAAAATTCCACGCCGGATCAGACCATTGCCTCCTTCGTGCAGAATTGAATTTGTCACAGATAAGGGAAAGAACCGCTAGATTGGAAAACGATAATCTAAAACTACCACAAGCTAGAATTTTTTCAGTTCATTACATGGGTAATGGGAAGATGTCATTCTTGGTAACATCGACCAGGAATACTATCGGCTCATTCAACATCTTCGCGTTAGCGCTATGAAAGCTGAAAGTTCGAAAGTCTCCGAGAGGCGTTTGTCCACAGAAACACTTCAGCTGATACACCAGCGTGGATTTGCACAACTACAGGCAAGATCCAATTCACGTCCGAACTTGCAAAACAATGTAGACAAGCAATAAGAAAAGATCTTAAAGAGAGAACAGCAGCATATTGCATATTTAGTTGAAGCTGCAGAGGTTAGAAAAAAGCATTCACAAAGCTTAGCAAAACTTCGCTAATTGCAGAACCAAGTTTGTTGTACTCCGACGCTCAAGCAGAACACTGCAGGTTCCAGAAAGGCAATGGAGAAAGTCATTCGCCGTTTCTGCTCAGAGCTCTTAAATAGTCGCGACCTCCTGTCCTAAAAAGAATTGAAGAAAAAATTGATAAATTTTTTCCACCGTTTCTCCTTTCCGAAACCCAACGTGCTCTTTCGCTGGTTGACAGTCGGACAACGCCTGCTTCGGACAGTATAAGCTCTCAACATTTGAAGAGCCTTCAGAAAGCCTTCATAAACACACTGGCCCGGCTCTCTACGATACCTGTCAGAATGCAAAGTCCCTTTTCAGTGGAAGGTCAGAAAACTGTGTTATTGCTCGAAATGCGTGACCTCCAAGATATTCGCAGCTATCGTCCAGTCTGCTTGTTGTCTGTTGCCTACAAACGCTTCACTCGAGTCACCCTAAACAGGATTTATGGAAGACTGGGCGAGGGGCAGCGACAGCATGGTTTCGAAAAAGATTCGGAACAATAGATCATTTCCACATAATAACAGCATCCACTGAAGCATTTCTGCACATCAAACGTTGTCGTGCTTGAATTTTGTTTCCTGTGATTTCAACTGGCATTTGTTTCCACAGAGTGCGTGTAGCGCAGTGGTTGGAAGCGTCATGCAATACATATAGGATCGATCCCAGCGCGTAGGCTCACCAAGCCTTCCATCCCTCCGAGGTCGGCAAATTGGTACCAGACTTGTCTGAGAGGATAGCAGCACTAGCTCGATACATCGGTAGGCCACCGCGAGTCATTGTAAAGACTAGATACGCATTCAATCACTTCCGACGATGCTCAATGAAGTCGAGTGTATGGCGCATCCCTCATGGTCTGATCAACGCCGAAAGCTTCAGAGGAATAATTTGTAAAATAAATTTCTACGTGTTGGTATGTTTTTCACAAGAAAGAAGTGCCCATTCATTGTCTCAGCAAAATTGTAGGTATAAACACATAGACAAATCATTAGAGCTGTGGACAATTTCCTCACTGCTAGGGATGAAGCGGTTCGGAGTTCCAGCGATGCTGGCTCTACAACCAGCGGCTTTCAAAGCGCTTGCGTTGTTGACATCATTGATCTTTTCTTGCACCTATTGCATCTTCAGTGTTTTGATTTCACTTTGACCTCTCTAAGTGGTGTATTTGGCTGGTGTTACAAGGAATGTTTATTGGTCTCGGGAGCGACAGAGCAGATCCTCATTGAGGTGATTTCTGTAGGTATGTGTGTGAGCTTGTATATATACATATATATATATATATATATATATATATATACATGTGTTTATATATATCGAATTTATCATTGTCTACATTTAGACACTGCGCCCATCAGCTTGGTTATTACCGCTGTCACTGATATCTTACCAGGTCGACTAGTCCATGCCCACTAGCTCGGAGGCGAGCATCATTTTTCATTAACTTCTTTTTTATGCTTCACATCAAGTCTCTCCCTCAAAAAGGGCCCCTTAATACCTAACCGGTATTGAAGGATGGTTTTTTAAAAACCTCTAAAATGATTTTTCTAGTGGTAGTTATCTGTCATCCAAAAGTGGAAAGCTACGAGTGCGGTAATATTTGCCCAAAACATTCAGCGTTGACCGGAAGTTTCAAGATGTGTTCACCGCTGTGTAGTGACGACAGCTATCGGAACTCCATGCTGCTCCTGATGTTTAACATTGCATTGAAATCGAATCTGGTCGTTGTCGTTTTGATGGATGACATTTGTTAAGCGACTCATAACATTAACGAACTTTTACAAGTTCATCATTAATTCCAGTAGAAGGAATAAAGACATCAAAAATAGGCATTGAAAAATAAAGCCACAAATTGTGCCTTGACAGTCCACTGATTTGCGCGCTCTCGGTGCTCGAGCCAAGATTGTCGCACTCCAACGCCCAAACAAAACAGTTACGTGCTTCGGAAAGCAATGCAAAAAAATCATTCGCGATTACTGCTCACATTTCTCCAATAGCCGTGACCTCCACCCTTCATACAAAGTAAAGGAGAATTGATATGTTGTGCCATCGGTTTTCCCTCCAGAAATCCGACATGCTACTTTGTAGGTAAAAAAAATAGTCAGTGTCTGATCCAGACAGGATAAGACCTGAACACTGACGAGCTTTTCGTCAGTCCTCATCAAGACGCTGGCTCGGATCTTTACAGGTCACCTGTCAGAATGAAAGATTCATATTTACAAGACGACTGATAATACTGCGTTCTTATTCAAGAATATTGACCGCCACGATATTGGCAAGCACTATCCAGTCTGCCTGGTGTCTGTCCTTTATAAACTGTTCACTCGAGTGATATTAAACTGGATCAAGGGAAACGTAGACAAAGGGCGGCAGTGTGAGCAAGCAGAGTTTCGAGAATCTTTCACTACGATGGGCTACATCCATACGATAAAAACACGACTTATCGATGCACCGGTGGAGTGGAGTAAAGAGACCGCCTTATCTCGTTTTCAACGATCTAAGGAAAACTATGCCTTATGTTCTTACGAGCTGCTCTTCTTTTAGCCGACGCGAGATTGTTATAGTTCTTATTGTTGTTGCTGTTCTTATCCAACAACAAGTGAATGTTTCGGCGCCTTCGCCTTCCTCAGAGGCTTGCCGTTGGACCACCCGTGTGTTCTTTACGAGGGATGATATAATATGATGACGATCTACGGGAAGCTTTTCACTCAATCATGATACAAGCAGTAATGGAAGCAGTAGACGACCACGGCGTCTCGAAGTATGCAAAGTTTCGTCGTGAGCTATACAGAAATTTCAAGGCGAAAATATCACCGTTCTATAACGATAATAACGCCGCCGCCAAAAGAGTGCTTAAGCAAAGCAGCACCATATCGCAAAAAATTTTTTGCGCCACCTTCGAGAACGTCACGCGAACATTGGAATGGGATAACATAGGAGTGAAAATCGACGGTCGACAGTTACGTCATCTTAGCTTTGCTGATCAGATAGTTCTCATAACATCAAACGTTAGCGAGGCAGAACGAAATGCGTGCCAACTTTGAAAACTCCAGTGGAAGGATTGGTCTTCTACGAAATCTGACAAAACGACGTTCATGACGAACGGATCGGTTTCATATGATCGATTTACACTCTAGAGAATAAATATCTCTGAGTGCTCCAGCCACCTCTATCTATGTCGGGAAGTCAATGAAAAGCTTTGCTCCAGAGGAGTAGAGCAGTAGGAAGCCAGCGTTTCGAGAGCTTCCAATAGCATCGAGAATGTAGTGGAGAGAACAAAGGAAGACGTTCTCTGCGCACACCTTTTCGACTCCACCATTCTTCCTGCTTTAGCGTATGCGTCAGGAACGTGGTCGCTGGGTAAGCAGGATGAAAGATCACTCAGCGTTATTGAACGCGCAGTAGAATGGACGATGCTAGAAGTATCCCATGCCACATAAGTAAAAGAAGGGATCCGAAGCTCCGACCTGCGTCAACGTTCAAAAATCAAAGATGCCATTATGTTTGTCTAATTGACCAAAACAAGTGGGCCGTACATGTAATGCGTATGAACGGCAGTCGATGGAAAAAGAGCAGTAATTGATGAGATTCTTCGAGATGTCAAGCGTAGTGCAGGAAGACGACCGACTTATTGGTTAGAGCTCTTCACGAAAATCGTTGAACGAAGATGTGATCGCTATTGGGGGGACATATGATAAAGGTGGCAGGAGTCTCGAATCCACCGTCTACAAAGGTCTCGAAACTCTTTGCGTATAGGCTAGAATGCGGCTCGATGGTTCCTTTCAGTCATGAATGTATTGCAGTGCTGGTCATGATCCTCCCTTGAATCCTTCTGTAGTCAACCAAACCATTTCCATGTGGATTGGAAAGGACGATATAGCGCTAGACAAATGTTGCACCAATTTCCCCACCCCAGAGGGATGGGAAGCTTGGAGACCCTGGATTGAAGTCAAACCAGTACCTCGTTTTGCGAGTACGGCGTCACAATGTTTGCGCTACCCGCCCCCCATTAAATGAAAGTTTTGAAGGGATTAAATCAGTAAGAGAGTTAAACCAAGTTGTCATCAGCATGTCTCTTGAATTGTTTCTCGGACAGCTAGCTCTCTTTCACATGTTGTGGGAACACTACCAATTCTCAATGTCAACTTTTCTATTTACTCTCTACTTCAATTTTTTCACGGCTGGGTATTTGTGAGGTACTACTACAATGATGCCGAGATATTTGCAAAACTCCAAACCACAGGTGTCTGCGGTGGGGATCGAACACGCCATTATCTTTCCCGAAAGCCCCGCTGACGGATGATTACTCAGAGCAACTGTGGGTTAAAAAAGGACTGAGAGAAGGGCGAAGCGAGCGACTTGCCTGGTGTGGTGGTGAACGCGTTATACTCTGAGTAGAGTAATAAAGAGTTCGATCTCCATCTCAGACACCTGCGGTCCGGAGTTTTGCAGATATCTCAGCTCAGGGTCGAAGTGGTTTGATTACTACCATTTCGTTTCCTCGCCTACGTTTTACACAGAGGGCGGATGAATATTCGTGTGGGTGCCGTTTTAGCTTGAGAATCTGTCCTCTTCTGTCTTCGCTTATTAAATCTGGTGCTCTGTTTTGGTTAGTATTAAAAAGTTTATACTAAGAAAACAATGAGGAAATCGTTCTTATTCTATCGTTCTTATGCACTGCTCTCATGACAGTTCTCGTAGCCAACAATGTTACTACACATTTTCCTGGAATTATGAGTGAAGAGTTTCATTCTCATTAATTTCGTCGCAGCCTGCGACATGAATTCTTTACATATTCTCCTGTAAACTGAAGTTCTCTAGTAAAATAAAGAGAACACAAGAATTTAGAAGAAGTATTTTAAAAAATATATATTTCAACCATCTATCCACGAGATGATCCACTTCCGGATCGATGTACTCCTACTCAAGATGATGGTGCGTCGTTCAATTATTGAAGAGGGGACTGCGAAATGGTGAGTATCTGCACAAGTTTTTTCGTCCTTGACTGTAATGTAGTTCAAAATCTGGCTCACTAATAATCGTATAAGTCTTTCTGAATCACCTACTCCTCCCAATATTGCTCAGCTGTATCTGTATAACCTATAGTCCTATTGATCGTCCAGTGACTCGAGTGGGCGCCAGTAAATATTCCATTTTTCCCTTCGTTGTAGAATGGTGAAATCTTGGTTGTGAAATCTTTGTACAGCTCACGAAGAATCTTTACATGCTGAGCAGCGACTCCCCTGACTATCAAGGGCTTCCAAGGCTGCTTCTATCTCAGTTGAGTCAAAGGCCTTAGATGAAAGTGAGACAGAGCGGTCTTTCGTAATCTCGCGATCCTTCAACGAGTCTTGTTATTGTGTGGATATGGTCCATCGTACTAAATCCTTTCGAAGCCCAGCTTGCTCACATGGCTGCCCTTCGTCCAGTGTTCTGTCAATCCTGTTTAAAATGACTGGAGTGAAATGTTTGTAGACGATAGACAGCAAGCAGATTGGGCGATAGTTGCCTATATCGTGTAGGTCACCCTTCTTGAACAATAACATGGTCTTGCTGCATTGAGTAGGGACGATAAAGGTCCGATTCGTGTTGTAAGTTGTTCGTATGAATCGATGCCCATGCACAAATTCGTGTTGGCGAGAACGCCACGCAGCTGACTGCTCTACTGTCGCAAGTTCCAAGGAACAGTTCTCCTCCGGTGTCATAGACGGCGTTTAATGGATGGCGTCGTCTCGTCTTGGCCAGACCGATGACGTTGTTCCTTACCCTTCTTGTTTGCATGAGCAAATCTTCTATCGAGGACTCGGATGCAACTGTGCGTGCATTGTAGGTACAGATCGTCTCCTTAGTTATTCGCGATCTAGACAGCTTCCATTGATCCTGAGATTTTAGCAGCCCTCTCCGTACTCGTGCTACCAAACGCTGCGAAATTGGGGGCTCTTTTTGGGGTTAGGGCGAATGAGGCACGTTTTTTTTGCTGTATGTAGCATTTGGATACCAACGTATAGCTTGCTGGGCTCTGAATGTGGGGCTGGGTATATCACGGGTAAGTTGCCAGTCTATCCCGGAGTGCACGTGGAGCTCATTTGTTCGAGGCGACTCCTAACCGTCTCCCATATATTTCCCTCTCAATCCATTGCAGACTTTTATTGGAATTGACTGACAGAATACAATCCGCATAAACTTGAGCACACACACACACACGCGTACATGAACACGCCTCGTAAAGAGTATGTGCCAAATCGGCGCAGCAGAAACAGGGTGTCCTATTAACGCCCTATCCGCCACCTGGAGACGCGCCACGTAGCCTCGCGACTAACCGGCTCGAGATCCCTCACGTGAGGGACCTCTGTGGACCCAATATTGTTGTCACAAATAATTCACTGTTTCCTTGATGAGCAGACACGTCGTTGTTGTCACAGCATTTGTAAATAGAGAACAGCAGACTTATCGGTAGTTTCGAGTTCTTCGGAGCCTGGAAAGCTCAAATTGCCATGCAGTCTACTTAGTCAAACACTTTTATAACCTTATCAGATGAAACTTATCTATAAATTTTCATGTGCATAGTAGACGGCTTTTGTCGGAGAGAAAGTTAAAATATGGGAAAAGTTTTAGTTGTCATCGATTGATTAGTAACATGTTATAGGCTACTCTGCTCCCCCAAAAGTTTGAATGCACATCGGCCATCCATTAATGACTACTGCGATCGGTATTGTAACCTTCTCGAACTGTCCATTCTGCTGCATGAGGAAGAAGGTCGTTTACACATATACCTAGCACAAACAGATAAGTGTACTTCCACTCATGCCAGTTTATCCTCTCGATATCGCTGCCGCTAAGCTGTTTTTACTAGAGCAACTTTTTCTTGTTCTATTATATTTACATGACATTCTATTTGCTCCTCATTTCCCCCCAGTAAGTCCATCAATGAGGGCCTTCCTCCCAACGGTTTACCGCCTCATCGTGGCTGGGATGTGTTCCTGGGTACCGGACTGCGATGTACAGCGGAGGATTCACCCTCTTGGCAGGGTCTCCCAAGCAGAGAATGAGTTCGACGTCTCCATCAGGAAGCGCAGCTAAAAAGTAAATCAATACCAGGACCCACCGTCGTTCTGGTACAAATTTCCTTTTCATCCACATGGCCAGCGACCGCCTGCGGTTGTGACGACCTGGAGCAGACTTTGGTCTGGCTGACCTCGAGACTCCAGGGAACCACAACAGCTAAACCAGCAAAACACAGAAAAAAGTGGAGGTTATGCTGGGACCAGCACAACCAGTAGGGATGTGTCGTCCAAGTATCCAATCGCAACCATAAACAAAGGCTAGAGGGTGTAACCGTGTCTGGACGATCAAATGTCACTAAAATCCTGTACCAGTAACTACCATCATTTTAGCAACAACCTCACCTCAGTAAATCCGCTAAAAGTCCGTTGAGCGCTCTGACTGATACAGTCAATTTCGTATTGTGCATATCGACCGATCCGCTGATCAATGATCGATAGCTGGAATATGAGCGAAATCAGGACGACGTAATGGTTGATCGTAAACGTTCGCTCAGGTCCATTAAAAGTAAAAATGGCTTTGAAAATCACTCTGTTATTGAACGTGGTCGGGATTATGGTAATATCTGCGCTGACATCTGCTGTGCATGAGGAAAGAAACAGGAGAATTTAAAAGAAAACCATATAACTAGAACAAACTCGCTGCTGGCTGTGCTTGTACTAAAGACTATTAAACTTGTAGAAGTTCCGCTATGATAATAGTTAATGACCCCTTTTTACTACTTTTATCGTTACCACTACCCTTATTACTACTGTAGTTGTATTTAGATTATGGAAATAAGTGAAAAAGTTCATTCGTTGCAGTATTTCGAGTACGACGTTTAGATAACGGCAAAGAATTAGCCATGAAATATAGTAACTATTCCGTGGATACAACCGCAACGTTGCTGAGATATTTGCAAAACTCTGGACTGCAGGTGTCTAAGGGGGAACGAGCGCGCTATTTTCCTTTCCGGGGAGTAACGAGTTCAAAAATTACAAATAACAAAAAAATATTCCGTGGGTACTTTCTATTCTCCATGTTTCGCAAAGTAGCTATATTTGCTGGCCACAACATTTGTCTTTGCACTGCTTCGTCATCTACTGAATCGAATATATATATATATATATATATATATATATATATATATGTATATGTATATATATATACATATATATATATATATACATACATATATATCCATATAAGAAGATGCGTGCTTGTGTTCGTCGACGTGTCATAGTGCCGGTCTGTCAGTACCTATATATATGCATATATATATATATATATATATATATGTATAGACATTATAGATGTATATGTAGGTGCGAAAGCGAAAAATTGAACTTTATGGCTCTCTGATTGCAGACGCCACCTCGTACGTATACCTTGGCTGATCAATGAACACGGAAAACGACGTGAAGGAGGAAATGGATAGAAGATTGAGAGCAGCTTGGGCCGAAATCGAGCCTCTCAAAGAATCTGTCAAAAAAAAGAGAAGGACCTGGAAATCCACGCTCACCTCTTCGATTCAGCGGTTCTCCCAGCGCTCTGTTATGCTGCAGAAACGTGGGCTGATACTTCAACCACGTCAGGAATACTTCGCACCACTCACAGAGCGCTTGAGCGATGTGTTCTGAAATATAACCGGCACTCTCGATATCTAGTCGGAATGCGAAGCTCTGATCTTCGAAATCTGTCACATCTTCGAGATCTAGGCGGACATACATCGATAGCGAAACCTAGATGGGTCGATCACATAATGAGAAGAACAGACGACAGATGGACGAAAAGGACTGGTAGAGTAGACCCAACGAGAATTCAAGCGCTTTCTAGGACGGCCACCTACACGTTGGGCGGACGTGTTCGTAAGCAAAGCTAATCAGGTGTACCCGCAGCTTGAGTTATTTTGCAGATCGCAGTCTGAGACTTGCACGCGCCACCATGCTCGAATAAAACCATCCCCATGGACAAGGAGTGCGAGGCCAAGAAGCTAATGGCAAATGTGCTGGAGTCCGCACAACTCGTGAAGACGGAGCATCCAAGTATCTAAGTAAGTAGATATATAGGTGTGTGTGGGTGTGGTATGTGTGTGGGTGGGTGGGGGGCTTTGTTTTGCGTTTCTCCAAGTTAGTTTTGTACCTGAGTACCTAACGGCACCTTCAGCAATCACACGTCAACAGAAATGATCTGGAGCGCGCAAATCGGCATCGATCCCAGTTAAGCTGAGGCTGTAGCCTCTGGAAAGGGTAATCACGAGTTCGAAGCTGGCCTGGATTTCAAAGCTTTGCAAATATCTCAGCATGATAACAATGCATCCGTTGAAACGTAAGTTTTTGTGCAACATATGCACGGGGGCGCGCGCGGTGCAGTGGTAAGAGGTGCCCTGCAACATGCACGTGGAATCGATCCCAACGTCCGTGACCCACCAAGCCTTCCATCCTTCCGCTGTCGGCAAATTGGTACCAGACTTGTCTGGATGGATAGCAGCACTGGCTCGACACATCGGCAGGCTACCGCGAGTCATTGTAAAGGCCATATATGCATTCAATCACCCCAATAAATGTGACAGGTTTCGAAATACGAGACAGACACACCTCTCAGACAGGCGAATCAGAACTTGTCGTTGAATCTTTTCTGTTGCTAATTGTATTGTGCTGGCCATCTCTCCCCCTAACTCTTTAATCAGATAATATAACTGGGTCAGTTTCATCTTCAGGAGGTGTCACTTTCGCTTATTGAATTGCTTGAGCCAGCTATCTCGTGGTATGATTTGGCGTTGCTTTTTGCTTCAAATATATAAATCGAAGCCGAAGCGCCAGTCATTACTTTTTACACTTTTAATTCCGTTTCCTTATGTCCATCACCCACAACGGTGTTCGAATCTATGCATGGTGCATCGCTCCTGCTTGAGGGGTTTTTTTCTCCATAATGAATATCGTTGAATACTGATCCAATCGGTTATCCCTGGGGTCCTGGAACGCCCGTGATAGTGCGTCCCCATGTGAATTGGGTGGAGTGAATTGGTCACAAGAACTACAAGACGATTTCTCGACCCCGGAGAGATGAAGAGCTTGGTGAGATCAGTACTGCGTCCAACAACCAGAGTGCGCGTTATGAACAGTATCACTGGCTCTGCGCTATCCTCTGAACATTGTTTTTTCTCAAATGTTTTTTTTTCAAACGTTCATGTCAAAGTCATTGTGACAGCGAGTAATTCGCAATTAGATATGTTCTCATTTTAGTCATGTGGGTTCGTTGTTTTAGTAAACAATGAGATCAATTTTAGCAAAGCTCTTATTGGAAAGTGCTAGGTTTGCCAAAGTTGTCTTTCAGGCAATGTCACTTGAAGCGTTCACGAATAAACCTTGACTTTGTTCCATTTCAATAGTGAAACCGTATTATAGTGTCGTTTTTTTTATCATTCAGAAGGTTCTGTAACCTTCAAAAGAAGTCTGTCAAATAACTCACAGCTTTCTTTAAGAATCCGGCAACGATTTCTAGCTGTGTTGTAAATGGCTCAGAACTACTCATGCATACTTCATTTCTATGTTTATCTTCCATAGACTACTGTGTAACAGTTCCACATGGATGACGAGAGTTTCAGCTGCATTTGTGAAGTATATCCTAATTCTACCTACCAAAAAGTGAAATTACTACTTGATTAGCTCTGACAGTAGATATTTTCTACAAATACGCTCCTCAAGGACGACTCCTTCACGTCTCATAAAATCTCGCATTGTTGTGAAGGAAGTGGTTCATCTGCTACATAAAATGGGTGCTCTTGTTGTATGCCATTTTTCGGTAGGCAGTAGGGAATTCAAGGACGCCATAATTATGTAGACGACCATGTTTTGTACAGCGTTGAGAGATACGTGTGCGGTTTACAAGTCTCCGTTGAAAGCATGAATTTCGATTTCATCATGCCTGCCTTAAAGTTGAACACCTTAAGTCACGTTTTTAAACGATACGTCTTTTCAGATTGTCATACGCACTATCATGATGCTGCGTTATTCTCACGAAGAGCTTTTTATTTGTCCTCTCCACCTGATTCAAGTTCACTTGTACCTAGTAGTTCTTACCGGACAAGGCCACATAAGATTTGTTATCTAGAGAGCCCTTTTCTTAGACATTCTTTCATTCCATTTACGCTGAATCCTTAACCTCCCAACAGTTTACCGCCTCATCGTGGCTGGGAGGTGTGGGGGGATTCATCTTCCTGGCATGGTCTCCCAAGCTGAGAAGGAGTTCGGCTCCATCAAGAAACGTAGCTTAGAGTATACCAATACCAGGATTCACCACCGCAGTGGTATGAAAGTCGCATGCTGGCAAATTTCCTTTGGGCCACAAAGGCTGCGATTACCTGTTTTGGTGAAGACCTGAGACGGCGTTTGAGCAGGCCGACCTCTGAACTCCAGGGAGCCACAAGCTTAGCTAGCAAATCACCGAAAACTGGAGATTATGATGGTGCCTGCACAGGCTGTGAGAACGGGCCATTCAGGTATCAAGTAAGTAAGAAACCTTAAAGCATGTTGGATAGAGTAAAGCAAAATCCATAAAAAAATTTCAGTGGCGGTTTAATTGTCAACTTTTCGTTCGAGGCAGTATTTGCGATGTTTCAAGCGATGTCTATAGATGACATTTTTCGAGGACGTTCTCCTGAATATCGTGCGAACCCAACACCATTTCCAATGACAGTGGAATAAAGTGTGGTTTAGTGATGGTACATATACAAGATTTCCAAGAACCTGATTGTCGACGACGACACCTATGTTGTCGACATCAGCAGCTATGAGATGACGGCTCGACGAGAAACGTCACCGTTGCCGTCAATATGTTACAATTTACTTGAAGGAGACACTTGTATGATTGTTTCAGATGCTCAGAAACTACAAAAACGTTCTTTATCATGCAGTATAAAATAATACAGTAATCGTTTGTATCGCATCAACTGTGCGGTGGATTCGTTAGGAACTAAACAATGCATGTGAAATGGGATCTCGATGAATCATAAAATCAGCTTCGGTATTAGACAATAGTGTTAAACTGACGGGTTTCCCAGCAGAGAAACGGCGAGCTTATGATATTGCATGAGACCTTATGCTTTATGCCGCAAGCGACAGCGACATTCTTCTCATGTTTTCGATGTTTATATTCAGCACAGTTCGGAGATGGAGCAGATTTCAGCTGTTAAGACTAAATTTGTTTAAAAAATGAGTACGAATGATATTTTTGTTTTCGCGTGCGGCAATCCCCTTGTAGCTCTCAGCATAGGCCGAGAATTTGGAAGAGGTTAAACCCTAAACGAAAACAACTACGTATTTGCTCTGTAAGGGTAGATTCATGCTTGTATTACTGAGGCCATTTGGTAAGAGGATCAAGATCGTTCGCAGCAAATAAGCGTCATGTGTACTCTATTGGAGCCAATAAACCGCCTTTGAGAATACTGCAACCTCCACGTTATTAGAACCAGGCGATCTAGTTGCTCGTTTCCTGAACAACAGTGAAAATGAAGAACATCATGCGAAAACTGCGATGCAGATGTTTTAACAAGTGGAGCGAGCGACTTCGGAAAGGAAAAGTTTATGATATATATTAGCTGTAATTATTACCTTTGCGGCTGTCTCCAATTGAGTTGTAATGTGCTCCTAATCAGGAAAAGAGTTGTGGTCAAGTGCGTCGATTTAGAAGACAAAGTTCTTCCGATGTGTATTCCAGAAATGGAAAGCAATAGGACAGCCTTTATAAAATGATGTTAGTTTTGGAGTCTACTCTTATTTCGTCATTTGATTGCTCTTGAAATTGAGCCTAGATTAACGAACGATCCCATAGCTAGAGCCCTAACGTGCTCTCCTAGCTTTCATTACTTCTATTGAATCATTCAGTTCATTTAGTATCTGACAATGAAAATCGGAGTGAGTTTATGTTTATTTTGAGCTGACATGACGTCTTTAGTACGAAAAATGTTTCCACAACGATCACGTCGTATGGAGCTTATCCTCTTTCGAGTGCTAAGAAACAACGTACTTTGTCACCGGTGTGATTTATCGTATTGCATGTTTGAAACAATCTTTGACCGTTACCCTACTAATTTTTCACTGATGCTTTGTAAACAGTTCTCGACAATGCCTATTTTACCACCTAAACCTTCATTACCTATCAAATTGCTCTTTCACAAAGATCAGCGGGTTTGCCTGCGGCTATCGAGATCGGATCAAGTGCTATTCCATTGGCATGGCAAGAAAACTCATAATCTTCAACCAAAATCAGTTGTTCCTTCCTTCTTCCTTGTGTTATTGTGGGCACCGCATGGCTTGATCGCCAAGTTTACCTGCGGAATGAGTGGGTAATATTGATATATTCACTACATCGACCCGTTCTGAAAGGATTTCCGAGACTTAGAGCTTTCATTATTTGTTTGTCTTGTAATCACAGAAGTGATCATTTGCTGTAAGAAGTTGGTTGGAGCACGTGGAATGTTTTTCCTCTCATTGAATTGTTGAAATAATTGCTTGTCTAGAGTAGTTTTTTTTTCACGGATCGCGGTTTAACACTACTACAACGATACCAGGTGATCGTCACAGAGAGTAGCTGGCTCATGTGAGTTGGTTTCCTTTGAGAAAACCACTTCAGACACATATTGCACACTGACCACCTTATTCTCGGTCTTATCAACCAAATTTAAGAGAAGAATATGTGAAGACTCTGAAATATCCGAACAGTACAAGAATATTTCACAAATTGCAACATTAACAAATAATCAGTCCTCGCATGTAACCAACATCACGAGGTCATACGGCTCTCAACTCTGGAAACACTATTCGTTAAACCGGAAAAGTACGTTGAAAAAACAAAAAAACTGGTGACAAATTAACAAAAAGTTGAAAGATCGGATAAGAAGTAACGCAGTGTGCTTACTGCAAAGTCAGCAACGTCTTCACTAAACTCAGGCTAAGCTTTTTTCTCGCAAATGTCCTCAGAATCCTCACCTTCACTAGTCTTCATCGAAAACTGTGTCGACCTCTTAAATTCTAGCCATACTTGAAACTCACGGAATTGACTAGTTGACCAAATCATAACGATAAACAGTAATATCAGGATCTTAAAAGCTTGTAACCTGTCATTATGAAAGCATGGAACTCACAGAGAACCAACTGTTTCCAACAAGGATACTAGAAATAGGTAAAACGTCCCAACGATGACCACTAATAATTACATTGTTATATTCATGAATTTGCATGCCGTAGATAAAAAAATGTTCATTGTGGTTATGGTTTCTTCACTTTCGCATTGCCCTAAGTGCAGTGACTCAATTCAAGTGTCCACAATTTTCTTTATAACGAACATTTCATTACAAAGAAAAAAGAAACAGTTTTCATAGAGAAATTACTGGCATCAGAAACCTCAACCATAGTTAGTCTAATTTTAAGACGACTGCTTCCAAGTTGTCTTCGCCACCTGCAAAATACGAAACTCGTACCTTTTCGCTGACAACGTCCACAAATACATGCATTGGTATGCGTGAACAAACGTCTGGAAAAGTCACCAAGATGAAGACGAACAATCAGCAGACTAGTGCCTTGCAAGCCGAATACGCCTTTCGTGGTGCAGAGTTAATGCAAAAATCCGGAGCACACTGTGGACAATGATCTCGAACTATTGCAGCGATGAAGAAGGCGAATGGGACGAGACGTTAGCCACAACAAACATTTCATATTTAGCTCACGTTTCCTCATAAGTGGAAAAAATATTGCTTGCTCGTGTCCAAAATAAAAAACGAAGTTCTCTTCTCGAAGAAAAAAATGACTGAGAGAAAGACAAAGCGAAAGCCTGGGTGGGTGCAGCGGGTAGCACACGACCCGAAGAAAAGGATAATTACGGTTTCGAACCTGGCGTGGGGTAAGAGTTTTACAAATGTCTCCGCACCATTGTGGCTGCATTTCACATAATACCTTGCAATGGGTAACGGACTTCCCTCATATAAGGGATCCCGATAGCCGGTGTGTCGCGAGGCTATGTGGCGCGTCCCCAGGTGGCGGATAGGGGGGTTAATCGCTGACGAAATGCGATCTTTGCTGCCCTGAGACGCAGGTAGATCCAGGGGATGGGCTCCCTGTTTCTGCTGCGCCGATTTGGCACATACTTTCCGTATTTGCTAGGCGTATTCACGCATGCGTGTGTGGGTGCGTTCTCGCTTATGCGGATTGCATTCTACGAGAAAATTCGGCCAAAAGCCTGCAATCAAGTGAGAGGGAAGTATATAGAAGGCGGTAAGGAGTCGCCTTTAATGGCAAGCTACCAGTGAGTATACCCAGCTTCAGAGCCCAACAAGCTATAAATGGGTATAAAAAATGCTAAACACAGTAAAAAAAAGGGCTTTATTCCCTGACCCCGAAAAAGCCCCCAATTTCGCAGCGTTGGGTAGGGCGAGTACGGAGAGGCTGCTAAAATCTCAGGGCCAATGGAAGCTGCCTGGATTGCAAAGAACTAAGGTGACGATCTGTACCTACCACGCACGTACACTTGCATCCGAGCCCTCGATAGAAGAATTGCACATGCAAGCAAGAAGGATAAGGCACGACGTCACTGGCCAGGTCGAGACAAGACGATGCCTCCCATTCAACGCGACAGTAGAGGAGTCGGCTACGTCGGCGTTCTCGTCAACACGAGTTTGTCTATGAACATTGATTCATTCGAACAGCTCAGAACTCGAATCGGACGTTTACGATTAAAAAAGATGTCGATCAATTCCGGCTTTGACAGTCTTCGCCGTTACGCGTTTATGACGAAGAAGAAGTCGAAGCGTTCTATACGGACTTCGGAAAGTTCTACGGAGAAGACCATACATTCTTCAAGGTCATCACTGGAGATGTTAGCGCTGAGAATGGACCCAGAAAAAACGTCTGAAGAAAAGCCGTATTGGGACCAACGGATTAGAATGGAACGAAAGGGGATGAGCTGCTGTCTGAGTTTATCATGACAATCAAGACCATCCGTGGCAACTCGCAATTCCATATGCCCCACCCTCAACGCTGGACGTGGGAGTCTCCCAATGGAGAGAACCATAACGAAGTAGACCACATCAAAGTAGACAGAAGGCTTTGCCTGACCAATGTCGCTGTTGTCCCAAAATTCTACACGGAATCAGACAATCGCCTCCTTCGTGCAAGATTCTATTTATCGTGGAAACAGGAAAAAAAAGCCGCTAAATTCAAAAACCGAAGTCCAAGAACAATCGTAAACTGGGACTTATTCAACTGATTAGTCGGCTGATGGGAAGATGCTGTTGTCGATACCATCGACGAGGAGTACGATCGGTTCACCAAACATCTTCGCGTTAGCGCTATGAAAGCTGGGAGTTCGAAAGTCACCAAGAGACGTCTGTCTCCAGAAATATTCGAGCCGATACGCCAGCGTTGAATCGCATGAGTTGCACGCAACCGCGAACTAACTTCCGAACTTGCAAAACAATGCAGACAGGCGATAAGAAAAGATCTTAAAGAGAAGAGCAGCAGTAATGGTCGAAACTGCAGAGCGTAGGAAAAGCATTCGCAAAGCCCATCGAAGCTTCGCCAATTACATGACCAAGATGATTGCACTCCGACGCCGAGACGGAACAGTTACAGCGTCCAGAAAGGCAACGGAGAAAATCATTCACGAATACCACTCAGATGTCTTCGATAGCCACGTCTACCTTCCGTCATATGGAATAGAGGAGGATGGATATGTCGTGCCACCGGTTCTCCCTTCTGAAATCCGACATGCCATTTCATCAGTGAAAAATCGAACAGCCACAGGTCCGCAGGTCCGGAGAAGATAAGATCAAAACACCTGACGAACCTTTTGCCAGTCCTCGTAAACAACTGCTTCGGCTCTTCACACGTTACCTGTCTGAATGCAAGGGCTTTACTAAGTCGAAGACCAGTAAGACCGTGTTATTGTTCAATAAGAGTGACCTACACATTAACGGCAACTATCGCGCAATCTCCTTGCTGTGTCGTCTAGAAACTTTTTCACTCCAGTCATCCTAAGTAGGATTGACAGAACACTGGACTAAGGACAGCCATGTGAGCAAGCAGGGTTTCGAAAAGGATTTAGTTAGTACGATGGACCACATCCACACGATAACAAGGCTCATTGAAGTATCGCGAGAGTACAAAAGACCGCTCAGTCTCACTTTCATCGATTTAAAGAGGGCCTTTGACTCAACTGTGATAGAAGCAGTCATGGAAGCTCTTGGTAGTCAAAGAGTCCCTACTCAATACATAAAGATTCTTTGTGAGCTGTACAAAAATTTGACAAACAAGTTATCACCATTCTACAATGAACATTGACGTCAAAAGAGGGGGTTAGGCAAGGCGATACCATCTCGCCAATTCACCGCCACCCTCGAGAACATCACTGGAATGTTATAATATGGGAATGAAAATCGATGGTCGGCAGTTACATCATCTTCGCTTTGCTGATGACATCGTCCTTGTAACACAAAACATTAACCAGGCGGAACGTATGCTTGCCGACTTCGATAAAGCCTGTGGAAAGATTGGTCTTCGACTAAATCTCACAGAAGCGATGTTATGAGGAACGGATTAGTTTCATATGCCCCATACACGCTGAACGGAACGAATATCTCCGAATGCTCCAGTTATGTATATCTAAGTCGGGAAATCAATATGATGATCGACTTATCTCCAGAGTTGAGCAGAAGGAAACGAGCGGCTTGAGGAGCTTCCAGGAGCACCGAGGGGTGTAGTGAAGAGAACAAAGAACACCCAACTCCGTGCCCACCTTTTTCGACTCGACGGTATTTCCTGCGCTAACGTATGTGTCAGAAACCTGTTCGTTGCGTAAACAGGACGAATAATCAATCACTCAGCGTTATTGAACGCTCAGTCGAAAGGACGATGCTAAGAGTATCCCGTTTCACACAAGTAAGAGAAGGGATCAGAAGCTCCGACTTGCGTCAACGATCAAAAACCAAAGATGCCGTTCTGTACGGCAAAGGGTCGAAGATAAGGTGGTCGGACACCTAATGCGTATGAATGACAACTGGTGGAGTAGACCCGTTAGTGACTACATTCCTCGGGATGTTACATGCACTGCAGGAAGACCACCGACACGGGACTACAGGTGACAGAGGTGAATATTGCGCAATGATTTGGTCTTTAACGTCATCCATTATCAGTCAGTGAACTAATCGAAAAGTTCAATGCAGTCCCGAGAGGAATGCTGAAGGCAAGGCAGTGAACCGTACTCCGCTCAACAAAGACTGGCCACTGGCTGGGGTAAAGACCAGGAGTTGTTATATATATAGCATAGCCATGCTGCTATTTGATGCAAACCCACCGTTCAGTAGACTTCTATTACACAGTCGCAATTCACGAACTCTACCACTTCCATGAGGGAATGGACCTGCCAACTAAGTATTCTTAATATTATTGCGTGATACCTTGATTTAGCTGACTGGTAATGAGGTGAGAAGCATCTCACATCATTCGCATTTTCCTAGAGATCCAAAGAGAAGATTTATGTAAGTTTTGTCTGCCGAAATTGTAAACGTGTTTCTCTGAATAGATTGCATCTCAGTTTGACCTTTTAAGGCTTTGAGAAGGCGATACCTATGAATCGTCAGCTTTTGTGAAGTAGTAAGTGCTATAACAGCGACCTCGTGTTTGCTCATAAAGAAAAACCGTGAACTGTATGCACTTTGTTAGCTTTTTATTCACTACCTAGTACACTTTTTTACGGTAGGATAATATGTAAATACAACGACAATGATGCTGAGATATTTGCAAAACCCCGGACCGCAGGTGTTTGCGATGGGGATCGAACCCGCTACTACCCTTTCCGTGGATCCACTTGGTGTGTTGCTGAACGTGTTAGCCCCCTGGAAAGGGTAATAGCGTGTTCGGTCCCCACCGCGGTCACCTGCGGTTCGGAGTTCTGCGAATATCTCAGCATCATTGTGGTGTACGCACTTTATTGCAAACTATATGGCTAAATAGTCTGCAAAGTTACTGTCGGTCAGCATTAGCTATTAGGCTTGTCTTTCCGCCCAGTACCCGCAATTTCCGATGGTTGCGTGAGCACAGCCGCACCGGGGTTTCCGGTGAGGCGATATGCGTGGTCGCCAGACAGTTACGGGTGAGTTTGCTGGGCGAACAGTTTTCGGTGCTGATCGTAGGTAATTGAACGAATTAACGACAAATTTTTCGCTTACTCTGAACTTGGTCATTTTCCGTGCGTTAGACTCCATAGCATACCTTTGTTTCCATTTTACCTTATTCATAATGATAGATGTTCGTTCATTAACGTCGAATCTTTTGTTACTCCTTAAGATTGAGTGATTATCGTTATTATGGCTAATTTAAAATGATGTACTTCCGAGATTGTGATCTAGAACGGTGTCAAATTATTGATCGCAATTGACAGAGCATAAGGAAAGCACCTTAATAACTCTCCAACTGCAGACTTGTCAAGTCTTATCTTACTACAATTCTGAAAAAAATTCGTACGAAGCATGGAATACGCTATAATATCTATATCTCCTCATCTAGACAAAGGCGGTTTCTTGATCACTGGAGTAATTTGAGAGTTCAAGGTGTTATAGATATATACTTGGATACCTGGACACTTGGACTGCATGTCTCCACTGGCTGTGCGGGCCCGGCATAATTTCCACTATTCGGAGTTGCTGGATTAGCCATTGTGTTTCCCTGGAGTTCCGGGGACATCCCAGCCAGAGTCTGCCCCAGGTCATCAACACCACAGACAATAGCTGCCCTTGTGGGCCACAGGGAGATTTGCCACCATGCGACTAGTTTGATACCAGGACGGTGGTGTATTCTGGTATTGGTTCACTATTAGTACGGGTTACGATCCTAGCGCAGGAATCGAGAACACAAGCGCGCAAAATTCTCGAGGCATTCTGAATCAATTCCAAGAATCCGAAAATGAACCGCAAGGAGGAATGCCTCATTATCACGCGTGATATTGGGCAGTATATAAGCCTGTTATTCTGATGAGATGGGTACATTACGATTCCATGTGAACTCTGTGCGGTTGGTCTCCACGTGAAACGTTTAGTGGAAGACTCATAGAAAGCGGTGAGTGTACAAAGGCTCTGTGTTCAATGTGACTGAAATTTTGGTTCAACATTTTCTTTGGTTGGTTATGGAGGCGTTTGACCGTGTAGATGGCAGTCAACTTGACCTTTCCAGGTTCTGAGGAAGGCGAAATCCGCCGAAACGTCAGCTTGCACGTAAATAAAGAAATAAAATAACACCTCGTGTTTGCTAAACAAAAGCAGAAAGAATTGTTCAATCAATGCCGAGGTTAATAGAGAGTCGGACGTGGGAGTTACTATTAGCTGGCTTCCTGATGTGAACGCTGGAGTTCTCAGCTTTGCGGCCCTGCTGGGGTGATCCTCCTACTATACATCGCAGCCCGACACCTAGGAACGCCTCCAAACCACGATAAAGCGGTAAACAACATTTGGGAGGAACCTTTATTGCAGCATAGCAGTGCGTTCCGTAATTAGTAAAGTAAAAATCAGAGTTTCATCGTCGTATAACAAGAAGACTTTTATAAAGCACGCAAAAATTTGTAGGTTTTAATTGTTCCTAACCAGTGAAATTCACCATAAGCCGAGATATGTTGATTTAAAGTTGAAAAAGGGGCCTTTATTTTTACGTTGTATGAGTATCACAACGGCGCGTGTGGTGCAGTGGTCGGAGGCGCCCTGAAACACACACGTGGAATCGATCTCCGCGTCCACGGGCCACCAAACCTTCCATCCCTCTGGGGTCGGAGAATTTGTAGCATACTTGTCTGAGAGGATAGCAGCACTGGCTGATGCATCGGTAGGTCACCGCGACTCATTGTAAAGGTCATGATCAACGCCGAGAGCTTTATCCTGTATTTTATTATGAGTTTCATAGAAGCCACATCGTCCATTATGTGCAAAAATTGCTCAGAGCTGTCGTAATCGGCAACGGAAGCCTGAATGTAGAGCGCGTGAAGTTTTGCCTTGTCTTCCTCAGGTACGTCAAAATCAAATTTTCGTGCTCTCCATTGTAGCCGGCACGACTCATTTTGCCAAAGCATTTGCGAAATCCTTAGTGGTTGTACGCGATACTGTGCTATGTGAGCTTTCTGAAGAAAAGCTATGAACCTGGGACACTGTTGATAAAAGGAAAAAAGTAATATGGAGACCTCCCAAAACCGAACTGTTTTACGCCTTCGGAGGAGTGAGATTCTTTAAGCGAAAACCTCGTAAGGAGTTTTAACCTTTTGCTACTGCCTACTATTTTTTTTGATGGCAGGGTATATTGCGAAATATAACTTCAACGAAGCTGAGATATTTGCAAAACTCTGGACCGCAGGTGCCTATGGTGGGGAACGAACGCGCTATTGTCCTTTCCGGGGAGTAACGCGTTCACCACCACACCATGCGGGTCCTTTGTTTCGCCTGTCTCTCAGCTAGTTCTATCGATCTTTTTGCCATCAGCAATCACCCGTTGACAGGGACTGATCTGGGGAGCCCAAATCGGCATTGAACCCAGTTAAGCTGAGGCTATAGTTATAATCACAATTTTAACCTTTTTTGCTACTGCCTACTATTTTTGATGGCAGGGTATATTGCGAAATATAACTTCAACGAAGCTGAGATATTTGCAAAACTCTGGACCGCAGGTGCCTATGGTGGGTGAACGAACGCGCTATTGTCCTTTCCGGGGAGTAACGCGTTCACCACCACACCATGCGGGTCCTTTGTTTCGCCTGTCTCTCAGCTAGTTCTATCGATCTTTTTGCCATCAGCGGGTGATTGCTGATGGCAAAAAGATCGATAGAACTAGCTGAGAGACAGGCGAAACAAAGGACCCGCATGGTGTGGTGGTGAACGCGTTACTCCCCGGAAAGGACAATAGCGCGTTCGTTCCCCCACCATAGGCACCTGCGGTCCAGAGTTTTGCAAATATCTCAGCTTCGTTGAAGTTATATTTCGCAATATACCCTGCCATCAAAAATAGTAGGCAGTAGCAAAAAGGTTAAAATTGTGATTATAACTATAGCGTCAGCTTAACTGGGTTCAATGCCGATTTGGGCTCCCCAGATCAATCCCGTCAACGGGTGATTGCTGATGGCAAAAAGATCGATAGAACTAGCTGAGAGACAGGCGAAACAAAGGACCCGCATGGTGTGGTGGTGAACGCGTTACTCCCCGGAAAGGACAATAGCGCGTTCGTTCCCCACCATAGGCACCTGCGGTCCAGAGTTTTGCAAATATCTCAGCTTCGTTTAAGTTATATCTCGTAAGGAGTGTTCAATCCATTCGTCTTCTAGTATGCATGTTTTTATTCTATTTTTCTGTTTCTACTGTAAAAGGAGAACTTGAAAGAAAGAGTAGCCCAAGTCGTATTCCCCTGAATACGTTGAAGAATTTTCATCCCTTTTGAACCTATGCTTTGACAACTTAGCTCTGGCACTACCTACTGATACGTAAGGGCTTTCATCAAGTGAGATCATGCATGTCTTAACTGCTTGTTAACCAGCAATTAGGCCGACTGGGTATGCTCCAGCCTGGCTATCTTAGGACTCCAGGGAGAATTGACTCAACCAGCAATCTACAACATTCAAGGTGAAAAGAAAATCCTAAAACAGTAGCCGAGCCGCACGTAAATTGGAAGATCTTCGTGGATAATGGATGCGAGGGAACTAATCGAATGGCTGGTATACGCACAGCAGACCTGAGCGTGGGTCATATAAAAAATATTACATATATGTATTAGATATAGATATATGTCTCCAAACAGTTTACAGACTCATCGTTGCTTGGAGGTGTTGCTGGGTGTCGAGCTGCAATGTACACGGGGGATTCGTCCCCCTGGCATGGTCTCCCAAATTTAGAAGGAGTTCGGCTTTTCTATTAGGAAGCCTAGCTAACAGTAAACCAATACCAGGATCGCCACCGTCCTGCTATCAAAGTTGCGCGGTGGCAAATCTCCCTTTGATCCACAAGGGCTGCAACTGCTTGCGGTGGTGAAAACCTGGACAGACTTTGACCAGGCTGAACTCGAGATTTCGAGGAACCACAAAGGCTTATGCAGCAAATTTCCGAAAAGTGGAGATTACGTTGGGACCTGCACAACCAGTGAGGATGGGCAGTCCAAGTGCCAAGTATTAAGTGAGGAACCAGCCGTTTTTGCAGCAGCAAACGATTTACGCATCACGACATGATTCCAAGGACACTACTACCATAGACAACGATCGCTGTGGGAGGAAACGAATACGATGGCAATCGGGATACCCATAAATACAACTTTCCAAGTATGCCACTAGATGAAATTTGCCATGAACAAAGCAGTTCCATTATCTGGTCACCTGGTTATGGGAAGCTCACCCATAGTTCGACGGGACTCCATTCTTCCAGAAAGTCGAACCATCATATCAATTAACACTAATGCTTGATGAGAATTGTGAAATACAACTTGGCTCGAAGTCTGCAAGTAGCATCCGAGAAGGCATAATAATTCAACTATCCCACAATATTGATTTATCGAGTTATTAAAACTAATTAGTGATGTTTTGATCTCATATATTCACACACATAGACGAGTTATCTATTCTTTATATTGCCAATCGCTTTAAATCGTATGCACTAGTTTTACTAAACGTAGATGACGTAGTCGCACAAGTGGGCTACCGCTTCTTTGTGGCTATCTGTCGCTGTTGAACTGTACTATGAAGCTAGTGGTACATCTATTATGCTTGGTGTCCAAAGCTGAGAGTATGAAATTTCCGTCCAAAACCCTATCTAGGATTAAATCAGCGCCAGGACTCGTTGGCATTCTAGATACAGTGTAGTCGCTGGCTGGAAAGTGGTGATGACATGGTGACGCCTTCAACTGGTTTTAAAACATCAAGCGAGGAAATTCTGACCAACCACTAAATTAGAATGGAATAAGAATTGTGAGGGAGATTCTTTATGATAAGTGAAGATAGGCTGTTCAGTTAACTATATAAATCACCGAGCGAGCACATCATTTTGCAGTCCACTTCTACAAACACCAATTACTTAAGGTTAGAAAGAAAAAAAGACATTTTTAAAAAAGTGGAGAAGGTTAGCTTTGAGGCATCCAATGTGCTTTGCATTGCTGATGCTGGATGTAGACGAAATGTCTTTTAAACAAAAGACGATGTGAGAAAGAATAGGGACACATAGTTGCCCTTAATTCAACCATCACAACCAAAATTGCCCACAGTTTTTCGGAAAATTAAACTACTAGGCAATTTTGCTAAGACTGCCTGCCGATGATCGTCACTGTATATTTCCATTTTCGCCGTGTCAAATTAAATGGAGGATATAAAACGTTTTATTTAACAAGTATTAAAAATACATGAACTGAAACGTTTAAGCATGCACCAATACGTGAGCATTAAACGGACTTCATTTATAATCACAATTTTGACTTATTATTTACTGCCTACTCTTTTTTAGCGGTAGGGTATGCGTTGCGAAATATAACTTTAATGATGCTGAGATATTTGCAAAACTCTGGACCGCAGGTGCCTATGGTGGGGAACGAACGCGCTATTGTCCTTTCCGGGGAGTAGCGCGCTCACCACCACACCATGCGGGTCCCGTCGTTTCGCCTGTCTCTCAGCTAGTTCTATTGATCTTTGCCATCAGCAATCACCCGTGAGCGGGATTGATCTGGGGGGCCCAAATCGGCAACGAACCCAGTTAAGCTGAGGCTGCAGTTATAATCACAATTTTGACTTATTATTTACTGCCTACTCTTTTTAGCGGCAGGGTATGCGTTGCGAAATATAGACTTCATTTATTGCATGAAGAACAGCAGAAAATTTAAACCGTTACAAAGAAACAAAACTGTCAAGGATATTCATGGATCCATTTGAATATATTCGATCTTCCCATCATTAGAAGCAGATCTGCCTGCATCAAGCACGAGATCGGCCGGAGTAGTGGCTTGAGAGAGTCCAACGCACTATCTTTCTCCCTCTCTTTCTTCATCAATTTAGCAGGCTAAGAACACGTTTTAAACATTTCTCAGGATAGTAGCTATCCTATCATCAATGTCAATTTTATACTCAAACAGACTAAAAATACAAGCAATTGCACCATGTACTGTGAAAAACCTCTCCTTTATTGCAGCACAGCAGTGTGTTCCGCAATTAGTAAAGTAAAAATCGCCTATCATAAGTTAATTGCAAGGTAGGAAACATACGTAACGTTTGTGTAGGTAAAACGAGCGAGCCCTACCTCTGTTACATTCTCAGTGGAACTAAAGTGGCCCTTTTTCCGAGCCCGCACGTCTCTATTCTTTGCTCTCAAAGAGAACCTTCTCCTGCAACAACAACTAAAGTTCAACAACAAACACGAAAAGTGCAGGCATGTATGTCTGAAGGTGACAGAGAATAGTTACTGATTTTGGGCAATGAAACAAACATAAAAGGAGTAACCAAACAGAGCAAGGTAAAAAAAAGTGGAAATTTTATGACTGACACTATGACTATCATACATTTTTATGGACGCGAAATATGACGGTATCAAACTGAAAAAATATTCCATGTCAAAAGTAGATGATTTGCTCTATGCTCAAGTTTAGTAATATGTTAAAGTTACGTAGTGACATCCACAGAATTACACATAGATATTTACATGGCCGGTCCTTACTGGTTGGTGGTGAGACCCGAACAAAATTTCTTCGAAGTTTTGCAGGTTTCGCCGCTGTGGTTCCTTGAAGTAATGAGGCCAATGTAGCCGAAGGTTGCTGCAGGTCGTCAACATGACAGGCAGTCGTTGCCCTTGCGGGTCAGAGGTGGATCTTCCACCATGCAACTAGTTTGATAACAGGACAACAGTGCATTCTAATATTGGTTTACTCTTAGCTGGGCTTCCTAATGGAAACGCCGAACCTCTTCTCAGCTTGTGAGGCTGTGCAGGGGTATGAACACCCCGCAACAGATGGCAGCACGACACCCAACGACACCTCCCAATGCACGATGAGGCGGTAAACCGTTGGGAGAACATCCAATAATAACACTAAAAAATTAGCATAAGTATGAAACTTAAACATACCTTGACATCTTCTGGAATATCATAACCTAATTTAAATAGTGAAATGAAAACACCGCCCGGCGTGCGCCGTCGTTGCTCATTGTTGATCTAAATGCGATGGCAGTCTAACAAGCTGGTCTAGATGAAAAAGTGTTTATTCCTACCACCAATCCACCGCTGCACCTCACTTTACGCGTTTCCTCGAAGTGTGATATAGCCTAAAAATTAAATCATACTTGTTTTAGAACTGAACGCTTCATTAGTAAAATGTCCATTTAGAGTGAAAACAAAAAAAACTACATAGGTCTTTTGCACATTCAGTGCCACAAGCAAGGACGACGAGACGTACTAGTACTGGGTTTCGCTCTCCTAGAGCTTTAGCTATTTCGTCCTCTAGTTGCTCAGTGGAAATATCCGTAGCAAACTGCGCTGCCATCAGTTTTCGCAAAGAATATAACGGGTTAATTAGGTGGCTACGATCTGGTACTTTAAGCAGCAACAATATTTTTCAATGTTCATTGCTCTAATATGTTGACATTCCCACCTTCCTTTGCCATGAGCGTTTCAGTCCTCTGGTAGTACTTCTGCCTGTGTACCTATTATCAATGGTGTCAAACATACGTGCAAATCCGCCAGGACCAGATGGTTCATGAATACCTATATAGGTAGAATGGCTAGGAAATATGCAGTTTATGCAGTTTCAAAACGAAAAAGGCTAACTACTATACAAACTAAACAGGGACAACAAACAACACAGTGCTTTGTTTAATTTTTAATATATCAGACTTCTACGGGAAAAGGAAAGAAGGCAAAGCATTTTACCTTAGAGATAAACTTGTTTCGAAAGAACTTTTAAACTAAATACCATTCACCATTGCTTCGAAACTCAAGCAGTAATGGTAAACTCTTGGACTCCTCAGAAGTAGCTTACCTTCTCTTTTCAATGGACATCTGGCAGTGGCTCTTGAAGAAGAACAGTAGTCCTCTTCCGGTAATCGTTCACAAAAAGCAGTTTTGATAGAAAGGTCTATGGCCATCACCAATGGTACCTTCGGATGAAGCGGTCGCCACATCACACTGTAGAGACTCATTCAACTAAATCAACCACGTGAGTAAAGATGTTCTCTATGTCATAATTCCAAATACATGTGGATATGTTTCTTATGCCTTATTAACGTTCCAATCCGCCGAAATAGCTATACTTTAACGGAGCTTCCAATGTTGCTCACCAAATATGGAAGTTTACCGATGTAGACTCGTTGTACTCAGAACGGACGAAAGTCTTCGTGATATGGCAGGATTCGACACCACGTTTAATTTTACTCCCATGCTGAATCGTCAAAATATTGAAATTGGACTCAAATATCAAGCTGTTCATGTACATACTGGTCTATCCAATGCGATACTGGAACCCTTTTGAAAAAGGTTCTGCTCCATTAAAGCATCCATCCAAAGACGAGCTACTCGCTTTGCAAAAGGACCACTGTCTTCCTATAAATAAGAAAAAAGATGACGCCTTGGATGATCACTGTGGAAATAATGAATCCGTTGCTTCTACACTTAAAAAAGCACTAACCTATTTTTCAACATCGCTTGATTCACCTACGTTCAAAGCAAGACCGCCAGCGTGGCCCGAATCCGAATCTGCAATGGATTTAAGGAAGACTTATTTACGGAATGATGACTTCCGACTAATTGGAATTCTTACGAATGATCTACACTGAATGCTCCGACGTCCATTCATTACCACATTAGTCACTTTCGACGGATATATGAAGAGACTTCGAAAGAGTTGCATAAGAATATTTATTCCTAATCAACGTGTTTTTAAACTGTTGAGCTTACGCAAGGTTGATAAACTTATTTATTTCCGCTAACGTTGCAATTTCTTCGTCCTCATCAGAACCGATGTAATCCGTGACGGTGGTTCACAGTTGTTCCTCATCTCGATGTGGCATCTTCGTTGTCGTACCGAGGCGTGATCTTCTTCAGTGAACAACGCACGAATGAGCATGCACGTAGTTGTTGACAAAACTATCCGTTGATAATAGTTTGTTTTTCAACGGATAGTCCCACCCTGCGACAGTCGGCATTATGTCAGCTAACACGAAGCGAATAACAAAACAATGTTCAACTGACCTTCATCAGTTACCCTCGTTAGTAAAATAATCAACATGTTTTTAAAATGATGAGCTTACAAGAAGTTGATAATAATGTTTATTTCGGCTAACGTTTCGACGTCTTCGTCTTCATCAGAGCCGATGTGATCCATGCCGGCGGTCCACATTTGTTCACTATCTCGACGTGACGTCTTCGTTTTGTTAATAGTTGGAAAACAAGTAATTATCAGCGTATAGTCTTATCAACAACAACAGCCCTGTATAAAAGGACAGCGCCAGGTGTGTTTGCCTCATTCATGCGGTTTTTGAAGAGGACTCCGTCTCGGCACAATGCAGACGCCACATTGAGATAACTAACAACTGTGTACAATCGACGACACGGGTCACATCGGTTCTGATGAAGATGGAGTCGTCGAAACGTTAATCGAAATAAATAAATTTATCAACCTCACGTAAGCTCAACAATTTAAAAAACATGTTGATTGTTTCAACACCGAGGTTAAATGACGTCCAGTTTAAAAATTATTTGTTGTTGGCTTTTTTTTTGTGTATAAAGTTACCTCCCAACGGTTTACCGCCTCATTTCCTGGGGCTGCTCTGCGAATTGCAGTGGAGGGATTCATCCGCAGATGAGGGTCTCCCAAGCTAAGGAGTCTGGCGTTTCCATCGCTAATCCAGCTAAGAGTGAACCAATACCAGGATCCACCACCGTCCTGGTCAACTGCCTATGGCGGTGACTACCTGGGCAGAATTTGTTCTGACTGACCACGGGACTCAGGAAACCACAACGGCTAAACCAGCAAAACTCTGTAAAAATGGAAATTATGCCGGGGTCCGTACAACCAGTGACAACGGGCCATCCGCGTATCCAAATAGGTATAATAAACACCGGATTCTAGTTCTGACCTCGTGTTAATATGTATCGCTCCGTGGTGGCATTTATGTAAAGAACACGAAAGTTCGTCAACTCACCATTTGCTCTCCTTCTATGACCCATTCATGCTGAAATGAAAACATAACAAGATTATCGTCATAACAATTCATGAAAATGAATAGATATGCAGGACTCATATACCTCGAAGAAACTGCGAACACCAAACATGTTTATTACAAGTTCCGCAGTTAAAATGTTCTGCTATCAGTTTATTAGAGAAGCTCATAATATCAACACACCATGTTAGATGTCTTTGTAACAGCGGAAGAAAGTACGTCGTTAACTGTGGTTCATATACCACATGAAGAAGATGAAAGAGCTATCTATGCACAGAAAACAAGAAAAGAAAAAAATGCTACTCCTAAAATATCGGAAACCTTTATTTCTGGAAATGCAAGAATGCGATTGAAGAATGAGCTGCACTGCAGACAGAGAAGTTTCAATCTATGTTTAAACGCATTCTAAGTGGTCTTAGCTAATAATCGATGGCGGCATGAGACATATATGACTCGTTCTTGACTGTTTGTTTCGCCACACAGAGTTTTTATGATATATTTCCGTGTACATTTGACGACTTCTCCAACCTCAATGTTCCAGGTGTCGGCCAAGAAAACCATTATCTACATGTAATGAGCCACAATAAAGCGTTTTTCTATTGGATTTGTTCATCTGAGTTCTGTTTTAGCAGTACCACAGAGACTGATGCTGGTGAACAATCCTCAAAGACTGCGAAAGTACCACATATGATAAAGTGACTAAAATAGAGCAAGTGTTGTCCACCCGCCCAGAAGCGAATGCCTTCAAGATTCGTGCCGTGATCGCTGCCTTTAGTGTGAATGAAGCAGCATAAACACTGCAGCTAATGAACGTATACATGGATTACGATCGTGGCAGGAATTAGAGATCGTCGTTGTAAGTTCTTCACCCTCTGATTATCGTGCACCAAGAGATTTGTCTAGTGTGGTTTAAATGGTGTGCATTGCAGTTTCTCCAACTCTATAAAACACCATTTGGACCCATTCTTTGCTCAGAAGTCAGAAAATTCTGGAAATGATAGGCTACAGCAGCTGTTAAAAAAGCTGACAGTATCGAACAAAACGATATATTTACCACTCAGTTTTCAAGCTTTCATGCATGTATATTTTTACGCGTGAATTTTGGTTGACAACAAAGATCAACTTTTGCGTTGGTCCTAGAAACTCTACTATTTATAATGAATACAAAGTAATCCTCTTGTCACTCTCTCGTTATGTTAAGAGGATTAAATCACTGTCAGTACTGCCACATTATCAAGAAGTATGACTACCGTACCTATCAATTCGCGATAAGAAATGGCTATTGGCGATTCGGCGATTTATTACTGGGATAAAAGAAGTACTACATACCATATTTAATCGAGGTTTTCTGCTCGAAATGTGTTGGTCTAAGAGTGACACAATTTTCTATTGTCATAAGTTTCTTAATTAATTACGCCTTTCTACATCTTATATTTCTAAGTTTCGAAGCAGCGAGTATACCTCCGAACTGAGTTATTTCACCCCAAAAACTTCACAACTGTGTTAACTAAAAACTTAGGATCATCGACTACCACTAGATACCATCTATAAATAGCCTTCCATCCCTCCGTGTCGGCAAATTGGTGCCAGACTTGTCTAGGAGGATACCTGCACCAAGTCGATAAATCGGTAGACCACCACGAGTCATTCTAAAAAGCCAGATATGCATTCAATGACCTCTACCGACAATTAATGAAGTCGAATGCACAGCGCATCCCTCAGGAATTGATAAACGTCGAGAGCTTCTTTAGCCTTTCATCAGATAAATATCAAACATAGAATCATAAAAGTAACAGTGGATACAATGGGAAAACTTACGTTTTCCAAGAAAAGTGACTATATAAGCGATATAATTTTTACGCAGCTTAAAAGAAAAGAAAGAGAACAGAAAGAGAAAGAAGAAAAAAAAACAGGTGGTCGACGTAAAATAAAAACTGGAGGCACCCGTGCAAACTGGATAACGTTAAATGAGTTACGTAGACCGCAAAACTGGAAATCTGGAAGATACTGTTAAACATTAAAAAAACGAAAATAGGACTAATATTTATTTCATTACCACTTCATCACTGCCAATGACCAGCGCCTTGAGTTGCCGCTTTATTTGCTAGGTGACACCGTACAACGTCATCCCATAAACTGTTGTCGTCACCGTTTGTTTGACAATCTAAATTATAAATATTCCAATATTTACTCCAGTAAACACAAAGTGGATGTTGAAGAAAAACAACCACCTTCACGGAACCATCTATGGCATGGATTCCCTTATTCCTAACGCAATTTCCACATCAGGACCACCCTTTTCTTCTTTCTAGCCCTTTCTTCCCTACCTCGAATAGCTTGTCTTCCAAGTAATGCCACATACAAATCGTTTGCTAAAAGTTAGCATTTTAAGGCAGTCATGGCAGAGGTTGAACTGTCATTTGATATGACCTACTGCACTAAATCACTAGCGAAAATTAAAACCTCATCGCGACTAATATGTACTCACCACTAGGTGTTGGAGTAATTAGAAAGTTAACTTCACGTCCTCCCTTCTCGTGCAGCGCATCTCATCATCATTATAGTTGAAATGTGGAAATCAAAACCAACTTTTGAAAATAGTGTTTCTGTCTGATCAGGCTCATTGCATAGGAAAATGAAGGAGCTTGAGAAGAGAAAATATGGACAAATCATCAAAAGAATGGGTTGCTGAATCATTCTATTGTCAAATATCACAGCAGCATGAGCTGGACGGTCGGTTATGGTGTCCCTTTTTTCATCTTTTTTGATCAAATATATGCAGTGGAATTCCAGCTAATCGAAACTTCGATCACCAGGAGTTTGGGCTAAAGAATAGGCATGCACTAACATCAATGTTTTTTGGGATTGCAAATAATTCGTAATTCTGAATCGATACCTGCACTCTGCTGCACACACCACAAGCCTTTGTCCTTTCATCTTTGGCGAATTTCACTATACAGCGCTTGATGTATTAGCCATATGAGTAGGATATAGTGATAACGGCCACAACAAAATAAACTCGTCCGCCGAAGTCCATTTCGTGCGGAGAGGACAAATTCTTCTCCCTAAAGCGCCGCGCCAGCACGAGTCGATAGTTCACCCAGCTCTACAACTAATTCAACTCACTTCTGAAAAAAAGAACTAGCAGTAGATAATGAAACTAGTAATTGAGCAGTAACTGATGATGTACATTTTATATGATTATACACGGCGCTCTATGCTGCGCGGTATAAACTCAACAGCGATAATTCCCTCTACAACGGTTTACTTCGAGGTACAGAACCTCCACAGATGTTGTAGCGAGCATTTGTCTGGAAAAGCTCAACTCTGCATTTGGAAATATAAAAAAAATTTTTTTAAGTTCTATTTACTACCTGTTCTTTTTACACGGAAGGGTGCCATATGAGATACAGTCACAATGATCCTGACATAAAAGCAGAACTCGGAACTCAGATGGGCTTCGAGATTCTGAGTATTGCTGATATCTCAGCATCCTTATGGTTGTAGTTCACACTCTACCCCTTCCATGGAAAAAAAGAACGTGCAGTAAATGAAAGCTAAATATTACGATTTTTAAAATTTGAAGAATCCATGCAGGCTGAATGAGATGGTGAACAAAATTTTGAGGCTGCGGCAAATGTACCGGAAAACTTCGATTTTCCAGAAAGAACTCGTTCCCCTCTCATATTTGTGCACCTACTAACACCATATTTCTTTCCGTTCTCTTCGTTTTTGAAACTGTCGACGAAGGGATTACTAAGTGGTATCTTCATCGGTACAGATGTACACACCACATTACAAAAGATTCTTTGGAAACATAAAACAAACTGGAACATTGCTTTGTAGAAATGGATTACATTTCAGGAAGAGTGTGTGTTAATGCAGAAACGAACAAGAAGGTTTAATTCACGTAGTCTAGTAATCATCATAGTAATTTGATTTAATATATAACAATCATATTGAGCATATTGACTTGTAAATATATTACAACTACGTTATGCTGAGCTAAAATGAGAAATATGTTTATTTAAGGAGCTGGAGGTCGCACTGAGGGAAGGTACGAACGAAGATATCAAGTACTTATTGTGTAGATGTTACACCGCTAATGGTGTGCAGTAGGTGCATGGCTTCGAAGGGCGTAAGACCTTGTGGCAGGTTTGTTGATTTGCAGCTATTACAGTTCCATTCACTTACAACGCCCTCTCACAAGCTAACATCAGCTGCCTGGAAGAGATCGTTTTATTTACACACAAAAACGTCATTCGCTGCTGACATATCCAGGATCTTATGTGGTAAAGGAACCGCAAAAATTAACCTGAATCCGATTAATATCTTCAAGTATATCGCACATGGTGGAATTCGTGGCAAGAATTGCGGAATCACAGTTGGATATGGTGTCCGACCAAATATCTTGTTGGTCTGCAAACGAATACCTTTTTAATTTCCCCAGAAACGACTCCTACATAACAACAATTTCAAAAGTTAACTCATCAAATAGTAAGCTTGCAGAAGTACGTACAACAGAGAAGTGCATTAAGCCAGACACGAGATAAGGGATGGGGATCCTCATATTAGTAAAGTGCTGCGATGTGCATTATCGAGCACTTCGATTAAAAATAAAAAGTTAAACTAAATTAAGTTAGATTAAAAGTTGAATAAAAAATTGCACGACTATGCAAACTTTATCAATTCAACGAATACCTAAAGTGTAAATGCTTCTTTATAAGAAAATGGCTCTGCGTTAACCTAAACTACAGATTTTAAATGTGTCGTTCTCTTTTTGCAGCAAACTTCCATACACATAGAACACATGCAACACAACGGTAGGTAAGTTTCGGCAGTACCGGTCTCTTCAGAGCCTGGAAGGATATATTGATACGCAATGTGTTGTGTTGGGTGTTCCTATGTGTACGGAAGTAAACGTGTGCTGAATAACAACCTAAGCCTATTGAAAAAAGGGTGCGTGTGGCGCAGAAATCGGAGGCGCTCTGCAACACGTGCAGCACTGGCTCGATACATCGGTAAGCCACGGCGAGTCATTCATTATAAAAGCCAGATATGCATTCAATCACCACCAAACGGTGCTTAATGAAGTCGAATGCATGGCGTATTCCTGAGGAATTGATTAACGCCGAGAGCTTTATCCATTTATGGTTTCCAATCAAAAAAGCCTAATCAAATCTGCACCAGTGATAAGGAATTTATCAAAGCTACGCAATTAACACCGGTGACAATAAATTACAGCAACAGATGATCCTCGGAGAAGCATTTTACATTAGCACAGTAATAAATGGAGAAAGCTTTTAGCTCTTTTCAATTCCGAAGGAATGCCCCAGGCATTTTACTTCGTCAAACATCATTGGAGGCGACTAAAGGCATATCTGGGCCTATACAGCAGTCTACGGTGACCTACCAATTTCCAAGTCAACAATACCGTCCCAAAAGAATCTGGAGCCAATTTTCTGATCTCGAAGGGATGGAATGAAATCTAAAAACTTCACTAAACGCGCCTTTTAGGTACAGATAAAAACCATGGATTTCCCTCACCAAGGGACCCAGAGTGAGCTAGTCGCAAGGCTACGTTGTGTGGCGGATAAAGGGTTGAATATGCACCAAAAACAATCTCGCACTTCCCTAAGATGTAAGTGGATCCAAAGGATGGACTCCATATTTCTGCTGCTGCCAATGTGACGTACTCACTTGATACCTGGTACTTGAATGGCCGGTCCTCACTGGGCGCGCAGACCCCCCAGCATAATCTCCATTTTCTGGAGATTTGCTGCTTAAGCCCCTGTGCTTCCTCAGAGTCTCGAGTTCAGCCTGGCCAAAATATGCCCATTACTTCACCACCACAGGCATTCCCTCCCTGCCCTTGCAGAACAGAGGGAGATTTGCCACCATGCGATAGCAGGACGGTGGTGGATCCTGGTATGTGACATAAACCTCCTGTATTTATGTAAACTTGTTCTAACGTGTGTGCTTACTGCTTGCCACTAGAATCCTCCACCAACAAATAAGCTGCATGTTTATTCCGGCAGAAACTGGCAAGCTAGTCGTGCATACCTCCGGCCCTCTACATTGATATAAGATACGCATGGGTTCCAAAGAACAAATACAGCAGAATAAGTGGGCATAGTTCTGCTGACCCCAAAAGAGCTCCCAATGCGGCCGCACTGGGTACGAAAACTACGGAGTACTTGCTAAAATCTCAGAGCCACTGTAGGCTATTTAAATCTCGAAGGACTAAGGCAACTATTTGTATCCACAATGCACGCTGACTTTCATCAAAATCATCTATCGAGGACCTGATTATGTTAGTTAGATAAGGTATGACGCCATCGGATAGGCTAAGACGAGAAGGCGGCGTTTATTCGAAGCCGTTTGTGATAGCGGAGAAGAATTGACTTTTCGGAACATGCGAAAACAAGAGAATCGGTGGAGTTAATATTCTTGTCAACACAAATTTAAGAATGAGTATGGATCCCTTCAAATAACAGACGACCTGAATCGTGTTTTTATTTTTTTTTATTACATGACCTATCAACACATCTACTGTGCGAATCTCAGTACTTCTTGCATTCGATTGCTTTCCCGCGCATTCAACGTCCACAAATATCTTCGAACAGTTCGTGCGTAGTTTCGACTGCTGCTTTAGGATCTCATTTTCTTTATGAATATCACTGACTGCTAGTCTCATCAAATCTCCTTGGAGTAATGGAGATAGCCGTGTTAAGGCATTTCCACTGACATGCGGAATGAAGACGAGGGTTAGGAAGTGGGTTGAACCAGTACGTTGCTTCCTCATGCAATGCATCACTAATCACTCCACTAACACCCATCCAAATCAGATGTCCATGCTTGAAAATATTAAAAACGATGGCGACTTTCACATTCTTCATCACCTATACCTTAGCCTAAAGCTATGACGAAGACAAGGTCTAATCGTTTTTGGGTCGTTCTATGTGAACATGGAAAAATGCCTTACAGAAGCACATATCTTCAGGAAGGCCATTACTTGCGATCTCAACGCTACGATTAAACGTAAGAGAACGTTCAAAGAACTTCACAATGACGCGAACAGTGTGTGCGACTGTCTGAGTTCATAATGACGACTAAGATTACTCAGGTGAATAACAGTCGCAGCAGAACCATTCTAAATTCTCACCGTGGAAGCCTCCCAATGGAAATATGATAATATAGATCATATTCAACCGCGAGTTTTTGAATAGTCTTATTGTTATACCAAAAGTTTTGCTCACGAATCCCTTTGTCGTAGAAGGGAGAGAAAGCCACATAGTTCAAGAAATCAAATCTCAAAGCCACATTGAATAGGGATTTATTCAGATAACTGGTTCTTAGGACGATGCCGCTGGAGATAACACTGATTAAGAACGCAACAGGCTCATTTGACATCTTCACTCCATTTTAGTGGAAGAAGAAAGTCCGAAAATCACCAAAAGGCGTCTGTCTCGAGGGACACTCCAGCTAATACGAAAACGTGGAGGGGCAACAGCATTAGACAACCTCTAACATACATCCAAGCGTGAAATTCTTTATCGAAAGGTCATAGAGATTTTAAAGAAAGGACAGCAACAGTGATGGCCGAAACTATAGAGGATGCGAAAGAGCAAGAAGCTGCCGAAAGTTTGCCAATGCCACGGCTTCCTTTCTTCATATGAAATGAAGGAGGATGGATATGTTGCTCTACCAATTCCCCCTTAGTAAATCGAACATGCTTTTTCCTCGGTGAAGAATCGAAGACGCGGTCCAAACAGGATAAGACCTGAACCTGAACAGCCTTCTGCCACTCTTCATCAACATATTAGCTTGGTTCTATAAACGTTACCTTACCTGTCAGAATGCAATGTTCCTAATCAATAGATGACCAGCAAGATCTTTTTATTGTTCAAAAAGGGTAAGCTCCACGATATGGTCAACTATCGCCTAATCTGGTTTCTGTCTGTCGTCTATAAACTCTTTCACTCATGTCGTCGTAAATGGGATTGGGAGAAAACTGGATAAAGAACAGCTATGTGGGCAAGCAGTAGTTTTGAAATCAACAGTCATTTAACCTCGGTAGAAAATAATCAACGTGTTTATATTGTTGAGTTTACACGAGGTTGATAGAGATGTTTATTCGGCTAACGTTTCCACGTGTTCGTCTTCATCAGAGCCGACGATCATTGTCCGACGATCATCATATTGTCCACAGTTGTTCCTCTTCTCGATGTGGCGTCTTCGTCTCGCATCGAGCTGGATCTTTCTTAGTGGAGCATCTCGATTAGGCGTACTCACGCGGAGACGCTCTTTTATACAGGGCAGTTGTTGTTGATATGACTATCCGTTGACAATAATTTGCTTTTCCTACGGACAATCAACGTTTGTTTCACGCAGTGATTCTAAAAAGATTCAATATGGAAACCCATATTCTCACGACCATGAGACTTAGCGTAGTATCTTGCGAGTACAGAGACCGTTCTGTCTAACCATCACTGCTCTAAAGAAGGCGTTCGACGGAGTCGAGAAAGAAGCGGTCACAGAGGCACTAAATAGCCAGGGCACCAATACAACGACAAGAATATCACCACTTTACAACGATGTGAGACATCGAATCTCAGTGAAGTTATTTACAGTTACCCTTGACAGAATCATGCGAAAACTGGAACAATAAAAGAGAGGCTGAAACTCAATAGTCAGCAATAAAGCACCATTTTCGCCTTGCTGATTACATCGTTTCTATAACCGCACGCATTAACTTGGTGGAACGAATGCTTGCCGACTCCAGAAACGCTTGTGGAAGGATCAGTCTACGCCCAAACCTCAAGAAGACGATGTTCATGAGGAATGCATGTATTTCTCATTCCCTAATCAAGCATAACTGAGTAACTTTTTTCTAAAGCGTCTAACTAGGCCAGCAAATAAACACGATGAACGACCTAGCTTCAGTGTAGAGCGGGAGTAGGCGAGCGGCTTGTGAAGTTCTCATGAGTATTGAGGATGTAGTGAAGAGAACAAAGAACACCCGATTCCGGCTTAACCTTTTCAACATACGATTCTTCCTTTCTCAACGCATACGTCAGAAATATAGTCGCTATGCATGCAATTTGGAAGAACACCTCGCGTTTTCGAAAGCGCAGTCGGCACTTCGAGTATTCCACATCACGGGAATGATCCGAAGTTCCGACCCACGATCGAAAATCGGAGACGTTGTTCTACATGCCCAAATGTCGAAGGTCAGAGGGGCTGGACACACAATCCGTCTGAACGAGTACCGGTGGAGAAGAATCGTTTGCGACCGGATTCTTCGGGAGGTCAAACGTACAGGAGATAGACCAGCCAAAAAGTCAGAGTTCTTCACGAAGACCCTAGAAGTAAGTTATGATTTTTCAGCAAGTCCGCTAAACGTGAAGAAACCAGTAGGTATTCTTTCATGTAACACGGACAAATGGAAAAATTAAAAGCGCTCGCTTGTGTCACTCACATTCAGCGGGATGACAGATTACAGACAGTCAAGAATATGGAACCGGAGACAAAAAAACCAACATGAAGAAGGACGGTTGGGTACGTGACGATCATAAATGTTCCTCTGGCAACAGTGATCAATAGTTGATCAGCGTGGAGCAGGTATCAGCTCCAGACATAAAACTGTTAGTGGAGATATTCTGCGTGAATGCTTTTGGTTCCACAACGACATTTCCAGACTCTAAAATCTCCGATTGAGGAAAGACATCTACGTTTTCTCTCTCCGGAGTTCAGTTTGCAACCGCAATTAGCAAGCATGAAGAAAAGCAGCTTCATAACCAGATAAAATACCAGGCAATTTCTGTAGAACTGGAAACCACAAACAGTGTTTTTCAGGCAATCCATGTAAACACCGATGACATGGTATTTACTCCAGCCAGCAGCAAAGTCTATAGAAATTGAAAGAATTGAAACGAACGTTGACGATAGTATTTAAAATGGATTAAGCACTACATGGATAAACAATATTTTAAATCGTATTCACTAAATCATTGACGCCAGTCGGTATGGGGTAGAGGTACAGGAAGTGGATGCTAACAACATCTTCACAAATTATTTGTGGCTAACAGTTTCGGACCTGACTGCATAGGAAACTAAAAGACACAGGCAGAAGAAGAACGATTCATGGGAATGACAACCGCTGAGCAAATTTGTACCTGTTTTGAGACAGGAAACGTTACGCTGCCAAAACTAAAGATATAGTTGAGTGGCGTGCTGCTTATAAATTCCATTCTATGGGTGTCTAACTCATGCCAATAGACAGCTTTGAAAGAGTGTTGAGTCGCCTCTATTAAGTGCATAATGCAAGATTTTATGAAGGGGATAAAAGGTGAGTCGGTTTGTCGAACTTGTGAACAGAAATTGCATGAGTTTATGGGCCTAGTGAGAACGTCGGTAACAATGAGCTTCTTATGCAATTTAGAGGGAAAGTGACATCCCGCCGATACATCTCATATGAGAGAGAAGAAGCATGGTAGCGAGCTTCTAAAGCCATGCACGAAAGATGGATACACATATAAAGCTGAAATATACGTTAGTAATGTGACTTCTACGTAACGCACTACAGCTAAGTAAAAGGTCATCAGACTTACGGACGGTTTATAGCGTATCTCGGTGGCTGAAAACTTGCCCAAGACGAAAAGCCTTCCCACTGTACTATATGAGAAAAAAAATGAACGGTCTCTAAGGCAAGTCATCCACCAGAAGCTGAAGATTGGGGCAATAACTAACAAAATCGGAGTGTGTTGATGGACTTAAACAAGATGACGAAAGCAACGTTACTGAGACTTCTAAATGTAAGGAACTACTTAGACGTCATAATTTCACACGTGCTGGAATAGATGCCAAGCAGATGAGGGCCAGAAGGAGTAGATGCAGCAAGTGCTTTTTTTAAAATTATTTCAACAATTAGTATAGATAGTGTTTGCTGTTGAAGTTATTGCTACACTGTTACATTACCCGTCAACATATTTACGGTGATGATCTCAGCACATCTTGCATCCAATTCTTTACATCGCGTTCATCGTCCGAACAGTTCTCCGCGTATTTCGCGTATTGTTTCGGATGCTGCTTAAGCGCTTTCTTCCTTATGAATGTCGTAAAGTGGTAGTAGAGTCGATTCAGCTCCGGGTGTATTAGAAGATAGCGTTGGGAAGAGGTCGAACTAGCTCCTCGCTTCTTGATGGAGTGCATTACTAACCGTTCCACTACCAACGTTAGGACGATGGATCTTTGCGTTTCGAACTTCCGTGTGCAAACACAGCCGCTGTGCAAGTATCTCCCGGGAAATTGAAATCCAACGAACGAACTCGTTGAAAAAAATGTTTTTTCGTAAACTAGGCATAGCCCACCTCGACTATCTCAGGTCTTCAGGGAGAATCGAGTCGGCCAGCATTTAAGTGCGAATCACCAGAGAGCGTACACGTAAACGAGCGAAAATCTGTTGGCTGACAGGGAAAGGCAAAAAAAACTGTGTGAAAGTATAACTACCTAAAAAAACTTGGCACTGGGAAACACAGCACTATCTATCGCATAACAATGCACAGCAGGGAGTGAAGTGCGTTCTTTTTTTAAAAGAGGAGAGAAAGTAAGTCTTCTGCAAACAAGTACTTCTAAAAAAATAAAGTCATCAATAAATGCTTACGGCTTAACAATTAGGGTTCGAAAGTCGCTTTTGCGAACTGCTGATGGTGTCTGCATAACTCGAATACTTGAGGAGTTGAAATTGTGGGCCTGTAGAAGCTACTTCGCTCAACCTATTTAAGTGTGAACATAGTTTTTTTAAAAGCATAACGTTTCTGAACAGTTCAGTTTTGTTCCTAAAATCGTTTAGAACCAAAATGTCCAAAAAAGAAAACAGAGAATATTTAAGCTTTCAAAATTCCACACGGAATCCCGGTAGCAATAAATGTCAACGGTGCATTTGGAAAATTCATCACGCTCTAACGGACGAAATACTGCTTGTGTAATTGCATTCAATTTCGAAATTGGAGCTCTAACAAGAAAAAAGTGACGAAACTACGATTACTGGACTCATAAAGCCAGAATCCAATCTTGTCAGAATGGCATGTTTTGATCTTATTGAATAAGATCCATAGATTCTAAGATTTCTACTCCGATCAGTACACTCCACTTGGAGCGGAGACATCTTGGTTTAAATTTCAAGACAACCATTTTTCTCGCCCAGTGAGTGCAAATCACGTCAGATCCTAACTATCAAAGTAATTTAAATCGTGTTTGGTTCATAGAGAGACATTAAGGATTCAGGGAGTTACTTTTGGTTTCTAGCACCACCACCGAGTGGGACGACGCCCAATTTCCAGCCGTTACGGTCGTTATGGTTTTCACTAAACAGACGGCAATTTCTCCATACCTATAGGAATTCAAGAGCTAAGAACAGACTGTGGAAGACTCTTTGCTCTATCGTTATAACGGCATGAATAGCACGCATTCTACTGTTTGCTACATACTGCTATTGTTCAACATACAAGCACATTATTGTCAGCATTTGGAAGTGTTTAGAACTAATTTTGTGCCTGTTTCCGTATTGTTTATACCCGAATATTCCGCACAATAACTATTCTTCATTTCTTCAACATCATTAAGAGAAGAATAGAGCTTTTTCCCGTCCAAGGCCAGCCAAAGCATCCGTGCTAAGTTGTCGACCAAGCGCAAGAAATGAAGAAAATGATTCTATGAACCAAAAAAAATAATAATAGTAATTGGGAAGAACCCAATGGTACCACAAGCAACTCGGGATGATGCTCACGACTGTGCACGAACCACATTAAATACTAATTATTAACATAACTATCCGGTATTAGCTGATTCACCATATTGACGAACAATGATGTTGTAGCGATCGCATGTAAGGGAACAGCTGAACAGTGCTCATCCAGCAATGATAGCTGAATAGAAAAATGTTTTGAAAATGTGTGGCTTTTCCAGGAGTGGCGATCCACTTTTTCGACTCTGAACAGGGAAATCAATACAAATTCGGACTTCTCCACAAAGTCTTTTCTCGATCAACGTCACTGGTAAACGAATCAACAAACATGTGAGTGAATTTTACGGCATGGCACTCCTAGGTCTTTTTTTCATCCTCCCGCTATGTTTGTTTTATATTTGCCCTGATAACGCCCTATAACCTCGACAGGATAGGATATCAACATAGACCTAAATCAGTGAATCACTTTGCGCATACAAACTATCGACGGTAAAAAATGTCACATTTCATGCTTCAGTAAAGATGTACAGCTAACATTAGCAGGACTCCAAAAAGCCTTGCTAATGCACCAAGCCGGACTCTGAGATATTAATACTGGATGGGTTTTAAAAACATGTTTTTTACCACCCAAACACTGACCATAAACGTTTGTGCAAAGCTCTGCGACACTCCAAACAAGACCAGAGCAACTTCTTGCCACATATTTGGCAGCTACAAACTGCGAAACGGCATCGAAAGTGGAACATTGCTGGCATTATAGGCGCGGAAATGGGAAAGCGAACCAGAGGAGTGCAGCTGTCTCCACGTGCGGACCGTACGTCGAGAATAAGTAGAATGTAGTCGACTAATCAAGTACATGTCACTTCAAAACTACACATTTGATTTGGTGCCTGAAGGCATAGAAATCGCTTACAGCATATTTATCGGTAGAAATGCTGGAGGATTGGACTACGTGATTTAAGATACGAGGAAGAAAACGAGATCCATCCGCTAAATATGCTCATATTGTGCTCAAGAAAATAACGCGATAAATGATATCTTGCATTAACAATTACGCCAAGAGCCTCCCAACGGTTTGCCGCCTCATCGTGGCTGAGAGGTGCTCCTGGGTGTCGGGCTGCGATGTACAGCGGTAGGATTCATCTCACTGGCAGGGCCTCCCAAGCTCAGAAGGAACCCGGCGCTTCCATCAGGAAGCCCAGCTAAGAGTAAACCAATACTAAGATTCACCACCGTTCTGGTATCAAACTAGTCGCATAGTAGTAGATCTCCCTCTGATCCACAAGAACAGCAACTGCGTGCGGCCGTGACAACCTGGGGCAGACTTTGGCCATGCTGTCCTCGGGACTCCAGGGTACCACAATGGCTAAACCAGCAATTCACTGTAGAACGAAAAATTATGCTGGGGCCTGCAGAACCAGTGAAGACTTGCCATCCAAGTAGCCAAATATCCACGCATTATGCCTAGAGACCTTACTAATGCTGACTTATGGTGAATATCATTGATAAAACTGCTCTCTCGGAATAATCCGTTCACTACACGACTGCTTATTCTTTAGATCCGATTGCTTGGGTCTATGACAACAGGGAAACATAATGTAAGCAGTGCTCATGCTGAGAAATTACTGGAAGAACATCTAGTTCATACTCTCGCATTACCAAGAAAACCAGCCATTAGAGAAGACGAAATGATTGGATGACTGAAACTATTATGACCTTATATTCTCAGTCCTCTAGACGTTTAAGACTCATTCATATGAACACAACACTCATTCATTTGAACACAACACCTCGATCAACGAAGTTGAGAGCGGACTGAAAAGGAAAACACGCTGAACGATAAAGAGGACATAAGGTCAAGTACTTTACATACATTCACATAAAACTTATCCGCTGAAACAAGTTGGTTTGTTGAATTTAAGACGTTCCGAGGCTACTTTGCAAACGACAACACCTTTACGAGCTCTCTTCAAAAAAGGAGACATTAGAAATGCAAGTAAACGACCTACTGAAATGCTGCTTTGCCAAAAACTCAGAGTCCGAACCTGATTTTTCAAAAAGTGGTGGATTCTCCTCGATAATTAGAGTAGAAGGAACTTTGGTCGGCCAACTTAAGAGTAAACATCACTCTCTGAACAAACCATTTCCCTCAAAGATGTGGGATCAAAAGTTCCAAAATTGAAAGTAAGATTTTAACATTTAAACTCTTAACACAAACTCAGCAGCCACAAAAAATTTACGACGCATTTGCATAAATTATCGAATTTTGATGAATGAAGACTTGCCTGCACAATCGCTTCGAGTTCGACACACCAGAAATAGGCGGAAAAACTGGAATTCCTGCGCTTCATGAATCGAGAGTCTCATATTCGAAGAGAAAGAAAAGTTTTGACTTATTATTTACTGCCTACTCTTTTAGCGGCAGGTTATGTATTGCGAAATATAACTTTAATGATGCTGAGATATTTGCAAAAATATGGTGTATGGTGTGGTGGTGAGCGCCCTACTCCCCGGAAAGGACAACAGCGCGTTCGTTCCCCACCGTAGACACCTGCGGTCCGGAGTTTTGCAAATATATCATCATCATTAAAGAAAGAAAAAGTCTCGTTTAAATGGAATCTGCAGATTCTAACGGTTTTCACATCAAGTGGAAAACCTCACTAGAAGCTGCCATATGTTAATTTGAAGACGAAAATGGCCAAAATTCTCACATGGCGGAAGTGCAAATCAATCCACAATAAACTTAAACTATTCATCTCATGTCAAGACCATCGCTAAGCATTTCCTGGTCCGATCGTTCTCACCAAATCGCTAAAAGACTTAAATAACCAAAGCCCCTCTCCAAATCAGTAACCCGTCAAGGGTTAGAGGAAACTCTTATAAAAAACAAATACCTCAGAAACACAGCTGTAAACCTATATCAAAGATGCTAAACAACCAGTCGCACTAAACAGACATTGCATTGGTGGCTCTTTAGGAACCATGATACCAATGACACCACCAATTTGTTCGAATACATCTAACGGTTGCCGATCTTTTCTTCGACACTAAAACAGTATGTAAACAAACCAGTGGTCTACAAGTTAAGAAAGTTTTTTTTTCACTAACCTTAATAAATGACCGATTGGAAACCGTTTGGGCAATACTCATGGCAATCAAATCGAAGGAAAACCATGATTGAAGAACCAATATAGCCAAACTGTTGGTATCACTTCGAAACGAATGAATCTAAACAGGAGATTGCGTTAAAATTTGACGAAAAAGCGTAACTGATTAGGTAGGACTAGCGAAACATGAGTAAACAGATGAGAAATTCCTTCTTTAAGCAGGATGTGGTCGTTACCTAAACTAATCATCGAAGGAAGGAAGCGATAGAGCACTGAATATGTGGGGTCATCTCTTAACTGGGTCATGAGGACGTGGCTGCAAGTAAATGAATTGTGCAGCTAACAAGAAATAGCATTAACTTGTTAAGTGCTACACATTATTTATTTGTAATTCCCCAAAACCCTAAAAGTTCACCGACTACCTCTGTCAAAATGGAGCTTCTAAGTGTTAAACAGCATATACATAAACAGATCTTTTAAGTGTTAAACAGCATATTTGATACTTGATACTTGAATGTCCCGTCTTCACTGGTTGTGCGGGCCCCAGCACAATCTCAGTTTTTCGGAGATTTGCTGGTTAAGCCATTGTGGTTCCCTGCAATCCCGAGGTCAGCTAGGCTAAAGTCTTTTCCAGGTCGTCACCACCACAGGCAGTCGCAGACCTTGTGGATCAGAGGGAGATCTACCATCATGCGACTTTGATACCAAGACGGTGGTGGATCCTGGTATTGGTTTACTCTTAGCTAGGCTTCCTGAAGGAAACGCTGGACTCCTTCTCTGCTTGGGAAACCATGCCGGGGGGACGAATGCCCCCGCTGTACATGGCAGCCCAACACCCAGGAACACCTCGCTGCTATGATGAGGAGGTAAACCGTTGGGAGAGGGCCAATCGATATTGTGTCATGAGTCGATCACGCTGAATCGATGCAGATTCAATGGAACAGAATGGGTAGAATCCAAGTGGGATCCTGAGAAGCCACCGTCAGCCAGAAATTTCAAGACAAAGACGATGTGTGAGAGTTACTGCATAAATATATATCCTTACAACATGAAATAATACGTTGGAAAAAAAAATAGAAATGCAGACCGCAGATGAGGTTTGCCAATATACTTGTTCTACAACAGGGCTCTTAAAGTGTTCAAACTACTCGTTTCGAAGCTAGGAATATTTCGAAGATGTTTATAGGGACTACTAGGAACGACGAAAGCTGAGGACGATGAAGTACAGCATACACCGCAATAAATTTAAGTCCATCTTCAACTTCCCGATCCGGTAAGCCCTTGACTGCGAACTCTACTTGAATGTCAATGATAGTGGATGGCATATTAGGGAGAAAAATCACGAGGCATCAAAACGCCATTGATCAAAAAGTAGAGGCATAAGACCCATTTTTATTAGCACAACGAATTCACGACTGATTAAAAAGAAAAAATTCTCTCTAGTGGAGTCAGACGAAGCGAGAGGAGCACATTCGAATGTTTAAGAACTAGTGATAGGACTGTTTTCGAAACAACATCATACAAACAACCGGTCCTTAGAAGAAGTATCCTAACCGTTTAAAAACTAGTACAAAAATAACAAATACCTCCATAAAGTAATCCACTATTTCTATTTTTTAAACTACTTCTTAGACACCGAAACAATGATAATTCCAGGGTTTCGAACCACAGGAAGAAAAAACCAATAAGAAAAAGCTGAATAAGAAGCACTTCTAGGAGGGAATAACACAACAAATTTCACTTGAGCGAATAGAAAAAAACCACATCGAACACGACGAACAGAAACAGCTACAAGCGAAAAGAATGACATGGTACCTTCTATACCAGGAGTGGATAGCCTCACACACTTACTCGTCACACCCATAGTGAACAGCGGACAGCCGCTTCCTTGGTTGCACCGTTTCCTTCAAAGCATCAGTCAACAGTAGGAATTACAACAATTTCACAGTTTTCGAAAACAGTATGAAGCATAAAGAGTGAAAAAATGTGCCTAAAACATCCTAGGTGAATTCGTAACCACACTAAACGGCTCATTGGTGTTATCAAAATGTCAAAACAACTTCTAGATTACCTCGGATGAGCTATACCGCCCGACATACTGACGTTGTCGCGGCTTCATCATAAACCACCGCAAAGGATAGTTGGTATTACCAGTCTTCGACGTCGTATTGATAATCTGAACCAAAGTAAACTAGGCTAATGATCATTAGGCTGAAACGCGTGGTCATCTACGGAGGAACCCAATACTGCGCAATCGATAAGTTAGCACGACAAAGGTGAAGCAGTTAACAAGGGGACAAATCTAATCTTGGAAATTATGTTAAATAACCTCTATTTGAGATGGGGTGCTTTCTTGGATCTTCGAACTTGGAAGACCAGTACTTCGAGCACATTTAATGTGCAGCCGCAGAGAATCCGCGGTGAACGAAATTTTTTTTCGATAAGGATGCGCCTAAAACACACTCAAATGTCATCAAATACAGCAAGCTCATGCTTAAACTCATACGCTTGGGAAAAAAAACGTTACCGAAATCACTGGCATAAAATTGGTGTCAGAACAAAAACTCACAAATGGAAGCAGAGCAGTGTGCAAAAGCCATTTGCAGTCTCCTCAAATCGTTCTTCGTTTCCACACCGCTCATTAATTTGTACTTGAAGTCTCTCGTCACCACCGGTCTTCTCACTTTCCTAGCTCTAAAGAAAAATGATGTTCAAATAAACTTTTAAAGTGGAAAAACAAGAACAACTCCAAACTTTAGCCACAAATTCTTTTGCTAGTCAAAATAATCTCTTCGTGAACCTGACAAAACTGAGTCAAACACACCTTCTGGGTTTAACACTGCTACTGTCAGGGCACGATGTGGAATGAAGATTCACAGTGAAGCCGTCGTCTGCTTCGCTTGTGAAGCTGAGCACGGTGTACTTAGCTAAAGTGTGAGAAAAACAGGTTAGGGATATTATAAAATTCACAATTTCCAACGTGAACCCCTAGCACTCTAGTGCACAATAAAACGCTTTTATGTCCCAAATGGTTCAAAATTTATGTACCTTAGTGGTGTCATGACACGACATGTAATCAGACACTATGACGCCATTGTATATTTGCTGAATAAAAAAGCAAAGAGAGATGAAATTCACCCATCTCTAAAGTACACCCGTTTGCTAGGCTGGAGCGGTAAGTTCGGCATCCACGGTGTTCTATTTCGCCATCGGCGGCTACATCGATTAGTTCATGCGACCACAACGTGGTAAAAACAACCTTCGCACTGAATAAATCGCGGAACTCCAGATAACATGCATATAAAAGATCGAAAGGGAACGGAAGATGAAAATAATATCGAAAATAGAACAAATAAGGAGATGGAACAAAGGATCGAAAACCCTTCAACATTTAAATGGTCATAAAACTCATAAAAAACAAGATGCAAACCAACTAACATCTATTTATACCGAAATCGTAACTAAAGCAACAAATTCCTGTCCCTTTTTCTTCAGGACGTCGAACTTGGTCGCACCTCTAAGCAAGCAACCAGGAATTTTATGGGAGCACAGGGACAGGGAAAGCTTCTCTAGCTCAAAAGAAGGTCTTGGTCGCACAGTACAGTTGGGAAAACGAACAAAACCACTCCAAGACGACAATTAAAGCTACTGACCCTTCGAAATAGCGATCGGAAGGATGCGGTAGAACTTGAAGACTACCGATAAACAGTCGTTTCTTGTTTAGTACACGTTGGAAAAGTAGAAACGCTCGATTTGTGGGTCAAACATCAATTTAACGAAGGTCCCCTGTGAAATCTTCTTCTTTTGTGCAACAGAGAAGACCACGATGTGCCGTTCGATGAAAAGTGGATTCTATACAAAAATCGACAACACTAAGCAGCACGTCTGCACCGAGAAGCTTCTAAACATTTCCCAAAGCTACTTGCACCAAAAGAAATTTATGGTCAGTGGTCAGAGTTTGTTAATATACAGCTAGATTAATCCACTATACTTTCTTGAGACCTGGGGAAACGACAACAAGGAAGAAGTGCTGTCACGATGAAGTGGGAAAAAACCGCAGCGTGTGCATTCATGATTAGTCAACGGAAAGTGTCCAGCCTTCTTGCACGACAACAGCCTACTGCAGATTTCGCAATCAACACTGCAGATGTTACCGGACCTTTCGCGAATCGACCACCACTTCTGCAGCATCGCGGTATTTATTAGCTGCAAAAATCCTCAGCAACCACGCCGCTGCAAGAAACGACTACAAAGCGTTTCCGAGAAGATAAAGAGCCCACGGTGCAGAAATAGTTTGCAAAACTATGAAAATTCCAACGGTGCTTAGCTTTATTAATAAAGCAGTGTTAGAGCTAAGTTACAGAACCTCAAAATTTCGGTCCGAGACGGTCGTACTTACAGTAATCTTGGATTGAGCTCTTTTTTGTGTTCATAGTACAACACATATTCAGGCAATTAGCAAAGTTTGCAATCAAAACAATTTAGAACAAGACGAAACACTCACCACGCTTCAACGCTACAATGCCCCAATGACTGGTGGACGAACTTGACAACTAGTTCGAGTTCGCCATTACGTAACACAAGACGATGGACTTCACTGAATCTACCGTGCAACAAATCGCTCTCCTTATCGAGGAAGAACGCTTTGCACTTTCTTCTGAATTGGAAGATAAAACGATCCCGAGGAACTGATCTTAGTGGGACCACTCCATTTCAGCATCTTTCTGTTCTTAAACAACTTCAAATGTCGGTTTTAGTCTCTTAAAAGGGACGTTCAGCGAATGCTCGGTCCATCATTGTTCCCTACATTTATCGACCACAGAAATAAGAGAAAAGAACAGTTCTCAACGTCAACAAGAAGACTAATAATGGGATTACAAAGAGCAGAAAGTATATAACATAGAGTTGTACGGATGGAAGCATTTCGAATCACTACACCCCTCATTTTAAAGTGGATACATTACTGGTTAGTTTGGAGACAATTCGATGTCCACATAGACAAGGTGTCCTGGCCCTGGAATGGTCTCATGCACTAGAAATAAACTCTTCTCACCTAAATGATTCCTTGGCAGCGGGAACGTCAGGTGCGCCAGTAACAAAACGTGGAAATTCTTTGTCCGTCAAGAAATTTAGAATCCCATCGAACATTTCATCACTTCCAATTGTCGGTGGAAGCCGTACCTACGAATTTAGTATGAGGTAGACACTGTAGCAGGAACAAATTCTCTTTGACAGTCACAACCTCCACTGAAAAAATGATTGGAAATACTTCGAATCGTAATATTTAAGTAAAAACACACACTACATCTATTATACTGATTCCAACAAAAAACGGAGAACTCTTGAAAACTATCAGCTCAAAAATTACAATTTTCAACATTTCAGAAAACTCACGAAACCTACAGCAGCAGACAAAGGACGTGAAGAGCTCGGTCCCTGGTCCTCGCCTGGCGAAAGATCTAAACAGTTCGCAGTAATAAAAGCAGATACCGTCGCTCAACGCACTGTTTCTGATGAGGTGACACTAAGTCCACATAAAAATTCTGTTCACAATGGCTAAGAATTTGGTGAACTTCATATTTCTAACGGCAATTTTCCTTTCTCGTTCACTTCCTTGGAGGTGAAGCTACGCGATTTCACATTGATTGACAAACGTTCAGTTCAGAAGGAAGACTACGTAAGAATAAAACAGCTTATGAAACAGTATTACTTACTTGAATACTTGAATGGCCCGTTCTCACTGGCTGTGCGGGTCCCAGCATGATCTCCATTTTTCGGAGATTTGCTGGCTAAGCCATTGTGATTCCCTGAAATCCGGAGATCAGCCTGGCCTAAGTCTGCCCAAGTCTTCACCACCAGAGGCAGTTGCAACCCTTGTGGATCGCAAGCAAATTTGCCAACATGCGACTTTGATACCAGGACGGTGGTGGATCCTAGTATTGGTTTACTCTAAGATACCTGATGGAATCGCCGGACGCCTTCTCAGGTTGGAGACCAGCGGATGAATCCCCCGCTGTACATCGCAATGCTACGTCCAAGAACACCTCCCAGCCACGATGAAGCGGTAAACGATTGGGAGGATATGAATTAACATCCAAGTTGATTGGAAGTTGTTCTCTAGAAACAATGTTTTCGTGGGTCAAAAACTCATTAAATGGCAAATACAGTAAGCAGAAAGCCGAAGTAAGGGCCTCGGCTGGCATGGTGATAAGAACGTGAGCCCCGATAAGAGTAATCGCAGGTTCGAAGGCCAATTGAGGTTCCGAGTTTTGCCCATATCTCCTCAAGGTACTCGCGGTTGCACTTCATAAGAAGGCGGACACGAAAACAACAGCAGTATACTGAGATCACGAACACAGGGCTAAAAATCTAAAACCAACTTCGAGCCAGAGTCGAACTGAATGGAAGATCGGTCGCTGTCGTTGAATTCGTGGTTGGCGATTCTGACGACAGCGTCTAGGTATGCAAAAGATCAGTAATCAATGAATAATTAACGAAAGACGAGACACCCTAGGTAAGAGGCGAGATGCATCGGACAGTTTTAATCGTTTCATGCCTTCTGCTAACGATTTTTTTTCCTCCTACAAAAACTTAAAAAACAGACGCAGTTTTCTCAACGATGCCTACTAAGTGGCAATCTAGCGCTTAAATAAAAGTAATGAGCTCCGGTGTAGCAAGAAATACAAGAAAAATCCATCAACATCACTCATGACGCAGTAACAGAAGATTATATGGCATCATAGAGATGATTTTTTGAAAATAAGCGCGCTACGGAGGTCCTTGATTTAGCGGAAGACGGGTCACACGGATAACTCGTCCAAATATATGAGGGATAGGGCGCACGTGTTTTAGTGCTCAGATGGCGGACCAAAGTGAGCAACGCACATTGTATTCAATGCACCTTCTCTCATGTAGCTTGTTTTGCCTTGTAATCTTTTGCACTGCGCTTTCGCAGTAACTGCATAGCTTATATAACGCAGATGCAAGTGTCAGCGACAGTGCGGGTCTTTTCGATAACGGCATTTAACTGTGTAGTTCTTTCTCTTCTCTCACACACTGTCTATAAATTACATATGATTCATAGTGTCCGAAATGGTCACTGTTGAGGGCGAGCTGGAAAGTTGAAGCTCACAGTAATGAGGCGTAGTCAATTCGGACGCCTACGCACAGATTTAATTGGGTGTTCTACTTCTCCGATTCTTTCGTAGGGTTCTTTATTTTAATCACGGAGATTCAACTCAGCTGCATACTTGAAAAGGCCTTTCAACTCGCAAAAAGTAAACCACATGTCAACGCTGTCGACTAATGACTACAAGTTGCCTCATGGAAGAATTTCCAGTAGATCTCAGTTCACTCCACTGCTTTTGCCAAAGAGTGGATCCAGGAAAGAGGAAAACTGACGCAAAATCCAGTTGTATTATGCGCAACACGGGTGGCAATAGACGTAAGATGTAGTCTGCTTGTGGGGGGAACTACAAGTGATACAGGAAAAAAAAGTAAGTAGAAGAAAAAACTGCTGCGAGAAGTTCAGAAGCAACCGGTCCAAAGCAATGATACGAGGACCTGCGCGAATTAAATGTCTCGTCGTCGGACCTATTGAGTAAACACAGAATCACTACCGCCTCCTTGCATTGTGTTATTTCAAAAAAACCACTATCCAAATGCTTCAAATTTCATTTCTTGCCTGTTCTTTTCCCCCATATCATTAGGTCACTCTCGTGTATCATCTATCGTTCCGTTAGTGATTGTGGTGACGCGAGCGGGCGCCAGGAATTCTTCCATTTCTCCATGTCGCCTGCGATAGTAGCCCACTGGGATTTGCTCGCTCTAGGGACTCGCTGAGCATCATATCATCCTTCTAACGTTTTCGTGAAGAACTCAGATTATTCGGTGCGGTAGTCTCCCTGCTGCGCATTTGATATCCCCCTGCCCATTTCCTTGTCGTTCATGTACATCATGTGTTTAGCTCATCTGATTGTTGATATTTTGGCATGGCGTCTTTTGGACTTTGATTGTTGACGTAGTTCGAAGCTTCGGATCCTTTCCCTCATTTCTGTGACAAGGGATACTCCTAGCATCGTACTTTCGAACGCGTGTTCAATAACGCTGAGTGCTCTTATATTCCACTTATGCCGCGAACAGTTTTTGCGAGCCGTTCGCTTACTCCCCGCCCAACTCTGGAGCTAAGTTGTTCATCAAGTTAATTTCCCGACCCAAAAAGACGGATCTGGAGCATTCGGAGATATTCATTCCACTGAATGTCAATGGGACACACATAACCAATCCTTTCCTCAAGAACATTGTTTCTGTGAGATTTAGTGGAAGACAAACCTTTCCACAGGATTTATCAAAGTCGGCAACCATTCGGTACACCTAGTGATGTTGTAATAACTACGTCATCAGTAATGTGAAAAGGATGTATTTCCCAACCGTCGGTTTTCACTCCCATGTTGCCCCCTTTCCAATGTTCGCATAACGTTCTCGACGATGGTGGTGAACAGTTTTGGCGAGATAATGGCGCCTCGCCTAACACCTCTTTCGACGTCGTTGTTAAATCGTGATAGAACGCTGATATTTTGGCTGTGATATTTCTATATAGTTCACGAAGAATCTTTATATGCTGAGTATGAATGCCTTGGCTGTTCTGTCTAGGACTTTGATGACTCTTTCTGTCTTAACTAAGTAAAAAGCTTCCTCTAATTCGATGAAAGTGGCAAAGAGTGGTCTCTTTTCTTCTCCCAACACTTCTGTGAATCTGGTTATCGACTGTATGTGGTCCATCGTACTAAATCCTTAAGAACCTCCTTTTTTCATATGACTATCAGTAGTCCGTTGAAGTGTCAATCCTGTTTAGGATTGCTAGAGTGAAAAATTTTATAGACGATCGAGTAAAAGCAGGTTTCGGGTTAGTTGGAAACATGGTGGGTGTTACTGTTCCTTAACCATAGCCCATTCTTTCTGGATTTCTATTTCATAGGAACCTTGCACCATGGCGGGTGACCGGTGAAGATCCGAGCCAGTGTGTTGATGAGAACCAGTGGAAGGTTCCTCAGGTGTTGGGATCTTATTCTGTCCAGAATATGTGTTGTTCGATTCTTCACCGACGAGTTAAAATGTCAGATTTCGAAAGGGAGATCAGGTGTGACAACATATTCAGCCTCCTTTATTTCGGATGAATGCGGATCGAAGTGGCTGTTGAGGAAATCCGAGTGGTAATCGTTAACGATTTGCTCCATTGCCCTTCAGAAAGCTCTAATTGTTTTGTCTGAGTGTTGGAATACAATTATCTCGGTTCTGCGATGGCTAGTTTTTTGGTGGGCTTAGCGAATGCTCTTCCCAGTCTCTGCGGTTTCGACCATAACTGCTGCTCTTCTGTTCTTAAGATCTTCCTTTATTGTCTGCCCGCATTGTTTTGCAAGCTTTGAAGCGAGTTGGCAGTGGCGTCTGACTCATATGATTTTTCGCTGGCGCATCAGTTCGAGTGTCTCTCGAGGACTTTCGAACTATCAGCTTTCATAGCGGCAACGTGAAGATGTTATCTAAGCCGATCGTATTCTCCGTCGAAGTTCTCAACATCGTCATCATTCCAAGAACCTACTAATCAGTCGAATAAATCCCAGTTTACAATGGTTTTGAGATCTCGCTTTTGGAACCCAGCCGCCTCCAGTGCATTCCTCGACAGATGGAATATTGTACGATAGATGGGATTGTCTCACCATGTTTCATTGAAATATTGGGCTTTTGCTATGCTGTGGTACGAATATGCATGCTCGTTATGCTGAACACAAACGAACGTATTTTTTTATCACATCTTCAAGTGAGAACTGCTTAATGAGTATGGATAAAGGAGGCCTTACGCAAACACAATGCTACACCTGTGAGAGCAAAGTGCAGAAGCCCAGAAATAGAAGAAGATATCTGAGACCAGTGCAAATGTCCATTCACTGAGAAAACGGTGACCGTTCCGACAAATTCTTCGCATTCCTGAAACAATTATCCCGTACAAAGTACGTGTTCCTGAGAAGCAAAGATGTGTTAATGGAATCCATTTGCCGAGACAGTGAAAAAATCGAACGCAACACATGCAAGCTGCTCTATCCCTCGCTCCTCGTATACTTCGCCGAAAATACGACTGCCGATTACCACTCGGATTTTCTCAACAGCCACGTCGATCCGCATTCATCCGAAATAAAGGAGGCTGAATATGTTGTCACACCTGATCTCCCTTTCGAAATCTGACATTTTAACTCGTCGGTGAAGAATCGAACAACACATATTCTGGACAGAATAAGATCCCAACACCTGAGGAACCTTCCACTGGTTCTCATTAACACACTGGCTCGGATCTTCACCGGTCACCCGCCATGGTGCAAGGTTCCTATGAAATAGAAATCCAGAAAGAATGGGCTATGGTTAAGGAACAGTAACACCCACCATATTTCCAACTAACCCGAAACCTGCTTTTACTCGATCGTCTATAAAAATTTTTCACTCTAGCAATCCTAAACAGGATTGACACTTCAACGGACTACTGATAGTCATATGAAAAAGGAGGTTCTTAAGGATTTAGTACGATGGACCACATACAGTCGATAACCAGATTCACAGAAGTGTTGGGAGAAGAAAAGAGACCACTCTTTGCCACTTTCATCGAATTAGAGGAAGCTTTTTACTTAGTTAAGACAGAAAGAGTCATCAAAGTCCTAGACAGAACAGCCAAGGCATTCATACTCAGCATATAAAGATTCTTCGTGAACTATATAGAAATATCACAGCCAAAATATCAGCGTTCTATCACGATTTAACAACGACGTCGAAAGAGGTGTTAGGCGAGGCGCCATTATCTCGCCAAAACTGTTCACCACCATCGTCGAGAACGTTATGCGAACATTGGAAAGGGGCAACATGGGAGTGAAAACCGACGGTTGGGAAATACATCATTTTCACATTACTGATGACGTAGTTATTACAACATCACTAGGTGTACCGAATGGTTGCCGACTTTGATAAATCATGTGGAAAGGTTTGTCTTCCACTAAATCTCACAGAAACAATGTTCTTGAGGAAAGGATTGGTTATGTGTGTCCCATTGACATTCAGTGGAATGAATATCTCCGAATGCTCCAATTATATTTATCTAGGTCGAGAAATCAATACGATGAACGACCTAGCTCCAGAGCTGAGCAGAAGGAAACGAGTTGCTTGGGGGTGCTTTCAAGAGCATCGAGGACGAAGTGAAGAGAACAAAGAACACCCGACTCCGTGCCCACCTTTTCGACTCAACGGTACTTCCTGCCCTAACGTATGCTTCAGAAACTTGGCCGCTGCGTATGCAGGATGAAAGCTCACTTAGCGTTATCGAACGCGCAGTCGAAAGGGCGATGCTAGGAGTATCCCGTTCCACACAAGCAATGAAGGGATACGAAGCTCCGACCTACGTCAACGACCAAAAATCAAAGATGCCGTTCTGTACGCCAAACAATCGAAGATAAGGTGGGCCGGACACATAATGTGTGTGAATGTCAACCGATGGACAGGAGCCGTTAGTGACTCTATTTCTCGGGATTTCAACCGTACTGCAGGAAGACCACCGACCCGATGGTCGGAGTTCTTCACAAAGAGCCTTGAAGAAAGAAATGATGCTCGACGAGTCCCTAGAGCGAGCAGATCCCATTGAGCTACTCTTGCAGGCGACAGGGAAAAATGGAAGACTTACTGGCGCCCGCTCGAGTCACTCGACGATCAACGTTACTACAGGTGACACAGGTGATGCCATGGTTGTATTTCACATAGTACTCCGTCGTGAAAAATTGTGGTAGGCAGCAAACGAAAAGCTAACATGAAGACGTAGTATTGTGGTAGCGTCAAATGAGTGCTGTGGCCTGTTAATGAGGAAGTGACTCTAGTACATCGCGGCATAATTTCGTGCATGAGACTGATTGTTTCCATAGAGATTTACGATACAGGATAGCTATGTACGCAGGTTAACGTGATCTCTAGTGGGTTAACGTGAAAGACAAGGTACAACTCTGTGAGAAAAAGATCGAATTTTTCTTAACATGATTGCCACACGGTTCTCCAGTTTCACCGAACATATCCAGTTACCCTACATTTGTGTTATCGATTCAGATCTTTTCTGCTGTAATTCCATTAGACTTGATGTGAACTACAGCACTAAAAGGCTAATATATGTTTATATATTAGTATATAATATATATATATGTAATATAATATATTTGATGGACAAGCTGTTTTGATTCTCATCTTGTAACGGCTAACGCAATTCAAGATTTCAGCCAACCACCTGGATCCAGCTGCGCCTCAGAGAAACATGCGGTCGCTTTTGGTCCTCGGTTAGCCTCTATGCGTCACCTGGGGACTTGTAGATTCGAAACTAATCGGCTCGAAATCCGTTATATGAAGGAACTTCATGGTTCTGAGCTTTACTAAAAGAAGACCACTACGTAAACTATGCGATTTAGTAATGGGCGGATAGGAAATATCGGATACGGCTATGCTGCTCCCTATGATGCAAAGAAAATAAGATGTTCGATCAACTGATGAATTGCGAGTCGAAAAAAATACTACCGCTCTTAGTTTCCTGGAAACCACCTTTGTTAGAGAACAATCGAATTTTGAATAATCACTTGAAGTTCTGAGGTCACCGTGTTAAGATGCAGGACTGTTCCAAACGACGCGCGCTCTCTATTAGAATTGGGCCCAGGTTCCATACCATCACAACCCACTTCTTAGGAAACTTTACGTATGATGGCGTGACCTCTGTAAGAGCACAAGATCAAGTTGTTTCCTCTAGCGTTCTTTATATATCAATATGCCAATGACGAAGTAGACACCAATTTTCGCATGAATTCGGGCGAAACTATCAATATCCTCAGCCGCTAACACGAAAAAAATTTAGTTCTAACCTCAAAGCAAATGAAAAATGTGGTATCCAGAATTTGCGAAAACTGATGAAATCAGACACTCTTGGACTACCAGTCAGTGATAAAGGTCGAAATTTTGTAGTTATCCCTCTTCAGATAGATTTCGAGAAGACGAAAAAACCTCTTCAAGATGATTTCTTTTATCGCTTGTTGCGTGAAAGATGTAAAAAGATAATTGTTCATAAGTCAGTACTAAAAATTACTCAATGAACAAAAGCAGAAGGTTTGGAACCATTGGCTATTTCTCGACATGAAATTAAATTATCAAAGTGTTTCGTTTTATACTTACCTATCAAAAGCCACAAGTCAGTATCTACTGATGATCTTGCGTCATCAGAAGCGTGTAGAGAACCCAGATTCCATAGAGAATGTCTTGTCGGTACTGAAAAGTTGGCACTGTGTAACTGTACCTTCGAACTAAATCAGGTCTACTGTACTTTTTTTCATTAGTTGAATGTCCTTATGGCCCTCCTCCTGTGTCTCGTGCTGCTCTTTCAGATCCTTATCGTCACCACGTCCAGGTTATTTTGGAGGCCCTCCAGTCTATCGAAAGCCTTCTGCTCCACCGCCTGGTTCAATGGGATAGTTTCTTCTATCAGTGCTCATGCGTCTAATTTTTTCCTCCGGATGGTTTACCTTGCTTCTTCCTCGACAGCCTTTTTAGCTGAAAATCCCGACTCTATATCGCTTGGTATAGGAAGCAAACGCGTCCACAATAGATGCAACCAGTGAAGCAAATAATTCTGATTAGGTTGTTTCAGTAATAACCACAAAAAGTGATGTTGATGATTTTGTGGGAAGGATGAAATGATTCGAAGCAATATGTAATTCCAGTAAATTAAATTTTAAAAGACACGATGACCTTTAATGACATTCAAAATCTGTCAACTGTTCAGCTGTTAAGTTTCAAGGATAGTTAATTCTGTGTAAAATGTTTCAATTGTAAGCCGTACTGCTCGTAAGAAATGTAAATTATAGATAAAAAAGCATTAATTATAGAGTTTAGGTCACATAAACCTTATAGAACATGATCGTCCGAAATCTTTTTTGTCAATGTTGTGTTAGCATACCAATGAGAAGAAAAACACTTCTTGATTAGTCATGCCGAGATTAAGGGAAAGTCCGTTTTTAAAAACACTTAACGCTCTCTACTACCTAATAATGATAGCGACCGCTGCAAGATGTATTCTCGGAGAAAAGCGAACGATTGTCAGCGGCCATTGACTACCAACAACCATCCTTTATAAAAGAGCGCTGCTGAGTGAAGTTACTTTATTCGGGCGGTTCTCCACAGGACCCGACTCGATGCTATAAAGAAGATTCACATCACAAGAAGGAACAACTGCGGACAGTCAACTTGGATTGATCCGATTCTGAATACGGCAAAGACGCCGAGGCTTTGCCCGAATAAAGTTTTCAACTACCTCGCATTAGCTTATCAGTGTGAAAAAAAAACATTGGCTTAAGTTGTAAGATAGATCCTTTCGAAAACGATGTTAACATTATAAATTTAGAACAAAAATAAGTGCAAAAATAAAACACAGAATGTGAAAACATACCGACAAACCTCTAGCTCTGCTATGCATAGTAGTCTTGGTGAAGAGGAATGTAGAACAATGTTCTAGTTTTAATCAAAGCTGCTGTTTGAAGGCATGGACTGGAAATTGTTTGTGAGGGGTTTCAGTTGTAGGTATTGCCACTTCCACGCAAATACGTCCAATTTTAGGTATAATATGCAGTTTCCGGTAGTCATCAACCATATGCGACTATAATCAGCTGTTCTAATTTTCCTCAGTGGAACACGCGAAAAATACGGCTCTGAAGAAGACGATACTGCCCGAAACGTCAGCTACTGTTGTATTGTGTCTTTTTGTATGGAAGTGGGCTTCTACATCGTCTTTGAGCGGTCGGTTACTTTTTCATTCCTACTTTCTTTCTGATTTCGGTTTTAACACCTCTCCGATTCAACTATTAAGAAGATCGAGCGAAGGGTTCGTCGCCGAAAACGCACCTCTCTATGATCCACATCGTGGTGAAGACCTGGATCCGCCCTTGCAAGGTTATGTCAGGACTCCAGGGAGGGCCAAGTTGCACGACCAGCAATAGGCCAGCCTCAGTTCACCGCACACTGGGTGCTCCTGTCTGTGACGCCAGGCTGTGAGACGACCGGTGAGAGGCCAGAAAATCTCGGGTTACGCAGGATGTCACTGGAACCGGATCTGACGAACACACGCACGACACGTCATGGAGATTGTTTCTTACTATGCACGTATAGTGCCAGAACGCTCTTCACAGACGCCAATCTTCACTCCCTTCTTGTAGCCGCATATCGCATTAAATTTCACGTGATCGCATTATAAGAGATAAAAATCAGGAAGACCAACATACGCCAACTAAACAACAGGACCCTTGTGATCTGTGGAGAAAAGGTCACGTCACGAAATGTCCGCGGCGTAGGCTTTGTCGTCCTCCCGTCCATTGTCCATCTCGTCGACTCATATGAGATCCTCTCCCCTTGCATGGCCCCTCCTTCGTCTTCAACTGTCACATGATAAGAAGATCACTATCACCAACTGCTACTCATCGACCGACGCAGCTGATTAGTACGAACTAAATGAGTTTTACTATCAGCTGGAGGAAATCATCCGCAGTGATAAAGCATATCACAAATTTGTTGTCGGAGACTTCAACGCCAGAATAAGAAAGGCCAACGAGAGCGAATACAGGATCGGAAATTTTGGATTAGGAGAAAGAAATGAGAATGGGGACCGTCTCGCAGTAGTCCGCTCAGCAGCACGTCTCTTCCGTGGAAACTCGTTTTCCTAGACGAAAGAAAACCGCCGCTGGACATGGGTGTCTCCTGACAGCATGACTCAAGCGGAGATCGACCACATTCTGACAAACAGAACATGGTGCCCACATGACACATCTGTAGCCCCGTCATTCTGTACTGGTTCCGATCACCGCCTTCTTCGCGCGAAGATTCGGTTCAGCCGCAAGCTGGAAAAAAACTCTCTTCATCGACCACGAGGAAAAGTCTAGCTGTATACGACGAGGGCTTTCTGAATGAAGTCCTATCCAAACGTGACTGGCAGATTAAAGAAGACCCAACCGAAGACTACGAGCTGCTTGTCAAAGGACTGGAAAGCTGTGCCGAATTCGCCGCAGTTCCTCAAGCAGGAAGTTCGGATCGCATCTCCGTCACTGCTAAGGTGTTGCTCGAAAACAGAAGGAAACTGAAGCTTGATCCTATTGCAACACGTTTAGCATGGCTAGTAATAAATGCCAGCTGCAGAAGAGCTTTGCAAGAACATCTACAACGGTACGAGCAGAAGAAACTACTGGAAGCAGCAGAGAAAGGAGCAGTCTGAAAAAGATGCCGTCAGGACTTGTGTGATTATAATGTTCCGTTGTCAGCCCTGATGAACGAAGATGGGATCGTCAAAACATCCTGCCATGAAATGGAATTAATAGCGGAAACGTTCTACACCAACCTTTTCCGTTCAACAATCCCCGTCCAGGACCCTAATATACCCGCTGGAGGAAAACCACCTAGAATTCTTTTCCGCCGGAGGCTCGAGTTGCGATAGAAATCATGAAAAGAGGCACAGCTCCAGGACCAGACAGTGTCACCGCCGATCTCCTTAGAGCTGGAGGCCACAATTTACAAGTACTTCTCGGAAATAATATGACAGCCTACCTTCAAAAGGAAAAAAACCCAGACCAGTGGAGGACGTCGCGCACGATGATCCTGCCCATGAAAGGAGGCCGAAGGAATCTTCGTAACTATCGTCCCATATGCTTGTTGAGTGTACTCTACAAGCTCTTCACGAAGATTATCCTCACTCGCATATCAAGGACATTCGATGGGGCGCAACCAGTCGAGCAAGCAGGATTTCGGAAAGGATTTTGCTGTACGGACCACATCCAAACCGTGTCCAGGGTCACCGAAGTTTGTCGGGAATACCACTTGCCTCTAGTCCTAACCTTTGTCGACTGTGAAAAAGCGTTTGACAGTGTCGAAACGAATGCAATCCTATCAGCGCTCGTCGACCAAGGAGTGGACCCGTCCTGCATAAGAACTCTGTGCGACTGTTATCGGAACTGCACTACGAAAATACAGGCTTTCCATCGACCTCTTACCATACTCATAGAAAAAAAGGGGTTCGGTAGGGCGACACAATATCGCCAGAGCTACCATGCTCGAACAAGACCACCACCATGGACTACGATTTCGAGAGAAAGGAACGAATGGCATATGTGATGGTGTCCGCACAGCTCGTGAAGACGGACCGTCCAAGTATCCGAGTAAGTATATGCAATTTCCACATATATATATATATATATATATATATATATATATATATAAGTGAAATATTTTTTTGGGAAGAGGTTAATTTTTTAACATATCCTTTATACTTATGGTGATAACACTATTTGGCTCTTTATAAAGTCAAGCTATATCGAAGCATCTCATCCTTAAACAGACATTCATTAGATCTCGACAGAAATGTTGGAGAAGGTGTTGCCAATATATTGTGCTGAAGTACACTGACATACGCAATACTGTTGACATCGATTTACTTCGAAGATGTGACCTCAACGATTTGCCGTCTTATCATGACAAAAAGGCTTTATCTAATTGCTGAGCTTCAATGTTCAATTATATCAGAGGGCCTCTGTTCCTTACTCAAAGGCAAAAGCCTCTATTGCACAGACCCTCTTAAATGAAACAGTTTGAACTATGAAATGAAGTTTTCCAAAAGTATTTTTTTCACAAATTGTTAGGTGATGATTTATTAAGAGTTCACCTTTCCATAGCCGTAACCAGGCACAACATCTGCGTTGGATATGCCACAGACTGGCTTCAAGAAGTATACGCAAACAGATTTTTGCGCCAAAAGAAGCCACTGAGAACAGGGTGAAACACGCGAAGCTGATACCGGCCACTGTGCGCCCTAAGAAATGGCTCCTATAGAGAACACGTTGTTGATGAATACTGAGACTCGCACTCAGCAAATAAGTTTCCTGGAAAAGATCAGCAAGGTACTGAAAGCATACAAGTTCTCTAGAACAAAGGCGGACATATTCCTAATGCACTTACACTACTGTGTTCTTGGATAATCAGCGTTTTATATCAGCAAACGCGAGGTTGTCAATAACAACATTTGTTAAGTAGTGGCTGACACTCATCGAAACACTTCACAACGCAAGCAAAGAACACCAAGTACATGAATTTCATGCTCACTGGAAACAGCTTTTCCTTTATGTCTTTGAGCACTATGCGTTCATAATAGAGTGTTTTGTAAGATTTCAAGATTCCCAATTAGGAGCTAAGCGGATGTGCAATTGTCTACCCACTTCATCAGCGTATTCATTCCCATACACGTTCTTTTTTGAGTGTTCGACGGTGTTTCAATCATTGCTACCGAATTCACTAAGCTGGCCCTTTTTAAACGACGTTTTATAGCTCTGTTATTTTGCAATAAATGGAGTGAAGGATAAATGGGTCCCTGTTTTCGCTAAGATTTTCGTTTCGAAGCGTGATTGTTTCTCTACAGCCATCCCGAGAAGCTATGGTTTCGTAGCCATAGGAAATTGCTATTTCCCGCAACAAATTTAGGGATTTTCCCTTTTGCTCTCTTCTTGTCCACATGATGGCGTCTGTTTGAAGCATGTTTCGCACAAGCGTCCTTTTTGTTTGTGATGAGTGAGGGGAGACGTAATAGATCGGTGTATTTTTGTTGCTTGGCTTTTGGTGCTATCTTGTGATGTAGTCTTTCTTGGCTAGGTTGAGTTGAACGTTGTACAACGGAAGTCACTTTTTTCATCGGTTTCTGTTGGGTAAAATTTATGTTCTGTGGCCGTTGGTCTAGTATTTCAAAACACTCCTCCATCTCTTTTTGTGTTAAACAAAACAGATGAGCAGACAGTCATTGATATAACTAGAGTAGAGTAGTGGCCGAGTATCGGGTACCGGAGCTTCAACCGCAACTTCAGCGAAGCACTGCAAAAATCTCACCGTTGTGCTTTATGACCTAATAGAATGTTCTGTTTGACTTTAAGTTCTCCAACTAGGCCATTATCTTCTTACAGGAATATAAAATACCTGTACGAGAAAGCCTTGACGCATTTTGGACAAATTCCAAAGACCGAAAAATCAATCGCTACGTACCTCCCAGCGGTTTACCGCCTCATCGTGGCTGGGATGTGTTCCTGAGTATCGGACAGCGATGTACAGAGGAGGAATTCGTCCTCCCGGCAGGGTCTCCAAGCTGAGAAGGAGTTCGGCGTCCCCCATAATGAAGCCTAGCTAAGAGTAAACCAATACCAGGATCCACCACCGTCTTGGTATCAAAGTCGCATGGTGGTAAATCTCCCTCTGATCCACAAGGGCTGCGACTGCCTGTGGTGGTGACGACCTGGGGCAAACCTTGGCCAGGCTGTTCTCGGGATTCCAGGGAACCACAAAGGGCTTAACCAGCAAATCTCTGAAAAGTGGTGATGCTGGGGCCCGCACAAGTAGTGAGGATGGGCCGTTCAAGTATCAACTTCAAGTAATCGCTACGTAAGCGTCTTTCTGATAGCACGTTACCTTGCCGGCTTATCTCTACGTGATTTTCTCACCTGTTCCAAGCACATTTTTGATTCTGTGCTATTTATTTCCATTAAATAATAAAACGAAACGGTGATTGTTTGATAAAAGTCGTTTACTGTGCGAATAAAAATTTCTGCAGCGTTTTCTTTTTTTCGGCTGACGTTACGGAAGTGTTTAACTGAGTGATTGTTTGTCATTTTGACTTTTCTAGACGCTGAAGAAAGTGAAACCACGGAGACGTCAACGGGTATTGTACTGAATAAATCTTGTCTTTAAAAATGTCGTGTATACTCAAAAAAGAAAACAATGTATCATTTTGTCACGGCCGAGGTTATCCTAAAGTCGGTCTCGATAATTGCTTCGTGATGTACCCAGTAACTATGGTTGCTTGTGAAACATGACGTAGTCAAGCCACCATTTATAAATAGAGTACCTTAGCATCTCTCATAAGAGGACATGAAGTTTATTAAACGGTTGTTTGAAAATGAGCGAATGATCGTTCACTGTGTGGGATGCGTCAGGCGCTGCAGGAAAAAAGAACTCTATCGTAGAGTTTAGAGTTACTTATGAATGTTAGAAATAAATGGCTGCATAAAATCCGCCTTCAGCTCGATAACGTCATTCACCACGATGGAGAATTCAACACTTGCTTGGGGGTCCCCCAAAGAGAATGGGTTCGGTCACATTTAACTTAAATTTTATGATATGCTTAGCGCAATATAACAGAGTTTGTCACGATGTCACGATGTTAGTTATCCCAACATAGCCTTTGGAAACTTGAACGACTGTTCGAGTACGATTTATTTTCCAAATGTAGTTCGTTTCAAATGGCATCTTGCGACACGTTATATACAATGTATAATGCTTTTGGGGTTTGTCAGCAGTATCAAGATGTAGAAATATGACTTCATGAAAAGTGTGGTGTTATTAATGACGACAGTCTCGTTCCTCGTTTCCAAAGTTTATTTCCATATTGATGGAACCGATGTCCATCCATTCCGTAATTGTTCCGTTATTAATGTATTTAGCAGGAAGCATCCAATACACACGACGTTTGCATGGCTTAAAAAAGAATTTGTAGTAGAGGACCATAAATGTGGAGAGGAAGAAGTCGATAGATCCTTCCAGATTTCAACTTTGTCACAATCGTAATTCTCTAGATTTACCTTGTGTTTATGGTCACAGTCGTGATAAATCTTGAGAGCTGGTTCTATAGGAGTGTCTTCATATGTTCCTCCTTTTAGGTAGAATTCACCATCATCGGTAGTCCGGAATTCGTCCAAAAGGTCGTCTTTATCTCCATCTATAACATCACGAATAAAGTCTTAGATCTGAAATTATTCAACAACTGTTTGAAGTCTGAAAACGGAATTTATACGCAATCCTGCGGACTTGGTTCACATGAGGGATCTCGAGCCGGCTAGTCGCGAGGCTACGTGGCGCGCCCCCAGTTGGCAGATAAGGGGTTAATCGCAGACCAAAATCGACCGTGTGTTTCTCTCAGACGCAGGTGGATCCAGGGGATGGACTGCTGGGCCGATTTGGCACATACTTTCTGTATTTGCGAGTGGTATTCATGAATGACTGTGTGGTTGCGTCCTCGCGCAAGCGGTTTGTATTCCACCAGTCAATTCGGAAAAAACCTTCAATCAAGTGACAGGGAAGTATATGGGAGTCGGTAAGGAGTCACCTCCAACAAATAACCTCAGTGTCCACTCTGGGAGAAACTGGCTAGCAGGCTACCCTTAAGTATACACAGCCACCGCGTTCAGAGCTTAATAAGCTATACGTGGGTATCAAAAGCTGAACACAGTGAAAGAAGCGGTCCTCATTTCCCAGACCCCAAAAGAGTCCCGATTCAGCAGCGCTGAGTAGGGGACAGTAGCGTCGGCGTGCACGTCAGCACGAGTTTTTCAACGAGTATCGATTTATTCGAACAACTAACAGTCCGATATGACAAAGAAGAAGACCAAGCGTTCTATACGGATTTGGAGAGGTTCTGCGGAGAAGACTATACATTCTTATCGACCCAGAAGAAGGTCTGAAGAACGTTACATTGGCACCTACGGATTAGAATGGAAAGAACAGGGTGAGCGGCTGTCTGAGTTTACCATGGCGAGCAAAACAATCCACAGTAACTCACAATTCCAGAAGCCCCACCCTCACCACTGGACGTGGGAGTCTCCCAAAGGAGAGTACCATAACGAAATAAACCACATCACAGTAAATAGAAGGTTTTGCCGAACCGATGTTGCTGTTGTCCCAAAATTCTACACGGGGTCAGACCACCGTCTCCCTCGTGCAAGATTCTATTTCTCGCGCAAAGGAGAAAAAGCCGCTAAATTCAAAAACCGACGTTCCAATACCTCCGTAAACTGGGACTTATTCAATTCACTTGTTGGCTGTTGGGAAGATGCCGTTTTCGACAACATCGAAGAAGAATACGATCGGCTCATTTGACATCTTCACGGTAGCGCTATGAAAACCGAGAATTCGAAGGTCACCAAGGGACGTCTGTCTGCAGAAACACTCGAGCTGATACGCCAGCGTGGAATCGTACGAAGTCTAGACAACAGCGAACTAACGCCCGAAATTACAAAACCATGCAGACAGACGATAAAAGAAGATCTTAAAGAGAGAAGGGCAGCAGTAATGGTCGAAGCTGCAGAGGCTGGGAAAAGCAATTGCAAAATCCACCGAAGCTTTGCCAACTACAAAACCAACATGATCGCACTCAAACGCCCAGGCGGAACAGTTACAGTGTCCCGAAAATCAAAAGCGTAAACCATTCACAATACCACCAGATCTCTTCATTAGCCACCTCTTCGTTCCTTTACTTGAAACAAAGGAGAATAGATATGTCGTGCCTCCAGTTCTCCTTTCCGAAATCCGACATGCTATTTCATCGGTGAGAAATCGAACAGCACCGGGTCGGGACAGGATAAGATCTAAACACCTGAAGAACCTTCCGCCAGTCCTCGTAAAACACTAGCTCGGCACTTCAGACGTGAGCTGTCTGCATGCAAGGACCTTACTCAGTGAAGACCAGGATGACCGTGGTATTGTTCAAGAAGGGAGACTTCCACGATATCGGGATCTATCGTCGAATCTGTTTGCTGTCTTTCGTCTACAAACTTCTCACTCGAGCCGTCCTAAACAGGATTGACAGAACACTGGACGAACGGCAGCCATGTGAGCAAGCAGTGTTTGAAGAATGGTTTAGTACGTTGGACTATATCCACACATTAACAAGACTTATTGAAATATCGCGAGAGTGCAAAAGACCGCTGCCTCACTTTCATCGATTTAAAGAAGACCTTCGACTCAACTGAAATAGAAACAGTCATTTAAAGCCCTTGACAGTGAAGCAGTCCCTACTCAGTACAAAAAGATGGGTCGTGAGCTGTACAAAAATTTCATAACTAAGATATCACCATTCTACAACGATATTAACATTGACGTCAAAAGAGGGGTTAAGCAAGGCGATACCATCTCGCCAAAATTATTTGCCGCCACCCTCTAGAACGCCATGCGAACATTGGAATGAGATAATATGGGAGTGAAAATCAATGGTCGGCAGTTACATCATCTTCGCTTTGCTGATGACATCGTCCTTCTAACACCAAACATTAGCTAAGCGGAACGTATGCTTTCCGACTTTGATAAAGCCTGTGGAAAGAATGGTTTTCGACTAAACCTCAGAAAAACGATGTTCATGGGGATCGGATTGGTTTCGAATACCTCATTCACGTTCTACGGAAAGAATATCTCCGAATGCTCCAGTTATATCTATCTAGGGCGGGAAATGAACATGAGTAACAACTTAGCTCCAGAGTTGAGCAGAAGGAAACGAGCGGCATGCGAAGCTTTGAAGAGTATCGAGGATATAGTGAAGAGAACAAAGAACACTCGACTCCGCGCCCACCTTTTCGACTCAGCGGTACTTCCTGCCTTAACGTATGCGTCAGAAACCTGGTTGCTGCGTAAGAAGGATGAAAGACCACTTAGCGTAGTTGAAGGTGCAGTAGAAAAGACGATGGTAGGAGTATCTCGTGTCACACAAGTAAGGAATGGGATCCGAAGTTTTCGACCTACCTCAATGATCAAAGGTCAAAGATGCCGTTCTGCACGCCATACAGTCGAAGATAAGGTGAACTGGATACGTAATGAGTACGAACGACAACCAATGAACAGTAGCCGTTAGTGACTGGATTCCTCGTTATGTCAAACGTGCTGCAGGAAGACCACCGACCCGATGGTCAGAGTTCTTCACGAAAAGCCTGGAAGAAAGGTATGATTCTCAACGAGTTCCTAGAACGAGCAGAACCCAGTGGGCTACTCTTGCAAGCGACAGGGAAAAATGGAAGATTTACTGGCGTCTGCTCGAGTCATTCGACGACCAACGAGACTACAGGTGTCAGAGGTGAAGGAGGACTCTTTGTCTGAAAATGTCTACGGATCTGTCGTGGAATGCAACGAGAAGAAATAACCGAAACAATGCATGTTTCATAAAGGATAGCAGGATAAGTTCGACGTTTATCAATCATGTGATGGATGCGGCATTCATTCGACTGTATAATACCGGCGGGATGGACAGATGCATTTATCAGGGACAAAACCGTTTACACTATCAAAGGCACTGCCCGTACGACCTTTTGTATGAAATGCCGCTTTTGCATCCCCCTTGTAGAGTTGTTATCTCTAGAAGTTTGCCTTTTTCTAGGTTGACAACCAATCAAGTTGTACTAATTTACCGGCAGTTATATAGGCAAAACAAAGGCTTCAAAGAAATCCTTTAATTACGGACTTTAACAGCATTTACTAGTGAAGGCGGTGACGAAAAGCTAGAAGACATTTGTAAATCGAAGCAATTACCATGATCCCGATCAATGATTTTCAACAGCGCTCCGCTCAATGGCTTCTCGCCGCACATTAGTCGGCCTTTTACTGCAACACCTTGTAGTTCTATTCCAGTCACGTAAGGTAGGAGTTCAATAAACAAAATTGAAAGGATTTGAGACCTAGAAAAGAAGAGGTCAACTTCGTTCTTAATTAGAGTAAGAAGTGCATCGAAAAAAGAAATGGACTAAATGGAAAGAGCTTTGGTACCTTTTACAGTATGGCATACGTAAGAACGTTTCACTGATCTCTAGCGGAATTCGATGAGGATTCGATAATGCTGTGGGAAAAAATAAAGATTATATGAGAAAGCAGATATTATAACAGACTTAGAGACAGTGTTGCGTGCAATCCGTGTCAACACTTTGAAATGTGCTATTGATAAGAGCATGTGATGTAAGCGTCGGTAATTGTCCATGACAATCGTTGAAACCTCGACGAAATTTCGTCCTAAAAATATGAAATTCGGCATAAGCAGAAAGTTTTATATCACATTTCGAATGGCTCTTAAGTTTTTCTCATTTTACTCACTACTCCAGCATTCTAGTCCTCACTACCACCTGCAGTCCAGGTGGTACTGAGGAGAATTTCAAACGCTAGTGAGGTCTGTATTTACCCTATTTGGGTCCATGTTATTACTGGCTGCTCTGCTTGAGAGGCCTTAGTACATAAAGTCTAATTATTTGTTTCTTATACTTGCGTTTATTTTCTATCATTAACGATGATTTCTCGATCACTGGGGTATTTAAGATTGAATACTTAAGAAACTTTTAAAAGAGGCTTTATTCCTATTACGGCAAGTGGTATTTCACTTATTATTTCTGCAATTATATTATCGAATTCTTTTTGTTATATATAATCTCAAAAAACCGAATGTCAAATTCAGGTTCTAGGCTTCGTCTTCAGTCGCGTAAAAAAGTTGCCTATCTAAACCCGGCAGTCACAAGCTCAAGTGATACATTGGAGAGCACCAGCATGAATTAGAGCGTTTTTTTTTGCACCATCTACATTATACATAAGAGAAAATTGCATTAACATCGACTAAAGGGAAGCGTAGTGGTAGTGATGCCATTTCTTGCAAAGAAGGCGCTGCTTCAATCCCAGCCGAGGCCCAGGAGGCCTCTTATTTTTCCGACATCGAACAACTGTTCCCAGAAAATATTTTTCTGAGAAGCTTTGAGAGAGACAAAGACGTCAAAACGTTAGCCGAATAAATCTTTTCTATCAACCTCGTGCCAGCTTAATAGTCTGAGAAAGCATTGCTCCCGTAGTAAGCAATCAGGTCACTCTCTCCAATCTACGTAGAAATACCCCAGCACCACCATCCCAGGATCCCAGGAAGAATCGACTCGGCCTCCATTTAATGACATTCACGATGAAACTGAAAGAATTCTCAAGCAGTTTGGTGAACTCGAAAGCAAAAGAAAAGTTGGAAGACCATACTAGATGATGGATGTGAGAAAACGAATCGAATGCGCGAAATTTATGAAAAAATAATCCTGGGATTCAACTTTTCTGACGTGACATTCTTCCAATCACTAGTGGGCTTCTCAAACTTGAGCAAAGGGGCCGCATATGATTCATACTTCACAGGAATTGCAAGAAATAATTCAACTGAAATCTTCCAGTTGATGTTATGGTTGCCCCAGAGTTTTCCACCAGATGGGACTATAGCCTTCTTTCTCCGTGATTTTTCTTGTGGGAGAAAAGGGAAAGCGCAACATATTGCAAGGAAGCCCTAGATACATTGTTCAGTGTTGTTAACAATTTCTTCAATAGGCCATCGAAAAGACACTTCCACATTATAGACGAAGGAAAAATCCAGGACCGACTTCCTTTGAACTTCGACATTGACCAATAGTTCACTATTTTCTTGATGAGCGAAAACAAGTTTGTTATTACAGTAATTATTCATTTACAACAGCCAACCTTTCGACGGTTTCACGTAAAAATTTACTAACAATCTATTCAGCCTGACACTTTCATACGATCAGTAGCTAAAGCGTAATATCTAAATACATATATTTTTTATTCGCACAAGAATTAGCTCTTTTCAGACACCGTTTTGGCGTCTGACATAGGAGAGGAATGTGCCCCACTCACGTTAAAAGATCGGCCTAAGGTATGTCGACAAGTCACACGTTACCAAAAAAGCTCATCTATGCGAAACGCTTCAATAGTTTTCAGCGGTAGTGTTTTAGATCATTGTACGAAGATATTGACCAACTTGGAAAACTTGAAGTTAAACAGAATACTCCACCAGGGGAACAGGATAAGAAGACACCCTGGAGAAGACTTTCAACCTAAAGTCAGCATCCCCACACAGAAATCTGAATTACTGCGCGAAGAACTCTTTCGCATAAATTTCAGAGATCCAGAAATGAACAGCAAGGAGGAGCGCCTTGTGATCACGTGCGTTCTGGAGCCATATCACGAGCTGATTTCTTGACCTGGGCCAAGCACATTGCTCACACATACAAGACTGTATGCGGCTACTCTCCATCAATAACTGCAATACCTAAGAGAAATTGTGTAACATTTTATCTACAGAGGTAATTAAAAGTGTTTTGCTGAGTACACTGCTGGTCAATTTAAGCGTTCTAGGTTCTGAAAAAGTCGAAACGTCAGCTGTATCTGTTAGAATAAATGCTGCAACAATAGTCTCTTATTTTCTCACCAGAAAAGCGCTGGCTAAAGAGCATTTTGGTTTCAATACACCAACCTTCGTGGCTGTTTAAATTTCAGTACAAACAACGTTTCCTTCCCCCAAAGTGATCGACCGTCAGCAATCACAAACATACCCTAATTAAACACTCACTCTCCTTTTTTTCACACTCAAAAACGTTTTATCAGCAATCACATATCAAGGCAAGTGGTCAGAAGAGTGCAGATTGCCATTGAACGTAGTTAAGCTGAAGGAATGTTAGTTGATACTAGTAGCTGCACCATCACCGTTTCGTGATTACATCGGTCTTGCGATATCAAGAAATAACTGGGTGAAATGAATGGCGGTCCATTTCTACTTTGAATGTGACAGGACCGGTTCACGGTCGAACTTAAAACGCGCTATGTTTATGAGTAAAGCGCTTGTTACAGATACCTCACCACAATAGAAATGAATGCGCTAAGGAAGTGATGAAAAACACGAAGAACCTCTACTTCAACGCGTATCTCCAGAAAAACAAAATTCACTGAAGTATGCGAAAATATTTGCAATCAGTTATAATAAAAAACTGAGCATCAGACTCGAGAGAAGGCATGAGATATCTTTTTGGAGCTTATACTGGCATGGCTACAGTGAAAAGAGGAACATTCGTCTCCGTGGTCACCTTCAGACTTAAAGAATTTTTGTTTCCTCGCTTCACTAAGCTTAGAAACCTGGACAGTACATAGGATTCAAGGAAAAACTGTTAGAACTCACATGCAGCAAAAACGTGAGGCTAAAAAGCTCTCGGCATTGATCAATCCAGGAGGGATGGGCCATGTGTCTGACTTCACTAAAAATCGTTGGAGGTGACTGAATGCATATCTGAATTGCACAGTGACTCGCGGTGGCCTACCGATGTATCGAGCCAGTGCTGCTTTCTTCCCAGACATGTCTAGTACCACTTTGCCGGCATCGGAGGGGTGGAGAGCTCCATGAGACCAAGGCGCAGAATCGACCACATGTATATTGCAGGGCGGCTCCGACCATTGCGCTTCACACGCCCTAGCAAAAAAAGAGGAGAAAAGAAATCCATCATTCACCTTAAGTTCAACGAAGCTGAGATATTTGCAAAACTCTGGACCGCAGGTGCCTATGGTGGGGAACGAACGCGCTATTGATCGATAAAAGGTCGATAGAACTAGCTGAGAGACAGGCGAAACGAAGGACCCGCATGGTGTGGTGGTGAACGCGTTACTCCCCGGAAAGGACAATAGCGCGTTCGTTCCCCACCATAGGCGCCTGCGGTCCAGAGTTTTGCAAATATCTCAGCTTCGTTGAAGTTATATTTCGCAATATACCCTGCCTGCAAAAACAGTAGGCAGTAAGTAAAAAAAGGTTAAAATTCACCTTAACGATCAAAGAATATGGACACTGAGGCCAGTGCACATTAGTCAGTGGTGGTAATTAGGTCTTCAAAGTAATCCATTCTCTATAACGCTTGGTGATCAAAACAGTGCAATTAACTTCTTTGATAAGTGGTAAAAATATACGGTAATGTCAAAAAGCTGCGCCTTCTCGCATCGTCCACTTCAGCGAAAACTCCAACTCATGTTGAACCCTCTAGCAACAATAGTGTTGATAAGGACTCCAACACAAACCAGCTTCTTCATGCATGTTACGGAAAGAGGTACTTGAAAGATGGACTACCTTTTTTTTCATCTGAAGGCTTCTGCCACTTTCCTTTCGTTCTCTGGTATTTTAATTTCTTCCATGTGTTTGTCGGTTTTGTAAGGTTTTGCCAGTATTGAGGCGGTTATGTAACTGGCGAGATCAACCGTACCCTCAACCATGTGCTAGTGAACGCATTAACTCACTGTTTATGAAAAAAGGAAAACAACGTCGTAACCCACATCAATTAGTCACACATGCTGCTTTTTGCTAGAACACACCAGTACATTTAGTCGGCGTTCAGCCTAGTACGTTGTCTGTCTACTGAATACTTGTCAGAGAGCATTGTGATTAACCTACTAGTCTATCAAATGTGGAAGATAGGAAGAACGCACACCATTTAGGAAGCCTGACCATAATTCATTTTTCTTTTTTCAGTTTTTTTTCTAAAAAATGGAACGGATTTCATGTAATCGTTCTTAAACACTGGTATTACATGAACATTGGGGACTTTTGGTACTACGGTTCTCTTCGTTCTCCCATTTTCTGCGGTTCATACTTGTCAAAAGTGTGACTCAACATCATCCATTTTCAAGATTGTTTTTGGAAAACGAAACTCCAAAACTTTTTCTACCGAAAAAGAAATTTTACTAAACGAAGTGAACTCTTCCAGTGGCTTGCTGCATTGTAGCCGAAGATTTTCTTGGGTATCGAACTGCAGTGTACGTCAAGCGTTCACTGGACTCATAGCGTGGTCTCTCAATATACAGAGTGTGGAATTTCCATCTGAAGATTTACCTAATGGTAAACCTGTGCTAGAAATCCATGCGACCCGACCACAAAGTAACCATTAAATAGTAGACTATCAGTAAAAAAGAAAAATTCTATTGGGGTTCACACGATTTTTTACGATTCGCAAAGCCCGCTATTCTCTAGTAAGCAGTCTAAATGGGCTTTCTGACTTTACCAAAACTCTGTGGTGTTGAGCGAAACGCAGTCATGAAGATGTACATATTTACATACAAATCTAAACTGAAACAGTTCCCAGGATCGACTTTCTATTAACCTCGGCATTGGAATATGAAAGCGTCGTTTTCTTGTTCAGCAATCGCGAGGTTGTTAAACAGCATACACTTTACTTCCATACAAAAAACACAGTACAATACAACAGTAGCTGACGTTTCGGCAGTATCGCCTTCTTCAGAGCCTGGAAGGGTATACTGACATACAATTTACTAGGCCAAACGCTTCAATGACACTTACAAAAAGACGAAAAAACTCTATGGTAATTACATGGTCAACAGCTTCTCGAAAAAAACTCACCGCTTTTCTTACGTGCCTTCCCATGAGGAAGATTAGAACAGCTGATTATGGTCGCATAAGGTTGATGACTGCACCATCCCACATCAGAAATTGATGCGAACATACGGGGTCAGGTCGCGTATGACCTCTGGGCATTCATCCCTGCTATTCATTGTAGGGTTTTTGGCATTTATCCAAAAAGCCTCAAGAAGTTTTCGCGCTGGTGTTCTAGTCTCCTGCGCAAGGATATTGACTTTTACTTCAAAATCGTCCCCGCTGTGCTTTTTGTATCCTATGCGTGCCTAGTGGGGTACTTTGTCTTAGTTTTCGTTTGCCATCTAGGTGTTCTTTTATACGGATACACAAAGGCCTGCCCGTTTCGCCAATATATTCATCTCCGCAATTATTACACGAGATCAGGTATATCGTACCTGAACTCATGCAATCACCGTCCCTGCCGTAAAGGGCAGATTACGCAATTTGTTGTTTCGCATAGACGGTCATACAGGCGGTTACGAACTAACTGACGACGTAGAGTAGCCGGTGGTATTTCAACTATCGCTACCGATTCCTCTAGACCTGCCCTTCTTAAGCATCGTTTAATCGCTACGCTTACTTCATCGCTAATAAAGGGCAGCATAAACGGGACTTTCTTTTTTTTGGCCAAGTGTTTCGATTGGGCGCGTCGCTCTCCTTCTAAACTTATCTCGTGGGGTTACTATTTCGTAGCCATTGGAGATGGCTATTTGCCGAGCCAAGTCGCGCGATTCTTCCTTTAGTTCCCCGGTTGTGCACACAGAGGTGGCTGTTCGAAACATGTTTCTCACAAGCGCCCTCTTTGTGTGTGAAGGGTGGGAAGAAAGGAAGTGAACGAGGATGTTCTTGTTACTTGGCTTTCGGTACCACTTTGTCAGGTAACCGCTACTTGATAGGCTTATCTGGACGTTTAAAAACGGAAGCCAGTCTTTTCTCGGTTTCTCCCGGGTGGACTTAATGTACTCAGACTGCTCGTTCAATAATTCAAAGCATTTGTCCATCTCCTCCTGCGTAGAGAAGATGACAAAACAATCATCTACATATCTGCAGTAGAGTAGTGGCCGGAGATCGAGAGCAGGGGCTTCATCTTAGACATGAATACAATGAGAGACAATGAAGGAAGCGTTGTCACTAAGACAAAAGATTGTCTTAGCTAGACAGCAAATCAACTTTCTCCGCCGCTGCTTTCAACATCGAGTCGTGCCAAAGTTTATAAAAAGAAAGCGACTTCACGAGATATGCGGTCTACCAGAGGACAGCCAACAAGTACGAGGCATCGAAATGGAACTGCTTCGAGCTGCACTACGAAGCAAGCAGAACGAGATGTTTGCCAGAATGAAGAAGTGTGCGACGAAGGAACATTTTTTTGTGCTTTGTATTTGGAGGATCGCCTTTGGACGAGAATAGTTGGTGGGTCAATATTGATATGCGATTTTATTAGGTCTAATGCCAAAATAACCTTACAACGAAAATTCGAAAATCTTTTTGGGTAATTCACATGTCTCAGCTTCAAGAAAATTCTACCGCAAACAAATTTTTCACGGTTCTGATAATAGTCAAAAATAGGGTTGATAATGCACCAGTAAAATCTAGGGTCACCGTGATTGGGGGCATAACAATACCTGAGAGTACGCGCTCGCTATTAGAATTGGGCCCAAGCTTTGCACCATCACAGCCCATTTCTAAAACGACCCTGCGTAGGATAGCATGTAACCTTTATGAGCTTCAAGATCGACTCCGCTATCAGGCCAAGCAAGAAACATCAAACAAAGATAAAAAATCAAGAGGCGGCGTCACTACCACCATCTCCTTTCCCAAAGACGTTTTTTAGACAGCAGGACCCTAACGATGGAGTTGACATAAAATTCCGCATGTTTTCGGACGGCGTTCTCAAGACCCTTAATCACTACCGCGATAGAAAGTTTATCTCTAACCTTACAGCCGCACAAAAAATGTGGCATGCGAGAAATTAGAGAATTAATAAACTCAAAAAGAATAAGATTGTCTGTTAGTGATAAGGGGGGAGAGTTCGTAGTTATTCCTCGCCAGCTGGATGTTGAGATAACAGAGGAACATCTTAGTGATGCTACCCTCTATCGCCCATCCTCTGAAAAAGGAATACAAAAGTCAATACCGAAAGCTAAACAATCAATGGGTCAGTGTGGCAAAGGCTGCAGGTTTAAAACCATCGGTTATTTCGCACTTTAAAATCGATACACCAACATGTCCCGTCCTATACCTACTTATTAAAACACATAAGTTGGTATCACCTGATGATCTTGCGTCAACCAATCCGTCATCATTTAAGGTTAGACCCATCATCAGCTGTGTAGACGGGCCAACGGATAGAATAACCTGGTTTTTTAAGCCTAATACTTACCCAGTTGCTTAACCATATTCCAGCTCACCTCACAAACACCCAAATGTTCCTAGAACGTCTACGTAACGCGTCTCCTAATAACGCGTACGTGATGGAGTCCTTCGACGTTACTGCGTTGTACACCAACGTATCGAATGACTCCGCAATGCAAGCCATCTTCGAACTTCTTGTTAAACATGAAGGAAGAATAAATATGCATGGCTTGTCCATTCAGCAGCTAATGGCTCTCCTAAAGGAGTGCCTAAACTGCTCGATTTTCAGATGGTCTGGGAAGTATTTCGCGCAAATAAGGGGGTTGGCTATGGGACAGCGACTGGCACCAAGCCTTGCCATTGTATTCATGTCTAAGATAGAAGCCCCTGCTCTCGATCTCCGGCCACTACTCTACTGCAGATATGTAGATGATTGTTTTGTCATCTTCTCTACGCAGGAGGAGATGGACAAATGCTTTGAATTATTGAACGAGCAGTCTGAGTACATTAAGTTCACCCGGGAGAAACCGAGAAAAGACTGGCTTCCGTTTTTAAACGTCCAGATAAGCCTATCAAGTAGCGGTTACCTGACAAAGTGGTACCGAAAGCCAAGTAACAAGAACATCCTCGTTCACTTCCTTTCTTCCCACCCTTCACACACAAAGAGGGCGCTTGTGAGAAACATGTTTCGAACAGCCACCTCTGTGTGCACAACCGGGGAACTAAAGGAAGAATCGCGCGACTTGGCTCGGCAAATAGCCATCTCCAATGGCTACGAAATAGTAACCCCACGAGATAAGTTTAGAAGGAGAGCGACGCGCCCAATCGAAACACTTGGCCAAAAAAAAGAAAGTCCCGTTTATGCTGCCCTTTATTAGCGATGAAGTAAGCGTAGCGATTAAACGATGCTTAAGAAGGGCAGGTCTAGAGGAATCGGTAGCGATAGTTGAAATACCACCGGCTACTCTACGTCGTCAGTTAGTTCGTAACCGCCTGTATGACCGTCTATGCGAAACAACAAATTGCGTAATCTGCCCTTACGGCAGGGACGGTGATTGCATGAGTTCAGGTACGATATACCTGATCTCGTGTAATAATTGCGGAGATGAATATATTGGCGAAACGGGCAGGCCTTTGTGTATCCGTATAAAAGAACACCTAGATGGCAAACGAAAACTAAGACAAAGTACCCCACTAGGCACGCATAGGATACAAAAGCACAGCGGGGACGATTTTGAAGTAAAAGTCAATATCCTTGCGCAGGAGACTAGAACACCAGCGCGAAAACTTCTTGAGGCTTTTTGGATAAATGCCAAAAAACCCTACAATGAATAGCAGGGATGAATGCCCAGAGGTCATACGCGACCTGACCCCGTATGTTCGCATCAATTTCTGATGTGGGATGGTGCAGTCATCAACCTTATGCGACCATAATCAGCTGTTCTAATCTTCCTCATGGGAAGGCACGTAAAAAAAGCGGTGAGTTTTTTTTCGAGAAGCTGTTGACCATGTAATTACCATAGAGTTTTTTCGTCTTTTTGTAAGTGTCATTGAAGCGTTTGGCCTAGTAAATTGTATGTCAGTATACCCTTCCAGGCTCTGAAGAAGGCGATACTGCCGAAACGTCAGCTACTGTTGTATTGTACTGTGTTTTTTGTATGGAAGTAAATGTATGCTGTTTAACAACCTCGCGATTGCTGAACAAGAAAACGACGCTTTCTAAACTGAAAATTCTTCAAACTATGGGAACCGCATATTTGACCACATCTCACGGGTTCTCCCACCGCCCAAGGCCCAAGGTTGTATGCAGCAGCGTCCTGTATGGGGAAGTAATGAGGATGGTTTATTAGTGGTTGGGGCATTTGTGATTCATTGAAGTTTTGAAGACAGCCTAGCGGGAGTCTTCTTTTGATTATCTTCACCATGAGCAATCTTTGGCCATGTGAATCAGCAAAAGATTTGCCACCTTGCGAGTATTTTGATAACAGCACTGCGATGAATCCTCGTAATGGTTTACTCTTAGGTGGGCTTTCGGATGAAAACGTCGACCCTTTTGGCACCCCTGGGAGGCTCTTGTATGGTGAAGTAAGCGCTCTGCTGTACGCCACAGTCCGATATCTAGGAGCACCCTGTGAATCACTAGTGGTAGAGTATTAAGATGGGCCATTTAAACATTTCATCGCACATCCTAAATTCATAAAAGTCTTTATATTTTGTGCTGGTGTTAAGGCATTAAATGAGGAGCTTCTCATGAACAGTTATTAGAGCTTCACTGAAGTACACAATGTCACCTCACTGAGAAGAGAAAAACACTGTGCTGACAATATTTTTCGAATCGGCCATCATTTAGCTGTGCTGTTCGCGCCACTGTCTTCAAGGGTTGTCTTCAACGCACCGTACGACGACAAGCACACCTACCACATCAAGATCTTCAGCGCCTCCGGACGACACGTTTGATAGTCCATCAAGACGACAGAAATGAAGCTTCTTGATGTCGATCCGGCTTGAGGCATGCTCGACCCCAAGGAAGCAACACTTATGGCTGTGTCGTTCGATACTTTCGAGTATGCACGCGAGGACACCAACAATCATCGTACCATCGTTCAGTGGTGCAACACCCCTGAGGGTGCAGCCAAGCAGTTCCGACGAGATTGGTTTCAAGGAGATGGTATGATCCGCAGAAAGGATCTCCTATGGAGCACAACCCTCGAAGATGATTAGTATAATAAACAAATATAGTAATATAAAAAATAACAAAGATGCTTCAGTAGAGCTTGATTTTATAGAATGCCAGATAGTCTTACTACGGTAAGCATAACGGATGTAAGAAAAATTAGTCCTCAAAAAAAATTTTGTTTACAACATAGAGCGTGCAACATGTCTAGTGACAACCGAGTATCTCGAGGTGATCAAATCGACACCCGTCGCATCCACTTAGTGGTGAGGAGTTGGATATACCCACGAAAGGTTAAGTTAGGACTCCAAGGAGGGCCAAGTTGCATAACCAGCAATAGGCCGGCCTCAGTACCTTGCAAACTGGGTGCTCCCATCTATGACGTTAGAAGGTGAGACGACCGGTAACAGGCCAAAAAATCTCGTGTTACGCACCACGTCATTGGAGCCGGAATTGACCAACATACACACGAAACGCCATGGAAATTGTTTCTTACCCTGCACATGTAATGCCAAAACACTCTCCACATGCGCTGATCTTCACGCTCTTCTAAAAGCAGCAGATTACACTAAATTTGATATGATCACACTACAAGAAAAAAAATTAAGAAGACCGACATATGCCCACTAAATAACGAGACGATCGTCATCCGTGGAGAAAAGGTCCCGTGACGAAATGTTGGCTGCGTACGCTTCGTCGTCCACCTGTCCATTTCCCATCTTGTTGACTCATACCAGATCCTTTCCAGTCGCACAACGTCCCTCCATCTTCAGCTGAAGTGTCGTAAGAAGATCATAAACATCAATTGTTACTCATCGACCCACGCAGCTGCTGACTATGAATTAGGTGGGTTTTACTAATAATTGGAGGAAGTATTCCGCAATGATAAAGCACATTACAAATTTGTTGTCGGAGACTTCAACACCAGAATGGGAAAGGCCACTGGAGAGGGGGATTCAGGACCTGAAATTTCGGATTAAGAGAAAGAAATGAAAGTTTGAACTGCGTCCGCGACTCATCTCTGCAGCAGGTCTTTTTTCTGAAAACGAAAGAAAGCCGCAGCTGAAAGTGGGAGCATCCTGACGGCATAACTTGTGCGGAGATCGACAACATTCTGACAAACAAAAGATGGTGCTTAGTTGACACATCGGTAGTCTCGTCGTTCTGTACTGGTTCTGATCACCATCTTCTTCGCGCAGAAGAATGGATTTCCCGCAAGCGAGGAACAAATTTATATCATCAACAGCGAGGAAAATGTGTAGCCGCATATGACGAGAGCACTCTGAACGAAATCTTAACTAAACATGAGTGGCAGATTAAGAGGCTCCGAAGACTACGAGCTGCTCGTCGAAGGACTAAAAAGCTGTATCTAATTCAGGCTCATTTACTCAAGCAAAAGACCAGATAGCATCTTCGTACCACTACGTAGTTGCTCGAAAAAGTCTATGCACGCAAGCAGAGTACATTCTTCATTGCCGGACAGAGGAAACTCAAAGGTTAAGTTCCCACAAATAGGTGCAACCAAGTTTCACAGCCCACTATCATGTTATCACCAGCATCTTCTTCATTACCACAGTCTACGAGGGGTTTATCGACCAACAAAGGTGGTGGGTACTTTAGAAAACTAGGAAAAGCAACAGGTAAACGATACCTTACATGTCGTTTCACAAATCATCTGGAATATCGTTTGGCAAGCATAGACGTGCTGGTTCCTCTGGAAAGAATTCGAAACGATTCCCACGTTAAAGAACGATTCGGACACTCAACACAGTATAATTTAACACAGTTTATTACCATCTTGCTATCTAATCGCAATAATGCACCTTGGTAGCCAAGTAAGGCTTAACGTAGCAAAAGACATCTCCCTTGCTAATGATGATCGTGAATGTGTAGCGCTGTGGTAGTGACGTCGTTTATCACGGGGACGAAGTTGCTTCGGCCCGGCGCCAGGCTCGTGAAGCCCCCTGATAGTTCTTCGCTGCTGGGATATTGGCTTCCAGCCGTTTCTGCGAACAATTCAGTTCCTAAAATACAGGTGGGAACGCTCTAACCCACCTATCGCTCAACTCAAAGGAAATCAACTCGACCATCTTTTAATGAAATTTACAGAGGAGACGAAATGCTTAAACACCAGCCGTACTCACACGCGAGATGTTCTAGCGCATTCGCGGATGATGGCTGCGAGGAAAAGAAAGCGAATGTAAGTACTGGGACCGGCGCAGTAGACGTGAAGAAAGGTCGTGTTAAAAAAAGATAACTGGATCAATGTTTGTAAAAGATGCAGTATTTGCTGGTGTCGTGCTCCCGCTTTTTGTGTAACAACACGGTTTTGATCGTTTTTACATTGGTAAGGAAATTTGCACTAATATTACATTATGATGTATTATATTACATTACATTACATTAGATTACACGACTCGTTACCACATCTATTGTGTAGATCCCAGCACTTCCTGCATTCGATTCGTTTCCTCACATTCGTTATCCACAAAGGCCTTCGAACATTGTGCGTGTTCTTTCTGTTTCTGTTTAGCAAACACGAGGTGTTATTTTATTTCTTTATTTACGTGCAAGCTGACGTTTCGGCGGATTTCGCCTTTCTCAGAGTCAAGTTGACTGCAATCTACACGGTCAAACGCCTCCATAACCAAACAGAGAAAATATTGAACCAAAATTTCAGTCACATTGAACACAGAGTCTTTGTACACTCACCGCTTTCTATGAGTCTTCCACCAAATATTTCACGTGCAGACCAACCGCACAGAGTTCACATGGAGTCGTAATGTATCCCTTCTCGTCAGAATAACGCAGGCTTATATACTGCACAATATCACTGAGGGCGTTTCCTCCCTGCGTTCACTTTCGGATTCTTGGAATTGATCCAGAATGCCTCGAGAATTTTGCGCGCTTGTGTTCTCGATTCCTGCGCTGGGATCGTAACCCATAGTGCGTGTTGTCTGGACTGCTGCTTGAAGGTTTAGCTCTCCCTTTGTGTGTTGTTTAATGATGGTCGTGTTAATTCTCTTTGCAATCTCGAGGATAGTTGAACTAAGACGTCCACACGCAAAGTGAGGGAGTGTAACTACAACGATGCTGAGATATAACCTTAATGATGTTGAGATATTTGCAAAACTCCGGACCGCAGGTGTCTACGGTGGGGAACAAAGATCAATAGAACTAGCTGAGAGACAGAGCGAAACGAAGGACTCGCATGGTGTGGTGGTAGAGCGTGCTACTCCCCGGAAAGGACAATAGCGCGTTCGTTCCCCACCGTAGACACCTGCGGTTCGGAGTTTTGCAAATATCTCAGCATCATTAAAGTTATATTTCGCAATACATACCTTGCCGCTAAAAAGAGTAGGCAGTAAATAATAAGTCAAAATTGTGATTATAACTGTAACCTCAGCTTAACTGGTGCTGAGATATTTGCAAAACTCCAAATGGAAGGTGTCTGCTGCGGGGATCAAACCCACTATTGTCCTTTCAGGGAGCTAACGCATCCACCACCACACCATGGCAGGTCCTTCGTTTCGTCTTTCTCACAGCCGTGTTTTATAGGTGTTATCAACAATCAGTCGTCAGCAGGATTGATCAGGGGGAGCAGAAATCCGCATTGAAGCCAGTTAAGCTCAAACTTTTAGTATGAGATCACCATGCAGTGACTTTTTATTTTACTGCCTATTGTTTTTCATGACAGGAGTATGCTGCGATATATAACTACGATGATATACTTCCTTTTTTCATTTCCTCTCTTCTCACCCTTCACACACAAAGAACGCGATTGTGAGAAACATGTTTCGAACAGCCACCGCTGTGTGCACAAAAAGGGAACTAGAGGAGAAATCGAGCGACTAGGCTTGGCAAACAGCCGTCTTTGGAGGTAGGAGGCTACGAAATAGTAACCCCACGAGGTCAAGTTTACAAAAGAAAGCGGCGCTGCAAAACGAAAGAGAGTTGGCCTGAAGAAATCCTCGTTTATGTTGGCCTTTAATAGCGATGAAGTACGTGTAGCTATAAAACGATGCTAAGAAGGAAGGTCTAGAGGAATAGGCTGCCATAGTATTTAGAAATACCACCGGAAACTCTTCTGCCGTCGATTTAGATCGTAACCGCCTATGTGACCGTCTATGTGGAACCACAAAATTGCGTAATTTGCCCTTATGGCAACCACGGTAACTACGGGAGTTCAGTTACGATATATCTGGTCTCTTATGATGCTTGCGGAGATGAATATATTGGCGAAACGGGCAGGGCCTTTGTGTATCCGTATAAAAAGAACACCTGAGATGGCAAAGCTAGAAAACCAAGACAAGAGTACCCCACTAGGCACGCATAGGATACAACAGCACAGCGGAGACAATTTTAATATAAAAGTCACTATCCTCGCACAGGATGCTCAATCACCAACGCGCAAATTTCTTGAGTTGACGCTTTTGGAATAATACCAAAAATCCTGGAATGCAGGGACGAACGCTCAAAGATCATATCTCGGCCCCGTACCATCGCATCGACTTTTGATGTGGGGATGGTGCATTCATCCTTCATCGACCACGTGCGACTGTGATCGCCATTGTTTCTCGGATGTTCTTCCCCAGCTGAAGGCGTGATTTCCATGTAGATTTTCGTCTTCCTATATGTGTTATTGAAGCGTTAGATATGAGCTTTGCTTTTGACTGAGCTGACGTCTTTTCCCATCACTACAGAGGACAGTGCGGCATGTGCTATTATAGCCACTTGTCCGTCACCATGGCTAGATTTGTTAGGAATTCCTACAGCGCATGAGCACCGGGGAGCAGATCTACATTCGATATGCCCATTCTTCATCTACTACTGTGAGAAACATGTTCTGTCATCCATCACAGAGTGCGAAGCGAATGCAGATGCTATTCGACTGTAGGCTGATAAAGACTAAGTTCATGTGACAACTTAAATGTACAGGCGTGCCCTGATGCCATTGATAGCCTTGGTACTAGTCATCATTAATATATAGGAAAGAATAAGAAATTTTGACATATGCTCAATTGATTTCCTGCTGTAGTGGCTGCACACTACATAAATACAGATTCTTGATCATTATAAGACAGTTACACTTATATGAGGCACCATAAATGGAACATAAATCTTCAGAAATGATGACAATGCACATGCAGTCTCTCTTTGACACAAAGTTTGAGTGGAAGGGAAACAGTCTTCAATCGTCTTCTACACCGGCGCATTGTCAATCCAGCTTTACAGGATAAACCTACTGCAATTGAAGAACTTGCGCACAATGTAGGAATGGTGCTAGACAAAAGGATTGGCAATGGAGGCGTAAAAGAAATGTGCCAAGTAGGCGACTGTCATGATTAGAAATATCTTGACAATGTGTTTGTATTAAGAGACACGTGTAGAACGACTGGCTCAACGGAACTGGCTGACAAGTTCTGTGAAAACCGCAATGTCCAATGACGTAGCGCTGCATGAATTCATTTCTTGAGTGTTTAAAAAATTAGTCATTAAAAAATACATTCACAATGATTATCACTTAAACTTAACACTACTACCAAAGTGCAAACATATATCCAAACTCTGGCCATGATGTCAGTTAATCTGTTTTTCTGTTTTTCTGTTTTCGATCTGCTTTTATTTTCAAATTTTCAGGTTTCAACCTATTCCGGGCCTTCGATTCTATTCTAGTTCGATTCTACTCCGGGTCAACCACGCCTCTCATCCTTAAGGGGTCGGAAGATTGTTACTGGACTTATTCAGGGAAGAAACCACTCCCTGCAATCCAGCTCGACCAGCATTCTACGACAATCAAGATGAAATGAAAACCCACAAGCAGCAACCGAAGCCACACGTAAAAGTTTGAAGATCTTCGTGGATGGTAGATGAGAGGAAACGAAACAAATGTGAAAGTGCTGGGATCACACAGCGTACGTGAAGACGGCTCAAATAAAAATAAAAAACAAAATGAAATAACAAACTTTCTTTTTTAAATAGATTTTCAGAATATTCTGCCTGCATGAATGGTGCAGGGATGATACTGTATGTAAAGCACAAATTATTCGAAAAAATGTGACAAAAAAGCAACAATCTTTCATAAATGCCAATAAAACTCGTGTTTTCTCCAAGTTTGATATTGCAGCAACAACACGGCCTTATCGGTTAGAAGGCTTTTTCTTCTCTTAAGCAAAAAACGCGAAGGAACTCAAGAATTTTCAAGAATTTCAAAGCAGATCGATTCTACTGGAGCCTGACTTACGCAATGCACCAACACACTGGAAGCAGACGTTGAAGTACAGTCCTGTTCTATGAATTTCTCACTGATTTTACACTTCAGAAGGTTGTCGCACATTTAAGACAATCCATGAGACTTTAATTCTCGCAGAATTCTCAAAACACACACTTCACCTTTATTCAACAGACCAGTAATCCAAAAACAAACTACACGTCCTCTATGAACGCCATCAAAAATAATGAAGTGAGTTTGTATCATTGTTAAAAGATAATCGTTTGATCAGATTACATTACACAATTGGACAAGATTGTAGTTACACTTAGGATCAACCTTCGGCAGCTGCTTCCTTTTTGTTGTATTTTTTCAACATCGTAATATAAGCTTCTAGATATGGTGCAGATTTTTCTTGCGATTCAGAAGATTCTCCTGAAACAGCATGTGACGCAGTTTACAAATTGGTATATCCTTTGGAATGGAAACATCTTACTTTCCATTTCGAGGCTCAACATTCGATCTTTTCGGCAGTACGAGAAAACATTATATAGAAAAGCAACGTTTGGATGAAAAAAAAGAACATCTGTTGCAAAGGGGCGGAAATGTTTTCTGCACGATGGTAACGAGGAGCAGTAATATCAATTGCTATGTAAAAGTAGGTTCGCTTTTCGATTGTAGTTTTTTAGGCGTCTGCTTATAAGGATAAATAATAGCTTCCAATCCTTCTCAGATTACCAACATTCCAAATTTAACAGTTCAAACGCAGTGAACAAGAAACTTTAGCAAAAGCATGATCCATTCTTCGGAACGGCCCAATTCCTCGTGATAACAATCGACGGCATGCTGATTTTTGAATGTCTTGCTCGAAGACACAAGGTAATCCTATAGTACTCTCTTCCTTTTCAACAGAAGAAAACATCTGCGCATTATTAATAAACCGGATTTACCTATAAATTAGGCTTGACTTTTATCTATTATTCTACAATTTGTATTACCTATTTCATAAACTAGTTGCATGCATTTAAGACAAAACAGAGGCAAGCGACCTGATTCTCATGTGGAATTAATCCTTTCATTCTTTCTGCTTTCTTACTCCTGTATCTATCATGAGAAAAATATGAGGTAGAATAGCTTTGGATGTAAGCATATCACTCCAGCCTAGCCTTCCAAATGCACAAGAATCTTATTTCCTTATTTGGGAGTTGCTCACAAGTTGTAAATTGGAGTTGTAAAAATAGTATAGGAAAGAGTACGAATCGTAGCTCATCCAGCCGTGTACCATGTGGTGAAGGAGCGGGTACTGGTGGCCTGAGAAACGCAGCCAAATAGGCCAAGGTGTTTTTTAACGCTCATTGATGATCGGAGGACAACTACCCGTGCAAAGAGCAAAGATAACAAATATTTGCTAGAAACAGTTGTTGCCAAATAATTAAGAGTGGAAAGTTTGGAACCGACAAGGCTTCAGAAATAAAGAAGATGTTTATTACGTGCATCGAAAAGCAGTGTCTGCTTCGCTCTGTCTAAGTGGATTAAGAGGTGAAATGTTGGGACAAAATTCCACAGGAATAAATGTGTGCCACAATGTACGTTTGCTAATGTAGTCAGAAAAGACAAGAGCCTAAGTGAAAATCCACTACAGCGTTTCTCTTAGCTGACCATAAATGGAAATGTAGCAGAAGACCAAAATACGCCTATACTGAAAACACATCATGTGAAGTCGAGCTAGAGGACTTTCGAACCTACAGTGGCGTCGATGTGGAATGCTGTGAAGGGGCAGTGGTAATAAAATTACGTCCTACAGGCTTAACTGTGAATTTAAAAAGACTGTTCATGCGGGAACTCAGCCAAATAGGTTAGGTAGAAATATTTCCGGTAATGTCTGTGGTAGCGCGGACAAAGACACGCAGAAGATAATTTCGCACAGAAGCCACTACTGGACAACATAGTTGGCGCTCATAGTAAGGAAAATTGATAAGAGAAACAGTGTTCCTAAGGCAATCGTGTGGTCTAATGGTTGTTGTGCAGTAAAGAGGTATGTTCCATCATCACGAAGACATCACTGGTATAAATGGAATTGCATGACGCCTACAACATTCTTACTTACTTGGATACTTTGATGGTACGCAGCACTCGAGGGCGACGATTTTCTAGTCATCAGTATTTAGATAGGTGAGCCATGCGCTAGCGGCGTGATGCTCAAAGAAAGGATAAAACTCAAGCGTGCTTACAGGTTGACTAGCAAAAGCCATGAAAGGAGTAACTTCCATTCACATGCGCTTTGGACCTTATTACTGGAAAAAAAACTATTCTATGCTTTTTTTGTCCAGGATGTTGTTCCCACTGTTGTTTAAGGCTAACATCCATGGTATAAAGCAAAAAAATAAACAAAGTAGAGAGAGGATTTCGAAAGGGAAAAAAACTCGTTTCTTCTATTAATGCTTCTGCATGCATCGCAGGCCGAGGTAAAAAACTAAATCAATAAAAGCGTGAATGAAAGGAGAGTCCGTTCGCTATTGACTTCTTCCCTCAGGACGTACAATGCCTTTCGATTCCATTATATGTCGTAGAGATGACTGAATGCATATTTCGCCCTAGACATTCGCCGTCTTACTGATGCATCAAGGCAGCGTTTTTCTTCTTGCAGGTTAGACCGGTACCAATTCACCAACCTCGACGGATAGACACACCCCATGGTAGCCATCGGTCAGAGACCGAACCATCAATACCGTGTGAATTGCGGAACATTTCTAATCGCTGCGCTAGACTCGGCTCAAATAAAAGCGTTGTTGCATGAACAGCGGCAACTTTTTTTGAAGCGGTATATGTTTTTGGATGAAATGCAACTCTAGCATAAGCGAATTGTGCTAATTCAGGACTGCGATCAATGTTTTCACCCAAAATTTACAGGAAGTGATCTGGTAGTCATAACAAGAATAGCTCGCGGCGTGCTCACAATTTTTGACAAAGCAGCGCCAACATCTGGCCATTTCACTGCGGAATGAGCAGAGAATTTCCGAGATAATTGTATTATTCTTTCCTGAACTGTTCTCGTGAAGATTAAGAACTGACAACGTATTTCTCGTTTCAGGACGCCGTTAATTATAAATTTCCCATGATGGTAAATGCATGTGTAACTTGCAAATTGTCTAGCCACGAACTTAGTTTAGTTATTCAAAAAAACACTCGTTTCCTGCTCGCGCTCAGCGATAAAAGATTCTTTCACTAGCGAAGGTTATCAATTGCCTGAATGCGAAGTGTAGACAATTTAAAAAGGTGATAGAACTACAATCGAACGTGGAGAAAGCTTTGACAAAAAGTTAACACAAGCACTTAACATTAGAACAGAGTTTTGATAAGAATGCCTGTAATGCTGATCTAGAACAACTATACAACGAGATCTGTTGGGCCTTATAATGGTCTTCTAGGCATATTTGTATACTTCTTCTAGTAAAGTGTTAAGAGGTCGCCTGCAATGCAAGTGTGGCCATTGATTCACCCCTATGCCCCAATCTCTCCCATCCTTCCCAATCTTCCAGGACCGGTAAGCTGTTAGCAGACTTCCCTGGGAGAATAGCAGTGCTGACTTGTTAAGGCGGAAGGCTGTAGCGAGTCAGTATATAATCCAGATGATAAGCACTAAATCACCTCTAACGATTCTTGGTGAAATCGATTGTATGCCACATCTCTTAGGAGCTGATCAATGCAGGACGGTTAATTCCTTTTTTTAAATAACAGTTTCCACAGTAGTGAATGAGTCGTCTGTCATATGTTCTCCGTTGTTCGATAAGTGATAAACTAACTTACGCAGGCATAAGTAAACTCCAATTCATGTCCATTGCTCACTAGAATCGATCAATGAACGTATGTCGTATGGTGGCAAATCTCCCTGACGACCTGGGGCTCAATTTGGCCTGGCTGAGCTCGGAAACAACAGGGAACCATAATGGCTTAACCAGCAAATTTTCCGAAAAAGTGGAGGTTATGCTGGGGACCACACAACGAGTGACGACAGGTCATCCAAGTGTCCAAGTGAGCAAGTTTCCTGAGGATCAACAAGGTTGCAAAAATGAGTACAAAACTAGCAAGCCGACAAAGGGATGGAACTTCAACACAACCCATATCGCTCTTTAAACAATTTTGGCGAAGTTGAGAGGTCAAAATATCGTGTTTAAGTTGCCAGTTAGTAGGAAATATAGAATGTACTATCGCAACTATGGGCATTGAAATCACACTGTTAGCTCTCTATTTCCTGCCTATTACATTTTTTCACATTTTTTTTTCAGGAGATCCTTCTATTCGCTTCTCGCACACTTTATCACATCGTTTTCAGATTTGCGTGAGTTTTTGGGACCTCTTTTAGAGTGTGATTTTCTTCATAGCTGTCATTGAATTCTGACTAAATGAATTCCCCTTGGAATCCTATGATAACTGGACTAGTCGGTTCTAAAGTCTTCACTCTAAATAATCGCTAGTCATTATGCATTTGAAGACGTTCACCCCGAAAAGTCTAGTATGAATCCCACCGTCTTGAGGGAAAAAATGGCGTGGTTCTCCCAGTGCTGGTCGAACTAGGTGGTTTTAGTGTGCTACTGCACGGCATCTCCACCCACTGCGCCTACTAAGTTCTGTTCTCATGTTTTAGGTCACCTAATCAAACGGCTGAAGTTTTCTTCGAAACTTAACAGCTTGAAAATTTCTTAAAAAAGAGAAGAAGAAAGAAAGAGAGAATCAAAGAGGAAAAAGAAAGGGGAAAAAAAGAAAGAGGATTTTCACAACGTTTATGAACTTCGTATAGATGACACGACAAACCACCAGGACCAGCTCTTATGAAACTGTCATGTTCCAAGAACGGTTCTTAAAGGAATGATGCATGTGTTGTGCTCCGATCGTAAGATTCGAGCTGAAGTTGCAATTGCACCATGGTAACGGTATCTGAAAAACGTGTAATTTCAAACGAGTGCTCACCAGCTACGAACCATACAGTGAGGCTTTCCATAGCAACGGAGCGATGGCTGAGGTAGACGACCCTTAGATCGTTCTCATTTTTTTTCACTTTTAATGGTCCAGTAAGCGTGTGTATTGGACTGCAATAGTAAATAGGCCTTTTTTGTAAACGAGGATTTGCTCTGGAAATCTCCAAATGTTTGATTTAAAAAAATAATGAAATTTCAAGGTGTTTCGAAACAGAGTAATCATCCACTCTCAAAATGACAACGATCTCATCTGCTGTTCGCTCTCAATTTCTCTTCATGGTTACAGGTAACTCAAAAACATGAAAAGTTCCTAATAACGTCCAAGAGACCGGTGATCTCTGAATGGTCAGGTGTCATACAAAGTTGGCGACCACGTCCGATACAGTGTTTGTTTGGATATACCGAACTCCACATACAAAAGGCGACGTCGTTGAATTGCCAGAACATCACGGATAGGTGTGAATGACCGTCCGGAACCGCTTATTCCTACTTGAATGCTTGGATAACTGGATGGTTCGTCTTCACGAGTTGTGCGGACCCCAGCATATATGGCATTCGTTCCTTGCTCACGCAGTCGTAGTCCATGATGGTGGTCTTGTTCGAGCATGGTAACGCTGCGAGTCTCATACCGTGATCTGTAAAACGCCTACAGCTGGGGTACAGCTAATCAACTTTGTTTACGAATATGTCAGCACAACGTTCTTTTCGTCCATCTGTCGTTTGTTCTTCTCACTATGTGAACGGCCCATCTATGTTTCTCTATCGATGTATGTTCTCGTGGATCTCGAAGATGTGACAGATTTCGAAGGTCAGAGCTTCGCATTCTGGTATTGAGAGTGCCGGTTATATTTCAGAAGACATCGCTGAAGCGCTCTGTGAGTAGTGCGAAGAATTCTTGACGTGGTTGAAGTATCAAACCATGTCTCTGCAGCATAACAGAGCGCCGGGTGGACCGTAGAATCGAAGAGATGGGCGCGGATTTTCGGGTTCTTCAGTTGGTCGGTGGCTTCTTTGAGAGGCCCGAATGCGCCCCAAGCTACTCTCCTTCTTCTATCTAGTTCCTCTTTCATGTTGTTTTCCATGTTAATTGATCGCGCAAGGCATTCGTATGAGGTGGTCTCTGTAGTGAGAGAGCCACCTAATTCAATTTTTTTCGCCTTCGTACCATGGGATTTTCACGAACTGGGTCTTATTTCGATTTACAGTCCGATCTTTTTCCCCCGCTTCAGTGAGCTCGTTGATCATCATCGCTGCTTCGCTAGTACTTGAGAAGACGACAAAGTCGTCGGCTAAACGAAGGTTTGATAGGAATATTTCATCAATACGTATATTTTTTTATTCCAATCGAGTGACTTCATTATCCACTGCAGTGCGGCACTGAACAGCTTCGATGATATTGTGTCGCTGTATCCTTTTCCTATGGGTATGGTAAGAGGTCGAAGAAAAAGCGGGATTTTCGTAGTGCAGTTCCGATAACACTCAGACAGAGTTCTTATGTAGGACGGGTCCACTCCTTGGACGACGAGCGCTGACAGGGATTGCGTTCGTTTGGACATTGTCAAACGCTTTTTTCATAGTCGACAAGGTTAGGACTTGAGGCAAGTGGCATTCCGGACAAACTTCGATGACCCTGGACACGGTTTGGACGTGGTGCATGCAGCAAAATCCTTTCCGAAATCCTTCTTGCTCGACTGGTTGCACCCCATCCAATGCCCTTGATATGCGCGTGAGGATAATCTTCGTGAAGAGCTTGTAGAGTACACTCAACGAGCATATGGGACGATAGTTACGAAGATCACTTCGGTCTCCTTTCTTGGGCAGGTTGACCGTGCGCGACGTCCTCCACTGGTCTGGAATTTTTTTTCTTTTAAGGTAGGTTTTCATATGATTTGCGAGAAGTACATGTAAATTGTGGCTTCCAGATTTAAGGAAGTCAGCGGTAATATAAACGGGTCCTGCAGCTGTGCCTCTTTTCATGCTTTCTACTGCAACTCGAGCCTCCAACGGAAGAATTCCAAGTAGTTTTTCTCCAGCGGGGGGTATTAGGGTCCGGAACGGGGATTGTGGAACTGAAATGCTTGGTGTAGAACGTGTCCGCTATTAATTCCATATCATGGCGGGAAGTTTTGACGATCCCATCTCGTTCATCAGGGCTGACAGCGGAACATTATAATCATACAAGTCCCAATGATACTTTTTTCAGACTGCTTCCTGGCATTTATTACTAGCCATTATAAACGTGTTGCAGTAGGGTCAAGCTTTAGTTTCCTTCTATTTTCGAGTAGCTCCTTAACAGTGATGGACATGCGATTCGATCTTCTTGCTTGAGGAACTAAGGCGAAATCGGCACAGCTTTTCAGTCCTTTGACAAATAGCTCGTAGTCTTCGTTCGGGTCTTCTTTAATCTGCCAGTCACGTTTGGATAGGACTTCGTTCAGGATGTTCTCGTCGTATACAGCTAGACTTTTTTCCTCGTGGTCGATGAAGAGAGTTCGTTTCCACCTTGCGGCTGAACCGAATCTTCGCGCGAAGAAGGCGGTGATCGGAACCAGCACACAATGACGGAGCAACAGATGTGTCAACTAGGCACCATCTTCTGTTTGTCAGAATGTGGTCGATCTGCGCATGAGTCATGCTGTCAGGAGACTCCCATTTCCAGCGGCGGTTTTCTTTCTTCTTTTTCTGTGTAGAGCAGTGGTAAGAGATGCTCTGCAGTACACACGAGGGTCTGTGGTCCGATCTTGGGCCCCGGTTAATTAAGCCTTCTAGTCTTTCGGGTCGATAAATTCGTGTCTTTTTTTGTCTAAGAGAACAAAAATGCAAAAGTGCTAGATTGGTGTATTGATTTATCACAGGAAATCATTATGCAGTGCCGAATTTGCAATCAGATGTCACTACAAGTTTTAACACCTCAACTTTCTAATATGCAGTCGTTTGTTTCTTGATGTTAGCACTGCAACATAAGAGATTTTCTTTTCTACCTATAAAAAACTCAAATTTTTCAATAAGTTTCAGCGATTTTTTCTTGTCGAGATGGGATGTACGCTAAGAATTGAGTTGCCGTTCTTGAATTCTAGTCACCAAGTAGTAATATTAACAATGGTCACAATATTGGCAATGATACGACATGAAACAAAGTCCGTATAGACAAGGCACTGTGAAATTTGTTAGCAAGAAGCATTCTACTTATAGGAAGCTATGTTGGTGAGTGAAGAGCAGTCAAGGTAATGCACCAGCGGTGGTAGTGGTTCAGACCGGTGGTAGTGGTTCAGGCCCGACTGCTAAATCAAAACGAACCACGGGTAATAAGCGACTACACCATTTTGTAACTATTCTCGACGAAGTCGCGTTTATTCAAGCGCTAGCAAGTACTGTGATAACAAGTGGGAAAAAAGATTCATGAGGTTTAGAAGCCTTGGTCTAGCGAATTCTTTTCCTTCAACCCTACCCTGCAAGCTCTCTATGATGACTGTTCTGTTGTGCATAGCAACGATATGTAATAGGGTACAACCAGTTCAGCAAGCAAGATTTCGACAAGATTCAGCTGACGTTTCGATATCCAGGGTATAACGCTTTAGAGCTAGCTGCTCACTTTGAATCACATTGTTTTTGTTTCTCTCCTGGGAACACTTATTGTCACATCTTGCTCACCCAACCCATTCTTGAAAGTCTCCCTCAGCTGTGCCGTCAACGACATGTTTCTACATTTCGCTTGTTTCGACTGCAGATTATTAACATTTTTACGCCAACTTCTAAAGCCATCGTATTTCTAATGTTTAGACCATGAATTCCAGTAATTCAGAGATCTGGTCCATCCGAGATCAGTCCCATCGACTGAGAACGCTGTAATGACCAAGATTTGGTGGCGGGGTCAGTTTGTAGTCTTTAAGCATCTGTAGAAGATTCCATGGATTCACTACCATCCAGGATCTCGTTTAATGGTCAACCTCGCAATTCGAAAGTGCCTTATTGATGTTCTGAAGATCGTTTAGCCGGTAAAACAAGGTCATCGGGAAATCGCCAGAGATTTCAAGCATGCTGTTTTTTCAATATGTGCTATTTAATAAAAGTGTTTCTAAAACAATAGTGCAAAAAAGAAGTGCCTGTTAAATCTGGAGGTCACATGTTTATTTGTTTACTACTATTTACGTTTTCCCTGTTTACTAAACAAAGTTATTTCATAGAGAGTCAGACGGTCCTGCGATGATGCCAGCCGCATTGCGAAGGACAACGTCAGCCTTCGTCAATACAGATGTTTTATCGGTTTCTAATCAGTGAATCATTTTTTTTTATTATCTGCGACATTTCTACTTCTCTATACCGCTTCACATGTCAATCTGGTACAGAGATTAAAGGCAAGTGTTGATTTGACAAAGTCTTATAGGATAATTCGAAGTGAAGAATATCGTTATGAGAACGCTTCCACGCCAGGAACCAGAAAGCAGGAACTGCTGCCTTCTTGGAGGAAAATCTATTCACTAAGTGGCAAACGAAGTGCTTCAAATCCATAAATGTTGATAGCTACCGGAAACGATAACCCCGGGATGTTGTGGCATGAATTTCCGCAGAATTGGTGGAAAAAAATTCTGCAAAATTAGTAACAGAAGTTAAATAGAAAACCGGCTAACCCCACATGATCTTCATGAATTCAAGCAAGTATGTAGGTATGTAAACCATACTTGATATGTTATTATGCTGTAGGATACCTATCGCAGATGAACGAAATGAAATAGCTGACGACTCACTCCGAAGAGGGAAAGGTTAAAAAGTTTAGAGCTATGAAGAGATAAAATAGCAGAACATGTTTTGAAATGCTCACCAAACTCGCACTTGTGTTATTTTTCGTAGTCGGTTCCACTATCGATAACGATAGCATCGCATTTGCCGTGTGTATGATTTGACATCTCAAACACTATAGTAGCGCCTATCGAGGCTCTGATCAGCACAACGTGGACCGAGCCGACGTCTTCGTCGTCGTCATCGCCAAAACTGCAGTTGTCGTTTCTGCTGTTGGGCCATTTTTGAATCTACAACGAGTTTATTTTTTTTCTCAGCGTCCGTAAGCGGTGTTCTTCTACATTTGGTCTCTAGAGCCACCCCAAAAAAAAATCGAAAGGGGAGCTTTTTCTTCAGCACTCGATCGTGCATGAGATCTCGAATTCGGTGGTATTCCAGCGTGAAATAAATGTTGAGTGCGAGAAAAGCAATTAATGAAAAGGTGAGGTCTGGCGAAACCACAAAAAGCGGACCTGGAGAGACAATTTTTTCAAAGAATGAAAAGAAGATTATCCAATGTATGTGTGTCTGAACTCGTGTTGATGTGAAATCATTTTCATCGCGGTTCTCTTCTCTTTCTCTTTCTTATTGGATTTCCATTTACTAGCTATCTCTTAAGCAGACAATAGCAAGAAACAACTGCTTCTGATAGGAAAATCGTTGCAATGAACTCACTGCGATGCATTAAACTGGTAAGTGCGAAAATTCAGTGTATTTTATGGAACCCCTTTGCCAACTTTTGCGATCGCATTTCTCCTGACTTCATGGATTTCGAAACTTTTTTTGTAGTATTCATGCTTTATTACAAAGTCCATATGCCTTCACTCATTGCCAGAAAGCTCAGCTGCACTGCAGTTAATGACATAACCATTCCGCAATCCAGCAGGCTCATCAAGCAAGTATGTCTTTTTCCTGTTTTATCACTGATTTCCCTGCTTGGTAACACTGAATGCTTCTTCACATCATAACAACGTTCTTTGTGCAAAAAAAGTAACTGATGGTAGAGTTAGAAGGTACGCATTGATCACCTCAGCATAGTAAATGTCGGCGAGCAATTGTATGTTTTCATGAAATCACGACTCATCAGTTTGGAAGTGAAATGTTCGGATGTTCTACGTTGAGAATATCGACGCTTCCCAATTGTCTGAAGTGAGATGTTAAGTTGTCATATGCAGTACATCCTCCATAGAGAGTATGGACGAAAATCAAGCAGTACTGACGCTTAGCAGCAGACTAATGAACAACTGTCACTATTCGTGCTAGGAAGTTCGTTGACAGATGAAATGTCATCACATCGTTGAACACTAGAACCTTTGAGAAATCTCTCATTTCGAAATTCGTGAGAAATTCTTGGTTTAATTTACAGCGTAGCTTCGTAAGCGATATCAAATCCCCACCAAAAAAAGTGGTAATGATCGTCATTGCTGAAATTCTCGTGTTTAAATGCTTTTGACCGAACCTTACGAAGCCAATTTGTGATTAGTTCATTTCTGTCGACGTAATTCTGTTTGTCTCCATTGTCACGCTAAGCTTTTTTTAATACCTTTTAACGGAATGCTCATTAACTGCGAAACAGTCAGCCATCGCCCGAACTTGGCGACACAAATCGTTTTCATAGCGATAGCATCTATCACTGAGCCACCAGCCTCCAGAGCAGTTGAACTCAAGCATGGTTTTCTTCCGAGGACATGTTCTGGAAGCTGAAAAAAGACTTCACTCTAAGGAAGTTTTTTCCAATTTTCACAAGAAATACCAAATCGATTTTCGAGTTTTTTGTTAACGGAAAACTGTCCACGAAAACAACATGAGTAGGGTCACCAAAATCGTCTTCGTGCTGTCTAGTACAGAACACCAGCAGATTTCATCAGTGGCTCTCAAAACCACTCTACATTGATCAAAGCCCGATAGGCTCGCGATGGTCTCGGCGAGTTCAACGCGATGACCGTGAATTTTCACTTGTGGACACAAAAAAGCAAGAAAATTTGCCGATATTACTAAACATGGTCAAATCACTATATGTGGGAAGGGATCTGTTTACAGAACTCTCTACGATAGGCCCGATGAAGGTTGTGAAGTGTCAGACGTGTTTCTTCTGAAAACTGCTGAGGTTTCAGTTTTTTAGGCATTAAAAAGAATAATAATTCCGCTTCCTCTGATCCACAAGGGCTGCGACTGCCTGTGGTGGTGAAGACCTGGGGCAGACTTTGGCCGGGGTGGCCTCGGAATTCCAGGGTACCACAATGGCTTAACCAGAAAATCTCCGAAAAATGGAAGTTACGCTGGTGACAGCACAACCAGTAACGACGGGCCATTCAAGTATCAAGTATCAAGTATCTTGAAGGAAATTCATCATGGGCAACGACCAGTCTTTCTTCTAAGAAAGTTACCAGTACTCGGCTCTTCTGGTTTACCGTGTGTGTGCTGTCTTTGTGGTAGTGACAAATAGCATGTCGACAACAATGGTAAACAAGAGAAAGCACAAAAGAACAGCAACTACAATGATGCTGAGACATTTGCAAAACGAAAGCTCAGGGCCCATGCTGGATTCGAACACGCGATCACCCTTTCTGGATGCTCACATTTCTGCCACTGCACCTCTGGAGCCCTTGCTTTGCCTTTCCTAAGCTAGTTTTTACCTTAACGTTGCCATAAAGAAAGGAATATATGCACTTCTACACATCATTCTGCTAACCTTGCGACTATAAGAGGTCACTTTCCGCAGAAATACTTGTCTTTAACTAATATTCGCTCTAACAAATACAACGATAACAAGACATTGGTATACAACGATAACAATACATTGATCGCAAAAAAGCTTTGTAGTAACCTTGCTAAACCCTACTGCTAAGCCGTTACATAAAGTTAAGACCGTTAGCTACTGTAACAGATGGCTTAGAATTTATTTTCGGCTCCCCAATATTACGAGGACAACGGTTCACGTGTGAAATAAGCAAAACTTTAATGAATTTGAATATTTACAACGACCACGAAAACACACTTTAAAATAACTTTATTTACATCGGTGTTAGTCGAAATCACGTTTTCGGAACGAAGCCAAGGTGCAGGATTTTGCGAATACGGTCCACTCCAACACCCTTTGACGAGAAATGGCCAGAAGAGAAGCGGCATGAGGCAGCATTTAATCAAAAACAGATGATATTTTAGGATACTCTGGTCCGATGGTGTGGTTTCCATGCGAGCTTGCGATTTGAATTCGACAAGAAACGCCCTTTTCTTGTCGATAACCAAGGCAAGAGGCAGCATTTCATTAAAAACAGATGATGTTTCAGGATACTCTGGTCCGATGGTGTGGCTTCCATGCGAGCTTGCGATTTGAATTCGACAAGAAACGCCCTTTTCTTGTCGATAACCAAAGGAGATGAGTCGTCATACTAAAATAAGTCGAATTGCAAATAATAACACTTCTCGAAAGTCTTCATTTTTAGGGGGCACAGATAGCAGTGCAGACTTAGTATAAAAACGATAAAAGATAAAGCTCTTGATGCTGATCAATCTCTGAGGGTTGCGCCATGCTTTCGACATCATTAGGCATCGTTCGATGTGATTTAATTCACATCTGGCCTTTACAATGACTGGCAGTGGCTTACCAATGTATCGAGAAGAAAAAGATGTCATCAGGCTGATAAGAATTTCCCATCAATACGTATGCCTTTCTCGTCACAATCCAGTGACTTCATTAGCCACTGCATTGCAGCACTAAACAGCTTTGGCAATATTGTGTCGTCTTGATGAACCTCTTTTTGTGGGTATGATGAGAGTTCGATGGAAAAGCTGTATTTTCGCAGAACAGTTCCGTTAACAGTCAGACAGAGTTCTTATGTGGGACGACTTCACCCCTTAGCCGAGGAGCGCTGATGGGATTGCATTCGTTTCGACATTGTCAAACGCTTTTTCATAGTCACGCAAGGTTGAGACTAGAAAAGGTAGTATTCCGACAGATTTGAATGACCCTGGATACAGTTCGGTTGTAGTCCATGTGCAAGTTTCTTGTCGAAATCTGGCTGCTCCTCATCGAATGTCTTTGATATACGCAAGAAGATAATAATCGTGAAGAGCTTGCAGAAGATACTCAACAAGCATATCGGACAATAGCTACGAGGATCCTTTCAGTCATCTTTCATGGGCATGTTGACCCTGCTCGACGTCCTCCACTGCTCTGGGACTTTTGAAGTAGACTATCACAACGGTTACCGCCTCATCGTGACTGGGAGGTGTACAGCGGGGAACTCACCCCTGGCGGGGTCTCCCAAGCTGAGAAGGAGTCCGGTGTTTCCATAAGGAAGCCTAACTAAGAATGGACCAATACCAAAATCCACCACCGTCCTGGTATCAAAGTAGCATGCTTGCGACTGCCTGTGGTGGTGAAGACTTGGGGGCAGACTCTTGTCAGGCTGATTTCGGCATTCCAGGGAAGCACAATGGCTTAACCAGAAACTCTCCGAAGAATGGAGATTATGCTGGAGCCTGCACAACCTGTGAGGACGGGCCATTCAAGTATCAGTATCGAGTAAAGTGGCCTATGATGTGGCTTTGCGAGAAATACACGTAAATTATAGCTTCCAGCTCGAAAGTAATCGGTGGTGATATTGTCGAGTCCTGGAGTTGTGCCTCTTTCCATGCCTTTCACCGCAACTGAAACCTCCGACGGAAGAATTCCAAGTGGTTTTTCTCCAGCGGGGATATTAGGGTCCGGGACGGGGATTGTGGGACGGAGCTGAGGCTGTAGTTTTTTTTTCTTATGGTTCTATTTCGCGTAATAACCTGCCATAAAAAGTATAGAAGGCAGAAAATAAAAAGTAAAATATTTCGAATTCAACTACAACAGCGTGTTCGTTCCCCACCGCAAACACCTGCGGTCCGGAGTTTTGCAAATATCTCAGCAATCTTGTGGTTGTATTTCGCCTAAAACCATTACTTACTTGTTACTTGAACGGCCCGTCATCACTAGTTGTGCGGGCCCCAGCATAGTCACCACTTTTCGGAAATTTGCTCATTACGCCATTGTAGTTCCCTGGAGTCCCGAGGTCAGCCAGGCCAAAGTCTGCCCCAGGTTTTCACGGCCACGCGCAGTCGCAGCCTTTGTCGATCAGAGGTAGATTCGCCACCTTGTGACTTTAACACCAGGACGGTGGCGGATCCTGGAATTGGTTTACTCTTAGCTAGGGTTCCTGATGGAAACGCCGGACTCCTCAGTTTGGGAGACCCTGCCGGGGGGACGAATCCCCCCTCCCCCCTGTACATCGCGGTCGGACACCCAGGAACGCCTCCCAGCCACGATGAGGCGGCAAACCGTTAGGAGAAACAATCCATTAAACAGTCAAAACTAGAAAATCGCCACTTGTCTAGAAAGATCAGACATTTCGCAAAAAGCTAATAACCGACCTGGAATTTCGGACAGAGTAGCAAATAATAAAGCCACACCTCATATCGCACTTCAGTGGAATCACTGTTCGAGGAGCCAATGGATCGCTCCTCGTCTGCGGAACTGCCTAACGACGACCGGCTGCGCCCGTCTAGTTGACGATCGCAGTTCTCGTCTATATGAAAATAGACAAGGGTAGCCACAACAATGGCTTCTTGTGTTCATGCTTCTTCACATTCCCCCTTTACAGATGACATACGGAGCTAGCCGTACCTAAGGGAAAAAAGAAGGCAATATGGTAACTCACAAGTCTGACACAAACTGCGGGCACAAGTCCTGTAGTATCCAGTGCACTTCGCGCCTGCCGCCATATCGGTTCTGGTTTCGCAATAATTTTAAGTGTTTCGCCCATTTCAAAAAGAATTTCGATTCATGCTCACCCCACAGTGATATATGCCCACTACTGGAGTGTAAACAATACTACAGTACCCTTTGTGGCATGGTCCGTGGTGTGGTCCAGAATACGATGGTGTGCAAAGTGACACGCATCACAACTAAAAGGATGCGTTAGTTAGAAAGTACGATCCCAAGGACCTCATCTTGAGCCGAAATCGGTTCCACAAGCACATCTACCTACCTACCTAAGTACCCTTTGCGATAATATTCAATTTTGGAGGGAGCAATGATAATAATAATCAGAGGTCACAAGTTATAGGAGGTAAAGTACTTCACAATATCCACCACTTTGCACTCGTGACTATTCAGAACGTAACCTATGCAAAACGACTGCAGGACTCTTGATATAAAAACCGTGCTTGAGGAGTGCACGCAGATCGATAATGGGACGATAACGGACTAGGAGTTTCAGGACGTGACTTACTTCTTCAATATGTCCTTCGCAACATGGAACGGTAAACGACGTTTTATCAAGTATGTGTAATTGTAGTAATTTAGCACCGTCGGGATATCCACGAATTCATGGCTGGGCCACACAAATAATAGCTCATTTTGACTTTGTTCTTGCACCATTTTCACCAGATCTCGCTTTTATAAGGTGGTGACGCCTTTGTTTTCTCCATCCGACTCTATGAAGTCTCATGAAACGGACATATGGTGCTACACACAGTATATTTGGGATTAAAAAACGATCACCTGATGTCTAGCGAATCTTGAGCGAACAGGTTTTGAACAATCGCCTATCAAGGATGTCCCGATGGTAACGCTGGGTTCAGAACGGCTACAAGCAGGCAGCATCATTCCGACTCATTCTTCTCGCTGTCAAAGCAGAAGTGCCCGTTCCAAATAACTGGACCGTTATGGGTGAAAGTAATGGGCAGGGATATGACCTAAAACTAGTAACATGTGAGTCACAAAATCAGGAAACACAACAGACAGGTTCAAATTATTCAATTCAGTTGAGGTATAAATAGATCAAATAAAAGCAACCTTTCAACACACTTAGATCGAACGCATAAATATGCCAATTAGTACCTCCTGGAAAAGACAGAACTTAAAGAAAAGATGCGAAAAGAAAGAACAGATAGCAGCTCTGAAACTGGAATGCAAGTGAAAGAATCAAGAGGTAAGAAAACACCTCGGGTTTGACCACGTCTTAAAGAAACTGCGTGAACAGAATTGATTAGGACGGAAGTAGGAACAGCACAGGGACGTTTTCCCAATCAAACAGCAGTGTATGTGGTGAGCTGTCTCCTACGATCAATACGGCAGATGGCGTGTTTCCACAAATCGATTTCATAAAAGCATGAAAATCGATCAATACATCAAAATTCACAGCAGTGTTCTGTAGAATCACATCCACTACAATCGGTGTGCAGTGGATGAGCCTGAACTCGAACAGATGAACCATGAGTCAGCCATCTAGAGCTACCACTCCAGTATCGGAAAATTGAGAAAGCCGTTTATAACCATTATTAGGGACACACTAGCCTTCAATTCACTAACTTTAAACTGCATCGAACAACCGAAGTGCGCTATCTACGTCATCTGTATCTGCCATTTTAGGTGCGAACTCTCATCCTTCAATGATCAAGACTGTCGCCGCAACTCAAGCGGTCCAGAACCGTTCAGAGGAATCGGCTCGCTCAGTCGCGGAGCACAAAGGCACCCACATTTTTCGTATTGTATGACGCACTTCTTCCTGATATTATGGGGAGAAGACAGGTACGGATAGTTCGCCGATCTGATTTATACAGAGGCGATCTGTACGGCGTTAACGCATTCGTGAGGGTGTGTATTCCATACAACTATGTGTCGCTTGGAGTGGACGATATGATTTTCTGCAACGCATTTCTTTTTCATCGATTCATTTTGTCACACAGAACTTATATTTACCATATTTTTCGCTATGAGCGAAAGCAGAATAATGTACAAAGAGTCGAACGAAAAAAAGCGCTATTTACACTTAATAACCTGGCTTTTTGGGCAGCCTACCCGAAATTAGGCGTCGTATCAGGCATGAGGTCCGCAAAACGTAAAGGAAGCTTCTAGACTAGTCCAGCTCGCATGTTAGTGATTGTTTTTAGACTTCGGAAAGGAGTCCGACCATCGAGTTTGGGGTCCTATTCCAAACCTAAGCCAGTAAAACTTCTCGTCAATCCTTAATTTTTCATGTACACCCTTTTTCACGCAGGGTATACTGTGAGATACAACCACAACGAGATATTTGCAAAACTTGGACGCCGGGCCAGATCGGACCGCGATTACGTTTCCCACGGGTCACATGTAATCCACTGCTCCACTGAACCCTTTGCTTTGCTTCCCTCTGAGGCAATTTTTTATCCTAACGGTGCCATCAGCAATCACCACCGATCATTCCCATTGACGGGTGGTTGTTGACAGCACTGTCAGAGCAGAAAACTAACTGACAGAAAGGCAAAGCAAGGGCCTCAGTGGTGCAGTGGTAGGTAACACGTGAGCTCCCGCAAAGGGTAATCGCGAGTCGGAGTCTGGCCTGGGATCCAAACTTCGCCAATATCTCAGCGTTGCAGTGGTTATATTCACACCATACCCTTCCGGGTAAAATAATAATAGCAAGTAAATAAAAGCTAAACATATTGATATTACAACTACTCTGTAGATTCTCAGCAAGAAAGGAGGAGGAAATTTAAAAAAAGAACTGCAGCAGTAGCTCACAGCATAGGCTTTGGTGAAGAGGAAGACGTCGAAACCTCAGCCACTTAAGCAGCTATGTCAACCTCGTGTGACGGGCGCGTGTAGCGCAGTGGTCGAAGGCGCTCTACAACACACTTGGGATATGATCACCGCGCCCAAGGGTCACCATGAACTCCATCTCTCCGGGCTCCGCAAAGTCGGGGACAGTTGGTACCAGACTTATCTGGGACGATAGCGTCAATGGGTAGATGCATCAGTAGGCCACGGCGAGTAATTGTAAAGGTCAGATATGCATTCAATCACCACCAATGATGCTTAATGAAGTCGAATGCATGGCGCATCACTCAGAGATTGATCAATGCCGACAGCCTTACCGTTTATCCTTTTATCAACCTCGTGTTAGCTTAACAACGCAAGAAGGTATTCATTACTGCCGAGGTTAAATGACGGTCGGCTTGAAAGCTATTGTAGCAGCAATGTTTTCACATCGGCGACACTCGTCCTTTTTTTCTAAAATTGTTTCTATTTTGTGTGGAAATGGAAATTTGAGATATCACAAAAGCATAATAAAGGAAGTGCGTTCCGAGTGCACAGTTAAAAGGTGTCTGGTAGGATTTCTGCCATACGAGCCTTTCTAACGGCGAAAGTCCTGCACGTTTACAAAGTCCATGATTCTATAACCTTGTTTTACTTAAAAAACAGTGCGTAATTTTCAGAAAAAAAGTTGGATGAATACACGCCGCATAAATTGGAACTACCTACTGCTTATCTTCACAGTACGGTCAGATAATGGCGCACCATCTCACCACTGCAACATAGCCTTGTTGTGTCCCCTCACTGCTCCCCTTATTCATTGTTTACCAGCCGGCTATATTATCACAACTGTACTGTTGAACTATGAAATTCACATGAACACACTAGTTATTTGATTACACAACTCAACACCATTTCTGCCAAAACATGATATACTGATACTAAGTGATAACCTCCTTCGAAAAGGACATATAAAGCCGAAGCAGATAAGATCCACTTCATTTCGCAGTTTCAATTCATTTCGGAGAGGCGGTCTCACGTTTCAATCACGATGTCAGTGGCAGTGGTGAGGTGTTAAGCTGAATAATTTCCAGAGCTTTCTACTTTATAAACGAGACCTTCAATCTCATAATACAATCTGAAGATGTCAAAAGAAAAGCAAAATGGAACTGTATCGCTTGTGATTCCACCAACTAGGAGCAGCATTGAAGCACCAAAAGAGGAGGCGTATCTACTTAATCGGTACGGCTGCAAAATAGCAACAATCCTGTATTTTTAAGCAAATTAATAGACTGTTTGCTTCCTTCAGAAGAAATTTTCTAGACCGAACGAACCGAAACACAAAATGACAACTACGCCACTGAAAGTAATACTTCAATGTCCAGCTGAGAAGATACCAGTGTGGAGTGGCGAGAGGGGGACGAATCCCAAGAAAGATAAACAAAGTTACAAGGTGCGTTTTCGTTAGTACAACAGTCACAGAGAATAGCCCTTTCAGTTTCGCTTGAAAGAAAGAGGTTGCTACCAGACTAAATTTGAAAACTAATATAGAATTTTCATTAGTGAGCTCATAAACTAAATATTTAATATATGAATATTTAATAGGGTGAATAATTTAAAAGCGTATTCTGCAATACAACCAACACATCTCTTCAGACTTTACAAAGTATGAGAAAACCTATTATGTGCGCTGATCAAGATGTGATAGTGTCATGCATGCTATCATTCACACCTCCCAAACGAGCGGTTGTTCAGTGTCTCTAGCTGGTAGTGACAGTTTGCTAAAACCTTAAATGATCACATTTGCGACTGTCCGAATTACAATATGTACGAATCGTAAAGTGCGAAAACAATGCATGACTTCAACTTTGTTAGCTCACAGTAAATTTCACTAATGGAGCTAAATCCCAGAAGAATCTGAAATATCTACCAACCAAACCTCTTATCCTACCACGATGAGAAATCTAAGGATGGAAGGATATTTCATAAAGAATGAATCGATATAGCAAGTTGTTTTCAAATAGTATGTGAAGTTCACAACTCCTCAGCTTTAATGATTGAGGCATTTATCAAACGAAGGGGATAAATTCCTTTGCATTACAACCTCAAACCACAAGCCGCATAAGCATTACCGTAACGATTAAAGGAACTGGAAGCAAGGCCACCTCATTTAGCCAAGCATAAAACCTTTACGATTGCATACTTCGATGGATAACATTAGCAAATTATTGTTTGTAGTGAAAGAATAACGACGAACTAAACTGGCTGTGCACAAATTCTACCACTCTCGTGTGAACATTCTTGCTAAATAACAACTGCAGTTATACTTCACTCTGATCAGCTTGCTGTGGCGCTTAGAAGTAGCACTGCCTTTTTCAGGAGTACAGCGAATCCCTGCAATGTTCGAAAGGCGAGGCTCAGCAAGAAATGAAGGAATTTTGATCAACTTCAGCCTAATGTTTAACGAGATGCATGTGTACTATCATAATGGAATAATATGTTCACGTTGTTAATAAATTCATGAGTCCTTTCCTCGTAAATTTTCCGCCCATTTGTGCCAAATATCAAAGAAAATTGTAAACTACAACTAACTGTACCCCGAAGCTATGTTCGTTGCTCTATATATAACCGTAGTTTCGCAGTATTCTCGGGCTACTACCCGTTCCGGACGCAAACGTGTTCACCACCACACCATGCGGGTCCTTCGTTTCGCTTGTCCCTCGACTAACTTTCTATCGATCAGTGCCACCAGCAATCACCCGTCAAGAGCACTGACCCAGCGAGCCCATACAGTAATGAGAAGGTTGACAACGAATGGGAGAACAGAAGCAAATAGGTGAACTGGGTTCGTCTCTTTCAGGCAAAGGAGCTGCTCACTAGACTACTTTTATACGAAATATCATCGCAACTTTAAACCTTCTATTAGATTAACCGCGGAAATGGGTAAACGATCAACAGACATGCGCGGTACATCGCCAACTTCAGAGAGGGAAAATTATTAAGAATGGAAACCGGTAGAAACGAAGCGAACGAGTACTGCAAACACAGGTCAGCTACCGCCGTCTAATGCGCCCCACGACGAAAAGAAATTTAGCACGGTAAATAACTTGGAAAAAGTTGTGTCTACGCGAACATGTTCAAACGACAAGAAGGATTAACAAAATGGAACTCAACCTTTTCAAAGGCAAACAGCTACCCCAAGGAAATTTCGACATTTCAAAACACTGAGCATGGAACGCTTCAAATCCAGAGATTCGAAATGCGGTGCAGTAAAATCATCCATCTTCCCAGTGGTTTACCGCCTAGTCGTGGCAAGGAGGTGTTTCTGGGTCTCGAGCTGCAACGTACAGCGGGGAGATTCATCAGCCCCCGCAGCGCCTCCTAAGCCGAGAAGAAGAAAGGCGTTTTTACCACGAAGCCCAGCTAAGAGTAAACCAATACCAGGATCCACTACCGTCCTCGTACCAAACAAGTCGCATGCTGGCGAATCTCGCCCTGAACTACAAGGGCGGCGACTGTCTGTTGTGGTGACAACATGGTGCAGACTTTGGCCTGGCTGACCTCGCGACTTCAGAGAAGAAACCACGATGGCTAAACCAGCAAAACTCCAAAATAATGGAATAGTCCGATGAAGAGAACAAAAGAGCAAACCACTCGAATATGCAAGCACACCAACGTCACCTAGCTGTATTCGCAGCAGCAAATGCTTTACGTATCGCAGAATGTGGCGCAATGGTCGGATGCGCCCTACGACACACACATGGAATCGATACCAGCGACCGTGGCTCATCAACCCTTCATCAGTCCGGGTTAGGCAAATTGGAACCAGACTTGGCAAATTTGCTAGCAACTCGGGATGAAAGTAGAATATTAGAAAAAAAAGAAAGAAAATGCAGAAGACGAATTCACATCGACGATGCCAGTGAGCTAGTGTGGAGAACGGCACGACTAACAGCAACAAGCAAGAAACATTTCAAGAGAACAAACTCTTAGACTTTAAGCATCTAGGAAAGCGACTTTACAAAAGCAGTGATGCTCTTGCTGCAAAAATACGTTTGTATGAAATATATAAAAGAAGACTCAGGAAAGGATGTGGAATTAAACGACCCATCAAGCGGCTAAGAAATCGCTGCGTGAAGCATTCGAATTGTTTTTACAAACGCTTCAGAGCTACTCAAGAACAGAAAACATTATGGAACAGATCACATGAGAAGACGTGATAGTAGCTGAACTTCTGAATCAACAGCTGGAGAACACCCACACAATAAGTGCTTGTTTTAAGCTGAGATTGTAGTTACGTATGATCCACAAAAAAAAACTCGATTTTTTTTATAACGTATTAAAGCGCAACCGAGTTATAAGGCGTTTGGCAAGTGATCATATCAAACCTGAAGTAAATGAAGGATATTAGAGTACTAGGAAGTGTCGTCACCGATTTGCTGAGGATACAGCATTTTCGACCCGCTTCAAACCACCCTGAAATGCCCTTAAAGAAAAATGTGTTCAACAGATCATGAAATACATTTTTTTTCAGCTTAAGTGAACAGCTCAATAGCAGAGCCGAAATGAGACTCTTGACATGTAGTTTGTTTGAAAATCATTGAAGTGGTCGGTGAAACCATAGACTGCACCGCCGACCGCCAATCACCGGCTTTTAATGCACAATATCGTAAGCGGAAGTTCTCAATGTGTAGGATGTGGGGCAGGCTGAGCAATTTGTGGTTCCCTAGAGTGTCTAAGCTAGTCTAGCCGGAACCACCCTCTACCCATCACCTTCATTACCTCGCTTGGCTATTCTTCGTCCTTCACCTCTGTGTCGAAGGAACAGGATCATTATCTACTTGTCACCGGCTAGCACAATGGATGTGTAGAGGATAAAGGATAAAGCTCTCGGCGATGATCAATCCCTCAGGGGTGCGCCATGCATTCGGCTTCGCTAAGCATCGTTGGAGGTGATTGAATGCATCTCTGCCCTTTACAATGACTCGCGGTCGGCTACCGACGTATCGAGCCAGTGAAGCCATCCTCCTAGACAAGTCTGGTACCATTATGCCGACCCCGGACGGATTGAAGGCCTAGTGGACCTTGGGCACGTGGATCGATTCCATGTATGTGTTGCACGGAAACTCCCACCACTGCGCCACACGAGCCACAATGGATGTGTATTTGTATAAATTAGCTGTTGGAGACTTCAATTCCAGATTAGGAAGGGATAACGAAAATGAATAGAAAGTGGTATAAATCAGGAGAATGCAATGAGAATAGAAACCGTCTTGCCGTAGTCCCCTCCACAGCATAACTTCACGAAAGTTCATTTCTCGAAAAGAAGAAAAATCCCGCTGGACATCTGGGTCTCAACTCGCAAACAAGAATGCACCTCTTTGGAGCCTATGGGTGTTATCATTCTGCACAGGATCTGATCTCCGTAGGCTCCGGTGAAGATTCAAACCACTCATAAGCCCGAAAACAACGATGATCATCTCTCAACAAGAATAAAACAAGTCGAGTATGAGGAGAACATTTCTACTGAAAGCTCTCTATCATGTTGATGGGAGATCGAGGCAAGTGCGACCAAAACGAAGCGAACAAAGACAAAGAAGAAAGACAAGGACCACAAAAAAGTTGTTGACGGACTTTAAACTTGTGTCAACTGCGTTTTCTAAGCAACAAGTATGGATCGCATTTTTATCACAATCAAAGAGCTGTTCAAATACAGGAACAAAGAAACAAAAGTTCGAACACACTGCAACAGACCTAACACAGCTGAAAATAAACGGCCGCTTCAGAAGAGCATTCCAAAACCAATTGCACCCGCACAGACAGAAAAAAAGCTATTGGAAGCTACTCAAAAGACTTATTTAGAGAGGTTTCCGAGATTTGCACGACCGTAATGTTCTGCTGTCAATCCTTGTGATCGAAAATGGCACTACTACCACCTACCGACATGATAAGGAATTAGTGATGGAAAAGTTCCACATCAAACATTTCCATTCCAGAGTGCTCGGCCCAGACTATGAAATGCTAGTACAAAACCGTCAGGAATTTTTGAATCAGCGAGCTTTAGCAGCGACAGAAAACATGAAGAAAGGCATTCACACGAGAACATTGCAGCCGCGAGCTTGCTTCGAGCTCGCAGCGTCAAATACTGTAGATTAGTTATAAAAAGTGCAGTCGTAAGCCAATGATTTGTCACTTATATCCCAGATACCTATCACATGCTATAGTACCCGACGAGCCGGATAGCACAGTGGTATTTATGTCGGTCACCACGAGCACGGTGCTGGTTTGGTCCGGTTCCGAGGTCACCAAGCCTATCATGCCCTCCGATCGGGAAACTGGTACCGGACTTGGGATCTCTAAAGTCTGGCCATCTCAAGACTAAAGTGAAAATCGACTCGACCGGCATTCTATGGTATTCAAGACGAAACGGAAATCCCCAAGCAGCAGCTGAAGCCACACGTAAAGTTGGTAGACCTTAGTGGGAGATGGATACCAGGAAAGGGATCGAATGTAAGAAGTGCTGGGATCCACACAGTAGATGGGAAGGCGGTTCATACAAAATTAGATAAGTTCTACTTTGCAAAATTATCCACGATTTCATCCAATTTAAGCTCCAGCACTTCCTGAAGGAAACAGTGAACTGGATGGTTTTAATGCTAATACAAATTCCTACACCCTGGAAATACCAAAATCCTACAAAACGTTAGCTCCACATAATAAAAATAAACGTTGCACTATTTTTTTCATGCTGCAATTGCGATGGAAACAACAGTGCGATTGCAAACGTAAAGTTTCATAGTTTTCGCAATGATTTTGTCTCCTGAAAAATAGAGCCTTCCACCAACCTCGTAAACAAACTCATGAAGCTTGTAATCAGCAGTGAAAAAGAGCTTTCCATCACTAGCAGATGAGATGTCGCTCAACGAAGGATTGTCAACAGTAACCTGTGAAAGATGAATGACCAACCTTCAGAAGGAACTTGAAATAATGACTAGCATCGACGACGATACCATGTGTAACGGTGACGGTATCGGTGTCCACAAGAACAGCACATAGGTAGATCTGTCACCGTAGCGACAAACAAACTGCACGTTATGTGTGACTGAAGCTATGGATATTTAAGATATAGGCCTACAAAGACTCGTTAACAAGAGCCTCCTGAAGATACTTACCTGGATATTTGGATGGCTTGTCTTCATTGGTTGTGTGGGCCCCAGTATAATGTCCACTGTTTTGGAGCTTCGCTCGTTTAGCCATCGTGGTTCTTCGGAGTCTCGAGGTCAGCCAGGCCAAAGTCTGCCTCCTACTGAAGGAAAGCATCCGAAAATTTTGAAAATGAAATTATGACACGTCGGAACTGAAAGAGAATTATGAGAATGAAATCATAGGAAGAAATGTGAAAAACACTGAAGGAAAACTTGCAGAGCTCATTGCAAACACCATCGAAATAAGCAGCATCTTCGCTGAAATCATAGTTATGGCCAAAGTATAGCCTCAAAAGGCAGCGTCAACTGCTTCAAAGAAAACAGTAAAACAAATCGCCTAATTCTGAATACTCACCTACTTTCATAATTCCACATGAATATATTATTGTCAAGCACAACCGATGCTCTTGTGATTTCCGTGAACAACCACCCCGTGCTGAACACTGACCGCACACCTGGGTGACATCCCACATGAAAAATCAAGGACAATTTCACAAACTTTTGAAGAGAAAGTACTTACTTGATACTTGGACGGCCCGTCCTCATTGTTTGTGCGGGCCCCAGCACAATCACCATTCTTCGGAGACTTGCTGGTCAAGCCATTGCGGTCCCCTGGAATCCCGAGGACAGCCAAGCCAAAGTCTGCTCCAATTCTTCACCACCACAGGCACCCGCAACCCTTGCAGATCAGAGGGAGATTTACCACCATGCGAATTTGATACCAGGACGGTGCTGGATCGTGGCATTAGTTTACTCTTAGCAAGGCTTCCTGATGGAAACGCCGGACTCTTCAACTTGGGAGACCCCGCCAGGGGATGAGTTCCCCCTGCACATTGCAGTCCGACCCCCAGGAACACTTCCCATCGACGGATCGACTACCGTCCTGGTATCAAACTGCTCGCATGATGGGAAATCTCCCTCTGATACATAAGGGTGACCACTACCTGTGGTAGAGACGACCATGGCAGACATTGGCCTCGCTGACCTCGGGACTTCAGGGAGGGAGTGGCAATGAATAAAAACCAAAACTTGTGCTGGGTCTCGAACAACGAGTGAGGACGGGCTGTCCAAGTAAGTAAATAGTTCCCAGGATCGACTTTCTATTAACCTCGGCATTGGAATATGAATGCGTCGTTTTCTTGTTCAGCAATCGCGAGGTTGTTAAACAGCATACATTTACTTCCATAGAAAAACACAACACAATACAACAGTAGCCGACGTTTCGGCAGTATCGCCTTCTCCAGAGCCTGGAAAGGCACACTGACATACAACTCACTAGGCCAAACGCTTCAATGACACTTACAAAAAGACGAAAAACTCTATGGTAATTACATGGTCAACAGCTTCTCGAAAAAACTCACCGCTTTTTTACGTGCCTTCCCATGAGGAAGATTAGAACAGCTGATTATGGTCGCATAAGGTTGATGACTGCACCATCCCACATCAGAAATTGATGCGAACATACGGGGTCAGGTCGCGTATGACTTCTGGGCATTCATCCCTGTTATTTGTAAGTGTCATTGAAGCGTTTGGCCTAGTAAATTGTATGTCAGTATACCCTTCCAGCCTCTGAAGAAGGCGATACTGCCGAAACGTCAGCTACTGTTGTACTGTACTGTGTTTTTCCATGGAAGTAAATGTATGCTGTTTAACAACCTCGCGACTGCTGAACAAGAAAACGACGCATTCATAAGTAAATAGTATTATAGAAGGCAAGGTGGGAATGAGGTAGCCGGTTAAATAAAGAACTCACTTCGAATCTGATATGTTAACTCATCCGCCAACGGTTTCCTTTCCGCCGTTCTAGAACGAGCTGAGGTCGTCCTTTGGTATGAAATCCATCGCCAGGACAAAATCATGGGACGTGCCATTCTGTGTCCAAATTGAACTGAAGACGTCCGCAGAGTCGATCGCGAACTCGACGTGGACACAGACCCGTCGCAATGCACTCTCCACAGAATCACTAGCAGTGGCTTCCATGAATGAGTCAATCACCTCTAGGGACGAGTATCTAAAAAAGATAAAAAAATGAGAAAAAAAGAAAGAAAGACGCCAGTACGGATTTCTTCACAAAAAATTGGTAGGAGGTAAGGAGGAGCTAAGGAGGTAATAGAGCTTTAACATCCACCAACACTTTCCAGCCCGACATGAAGCGTCAGGAGCTTATTTTTTCGGAAAAACCGATGACATTTACTAAATATCCGTCTATTAGCACTACATTTATTGACTACAGCTAGAAAAGTAAAGAAGAGCACAACATAACACAGAGAGTGAAAAGAAAACAAAAACACGGATTCAAAAAGCGCACACTTGACGATGCTCCTCGCAACAAAGCAGATGTTCCGCTATTTGTCAAGGCGGCTGTCAATTGAAAACTTGCTGGAAAATTTCGGAAGTTTTTCATGGCGAGGAGATGTTTTCCCACTTTCTCTTTAGGGAACATCATTAGTGTTCGGATTTAGTAATGTGACATGTCTTTTCATGAGGAATGGACCTTAACCTCCAAAAAAGGCAACGCTTTGTTTTTCCTGTTTGGTTTTGACGGTGGTACCGAGCGATCTTTCTAAATGTCTTAGTTTCCACATTCCTTAGTGCATTTAATATAATCGTGTACACTAAGCTCTTAGAATTAGATGAGTAGAAGAATACAGCCATCGGCGTGGATCAATCCCTAGGGGATGCGGGGTGCGTTCGACTTTGTCATAAGTCTTCAGAGGTGACTAAATGATTATTTGGTGGCCCATACAATGACTTGTATTGGCTTATTGATGTATTAAGTCAATGCTGCTGTCCTTCCAGACAATTCTAGTCCCAATTTCTCCACCTCGGAGTGATGGGAATGTTGGTGAATCCTGTGCGAAGGCGCCGAACCATCCACCATTTGCATATTGCAGGGCTCCTCTAACCACTGCGGTACTGGAAACTCCGTTCTGAAGTGCTTCGTTGAGCACATTAAACACATGCGTCGAAACCGCACTGCCACAAGTGTGTTTTCCAAAAGTATCGATGGTGCAAGGAATACAGACTTGCCAGTGATGGGTTCATCGACGTCATATTGTCGCTCCCTGGATACTTGGATACCCCGTCTTCATCGGCTGTGTGGGACCCAGCATAATTTCCATTACCCGGTATTTGCTGGTTTAGCCATTGTGTTTCCGTGGAGTTCCGAGGACAGCCCGGCCAAAAGTCTGCCCCAGGTCGTCATCACCGCTGGCAGTTGCCGCCCTTGTGGATCAGAAGGAGATTTCCCACCATTCGACTAGTCTCATACCAGGACGGTGGTGGATCCTGGTATTGCTTCACTCTTAGTTGGGCTTCCTGTTGGAATCGCTGGTCTCCTTCTTAGCTTAGGAGACCCTGTCGGGGAAGAATTCCACTGCTGTACATCACTGCCCGATACCAAGGAACACCTCCCAGCCACGAAGAGGAGGTAGACCGTTGTTGGGTCTCATATCTGCTTGAGTTTTTTATGCAAAATGTAATGAAAGCATCCTAAATCAGCAAGTGTGGGCTGATTATAATGAAATCCAAGATCGCTTGAACACAGAAAACTCAGAGTCATGGTAGTATAAAATATATGACCATTAGGTTCACTGACTTGTACTCGAAACGTTTTAGTAGGTGACGATCTAACAGTGCGGGCAAATAAGCACGAGTCGGCCTTCGCAATGTTAAATACTGCTGCAATTTGGAAGGTGGATGTTTTCGAAAGAACTAAATAGTGGCGAAAAGGTTTGGAAGTGGTTTTCAAATTTCCGCCTTCCAAAGAGGGTTTTTTTTCCAAAGGGAATTACAGTAGAAAAAGGGGCGCGTGTAGCTCAGTGGATAGAGGTGCACTGCAATACATTCCTCGTCTTTAGTTCGACCTCGCAACGCGTGCTCACCAAGCATTCCATTCATCCTGGGTCGGCTAATTGGTACCAGACCTGTCTAGAAGGATAGCAACACTGGCTCAGTACATCGATGGGCTACCACGAGTCATTATATGGGTCAGACATGTATTCAATCACCTCCAGCGATGCTTAATGAAGTCGAATGCATGGCGCATCCCTGGGGGATTGATCAACGCCGAGATCTTTATCCTTCTTCCTCATCCTCATCAACTTAGGTTGTTTTCATTCGTGAGGACCTGAAACAAGTATCGGTCGCTCATTCCTAAGGTCGTCTTTCTCTTAATCTTGACATTATTCAGCATTTCACACCATGTCTCAGAGTAACATTTTAACGAGAGGAACATAACCCATCCATGTGAACTCCGTGGCGATAGTCTCAAAGTGGAATACTTTGTGGAAGACTCACAAAGAGTAACGAGTGGATGATGGAGCCGTTTTGTTTCCAGTGCGACTGAAACCTAGATAGCATGCTTTCTCTGGTTACGTGGGTTTTTGACTGCCTAGATTGCAGTCAGCTTGACCTTCTAGGCTCCGAAGAGGGCAAAATCCGTCGAAACTTCAGATTTCCCGAGAAAATGGTATGATAGGAACCTGATCTTGGCTTATCAAAACAATAGATATCGGTTTTTCCGTCACCTTAGCAACACACCGGAATCGTTTTCTCCATGCACAACAACTTCAACATAACTAGTAATTCCGCTGACGAGTTAACTCTATCCAGTAACTCTATCGGAACTCTGCGACGTCCTTTTCCAGAAGCTCGGTTGCTGACACGATGCGCTTCGTCGCCTTTGCGGGACGATTTTTTCTTTCTTTATATTCTCCGTGGAAAATGGAATTCCTCCAGGCAGAGCTCAGGGCAAAAGTGTTTTTTCCTCGAGAACATTTCTACTTCCACATGTGCATTTGCCCGAATGTAAACGATTTTCTAGTGTGAACGCGGTGTTTGTGGGTGAGGTTTCGAGAAAACTATTTTCACCTCAGAATGGCCTCGTAGTTAAATACTTTTCATCAAAATGCGCTCACTCTTTCTTATTCGTTTAAGAAACGCATCACTAGGCCCTTCTTCATTGCGTAAACAAGATAACAACCTGTAGGACGAGATGAGCTGCATGGCACGCATTCAGCGCAAGCGATCAATTTGCTCGGGTTTTATAAATCGGGATGCCTTTCTGTATCTGCGTGAAGCATTTTTCGCATCACAGCTCCTAATCGATACCGATTATTTCGGCTTATGGCTCAACGAACTGCGATCTACAAAGGCCAGTTCCATCACTCTGCGAAATGACGTCAGGTGTTGAAGTAAGTATCGTATCCAGTGCTTCCGCTTTCATACTATGTTTCCATCAAGGGTGGCTTAGAACAACAAAGGAATTAGGAAGTAAATTAACAAAACAACATGGGGAAAATTCTGATGAATCATCCTTATGTAGGAATGTTCTCACATAGTTCCTCATCGTTTTTTCTTCTCTGCCTCTTAGCGCATCAGATTCTGTAGTCATCCATTAAATCTTTTCTCTAAGAATTTCAGAATGAACTCATTTTGGCGATGCTGACGATGGATGAATCGGCCGTCAAGTCGACCACACGGGATGGTTTCGACGTCAAGGACTCGGATGCCCTCAGAAACTCACCATTGCCTTATACCGTCTTCGTTGGAGATGTGGCACTTACATCAATGCTCCTTGGTCAGTCCCTACTACGGTGCTTTCCTTAGTTTCTTTTTTTTCTTTTATTTTTCAATCTTCAGGACTACGAAGTTGGAGTGCTACTATGAATCTTTATTTTCTTCGTAAGTTATCGGTCTGGACCCTATAGACGATGTTGTCTTTTCTATTCTTTATAATGTCTCTTTAAATTGATTTGATTAATTTTTCAGTGCTGCCTTCAAATCGGTTCATTTTATATCAGAGGGTGGTGCGAATGCGAACGCTCAAGACGGTCGGGCTGACTGACTGCTCCACATAATTTTGATGTCAAGAAATTCCCCGTTGATGAAAGTATAACGCTTCCACAGTAATAGCATTTTCATATGTCATTTTACTGTAGAAGATCATGGTTGAAATGTGGCTTTCTTGTTTTTCCTTGGTTTAATGTTTTTTCTCATTTTATGAAGATCTTCATCGCACATTCGCCTCACCAGGTGATCACAAACAATCCGTGAAGGGTGCGCCACGCATTCGACTTCATCAAGCAACGTTAGAGGTGAGTAGATGCATGTCTGACCTGTACCTTGACTCGCGCTGTTCCATCGATGGATCGTGTCAGTTCTGCTATCCTTCGATACACCTCCGGTAACGATCTGCCGACCTCGCTCCGGAGAGATGGAAGGCCTGATGGGCCGTTGGCGCGAGATCGAACCCATTTGTACCGTAGGGCATTTGTAACTGGTACTCTATACGCGCCCCACATACATGATTATATCTATCGACAAATATTTTTTTTCGCTATGTCATCGATGACAGTGCGGATATAATTTATTTTGCATCACTCATCATCGCATCTACTGCGTGTATCCCAGCACTTCTTGCATTCGATTCGTTTTCCTCGTATTGACCGTTCACAGCGGTCTTCGAACACTTCCAAATTTGTTTCGCTGCTGTTTGAGGATTACATCTTCTTTGTGAATGTTGTATAATTCTGTCGAGTCGACCGTTCTTGAAATCTTGGAGGTAGCAGATTTCTCTAAGGCTCCAATCATCACTTTCTTGCTGGGCAGCTTTTAACCACTGTGCAACCCCTCTCTTCTCTTTGTGTTATATATATATATATATATATATATATATATATATCATGCAGTGTTATATATATCTATATGTACATATATTCATGCAGTGTTATATATATCTATATGTACATATATTCATGTAGTATATATATATATATATATATATATATATATGTACATATATTCATGCACATACGTATATACTTTATATATAATATTCCTTATTCGATAAGGTTTGCCTCAGTTCAACGAGTTCTGGATGTGTTATACTTATATACAAGTAAATGTGTAAACTCATATACGCTGGCCTTCTTCAGATCAGATTCGCTTGTTAGTGTCGGTGAAATAGTTGTCGGTTCATGAGGAAAACATGGCAAACCTATCTCTCAGTGTTGTCTTCAATCTATCGCTATCGTGAATGAAGTGTGTTGTATGGTGTATGATGTTCGCCCTGCGGCCCGCCTTGCAGGCTTACTACGCCAAGTCGTTCGACCTTTTTAACCATCAGCATATCTAAGAGTAAATCGACACCACTGGCGAAGTCCTTGTGTTTCATATCGCAGAAATGTGTTGTACTTCATGTCATTGGTTGAAACAGATCCATTCGACTTCCCCATCCAGCAAAAATAGGCAAATGGAAATTTTACAAGTGCAGATCTAGCGTCGGAGTGTAGCATATACTTAGGTTCGTAAATCAGTGTACGATTTCAACCTGTATGTGTTAAAGGCGATTGCGACGCAGTGGTCGGAAGCGCCCTGCAAAAGCAATACACACATGGGATTGATCTAGCGCTCCCAGGGCCCACCAACCCCTCGATCTCTCCGAGGTCGGCAAATCGGTACCCGACTTGTCTGGTGGGATAGCAGCACTGGCTCCATACATCGGTAGGCCACCGCGAATCATTGTAAAGGCTAGATATGCATTCGGTCGCTTCCAAACGATTCTTCACGAAGTCGAATGCATGGCGTATCCCACACAGATTGATCAAGGCCGAGAGCTTTATCCTTTATTCTTCTATCTCTGAAGCCGCATATCTCAGCTCAGAAAAAAATTTATTGTTGCAATTTAAAATAATTAGAATCTACAAGTTTTTCCTTTCTCTATCCTTCTGTTCCTTTAATTTATTATTCCTTTATTCTGACTATATAGAATTCTGAGCTCTTGGAACGATTAAGTCATTGAGGGCAGTTTTGGCCTCCGCTTGGTTTCTGGAACATCTCGTGCACGGGAAGTTGTCGAAAATTCTGAAGAACTAGTAGTAGACAGACGAAAGATCACACACATGGGATTGATCCACGCTGCAGGGCCCACCAAGCCCTCGATCTCTTTGAGGTCGGCAAATTGGTACCCGACTTGTCTAGTGGGATAGCAGCACTGACTCCTCCTAGCCGTTTGTCGCGTGCGAACACTTGTTCGACATCGTCTGGATGAATGCAGTTCTTCCAACGCTCATCTCTGGAAGTGTCAGCAGGTTCTACACAAGGACTCTGGCTGACAATTATGGTAACTGGACCCTGAAAACACAGTTGTTCCATCGACTCCCTTACATTTCCTGTAGGGAAAGTGGTGCGAAAAGTCGACATTATTTCGCTAAAGTTGTGCATACTGACGGCATATTGTTGTCAAATATTCGTTTTGCCGAAGAGGTCATCATTCTTTCCAGTGATATTTACTAATGAGGCACGGAATTAGGACAGGAGCACGTAAATCTACCACGAAAGTGTTGTGTAGAAGAGGGAGGGCAACAGAGGCTGCGTTCGCGCCTTTATCAAGCCACTGGTGGTCTGGAGGACCTAAACCTACGCGTTCACAATATTGCTGCTAGTGGGATGTATAGCACAGTGGTTAGAAGTGTCTAAAAACACCGTACTACTCACGTTGTAAACAATGGTTTGAGTGGCGTCCTCGTGACGTTACATAAATTCAAGGTTAAACTGTGTTTTAAGGAATTTTGCTTTCCCTTATGCCCTTGGGATGATCTGCGCGCTTCGACGGCATGAGTAATGAAGTTAATCGCTTCTTTGGTCGAATAACACCATTATTTCAAGTCGCTTATTTTTAATGCTTACACTTTTTTTTCGAAATTGAATCGAGCAGTCGAGGAAAGTGCATGCACTCATTGGAAACAATAGATCCAGTTATTACAATTCCGTGTAATCGTTACCTTAATTTGAATACCAACTTGAAGCTACACGCTTGAGAAGAATGTAAGCGTCTCAGTATACTATTTTATGCAGATCCACGACTTATTTCGGTGTATGATCCTCTTGGAAGAACTGCGCTTCATTTGGCGACTTGGCGTGGAGGTTACGCCTGTGTTGAATATCTAATAGACGAAGGATCAGAGATGGAAACAGTCGATGAATACAGTGCGACAGCCCTCATGCGTTCACGCGAGGAGTCGAACCCTTTGTACGTCCTTGGTTTCTTTTCACGTTTCTTTTTACGAAAAAAAAGGTTTGGTAATTGCACATTCAAATTGAGGAGACTCAGAGCACTTCTCTTAGCTACCTACCTTTATCAGTACAGTAAGGCCTCAGTTGAAATGTGTTATACTGCTCGCGTCCTTCGAACGAAGTTCGTTAACTAGTATTAGGCCGGAAGAACGATGTCTGGAAATTTCTTCAGCCTACTCGACATACTTTAGGATAATCGAGATTACAAGTGACATGAGTGGACGTATACAGTGTGGTATTGCTGCTATAGCAGCTATTCCCAGAATAGTTTCTATTTTTTCTTCTATATCTATTTCTATCTTTGTATGACTGTATGTTTCGGAAATAAGTGTCATATCCGTTTTTCTCAAGTTACCTAGCAAATGTCGTAGAACGTAAATATCTTGGTCCCATCCTAAGGAACTTTGATCGCTGTAAACAGTATTGTTATGCAAATCTATTCTTAGAATCTCAACCGCTGTAAACAGTATTGTTATGCAAACCTATTCTTAGAATCTGAACTTGTTGTTTGTTATTACTGTCCAAAAGTTATCGTGCGTACAATAACAAGATGAGAATGAGGATGCTGGCGAGAGCAGTCGTCTGCCAGCTGACCATAGGATTTTGAGAGGATATGGAGAGGTAGCCGACGGATGTTTTCGGTAGTGATGCTGGACCTATGTCAAATACCGCCTTCTCCGGAAGCATATGAATAGCTTCGTGAATTGTTATCCTGGTTCGAGCCTGTCAGGGGCTCGTTCGCTTTCTAGATGTGGACCGCATTGATCTCGTGTGTCACCAATGTAGATTATCGCAGTTGTTAAGTCATACTGCACATAGTCATTACTGTACATTGGACTCATCATATCATTATTGAATGACAGTTGCGAATTGTACGTTAACTTCGCATCATCGTCACTACGTCACGTTTCCCACCAGCTCAGTGTATCGTCATCATCATCATCCTGATCCTCATCCTAGTGTCACTGTTCATTGTTTATCAAATGATCTGCGGTGCGTTGTCAGTAGCGGCGGCTATACTAAAATGCGTTCTGTCTGCAACGCCATCGGTGGCATGTACCATTCCTCCCACACGGTACGCCATGCGTACAAGGCCACTGAGCGGCCAACTTATGCTGTGTATTCTGTTAAGCCGCTATAGGCTTATCAGTTTCCAGCCATTATCATAGTGGCCCTTGACTCTTAGGCAATGGTGGCACCCATCGATGCTCAAACTTCACGTTGCTTACATAGCGTTATCCACGACCAGCCGCCTGACTGTGTTCCGTAGATGACTCATCACTTAGTGTCCTCATTGATCCACTAAAATGCACCTCATCGCTATAATGTTGAAATCTTAGCTCGCCGGAAATACCGCCCGTCTTTATCCCTCTCCGCCTCAGCATACAGTCTCCTTCCTCCGCCCTCAGCATACTGTCTACCTCAGCCGCTGCGCCGGCCGCGGATAGACGCGACGCGGCATCGCTTACGGCTAACCAACGGTTACTTCTTGGTAATTATTCATTATTACTGTTAATGTAATTGTGTTAATTACTTATTAATGGTATAGTAATATTCGAATGCCATTATCTCGTTGTTAGCCTCACTTCACTACTAGCCTTAGCACCTCATAGCTTTAACTCACGTCATTCCTCTACCATTACTTCTCCATCGTTACTATTATGTTATTAAAGTTGTATTTGTGTATTAAAGGTTTAATTACCCGAGTTTGAGATATTGCTCTGTGACAACTACGAAAAGTCCCGCGTGGCCTCTTCTCACGAAGTCGAGCATTCTGCTAAAAGCTAGTGAATATTCGGTGCCGAGTACTGACTCGAAGGCCTATTTTTCCACTAGCAGCTACAGCTGCTATGATATTCACGATGTGTTCCAATTCTCCTTCAATTGCAAATTGGCCGCTACACAACCAAAAAATTAGTGGCATGCTATGAAGCTTAGCTATCACTTGGTTAATCACTAGGTTAATAATTATTTTACAGTTTAGCTCGGTGTGGTTTTTTTCCATTAGTTGTGTCCCAACATTAAACTATGATGAACATCTGTTCGAGACGGTTTAAATAAATCTGCAAACATTCAACGGAGAACATATCAACTACTGCAGGTTATTGGGGTACTGGAAAGGCAATGACTATAAGCGTCGTTCAACAATCAAAGCTATTGGTTCTACGTTGTCCACGCTCAGTCAAGTCTCACATGCCTTCCGCAGGTTGGTCGTAGGCTTGTCTATGAAAACGTCTTAAGACCAGCAAAAGCTCTAGCATAGTAATCACAAAAGGACGAGGAGAATCAGCTGGACTACCACTCAAGGTTATTAATGATGAAAACTAAATCGTCAAAGAGCAGCCGAATCCATCTGTAAACGAGATGACCTACGTGATAGCGGATACAAGAGAATGATTTGGACGAAAAAAATGTTGGAATTGATTTGGACGGAAAAATGTTGGAATCAAATACTTGGTGACCGGTTCAGTGAAGAACTATATTAAAGCTGCAAGGATATCGTTGACGAAAAAAGTAGTGATTGACACTAGGAAAAAATTGGGGAAAACTGCATATTAGGAGGCGTGCAGAATGGTCGATAAGGTTTTCGACGTTTATCATGACGTTAATGGCCGTTAGGGATATCTCAATTGAAGAAGAATTCCTCCTCCACAATATCGTCGGATTCCTCTAGTGAGACAGTAGCATTTAGCTAATTGTGTGCTTTTGAGAGGTTTTCATTGTCTACAACTTTGATAGCGCGCTCTGAAGTATACCACGGCTTTTTGAATTTTAGCGGAGTCCTGATCATAGAAATATTGTATTGTCACTATTTGACAAAACATGCCAAGAACTGTGGCACCTGTGACAACAGTGACCAACCCATAAGTTCTTATTCTGCTGCATTACAATGCAAACCCTCATGCATTGCAAGTTTCTTTCATAAGCTGAAATAGTTGGCATATAGTACGACATCATCCATTTTATTCATAAAATCTCCCACCTGTGGACTGTGGGTTCTCAAAGCGTGAGAAGAACTTGCTTGTCAAGCAACTATTGACGGGAAAAAAGTCGTTGCTGTTTTTAGTCGGAACCATAAATCCGTACTGTAGGGTGGATGGAATGCTTAATAGAAGTATAAGTATTTGTAGCAATTGTGGAACGAAAACGGAGCCGGACGGTGGTTTATATGGTTCATGATCCCTATTATATGCCATCTGAATGGTTTGGTCTGCTCTGCCTTTCCAAATCAAAACTGCTCCATAAGGGAACGCAAAGTGCATAGAATAGTATGTATGGTGGATACCATTCGCATGTCTTTTAGCTATCCATAAAACGTTGAGGCACAGAAACGTCGGCGATGCCTGGTGAACGTTGAACAGTAGTCGCTAACAGCGATGGGAGTCTGTACAAACCATGCATTGCTTTCAGTCAATCAAGTATTCGCACTTCAGGTCTCCTGTCGATAGAGAATGTCGTAAGGTCCTTCAACTATTCGTATCTGATTCCATAAGGGAGGTGGAAGCGAGAGTCATTGGAACGACATATGCCAGACTCCTTAATAAAGCAGGTGGACGTTGCTGTCCAAGAAATGGGAGTATAAATCATGGATAACGTTCTACTAGGTTCCTCGGAAATTGAATGCCTGTTTTTATTTTCCATTTTTTTCGTATATTTTGCAACAGTAATCATTTTTTAAAATATATTTTACCTACATATGTGTCTATATATATATATATATATATATATATATATATATATACATATATATATATATATATATGTATATATATAATATATTATATATTATATATATTATATATATATTTATATATGGATACTTGGCACCCTGTCCTCGCTGGTTGTGAGGACCCCAGCATGTTCTCCATTTTTCGGAGTTTAGCTGGTTTAGCCATTGTGGCTCCCTGGGGTAGTGAGATCAACCTGGCCAAAGTCTGGCCAGGTCGTCGCCACAGCAGGCAGTCGGCACCCTTGTGGATCAGAGGGGATTTGCCATCATGCGACTACTTTGCTAACAGGACGGTGGGGAATCCTGGTATTGGTTTACTCATAGCTGGGTTTCCTAATGGAAACACCTGACTCCTTCTCAGCTTGGCATTCCTTGCCCGGGGTATGAACCTCCGCTGTAAATCGCAACCCTACACTACGCACAGAAGTGCCTACTAGCCACGATGAGACGGTAAACCATTGGGAGGACAGAAGACAGAGTATAATACTACAGAATTAATCATTGTATGAAATACAGTTGGAGAGAGTCTTCGACCAAAGTCTTAGACGGATTTGCATTAATTTATGGTTCCTTGAATATACTGCGCTTATACAATGTACACATATGGTTGCGAACGGGTAATGCAGTGGTAGTAATCACGATCATTACTAGGGCGGTTCAATCTACTCAGGCCATGGTTCAAGCCAGCTCTTAGCCTGCAAAGCCGCTCATCTTTTCATGTTGAAAAGTTATTATCAGACTTTTCTGGGAAAATTCACACTTCAAATCCACCCGACAATAGCTCAGCACAGCTTTCTCATGATTCCAGGAGAATCGAGTGGAATAGCATTTAACGCTATTCGTGATGAAAACGAAAAAACTCCTCAATTAGCAACCAAAGCCACTCGCAAAGAAGTTCAAAGTTCTTCGTGGGCTATGGATTCGAGGAAACGACTCGAATGCAAGAAGTGCTGAGATCCGCACAGTGTGGTACATGACGTCGAGTCATCTAATAAAAGAGATAAAAAGTGTGGTATGCTGCAGTTGATTTTAGTGCAGGATTAGAACACAAGGTATCGTACGTCATCTTCGTGGACATATATCTAGTGGGATCAAGTTTATGATGACCAGTAATAAAAAATGAATCCTTTATAGCCTTGCATGTTGCTTCCAGAAATTGATTAATCGAGTTCCTGCTTTGTTTCATTTCATTTGGAAGTGAAGCAATGTGCATCGTGATAGTGTGGGCATCCACTGTATTTCTTATATGTGGTTTTCAAAGAATTTATAGTTCATTTCATGATGTTAAGGGTCTAATTGTTCTTATTTGTGATATCGAAGAGCAGGACATCATTGACTGTATGGAGTTAGTGCGGGGTCTGTATGACAGAATCGCCCATAGAAGTTTCTTCGCTTCTACTCCTTGATCGTTGCCAAAGTTTGTTGCGTTTATTATGTTTTATTGTATGTTGAGTAGTACTACTTCTACATTTTGAACTCTACGCTTAAACAATATATCTATAGCTCGAATAAGGAGACTATGGAATATAAGTAAATCAGAGATGAGACGGGTTATAATGAACTTCACGTTTGTTCCAGTATGGAGGTCTCGGAGAGGTTATTTCCGAAATGCAGCGTTTAGTGTGTTTGTGCGTTATATGTCATATATGTATTATATTTGATCCTAAAAGGATGATGTGCTGTATTTGCACTGAAATCAAGGCGAATTCGGAGAATGGACTACTTTCCTATTGTGTCATGGGTTCGCTGGTCTTCTGATCTATATCCCGACTGTACCCTTTACGTCGAAAATGCGGAATCATGGGTAAGAAGGAATCGCCTATTTGCTCTAATCTGGAAGTGAATTTGGTACGACACCTTTGTAGAGGGAGGATTACAGAGAAGCTGCAAAAATTTTTAAACCACCATATTATGATCAGTGTTTACCACATGTGTACACTTACTAGAATATTTGAAAGGTCGGCCCTAAAGGGTAGTGCGGGAGCAAGAACATTTTCAATAGGTTCCGTTGCCTCTTAAGCCTCGTTCTTGGTGGAGATTATCTTTAAGCACGGTAGCCGGTGCGAGTATCATACCACTGTAAAACCTCTGCAGCTGTGAGTACAACTGAGTGGTCCTATCTTGGAGTGTTTAATGTGTCTTATACACAAGTTTTTTCCCCTTTGCAGAGAATCTTTTGAAGGTTTTCAGCATTCAGTGCTGCTGTTGTTTATTTAGAGATGTAGTTTACGCCGAACGTGTGGATTCTTTTCGTGACTTCCTGTTGCTCTGTGGTTTTCCTCAGTGAGCCCCCGCCACCTCGTTGGTTCCTCGGGATCACGAACTACGATTTGTAAGTCCGTCACACTTAGTAGGTCTAATGTTTCAGTTTTATCACTTAGTATTCATTGTAGTAGCTGACATGATGTCAATGCTGTCTTGTTGTTCATTTGCCATTGATATTGTACCGCTAACAATGCCATGAATTACATCACTTTTTAATTTGCGACTTAACCAAGTAATGATAGCCAAACCAAGTGATGATGATAGGAAAGGGTTCTGAACTATGACTTTTGTTGTTTTTCATAATTTTTTTAATCTCTATTCTTACGCTGATGGCAAATGTTGTCCGTTCCCATATTTGTACCACTGATAACTAAATGTAGGTCTTGTTCTTCTCCAGGTATGTAGCAGTCTGTTTAGTGTTTTTCTTTTCAAACTGATGTGATTAAGGATAATGAACGTCGCTCCCGTAAATGTTTCGATCGAATCCGCACCGGTGTGCTGTGGTAGGAACAGGCGCGATTATTTGAAACCATTGGAGAACTAAAAAGTCGAGTGTGGAGGCGAGAACGAATTGTGCCAAACCGCCAGGCTTAGGTGGGATTTTGGGATTTCTTTATTCATTATGAATAGGCGTTCTATTAGAAGACGAAATATTGTGCGTGAAGGTTAAACATCAAAATAGGAACCTGTTTGGGTTATACGCATTCAACGTTTTAAAGAGTTGAGTTTGTCGTGGTGTAGAATCAATTTGTTTTAACGTCTGATTTTTATATTCGCGTAACCTAGGAAGGTTTTCTCATTGGTCAATGTGTTCTTTGTATAAAAATTATAATCTTATTTATTTCCTATCGAAAATGTCGCCTAATGTTGTAGAACGTAAACTGTGTACGGTCTAATCACATGTCGCGTTAACTCTAACACATTTGAGACGACTTGCATTGATTTCAGTGCATATTTCCTGAAATAATGACCTAAGTTCGGTAATGTTCGTCGATGGAAGGTATAATAATGGAGAAGTTCAAACCAACATAGGTTCAAATGAAGTTTGATTGCAAAACCGGTGGATTCGACAGATCTTCGAACAAGTTACAAGTTTGAGATAGCCAATAGGTTACGAATTCTTGCATTACAAAAAGTTGGATTTCTGGTTTTCTGGAGCACATGAAACCTGTTTTCTTCCTCAGTTTTCTTCGCCAAATAAGAGACACGATTTCAGTCAAAGAATCACGGCTGTATTTCCCAAAGGCAAAATTCACCTTTGCAGCTACCGCTTCGTAAACTTTCAAAGTTAAATCTTGTTCCCGACTTTTTTTGAGAGCTTTACCTATTTTCCGCTTGGTAAACTTTGCATAATAAATTTATACCGTTAGCAAGAATCCATCGGGAAATGACCCAAGCCGTAAAACTGGCTGGGAGTTGATTTTAGCACCTCTTTTTTCTGCTTGAATGTTCAGGTTTATTCATTTGCTGGAGGGTCCCATCCCGATGAGATGAGGCGGCGACATATTCTGTCGGTATACGAGCGGCTTCTACTCTTAAACTGGTTGTATTTGTCAAATCGAGTCCGTTATTGGACGAGAACGAGACGACCAGTTAAATGCATAGGGACGAAGTGAGCGATCGTGAGTACATACGACTTCGCCAAAGGTAAATCCCTTAGTCTTTCCACATTTCCTGTATTTTCGGTTCTGTTCAGAACGAACAGAACGGTGTTTCGCACCGAATGTTGGAATTATTAGCGCAGTTTTAATACCGTTCATTAGATTGTCAAAGAGTTTAAAATGCAGCACTCTTTATAGGAGATGTGGTGCAGCCGAAGTTACAAGTCTTAAAGAAAGCTGTGCAGCTGAGACGGAAAGAAAGTTACCATGGAGGATGAGAAAAAAATTGAAAAATGGTTTTTTTGACCTGCAAGGGCGCTTCGCTTTTCCCATGTATGACTTTGTATGGCTCATCTCCATCAAATAACTGGCACACTTGCAAAGAACAGAACACGGTGAGTATTCTTTCATTTTCAAGCTCTGTTGTAAACTTTATTCGGTCAGTACTTCGACTCCGACTCAAATGCGGCAAATAATTTTGGCGAGATGGTGTCACCTTGACGAAGCCCTCTTTTGACGTCGATGGTAATATCGTTGTAGAATGGTGATATCTTGGTTGTGAAATTTTTGTAAAGCTCACAAAGATTCTTTATATACTGAGCAGGGACTCCTTGACTGTCATGGGCTTCCATGACTGCTTCTGTCTCAGTTGAGTCAAAGACCTTTTTTAAATCAATGAGAGTCAGACAGAGCGGTCTTTTGTACTCTCACGATATTTCAATGAGTCTTGTTGTCTTATGGATGTGGTCCATCGCACGAAATCCTTTTCGAAACTCTGCTTGCTCACATGGCTGCCCTTCATCCAGTGTTCTGTCAATCCTATTTAGGATGGATGAATCGAGTGAAGAGGTTGCATACGACAGACAGCAAGAAGATTGGGCGATAGTTGCCGATATCGTGGAAGTCACCGTTCTTGAACATTAGCACAGTCTCGTCGGTGTTCGCTTGAGTAGGGACCTTGCATTCAGACGGGTAACGTGTAAAGAGCTGGTCAGTGTGTTTACAAGAACTGGCTTAAGATTCTTCAAGTGTTCAAATCTTATCCTATCTGGAACTGGTGCTGTTCGATTCTTCATCGACGAGATAGCACGTCGCACTTCGGATGGGAGAACCGGTGGTACGACATATCCATACTCCTTTATTTCATGTGAAAGGAGGAGGACGTGGCTATTGAAGAGGTCCGACTACTATTCCTTAAAGATTTTCTCCATTGCATTTCCAGACGCTGTACCTGTTCTGCCTGGGAGTCGGAGTGAAATCTTCTTGGTCTTATAACTGGCGAAGCTTCGGTGAGCTTTGCGAATGCTTTTCCCAGCCTCTGCAGCTTCGACCATTGCTGTTGCTCTCCTCTCTTTAATATATTATTTTGTCGCTTGTTTATATTGTTTTGCAAGTTCGGACGTTAGTTCGTGGTTGACTGCAGCTGGTGCGATTCCACGCTAGCGGCTAAGCTCGAGTATTTCTGGAGACAGAGGTCTCTTGGTGACTTTCGAACTTTAAGCATTCATAGCGCTAACGTGAGCATGTTGAATTAGCCGAACGTATTCCTCATCGGTGTTGTGGGCAACTGCATCTTCCCAACAGGCAACTAGGGAATTGAATAAATCCCACTTTATGGAAGTTTCCCTATTTATTAATATTATTATTTATATTATTATTAAGGGCGTCCGTCGCCCAGTGCTTGGAGGCGCCACTGCGACACGCACGTGGAATCGATCCACGCGCCTATGGCCCACCAAGCCTTGTATCCCTCCGGGGTCGGTAAATTGGTACCAGACATGTCTGGAAAGATAGCAGCACTGGCTGGATAAATTGCTACGCCATCGCGAGCAGTTGTAAAGGCCAGATATGCATTCAATCACCTCCAACGATACTTAATGAAGTCGAATGCATGGTGCATCCCTAGGGTTGATCAGCGCCGATGTCTTTATCCTTTATCCTTTTGTCGAAAAATAACTGCAGGACAATTCTCTTGAGCTCATCGGACGCTTTGGAAACACAAGCCCACGGCCGGGGTCGAACCGACAATCTTCTGATTAGAAGTCAGACGCCTTATCCATTAGGCCACGTGGGCTGCGCGTATAGCACCTATATAATGGTTTCTATGTTCTTATGAACTGATCGAGTTGAGCTGATATCAACGTATATCAACTTCGCATCAGCTCAAAGAGATATCAGTTCGTAAGAACAGAAATGAAACATGCTGATTATTTATTCCGAACTTTATAGAGAGTCGGTCTTCTGAATTGTATTAACGTTGGCGAAATGTTGCTTTCGAAAGGCTGGACAGAATAATCGTCGCATTTGCAGTTTTCAGAGTGGAAGTGAGACTCATTTTTTCCAAGGACATAAGGTCTCGATCTTATCGAGCACCTTGAAAAAGTTGACGTCACTTCTTCTTCTGAGTGCTCTCCTAAATTAATCTATATACAATAGTACATCTTGCTGTAAGTAATTTTGTTTTTTTCTTTTTTTCCTCCAAGCGGTTTATTGGCGCATCGTGGCTGCGAGGTATTCCTAGTTGTCCAGCAGTGATCTACAGCGGGGGACTCATCACCATGTCTGGGTCTCCCTAAGCTGAGAGGGAGTCCTGCGTTTCCATCAGGAAACCCAGGTACGAGTAAACCAAATCCAGGACCAGGTGATAGGCTTTTGCTTCACTTCCCTCACTTCTTTCAAAAAGTGCAATAAAGAAAATATTAACAAGGACATATATTATTGTAAATGGACTCATGTGCGAGAGCACTTAGAAGAAGAAGAAGCGACGACGATTTCCGAAAACGCTTAGTAAGTCCGTGACCTTGTGTTCCATGAAAAATGCATCGCCATTCCAGCGTGAAAACTGCAAATGCCACGACAATGGTGTTCTATATCTTGAAAGTGCCATTTCCGGCAACATTATTACAATTCAAAAGATCGACTTACTATAAACGTCGGCGTAAATGATCACCATGTTTCTTTCTATAATTTTATGAAATCACCGTGCAACACACACGTGAGATCGGTCCCCTGCGCTCATGGCCCACCAATCCTTCCATCCCTCCGGAGTCAGCAAATTGTTAGCAGACTTGTTTGGGAGGATAGCAGCACTGGCTCGATGCATTGGTGAGCCACCGCGACTCATTAAAAGTAAAATAAACGCCTGGTATGCATTCAATCACTTCCAAACGACATTTAATGAAGTCGAATGCACGGCGCTTTTCAGCTGTTGATCAACGCCAAGAGCTTTATACTCTTTTCATTTATGGTGGCTTTGGGAGCTTCGTTTTTTCGAAGTTTAGCGCCTTTCTCTCCTTTTTGCGAGAAGAGGAATCTTGCGCGAAGGATGCCATGGTCTGATCCCGTGTAAAACATTTTTAACAACAGCGACTTCACTAAGGCAAAACCTTCGATGATGTTGCCTATTTCGTTATGGTAGTCCCCACTGGGAGACTCCCACGTCCAGCGTTAAGGGTGGTGCTTCTGAAATTGCTAGTTACTGTGGATGGTCTTGGTCCCCATGATAAACTCAGAGAACCGCTCACCCTGTTCGTTCCATCGTTATCCATGGGTCCCAATGTGACGTTCTTCAGACGTTTTTCTTGGTACAATCTTGGTATTGAAATCTCCAATGATGACCTTAAAGAACATATGGTCTTCTCTGTAGAACTTCTCCAAGTCCATATTGAACGCTTCCACTTCTTCTTCGTCATAGTTTGATGACGGCGCGTAAACGACGTTTATTGTCAAAGCCAGTGATCAACAACTCTTTAATCGTAAATGTCCGGCTCGGGTTGTAAGCTGTTCGAATGAAGCGATGTTCATGGACAAACTGGACAAACTCGTGTTGACGAGGACGCCGACGCCGCCGACTCCTCGACTGTCGCATGTTCCGAGGAGCGTTTCTTCTCCGGTGTCATAGACGGCGTTAAATGGATGGCGTCGTCTCGTCTCTTCCAGGCCGATGACGTCGTAACTTACCCTTCTTGCTTGCATAAGCAAGTCCTCTATTGAGGACTCGGATGCAAGTGTACGCGCATTGTAGGTGCAGATGGTCGCCATAGTTCTTCGTGATCCATGCAGCTTCCATTGGCCCTGAGATTTTAGCAGCCTCTCCGTACTCGTCCTACCCAACGCTGTGGAATTGGGGGCCTCTTTCGGGGAATGATACCCGTTTCCTTTTACGGTGTTTAGCTTTTTTCAATACCCACGTAAAGTTTGCTGGGCTCTGAACGTGGGGGGCCGGATATACTGACGTATACATAGCCTGCCACTCTCTCCTAGAGCGGACACGGAGCTTATTTGCTTTGAGGCGACACTCCTAATCTCCTTCCCATATACTTCCCTGTCACTTGATTTTCAGGCTTTTGCCTGAATTGATTTGTAGAAATACAATCGGCATAAACTTTAACGCACCCACACACGCACGCGTGAATACCCTTCGTGAATGCAGAAAGTATATGCCAAATCGGGCCCATCAGAAACAGGGAGTCCATCGCCTCGTATCCACTTTCGTCTTAGGGAAGCAAAGGTGGCTTTTGGTCCGCGATTAACCCCCTATCCACTACCTGCGGACGTGCCGTGTCACCTCTCGAATAACCGCCTCGGGATTCCCTCATAAGAGTGAGAGCCATGGTAGAAAATATATATATATATATATATATATATATATATATGTATATGTATATATATGTGTATATCCATACATGTGGACGTATGTATATATGTGTATGTCAATCGATGATCACCTTTCGCAGTGCTACGCACACTGACAACAAGACATTTTTTTTTGCAAATTTTTTTTATCTGGCCCCTCTAGGGCAATCGTTAGAAGTGGTCTGCAATACGCACTGGCTTGGTCAAAGGCTCAATTACGCGCGTCGTTCGTACCTTCCATCATTAAGCGGCCGAGAAAATAGTACGTAAGTTTTTTTTGCGAAATGAAAACATCTGCTCAAAACAACTGTGGGTTCCTGAAGGAGAATGCATATGACGAATACGCATTCAGCCATTTCAACGATGCCTCCAAGGGGGTTCGAACACATAGTGCTAAAAAAGCTCTTGGCGTTGATCAGCTCCTGAGGCCTAATGGATAGGATTTCATCGAGCACCGCAAAAGGAGATCAAGTGCATGTATGGCATGTATTGTGATTTTCAGTGGCCTACCAATGTATCGACTTAAGGCTGCTACCCTCCCAGATAGGTCTGGTAGCTAATTTGCAGACCACGGAGGAATGGAGGGCTTGGTGTGCTTTAGGCGCAGGATCGATCCCATGTGTTCTGCAGTGCACCTGTATCCACTGGGCTAAACGACCCTGTACATCCGTAGTGAATTTTTTATAAATTAATCAATGTCGCACGCTCTATCCTTTTTTGCTGCCGTCGTCTAGCTTTAGATACTAATACTTCTTCTTGCACTAAGCAAATTCTTACTTCCTAAAAAAAAACTTGAAAGCAAAAAACAATAACGTGATTTTTTACAACCTGAACCGAACTTTATAAGCGCAATTTATGTCCTTGAAGATGAAGGTTGATATGGTTTTTGAAAGATAGGAAACTTTTAAGTCTCGTATTGATTCTCATCGACCCACCATACAGTTCTACTTGTCACGACAGCGTCAAGATGCGTGTTACGGTCGGTGAGTAAATCAGACCGACGTCCTTTCGAGAATTCATAAACGGCTAAAAATTGCGCATTAAAGGATGCACTGCGCGGGTTCGTGAGCTTTAAAAACATACTGGTACGAATTTTCCAGAGGAAATGCTTTGCCGCTGAAATCAAGCAGTTACAGGATGGAAGACGAAAAAACAAAGCTAAGAATGTGAAGTTGCTGCGATTGGTGGCTTTGCTTCAAAAAAGGAACAAGTATGTCGAAAAAAATATAGTACATGAAAATAAACCGCCTAAGGTTCTACGTGTTCACGCGCCTTCATGCGCGATTTATGAGACAACATATTATGAGATACGCGGAATACAAAGGCGATTGTGAGAATTATGAACTCTGCCGATCCAGTTAAGTTTTCGAAACGTATTCATCGTCACGAAACAAGAATTCGGATGGAAGCGAAGCAATTTTACTGTACAAAGTGAACATGCCGGTTTAACCTTTTCAGTCACACCACTACTCTAAGTTAATCTTCTTATTATTTCGCAACCGTTGGTTAGCATTATCCCGAATGAGAATCAAGATTTATGTGCAGAAAGGAACATACTGTGGATGCGCATAAGACTTCAGAGTTCCGAGTGAAACGCTAGCGATAAGTGGGTGTGAGGATAAGCTAAGCGAGCACGATGGGACGAGCTTGCAGCGATTCGGCAAAAAATTGCAACTGTCTTTCTCCTACTCATTCTTCGGTTTGCTGATCAAGAAAGATTGCTAGTTGGTCTGTGACACGTTTAAGCAACTTCGAGGGCAATCATATTAACTACAATGTTATTTTTCCTACGTGGAGAGGAACTTTCATCGTTCAAGGTGAAAACTGCGAAATTGACGTCCATGAATATGTCGTCTATGAAGAGAGCATATGCTGGTTGTCAAAACAACTCAGCGTGTGTGAAAGTCGACACCGGATTTAGGCGTGCATTACGAAGTCTTTCAGCATGTTGTAGCTTTTTACATAGTAAAGCATTCAATAGAGTTCCCTATTGTGATACATTGTCACAAATGCGGATTTCAGTGCCGAATTTGACAGTACCGAAGTACTCTCTGAGATAGAATTCCTCTTAGCGTTTCCACTAATCACTAAATTGTTTTGTTGTGGAGAAAGCAAAGCCCAACTTTCTACTGCAGCACTTTTTTATCACTGGATGATTGGTATTTTGACAAAATGTTAGACAACTGAGGAGGTTGTCACTCAAAATTACACTTTCCATCTATGAAGAAGGCTAAATTCGTCATATCATCAGTAATTGCGAAATAAAGTGTTTTGCTATCAGCCTTTTACCTCCTGATAAAGGGCTTAGATACCACTTAGAGCAGTATAGCCGTAATAGCTCAATAATCTAACGATGACGGTCCTAATTTTCGTTTTCCTAATGGGTTACCGACTAGAGGAGCAAATGCAGTATCTGGCGAATGTGGGCGGCTGTTTCGTGTCCGTACACAAAAGCTTCGTCTTATTTATCGGACCATAACACCAACAACATTGTGCAAGCCATCGTTTCAGACCCAACTGCCGAGCCGGATTTCACGGTCACCTGTGCTAATATCGACAATTTACATGCTTTCTTTTGATCGAATTATGTAGACTTTATGGTCATGGAATTATTGTCGACACATCGGAAACAGATACATGATAATCATGACTTGGATTCAGCACTGATTCAACGAATATTAGACACTTTCAGGCTGTTTATAAACGTATTTGTGATCGGTGCTACAAAGCTTCCGATGACAAAGTCAATCCGAAATACGTCGACGTCGACGGATGTGAAAGCAATCCATGTCGACAGGGTGTTGATTGCAACAAAGTTCGAGGAAAACTTCAATGCACTGGCTCTCCTAGGCGTTATAACGCTAAGAATATCGAGTTTTATAGATGTTTGCCTCAACCAAATCATTATATAGGTCTGCATATACCTCTTAAAAAATGGTGCTGATATTTTGTGTATGATATCCCCTATATCCGCTGTCATATACACTCATAATATCATTCAATGTTGCAGAGTTTTAAAGGTTTTAAAAAGTTTTGTGCTCTTCTCCAGCTAACGGCCAGACATGCGCAGATATTGACGATCGTGCAGTTGCGAACTATCCACGCTGCTCAAATTCACATGTTCCATGCTTTAACAAAATGGGCTCGTTTCACTGTTTACTCTCTGATTTCTCTCTAAGCCCTCTGTTTTTCCGCCTTTGAAATTGTTCCACAGGTTATTGTGGTGATGGTCGCACGTGTCGTCGCCGTTCTGTATGCTGCGGAGCTCCGTGTCGTCGGGATGCCACATCTGTTGACGATCCGTCTTCGCTGAATCCGGGCGGATTTTGCTCAAATAATCAAGTTTATCGAAAAATGTGTGCAGGACAATTTTCTTGGCCCATCGAACATTTTCAAAACGTCGGACCACGGCCGGGATCGAACCGATAATCTTCTGATTAGAAGTCAGACGCCTTATCCATTGGGCCACGCGGGCTGCAGGCTGAGTGTCTATGTAATTGTCTATATGTCCTTATGAACTGCTCTAGTTGAGCTGATACCAACTTATATCAACTTCGCATCGGCTCAACAAGATATCAGTTCGCTAAGAACATAGAAATCAATATGCCGATTATTTATGCCGAAGTTTGTAGAAATTCGATTTTTTGAATTGTTACAACGTTGGCGGAGATGGTACTTTCAAAAAATAGAACATCATTGTCGTGGTATTTGCAGTTTCCACAGTGGAAGTCAGATGCATTTCTCATGGAGCACAAGGTTACGGACTTATCGAGCGTTTTCGAAAATCGTCGTTGCTTCTTTTTCTAAGCGCTGTCGTAAATGAGTCTGTATACAATAATATGTCTTAATAAAAGTAATTTCTTTTTTTCTTTTTTCTTCCAAACGGTTTGAAGTCTCATCGTTGCTGGTAGGTGTTCCTGGGTGCCGGGCTGAGATGTACTGCGGGGAATTCATCGCTATGGCTAGGTCTCCCAAGCTAAGGAGTACAGAGTTTCCATCAAGAAGCCGAGCTAGAAGTAAACCAATACTCCGCCATCGTCCTGGGACCAAACTAGTCGCATGGTAGTAAATCTTCCTCTGACAAGTGAATGTGGTGGTGACGACCTGGGGCAGACTTTGGCTAGGCTGACCTCAGGAATCCAAAGGTCCACAGTACCCAAACCAGCAAAACTCCGAAAAAATGGAGTTTATGCTGGAGGGCGCGCTCAACTTTTACATAGGCCACGTGCAGCCTAAACCAGAAGTAGTTGCTGCGAAAGTTACTTTGATAATTGGTTGGTTCGTCTTCACTGGTTGTGGAGCCTCCCGTGTAATTCCCATGTTTTCCGGAGTTTTGCTGGTTTAGCTATTGCGAGCCCTTGAATTCCTGTAGTCAGCCTAGCACAAGTCTGCCCCAGGCCGTCACCACCACAGGCAGTAGCAGCAGTAGTAGATCAGCGAAAGATTTGCCACTATGCGACTAGTTTGGTACCAAGACGGTGGCGGATCCTGGTATTGGTTTACTCTTGGCTGGGCTTTCTGATGGAAACCGCGGGCTCATTTTCACCTTGGGAGACCCTGTTAGGAGGATGAATCCCCCCGCTGTACATCGCAGCCGGACACCCAGGAATACCTCCCAGCCACCGCGAGGCGGTAAACCGTTTGGAGGAAAAAAAAGAAAAAAAGAAAATATTTGCAAGGAGATATATTATTACACACAGGTTCATTTAAGTGAACACTCAGAAGAAGAAGCAGTGCCGACTTTTGAAGACGCTCGATAGGGTCGTGACCTTGTGTTCTTTGAGAAATGAGTCTCACTCCTACTCTGGAAACTGCAAACGCCACGATTATTGTGTTCTGTTTTTCGAAAGCAGCATTTCCGCCAACATAATTACAGTTCAAAACACCGACTTACTATAAACCTCGGCATAAATGACCAGCATGTCTGCTTCCATATTCTTATGAAATGACCTTGATGAGGTGATGCGAAGTTGATCTAAGTTGATATCACCTTAACTAGATCGGTTCATAAGGACATTTAGATCAATATATAGATGTTGGACGTGTACCCGTGGTGGCCCAATGGATAAGGCGTCTAATTTGTGAAGATTGTCAGTTCGACCCCGTCCGTTGACTTACCTTTTGAAAAGGTCAGATGGGCTAGGAAGACTGGCCTGCACTTATTTTCCGGTGGATTTGATTGATTGAGGAAAGTTCACTCAGATTGAGAGACGACGGATCTTCAACACATGTGGAATCCAGGCGACACGGGGCTCTATAGGACACAGAATGGTGACGACACGTGCACCCATCACCACATTAACCTGTGGAGCAATTTCAAAGATGGAAAAACAGAGGGCAGAGATAGAAACTTGGAAGTAAATGTCAGAGATCTTTTCGCTGCCTGGTGGACATTTACTGCAGTGAAATGAGTCGATTGTGTTAAAGCATGGAACATGTGGATATGAGGAGCACTGATCGTTCGCTGCTGCACATTCGCCAATATCTGCGCATATCTGGCCGTTGGTGGTCGGAGGCTCCTTGCAATGCACACGTTGGATCGATCCCCGCTTACATGGCCCACCAAGATTTCCACTTTTCCGGGGTCGATAATTTGGTACCAGACTTGTATGGAGGATATCAACACTGGCTCGATACATCGGTAGGCCACTTTATATCACTGTACAGGCCACGTATGCGCCTGATCTCCTTTAGTGATGCTTGATGAAATCGACTACATAAAGCCTCAGGGGGCCGATCAACACCAAGAGCTTTTTTTATCACTATGTGTTCGAACCCATTCGAAGCATCGTAGAGATTGCTGAATGCATATTAGTCATATGCAATCTCCCTTCAGGGAACTTAGAGGTCTATAGAGCAGGTGTTTTTATTTCACAAAAGAATGCCGGTGCCAAATTTCCGACCGCTTAATGGAGGAAGGGCTCGGCGCGCACGAAGCGCGTAATTGAGCCTTTGACCAAGCCAGTACGTATTGTATTGCAGAGCACTTCAACCCATTGCCCTAGAGGGGCTAAATGGCATAAATTTTGAAAAAAATTGACGTTGTAATTGCGTGGAGCACAGCGACTGGTGACCATCAATTGACAAAGATGTGCGTTTATAGTTGTAGTTATGCATATGTATATATATATATATATATATATATATATATATATATATATATATATATATATGTATGTATGTATATAAATTGTATTTGTGGCGAACAAGTCAATGTCTTCTCCTCAGGCAAACATGAATTGTCAGTATAAGGTTCACTCCATTGCACCAAACGTTTCGGTGGCTTCGCCTTCTAAAAATTCTTCCCGGTATTCGCCTGCTGAACCTGCTAAACAAGCTGTTATAAATATTACTTTTAAAAAGCATAATAACAATGTTTGTTTATTATGAGATGTATTATTTGCCCGACTAATGTGCGCGATTGTCAGTTGTGGGAAAGTCATTTTTTCTTTCAAAGAAACGAAGACAACATTTTTTGAATAGAAGGTAAGTAAGACTGTTAAGGAGAGTCATGGTGTTTAAGGAGGACTGGATAATCGGGGGATCATGGCTAATACTGTCAAGCAGCATGAACGACAAGTTGTCATCGAGGATCGCCGTCTATGAATTTCCCAAGAACAACACGTGATGTTATGTAGTTTTCAGGATGATAGGACTGATATTGGTGATACGCCACTTTCACTCAGCCATTCATTCATAAAGTTCATGAAAATTGGTATACCAGAGGGCGACTTTGAGAAAGGAAAGAGGGTTGGTAAAAACAGCTTTTATTATTTGTTTAATTTCTAACTCTACTATTTGTTTTAACCTTTTTGCCTACTGCCTACTGTTTTTGATGGCAGGGGTATATTGCGAAATATAACTTCAACGAAGCTGAGATATTTGCAAAACTCTGGACCGCAGGTGCCTATGGTGGGGAACGAACGCGCTATTGACCTTTCCGGGGAGTAACGCGTTCACCACCACACCATGCGGGTCCTTCGTTTCGCCTGTCTCTCAGCTAGTTCTATCGATCTTTTTTGCCATCAGCAATCACCCGTCAACGGGATTGATCTGGGGAGACCAAATCGGCATTGAACCCAGTTAAGCTGAGGCTATAGTTGTAATCGCAATTTTAACCTTTTTGCCTACTGCCTACTGTTTTTTGATGGCAGGGCATATTGCAAAATATAACTTCAACGAAGCTGAGATATTTGCAAAACCTCTGACCGTAGGTGCCTATGGTGGAGAACGAACGCGCTATTGTCCTTTCCGGGGAGTAACGCGTTCACCACCACACCATGCGGGTCCTTCGTTTCGCCTGTCTCTCAGCTAGTTCTATCGATCTTTTTGCCATCAGCAATCACCCGTCAACGGGATTGATCTGGGGAGCCCGAATCGGCATTGAACCCAGTTAAGATGAGGCTATAGTTATAGGCACCCGTGGTCCAGAGATTTGCAAATATTTCAGCTTCGTTGAAGTTATGTTTCTAATATTTGTTTATACAAGATTCGTCTAGATCAACATCGTTCAGATTTTTCAAGCAACGTTGTGCACAACGCCATCCGACTAATTCTATATTGACGATGGGTGGTCCCATACCAAATGCGATTATATTGGACGTACTTCTGGTACAATGCTTGGATTTCGCTACGCGGATGCTAATAAGAACAAGGTCGGATTCCATCACATTTCATCGGTAACATTGAAGGACAGCAAGACAATAACACATTTGAGCGACCCAAGTGGAAAATTCCACAACACAGCCGTTCGTAAATATTTTGTTGCACACGTGTCCACTTAGCTTCGTTGTGAATCGCTTTCTTTGCGACTATATTAGTTAGCTGGAAGAGATTTTTTGAATAAGAATGTGAAAATTTAGAGAGTGATCTGCACTGAGACGCTGTTCGAATATTCGCTTGATCCAAAAAAGTATATTCCTGGAACTGAGACGGTGTATGCAAGTGTTAAGAAGCCGGTGAACGAGCTGACCTCGTCAAGTACTTCGAGCAGAAAGGAAGGAAGAGGGCTACTTAATGAAGCTATTGTAGAACAATAAAGAAAAAAATCAACGAAGAATTAAAATAGACACGTAGCTATGTCCACAATAATTTTAAAGACGATTAAACACTCAATCGCTAGGCTGCTGGGCTGCTATGCGAAGGCAACGGCTGGATGTCGAACCATAGAAATGAGTGGGTTTGGCAAACCACCAGATTTCTCATGCCATACTCGTAAGCGAAATTTTAAATTAATGCGGTAGCTCAGAAGTAATTTGCAATGAGCCTTATCACCTTGTCGTTTGCGATGATTTGTTCAGAAAATTAGTATGGTGTAAAAAAGTCGCGGAAGTCATTATTTCCCGAACAGCGGCGAGGAACATCCTTCGCACAGGGCATAAATGTAAACTAAAGCACCAAACTCCATCTTCAACTAAATTGGGAAAATTTATTTTCGATGTGGGAATTTCCATGTGTAATAGCCGAAATCAATGGTGGTTAATGCAAAATTAATAGCTATTAATAGCGGCTAAGCGCTAGTCCCGCCCAGCACGTTATCTTCACATAATCTCGGAGATAAAGTGTATACGTTAATTGAGTGGAGAGGCAAGGCCTGCAAAGTGTATTGCCCTCGACAGTTTCTTTTTCCAGTAGTGTGTTTTGCAACATATAAAACTGATGCCGCAGTGTCAGTGATGCGAGTCATCACGAGCACGGTAATGGTCCGATCCCGCCTCCGGCTCACCAAACCTCACAATATCCCAGGATCGGGAAATTAACACCGGTCTTGTCCGAAGATAAACTTTCTGCAATTTAAGTGAGAAGGCTCTAGCTTAGCTATCTAAGGACACCAATGAGAATCGATTCGATCAGCATTCTACGACATTCAGGGTGAAACGAAACTCCTCACGCTGCCGCCGAAGTCACACGTAAAAGTGGGAAGACCTTGGCGCATGATGAATACCGGAAGTCGAATCGAATATGAGATGTACTGGCATCCGCGCAGTAGATTTGAAGAAAAGTCGTATTAAACAAAGAAATAAAAAAATTTGTAGCATAGACATTTTTTATCTCATCTTTTGTAACCGAGGCACGTATAGAGGCACGTAAAGAGCAGCAATTTGAGGTGTCTGCAAAACCCATGGATCCGTCCCTGCACCCCCTGGCTCACCCAGTTTAGTTCTTCCGGGGACGGAAAATTGGTACGAGACGTGTCTGTTAGGATAGTAGAACTTACTGGATACATCTGGGTACTCGTAAGTGGACATATATATGCCAGATATCCATTCAATCAGATATATAGATAAGATAGATATTCCACTAGTGATGCTTGATGAAGTCGAATGCATGGTGCACCTCTCAGAAAATGATCAACGCTGGAAGCCTTTCTCTCTTTTTTATTTACTAATCAATCGATAGCTTGTCTAAAACACATTCGGCAAACTGCCTATGGGAACACCTGGGAGAACCAAAGCTCAGCTATCTTGGGTTCTTCAAAGAACTATGCTCAGCAACCATGTAATATGAGAGACGACCACGATAGTCAGGGCTCCACCCTTCAGCTGTAAACAACTATATCAGTGGGTTTCTTGTAGGATGACAGGGACGATTCGCTCTTATCTAAGCTTCCAAATGAAAGCATAGATTTCGTCATTTGCACGACCCCGCTGGATTTACCACATTCGAAATGACACTTTTGAGCAGGCGTTTCCCAGCTGACGCACGACGTAATATGCATTGGACAATCCATTTAATGATTGTAAAAACCCTTGTAGAAGAAAAGCTATGTGTACTTACTTACTTGCTTACTTACCTACTTGGATGCTTGGACGGTCCGTCTTCACGAGCTGTGCGGGCCCCAGCACATATGCCATTCTTTCTTTTCTCCCGCTATCGTAGTCCATGGTGGTGGTCTTGCTCGAGCATGGTTGCGATTGCCAGTGTCGTACCGTGATCTGTGAAACAACTGCAGCTGCGGGTACAGCTGATTAACTTTGTTTACGAACACGTCCGCCCAATGTGTAGGTACTCGCCCTGAGGGACGTTTGCATTCTCTTGGAGTCCACTCTAGTGTTCTTTTCGTCCATCTGTCGTCCGTTCATCTCATTATTTGACCGGCTCATCTATGTTTCGTTATGGAAGTATAATCTCCTGGATCTCGAAGATGTGACAGATTTCGAAGGTCAGAGCTTCGCATTCCGGCTAGATATTGAGAGTGCCGGTTATATCAGAAGATGTTGCTCAAGCGCTCTGTGAGTAGTGTGAAACATTCTTGACGTGGTTGGAGTATCAACCCACGTCTCTGCAGCATAACAGAGCGCTGGGAGGACCGTAGAATCGAAAAGGTGAGTGCGGATTTTCGGGCCCTTCAGTTGGTCGGTGGCCTCTTTGAGAGGCCCGAATGCAGCCCAAGTTGCTCTCCTTCTTCTATCTATTTTCTCCTTCATGTTGTTTTCCATGTTAATTGATTGCCCAAGGTATACGTACGAGGTGCCCTCTGCAACGAAAGAGCCATCCAATTCAATTTTTTACGCCTTCGCACCCTGGGTTTTTTCATGAACTGGGTCTTCTTTCGATTTATACGAAGTCCGAACTTTTCCCCCGCTTCGTTCAGCTCATTGATCACCATATCTGCTTCTCTAGTACTTGAGATGACAATGTCGTCGGCAAAACGAAGGCTTGATAGGAATTTACCAGCAATACATATGCCTTTCTCATCCCAATCGAGTGACTTCATTATCCACTGTAGTGCGGCACATAACAGCTTTGGCGATATTGTGTCGCCCTGTCGAACCCCTTTTTCCTATGGGTATGGTAAGAGGTCGATGGAAAAGCTGTATTTTCGGAGTGCAGTTCCGATAGCAGTCGCATAGAATTTTTTGTATAGGACGGGTCCACTCCTTGGTCGACGAGCGCTGATAGGATTACATTCATTTCGACACAGTCAAACGCTTTTTTCGCAGTCGACAAAGGTTAGGACTAGAGGCAAGTGGTGTTCCCGACAAACTTCGATGACCCTGGACACGGTTTGGATGTGGTCCACACAGCAAAATCCTTTCCGAAATCCTGCTTGCTCGACTGGTCGCGCCTCATCCAATGCCCTTGATATGCGCATGAGGATAATCTTCGTGAAGAGCTTGTAGAGTACACTCAACGAGCATATGGGACGATAGTTACGAAGATCCCTTCGGTCTCCTTTCTTATGCAGGATGACCGTACGCAACGTCCTCCACTGGTCTAGGATTTTTTTCCCTTTGAAGGTAGGCTATCCTGCGATTTGCGGGAAGTACATGTAAATTGTGGTCACCAGCTATAAGGAAATCGGGGGGTAATATTATGGGGTCCTGGAGCTGTGCCTCTTTTCATGCTTTCTATCGCAACTCGGACCTCCGACGGAAGAATTCCAAGTGATTTTTCTCCGGCGGTGATATTAGGGTCCGGGACGGGTATTGTAGAACGGAAAAGGTTGGTATAGGACGTTTCTGCTATTAATTCCATATCATGGCGGGAACTTTGACGACCGCATCTTCGTTCATCAGGGCTAACAGCGGACCATTATAACCACACAAGTTCTGACGGCATTTTTTCAGACTGCTTCTTTTCTCTGCTGCTTCCAGTAGTTTCTTTTTGCTTGTACGGTTGTAGATCTTCTTGCAAAGCCATTCTGCAGCTGGCATTTGTTAGTAGCATTGTTAAACGTGTGGCAGTAGGATCAAGCTTCAGCTTCCTTCTCCTTTCGAGCAACTCCATAGTAGTGACGAAGATGCAATCCGATCTTCTTGCTTGAGGAACTGAGGCAAATTCGGCACAGTTTTTCAGTCCTTCGACAAGCAGTTGGTAGTCTTCGGTCGGGTTCTCTTTAATCTGCCGGTCACGTCTGGATAGGACTTCGTTCAGAATGTTCTCGTCGTATACAGCTGAACTTGTTCGTCGTGGTCGAAGAAGAGAGTTCTTTTTCAGCTTGTGGCTGAATCGAATCTTCGCGCGAAGAAGGCGGTGATCGGAACCAGTACAGAATGACGGGGCTACAGATGTGTCAAGTGGGCACCATGTTCTGTTTGTCAGAATGTGGTCGATCTCCGCTTGAGTCATGCTGTCAGGAGACACCCATGCCCAGCGGCGGTTTTCTTTCTTCTGGAAAAACGAGTTTCCATGGAAGGGACGTGCTGCTGACAAGTGCCCTGCGAGAGGGTTTCCATTCTCATTTCTTTCTCTTCGCACAAAATTTCCGATCCTGTGCTAGCTCACGTTGGCTTTTCCTATTCTAGCGTTGAAGTCTCCGCAACAAATTCTTTGTCATTGCGGATGATTTCCTCCAACTGATAGTAAAACGCATTTAGTTCGTACTCATCAGGTGCGTCGGTCGATGAGTAGCAGTTGGTGATAGTGGTCTTCTTATGATGTGACATTTGAAGACGAAGGACGGCTATGCAAAGGGGAAAAGGATCTCGTATAAATCGACGAGATAGAGAAGAGACGGGTGGACGACAAAGCCAACGCCGTCGACATTTCGTGATGGGCCCTTTTCTCCACGGATCACAGGGGTCCCGTTGTTTAGTTGACGTATGTCGGTCTTATTGATTTTTGTTTCTTTTAATGCGATCAAGTGAAATTTAATGCGATCTGCCGCTACACGATGTGGATCAGAGGGAGGTGTATTTTCGGCGACGAATCCTTCGCTCGGTCTTTCTACTAGTTGATTCGGAGAGATGTTAGAACTCAAACGTGGGTAATTAAAGCTAGGTGTAGTGAAACAAAACACTTGGAAAGAACAGCTTTGGATGATGTCCACTTGGTCCGCGCTCCTCCTCCGCGTATACATAATATAGAGCGCATCTCCATTATCTATACTCTCATAATACATTATCTACTTTTTAATATTTCATATTATCTCATTGCGTTTCATTTTCGTTCGCCGTTTAGGTCTAGGTCTAGGTCTAGCTCTAGGGTCTAGGTCTAGGTCTAGGGTCTAGGTCTGGGTCTAGGTCTAGGTCTAGGTCTAGGTCTAGGGTCTAGGTCTAGGTCTAGGTCAAGGTCTAGGTAGGCTCTAGGCTTAGGCTTAGGCTTAGCCACGAGTTCCGCCGACCTGGCGACTTTTTCGAGATTTCGGCGATTTTCGCGTTTTTTGCACTCTTTCGATTTACCGCGTTTTTTCGCCTTTTTTGTGTTTTTGGAGGTTTCAGCGACTTATTGAGGTTTCGGCGACTTTAGAGGGCTCTCGGCGAGTAGTTCAAATTGCGCGACTTTGTTGCCACGTGCTACTTTCTCTCCCCCCTAAGACTCAGGCTAAAGCTTCATGCAACGTTTTGCCGCGCTTTCCTGTTGTTTCGGCAATTTTTGGACTCGCGAACAGAAAAGTCGTCCCGCGCTACACTAACCCATCCGCTCCCTCATAGTAAAAAATGGCGTCGTCGCTGCGAAAATCGCGTTTTCCCTCGTTTTTCGCGGGAAACTCGTTCGTGGCCGGAAAGCTCCATCGTGGCTATAGTAACTCGTCCGCACTACAGCAACTCGCCCGCTAGTACTGACAGTCGGCTTAAAATGGCGTCGGCGCAAAGAAAATCCCGTTCCCCCGAGGTTGCTCCAGACAACTCGTCCGCTACTCTAACTCGTGCGCATAATATTTAGATATTTAACATTGCGTTTGCGCGACGAAATTCGCATTCTGCGAAGAGTTACGGCGCTTGAACACAGTCCCTCTCCTGCGAGTCTTATCGGGTGTCGCAATGCGACCGCTGTCGTAACCTCACCTATCACCTCACCTGTATCACCTGTAGTCCTGTTGATCGTCGAGTGACTCGAACGGGCGCCAGTAAATCTTCCATTTTTCCCCTGTGGGGTGCAAGAGTGGCCCAGTGGGTTCTGCTCGCTCTACGGACTCGTCGAGCATTATGTCTTTCTTGCACGCTTTTCGTGAGGAACTCCGACCATCGAGTCGGTGGTCTTCCTGCAGTGCATTTAACATCCCGAGGAATCCAGTCACTAATGGCTGTTGTCCATCGGTTGTTGTTCATACGCATTACGTGTCCTGCTCACCTTATCTTCGACTGCTGGCGATACAAAAACGGCATGTTTGATTTTTTGATCGTTCTCGTAGGTCGGAGCTTCGGAAACCTTCCTTTCTTGTGTGAAACGAGATACACCTAGCATCGTCCACTCGACTGGGCGTTCGATAAAACTGAGTGATCTTTCATCCTGCGTACGCAGCGACCAATTTTCTGACGAATATTTTAGGGCAGGAAGTACCACTGAGTCGAAAAGGTGAACATGGAGTCGGGTGTTCCTTATTTTCTTCACTACATCCTCGATGCTCTTGAAAGCTCGCCAGGCCGTTCGTTTCCCTTCTGCTCAGCTCTGGAGCTAGGTCGTTCATTATATTGATTTCACGACCTAGGTTGATAAAACTGGAGCATTCGGAGATATTCGTTCCGTTGAGCATGAATGGCGCATGCGAAACCAATCCGTTCTTAATGAGCATCGTTTTTTGTTAGATTTAGGCGAAGACCAATCTTTCCATAGGCTTTATTAAAGTGGAAAGCATACGTTCCGCTTGGCTAATGTTAGGTGTTATAAGGACGATGCCACCAGCAAAGCGAGGATGATGTAACTGCGGGGTCGACCATCGATTTTCACTCCCATTTTATACCATTCCAATGTTCGCATGACGTTCTGGAGGGTGGCGGTAAGTATTTTTGGCAAGATGGTATCGTCTTGCCTAACCCCTCTTTGACGTCAATGTTAACATTGTTGCAGAATGATGATATCTTGGTTGTGAAATTTTTGTACAGCCCACGAACAATCTTTAGGTACTGAGTAGGGACTCCTCGACTGTTAAGGGCTTCCATGACTGCTTTTATCTCACTTGAGTCAAATGCCTTGTTCAAATCGATGAAAGTGAGACAAAGCGGTCTTTTGTCCTCTCGCGATACCTCAATGAGTTTTGTTATCGTGTGGACGTGGTCTATTTTGCTAAATGCTTTTCGAAATCCTGCCTGCTCACCTGGCTGTCCTTCGTCCAGTGTTCTTTCAATCCTGTTTGAGATGACTCGAGTGAAAGGTTTGTAGACGACAGACGACGAGTAGATTGAGCGGTCGTTGCCGAGCAATAACACGGTATTGCCGATCTTCCACTGAGTAGGACCTTGCATTCAGACAGGTAACGTGTGAAGAGCCGAGCTAGTGTGTTTACGAGGACTGGCGGAAGGCTCTTCAGGTGTTTGATCTTATCCTCTTCGGACCTGGTGTTGTTCGATTTTTCACCGACGAAATGGCTTGTCGAATTTCAAAATGGAGAACCGGTGGTACAACGTATCCATTCTCCATTATGACGGAAGGTGGATGTGGCTATCGTGGAGATCTGAGTAGTAATCGTAAGTGATTTTCTCCATTGCCTTTCTGGATGTTGTAACTGCTCCGTCTGGGCGTCGGAGTGCAATCATCTTGGTCTTATAATTGGCGAATCTTCGGTGAGCTTTGCGAATGCTCTTCCCCAGCCTCTGCAGCTTCGACCATTACTGCTGCTTTTCTCTCTTTAACATCTTCTTTTTATCGCCTGTCTGTATTGTTTTGCACGTTCGGACGACAGTTCGTGGTTGCCTGCCGCTCGTGCGATTCCACGCTGGCGTATCAACTCGAGTGTTTCTGGAGACAGACGTCTCTTGGTGATTTTCGAACTCTCAGCTTTCATAGCGCTAGCGTGAAGGCGTCGAATGAGCCGATCGCATTCTTCGTTGATGTTGTCGACAACGGCATCTTCCCAACAGCCGACTAATGAATGGTGGTTCTGGGACTTCAGTTTTTTGAATTTATCGGCTTTTTTCTCGTTTCTGCGAGAAATGGGATCTCGCACGAAGAAGGCGGTGGCCCGATCCGTGAAGAATTTTGGGACAACAGCGACATCGGTTAGGCAAAACGTTCTATCTACTATGACGTGGTCTATTTCGTTATGGTACTCTCCATTGGGAGACTCCCACGTCCAGCGTTGAGGTTGCGGCTTTTGGAATTGCAAGTTACCATGGATAGTATTGGTCATCATAATAAACTCAGCGAGCCGCTGACCCTGTTCGTTCCATTCTAATCTGTGCGTCCCTATGTGACGTTTTTCAGACGTGTTTCTTGGTCCGATCTTGGCGTTAAAATCTCCAATGATGACCTTGAAGAATGTATGGTCTTCTCTGTAGAACTTCTCCAAGTCATGTAGAACGCTTCGACTTCTTCTTCGTCATAGTTTGATGTCCGCGCGTAAACGACGAAGATTGTAAAAGGCGGTATTGATCCACATCTTTTTTAATCGTAAACGTCGATTCCCGTTGTGGGTTGTTCGAATGAATCGATGTTAATGGAGAAACTCGTGTTGACGAAAACACCGACGCCGCCGACTCCTCTACTGTGGCATGTTCCGAGGAGCGGTGCTTCTCCTTTGTCATAGACGGCGTTGAAAAGATGGCGTCTCTCAGCCAGTCCGATTACGTCGTACCTTATCTTTCTCGCTTGCGTTGTCAAGCCTTCTATCGAGGACTCGGATGCAAGGGTCTGTACATTGTAAGTACTGATTGTCATCTTAGTTGTTCGTGATCCAGGCAGCTTCCTTTGGCCCTGAGATTTTGGCAGCTTCTTCGTACTCGTCCTACCGAACGCTGCGAAATTGGAGGCTCTTTCGCGGTCAGGGGAATGAGGTCCGTTTCTTTTACAGTTTCAAGCCTTTTAATACTCACGTATAGCTTGCCGGGCTTTGAACGAGGGGGGCTGGGCATACTCTCGGGTAGTTTGCCAGGCTCGTCCAAAGTGGACATGCAGCTTATTTGTTGGAGGCGACTAACCGCCCCCCCCATATACTTCACTGTCACTTGATTGCAGGCTTTGGCCAAATTGACTCGTAGAATGCAATCCGCATAAAGCGAGAACGCACCCACACGCGCATGCCATGAATACGCCTCGTAAATACAGAAAGTATGTGCCAGATCGCCGCAACAGAAACAGGGAGTCCATCTCCTGGATTCATCTGCGTCTCAGGGAAGAAAAGTCCGCGATTAACCCTCTATACGCCAATTGGGGACGCGTCACGTAGCCTCGCCACTAAACCGCTCGAAATCCCTCATATGAGGGAGATCCGTGGGAAGCCTGGGACACGGCATCAAATCAGCGATCGATCCACTATGCACAGCATTGTACCTTTTAGCCACTGAACCGCATGCGCTACTCCTTTTATCCTCTATCCTTAGAGCTGCACATCATTAATTCTCGCGCTGTTTCGCTGCACTACGGCCGAGTCTACTTTCGTAGAAGTAGATTTGCCGAAATTTCTATGTTGGCGTCTAGGATTACTACCTCTAAGTGCCAACTTTTTTATTTACTGCCTATAGCAAGTTTTCACAGCAGGGCATTATGTGTGATGGTATTTAGGAGGGCACTTCTTTTTAGCATCAATTCACAGATGGCCCATATCGCCACAATATGTGCTGAAGCAAGCACCGACAAGAAGACGAAGGCTGTGATTCGAGAACAGCGCGACAAGGTGGAAGTCTCACATATTCACGTGGCAATAAAGTTCCCTAGTCGTATATCTGCCACGTGTAGCGCAGTGGTTTAAGGTGCGCTGAGCGCATATGTGGTTTCCGGTTCGATTCCCCCTTTGTGGGATGACCACTACCTCCATCCATTACAGTGGGCAACTTTGTACCAGTCATGTCTTTGTGGATAAAATGAAGACCAAGAAGTTCAGTACTTTCCCGCCTGCATCTCATTGTACATCGTCATTGCCAGACATGTATTTAGTCACATTTGTGATGGTTAATCGAGTGAAATGCACGAACCTTACTTAGAAATTGATTACTCACCACCGAAAACTTTTTATGTGATCATTTTATGTCATCCCGCGCTCAGCTTTATTAATTTAAATAAAAATCGTCTGAATTTGTAGATTTTTTGCCTAGGTAAACGTTCTTACATATTCTTCTTCATTGTGGCACTATGGTATTTTGATTTTTGGAGGCCACAAAACGATTTTTTTCGTCTTTTTTTTGTCGAAGCTATTGAACAACCGAGGAACTGACCAAACAGCACTTCATTCAAAATTCACGAACACGTCTGTAAACGTACCATTCGTGTTTGCTTCTGCAAGGCTTGCGACATAACTTTGATATTTACTTGATGCTTAAACGGCCCGTCCTCAATGGTTGTGCGGGCCCCAGTATAATCACGGTTTTTTTCGGCATTTGCTTGTTAATTCGTGTTTGCCACCATGCAACTTTGATACCAGGACAGTGGTGGATCCTGGTATTGGTGTACTCTTAGCTAGGCTTCCTGATGGAAACGCCGGACTCCTTCTCAGCCTGGGAGACCCTGCCGTGGGACGAAACTCCGCCGTACATCGCATTCCGCCACAAGAAACACCTCCCAGCCCCCGATGAGGCGTTAAGTAGTTGGGAGGACGATAAACGAAACGATAAAACTTTGTAAATTTAAATTGTGTTGTCATCCCTTCATAAGCTTGAATTTCCGATAACCATGAAGTTGAAGTTCAAGTAACGTCTTAGAGTAGTTATGCATAACGCAAGAGCCGTAGAGCAAAGAATTTCCTATAACTCTATTAAGCTCGCAGCCCTTTGAGTATTTTGCTCATCACACAATATGCAGGAGCCGGCGAAAATGGGGGCGTCAGGCTGTACGCGTTGAAAAAGTATGGAGTGTGCATATTGATAGCATATAGCCTTCGATTGTCTCATTTCAGAGGATGCATGAGAGTTCATTCACCGAGAGCTCAAGGATTGGTTGAATTGGACCTATTCTTGGTGGACCTATTCTTCCTCTACAAGAGTTGCCGCAGAATTTAGTAGTCTGCCATTTTCAAAGTTTTGCTTTACTTTTCTTTCATCTACTCTATGAACGGCGCCTGATATGACTAAGTATTATAATTTGGACGCTTTGCGAACTATAAATGTTTAACTGACTGCATTTCACTGTGCCAATCTTTACCGTGAAGAACTTGTAGTGGCTGTTTGGGAGAATATTATTCAGTCAGGTAAACATTTGTTGGTAATGCAATAGTTTCCATTAATCTGTTAAATTCATCTTAAATTGTAATAATTGTGTTTTCCAGAGTTTATAAATGAGGACTAAGTTCCAGAGCGTCATTATGAACACTGCCTAAGTTGAAAGCCATTTATGGATCTACGAACTATTTTCACAGAATCAGTTACATCATTTTAAGAAAGCTAATAGTGCTCACATTGTACTGTTAGTATCATAGCTACTATTGTTTGCTAAAAGTAAAGCGGTACCAGGATCCACCATAGTCCTGGTCTCAAACTAGTCGCATTGTTCCAAATCTTCCTCCGATCCAGAAGAGCGGCGACAACCTGGGTGGTGACGACCTGGCGAAGACTTCGGCATGGCTAACCTCGGGACTCCATGGAACCACAACGGCTAAACCAGAAAAACTCCGAAAAGTTGGAAATTTTGCCCGGTGCCAATTTCCCGATGCCGGAGGGAGAGGCTTGGTTGCCCCGGAGCGGAATCGAAATATCATCGTGTTCGTGATGACGGACGTCACTACCACTATGCTATCCGCCACTATGTGTATATGTATATACGCACTAATAATGCATATAAGTGACTTACCGATTCCTGATTCTCCTGCGCACAAGAATTATACACTATCTGGTCGCTCATTCTCGCAAATAATTTTCTTTTGTTGTAGCTTCCGACCAGTTGTGGTCTTGACAAGGTGACATACAAGGACTTTAAGAATATTCTTTAATAAGCTGCGTAAAGACAATAGAAAAAATAAAACTGTCGACGTTGATCAATACCTAAGGGATGCTCCATGCATTCTACTTCATTAAACATCGTTTGGATTTGATTGAATGCATATCTGGCCTTTACATTTACTCGCAGTGGCTTACCGATGTAACGAGCCAATTGTTATCCTCTCAAGCAAGTCTGGTAGCAATTTGCCCATCCCGAAAGGATGAAAGGCCTGGTGGCTCAGAGCGGGAGAGTGGATCACATGTGTGTTGCAGGGCGCCTCTGACCTCTGCGCCACACACGCCCTCAATAAGCCACATAATAGGGATAAGTAAACTATGGCGTGTCTCAGAAACTATTTATTGCTCCATCATTTCCAGTCACACAGACTTACGCAGGAAGGTAACAGCATTGACTTGATACATCCGTGGGCCACGGCAGGTTATTGTCGAGATATGCACTCAGTTAAGTGATTAAATGCCAGCCGCATCATCCTATATATTTGCTTGTTTATTCATTTAGTGTTTCGTTTGTTTATTTTTTTAAAACTTTTTAGAGCAGGTGATTCGTGGTAGACACAAAGCGAAGAAGGTCAACGATACATATTGAGAGCATCCATGACTGTTGTCGAAGTGTTCTTCTACTATGATGAAAAGTAAACGACGATGGAGAACTTAGTTATTCTCTTTTCGGAAATGAGTAAACCATATGTGTTCTCAAGGATTCCTCGTGATAAAGGGAATCTTAGAAAGGCTTAGGCTATTTCCGTGACAATAGCAATTCATCACACTTCGAATTTCTATGTGATCTTTCAGCGCAAAGATCGCTACCAGTGGCGATTCTTACATTTCTATGTTCTCGCTGGGTGCTCGAGCCCATCACACTTTCTTCGAGTGGATCGAAAACTCTTTGGTCTTCATCTACGACTCACTGCCATATTGGAAGTTGTCACTTAGGTATTTGTTATTGCTATGGTCATCCACATGAGAAATATCCGCCATTGTAATATATTAGTTATAATACTAGTATTTTTCCTTTGTTTTTTTTTCGTCACTGAATTGAGGGCCACAATACTTATTGGTATAAGATGTAACCTACTTTATCTGGCGTCAAATTGATTTCTCGTGGCACCTATGACCTCGTTATTTGACTAGAAGGCACTAATGAAGCCTCGATTTTTACATCTTGCGCGTCGAAGTTCTACGAAAAGAGTCACATTCTTCTCACGAGGGCCTTTAATTTTAATGCCTGGGAAGAAGCATTGGGCACCAATAACTTCTCGAGCTCTGCCGTGAATGCTGGATACGACCACGATTTCTCCAGGAGTGGTCACTTTGCCTACTTCTTAAGAGATCAGCTCAAACAGCTTTCGAAGTACGCCCTAGCGAGCTGAGGGCTTTCGGGAAGAGTAGACGTCACTAATGTCATATCCATCACGTAGGGTGCAGCGACAATCAGCTCGAAAATGGTCGTGTGGTTAATTGCGTGGGTTTTTCAAACTTGTAAGAGATACATTGATAATGAGTCCACTAACTCTACACGCTGCGTAGCAAAGATGTGTTGAGTATGTCGACAGTACATCTAACTTCAATTTACTGCCCATTCAGTTTTTCATGGCGCGGGACTATGTGAAGAGTAAGCACAATGTGATTTCGTCGTCAACGATCCCATAAACCATCGATAGATTCGTGAGAATGCAAGTGACGTAGTCGTTCGCCCTTCTCGCATCACAGAGCCAACTAGTAGGTTTTTTTTTCGGTAAAATGACAAAAAGAGCATCACATTTGTTGCTGAAGGCCTCGGCACAGAAGGCTGAGCTTGTGAGGGGTTCCTTCTGTGTGTTTAAGGTCTCGCGAAACCTAACGGCGATTAGCACGTCCACGTTATCGGCCGTATGTATCACCTTTATCACCTGTAGTCCCGTTGGTCGTTGAGTGACTCGAGCAGGCTCCAGTAAGTTTTCCATTTTTTTCCTGTCGCGTACAAGAGTAGCCCAGTGGGTTCTGCTCGCTGTAGGGACTCGTCGAGCATCACATCTTTCTTCTAGGCTTTTCGTGAAGAACTCTGACCATCGAGTCGGTGGTCTTCCTGCAGTGCATTTAACATCTCGAAGAATACAGTCACTAACGGCTCCTGTCCATCGGTTGTCATTCGTATCCACTACGTGTCCTACCGACCTTATCTTCGACTGTTTGGCGTGCAGAACGGCATCTTTGATTTTTTGATCGTTCCCGTAGGTCGGTGCTTCGGATCCCTTCCCTTAGTTGCGTGAAACGCGATACTCCTAGCATCGTCCACTCGACTGGGCGTTCGATAAAACTGAGTGATCTTTCATCCTTCTTAAGTAGCGACCAGGTTTCTGACGCATACGCTAGGGCAGGAAGTACCGCTGAGTCGAAAAGGTGAGCACAGATTCAGTTGTTCTTTCTCCTCTTCACTACATCCTCGATGCTCTTGAAAGTTCCTCAAGCCGCTCGTTTCCTTTTGCCAGCTCTGGAGCCAAATCGTACAACATGTTGATTTCCCGACCTAGAAAGGCATAACTGGAGCATTCGGAGATATCTGCTCTGTTGAGCGTGAATGGGACATACGAAACCATTTCGTTCCTCATGAACATCGTTTTTGTGAGATTCATTTGAGGACCAACTTTTCTACAGGCTTTATCAAAGTCGGCCAGGATTCGTTCTGCTTAACTAATGTTCTGTGTTATAAGCACGATGTCATCAGCTAAGCGAAGATGGTGTAATTGCCGACCATCGATTTTCACTCCCATATTATCCCATTCCAATAATCGCATGACCGTCTCGAGGGTGGCGGCAAATAATTGCGGCGAGATGACATCGCCTTGCCTAACCCCTCTTCTGATGTCGATGATAATATCGTTGTGGAATGATGATATCTTGGTTGTCAAATTTTTTGTACACCTCACGAAGAACCATTATGTACTGAGCAGGAACTCCCTGACTATCAAGGGCTTTCATGATTGCTTCTATCCCAGTTGAGTTAAAGGCCTTCTTCAAATCGAGGAAAGTGAGACAGAGCGGTCTTTTGTACTCTCGCGATGCTTCGATGAGTCTCGTCATCGTACGTATGTGTCCTATCGCACTAAATCCTTTTCGAAATCCTCCTTGCTCACCTGGCTGTCCTTCTTCCAGTGTTCTGTGAATCCTGTTTTGGATGACTTGAGTGAAAAGTTTGTAGACGACAAACAGCAAGCAGATTGGGCGATAGTTGCCCATATCGTGTAAGTCACCCTTTTTAAACATGAGCACGGTCTTGCTGGTCTTCCATTGAGTGGGGACCTTCCATTCAGACAGCTAGTGTGGTGTGACGAGCCGAGCGAATGTGTCTACGAGGACTGGGGAAAGGTTCTTCAGGTGTTCTGATCTTATCCTCTTCGGACCTGGTGTTGTTCGATTTTTCACCGACGAAATGGCTTGTCGAATTTCGAAATGGAGAACCGGTGGTACAACGTATCCATTCTTCATTATGACGGAAGGTGGATGTGGCTATCGTGGAGATCTGAGTAGTAGTCGTAAGTGATTTTCTCCATTGCCTTTCTGGATGTTGTAACTGCTCCGTCTGGGCGTCGGAGTGCAATCATCTTGGTCTTATAATTGGCGAATCTTCGGTGAGCTTTGCGAATGCTCTTCCCCAGCCTCTGCAGCTTCGACCATTACTGCTGCTTTTCTCTCTTTAACATCTTCTTTTATCGCCTGTCTGTATTGTTTTGCACGTTCGGACGACAGTTCGTGGTTGCCTGCCGCTCGTGCGATTCCACGCTGGCGTATCAACTCGAGTGTTTCTGGAGACAGACGTCTCTTGGTGATTTTCGAACTCTCAGCTTTCATAGCGCTAGCGTGAAGGCGTCGAATGAGCCGATCGCATTCTTCGTTGATGTTGTCGACAACGGCATCTTCCCAACAGCCGACTAATGAATGGTGGTTCTGGGACTTCAGTTTTTGAATTTATCGGCTTTTTCTCGTTTCTGCGAGAAATGGGATCTCGCACGAAGAAGGCGGTGGCCCGATCCGTGAAGAATTTTGGGACAACAGCGACATCGGTTAGGCAAAACGTTCTATCTACTATGACGTGGTCTATTTCGTTATGGTACTCTCCATTGGGAGACTCTCACGTCCAGCGTTGAGGTTGCGGCTTTTGGAATTGCAAGTTACCATGGATAGTATTGGTCATCATAATAAGCTCAGCGAGCCGCTGACCCTGTTCGTTCCATTCTAATCTGTGCGTCCCTATGTGACGTTTTTCAGACGTGTTTCTTGGTCCGATCTTGGCGTTAAAATCTCCAATGATGACCTTGAAGAATGTATGGTCTTCTCTGTAGAACTTCTCCAAGTCATGTAGAACGCTTCGACTTCTTCTTCGTCATAGTTTGATGTCCGCGCGTAAACGACGAAGATTGTAAAAGGCGGTATTGATCCACATCTTTTTAATCGTAAACGTCGATTCCCGTTGTGGGTTGTTCGGATGAATCGATGTTAATGGAGAAACTCGTGTTGACGAAAACACCGACGCCGCCGACTCCTCTACTGTGGCATGTTCCGAGGAGCGGTGCTTCTCCTTTGTCATAGACGGCGTTGAAAAGATGGCGTCTCCCACCAGTCCGATTACGTCGTACCTTATCTTTTTCGCTTGCGTTGTCAAGCCTTCTATCGAGGACTCGGATGCAAGGGTATGTACATTGTAAGTACTGATTGTCATCTTAGTTGTTCGTGATCCAGGCAGCTTCCTTTGGCCCTGAGATTTTGGCAGCTTCTTCGTACTCGTCCTACCGAACGCTGCGAAATTGGAGGCTCTTTCGCGGTAAGGGGAATGAGGTCCGTTTCTTTTACAGTTTCAAGCCTTTTAATACTCACGTATAGCTTGCCGGGCTTTGAACGAGGGGGGCTGGGCATACTCTCGGGTAGTTTGCCAGGCTCGTCCAAAGTGGACATGCAGCTTATTTGTTGGAGGCGACTAACCGCCCCCACCCCCCCATATACTTCACTGTCACTTGATTGCAGGCTTTGGCCAAATTGACTCGTAGAATGCAATCCGCATAAAGCGAGAACGCACCCACACGCGCATGCCATGAATACGCCTCGTAAATACAGAAAGTATGTGCCAGATCGCCGCAACAGAAACAGGGAGTCCATCTCCTGGATTCATCTGCGTCTCAGGGAAGAAAAGTCCGCGATTAACCCTCTATACGCCAATTGGGGGACGCGTCACGTAGCCTCGCCACTAAACCGCTCGAAATCCCTCATATGAGGGAGATCCGTGGGAAGCCTGGGACACGGCATCAAATCAGCGATCGATCCACTATGCACAGCATTGTACCTTTTAGCCACTGAACCGCATGCGCTACTCCTTTTATCCTCTATCCTTAGAGCTGCACATCATTAATTCTCGCGCTGTTTCGCTGCACTACGGCCGAGTCTACTTTCGTAGAAGTAGATTTGCCGAAATTTCTATGTTGGCGTCTAGGATTACTACCTCTAAGTGCCAACTTTTTATTTACTGCCTATAGCAAGTTTTCACAGCAGGGCATTATGTGTGATACAACCACAACGATGCTGCGATATTTTCAAAACTCCGGACCGCAAGTGTCCGCGGTGAGGAACGAACGCGCTATTCATTCCGGGGGCTAGCGCATTCACCACCACACCATGCGGGCACTTCGTTTCGCCTGTCTTTCAGCTAGACAGACACCTGCGGTCGGGAGTTTTGTAAATATCTCAGCATCATTGTTGTCGTATCACAGATGACACCCTGACGTGAAAAATTGCTACGGGCACTAGATAAAAGGCTAAAATTGTGATTTCGACTACAGACTCAGCTTAACTGCCTTCAATACCGATTTGGGCTTCCGAGCTCAACCCCGTTGACGAGTAATTTCTGATAGTGCTAATAGAGAGAAAAGTACCTGAGACAGGCAACACGAAGGACCGGCTTTGGTGTGGTGGTTGTACCAACTCTAATATTTACGAAAAACGCAATTTGTGCTATAATTCAACCATTCGGATCCAAAGTGAATACAAGGAGTTTGCAGTGATATATAGTAGCACAGAACCCGAAAAAAAATTGCCAAAAAGATGAACAAGAAGAATAAGATAACAAAGTGATTATCACCTTCGGATAGACCTAAAGTCACCAAAAATTGTGAAAGTAAAACATTGTTTTTCTGGCTTCCTTAGTGTCTTCGTAGTCGGAAGAGGGTGCTGATGAGCTCTGGTACGAAGCAGGAACAAATTATAGCCTTTTTGTTTATCTCTCATATGATCTTATAAACTGATCTTTTCGTGCTGGTGCGAGGTTGTTATACGTTGTCGTTGTCGGAGTCACTGGTGTTGTTGGTCGATGGCTGAGGTTTCGGCGATTTCGCCTTCCTCAGAGCGGTGCAGTTAAAGTGGGACCTTGTAATTTGACTGATTATAAAAACCGCGGTAAAAGAAAAAGCTCAGTGTAGTGAAATAAAACACAGAAGAAAAGCGTTGGATGCAGTCCACTCCACTTCGTCCGTTCTCCTCCTCCGCGTTAATATAATGTAGAGTGCATCTACGTTATCTATACGCTCATATTACATTATTTGTTGTATGATATTTTACGTTATTTCACTACTGATTGCACCGCTAGGTAAAAATCTGGCTGACAGGAAGAAAAAGCAAGGGCTTCAGTGGTGATAGAGAAACGGGCCATTCTGGCTGCGCAGTGGAAACGCCGCCGACACATCAAAGCAATGATTTCACTTCCGTTCATTCATGCCGCATCCTTTTTTTGGACTTCGACCATCTAGTGCTCTTTGAGCAACATACTATACGGTTGAACTGATACAAGGTTACTATAAAAATCTCAAACTGGTAGTTGCCAAGTCAATTGGAATAAGAACTTCTCGAGTGGGAACTTCACTCAGCGGTGTTCTTTTATAAAGAACGGATGTTGATCTACTGCGGTCATCCCATATGACTTCTTTTTTCGGCGAGCAATCCGTCTTGTAGAACTTGGTAGATTATTTGACGGTACATAAAACATAAATGATAAAGCCCGCGGCTCTGATCAATCCCTGAGGGATGCGCTATGAACTCGACTTCATTAACAATCGTTTGGAGGTGATTGAATGCATATCTGGCCTTTACGATGAGTCACAGTGGACTGCCGATGTGTACAAATTTGCCGACCCCGGAAGGATGGAAGGCTTGGTGGGCCATGGGCGCAGGGACCGATTTCACGTGTGTGTTGCAGGACGCCTCCTTTCACTGCGGCCTTTACTGACGGCACATAGCCCGGCAATATCTTAAAAAGCTGGCTCTCATTAAGGCTCGGCTCTTTAAATCCTCCAAAAAAGTTGAGATACTTCCACCAATACTTTTTGCAAGTTCTCGAGCTGCTCTGCGTGTTCAACTACGAGTGTGCTAAAAGGTGAGCGAAACGAATTCATGCGGCCTTCGAAACCGCGATTACCTTTACTGGAAGCATAGGATCTTCAGCTTTGCTCATATCTCAGCACCCTTGTAGTTGCACTTCATGACGCACCCTGCTAAGAAGGAACAGGCGGTGGATAAAAATGTAAACAATCACGTGCATGCATTTGCTTTCAGGGAAACCTTATATTCAGCATCGTCAGTAGGAGAAGAACGTAGGTAATATCGTCTATTTTCGACGTCCTACACGCTGCGATTCAGTTTTCATAGCTTGTGTCACCATTGTGCATTCATTGTAATTGCTTGGGGCTAAAAAGGATGAATAAACTATCAACGTTAATCATTCTCTGAGGGATCCGCCATGCATTCTTTAAGATGCTGAGAGATTCCTCTTTATCAAGCATCGTTAAAGGGAACTGAATGCACATCTTATCTATACATTGACTTTCGATGGCTTATCAGCAAGGTCTGGCACCAATTTACTGAGCCCGGATCTACAGAACGCTTGGCAAGCCTTGGGCTCGGAATCCAAGTAGCGACCGATATAGTATTTGTAGCAGGGCATCCCTAAACACTCCGCTACACGCGCCACTCCTTTTATCCTCAATCCTTAGAGCTACGCACCATTAATTCTTGCGCCGTTTGGCTGCACTACGGCTGGGCTCGAATTCGTGGAAGTAGATTTGTCAGAATTTTCATTTTGGTCTCTGAGCAATTCGTACTATAATTCAACTATTCGGAGCGAAAGTGCATAAAAGGGGATTTGAAATGGTATTTAGCAGCACAGAACTCGAAAAAAAAGGAACTACTGCCAAACGGTAATTAAGAAGAATAAGATAAAAGAACGGTCGTCAGCATAGGATAAACCTAAAGTCACCAAAATTTGTGGAAGAAGAGGTTGTTTTTCTGGCTTTCTTAGTGCCTTTATAGTGCCGAGAGGCTGCTGATGAATTCTGGTATGCAGCAAGAACATGTCGTGGTTTTATTGGTGGGTGTGTAACCATGTCATTTAGTGACTGAAAAAAATTATTGCTGATGCGTATGGTTGGAAATTCGAAGAACTAGTGATCCTTCGACTTTTCTGGTCACTTCGACTTATTGTTTCCTTCGACATTATTATATATTTTTTACAAATTGACTTACGGTGAGATTCTGAGTAGTCCAGGTATACTTCATAATATCGTGCCACTGCCTTCAATATGAATAAAATCACTTATCACAAGAAAAACGGGCATGCAACGACAACAAAACGATCAACCAAATGAACAGAGTTGGAGATCGGATTGCTAGAACGTTGAGAAGAAAAAAAACACATAGTGGAATGACAAGTGTGTGACGCTGATTATGACACCGTCATCTCATAACCTCGTAGGAGGGTCACTCTTCGGGTGACGAGTATGCGATGCACAATCGAGGAAGCTTCCAGCAGACACTGTTGCAATCCGAACGACAACCGCCGTCCGTATTCCGTGCGTGCCACGTAATCGGCTAAAATATGATCTGTTGACAAGCTGACATAGACTGAATTCTGCATGTCAATCACATATCTGTCATTTGTTCCACTTAACAAAAAACGCAGGCAGAAAAAGTGAAGCCGTCATTGATTACAAACCAGTTGCCAAGCCCGCAAAAGGTCAGCCTCAGTATTGCGCACCCTGAATGCTCCTGTCTACGACGTCTTTAGGTAAGGGGATCAGTGAGAGGCCAAAAAAATCTTGTTTTACGCAGGACATCACTGAAACTGGATCCGACGATCACACACTGGGCACAGCATGGAGATGGTTTCATGCTTTACAGGTATAATACCAGAACTCGCCATAACAAGAAAATACAACAGAAAAATCCTACACCAACTTTGGGTTCCACAATTCCTAACCCAAACCCTAAAAACATCTCTACAGGAAAAACTATATGGAATTCTCTCTGAGGTTCGAGTTGCTATAGAAAGCACGGAAAAAGAGCAGCTGTAGAACCTCACAATATGAAGCGATAAACTACTTATTGTTCTCGCAAAACATATCACATCGTTATATAAAAGGGCAAAATTCACAGCGGTAGACAACGTCGCTCACGATTATCAGGCCCATGAAAGCTGATCGAAGAAATCTTCATAACTGTGGTTCTACATCTTGTTTAGTGCACTAGACAAGTGCTTCACGCAAGTGATCCCCTCTGTGCATATCAAGGACATTAGACGATTTAGATCGTTTTCGTCGACAGTTAGCCGAAATTGGACAGATAATCTTCCAATTTTTTAAATCTCATTGTGGCTCATATAACTCATTAGTTAGAGGTGCCTCGCACTGGATCGAACGGTGAGGCGATATCACGTCCCGGACTTGTCAAACCTCAATTCCTACGAGTTCGGAAACATGGCACCGGTGCCAGCCCTGTGTGAAAGGGCAAGAACAGCGATTCCATGCACAGGCACGCCACTTGAAGTCGACTTGCAGAGCCAGACAGGCATGCAATAACCTCCACGATGAGAAGAATTGGGTTCAATATATGACACATCCTTCAATTATTGATCAACGCTAAACGACTCTTTTCAATCGTTCTTGCAATTTCAAACATTATCCAGTTGAAAAGAAAATCTTCTGGAGCCCAACAAAATGCAGATCAAAATTCAGTTGCAAATAAACCAGAAGAATCCCAGTTCATGAAGAGCATCTTGTGTGAAATAAAACATCTTCCAGGATGAATCACCAGTTGAGAATACCTCACCTAACGTATTAACTTTGTTGTTCAATGGATGTGATAACGACTTAAAAAGAAGCTGTAGAAAAAAAATGAGCAATATGGGCCGCACTCGGTCGTCCCACAGAGCCCACTGATCAGCTTACTGATCCACAGACTTACACCCTCATATTTGACGCAACGATTATTCCAACGCTATGCTACGCAGCAGAAACATGGGCCAATACTTCAGTTATATCGATGATGTTTCAAAAACACATACACACACAGGGCTCTTAAGCGACGTTTCCCGAAGATGACTCGGTACATTCGATACATTTAGAGAGTGTTCTCAAATATTTTTTTACGAAACAGATCTTAGCTAATACTTCTTCCATACACCTTCGGTGCTGATTGTGCTGATTGTATATCGCTCCCACCCCCTTCACATGTGTTACGAAATCGTTCTATCAGTGTCACCTGGATGGCACAGGTAATATACAAAGGTCAGAACAGCTTTCTGACCAGCGTTCTCTGATGTATCTTCAGTGCAAAATAAAGGCGTTGTTCAGCTCGCACTTTTTTAAAGGGCGTGGATGGTCTTCGGCTCTCTATGCAGCTTGGTACTCTATTCTACCAATCAGAATGGGGTAGCTGGAAAACCAATGGTTCATCGTAATCACTTCGTCCAGAAGGAATGTAAAAGCACCTCTATTAATTGTCCTTCCATCCGCGTAGGCACTGTTCTTACAGTCTTCACCACCTTGCTAATTAAGCTGTCAATTAATATATGCAGTATAGGTCTATCGCACGTTGCTCGCTCCAGTCGGTGGGCTTCATGGTTGTTGCTTATTCATTCATAAATTTACCGCATTTGTTTATCTCGCCATATGGTTATTGCTGCAGTCAATTTGCAAATTGCATTCAATTGCAATGTAGATAGGTCAATTTAGAAAAAATGTCACCTTACAGATGTAACGCCAACTTCCTCTCGAACAACTCAATACTACGAAGCCATCTCCTTCGCACTCCACCAGGATAACCGAGTCTCGCGCCCCCAAATAAACAACTACTGTTCAACTAATTATAATTATAAAAATAATCAGCTTTAGAAAATGTAACACTAGAAATTGTTTGCAAAAAACGATCCGTTCAGCAGCTGATCACTCGCACTTTAGGTTGGAACATCATGTCGGTAAGTCTTAATGGATGAAAACTCATAGGCAAACACGCACACAGCCTTCAGCTTCTATTCCCTAGAATAATATGAACGGGGAAAAGCGCAACCAACCACTGACCATTAGTTGTGCAGTTTATATAATCCAGAAATGAAGCGGAAAAATTTTTTTGAACTGACTAGTATAACTGCATTCCCGCATTTTTTGCGATTTCCCATAGCAAACAATGGCATGCCGCTCGATCGGACCTACGTTGCAATCCCGCCTAATTTCATTGCATCCCTTCAACGGTTCTACATCTGACAAATTTTCTGCGAATGGCTTATGTTCTTGAACACTCGTGAGTGCCCCATTGCTGGATAAAATTGCATCGGAAAAGCAAAGAGAACTTTAAAATTCTTTCTTTCTTTAATTTGATAACCTCATACTCCTATAATCACACCATCGATGGTATCTCTAGTAACTTGCGATCACTTCTCATGAACTTGACCTAGCTTTTTGGGTTTTAGGAGAGTGTGTCTAGCGTGGGAAAAATCGTGAAATCAAAAAGCTGGATTCGAGATTGAGTGTTTCTTGCCCTCTTTGCTGTGTTCTCCTTTTTTTGCTTTTTTTTATGTTTTTGCAAGCTCCGCTCAGCTCTGTAAATAAGTCGCTACTTCTCGGTCTAAATATGCATGGCTGGAGCTCTCCGAGAAAAAACCTATCTTTTCATAGACGTTGTCAAGTTGCGTAGCTTTGTCTCTTTTTTGATATTTAGTGTTGTAAGAAAAAAAACTGTCACTAACGAGGACATTGTGAAACTGGGGAATTTCGCGTCTATAAAAACAGATCAAAATTGATGACAATAAATCATCAACCGTCCCGTTTACATGAAAGCTGCCAAATGAGGGTACTGTATCCGAGCATTGCTGCACTCCAGAAGATTCCTTTAGATGCGACGACGAAGTTCCACGTCTTAAGAATAAGCGATGTGGACAAGCGACTCGAAACATCGCGATTATGAAAAGAGAGGACGCATACAAACATTAGCCCCGATCTCACAGCAACATGAGAAAGGGCTTTCATTAGAAATATTCTCCTCATACTCGACTTGTTTTATTCTTGTTGAGAGATGATCATCGTTATTTTCGGGCTTAGGAGTGATTTGAATCCTCACCGGAGCCTGCGGAGATCAGATCTGAGTGCAGAATGATAACAAACTGCTATCTTATTTGTGAGTACGTGGTTGATCTTGCCGTAAGCCTACTCTTAGGAGACTCAGATGTCCAACGGAAATTCCCCAGTTTCATAATGTCCTCGTTAGTGAAAGTTTTTTTCTCTTACAACACTAAGTATCAAAAAAAGAGACAAAGCTACGCAACTTGACAACGTCTGTGAAAAGATAGGTTTTTCTCGAGAGCTCCAGCTATGCATATTAAGACCGAGAAGTAGCGACTTATTTACAGGGGCTGAGCGGAGCTTGCAAAAACATAAAAAAAAGCAAAAAAAGAGGAGAACACAGCAAAGAGGGCAAAAAACACTCAATCTCGAATCCAGCTTTTTGATTTCACGATTTTTCCCACGCTAGACATACTCTCCTAAAACCCAAAAGCTAGGTCAAGTTCATGAGAAGTGATCGCAAGTTACTAGAGATACCATCGATGGTGTGATTATAGGGAGTATGAGGTTATCGAATTAAAGAAAGAAGGAATTTAAAGTTCTCACGTGTTGGTACCATCTAAAACAAGGTACGCTACCGAATTCTTCAACATGCCGCAAATTAAACACGGCCACACGGAGGTTTCTTACATGAGGGATCTCGAGCCGGTTAGTCGCGAGGCTACGTGGCGCGTACCCCAGGTCGCTGATAGGGAGTTAATCGCGGACCAAAAGCGACCGTATATTTCCCTGAGACCCAGGTGGACCCAGGAGATGGGTTCCCCGTTTCTGCTGCGCCGAATTTGGCACATACTTCCTGTATATGCGGCGCGTATTTATGCACGTATGTGTGGGTGCGTTCTAGTTTATGCAGATTGTATTCTACGAGTCAATTCGGCCCAAAAGCCTGCAATTAACTGACACGGAAGTATATGGGAGGCGGTTAGGAGTTGCGTCCAACAAATAAGTTCCATCTCCACTCTGGGAGAGCCTGGAAAGCTACCCGTGAGTATACCTAGCCCCCCATGTTCATAGCCCAGCAAGCTATACGTGGGTATCAAAATGCTGAACACAGTAAAAAGAAACGGGTCTTATGACTACGAAAGGGTTCCAAATTTCGCAGCGTTGGGTAGGACGAGCACGGAGAAGCTGCTAAAATCTCAGGGCCAAAGGAAGCTGCCTAGATCACGAACAACTGAGGTGACGATCAGTACTTACAATGCACATACCCCTGCATCCGAGTCCTCGATAGAAGACTTGACAACGCAAGCGAGAAAGATAAGGAAGGTGCGACGTCATCGGACTGGCTAAGAGACGCCGCCATCTTTTCAACGCCGTCTTTGACAATGGAGAAGCACCGCTCCTCGGAACATGCGACAGCAGAGGAGTCGGCAGCGTCGGCGTTCTCGTCAACACGAGTTTCTCCATGAACATCGATTCATTCGAACAACTCACAACTCGAATCGACGTTTACGATTAAAAAGATGTGGATCAATACCGCCTTTTACAATCTTCGTCGTTTATGCGCCGACATCAAACTATGACGAAGAAGAAGTCGAAGCGTTCTTTATGGACTTGGAGAAGTTCTACAGAAAAGGTCACACACTCTTCAAGGTCATCATTGGAGATTTTAACGCCAAGATCGGACCAAGAAACACGTCTGAAGAACGTCACATAGGGACACACAGATTAGAATGGAACGAACAGGGTCAGCGGCTCGCTGAGCTTATCATGACGACCAATACCATCCACGGTAACTCGCAATCCCAGAAGCCCCACCCTCAACACTGGACGTGGGAGTGTCCCAATGGAGAGTACCATAACGAAATAGACCACGTCGTAGTAAATAGAACGTTTTGCCTAACCGATGTCGCTGTTGTCCCAAAGTTTTACAAAGGGATCAGATCATCGCCTCCTTAGTTCAAGATTCCATTTCTCGCGTAAACTAGAAAAAAGCCGCTACATTCAAAAACCGAAGTTCCAGAACCACCACAAACTGGGACTTATTCAGTTCATTAGTAAGCTGTTGGGACGATGCCGTTATCGATTACATCGACGAGGAATACGACCGACTCATCAGGGATACAAGTCCTCTATTTTTAACCCATTTGGCAGCTGCGTTCACCTTTATTCTTACTACATTGGAAAGACAAATTTGCCAACCAGCGTTCTTCGCCTTCTGAGAGTTGACGTGCTATGTCATTGTAGAAAGCTATACAGGGTGTCATGTCAATGAGAGTGTTGTGTTTCATCACTACTACCATTCGAATGCAGTTACAATGCTTTAACGCGGCACTACGCATGGCCCTTATTTCTATTGGAAACAAATATGTTCTCCGACATAATTGAGACTAAATGATGTGAATAGGGATTGCTTTCTCTATTGTGAACAATGTGACGCATGTGGCGCTGCGGTCGGAGGCGCCCTGCAACACACACGTGGAATCGAACATGAGAATGAATAAGTAATTTTCGGCCGAAAACTTGGGCTTCAGTGGACGCATGTTAGAGATCTCCCCTATCTGAAAAGTAGTCTTGCTAAGGGGACTGAACAATATTCGTCGCACTCAAGAAGGTGTACGACTGCTTGTTCGTTGGAACACATTGCCACGAGGTTTTTTGTATCGCAGGACAAAAATTGCCAAACCCGTAAGATACACACTAGAAGAAAAGTGTGAATTTTCGCCATCACTCTTTGTTCAACAGGATGCGTGTGGCGCAGTGGTCAGAGGCGCCCTGCTACACACACGTGGAATCGATCCCAGCGATATTGCTGCGAATTTCGCCTTCCTCAGAGCCTGGAAAGGTCAAGTTGACCGCAATCTACCCAAGCAAACACTTCCATAACCAAGCAGAGAAAATTCTAAACCATGATTTCAACCAAGTGCAAAGAAGTTTTTCTGTGTTGTATGTGGTTGATATCTTCGCTTAGCATTTTTTCTTTTTTGGTGGTGTAAGTGTTCGGCTGGCTAGATTGCGATCAACTTTGCCTTCCCTGGCTCTGAGGAAAGCGAAGTCCGTCGAAACGTCTTGTTCGTAAATAGAGGGACAAATTACCACCTCGTCTTTGCTCAGCAAGAATATAAAGAAAACGTTAGTGCTCTCGAATAATGGAACCACATTTTTTTCGCTTTTTTTTTGCTCAACGTTCGCATCTCTAGTACTGAAGCGATTCTGAACAGGATCTCGTAGAAATGGACGCTATGACGTCATTGATATACTATCTCTCTAGTATTAAGCGCATATATGATGGTGCCATACGCACGCTTATGACTGGGAAGCAAAGCCTCTTGTATAGACGCTTCAAAATCTAGACCCCTTGTTGCTCCAGACATAGAAAAGTATCGGCGGTTATCAAAGAATCAGCCCGATCACTTTTCTCTTAAATGGCTTTTGCAGATTTTCCAAATGCTTTTTGTAGTACACTAATAAGCAGTACCTTTGAGGACGTTTGAAGCAGCTTCAGTGCCAAATCTGTGACTAATTACTGTTGTTTGAGGAACCAGAAAAAAAGACATTAAGCCGTAACGCGCTTGATTAACATGACAGTCATTCCGATCACTGCTACGTTATTTAGCGTAGAAGATGTTAGCACGCCCTGTCCTTAAGTTCTTGCAAGACCGGTTTTACTAGTGTAGAATAAAAATACCCTTATGAGAAAGCTTTTAGATAAAAAAAGGTTTTATTTCTCTCGCAACGAAGAAATAACAGTCGATCAACTGAATACAAACTCAAGCACATCACATTTAATCATTCTCAATCATTTTTTTGTCAACCTGGTGTTGCCTTAATAATCGAAGAAGGCATTCTCAATCACTTAGCCACTTTTTATCGGGTTGCATTGGTTTTCGTTAGACAGCTTAAAATCACTGTGGCAGCAATTTGGCAATCTCGTTGCTGAAAATCCATCACCTCAACTCCTATCAAATTCTCTTGCAGTGGTATTGTCTTGGAATTCACAAAACATAAATGTTTGGTAGCAGGCATTATTAGTTGGTCCCCCCATCAGCAGTTGTATTTCTTTCACCACCTATATAAGAAACCACAAAATGAAAGCGTCAGCTCATTGGAAACCGTTTCAAAAACCACAACTATTGCAGATGCGATCTTTCTAATGCATCACAAATACTAATGGAGTTTTTCCTGTTTCCGTATTATCCTATTCAACGAGTGTCATTGCTTTGAAAACAAGAAAACAGAGTGAATACCTCGGTGGCGATGTGAGAAACCTAAATTTAACGCGAAAGCAAATGGTCCGGTTGATGTAGGCGAAACTTTGGGTGGAGTCGGACTCACCCTTGATTGCAACTCGCTGGAATATATCGCCATGCTGAAACGACAAGTGCGTGTGGCTGCAGTGATTATTTGTTTCGCGAGAAACGAAAGAGCGTTTAATCCTTTCACGACAACGCGTATTAATCTAAATATGTAAGCTGCTGTACGTTTGGGACCTTATATCTTGATTTCAATGCGCATCTCTGGTGCGCTTCAATGCCATACCCTCTGACGGTTCTGTTACGCAAAATTGGCTGCGATTGTGAAAACGTTTAACCTTTCGATTGCAAGAGCTATTTAGTGGACAGGATTGACAATAACTGCTTGCCTTTCAATATTTTCATGTAGTTAAATTACTTTTCGATCATATAACACGTTCATAACTCTTTGTACTCAATCGATGACTTGTTGAACATAGATTTTATTCGGGAACTGGCCCATGGCCACGTTAGCAGTCAGAATGCAGTCTCATATTCATTGGGATACTAGCAGGATTGTGTCGTAGTTCAAAAAGAGTGAACTCCACGATATCTGCACCTATCACCCAATCTGTTCGCTGTCTGTCGTATATAAACTCTTCACTTCTTTCATGCCAAAGAGGATTTACAAAACACTAGAAAAAGGACAGCCATGTGAGTAAGCAAGCTTTCGAAATGGATTCACTGTGGTCGACTACATGAACACGATAGTAATACTCATGGAACTGTCACGAGAACAAAAAAGATCCCTCTGTCTCGGTTTCATCGATTTAAAGAAATCTATTGCAACCCTCTGGAACATATCGCCGTGCTGAAACGACAAGTGTGGCTACAATGATTTGTCTTGATGTACGCTGCTGTGTGTTTCGGATCGTACGTCTTGGTTTCAAAACGCATTTCAATCACACTCCAATGACACTCGGCCGTTGCGCCAGCCACGTGGAAATGACCGCACTCATGGAAGCGTTGAACGTTTTCTATTGCAAAAACTATTTAGTGCACAATACTGACAATAACTGCATTTCTTTCAAAATTTTTATGTAGTTAAATTACTTTCTGATCATATAACACGTTTATAACTCTTTGTAGTCAACCAATGGATTGTGGAAAATTGATTTTATTCGGGTGCTGGTCCATGGCCAGGTGTTTTGGGCTATACTAGCGAAAACTCGCTTCGAACGATGGAATGAAGTCACTGGACGTGAAAAAAGATGAAAGAGACGCAGAATATGACCTCAGGTATCAGACAGTATCATGCGAACTGCTAATAGCATCATCGTTAGGTAATGGACGAGTTTTTTTCATCACTCACTAGAGGTGTCCAAGAAGAACATGGAACAATGATACGTAGAAATTGGAGAGACATGGAAAAAATGTGACGGAATCCAACATGATCTTTTGAGTTTTCGTCAGTGGTAGTGTTTCGCCTCTTTTAATAGAAATTTTATTTCTTCAGATGTAAGTATGCTAATCATAAAGGATTCTTCGTTTTTTTACCGCTGGCAGGGGGCGCGTGTTGCGCAGTGGTCGCAAGCGCCCTGCAATACAAATGGGATCGTTTTCCGGAGGTTCACCAAGCCTTCCATCGCTCCGGGGTCGGGACATTGGTGCCAGACTTGTCTGAGAAGGTAGCAGTACTGACTCGATGCATCGATAGGCCACTGTGACTTATTCTAAAGGCCACATTTGCATTCAGTCACCTCCAACAATGGTTAATGAAGTCGAATGCATGGCGCATCCTTCAGGGATTGATCAACGCCCGGAGTTTTGTTCTTATTTCATCACTGTTCGCGATTCCAGTTTTCTATGGAAGAGTTCCCAGAGGGAACATTTTTTGTGTTTCAAATGCTTTGGACACAATGGCATGTACGTTTTCTGCTAATAGTTCTTTTTTGTGTAAGAAATTATTCACTTTATATTCCTTTAACATTATTTGTATATGAAACCGTAAATTTTTCCCGGAACACACTCCACCATGCGTTCGGCCTGAATCAGTGTCTTGTTTTTGCTTTGGAATTAGTACCTGCTGACATGGAGCACTTTAACTTTGAATTCAAGTAGATGCTGTTATTGCTGCCTATAACTTTTAAACCGGTTGTTTCTGTTCTGTCGGCTGTTAATATTTCATTTATACCAACTGAGACAATTTTTTCAGAATTAGCAGTCCGCTTATTTGTGATCTCGAGAGAAAGCTAGGTAATAACCGCATCGAATTTTCACGAGCAATCTGGCTGAAGATGTTTGTGACTGATAGGTTTGTCGAGATAATAAAAACATCAACTACCTCAACTATGTTTTTCTATCGAAGTTTGTAAATAATTGTGGACGATATTGCGGCACAGTTTCCGCACGTGTTAATAATAGGACTGTTTGAATCAAGCTAGAAAGAATCATCGATATCATACTCGCATGAGGCATGTGAGGTACTCCAGAGTTTCTATTTAAAAAATACTTGCTTTGCTTTTCCGATGCAATTTTATCAAGCAATGGGGCACTCACGAGTGTTCAAGAACATAAGCCATTCGCAGAAAATTTGTCAGATGTAGAACCGTTGAAGGGATGCAATGAAATTAGGCGGGATTGCAACGTAGGTCCGATCGAGCGGCATGCCATTGTTTGCTATGGGAAATCGCAAAAATGCGGGAATGCAGTTATACTAGTCAGTTCAAAAAAATTTTCCGCTTCATTTCTGGATTATATAAACTGCACAACTAATGGTCAGTGGTTGGTTGCGCTTTTTCCCCGTTCATATTATTCTAGGGAATAGAAGCTGAAGGCTGTGTGCGTGTTTGCCTATGAGTTTTCATCCATTAAGACTTACCGACATGATGTTCCAACCTAAAGTGCGAGTGATCAGCTGCTGAACGGATCGTTTTTTGCAAACAATTTCTAGTGTTACATTTTCTAAAGCTGATTATTTTTATAATTATAATTAGTTGAACAGTAGTTGTTTATTTGGGGCGCGAGACTCGGTTATCCTGGTGGAGTGCGAAGGAGATGGCTTCGTAGTATTGAGTTGTTCGAGAGGAAGTTGGCGTTACATCTGTAAGGTGACATTTTTCTAAATTGACCTATCTACATTGCAATTGAATGCAATTTGCAAATTGACTGCAGCAATAACCATATGGCGAGATAAACAAATGCGGTAAATTTATGAATGAATAAGCAACAACCATGAAGCCCACCGACTGGAGCGAGCAACGTGCGATAGACCTATACTGCATATATTAATTGACGGCTTAATTAGCAAGGTGGTGAAGACTGTAAGAACAGTGCCTACGCGGATGGAAGGACAATTAATAGAGGTGCTTTTACATTCCTTCTGGACGAAGTGATTACGATGAACCATTGGTTTTCCAGCTACCCCCATTCTGATTGGTAGAATAGAGTACCAAGCTGCATAGAGAACCGAAGACCATCCACGCCCTTTAAAAAAAGTGTGAGCTGAACAACGCCTTTATTTTGCACTGAAGATACATCAGAGAACGCTGGTCAGAAAGCTGTTCTGACCTTTGTATATTACCTGTGCCATCCAGGTGACACTGATAGAACGATTTCGTAACACATGTGAAGGGGGTGGGAGCGATATACAATCAGCACAATCAGCACCGAAGGTGTATGGAAGAAGTATTAGCTAAGATCTGTTTCGTAAAAAAATATTTGAGAACACTCTCTAAATGTATCGAATGTACCGAGTCATCTTCGGGAAACGTCGCTTAAGAGCCCTGTGTGTGTATGTGTTTTTTGAAACATCATCGATATAACTGAAGTATTGGCCCATGTTTCTGCTGCGTAGCATAGCGTTGGAATAATCGTTGCGTCAAATATGAGGGTGTAAGTCTGTGGATCAGTAAGCTGATCAGTGGGCTCTGTGGGACGACCGAGTGCGGCCCATATTGCTCATTTTTTTCTACAGCTTCTTTTAAGTCGTTATCACATCCATTGAACAACAAAGTTAATACGTTAGGTGAGGTATTCTCAACTGGTGATTCATCCTGGAAGATGTTTTATTTCACACAAGATGCTCTTCATGAACTGGGATTCTTCTGGTTTATTTGCAACTGAATTTTGATCTGCATTTTGTTGGGCTCCAGAAGATTTTCTTTTCAACTGGATAATGTTTGAAATTGCAAGAACGATTGAAAAGAGTCGTTTAGCGTTGATCAATAATTGAAGGATGTGTCATATATTGAACCCAATTCTTCTCATCGTGGAGGTTATTGCATGCCTGTCTGGCTCTGCAAGTCGACTTCAAGTGGCGTGCCTGTGCATGGAATCGCTGTTCTTGCCCTTTCACACAGGGCTGGCACCGGTGCCATGTTTCCGAACTCGTAGGAATTGAGGTTTGACAAGTCCGGGACGTGATATCGCCTCACCGTTCGATCCAGTGCGAGGCACCTCTAACTAATGAGTTATATGAGCCACAATGAGATTTAAAAAAATTGGAAGATTATCTGTCCAATTTCGGCTAACTGTCGACGAAAACGATCTAAATCGTCTAATGTCCTTGATATGCACAGAGGGATCACTTGCGTGAAGCACTTGTCTAGTGCACTAAACAAGATGTAGAACCACAGTTATGAAGATTTCTTCGATCAGCTTTCATGGGCCTGATAATCGTGAGCGACGTTGTCTACCGCTGTGAATTTTGCCCTTTTATATAACGATGTGATATGTTTTGCGAGAACAATAAGTAGTTTATCGCTTCATATTGTGAGGTTCTACAGCTGCTCTTTTTCCGTGCTTTCTATAGCAACTCGAACCTCAGAGAGAATTCCATATAGTTTTTCCTGTAGAGATGTTTTAGGGTTTGGGTTAGGAATTGTGGAACCCAAAGTTGGTGTAGGATTTTTCTGTTGTATTTTCTTGTTATGGCGAGTTCTGGTATTATACCTGTAAAGCATGAAACCATCTCCATGCTGTGCCCAGTGTGTGATCGTCGGATCCAGTTTCAGTGATGTCCTGCGTAAAACAAGATTTTTTGGTCTCTCACTGATCCCCTTACCTAAAGACGTCGTAGACAGGAGCATTCAGGGTGCGCAATACTGAGGCTGACCCTTTTGCGGGCTTGGCAACTGGTTTGTAATCAATGACGGCTTTCACTTTTTTCTGCCTGCGTTTTTTGTTAAGTGGAACAAATGACAGATATGTGATTGACATGCAGAATTCAGTCTATGTCAGCTTGTCAACAGATCATATTTTAGCCGATTACGTGGCACGCACGGAATACGGACGGCGGTTGTCGTTCGGATTGCAACAGTGTCTGCTGGAAGCTTCCTCGATTGTGCATCGCATACTCGTCACCCGAAGAGTGACCCTCCTACGAGGTTATGAGATGACGGTGTCATAATCAGCGTCACACACTTGTCATTCCACTATGTGTTTTTTTTCTTCTCAACGTTCTAGCAATCCGATCTCCAACTCTGTTCATTTGGTTGATCGTTTTGTTGTCGTTGCATGCCCGTTTTTCTTGTGATAAGTGATTTTATTCATATTGAAGGCAGTGGCACGATATTATGAAGTATACCTGGACTACTCAGAATCTCACCGTAAGTCAATTTGTAAAAATATATAATAATGTCGAAGGAAACAATAAGTCGAAGTGACCAGAAAAGTCGAAGGATCACTAGTTCTTCGAATTTCCAACCATACGCATCAGCAATAATTTTTTCAGTCACTAAATGACATGGTTACACACCCACCAATAAAACCACGACATGTTCTTGCTGCATACCAGAATTCATCAGCAGCCTCTCGGCACTATAAAGGCACTAAGAAAGCCAGAAAAACAACCTCTTCTTCCACAAATTTTGGTGACTTTAGGTTTATCCTATGCTGACGACCGTTCTTTTATCTTATTCTTCTTAATTACCGTTTGGCAGTAGTTCCTTTTTTTTCGAGTTCTGTGCTGCTAAATACCATTTCAAATCCCCTTTTATGCACTTTCGCTCCGAATAGTTGAATTATAGTACGAATTGCTCAGAGACCAAAATGAAAATTCTGACAAATCTACTTCCACGAATTCGAGCCCAGCCGTAGTGCAGCCAAACGGCGCAAGAATTAATGGTGCGTAGCTCTAAGGATTGAGGATAAAAGGAGTGGCGCGTGTAGCGGAGTGTTTAGGGATGCCCTGCTACAAATACTATATCGGTCGCTACTTGGATTCCGAGCCCAAGGCTTGCCAAGCGTTCTGTAGATCCGGGCTCAGTAAATTGGTGCCAGACCTTGCTGATAAGCCATCGAAAGTCAATGTATAGATAAGATGTGCATTCAGTTCCCTTTAACGATGCTTGATAAAGAGGAATCTCTCAGCATCTTAAAGAATGCATGGCGGATCCCTCAGAGAATGATTAACGTTGATAGTTTATTCATCCTTTTTAGCCCCAAGCAATTACAATGAATGCACAATGGTGACACAAGCTATGAAAACTGAATCGCAGCGTGTAGGACGTCGAAAATAGACGATATTACCTACGTTCTTCTCCTACTGACGATGCTGAATATAAGGTTTCCCTGAAAGCAAATGCATGCACGTGATTGTTTACATTTTTATCCACCGCCTGTTCCTTCTTAGCAGGGTGCGTCATGAAGTGCAACTACAAGGGTGCTGAGATATGAGCAAAGCTGAAGATCCTATGCTTCCAGTAAAGGTAATCGCGGTTTCGAAGGCCGCATGAATTCGTTTCGCTCACCTTTTAGCACACTCGTAGTTGAACACGCAGAGCAGCTCGAGAACTTGCAAAAGTATTGGTGGAAGTATCTCAACTTTTTTTGGAGGATTTAAAGAGCCGAGCCTTAATGAGAGCCAGCTTTTTAAGATATTGCCGGGCTATGTGCCGTCAGTAAAGGCCGCAGTGAAAGGAGGCGTCCTGCAACACACACGTGAAATCGGTCCCTGCGCCCATGGCCCACCAAGCCTTCCATCCTTCCGGGGTCGGCAAATTTGTACACATCGGCAGTCCACTGTGACTCATCGTAAAGGCCAGATATGCATTCAATCACCTCCAAACGATTGTTAATGAAGTCGAGTTCATAGCGCATCCCTCAGGGATTGATCAGAGCCGCGGGCTTTATCATTTATGTTTTATGTACCGTCAAATAATCTACCAAGTTCTACAAGACGGATTGCTCGCCGAAAAAGAAGTCATATGGGATGACCGCAGTAGATCAACATCCGTTCTTTATAAAAAGAACACCGCTGAGTGAAGTTCCCACTCGAGAAGTTCTTATTCCAATTGACTTGGCAACTACCAGTTTGAGATTTTTATAGTAACCTTGTATCAGTTCAACCGTATAGTATGTTGCTCAAAGAGCACTAGATGGTCGAAGTCCAAAAAAAGGATGCGGCATGAATGAACGGAAGTGAAATCATTGCTTTGATGTGTCGGCGGCGTTTCCACTGCGCAGCCAGAATGGCCCGTTTCTCTATCACCACTGAAGCCCTTGCTTTTTCTTCCTGTCAGCCAGATTTTTACCTAGCGGTGCAATCAGTAGTGAAATAACGTAAAATATCATACAACAAATAATGTAATATGAGCGTATAGATAACGTAGATGCACTCTACATTATATTAACGCGGAGGAGGAGAACGGACGAAGTGGAGTGGACTGCATCCAACGCTTTTTCTTCTGTGTTTTATTTCACTACACTGAGCTTTTCTTTTACCGCGGTTTTTATAATCAGTCAAATTACAAGGTCCCACTTTAACTGCACCGCTCTGAGGAAGGCGAAATCGCCGAAACCTCAGCCATCGACCAACAACACCAGTGACTCCGACAACGACAACGTATAACAACCTCGCACCAGCACGAAAAGATCAGTTTATAAGATCATATGAGAGATAAACAAAAAAGGCTATAATTTGTTCCTGCTTCGTACCAGAGCTCATCAGCACCCTCTTCCGACTACGAAGACACTAAGGAAGCCAGAAAAATAATGTTTTACTTTCACAATTTTTGGTGACTTTAGGTCTATCCGAAGGTGATAATCACTTTGTTATCTTATTCTTCTTGTTCATCTTTTGGCAATTTTTTTTTCGGGTTCTGTGCTACTATATATCACTGCAAACTCCTTGTATTCACTTTGGATCCGAATGGTTGAATTATAGCACAAATTGCGTTTTTCGTAAATATTAGAGTTGGTACAACCACCACACCAAGCCGGTCCTTCGTGTTGCCTGTCTCAGGTACTTTTCTCTCTATTAGCACTATCAGAAATTACTCGTCAACGGGGTTGAGCTCGGAAGCCCAAATCGGTATTGAAGGCAGTTAAGCTGAGTCTGTAGTCGAAATCACAATTTTAGCCTTTTATCTAGTGCCCGTAGCAATTTTTCACGTCAGGGTGTCATCTGTGATACGACAACAATGATGCTGAGATATTTACAAAACTCCCGACCGCAGGTGTCTGTCTAGCTGAAAGACAGGCGAAACGAAGTGCCCGCATGGTGTGGTGGTGAATGCGCTAGCCCCCGGAATGAATAGCGCGTTCGTTCCTCACCGCGGACACTTGCGGTCCGGAGTTTTGAAAATATCGCAGCATCGTTGTGGTTGTATCACACATAATGCCCTGCTGTGAAAACTTGCTATAGGCAGTAAATAAAAAGTTGGCACTTAGAGGTAGTAATCCTAGACGCCAACATAGAAATTTCGGCAAATCTACTTCTACGAAAGTAGACTCGGCCGTAGTGCAGCGAAACAGCGCGAGAATTAATGATGTGCAGCTCTAAGGATAGAGGATAAAAGGAGTAGCGCATGCGGTTCAGTGGCTAAAAGGTACAATGCTGTGCATAGTGGATCGATCGCTGATTTGATGCCGTGTCCCAGGCTTCCCACGGATCTCCCTCATATGAGGGATTTCGAGCGGTTTAGTGGCGAGGCTACGTGACGCGTCCCCCAATTGGCGTATAGAGGGTTAATCGCGGACTTTTTCTTCCCTGAGACGCAGATGAATCCAGGAGATGGACTCCCTGTTTCTGTTGCGGCGATCTGGCACATACTTTCTGTATTTACGAGGCGTATTCATGGCATGCGCGTGTGGGTGCGTTCTCGCTTTATGCGGATTGCATTCTACGAGTCAATTTGGCCAAAGCCTGCAATCAAGTGACAGTGAAGTATATGGGGGGGGTGGGGGGGGCGGTTAGTCGCCTCCAACAAATAAGCTGCATGTCCACTTTGGACGAGCCTGGCAAACTACCCGAGGTATGCCCAGCCCCCCTCGTTCAAAGCCCGGCAAGCTATACGTGAGTATTAAAAGGCTTGAAACTGTAAAAGAAACGGACCTCATTCCCCTTACCGCGAAAGAGCCTCCAATTTCGCAGCGTTCGGTAGGACGAGTACGAAGAAGCTGCCAAAATCTCAGGGCCAAAGGAAGCTGCCTGGATCACGAACAACTAAGATGACAATCAGTACTTACAATGTACATACCCTTGCATCCGAGTCCTCGATAGAAGGCTTGACAACGCAAGCGAAAAAGATAAGGTACGACGTAATCGGACTGGTGGGAGACGCCATCTTTTTCAACGCCGTCTATGACAAAGGAGAAGCACCGCTCCTCGGAACATGCCACAGTAGAGGAGTCGGCGGCGTCGGTGTTTTCGTCAACACGAGTTTCTCCATTAACATCGATTCATCCGAACAACCCACAACGGGAATCGACGTTTACGATTAAAAAGATGTGGATCAATACCGCCTTTTACAATCTTCGTCGTTTACGCGCGGACATCAAACTATGACGAAGAAGAAGTCGAAGCGTTCTACATGACTTGGAGAAGTTCTACAGAGAAGACCATACATTCTTCAAGGTCATCATTGGAGATTTTAACGCCAAGATCGGACCAAGAAACACGTCTGAAAAACGTCACATAGGGACGCACAGATTAGAATGGAACGAACAGGGTCAGCGGCTCGCTGAGCTTATTATGATGACCAATACTATCCATGGTAACTTGCAATTCCAAAAGCCGCAACCTCAACGCTGGACGTGAGAGTCTCCCAATGGAGAGTACCATAACGAAATAGACCACGTCATAGTAGATAGAACGTTTTGCCTAACCGATGTCGCTGTTGTCCCAAAATTCTTCACGGATCGGGCCACCGCCTTCTTCGTGCGAGATCCCATTTCTCGCAGAAACGAGAAAAAGCCGATAAATTCAAAAACTGAAGTCCCAGAACCACCATTCATTAGTCGGCTGTTGGGAAGATGCCGTTGTCGACAACATCAACGAAGAATGCGATCGGCTCATTCGACGCCTTCACGCTAGCGCTATGAAAGCTGAGAGTTCGAAAATCACCAAGAGACGTCTGTCTCCAGAAACACTCGAGTTGATACGCCAGCGTGGAATCGCACGAGCGGCAGGCAACCACGAACTGTCGTCCGAACGTGCAAAACAATACAGACAGGCGATAAAAGAAGATGTTAAAGAGAGAAAAGCAGCAGTAATGGTCGAAGCTGCAGAGGCTGGGGAAGAGCATTCGCAAAGCTCACCGAAGATTCGCCAATTATAAGACCAAGATGATTGCACTCCGACGCCCAGACGGAGCAGTTACAACATCCAGAAAGGCAATGGAGAAAATCACTTACGACTACTACTCAGATCTCCACGATAGCCACATCCACCTTCCGTCATAATGAAGAATGGATACGTTGTACCACCGGTTCTCCATTTCGAAATTCGACAAGCCATTTCGTCGGTGAAAAATCGAACAACACCAGGTCCGAAGAGGATAAGATCAGAACACCTGAAGAACCTTTCCCCAGTCCTCGTAGACACATTCGCTCGGCTCGTCACACCACACTAGCTGTCTGAATGGAAGGTCCCCACTCAATGGAAGACCAGCAAGACCGTGCTCATGTTTAAAAAGGGTGACTTACACGATATGGGCAACTATCGCCCAATCTGCTTGCTGTTTGTCGTCTACAAACTTTTCACTCAAGTCATCCAAAACAGGATTCACAGAACACTGGAAGAAGGACAGCCAGGTGAGCAAGGAGGATTTCGAAAAGGATTTAGTGCGATAGGACACATACGTACGATGACGAGACTCATCGAAGCATCGCGAGAGTACAAAAGACCGCTCTGTCTCACTTTCCTCGATTTGAAGAAGGCCTTTAACTCAACTGGGATAGAAGCAATCATGAAAGCCCTTGATAGTCAGGGAGTTCCTGCTCAGTACATAATGGTTCTTCGTGAGGTGTACAAAAAATTTGACAACCAAGATATCATCATTCCACAACGATATTATCATCGACATCAGAAGAGGGGTTAGGCAAGGCGATGTCATCTCGCCGCAATTATTTGCCGCCACCCTCGAGACGGTCATGCGATTATTGGAATGGGATAATATGGGAGTGAAAATCGATGGTCGGCAATTACACCATCTTCGCTTAGCTGATGACATCGTGCTTATAACACAGAACATTAGTTAAGCAGAACGAATCCTGGCCGACTTTGATAAAGCCTGTAGAAAAGTTGGTCCTCAAATGAATCTCACAAAAACGATGTTCATGAGGAACGAAATGGTTTCGTATGTCCCATTCACGCTCAACAGAGCAGATATCTCCGAATGCTCCAGTTATGCCTTTCTAGGTCGGGAAATCAACATGTTGTACGATTTGGCTCCAGAGCTGGCAAAAGGAAACGAGCGGCTTGAGGAACTTTCAAGAGCATCGAGGATGTAGTGAAGAGGAGAAAGAACAACTGAATCTGTGCTCACCTTTTCGACTCAGCGGTACTTCCTGCCCTAGCGTATGCGTCAGAAACCTGGTCGCTACTTAAGAAGGATGAAAGATCACTCAGTTTTATCGAACGCCCAGTCGAGTGGACGATGCTAGGAGTATCGCGTTTCACGCAACTAAGGGAAGGGATCCGAAGCACCGACCTACGGGAACGATCAAAAAATCAAAGATGCCGTTCTGCACGCCAAACAGTCGAAGATAAGGTCGGTAGGACACGTAGTGGATACGAATGACAACCGATGGACAGGAGCCGTTAGTGACTGTATTCTTCGAGATGTTAAATGCACTGCAGGAAGACCACCGACTCGATGGTCAGAGTTCTTCACGAAAAGCCTAGAAGAAAGATGTGATGCTCGACGAGTCCCTACAGCGAGCAGAACCCACTGGGCTACTCTTGTACGCGACAGGAAAAAAATGGAAAACTTACTGGAGCCTGCTCGAGTCACTCAACGACCAACGGGACTACAGGTGATAAAGGTGATACATACGGCCGATAACGTGGACGTGCTAATCGCCGTTAGGTTTCGCGAGACCTTAAACACACAGAAGGAACCCCTCACAAGCTCAGCCTTCTGTGCCGAGGCCTTCAGCAACAAATGTGATGCTCTTTTTGTCATTTTACCGAAAAAAAACCTACTAGTTGGCTCTGTGATGCGAGAAGGGCGAACGACTACGTCACTTGCATTCTCACGAATCTATCGATGGTTTATGGGATCGTTGACGACGAAATCACATTGTGCTTACTCTTCACATAGTCCCGCGCCATGAAAACTGAATGGGCAGTAAATTGAAGTTAGATGTACTGTCGACATACTCAACACATCTTTGCTACGCAGCGTGTAGAGTTAGTGGACTCATTATCAATGTATCTCTTACAAGTTTGAAAAACCCACGCAATTAACCACACGACCATTTTCGAGCTGATTGTCGCTGCACCCTACGTGATGGATATGACATTAGTGACGTCTACTCTTCCCGAAAGCCCTCAGCTCGCTAGGGCGTACTTCGAAGCTGTTTGAGCTGATCTCTTAAGAAGTAGGCAAAGTGACCACTCCTGGAGAAATCGTGGTCGTATCCAGCATTCACGGCAGAGCTCGAGAAGTTATTGGTGCCCAATGCTTCTTCCCAGGCATTAAAATTAAAGGCCCTCGTGAGAAGAATGTGACTCTTTTCGTAGAACTTCGACGCGCAAGATGTAAAAATCGAGGCTTCATTAGTGCCTTCTAGTCAAATAACGAGGTCATAGGTGCCACGAGAAATCAATTTGACGCCAGATAAAGTAGGTTACATCTTATACCAATAAGTATTGTGGCCCTCAATTCAGTGACGAAAAAAAAACAAAGGAAAATACTAGTATTATAACTAATATATTACAATGGCGGATATTTCTCATGTGGATGACCATAGCAATAACAAATACCTAAGTGACAACTTCCAATATGGCAGTGAGTCGTAGATGAAGACCAAAGAGTTTTCGATCCACTCGAAGAAAGTGTGATGGGCTCGAGCACCCAGCGAGAACATAGAAATGTAAGAATCGCCACTGGTAGCGATCTTTGCGCTGAAAGATCACATAGAAATTCGAAGTGTGATGAATTGCTATTGTCACGGAAATAGCCTAAGCCTTTCTAAGATTCCCTTTATCACGAGGAATCCTTGAGAACACATATGGTTTACTCATTTCCGAAAAGAGAATAACTAAGTTCTCCATCGTCGTTTACTTTTCATCATAGTAGAAGAACACTTCGACAACAGTCATGGATGCTCTCAATATGTATCGTTGACCTTCTTCGCTTTGTGTCTACCACGAATCACCTGCTCTAAAAAAGTTTTAAAAAATAAACAAACGAAACACTAAATGAATAAACAAGCAAATATATAGGATGATGCGGCTGGCATTTAATCACTTAACTGAGTGCATATCTCGACAATAACCTGCCGTGGCCCACGGATGTATCAAGTCAATGCTGTTACCTTCCTGCGTAAGTCTGTGTGACTGGAAATGATGGAGCAATAAATAGTTTCTGAGACACGCCATAGTTTACTTATCCCTATTATGTGGCTTATTGAGGGCGTGTGTGGCGCAGAGGTCAGAGGCGCCCTGCAACACACATGTGATCCACTCTCCCGCTCTGAGCCACCAGGCCTTTCATCCTTTCGGGATGGGCAAATTGCTACCAGACTTGCTTGAGAGGATAACAATTGGCTCGTTACATCGGTAAGCCACTGCGAGTAAATGTAAAGGCCAGATATGCATTCAATCAAATCCAAACGATGTTTAATGAAGTAGAATGCATGGAGCATCCCTTAGGTATTGATCAACGTCGACAGTTTTATTTTTTTCTATTGTCTTTACGCAGCTTATTAAAGAATATTCTTAAAGTCCTTGTATGTCACCTTGTCAAGACCACAACTGGTCGGAAGCTACAACAAAAGAAAATTATTTGCGAGAATGAGCGACCAGATAGTGTATAATTCTTGTGCGCAGGAGAATCAGGAATCGGTAAGTCACTTATATGCATTATTAGTGCGTATATACATATACACATAGTGGCGGATAGCATAGTGGTAGTGACGTCCGTCATCACGAACACGATGATATTTCGATTCCGCTCCGGGGCAACCAAGCCTCTCCCTCCGGCATCGGGAAATTGGCACCGGGCAAAATTTCCAACTTTTCGGAGTTTTTCTGGTTTAGCCGTTGTGGTTCCATGGAGTCCCGAGGTTAGCCATGCCGAAGTCTTCGCCAGGTCGTCACCACCCAGGTTGTCGCCGCTCTTCTGGATCGGAGGAAGATTTGGAACAATGCGACTAGTTTGAGACCAGGACTATGGTGGATCCTGGTACCGCTTTACTTTTAGCAAACAATAGTAGCTATGATACTAACAGTACAATGTGAGCACTATTAGCTTTCTTAAAATGATGTAACTGATTCTGTGAAAATAGTTCGTAGATCCATAAATGGCTTTCAACTTAGGCAGTGTTCATAATGACGCTCTGGAACTTAGTCCTCATTTATAAACTCTGGAAAACACAATTATTACAATTTAAGATGAATTTAACAGATTAATGGAAACTATTGCATTACCAACAAATGTTTACCTGACTGAATAATATTCTCCCAAACAGCCACTACAAGTTCTTCACGGTAAAGATTGGCACAGTGAAATGCAGTCAGTTAAACATTTATAGTTCGCAAAGCGTCCAAATTATAATACTTAGTCATATCAGGCGCCGTTCATAGAGGAGATGAAAGAAAAGTAAAGCAAAACTTTGAAAATGGCAGACTACTAAATTCTGCGGCAACTCTTGTAGAGGAAGAATAGGTCCACCAAGAATAGGTCCAATTCAACCAATCCTTGAGCTCTCGGTGAATGAACTCTCATGCATCCTCTGAAATGAGACAATCGAAGGCTATATGCTATCAATATGCACACTCCATACTTTTTCAACGCGTACAGCCTGACGCCCCCATTTTCGCCGGCTCCTGCATATTGTGTGATGAGCAAAATACTCAAAGGGCTGCGAGCTTAATAGAGTTATAGGAAATTCTTTGCTCTACGGCTCTTGCGTTATGCATAACTACTCTAAGACGTTACTTGAACTTCAACTTCATGGTTATCGGAAATTCAAGCTTATGAAGGGATGACAACACAATTTAAATTTACAAAGTTTTATCGTTTCGTTTATCGTCCTCCCAACTACTTAACGCCTCATCGGGGGCTGGGAGGTGTTTCTTGTGGCGGAATGCGATGTACGGCGGAGTTTCGTCCCACGGCAGGGTCTCCCAGGCTGAGAAGGAGTCCGGCGTTTCCATCAGGAAGCCTAGCTAAGAGTACACCAATACCAGGATCCACCACTGTCCTGGTATCAAAGTTGCATGGTGGCAAACACGAATTAACAAGCAAATGCCGAAAAAACCGTGATTATACTGGGGCCCGCACAACCATTGAGGACGGGCCGTTTAAGCATCAAGTAAATATCAAAGTTATGTCGCAAGCCTTGCAGAAGCAAACACGAATGGTACGTTTACAGACGTGTTCGTGAATTTTGAATGAAGTGCTGTTTGGTCAGTTCCTCGGTTGTTCAATAGCTTCGACAAAAAAAGACGAAAAAAATCGTTTTGTGGCCTCCAAAAAATCAAAATACCATAGTGCCACAATGAAGAAGAATATGTAAGAACGTTTACCTAGGCAAAAATCTACAAATTCAGACGATTTTTTATTTAAATTAATAAAGCTGAGCGCGGGATGACATAAAATGATCACATAAAAAAGTTTTCGGTGGTGAGTAATCAATTTCTAAGTAAGGTTCGTGCATTTCACTCGATTAACCATCACAAATGTGACTAAATACATGTCTGGCAATGACGATGTACAATGAGATGCAGGCGGGAAAGTACTGAACTTCTTGGTCTTCATTTTATCCACAAAGACATGACTGGTACAAAGTTGCCGACTGTAATGGATGGAGGTAGTGGTCATCCCACAAAGGGGAATCGAACCGGAAACCACATATGCGCTCAGCGCACCTTAAACCACTGCGCTACACGTGAAGGTTATACGACTAGGGAAGTTTGTACAACATTAGCCTGAGCCTTACTGCCTCATCGTGACTGGAAGGTGTCGCTTAGTGTCGGATTGAGCTGTACAGCGGGATTATTCATCCCCTCCCTCCCCGCAGGGGCCTCCTAAGCTGGGTCCGGCACTTCCACCACGAAGCCCAGCTGACAGTAAGCCTAAAAGCAAGATCCACCACCATCCTGGTGTAAAACTAGTCGCATGGTGGTAAATCTCCCTCTGATACACAAAGGCGGCCACTGCTTGCAGGTGGTGACCACCTGGGGCAGACTTTGGAGAAGCACAATGGCTAAACCAGCAAAATTCCGATAAAATGGGGGTTATGCTGGAGTCAGTACAACCAGTGAGGACGGACCATCCAAGTATCCAACTAAGGCTCATGTTTCGAAGCGAAAAAAATGAGCAATCAGAATTTTTCAGCAGAGCATCACGATGTTCTTTAATGTATCCCTCTATTTCGCGGCTACAGGATTTGTGTAGGAAAGTTTGAGAATTAAAGTTCTGCTTTCAATTTTTCGACGGTTTCACTTCCAAAGAAATTTAAAAACGGAGTATTTTGACGCTTAAACGGCCCGTCCTCATTGTTTGTGCGGGCCCTAGAATAATCTTCATTTTTCGGAGATTTGCTGGTTAAGCCATTGTGGTTCCCTGGAATCCCGAAGTCGGCCTGGCCAAAGTCTGCTCCAATTCTTCACCACCACAGGCACTCGCAACCCTTGCAGATCAGAGGAGATTTACCACCATGCGAATTTGATACCAGGACGGTGCTGGATCGTGGTATTAGTTTACTCTTAGCTAGGGCTTCCTGATGGAAACGCCGGGCTCTTCAACTTGGGAGACCCCGCCAGGGGATAAGTTCCCCCTGTACATTGCAGTCCCGACACCCAGGAACATTTCCCATCGACGGATCGACTACCGTCCTGGTATCAAACCGCTCGCATGATAGGGAAATCTCCCTCTGACACATAAGGGTGGCCACTACCTGTGGTAGAGACGACCATGGCAGACATTGGCCTCGCTGACCTCGGGACTTCAGGGAGGGAGTGGCAATGAATGAAAACCAAAACTTGTGCTGGGTCTCGAAAAACGAGTGAGGACGGGCTGTCTAAGTAAGTAAATAGTACTATAGAAGGCAAGGTGGGATTGAGGTAGCCGGTTAAATAAAGAACTCAATTCGAATCTGATATGTTAACTCATCTGCCAACGGTTTCCTTTCCGCCGTTCTAGAACGAGCTGAGGTCGTCCTTTGGTATGAAATCCATCGCCAGGACCCAAAACTGGCGATGATCCTACACACTTCAGTTTCCATTCAATGCAGCAAGAAAACTCACAAAATCATGGGACGTGCCATTCTGTGTCCAAATTGAACTGAAGACGTCCGCAGAGTCGATCGCGAACTCGACGTGGACACAGACCCGTCGCAATGCACTCTCCACAGAATCACTAGCAATGGCTTCCATGAATGAGTCAATCATCTCTAGACGAGTATCCAAAAAAAGAAAAAAAAATGAGAAAAAAAAGAAAGAAAGACGCCAGTACGGATTTCTTCACAAAAAAATTGGTAGGAGGTAAGGAGGAGCTAAGGAGGTAATAGAGCTTTAACATCCACCAACACTTTCCAGCCCGACATGAAGCGTCAGGAGCTTATTTTTTCGGAAAAACCGATGACATTTACTAAATATCCGTCTATTAGCACTACATTTTTTGACTACACCTAGAAAAGTAAAGAAGAGCACAACATAACACGAGAGTGAAAAGAAAACAAAAACACGGATTCAAAAAGCACGCACTTGACGATGCTCCTCGCAACAAAGCAGATGTTCCGCTATTTGTCAAGGCGGCTGTCAATTGAAGACTTGCTGGAAAATTCTGGAAGTTTTTCATGGCGAGGAGATGTTTTCAGACTTTTCTATAGGGAAACATCATTAGTGTTCGGATTTAGTAATATGTGACATGTCTTTTCATGAGGAATGGACCGTAACCTCCAAAAAGGCAATGGTTTGTTTTTCCTGTTTGGTTTCGACGGCGGTACCGAACGATCTTTTCTAAATGTCTTAGTTTCCACATTCCTTAGTACATTTAATATAGTCGTGTACACTAACCTCTTAGAATTAGATGAGTAGAAGAATACTGCCATCGGCGTGGATCAATCCCTAGGCGATGCGGGGTGCGTTCGACTTTGTCATAAGTCTTCAGAGGTGACTAAATGATTATTTGGTGGCCCATACAACGACTTGTATTGGCTTATTGATGTATTAAGTCAATGCTGCTGTCCTTCCAGACAATTCTAGGCCCAATTTCTCCACCTCGGAGTGATGGGAATGTTGGTGAATCCTGTGCGAAGGCGCCGAACCATCGACCATTTGCATATTGCAGGGCTCCTCTAACCACTGCGGTACTGGAAACTCCGTTCTGAAGTGCTTCGTTGAGCACATTAAACATATTCGTCGAAACCGCACTGCCACAAGTGTGTTTTCCAAAAGTATCGATGGTGCAAGGAATACAGACTTGCCAGTGATGGGTTCATCGACATCATATTGTGGCTCCCTGGTTACTTGGATACCCCGTCTTCGTTGGTTGTACGGGACTCAGTATAGTTTCCATTACCCGGTATTTGCTGGTTTAGCCATTGTGTTTCCGTGGAGTTCCGAGGACAGCCCGGCCAAAGGCTGCCCCAGGTCGTCATCACCGCTGGCAGTTGCCGCCCTTGTGGATCAGAAGGAGATTTCCCACCATTCGACTAGTTTCATACCAGGACGGTGGTGGATCCTGGTATTGCTTCACTCTTAGTTGGGCTTCCTGTTGGAATCGCTGGTCTCCTTCTTAGCTTAGGAGACCCTGTCGGGGGAAGAATCCCACTGCTGTACATCACTGCCCGATACCAAGGAACACCTCCCAGCCACGAAGAGGAGGTAGACCGTTGGTGGGTCTCATATCTGCTTGAGTTTTTTATGCAAAATGTAATGAAAGCATCCTAAATCAGCAAGTGTGGGCTGATTATAATGAAATCCAAGATCGCTTGAACACAGAAAACTCAGAGTCATGGTAGTATAAAATATACGACCATTAGGTTCACTGACTTGTACTCGAAACGTTTTAGTAGGTGAAGATCTAACAGTGCGGGCAAATAAGCACGAGTCGGCCTTCGCAATGTTAAATACTGCTGCAATTTGGAAGGTGGATGTTTTCGAAAGAACTAAATAGTGGCGAAAAGGTTTGGAAGTGGTTTTCAAATTTCCGCCTTCCAAAGAGGTTTTTTTCCAAAGGGAATTACAGTAGAAAAAGGGGCGCGTGTAGCTCAGTGGATAGAGGTGCACTGCAATACATTCCTCGTCTTTAGTTCGACCCCGCAACGCGTGCTCACCAAGCATTCCATTCATCCTGGGTCGGCTAATTGGTACCAGACCTGTCTAGAAGGATAGCAACACTGGCTCAATACATCGATAGGCTACCACGAGTCATTATATGGGTCAGACATGTATTCAATCACCTCCAGCGATGCCTTATGAAATCGAATGCATGGCGCATCCCTGAGGGATTGATCAACGCCGAGATCTTTATCCTTCTTCCTCATCCTCATCAACTTAGGCTGTTTTCATTCGTGAGGACCTGAAACAAGTATCGGTCGCTCATTCCTAAGGTCGTCTTTCTCTTAATCTTGACATTATTCAGCATTTCACACCATGTCTCAGAGTAACATTTTAACGAGAGGAACATAACCCATCCATGTGAACTCCGTGGCGATAGTCTCAAAGTGGAATACTTTGTGGAAGACTCACAAAGAGTAACGAGTGGATGATGGAGCCGTTTTGTTTCCAGTGCGACTGAAACCTAGATATCATGCTTTCTCTGGTTACGTGGGTTTTTGACTGCCTAGATTGCAGTCAGCTTGACCTTCTAGGCTCCGAAGAGGGCAAAATCCGTCGAAACTTCAGATTTCCCTGAGAAAATGGTATGATAGGAACCTGATCTTGGCTTATCAAAACAATAGATATCGGTTTTTCCGTCACCTTAGCAACACACCGGAATCGTTTTTTCCATGCACAACAACTTCAACATAACTAGTAATTCCGCTGACGAGTTAACTCTATCCAGTAACTCTATCGGAACTCTGCGACGTCCTTTTCCAGAAGCTCGGTTGCTGACACGATGCGCTTCGTCGCCTTTGCGGGACGATTTTTTCTTTCTTTATATTCTCCGTGGAAAATATCTATATGTACATATATTCATGCAGTGATATATATATATATATATATATATATGTACATATATTCATGCACATACGTATATACTTTTATATAATATTCCTTATTCGATAAGGTTTGCCTCAGTTCAACGAGTTCTGGATGTGTTATACTTATATACAAGTAAATGTGTAAACTCATATACGCTGGCCTTCTTCAGATCAGATTCGCTTGTTGGTGTCGGTGAAATAGTTGTCGGTTCATGAGGAAAACATGGCAAACCCTATCTCTCAGTGTTGTCTTCAATCTATCGCTATCGTGAATGAAGTGTGTTGTATGGTGTATGATGTTCGCCCTGCGGCCCGCCTTGCAGGCTTACTACGGCAAGTCGTTCGACCTTTTTAACCATCAGCATATCTAAGAGTAAATCGACACCACTGGCGAACTCCTAGTGTTTCATATCGCAGAAATGTGTTGTACTTCATGTCATTGGTTGAAACAGATCCATTCGACTTCCCCATCCAGCAAAAATAGGCAAATGGAAATTTTACAAGTGCAGATCTAGCGTCGGAGTGTAGTATATACTTAGGTTCGTAAATCAGTGTACGATTTCAACCTGTATGTGTTAAAGGCGATTGCGACGCAGTGGTCGGAAGCGCCCTGCAAAAGCAATACACACATGGGATTGATCTAGCGCTCCCAGGGCCCATCAACCCCTCGATCTCTCCGAGGTCGGCATATCGGTACCCGACTTGTCTGGTGGGATAGCAGCACTGGCTCCATACATCGGTAGGCCACCGCGAATCATTGTAAAGGCTAGATATGCATTCGGTCGCTTCCAAACGATTCTTCACGAAGTCGAATGCATGGCGTATCCCACACAGATTGATCAAGGCCGAGAGCTTTATCCTTTATTCTTCTATCTCTGAAGCCGCATATCTCAGCTCAGAAAAAAATTTATTGTTGCAATTTAAAATAATTAGAATCTACAAGTTTTTTCCTTTCTCTATCCTTCTGTTCCTTTAATTTATTATTCCTTTATTCTGACTATATAGAATTCTGAGCTCTTGGAACGATTAAGTCATTGAGGGCAGTTTTGGCCTCCGCTTGGTTTCTGGAACATCTCGTGCACGGGAAGTTGTCGAAAATTCTGAAGAACTAGTAGTAGACAGACGAAAGATCACACACATGGGATTGATCCACGCTGCAGGGCCCACCAAGCCCTCGATCTCTTTGAGGTCGGCAAATTGGTACCCGACTTGTCTAGTGGGATAGCAGCACTGACTCCTCCTAGCCGTTTGTCGCGTGCGAACACTTGTTCGACATCGTCTGGATGAATGCAGTTCTTCCAACGCTCATCTCTGGAAGTGTCAGCAGGTTCTACACAAGGACTCTGGCTGACAATTATGGTAACTGGACCCTGAAAACACAGTTGTTCCATCGACTCCCTTACATTTCCTGTAGGGGAAAGTGGTGCGAAAAAGTCGACATTATTTCGCTAAAGTTGTGCATACTGACGGCATATTGTTGTCAAATATTCGTTTTGCCGAAGAGGTCATCATTCTTTCCAGTGATATTTACTAATGAGGCACGGAATTAGGACAGGAGCACGTAAATCTACCACGAAAGTGTTGTGTAGAAGAGGGAGGGCAACAGAGGCTGCGTTCGCGCCTTTATCAAGCCACTAGTGGTCTAGAGGACCCTAAACCTACGCGTTCACAATATTGCTGCTAGTGGGATGTATAGCACAGTGGTTAGAAGTGTCTAAAAACACCGTACTACTCACGTTGTAAACAATGGTTTGAGTGGCGTCCTCGTGACGTTACATAAATTCAAGGTTAAACTGTGTTTTAAGGAATTTCGCTTTCCCTTATGCCCTTGGGATGATCTGCGCGCTTCGACGGCATGAGTAATGAAGTTAATCGCTTCTTTGGTCGAATAACACCATTATTTCAAGTCGCTTATTTTTAATGCTTACACTTTTTTTTCGAAATTGAATCGAGCAGTCGAGGAAAGTGCATGCACTCATTGGAAACAATAGATCCAGTTATTACAATTCCGTGTAATCGTTACCTTAATTTGAATACCAACTCGAAGCTACACGCTTGAGAAGAATGTAAGCGTCTCAGTATACTATTTTATGCAGATCCACGACTTATTTCGGTGTATGATCCTCTTGGAAGAACTGCGCTTCATTTGTCGACTTGGCGTGGAGGTTACGCCTGTGTTGAATAGATCAGAGATGGAAACAGTCGATGAATACAGTGCGACAGCCCTCATGCGTTCACGCGAGGAGTCGAACCCTTTGTACGTCCTTGGTTTCTTTTCACGTTTCTTTTTAAGAAAAAAGGTTTGGTAATTGCACATTCAAATTGAGGAGACTCAGAGCACTTCTCTTAGCTACCTACCTTTATCAGTACAGTAAGGTGTGGTTTTTTTCCATTAATTGTGTCCCAACATTAAACTGAGATGAACATCTGTTCGAGACAGCTTAAATAAATCTGCAAACATTCAACGGAGAACATATCAACTACTGCAGGTTATTGGGGGTACTGGAAACGCAATGACTATAAGCGTCGTTCAACAATCAAAGCTATTGGTTCTACGTTGTCCACGCCCAGTCAAGTCTCACATGCCTTCCGCAGGTTGGTCGTAGGCTTGTCTATGAAAACGTCTTAAGACCAGCAAAAGCTCTAGCATTGTAATCACAAAAGGACGAGGAGAATCAGCTGGACTACCGCTCAAGGTTATTAATGATGAAAACTAGATCGTCAAAGAGCAGCCGAATCCATCTGTAAACGAGATGACCTACGTGATAGCGGATACAAGAGAATGATTTGGACGAAAAAATGTTGGAATCAAATACTTGGTGACCGGTTCAGTGAAGAACTATATTAAAGCTGCAAGGATATCGTTAACGAAAAAATAGTGATTGACACTAGGAAAAAATTGGGGGAAAACTGCATATTAGGAGGCGTGCAGAATGGTCGATAAGGTTTTCGACGTTTATCTTGACGTTAATGGCCGTTAGGGATATGTCAATTGATGAAGAATTCCTCCTCCACAGTATCGTCGGATTCCTCTAGTGAGACAGTAGCATTTAGCTAATTGTGTGCTTTTTGAGAGGTTATCATTGTCTACAACTTTGATAGCGCGCTCTGAAGTATACCACGGCTTTTTGAATTTTAGCGGAGTCCTGATCATAGAAATATTGTATTGTCACTATTTGATAAAACATGCCAAGAACTGTGGCACCTGTGACAACAGTGACCAACCCATAAGTTCTTATTCTGCTGCATTACAATGCAAACCCTCATGCTTTGCAAGTTTCTTTCATAAGCTGAAATAGTTGGCATATAGTACGCCATCATCCATTTTATTCATAAAATCTCCCACCTGTGGACTGTGGGTTCACAAAGCGTGAGAAGAACTTGCTTGTCAAGCAACTATTGACGGGAAAAAAGTCGTTGCTGTTTTAGTCGGAACCATAAATCCGTACTGTTGGGTGGATGGAATGCTTAATAGTAGTATAAGTATTTGTAGCAATTGTGGAACGAAAACGGAGCCGGACGGTGGTTTATAAGGTTCATGATCCCTATTATATACCATCTGAATGGTTTGGTCTGCTCTGCCTTTCCAAATCAAAAACTGCTCCATAAGGGAACGCAAAGTGCATAGAATAGTATGTATGGTGGATACCATTCGCATGACTTTTAGCTATCCATAAAACGTTGAGGCACAGAAACGTCGACGATGCCTGGTGAACGTTGAACAGTAGTCGCTAACAGCGATGGGAGTGAATCAGAACACTGTACAAACCATGCATTGCTTTCAGTCAATCAAGTATTCGCACTTCAGGTCTCCTGTCGATAGAGAATGTCGTAAGGTCCTTCAACTATTCGTATCTGATTCCATAAGGGAGGTGGAAGCGAGAGTCATTGGAACGACATATGCCAGACTCCTTAATAAAGCAGGTGGACGTTGCTGTCCAAGAAATGGGAGTATAAATCATGGATAACCTTCTACTAGGTTCCTCGAAAATTGAGTAGCTGTTTTATAATTCCATTTTTTTCGTATATTTTGTAGCAGTGTTCTTTTTCTTAAACGTTCTACATATATATACGTAAATGTATATATATATATATATATATACATGCATACATACATACATACATACATGCATACATACATACATACATACATACATACATACATACATACATACATACATACATACATACATACATACATACATACATACATACATGCATACACACATACATACATACATACATTCATACATACATACATACATACATACATACATACATACATACATACATACATACATACATACATACATACATACATACATACATACATACATACATACATACATACATACATGCATACATGCATACATACATACATACATACATACTTACACACACATACATACATACATACATACATACATGCATACATACATACATACACACATACATACATACATACATACATACATACATACATACATACATACATACATACATACATACATACATACATACATACATACATACTTACATACATACATACATACATACATACATACATACATACATACATACATACATACATACATACATACATACATACATACATACATACATACATACATACATACATACATACATACATATACATACATACATACATACATACATACATGCATACATGCATACATACATACATACATACATACATACTTACACACATACATACATACATACATACATACATACATTCATGCATACATACATACATACACACATACATACATACATACATACATACATACATACATACATACATACATACATACATACATACATACATACATACATACATACATACATACATACATACATACATACATACATACATACATACATACATACATACATACATACATACATACATACATACATACATACATACATACATACATACATACATACATACATACATACATGCATACATACATACATACATACATACATACTTACACACATACATACATACATACATACATACATACATTCATGCATACATACATACATACACACATACATACATACATACATACATACATACATACATACATACATACATACATACATACATACATACATACATACATACATACATACATACATACATACATACATACATACATACATACATACATACATACATACATACATACATACATACGCACATACATACATACATACGCACATACATACACACATACTTACATCCACACATACATACGCACATACATACACACATACATACATGCACACATACATATCCCTGTGCCACACAAGTAAGGAAAGGGATCCAAATCTCCGATCTGCACCAACTTTCAAAAATCAAAGATGCCGTTCTGTGCGCGAAACAGTCTAAGGTTTGCTGGGCATGTAATGCGTGTGAACGACAAGCGATGGACAAGAGCCGTAAGTGACTGGATTTCTCGGGACCTTAAACGTACTGCAGGAATACCACCGACCCGATGGTCAGAGTTCTTCGCGAAAAGCCAGGAAGAAAGGTACGATGCTAAACGAGTCCCTAGAGCGAGAAGAAATTGGGCTTCTCTTGAACGCGAAAAAAAAGAAAAAAAAGGGAAAAAAGGAAGATTTACTGGAGTTCGCACGAGTCACTCGACAATCAACGGGACTACAGGTGATACAGGTGAACCTATGTAGTGATGGGCACGACCGGTACTGATTTCATGGAGGAGACACTGCTCCATGTACGATGACTTGCTTTGTAACTTATGACGGCAGCAAAAATACAGTTTAGTAAAACGAAAGGAGTTGCAGGCAGGCTTCATAGACAACAACAGCGCAGACTTGGAATAAATAATTGGTTTTTAAGTGCATCACATTTGGAGGAAACAAGTTAGAATGAACTAGTGTTACTCTGAAGTACGACGCTTTATTTCATTTTTTGACGGTTCAACGTGGTAAAAAGAACGTCGAAAATAAACTACATTGATCCGAACCGATCCTCCTGACTATATGTGGTCAACTTATCAAGGAGGCCACGAAGTGAATAATCATGGAGCATTCACGACAACTGGAAGTTTTAGAAAGTTGGACACATAGGCTCTACTTCACTGAGGTTTCGTAACGATCAACCTAAATCTAAAATAGCATAAACTAACAAATTATATCGATATCTGACGACATAGAGCTTGTCGTTGAATGGAAATTGAATGACTGACATTGTTGACGTAAAAAATGACATTAATGTAGCAACTTTGGCTCACATGAAGTATTAAATTTGCTCGTCAACCAAGGAACAGTTCGAATAAGGCTTCGCGAGCGAGTTCATCGTCAGTAGATATTATACGTGACACTATCAGCTCGCAATTTAAAGCCTGAAACCGCCTATTTAGACTTTGCTGTTCAGGTCAGTTTCTACTAAATCAATTTGCTTCAGTTTGTCTGAATAAAAACATCGCATCGAAGCTAGTCGTGTCATGTTCTCGATAAGTACAGCAAAGCTGAAAGAGCTCCTACCAAAAGTGTGGCATCCTTCATTTTCCTGCCATTTATGTAACTAATTGCTCAACTTCGGAAAATTACAAGGACAAGTGGAGATTCTAGTTTCAAGGACCGACTTCTTGTTAACCTTACCGTATGTCAACGATATTCCCAAAACCGACAATCGTTTCATTTTGGTGTAACTGTTCAACAGGTATTTTTCATTGATAAGTTAACAAGAGGCTTGGTTAAAAGAAATTTCACTCGGCTAACGTTAAGGTTTCTTTTTTTGCCAACCCCATGTCGTGGGTGGCATTTGGTACGGATATTTTAAAACGTACTCAATTCATTGGGCGGCGTGTGGAGCAGAGCAGTGGTTGGAGGGTCCACTGCGCACACACGTGGAATCGATCTCAGCACCCATGGGCCACCAAGCCTTCCATCCTTCCGGGGTCGTCAAATTGGTATCAGACTTGTCTAGGAGGATAGCACAACTGGCCCGATACATCGATAGGCCACCGCGAGTCATTGTAAAGGCCAGATATTCAGTCACTTCCAACGATCCTCGATGAAGTCGAATGCATGGCGCATCCCTCAGGGATTGATCAACGCAGACAGATTTTTTTTTGTCCTTTACTCAATTCACTAAACGAAAATTGCAGCAATGCGAGAGAATATTAGTAGTTTTTCGGATGCACGCACTCTTTTCCTTTGCTAAACAATTTTTTAGCAGTCCACCAGTCTTCAAAGAAAAAGAGGACAAAGTCAAGTTGACACACGTAATTTCGTGTCGTACGTCAGGCTGATTTTTTGATGAGCACACTCCTCACTCATGTGAGACTTTGTGCAGCTGGTCTACACCAGATAACTGGATTGTTTACAATGGACTCAATGGTGAGTGCTCAAAAGATTCTGTTATAAAATACGCGAATAAGCTTTATCTGTTGACGTTATGGAAGTGTTTCGTGCCGTAGATTGAGTGTGAACTTGACCGTTAGAAGGCAAAACCACCGAAACTTCAGCTACAGTGTATTTTCGTTCTCCTGTCAAATAACACGGCAAAATTTTCACCACTTGTATCCATCAATACTGCCTTCTATGAATATTTATTAGCTCTATATTACTGTAATTGTACTGTTGAGATGAAATTCCATTGAACACATTAGTTAGGTGATTAAGCAACTCAACACTGTTTATGCCAAAGTATGATATACTGATACCAAGTGATAGTGATAATTACCTACAAAAAAGATATTTAAACCCGAAGCAGGTAAGATCTGCTTCATTTTGCAGCTTCGGCTCCATTCCGAAAGCGGGTCTCACGTTTCGACAACGATGTCAGTGGTGAGGTGTTGAGCTGAATAATTGCCAGAGCTTACTATATTATAATGGAGAGCTTCAATTTCATAATACAATTTGAAGATGCCAAGAGAAGAGCAGAAAGAAATTGTGTCGACAGTGCTGTCATCGGCTAGGAACAGCAATCAAGCACTAGAAGACGAGGCGCAACTACTTGATCGGTACGGCTACAAAGTAGCAACGATCATAGATTTTTTAAGTACATTAGTAGACTGTTTGCTTCACTCAGAAAAACTTTCTAGACTAAACGAACCGAAACTCAAAATGACAATTTCGCCGCTAAACATTTCAATGCACAGCTGAAAAGGAACAATTGTGGAGTGACGTTAGGGTGACGAATCGCAAGAAAGACGAGTTCGCTTGAAAGGAAGATGTTGCTACCAAACTAGACCCTAAAATAATGTAGGCTTCATTATTGAGCTCACAAACAAATCTGTATAAGTTAAACGCACATTAGAAGACATTTTACAAGTTCAACCACCATTAGGATCTATTAAACCTGGTGAAACTGGAAGAGTTGGTAGTTGGTTTCACGTACAGTGAGACCAACATATCAACAATCAATGAAGATCTGAATTTGCATACCGTAATTAAGCAGCGAAACTCAAGTTTTCTTACTTCAGCGTGAAGAAATTCCAGAAGTCACCGACATTACTTTGGAATTTACAACATCAAATGTCCTGAGGGAGACTATCAAGGAAATTTAGACGAAAAAGGTAGAGCTTGCTGATAGGGTATTCTGCAATACAACTAACACCTCCGTTCAGACTACGAAAGCATGAAGTGAACTATTATGTGCGCTGATCAAGATGTGATACTGACATGCATGCTATCACTCACACTTCCTAAACAAGCGGTCATTTAATGTTCTCTAGCTGGCAGTGGTAACCTTAACCTAGCGTTAAGCTGCAGGGAAGCTGGTCCGCGAATGCTTTAAGCTCTTAAATCAACGATGTACGAATCGTAATGTGCGAAAACAATGCATGACTTCAACTTTGTTAGCTCACAGTGAATTTCACTAATGGAATTAAATCCCAGAAGAACCTGAAATATCTGCCAACCAAATCTCTTATCCTTCCACGATGAGAAATCTAAGGATGGAAGGATATTTCATGAAGAATGAATCGATATAGCAAGTTGTTTTCGAATAGTATGTGAAGTTCACAACTCCTCAGCTTTACTGATTGAGGCATTTATCAAGCGAAGGGGATAAATTCCTTTGCATTACAACCTCAAACCACAAGCCGCATAAGCATTACCGTAACGATTAAAGGAGCTGGAAGCAAGGTCACCTCATTTAGCCAACCATAAAGCCTTCACGATTACACATTTCGATGGATAACATTAGCAAAGTATTGTTTGTAGTGAAAGAATAACGACGAACTAAACTGGCTGTGCACAAATTCTACCACTCTCGTGTGAACATTCTTGCTAAATAACAACTGCAGTTATACTTCACTCTGATCAGCTTGCTGTGGCGCTTCGGAGTAGCATTGCCTTTTTTCAGGAGTACAGCGAATCCCTGCAATTTTCGAAAGGCCAGGACCAGGAAGAGATAAATGAATTGTAATCTGCTTCAGCTTCATATTTCACGAGATGCATGTGTACTATCATCGAAGAATAAAATTTGTTCACGTTGTTTATGAGTCCTTTCCTCGCAAGTTTTCTGGCTTTTTCATGCCAAATATCAAACAGAATCGAAAACCACAAGTTATTCGTAGCCCACAGCTATGTTCTCACTCTATATACAATCGTAGTTTCGCAGTATTCTAGCGTTTAGGAAGTCTTCACACATCTATTTTCACATGAACTTTGAATCTGTAGTGGAAACATCTGAGAAAACTGAATTCTTTTACACCGAAAGGTTTCACGAGCCCAAAATGGAGCTTAACAACACACTCATAACGACAAGTGTGTTTATTCCATATATATCAACTAACAGTAAACTTAAGTTGACCCTCTAAACACTCGGAACGAGAAGTACTAAAAGCAACGCATTTTTGCTAATGAGGTAGAAAACTTCTCCCACACATCAACGATCAGGAACTCTAGCGACTGTCAATCCTCCGGAAGCGTTCCCGTCCTAGGTTTAGTTGTGAAAACCGATACTGTTAATAATTGATATTCAAAAAACTGAGAGGTCCAGTGACCTTCCTGAATTAGGGTGTTAGGCTTCCCAATTCCTCCGTCTTTGAGTGCGCACACTGTCTGCCTCAAGGTCGCGAATTGCCGTGGAACAGCTCTACACCACAATGACATCGTAGAAATTGAAAAGGTTGTTGTGAAGAATAGGACACTTAGTTGGCCTGTCCTCACTAATTGTGCGGGCTCCAGCACATTCTCCACTTTTCGGAGCTTTCTGGCCTAGCCACTGTGTTTCCCTGGAGTTCCGAGGTCAGCCAGGAAAAAGTTTGGCCCAGGTCGTCACCACCCCCGTGCAGTCGCCCCCTTCTTGATCAGAGAGAGATTTGTCACTGTGGGACTAGTTTGTAACCCTGAACAGTGACGCAACCTAGTATTGGTTTACTGTTAACTCGGCTTCCTGATGGGAACGCCGGACTCCTTGTCGGCTTAGGAGAACCTGCCGTGAGGGTGAATCACGTCGCAGTGTGTCACGGTCCGGCACCCAGGAACACCTTCTAGTCACTATGAGGAGGTGAACCGTTGGAAGGGTTGTGAAGAATTTCTTCCGCTAGTCATGAAAAAAATATTATAACCTTATTGCAATGCCGATTTCCTTCTGGACAGTATTTGGGCGGTTGGTTTTTTGTCAACTGATATGTAGAACGTCCATTATTGCCCATGCAAACCCGATCAGAGAGGAGTTTTCGTTGACAAAAAGAGCCTGTGAACAAACTACACATGATTGTAACTTTTTTTTCTGAGTGAAAAAAATGGGTTAGGGTGACTTGTCAACGTTCCTACTTCTACGCCTGGTTCTCCTGCAAGTCTTCGAGCCATTTTGTGTAGATCCGCTTCAATCAACGTCTTCAGAAAGTTATCAATGGTGACAATGCAAAGCACACTCTTAAGAACTCTCACCTCCAACAATAACTTTTCAAAAAAGATTTTTGGGAGAGCAAGCTTTTCTGGCCAAATATGTCCTTGACATTATAAGCTATTTACGTAACTTCTTAGCGAAATTTCAATTTGCGGAATTGTGGAACAGAAGTGGATTACAAACTGTAGGAGGGGTTTCTTGACCAAATACTTGGAATAGTGCTCTTACACTTAGTGAAGGACTCCAAGGTAAAACAATGTTGATCTTCAGCATTTGATTGCTCACTGAAATCAAGGCAAATTTTTTTTGTTTTCTTAACTTAACTAGACAAAATGGATGGTTCGTCAACAAGCATGCAGCACTCCGTGGAGTGAAGTGGAGAACCGGCTGTGAAGGCCGATTTTACAGCCGTACTATAGTATTTTTATAAGAACATTATAGCAAATCTTTGATGGATTAGTTTGATCAACTGCACAAAGTAAAACGAATTATTTTCGGCGAATACACAGAAATAAGAATTGATAGTGAGATTGGGTAGTTATGTTACTATATCAATGTTTTTATAAAAGAGCTCTGTTGGGTGAGCATGGCTCATTAGAGTGGTGTTCACTGAAGAAAATACCATCTCGGCAAGACCACGAAGACGCCACATCGAGATCACGAGCAACTGTGGCCCACCGACATGGATTATGAGCTCTGATGAAGACGAAGACGTCGAAACGTTAGATGAAATGAATCTATTTATCAACGTGGTATAAGCTGAACATTTTAAATAATGTACAATGATTGAACAACTTCGAGTAATAAACACTTGATTCTAGGATCGACTTTCTATTAACCTCGGCACTGGAATATGAATACGTCGTTTTCTTGTTCAGTAATCGCGAGGTTGCTAAACAGCATACATTTACTTCCATAGAAAAAACACAATACAATGCAATACAACAGTAGCTGACGTTTCGGCAGAATCGCCTTCTGCAGAGCCACTTTTACGCCACTTCCAATGAGTCATCAACCATATGCGACTATAATCAGCTGTTCTAATCTTCCTCATTCAATGTCAAGTAAAAAAGCGGCTCTGAAGAAGGCGATACTGCCGAAACGTCAGCTACTCATTCTATTGTGTTTTTCTATGGAAGTAAATGTATGCTGCTTAACAACCTCGCAATTGCTGAACAAGAAAACGACGCAAATACTTGATTATTTATTTGTATCAATGAAAAAGAATAGCGGGTTTTCCTAAATGTGGACGGGTTAAAATGGACAAACTAACAGTATTATTTTTCTGTTCTAATCACTTGACGTGGGCTGATACTTCAACCACATCAAAAATACTCTTCACTACGCAGACAGCGTGTGGCTCAGTGGTCGGAGGCGCCCTGCAACACAAACGTGGAACCGGTCCTAGCGCTCGTGACCCACTAAGCCTTCCATCCCTCTAGGATGGGCAAATAAGTGCCTGACTTCTCTGGGCGGATGGCAGCATGGCTCGATACATCGGTAGGCCGCCGTAAATCATTGTAAAGGCCAGAAATGAATTTAATCACCTCCAAATGATGCTTTATGAAGGCTAACGCATGGTGCATCCCTCTGGGATTCCTCAACGCCGAAAACTTTATCATTTTTACTCAGAGAGCGTCTGAACGATGTTTTCTGAAATATGATCGGCACTCTCAATACCTATCCGGAATACGAAGCCTTGGTCCTCGAAATCTGTCGTGTCTTCGGGATTCAGGAGAACATATATCAACAGCGAAACACAGATGGCCCGTTCGCATAATGAGAGGAGCGGACGACATACGGACGAAAAGAACTGCAGAGTAAACTCCACGAAAATTCATGCATTCCATATGACGGCCATGTACAAGTTAGACGAACGTGTGTATAATCAAAATTATTCGGCTGGACCCGCAGCTGCATTTGTTTTACAGATCACGCTATGATACTCGCAGAGTTCCCATTCTCAAATAAACCCGCCACCACTGACGACGATTGCGAGCAAAAGAAACGAATGACAAATGTACTGGAAACCGCACAACTCGTGAAGACGGACCACCCAAGTATCAAAATATGTAGGTATTTGTTAAAATGACCGTCCACATCTACTGTGCTGATACCAGCACTTCTTCCATTCTATTTGTCACCTTGCATACATCGTATACGATGGCCCTTGAAAAATCCCCGCGTTGTTACGGCTGCCGCATCAGCATAGTTGTCTTCTTTATGAATGTCGTTGAATACTGGTTGGGCGCACTATTCATCGAGTGCCGGGATGGCAGCGCTAGAGGGGTTTCTGCGAGGATTTGAAGAATGAGTTGGGCCCAAACAATTCTAGTGCTAATTTTCCGACTCCCGAAGGATGAGGAGCTTAGTGTTCCCTGGTGCAGTCAAACTAACACTGTTCTCGTGACAAACGGCATCACCACTACTGCGTTATCCCACCTACCTTTTAGGAATAATAATCCTAATCTTAACCGTTTTATTTACTGCCTACTCTCTTTAATGACACGGTATATTGCGAAATATAACTTCAATGATGCTGAGATATTTGCGAAAGTCCGGACCGCACGTGTCTACTGTGGGGAACGAACGCGCTCTTATCCTTTCCAGGGGAGTAACGCATTCCCCACCACACCATGCGGGTCCTTCGTTTCGCCTGTCTCTCAGGTATAGTGGATTTATTCAAAGTTTGGAAAGATGGGTATATCCAGCAGAAGACAGAATCTTGAAACCACTTTGATTTTTCTCCTACAGCTTTAATTTCGCACTTGCCATTTTTTTTGCTTTGAACCTTAAATGATATGAAAATTAGCTGAATATTTAGCTACCAGACACAAACAACAAGGAATCCTTCGCCGATGACAAGGAATGCAAGGCACTTAGCGAATGAAAGACGTGCTGTAATCTGCGCTTTATGCGACGTTGGACCATATAAATACATAAATGATACTGATACATATTTCTGACGGTCAGTCTGATACACATGCTCCAACAAGCAGATATGTATATTCTCGTGCAAATACCTACTAGTATATATGCGACTAACATATCCCCCAACGTGTTGACTGAACCCAAGAAGGTTCGTTGCTGCCTCTAGCTTTCGTACCTATTACGCACACTGAGCGAAGGACGACCGTAACTCCATGTGGCCGACGGATCAACACGAAGAAGAAATATTCAGCTAATTTTCAAGTCATTTAACGTTCAAAGCAAAAAAAAATGACAAGTGCGAAATTAAAGCTGTAGGAAAAAAATCAAAGTGGTTACATGATTCTGTTTTCTGCAGAAATATTCATGTTTTTCAACCTTTAAATAGATTCACTAGACCTAGAACTAGCTGAGAGATAGGCGAAACGAAGGACCCGCATGGTGTAGTGGTGAACGCCTTACTCCCCGGCAAGGATAATAGCGCGTTCGTTCCTCGTCGCAGGCACCTGCGGTCCGAAGTTTTGCAAATATCTCAGCATCATTGAAATAATCTTAATATTTGACCATTTGGAGTGCAGAACGGCAATTTTGACTTTTGTTCGTTGACGCAGAATAACGCTTCGGATTCCTTCCTTCACTTCCCTAATACGGGCGTATTTAGCATTGTCCTTTCGACTGCGCGTTCAATAACGCTGAGTGATCTTTCATCCTGTTTACGCTGCGGCCAGGTTTCTGACGCATGCGTTAAGGCAAGAAGAATCCTGGAGTCGAAAAGGTGGGCACGGACTCGGGTGTTCTTTGTGCACCTCACTACGCACTCTATGTTCTTGAGGGCTCTGCAAGCCGTTCGTTTCCCCCTATTCAAATCTGGAGCTAAGCCCTCCTTCGCGTTTACTTCCTAACATCGATTGACGCATTGGGACCTAGAGATTACAATGGAACGAATAGGGTCAGTGGCTCTCTGAATTTATCATGTTGACCAATACTATCCATGGCAACTCGCCATTCCAGAAGTCGCAACCTCAGTGCTGGACGTGGGAGTCTCCCCAAAGGAGAGTACCATAACGACATACTCTGGGGTAGTTTGCCAGGCTCGTCCAGAGTGGACATGCAGCTTATTTGTTGGAGGCGACTAACCGCCTCCCATATACTTCCCTGTCACTTGATTGCAGGGCTTTTGGCCGAATTGACTCCTAGAATACAATCCGCATAAATTAGAACGCACCCACACACGCGTGCATTAATACGCCTCGCAATTTCAGAAAGTATGTGGCAAATCGGAGAAGCAGAAACAGTCAGTCCATCCCCTAGATCAATCTGCGTCTGTGGGAAGCCAAGGTCGCTTTTGGTCCGCGGTTAACCACCTATCCGCCACCTGGGGACGCGTCACGTAGCCTCGCGAATAACCGGCTCGAGTTCCCTCATATGAAAGAGATCCGTGAGCATTTCTCTACAATTAGTAAAAATCCCGTATAATTCAACTACTATTCCTGGATTTTTTTTGTGATAGGGAACAAGAAATAAGGCATTCTAAAGTCGTAGCTGTGTTTTGGAATGGAATGAAAGAAGAAAATTCATTGTCCTCTTTGGAACTCTGTAAATATGCTCTGCCGAAATTCAAGCATGAAATTTCTTGTGTCGTTTTCGATGCCACCACGCGTAGGGCAACGACAACAGGGTTGCTTATTTGAGTCTTAACGAAGTAGTTAGAAGATTTCTTGTATTCCACACCGAAACTAACGTCGACTTTTTTGACTTTTTGAACAGCGGCTTCCATCCATCGACGGTGTTGTGGTTCTATTTTTGATGAAGCATCACCATCGTTGGTCAAAGTCCATTAATTTATTTTTTTTTGTAGTGGATAGAAAATTAGTTTGGCGCTTTAATGGCTTGTCTTCGTCAATCACGACTGCTCGTGCGTATTTTAGCAAATTTTACACTAGTGGGTAACTTGCTTGTTGTGACTTCCTTTCCTATAGAATGAGAATTTCGTCTTCTCTATTAATGTCGTAGAACGCTGATCGAGTCCATTCCGTTTCGAATTTTGGAGATGACCGAGCTAACGCGCTCATAGGTGTAGTTGAGAAGATCGTTGAAAAGGGGGTCTAACCAGAGCCTTATTTCGTGATGGATTCTATTAGCAAGCATTGCGCTACGCTTATCTTCAACAATCGATAAGCACGTGCACCATCACGAGCATTTCGTCGCGATGTCTACGAATGGTAGCAAAACGCAGCATAGTTAATCAGAACAGCTGGATTTGTTCATGAGCACATCGTCACCATGTTGAAACAAAATTCTGATAAGTGAAATTGTCAGACAAGAAAAAAAGTGAAGGAAGGCTTATCCAACAACGTTTACGAAGAAAAAAAGGTTTCCATTGGACGAAGAGGCGGTCATGGATCTTGTGGTGGGTTATCTACTATTTCCATCTTCATTAATACGTTTTCGAATGTTTCCAGTACTTTAACGCTGGCAATAATTATTTCGGTATAGAATATAACAGCGAGTGATATGAAATACAACCGCTGTGATGCTGAGACATTTGCAGAATTGGAGCTCAGGTCAGATTGGAACCTGCCATTACCCTTTCCAAGGACTCAGGTGTTACTCACTCCACCATTGACGCCCCTGTTTTGGCTTTCTCTCGGCCAGTTGTCTACCCAACGGTTCCATCAGCAAGCATCCTTCAACGGGAATGTCTGAGAAAAACTGACGAATCTGGCGTGAAGTCCAGGCTTTGCAAATATCCCAGCATCATAGCGCTCATATTTCACATCATACCATGCCGTGAAAAAATAATACTAGGCACTATAATTAAAAGAAATTAGCGTTATGATAATAGAGGGACCAGAGACAACGCCTCATTCATGTGCCAACTTGAAAGGACAAATACTGAAGGTGGTGTGCACTTGCGATTACTTCTAGTGGTTATTTCCTCAAAAATTTTAAAAAAATTGTAGTCATTTTATCACTTTTTTCGCTTAAGACAAGTGAACCATAGATGTCACCAAGCATGTGAAGAATGTGTCGGTCCGATACATATAGGCAGTATTGCCAAGCAAACAGGAAATACATAACTTCATCGTTTTACCATTGTTTCAGGACTGACAGGTAAGAAAAGACTAAAGCGTTCTACGAAACCCTTAGGAATACGCAACGTATTAGACTTTCTTAAGTATCGCAGACACAATTGAATGCATATTTGGCCTAAATGATGTCTTGTGGTACCCCATTAATCTATATTGCCGATCCGGATTTATGCATGACTAAGTTTGTCGACGACGACGGAGTGAGCCAACAACCACAAGTGTATTGCTTCCCAGATCTTATCAACGACGCTCATCATTCCGTTCTCGAGCTTGATTAAACCTCTCTTAAAGTGTAGACAACCATGGGGGGGAGTCTTGGGAAGGGGAAGCGGGGACTCCGCGCAAGGAAATCGCTCACAAACGACTTTTAAGCCCGAAACACGGCCGAAAACGCCGAATTTTCGAGGTTAGGTGAGGTGATCCACGGATCTCCCTAATATGAGGGATCTCGAGCCGGTTAGAGGCGAGGCTACGTGACGCGTCCTCAGGTGGCGTATAGGGGGTTAATCGCGGACTTTTCTTCCCTGAAATGCAGATGAATCCAGGGGATGGACTCCCTGTTTCTGTTGCGCCGATCTGGCACATACTTTCTGTATTTACGAGGCGTATTAATGCACACGTGTGTGGGTGCGTTCTAATTTATGCGGATTGCATTCTACGAGTCAATTCGGCCAAAGCCTGCAGTCAAGTGACAGTGAAGTATATGGGGGGAGGGCGGTTAGTCGCCTGCAACAAATAAGCTGCATGTCCACTCTGGACGAGCCTGGCAAACCACCAGAGAGTATGCCCAGCCCCCCACGTTCAAAGCCCTGCAAGCTATACGTGAGTATTAAAAGGCTTGAAACTGCAAAAGAAGCGGACCTCATTCCCCTGACCGCGAAAGAGCCTTCAATTTCGCAACGTTGCGTAGGACGAGTACGGAGAGGCTACTAAAATCTCAGGGCCAATGGAAGCTGCCTGGATCATGAAGAACTATGGTGACGATATGTCCCTACAATGGACGTAAACTTGCATCCGAGTCCTCAATAGAAGACTTCTTATGCAAGCAAGAAGTATCCTTCTTGGGGGGATAAGGCACGACGTCATCGTCCTGGAAGGGACGAGACGACGCCATCCATTCAAGGCCGTCTATGACATTGGAAAAGAAAAGTTCCTCGGAACATGCGACAGTCGAGGAGTCGGCGGCGTCAGCGTCCTTGTCAACACGAGTTTGTCCATGAACATCGCTTCATTCGAAAAGCTTACAACCCGAGCCGGACGTTTACGATTAAAAAGATGTGGATCAATACCGGCTTTGACAATCTTCGTCGTTTACGCGCCGGCATCAAACTATGACGAAGAAGAAGTCGAAGCATTCTATATGGACTTGGAGAAGTTCTACAGAGAAGACCACACATTCCTCAAGGTCATCATTGGAGATTTCAACGCCAAGATTGGACCAAGAAGAAAGACTGAAGAACGTCACATTGGGACCCACGGATTAGAATGGAACGAACAGGGTGAGCGGTTCTCCGAGTTTATCATGGGGACCAAGACCATCAACAGTAACTCACAATTTCAGAAGCACCACCCTTAACGCTGGACGTGGGAGTCTCCCAGTGGGGACTACCATAACGAAATAGAGCGACATCATCGAAGGTTTTTGCCTTAGTGAAGTCGCTGTTGTTAAAATGTTTTACACGGGATCAGACCATGGCATCGTTCGCGCAAGATTCCTCTTCTCGCAAAAAGGAGAGAAAGCCGCTAAATTCAAAAACCGCGAAGGCCCGGCACCGCCACGAAACTGGGACATATTGAATTCATTAGTCCGTTGTTGGGAGAGATGCCGTTGTCGATAACATCGACGAAAAAGAAATACGATCGGCTCATTCAACATCTTCACGTTAGCGCTATGAAAGCTGAGAGTTCGAAAGCTACCAAGAGACATTTGTCTCTAGAAACACTCCAGCTGATACGCCAGCGTGGAATCGCACGAGCTGCAGTCAACCACGAACTAACGTCCGAACTTGCAAAACAATATAAACAAGCGACAAAATAGTAGACAAGTAGAACTGTTATGGTGGGTCGATGAGAATCAATACGAGACTTAAAAGTTTCCTGTCTTTCAAAAAACCATATCAACCTTCATCTTCAAGGACATAAATTGCGCTTATAAAAGTTCGGTTCAGGTTGTAAAAAATCACGTTATTGTTTGTTTTCAAGTTTATTTTAGGAAGTTAGAATTTGCTTAGTGCAGGGAAGAAGTATTAGTACCTAAAGCTAGACGACAGCAGCAAAAAGGATAGAGCGTGCGACATTGATTAATTTATAAAAAATTCACTACGGATGTAAAGGGTCGTTTAGCCCAGTGGATACAGGTGCACTGCAGAACACATGGGATCGATCCTGGGCCTAAAGCACACCAAGCCCTCCATCCCTCCGTGGTCTGCAAATTAGCTACCAGACCTATCTAGGAGGGTAGCAGCCTTAAGTCGATACATTGGTAGGCCACTGAAAATCACAATACATGCCATACATGCACTTAATCTCCTTTTGCGGTGCTCGATGAAATCCAATCCATTAGGCCTCAGGAGCTGATCAACGCCAAGAGCTTTTTTAACACTATGTGTTCGAACCCCTTGGAGGCATCGTTGACATGGCTGAATGCGTATTCGTCATATGCATTCTCCTTCAGGAACCCACAGTTGTTTTGAGCAGATGTTTTCATTTCGCAGAAAAACTTACGTACTATTTTCTCGGCCGCTTAATGATGGAAGGTACCAACGACGCGCGTAATTGAGCCTTTGACCAAGCCAGTGCGTATTGCAGAGCACTTCTCAACGATTGCCCTAGAGGGGCCAGATAAAAACAAAAATTGCAAAAAAATGTCTTGTTGTCAGTGTGCGTAGCTCTGCGAAAGGTGATCATCGATTGACATACACATATATATACATACATCCATGCATGGACATGATATATATATATATATATCTTTACTACCATGGCTCTCACTCTTACGAGCGATCCCGAGGCGGTTATTCGAGAGGTGACACGGCACGTCCCGCGGGTAGTGGATAGGGGGTTAATCGCGGACCAAAAGCCACCTTTGCTTCTAAGACGAAGAGGTGGATACGGGCGATGGACTCCCTGTTTCTGATGGGCGGTGGTACATACTTTCTGCATGCACGAAGAGGTATTTCACGCGTGCGTGTGTGGGTGCGTTGTAGTTCATGCGGATTGTTTTCTGCAAATCAATTCCGAGTGCAAAGCCTGAAATCAAGTGACAGGGAATTATATGGAGAGGAGGTTCAGGTCGCCTGCACTCAAACAA